>JASWHV010000018.1:46440323-47690323 GCA_030760725.1 Neostapfia colusana | reverse complement strand
TTCTCCAAAGGATTCTCCAGTTAAAATTCTAAACAGTTTATAGTTTGAAGAATTAATTCTTGAGAAATAAGGATTTTCATGAAGTGAAACTTGATTTGCTGGAAAGTACTCATAGAGATGAATCCAACAAATTTTTTTTCACTCGATTGGGAGTTTCCTAGCCAAAGTTATGTGGGTTTGAAGTTTGAACTAAATCTGAAAATCGGGAAAAGTTTAAACTTCTGCCTGTGGGCCCCACACACAGTGCTTCTTCTTCCTCCTTGCGCCAAATATTCGGCGGCGGCGGTCTCCGGCGAGACTCGCCAGAACCGAGTTCCAGACCACCTTTCGGCCCGAAACCCGCCGCCTCACCCTTCTCCGACCTCCTGAACTCGGCTGTGGGTTCGCCGGCCGCCAGTGATGGCCAGAAACCCGCGCGCACCGGTGATAGCACCCGCTAGGGTTCCGTTGAGGTCGGTTTTGCTCTACCGTGCACCAAATCAATCGGAAATCGTTCGGAGAGCATCAGTGGAGCACGAGGAACATGAATCAGGGGTTTGTGGAAGCTAGCAACGCCGGCAACCATACCCTCGACGGTGACCCGAGGTACTTCGCAACAGCAGCGAGGAAAATGGCCATAACACGGGCGATCCTCAATGGTTTTCCCTACTTCTTTCTCGAGCGTGTGCGCTAGTACGTGTAGAACCCACTGGACAACCGCCCTGACCAACCCTAGTGTGTGGAGTCCGAATTTCACTTGGAGGTGAGCTCGGCTCATATGAACTTGGAAATTCTCAGCCGATGGTTGATCATATTTGGAACGGCTTTCGGCTACACCATCTACATACAGTGGCGCACCTTTCGTGTGTAGAGAAGTGGACATGACAACGGCTGCACCGAGCTGTCCACGAGAGCCCGAACGGCGGCAACGTTTGGTCTGCTGGAAAAGATGTCCGGTGGAGCTCGAGGGCGCCTGCTCACTGGCCAACACAGGGTCTAGGATGTTGCTCACGAGCTCACGGTTTCGTTTTTCTGCAGAGGAGGCTGGGCTTGCGAGTGATCGGCCTGATCACGAGCAGAATCGAGAGGCCGGCTGGTTGTGGTGGAGCTCGGTGTGGAAACAGACTGATCGCACCGGGGCTCAGGGGATATTTAACGGGAGCACGCCGGGGAGGATAAGGAGTCCGGGCAGCTGGCCTCCAGTGTGGGGAAATGCAGCAGGAGCTGGCGGCGGCCAGCCCCTCGGTGGCGCGCTCGGGCGGCACCCGAAAACCGAGTGTTCTGTTCTTCAGTCGGT
The DNA here is from genome assembly GCA_030760725.1 of Neostapfia colusana. Lineage (NCBI taxonomy): Eukaryota > Viridiplantae > Streptophyta > Magnoliopsida > Poales > Poaceae > Neostapfia > Neostapfia colusana. Next base: position 47,689,047 of record JASWHV010000018.1, on the reverse strand, counting down.
TCAATTTGATTCAGTGGCTGACATGTGGGTCCGACCTCCATTTTACCCTCTGAACTTAACTCCCTTTCACTGTTGTAAACAGTAATCCCCACAATACCCATGGTGATTTGAATTATCTACCCCTGAGCCATTTGAATTGGTTAGAATTCAAATTGGGTTTAGTTTGACTAAATTTTCAGCACACATTCAGTTTGTAATTCAAATAAAGTTTGAATTTGCTAAACTTAGCTCATGTCAAGATCAACTCCAAATGGAGCAAAAATTGGTGTGTGAGCTCACAAAAATGTGCTGAGTAAGAATATGCCTCCCACTTTTGAGTTCATGGGATGAAAACAGTTTGAATTTGAATTTGAGTTCAAACCACCCTCTTTCTAGATATACCCAAAAAGACCTCAAAAAGGTTTTGCATTTGGGTAAAACTTGGCATGGACATTCCTAGTAAGGTGTAGGAGTTTTTCATATGTCCAGCCCCTATATGATGCATGTGGTAAATGCCACTTTTGCATTGTGTGAGTTTGTTCTCTAATGATCATGTTGATTGTGGTTACTTGCTCTTCAAATGTGTTTATCAAGTTTCTTCAAATGAATGTTGTGTGTGGTGATCAACACTTTGAATATGTGCCAAAAACTTAGGCCTTTACAGGAGGTCCGACATTGACACGTGGCGTTCGCGGAGCCACCTCCGAATAAAGAGGAGGTCCCAACCGCCAGGATACGTGGCACACGCGGAGCCCACCTCTGAGAAAGTGGGAGGTCTCGCTCGCTTGACACGCGGCACAACCGGAGCTCGTCTCTGCAGAAAGGGGGAGACCAGGCCCCCGATGGACACGTGGAGCTTCTAAAGCTCATCACCGCGAAGGTAACGAGTTCTGGATCGGTTTTTGCTTCTGTACACATGGGAATACCGGTATAGGAGGAAACCGACATGAACTCCATAATGTTACCGCACCAAATCAACTAAAAGATAAGTTGTTAAGATTCAACGAAAAATTGAATAGGACTCTTATTCGAAATACAATCAGATTAGGACTCTTCTCCTCCTGATTATAAATAGAACCCAGAACCTTTGGCCGAAACCACGAAATTCTTTTCCACCTCCTGAGCCGACAACTTAGAGCCCTAGCCCCAGCTCTCCGGGTAAACCCTTCGCCGGAGTTTGGTCGAGAGAGATCGCCGGAAGAGAGCCCCAACAATTTGTCTGATAGGAGAAGGACCCCGAGACTAAGAAGAACATAAGGTAGGTCTCCAATACCATCTTACGACATTGTCGCGTTTTCTTTGCATCTATTCTTTGATTTCTTTTAAACAGAAGTTTTTTCGTGGACAGATCACGTGTTAATCGGTTTGATCTAGTGTCAAGATCATCGCCACGTCCACATTTGATCCGAACACCTCTGTTCATCGTAAAACCCATGCAAACCATGCAAGAACACGTACAAACTGATCTAATAGAAACTGATCATAGGATAGCATGCACATGCATCATCGCATCTAGTTAAAGTTTGTGCATGATATTGATTGTTATGAATCTTGTATGTGCGTGATCGTGTATCGAAGGACAAGCTCAGGGAGCTACCTACGACGGACTACAACAACAAGATTTTGAGCAACTGGAACGGCCAGAACAAGGCAAGTGCCCTTGACCATATTGATCCTATGTTATGGGAAACTATTTTGTTTTGCGAAAAGGTGTGTGTGCTGAGTCAAACATGATGGATAACCCTTTTATAGGAGTTTACTAGTTTTGGTTAAACCACCCTTGTCGCCTAGGAAGTTTATGAGTCGGGTATGATTTTTGCTTTTATGCTCCGCTGAGTCCATAGGATTGGGAAGCGAGATAGATGTGTCTAGCTAACTGCACTCGTAATGGTAATGAGAAAACTGATGTTGTTAATGAACATGGATCAGAGGGAGATATAGGCAAGCCTGGTTTTGTGAATGAGGTAGAATGAGAAGGTGGTTTACTTGCCGTAGATCTAAGGACCGGTTCATGTGAGCACATGCCAGGATAACAGTGCCACCACAAGGCCAAGTATGGGTGCGGCTTAGCTGACTAATTAGGTAAGTTACTAGGTTGTTATGGACCGTGAAAGGCGGGGGGAATGGGAGTCAAGTGAGGACTGCCCTAGGAACTGCATGGCACAAGAGGGGGCCCGTGGGTGGGAGAATTGGAGATTCTAGCCTGCCGGTGAAACCTTAGTGAGTCCATACATCTAGTAGCTCCTTTGTAAAGGCTATTTTGTGATCTTTTGGCCATACACCGATGGTTGTGTACTTGTATAATGGAGGTTCTGCAGTCGCCAACGGGTGACGAAATCACAAACTTGTGGGTAAAGAGGTGCAAACTCTGTAGAGTCTAAATCTATCATGATAGCCGAGCTTACGGTCACGAGCGCCTGGCCAACTTCCATGATTAGTTGGATGGTTATTTTGGGAGGGTTTTGGATGATTTTGGTTATGGTTTGATTTTGGTTTGGTTTTCGGGACTGTTGAGTCCGGGTGATAAGATTGGTTGCATGACCGTTGAGTCATGGCAACGAGATTGCTATCGGTGTGAGATGGAATTGTTTATGAGATGAAATGGTAGCGAATACAAGATGGTATTCGTGAGATGGTAGCGAATACGAGAAGGTATTCGTGGGCAAGAATGAGGTTGATTAATGTATGGTTGGGACATGGAAAGTGATGAAAATAATGGAGGTATGATTGGTATTTTAATACATATTGGGATTATGTTCACTTAAAATTAAGTTGCTGTTTTATCATGGTTTTGATAAATAACTTTGCTTTCTGAAATGAGCCTTTTTATACCTACCTTGTCGTGAGTTACATATCATATTTTTCCGAACATGCTGAGTACATCATTGTACTCAAACTTGCATTATTATTTCATCATCAGCAACAGGAGAAGATTACTAAGAAGACCAGGTGGAGCATTAGGCGTGTAATCTGTCCTCAACCTTGCCTGTGGGGATGGAGTAGAGATGGGGCCGCCGCTGCTGCTTAGATTGCTTCCGCACTAGTTAGAAGACTTCTGCTGCCTAGAAATAAGACTTCCGCTGTTAGCATGAGTCCAAGACTCATGAGACATTGTAATAAAACCCTGTTATTCGTGGTAATATAAATTATGAATTCAGTTTTTGGAACATATGTGTATGTGTGATGAACATCTTGGGCACACATATGCATCAGTTCTCAGTTTTGTGGTTTTCCACAGAATTGAGGGTGTCACAGAATGGTATCAGAGCCACGGGTTGACGGGAGGTTACATGCTTAGATAGAAGTCACAAGTTGGTATCAGGCACTGATTGGTATCAACCTGCCATGGGTTAATCGAAGATCGCACAACCTAGATAGGTCACAGATTGATATTAAAAACCGCCATGCCTAGTCACAGATTTGGTAGCTGAGACACGCTGACCATAGAATGCAAACCTAGGATGCATAGATTGGCATTGGATCTACCTTGATATAGGATACAAACCTAGGAGAAGCCGTAGTTGAATCACAGATTGGCATCATCCTAAGCCATATAGGGCCCCCATTGAATAAAGCCTTGAATAGGAGTTGTGTGAGCCCTTGTGATGATTGTTGTGATTGAATGTTGAGTGTGAGTTGTGGGACATCTCAAGCGTTGTCTGTACCCACACATAAGTAGAAAGGAGGTGTGAGATGTCTCGACACTTGTTCACATCCTCATATGGGCTAATACATATAGTCCAATCCACCTTGATGCATATAGTTTGGGGGATCCATCTAATCTTCTAACCTCTATTCTATTTTGTTCTTCTATCACAGATGGTGAGAGGAAACGATGGCCGCCAAGGAAGGAACGTCTGTGGCAACCAAGAGGATGGCCACGACGAAGTTCCTGTTAACCTCGGAGCTGGTGAGAACAACCTGGAACGGTTGATGGCCATGCAGAATCAAATTATGCAAACCATGATCCAAACTTTGGGTCAGTTGCAGGCCAACAACAACAACCCCGTTCCGGCACCACCGCCACCACCACCGCCACCAGCGCTGGCTCATAACAGACTGGGAGAGTTCATGAGGACTCGACCACCCACCTTTGCTCAAGCTAACGACCCCATGGATGCCGACGACTGGTTGAAACCATGGAGAAGAAGCTTGCCATAGTGCAGTGCAATGACCGAGAGAAGGTTCTTTTTGCGTCGCACCAACTCATGGGAGCTGCCGCTGACTAGTGGGATGCCCTATGCAACGCTCATGTCCACCCGGAGACGATCACTTGGACTGAGTTCAAGGAGAGTTTTCGCTCTCATTACATCCCAGCTGGTGTAATGATGCTCAAGAGACAGGAGTTCGAAGGTCTCCGCCAAGGACATAAGAGCGTGAATGAGTACCTCAAAAAGTTCACACAATTGTCCCGGTATGCCCCCGAAGATGTCAACTCAGACCAGAGGAAGCAATACCTGTTCATGAGAGGGTTGAACAATGAGATCCAGGTTCAGCTCCTCAACAATGACTACGTGAGCTTCCAGAAGCTGGTTGACAAGGCTATAGTGGTTGAAAGCAAGATCTGAGAGATCAAGCGAGATGGCAAGAGAAAGATGACATACCAGCCACAAGGGAGCAATGTACGACCTCGGTACATGCCCCATCTGCACTGCAGTATGGATCGACCGCTCCTGCATACCGCCCTAGTCAGCCACCACAGAAACGACCCGTTGCACAAGCACCTCGTGTGCCTTTGCCTCCTGTGCCCCGACCCAACATGGGCGCTCCTGTTCAAAACCCCTGCCACAACGTACCTGCTGCCGTGGGCAACAGGTCATGCTTTGCATGTGGGGAACACATGAAACTTTGCGATCCAGTGCCCGAGGAGAGGTCCTGGAAAGCAAGGCAACATGCCCAAGCAGAATCCGCGACCGAACGGAGGAGACAATCAAGGAAACCGTGGACAGCAGTACTATGCTCGCGGCAACGTGGACCATGTCTCTGCTGAGGAAGCACAACAGGCTGAGGACGTCGTAATTGGTATGTTCCTTACCAATTCCAACCCATCCACCATTTTATTTGATTCTGGAGGATCACATTCCTTCATATCATCCAAGTATGTTCCCAAGCATAATCTACCCATATCACACTTAAAATGTGCTATGTTAGTTAATTTTCCCGGTGGAGAGATGAGGACTAATATAGTATGTCCGAAAGTAAGCCTTAAAATAAGGGGAGTAGACTTCCTTGCCAACCTCATTGTCTTGGATTCCCAAGGGCTTGACATAATACTCGGGATGGATTGGTTAAGCCAGCACAACGGAGTAATCCAATGTGCCGAGAGAAGTGTGCAGTTGACAAACGAGCATGGTATTCGTATCGAGTTTAAGTCAGCCCAACAAACAACCAATAAGGAAAGTTTGAACCACGTCGAAGGAGCAACGTTGGACACCGTTCCAGTGGTTCAGGAATTCTCGGACGTGTTTCCAGAAGAGCTTCCAGGTATGCCACCTGACCGGGACATTGAGTTTGCCATTGATTTGGTACCCGGAACTGCACCCATAGCAAAGAGACCCTATAGGATGCCCACCAATGAACTAGTGGAACTCAAGAAGTAAATTCAGGAGCAGTTGGAGAAGGGTTTTATACGTCCAAGCTCGTCACCATGGGGAGCCCCCGTGCTCTTCGTAGACAAGAAGGATGGGACCCAAAGGATGTGCATGGAATATAGGTCTCTCAACGAGGTGATAATCAAGAACAAATACCCTCTGCCCCGTATAGAGGACCTATTCGACCAAATGAAAGGAGCTCGAGTGTTCTCCAAGATTGATCTTCGGTCGGGATACTTCCAGCTGAAGATTAAGCCCTCTGATATATCCAAGACTGCCTTTCGGACACGGTATGGTTCGTATGAATATATTGTCATGTCTTTTGGGTTAACAAATGCACCCACATACTTCATGTACCTTATAAACAAGGTTTCCATGGAGTACTTGGATAAGTTTGTCGTGGTTTTCATCCACGACATTATGGTGTATTAAAAAAAGTGAGGAGGGGCATGAAGAACATTTGAGATTGACCTTGCAGAAAATGTGCGAGCATCAATAGTATGCCAAGCTTAACAAGTGTCAATTTTGGCTAAAGGAGATATCGTTCTAGGCCACATTATCTCCGAGGAAGGAGTATCGGTTGATCCCGGAAAAGTGGGAGATGTTCTGAAGTGGAACCAACCGCAAAATGTGAAGGACGTTCGGAGTTTTCTTGGGATGGATGGATACTACCGACTCTTCATCAAGGACTTCTCTAAGATAGCAAAACCTATGACGGAGTTGCTAACGGAGGGAAAAGCATTCCAATGGACATCAACGTGCCAAGAGAGCTTTGAGGAACTCAAGAAAAGGCTAACCAAAATGCCGGTTTTGGTATTACCGGACGTAAGCAAGAGCTTTGACATATATTGTGATGCATCGAGACAAGGGCTCGGATGTGTGCTCATGCAAGAAGGACAAGTGGTAGCCTATGCCTCACGACAATTAAAGAAGCACGAGCTTAATTATCCTACACATGACTTGGAGCTAGCAGCAGTAGTGCATGCATTGAAGATTTGGAGACATTATATCCTTGGTCATCGATGTGAGATCTATACGGATCATAAAAGCCTCAGGTACATATTTACACAAACAGACTTGAATTTGAGGCAACGTCAATGGTTGGAACTCATCAAGGATTACGATGTTAGAATCAACTACCACCCTTGAAGGGCCAATGTAGTAGCTGATGCATTGAGCCGGAAGGGAGCATGTCACCAACTCAAGGTTCGGGAGCTACCACCCGAACTACGCAAGGAGTTCAAACTGTTACACCTCGGATTCTTGAACAAGATGGAAGTGATGGAACTCCACTCTTCATTGGAGCAAGAGATAAGAGGTGGCCAAGCAACGGATGAGGAGATCAAGGAAATCAAGGAAAGGATCCGACAAGGAATAGAGAAGGATTTCAAGGAAGATGAGAAGGGTACGCTTTGGCTAGGAAAAAGGATTTATGTGCCTAACGTGAAGCACATCCGCGACATGATATTAAAAGAGGCACATGATTCACCATATTCCATACATCCCGGAAGAACCAAAATGTACAAGGACGTGAAGACTTGTTATTGGTGGGATGGTATGAAAAGGGACATAGCCGAGTACGTTGCCCTATGCGACACATGCCAACGGGTGAAGGCCGAACATCAAAGACCCGCTGGATTGTTGCAACCCTTGAAGGTACCCGAATGGAAGTGGGAAGACATCAGTATGGATTTCATCGTCGGATTGCCACGTACTCAGTCGGGTTATGACTCCATCTGGGTTATCATGGACCGATTAACAAAAACAGCCCATTTTCTCCCTGTAAAGGCCAAGTACAACGTTGCACAATTAGCCGAGTTGTACATGGAGCAGATCATGTGCCGTCATGGAGTCCCAAGGAGGATAGTCTCAGATCGGGGTTCTCAGTTTACCTCTAGATTTTTTGGAGGAAGCTGCAGGAATCTATAGGTACACGACTGGATTTTAGCTCCGCTTACCACCCGCAGACCGACGGGCAAACGGAAAGGACAAACCAAATTTTGGAGGACATGTTGAGAGCCTGTGCCTTGAAATATGGACGTAGTTGGGATAGGAGCTTGCCGTACGCGGAATTCTCCTATAACGACAGCTATCAAGCCAGCTTGAAGATGTCACCTTTTGAAGCATTGTACGGTAGACGGTGTAGAACGCCGCTGTTTTGGAACGAGACCGGAGAAAACCAAGTGTTTGGACCCGAAGTGCTACAAGAAGCTGAAAAGCAAGTCCAAACAATACGGGAGAACTTAAAGGCTGCTCAATCACGACAGAAAGGCTATTCGGACAATAGGCGAAGGAAGTTGACTTTCAAAGTAGGAGACCTCGTATACCTTAATGTATCGCCTATTCGTGGCCAACAACGTTTCAACGTCAAAGGCAAGCTAGCACCTCGCTACATCGGACCATTTAAGATTTTGGACAAGCGAGGAGAGGTAGCCTATCAACTAGGGCTCCCAACGCACCTCTCCGACGTGCATGACGTGTTTCATGTATCCCAGCTCAAGAAGTGCTTGAGAGTACCAGAGGAGCAAGTACCAATGGAAAAGCTTGAACTTCAAGAGGACCTGACCTATGCGGAGCACCCCGTCCGAATTTTGGACGTAAAGGAAAGGGTCACGAGGAACAAGGTGATCCGTTGGTGCAAGGTACAATGGAGTCATCACACAGAAGCAGAAGCTACATGGGAGCGTGAGTAAGATATTAAGAAAGAGTTCCCTCATCTATTCTCTACTAATGAATCTCGAGGGCGAGATTCAATTTAAGGGGGGTAGATTTGTGACACCCTCATTTTCGGGTTCTGCATGTATCCATGTTTCATGTAGAAAAACATTTTAAAATAAGTTGAAATCAAGAAAGGATCAAAAAGTTAGACAAAAGAGCGAATTCTAGTTTATAGAGAGCGCCAAAAACAACTCCCACGGCTCGTTGGCCACGTGGCGTGTTCGAAGCTCAACTCCGCAATAGGGAGAGGTCCGCCGCTAAACTGGCTACGTGGCAGGCTCGGGGCTCATCCCCGCAATGGGGGAGAGGTCCGACCCTATGGGACACGTGTTGCCCCCGGAGCTAGCCTCTGCGGAGAAGCGAGGCCAGTCCCGCAGGACACGTGTCACCTTAGGAGCTATTCACCGCAGAAAAGAGAGGATCAGCCGCGCGGGACATGTGTCGCTCTCGGAGCTCAGTTCCGAGGGGTCTGGCCTGTCAGACACGTGTCGCTCTCGGAGCTCACCTCCGGGAGGTCCGCTCCTATTGGACACGTGTCAACCTCGGAGCTCGTCTCTGAGAAGGAAGGAAGTCTGGCACTGTTAGGACACGTGGCACACCCGGAGCCACCTCCGAAGAGAGGGGAGGTCCGGCATTGACACGTGGCGTTTGCGGATCCACCTCCGAATAAAGAGGAGTTCCCAACCGCCAGGATACGTGGCGCACGTGGAGCCCACCTCTGAGAAAGAGGGAGGTCTCGCTCGCTTCACACGCGGCACAACCGGAGCTCGTCTCTGTGGAAAGGGGGAGATCAGGCCCTCGATGGACACGTGGAGCTTCCGGAGTTCATCACCGCGGAGGTAACGAGTTTTGGAGCGATTTTTGCTTCTGTACGCGTGGGAATACAGGTACGGGAGGAAACCGACATGAATTCCACAATGTTACCGCACCAAATAAACTAAAAGATAAGTTGTTAAGATTCAACGACAAATTGAATAGGACTCTTATTCGAAATACAATCAGATTTAGGACTCTTCTCCTCCTGATTATAAATAGAACCCAAAACCTTTGGCCGAAACCACGAACTTCTTTTCCACCTTCTGAGCCGACAACTTAGAGCACTAGCCCCAGCTTGCCGGGTAAACCCTTCGCCGGAGTTCGGTCGAGAGAGATCGCCGGAAGAGAGCCCCAACAATTTGTCTGATAGGAGAAGGACCCCGAGACTAAGAAGAACATAAGGTAGGTCTCCAATACCATCTTACAACATCGTCGCATTTTCTTTGCATCTGTTCTTTGATTTCTTTTAAATAGAAGTTTTTTCGTGGACAGATCACGTGTTAATCAGTTTGATCTAGAGTCAAGATCATCGCCACGTCCACATTTGATCCAAACACCTCCGTTCATCGTAAAACCCATGCAAACCATGCAAGAACACGTACAAACTGATCTAATAGAAACTGATCATAGGATAGCATGCACATGCATCATCGCATCTAGTTAAAGTTTGTGCATGATTTTGATTGTTGTGAATCTTGTATGTGCATGATCATGTATCAAAGGACAAGCTCAGGGAGCTACCTACGATGGACTACAACAACAAGATTTTGAGCAACCGGAACGACCAGAACAAGGCAAGTGCCCTTGACCATATTGATCCTATGTTATGGGAAACTATTTTGTTTTGCGAAAAGGTGTGTGTGCTGAGTCAAACATGATGGGTAACCCTTTTATAGGAGTTTACTAGTTTTGGTTAAACCACCCTTGTCGCCTAGGAAGTTTATGAGTCGGGTATGATTTTTGCTTTTATGCTCCGCTGAGTCCATAGGATTGGGAAGCGAGATAGATGTGTCTAGCTAACTGCACTCGTAATGGTAATGAGAAAACTGATGTTGTTAATGAACATGGATCGGAGGGAGATCTAGGCAAGCCTGGTTTTGTGAATGAGGTAGAATGAGAAGGTGGTTTACTTGCCGTAGATCTAAGGACCGGTTCATGTGAGCACATGACAGGATAACAGTGCCACCACAAGGCCATGTATGGGTGCGGCTTAGCTGACTAATTAGGTAAGTTACTAGATTGTTATGGACCGTGGAAGGCGCGGGGAATGGGAGTCGAGTGAGGACTGCCCTGGGAACTGCATGGCACAGGAGGGGTCCCGTGGGTGGGAGAATAGGAGATTCTAGCCGGCCGGTGAAACCTTATGTAACACCCTCATTTTCGGTTTCTGCATATATTCATGTTTCATGAAGAGAAAACATTTTAAAAGAAATAGGAACAGAGAAAATTATCAAAAAAAAGAGATAGCCAATAAGAGCCGAATCCAGTTCACTGAGAGCGCCGAAGACAACTTCCGCGGCCCGCTGGCCACGTGGCGTGTTCGGAGCTCATCCCTGTGAAGTGGGGAGAGGTCCGCCGCTAAACTGGCTACGTGGCAGGCTCGGGGCTCATCTCCGCAAAGGGGGAAAGGTCCGACCCTGTGGGACACGTGTTGCCCCGGAGCTAGCCTATGCGGATGAAGCAAAGGCATTTCTGCAGGACACATGTCACCTTCGGAGCTAGTCACCGCGGGAATCAGAGGACCAGTCGCGCGGGATACGTGTCGATCTCGGAGCTCACCTCTGAGAGGTCCGGTTGTATTGGACACGTGTCATCACCGGAGCTTATCTCCGGGAGGTCTGTCACTGTTGGACACATGTTTACTTCGGAGCTCGTCTCTGAAAAAAAAAGGAAAGTCGGACGCTACTTGACCCGTGGCATTCACGGAGCTCACCTCCGAAGAGAGGGAGGTCCGGAATGGATACGTGGCACACCTGGAGCCACCTCCGGAGAGAGGAAAGGTCCGGCACTGACACGTGGCGTATGCGGAGCCACCTCCGAATAGAGAGGAGGTCCCGACCGCCAGGATACGTGGCGCACGCGGAGCTCACCTCCGAAAGAGAAGGGGGGGTCTCGCTCGCTTGACACGCGGCACAACCGGAGCTCGTCTCTGTGGAAAGGGAGAGACCAGGCCCAGTGGACACGTGGAGCTTCCGGAGCTCATCACCGAGGAGGTAACGAGTTCTGGAGCGGTTTTGGATTCTGTACGCGTAGAAATACCGGTATGGAGGGGAAACCGACCTGAATTCAACAATGTTACCGCACCAAATCAACTAAAGATAAGATGTTAGGATTAAACGACGATCTGAATAGGACTCTTATTCGGAATACAATCAGATTAGGACTCTTCTTCTCCCGATTATAAATAGAACCCAGAACCCCTGGCCGAAACCACGAATTTCTTTTCCAACTCCTAAGCCGATGACTTAGAGCCCTAGCCCTAACTAGCCGAGTAAGCCATCGCCGGAGATCAGCAAGGAAGATCGCAGGAAGAGATCCCCAACGATCTGTCTGATCATAGAAAGACCCCGAGACCGAGAAGAACGTAAGGTAGGTCTCCAATACCACCTTACGACATCGTTGTGTTTTCTTTCCATCTGTTCTTCGATTCCTTTCGAACAGAAGCTTTCTCGTGGACAGATCACTAGTTGATCGGGTTGATCTAAAGACAAGGTCATCGCCACGTCCACTGATGAGGACATCTCTCCTTTGCATACAATGCAAGGACCGATCACTGGAGCACGTGCACGACAATTGGATCTCCAGGTACGTTCTAACGTTGTCAATTATTTTTCAGAACTTATGCTTGTTTCCATGCATGTTTTATTGATTAGGAACAATGGAGAGAACCAGAAAGGGCTGGGAGGAGTCCAAGGAGTCAAGGAGGAGGAGATAAGACGTGCACACCAAGGAGGAGCCCAAGTACAACTCGACTTCGACTCCACCTCGCGTTCCAGGAGCTGCCTTCACCAAAACTGACGTCCCGGAAACATACGGAATCGGATTTGGACGTTCTATATATGGTTGGAACCGAAATTTCATAAATCTTCCAATGGAACCAGCCCCACCTCAAAATTCCTTCTAAGTTGACGGGAATCAGCGAAACAAGTGGGCATCCAGAATATGTCCGGTGCTGCGCCACCGCCTTTTGGGCTGCTGGCCCGTGTATCGTGTGGAAGCCCATTAGGGTTGCGTCCAGGGTGTGGCGGACCGGGATCCACCCATCCAGGATCACAGAGGGTGGTGCCGCACGATGCGACACCCGACAGCACACGTCATAAGAACACATTATATTACATGGGAAAACAAACTGAATGTACAAATTAGTACACTTCTCAGTTACAAACTAGGGTCTTTTATTACACAGCGGAAGTTTCTTTTGTACAACTCACGCCCGCCTATCTAGCAAAAGTCGGTTGCCCAGCCCTAGGTCAACCCACACTAGCTGCATGTCTCAGCTCAGCGCGGCATGTACGGCTCCCACTCAGCCGTGGTCCCTGACGGAGGGTAACCTTCACCAGTTGACTCGTACTCCGAGTCCGTGGGTGGCTCCTCACCTGAAAAACACTTAAGCAGCAACCGTGAGCACGAAGGCTCAGCAAGGCTTAACCGACTCATCTAAGCATGAAACTCTACATGAGGTGTACCATGACATAGGATAGCAATGTTGCAGCAAATGGACACGCCTACAAGTTCAACCTTAGTTCATCTTTTAGCAACAAGTTAACGGTTCATGAAGATGAAATTTAGTGAGCAATATTTGGTGGCACACAGGTAACCATACAATTATATCATAACAGCAATATTGAATCATAACATTTCATTCATTAGCCTACGTTACGACGCAGTGAACAAGCGGTACTCGTCACCACGAGGGACGGCGAATCAACTCGATATACACCTGCAGGGAAACCCAAAGAGCACGTCACGTACGCCCACCCGTGGAGCTGCACAGCACGCTCACTCGATGTCGTACGGGACAACCTTTCACCCAACAGCCCAAACGTCGAACCGGTCGCACCGAAACGAGCAGGAGGTTCCCCACACGGAGCATCTCTCTATGCCCGTTGGCAGATTTCCACCTTGCTGCCCTCAGGCTACACCTATAAATCGGTGCGTTATGCCTCGACGCCCGGAGGTTTAGGCTACATCGGTTTATCGGGGCCCATACATCCGATATGCCTTCGGTACGTTCAAACTTGATCAGCGTGGGCCGCACACGGATCGGTCCTCAATCGACACGGACAGGGCTGCGCACACAAGACTCCCTCTTGCTGCGCCCTAGCCCCTGCCTAGTCTCATTTTCATTACTAATGTGATCTCACATCACTCAACCGAACCCGTGTGTCCCAAGGCTATCTCGCGAGTAGATTCCAACTACTCGACTTGTACCGAAGCCCTATGAATCTTTAAGCATAGCCTATCTACTCGAGGTCTTAGATGCTACCCTCACTCTTATGGAAAATTTCTGGTCATGCAAGTGGGGTTCCATCCATCCTATACCTAATGCACATTCACACTTCATATGACACATGTAAACAAAGTAAAACTTATAAAAGGTTAATGCAAACCGGGGCTTGCCTTGTTGCTGCTGGTCAGTAGTTAGCTCTTCTTCCGGAACGAGGAAATCCAGCACTTCCGGAGTCTCTTCTTCAGTGACTACACGTGTAATGAAATACGACATGTAAATTTAAATGCAATGTGTAAACTTGAATACTTAACTACTAATAACTCTAGCTAGCCCTCCCCTTTGGTTCTGAAATTTTTATTGTTGCTTGGTAGGGTCCTAACCAGAGTCTTGACCAAGTTTCATTTGAAACAAAGTTCATCTGAACCTTGTACAAATAAAAGCCCATTTGGTCAATATTTGAGCCTCTGAATAATTCCAGGGGTTTTCATGGCTCCAACCATTACTTTCTGGAAACTAGACTTTAAGATGGTTCTATTGGAATTGGTTTCATGTCATTTGAAGAATTCTACTGAAAGTTATGCCCTAATTAAGATTGGAGAAAATCTGAACAATGTTTCTGTACATTTTTCTATTTTCTCAGGGCAGTTCTCTTAATCACCCCATTAGGGTAACTAAATTAACTTGGATGAGTTTGAAAATTTTACTGGGATTCTGGTATTTTCCAATGAACCTCTCAGCCAAATTTCAGAATTTTTCATAAAGTAGTTCTCCAGATAAAATTCCCAAAATTTTAAAATTTAGGGATTTAATTCTGGAAAACTATTCACTTTCACGATCTGAATTTGGTATTGCTGGAAAGTACTCAGAATTCTGAGTTCAGCAAAATTTGGTTCATCGAATTTGGAGTTTCCTAGCCAAAGTTCTATTCATTTGAAGTTTGAACTAAAACTGGGAATTCGAATAAAGTTTAAACTCTGCGGGTGGGGTCCCCCGGCTATGTGTCAGCCTCCCAGCTAACCCACACCAAAGCCCGCAGAATCACCGGCACAACCGCACGGGATCCCGGTGCCGCAGCGGATCCGACGATTTAAAATATCGCCACTGACATGTGGGGCCCCCAGTCATCTCCCTCCTCCCGACGCCCGCGCGCTCCCGCCGCCAGCTCGCCGGAGCTCTCGCCGGAGAGGGGTTCCGGCCCTCGGAACTTGCCGATTCTCACCGCCTGTGCCTATCTCGACCTGGGGCACACGGTGGTGCCACCAGAGCGTGACAACGGCCGGAACAGTGCTCCCGCCGGTAACAGCGGCCGGGAGCTCACCGGCGACGTCGAACTCGGCATCCCATGCACCTTTTTCGATTTGGTCCGCTGACACCTGCTGGTAACGGTCATGGACACCGATCCCCGTGAAAACGGCTGTAACTATGACCTCACCGGCGACCTAGGCCGGATATCGGCTGTGCTCAGAAAACTTCGAAGAACCTTAACCCTAGCCCATGGTTCTTGCTGATTTTTAATCCTAGGAGGTCGTGGCAGGGTGTAGAGCATGTGTGTGGCTCGGTACGCCCGGTGATGAGCTAGTACCCGCGAATTTCCGGATATGGTATAGCTCGGCCTTAAGAACACCGAAACGTTCCCGGGAGAAATTCTTCCCCGACGGTGCATGAAATGCTGAATGATAGGGACGAGCTGAACCAGCACCTTATGGCGGTCGTTTCTTGTGTTGAGCGTCGGGCACGAAGAAAGCCTGTTCTGTCCGGGCGCCGGCGATCAGAGGGCGGCTACTCCGGGCGCTCTGCTGCGGATGTGGGCGGGTGGCACCGAGAGAATAGGGAGGGAATTCACACCGACCAGGGTGCGATCGCGTGTTTTGTAGCCGGCGCACTCATCCCCCGAGCAGGAGGTGGTGCGGTGGCCGCGTTGGGACGGGGTCGACCCCGTGCGCTGTCGGCCGTAGGGTGTTCGACCGCGTGCCCGAGTCGGTTTGCTCCCCGGGGTGGCTGACCAGTGGGCGCTCTTCTCCCCTCTAATTCTTTCTCCCCCTTTCTTTTGTAAATATCCCAGCTACTGAACATTGAATGGGAGACTTAGCCCCCAAGTCTTGGTTTATATTTGAATTCTCAAATTGGAACTGTGTTTGGCTAAATTTGCTGCATGTTTAAACTGAAATTAAAATTCAGTTTTGAATTCTTGCAAATTTAGCCCTTGACAAGATGAACTCCAATGAGGATGAAAATTGGTGGGCTTACTCAGAAAAATGTGCTGAGTTTGAATATGAAGCTAACTTTTGAATTTGGGTGATGAAAGTGGCTGCAAGTTGAATTTACATTCAAATTGGCCTCTTTTTCAAATACCCCCAAAAGTGCCTCAAAAAGTGTTGGATTTACATGAAACTTGTACTGAACCTTCCCAAGACTTTTTAAGTTCTAGGGGTGAGCTCAACCTCTCATGTTCATGTGCACAAATCCCACTTTGTGAAAATCAAGGCTTTCCCCTCTAATCACTCTTTTGATGGAGGTTACTTGCTCTTCACAATATTTCCTAAGATATCCACAATAAAAACTGTGGTGTTGTGAGTTTAAGAAAAAATTTTGCAAGTCCCTTTTCCTGGGCTTTTACACAGGGGTCTTGCACGCCCCTAAACTCCTTTTTATACAGCAGCCGCCACCACATTAGGGTTGGGTTTTGCTTAGTTACAATCTGTCATTGAACAGTGTCACCGATCATCGGTTGTGAGACCCCAAATTCGTGATCAATTCAGTTTTGATTGCAACTTCTCTGTTCTTGCTTGCGTTCTTGATTGCGCTTGCAGGGATAAGCCTTCGTGGCCAGGTCATTCGTGTGACATGGGTGATAACCAACGGAGCAGTGGTGTAGTGATTGTGGGGTTTCGTTCGTTCGGAGCCTTGGATCATCAACATCGAGATCTCCACCCAATCAAGTTTACCCTACCTCTCGGAAGATCGGGACTCATCCTCCTATCAATAGGTACCAGATTTCCAGGTTCACCGTGAGTATACTTGTGTGCCCTTTAGATTTACTTTGTTTCAGTCCTATCGTCCACAAAAAGCCACAAAAAAATTAGTTTCCCTGACCTACAACCCCCGCTCAACCTTTTGTACAATTTAGTTTCGGAGTCCGTAGTTCTGAGTTCTTGTCCTAGGTTGAGTCTGGTTGCTGGTTTAGATTTGTTTTGGTTCAGTTTCGTTTCTTCCATCCGCTGCCATCTACAAAAAAAACCAAGCTACAAAAAAATTCCATCCACCGACTCGTTTCTGTTGCAATTTCCACCACCACCAAAACCTGATTCGGGGTATCCTCCTTAAAACAGGAATAACTTTTCGCTCGTAACTCCGAGGAGGCGCATTTTTTTCGCAGAAAGGTCTCGAAAAAGTCCACATACGGCGTTTTCAAAAAAATTTAAAAAAAAAATTAAGAAGGCCCTCGTTTCGAACTCCGAAGTTCAAGCACCAGTTTTTTCCAATCGCCCCTAAATTTGTGCCGATCTGATCTTTCATCGGTTTCAGCTAATACTTGGTGCTGTTTCTATTCTTGTGCCCCTGGTTGAGAAAAAAATATAAAAAATAAATAGAAATTTTTTTTTTTGATTTTTACTTGCTGATATTATCCTTGTTGTTCATCATCATTCATCCTTGTCCTTGCTTGTTGCCACAACTGTTCTAATACATTCTTAGGCCAGCAACTATGTGAAATTCTTTGGACACTTATTCAGCATTGCTATCTGTTACTAACTTGTGTGCCACATACATATACTGCATTTGAGCCTTCCAAGCTACACCTTCTCTCGAGCAGAACAGGTAAACTTTGCAATCACACCCACTATCTGCTTGCTTCACACCGGTCACCGTTGGCCACCTGCAGTGCTGTTAAGAAACTTGTAAGAGCGGGGTAAGACGCATCTTACTGATCGATTTTCCACCCACTTCGGAGAGCGTAGTAATAGGGTTCTTCACGATCTTTTTGTCTTCGTTTCTGTTTTGTACTAACGATGACAGGAAATAAGCCTATGGATAAGACCTCTGGTTCTACACCTACGGATAATGATGAGTGCGTGTCCCATATTGAACTAAAGGACATGATGCGGGCAATGACCGAAGCTTTCAACAATTACCAGACCACTACAACAGCCACCTTTCAGAGGCTCCATACAAGTGTTGCTGGTCTGACCACACGGTTGGACAAGATGGAGACTCGTATTCCCCAACAAGCTACACCCTCTATCATCCTTGATGGTGACGCACATGCTCACTACGACACAGAGGATGACTTCAATAATGATGAGGTTGATGCACAGCAGCGCCGTCGCCCTCAACGAAATCATCAAGGTATGGGAGGTAGACCTCGTCCTCATGCTCCTGAACAAGATAATGATCCTTACGCTAAGATTAAGTTTCCTATTCCAACATTTTATGGATCTTATGATGCTGAGACTTACTTGGATTGGGAGATGACGGTAGAACAAAAAATTAGCTCTCATCTTGTTCCTGAGCGACATAGAGTTAGACAAGCCACTAGTGAGTTTAAAGATTTTTCTATAATTTGGTGGAATGAACTTGTCAATACACGTAATGCACCACAGACATGGTCTGCGTTAAAAGAAGAGATGCGCGCTAGGTTTGTTCCTCCTTCATATAGACGTGGTCTTCTTAAGAAATTGCAACGCTTTGATCAGGGTGACATGACTGTCTAAGAGTACTACCAAGAGTTGCAGAAAGTTATGCTTCGTTGTGGGGTAGTTGAGGATCAGTAAGACCAAATTGTTAGGTTTTATGGGGGCTTGCGGCGTGAGATCCAGGACATAGTTGACTACAAGGAATATCATTCTATTCAACGTTTATTTCAACTTGCTATGTTAGCAGAAAAAGAAGTGCAGGGTTGCCAACAGCAGCGGCGGAACAACACCTTCACACCACGACAATTTCCGGTGCCATCCAAAGAAGCGCCCTCCTCGAGCGTACGTGCTTCTACACCACCCTCCATGGGTGTTGTACGCAGCAGCATCGCACCTTCTACATCACGGGGACAAGATAACAGCAAGTCCCAGATGCCTCCAGGTGTTGCAGCAAAGGCGGCTGCACCCAACACTTCGACAAGTCGCAGCACCGACATCAAGTGCCACCGCTGCCAGGGACTTGGCCATATGCAACGAGATTGCCCAAGCAAACGGGCGATCATTGCCACTGCTGATGGTAGGTATGTTAGTGCTTCTGATATTGAAGAAGAAAATATTATTGCAACTAACATTTCAGGTTCGGATGATGGTGCTGAGGAGGTTCTTGGTATATCTGCGACAAACAACTATAGGACTTTGATTGTGCAGCAAGCTTTGAGTACCACGGTTCGAGAGGACAACAACCGCCAACGTCACAACCTTTTCAACATGTTTCTTGTCATCAAGGACTGCCGTGTACGTACCATCATTGATGGTGGTAGCTGCAACAATTTGGTGAATGTTGAGGTGGTCAAGAAGCTTGGCTTGACCACACAGGAGCATCCCCACCCTTATCACATTCAATGGTTTAACAACAATGGTAAGGTTAAGGTAACACAAACAGCAAGGATACATTTTTCAATTGGTTCTTATCACGATTTTTCTGATTTTGATGTGGTACCTATGGATGCTTGTCCTCTTTTGTTGGGACGTCCTTGGGAGTTTGATACTGATGCTATTCACCATGGTCGATCTAATAAGTATACTCTCATGCATAAGGGCAAGAAAATTGTGTTGCTTCCTATGAGTCGCACTGAAATTGTACAATTTGAGCAGGAGAAAAAGAATAATGCTAAGCAAAAGGGTGGTTTCAATTCTGAAATTCAGCAACCTATTAAGTTGAAAAATCCTATTTCCTTGCAACTAAATCTGATCTTGATGATTTATATGCCTCTAATGGAACTTGCTATGCTTTAGTGTGCAAACATGCTTTATATTCCATTGAGGATAAATCCATTGTCTTGCCACCTGCTGTTGCTAACCTTTTGCAGGAATATATGGATGTTTTTCCATCAGAGATACCCCATGGATTACCACCTGTGCGAGGCATTGAGCACAAGATTGATTTGGTTCCAGGGGCGAGCTTGTCAAACCGTGCTGCCTACAGGACCAACCCCGACGAGACTAAGGAAATTCAGCGACAAGCCCAAGATCTTCTGGACCGCGGGTACATTCGTGAGAGCCTTTGTCCTTGTTCTGTTCCTGTTCTTTTGGTTCCAAAAAAAGATGGCACTTGGCGCATGTCTGTTGATTGTAGAGCCATCAATAACATTACCATTCGTTATCGCTATCCTATTCCTAGATTGGATGACATGCTTGATGAGTTGAGTGGTTCTGTTATTTTCTCCAAGATTGATTTGCGTAGTGGGTATCATCAGATTCGTATGGCTTTAGGTGATGAATGGAAAACTGCTTTTAAAACTAAATTCGGAATTTATGAATGGTTAGTCATGCCATTTGGTTTAACTAATGCGCCCAGCACTTTCATGAGGATGATGAATGAGGTTTTACGTGCTTTCATTGGTAAATTTGTGGTGGTTTACTTTGATGATATCCTTATTTACAGCAAGTCATATGATGAGCATCTTGAACATTTGCGTGCTGTTTTTAATGTCTTGCACGATGCACGTTTATATGGTAACTTTGAGAAGTGCACCTTTTGCACCGATCGTGTGTCTTTTCTTGGGTATGTTGTTACTTCGCAGGGCATTGAGGTGGACGAGGCAAAGATTGTTGCCATCACGAGCTGACCACTTCCGACTACGGTCACACAGGTTCGGAGTTTTCTTGGTCTCGCAGGTTTCTACCGGCGTTTCGTGCGGGATTTCAGCACCATTGCGGTATCTCTCCACGAGTTGACAAAGCATGGAGTGCCGTTTCAATGGGGACCAGCACAACATCAAGCTTTTGATGTTCTCAAGTCGAAGCTCACACAAGCACCATTGCTGCAACTTCCTGATTTTGAGAAGACCTTCGAGCTTGAATGTGACGCGAGCGGCATTGGCATTGGAGGAGTGCTAATTCAAGGAGGTAAACCTGTTGCCTTCTTTAGTGAAAAATTGCATGGGCCTTCGCTGAATTATTCTAGATATGACAAAGAACTTTATGCTTTAGTGCGTGTCTTGCAAACTTGGCAACATTACCTATGGTCTAAAGAATTTGTCATACATTCAGATCCTGAGTCTTTGAAGTATCTTAATGGAAACGCTAATCTGAACAAACGTCATGCTAAATGGATTGAGTTCATAGAATCATTTCCTTACATCATTAAACATAAGAAAGGGAAAGACAATGTGATTGCCGATGCTTTATCTAGACGTTTGTCACACCCGGTTTTTCCGAAGAACAACCAAGTGAATATCACATGTATGCCAGGATCATTTTCTCATACATGTGATGACAAATAGTGAAGCATCATTTATTACAAGCCAGGTGTCGAATATAAATAAGCCTTACATAGCAAATGTCTCGTTGGACAATAAAAAGTTCATCACAAGTAAATAAACTAGCAGCGGAATATTATTCTTGTGGGCTCCGTCACAGGCGTTGCCCGGGGGGTCTCCATGAACCTAGAAACCTTCTTCGGGTCCAAAGTCTTGGTCATTACACACCACCTCATTATCTTGACCTGAGCAGCAATATAAACCAACAAAATATGCAAGGTTGAGTACCAATGGTACTCAGCAAGTGTGGGAAAATTATATCATGCATGGCTAGAACAAGGGGAGGTTGAACTCATGGTTAAAGCACTACGCAATTAATACCTACCACCTTAGCTTATTAAGCACCTACATTACTACACAGGTGAAATGGTCCCAAACTCCCATCCCATCATCATAATTAAATAACCATAACATCATTTCCAATGTTAAGCTCCCCGCTTAACATCCTTAACTTCCAAAACCATCACTCCTCTAATCATGAATAAGTCCAAGCCGCTCTTGACCGTGAGCACGGCTGTCATGACAGTTTTGACTCTGCAGAGTTTGTACCACTGTACCCACATGTAGTGATTTCATTCCCCGTTGCCGGGTGGACTAAAAGAACCTCCATTATGCCAGTGGCTACGAACCACATTCACACTTCCCAGGTGTGTAGCCAGGAGATCACTACAAAGCCTTTACAAAGGGATTCCCGACGAGCATGGGCCCACTGAGGTTTCACCCCTAACAGCATACAAGAGGCTCCAAGCCCGCTGCAGTGGCCCCCTCTTGAGCCTTGCGGTTCATATGGTAGTCCAGCTGACACCTACTCCCCGCACCATCCAACACACCCATACTACGCCGGGGATACACCTAATTAATTGGCCAAGCTGCCCCATCTCAGCATGTGGTTGGCACTGTAAAGCCAGGTTACATGCTCCATGAACCGGTCCTTAGGATCCAGGCAAGTACTAAACACAAACCCGAGTCTCGTGAACCAAGCACACAACCAAAACATCCAACTTGCCTTGATCCCTACCTCTACACAACTCACAATATCTCATTCAAGAGTACGGTAAAATAAACTGATGATCTCATATCCCAAATATCCCATTCTAAGCATGGCTAAGCATATGCATAATAATAAATGACATGATAAAATAAATCCCAACCCAAGCTACAAGGAAACAAGGTGATGCAATTCAAGGAAAACTTCCTAGCATAGGTTTCATATTTAACTTGACAATGCAAATAATTCTATCTACACATCCTAGCATAGGATCAAAGTGGTCAAGGACACTTGCCTCCTTCCTGCTGCTCTTGAAATGGGTAGTCCTGATCTTGGAAAGGAATAACTTGCTCTTGAGCAGGTTCTACATCATACCATCACACATAGCAAAAGAAAAACAACAATCCATAAGACATAGTTCACACTTCCACTTCATACAAACCACACATTCATATTTATGAAAGTCTTTCACAATTATATGTGTTGTGGTTACTCTATGTGTGTTGATTTGTGGCTTGCATGCACTTTTAATCATGTGTATATGATTCCTACTTTTGTGTTCATATTTATACTTACATACTATATATATGAGTTTCCAATTTAAATAAATTCCTTATATTCAATTACTACACCTTTTTGCTACCAAGTATGAATGAAAGGTATTTTCCTTCTCCATATGTGTCTTCAGAATTTCTACCAACCCTAAACTGAATTCTTTAGATTTTAGAGACTCCATTTATCATTTACTAGTTGCTATATTTTCAAATTTATTTCCTATGCCTAAATGTGAACTTTATTATAAAAATAACAAGACACATCATCTAAACAGAATAGGTTCTGTTCTAAAATATTTACTAATATATTTTTGACCTTTTCCTCTGATGTAAACTATTTTACAATTATTTTCCCTATTTTCAGAACTATTCTTTACTTAAAAATGTGTCCCTATACTAATAATTGTGAATAATAAATGAAACAGATTCATTTCAGCCCAAAATATATTTTTATCTCACTCCAAAGTTTTCTAAGTACTGAGAAAGTTTTTAATTTAATTTTGACAATATGTTTTGTCCCACTTTTTAAATTTTAAATACTAGCCACATATTCAATTTCCTAAATTAAATATCAAACAGGGCTAAAAAGTTAAACTCATCCCACTACAGGGTATATAATACTATTTTAACAATTTTCAGGGGTCTAGCTACTCATAACAGAGGAGTTTTTCCTAATTTTTATTAAGTCCAGGGGCTAAAACTGATTTTTTAATGAATTTACATGATTTTCTGAAGTTCCAGGGGCTAGATTAGAAGTTTCCGGGGCTAGCTCTTATTTCCCGAGAACCCCAGGGGGTAGCACGTAAGATTTCCAGTCTTTATAACGCGGGGCTGATGTGGACAGTCCGATTTTAAACCGACGGCTGAGATTATAACATCGAACCGGTACGCGGGGATTTAAACTCTACCGTGCGATTTAAAATAAACACACGCGGCCACGTCGCTCTGATCGAGCGCGGGCGGCGCTGCCCGGCGGCGCACGGCGACGGGAGGCGGCGATCTCGCCGGAGACTTTCGGATCTTCGAGAATTCTTCCTAGAACTGTGATCTTATGGCATAGATCGGTGGAGGAGAGGTCGGGGATCTCACCTCGGGGGTTTTCTTGAGCTCGGAGGTCCTGGAAGGTGATTGGCGACGAGGTCCGAATTGAAACCACGGCGAGGCTCGTCGGCGCTGTGTTTGAACCGCAGGTCACCGAGTTGTCTGCACCTGCAGGGTTCCCCGGAGGCGGTGGATCAAGTCCAGCGAGTTAGATCGGAATTTCTGAGCTTAGATCGGCCAGAATTCGCCGGAGAAGGCTCGGTTTCTCACCGGAGTAAAATCGGCGGATCGCGTGGGAAAAACAGAACGAGGTCGGGGTTTCTATAGACGGGGGAGGGCGGCGGGGTGGTTTAGATCGAGTTCGCGTCGCCTACGAATGGAATTCGGCAGGGATGCGCAGGAATCCAGGTCGGTTTTGATTCGGGGTGAGAGAATCCCGGCGCGGGCGTGAGGTAGAAGAAGAGCTGGCGGGCCCCGCCTGTCAGTGGGAGGAAGGGGCGCGCGCGGCCGCCGGCTGGCGCGGGTGCTGGGTGGGCCGGCTGGTGGGTTTCGGCCCACTGGCCGGTTTTTTTCTGTTTTCCTTTTTTTTCTATTTCTTTTCTGTTTTGAATTTAAATTGAATTCCAGTTTGAATTTGAATTTTTGCAAAACATGCAATACGTCAAAAAAATTTTAAATTCCCCTCTTAACATAATTTAGGGTCTTAACAAGATTTTTGGGGTGTTACAACGTTATACCATGCTGTCCCAACTTTCTCATAAAATCTTTGGTTTGGAAACCATAAAGAGATTATATGCTACTGATTTGGACTTCAAAGATGCCTTTGAAAATTGTAGAGAGGGAAGAACGTGGCAAAAATTCCTGCTGCGTGAAGGCCTTCTCTACCGTGCTAACAAGCTGTGTGTTCCAGTATGCTCCGTTCGTCTTTTGTTGTTGCAGGAAGCGCATGGAGGTGGTTTGATGGGACATTTTGGTGTTAAAAAGACAGGATGTTCTGGCCGCTCACTTCTTTTGGCCACGAATGAGGCGTGATGTGGAGCGCTACGTTTCACGTTGCACGACATGCAACAAAGCTAAGTCTCGACTTAACCCACATGGTCTTTATATGCCTCTTCCGGTTCCTAGTGCACCTTGGGAGGATATTTCTATTGACATTGTTTTAGGATTGCCTAGAACAAAGAGGGGGAAGGATAGTGTCTTTGTGGTTGTTGATCGTTTCTCTAAAATGGCTCATTTTGTACCCTGCCACAAAACCGATAATGCTTCAAATGTTGCTGATTTGTTCTTTAATGAGGTTGTGCGTTTGCATGGTGTCCCCAATACTATTGTTTCTGATAGTGATGCTAAGTTTTTGAGTCACTTTTGGAGAACTTTATGGTATAAATTGGGAACAAAGTTGATGTTTTCTACTACTTGTCATCCACAAACTGATGGGCAAACGGAGGTAGTTAATCGTACCTTATCTACTATGTTGCGGGCTGTTTTGAAAGACAATTTGAGGTTGTGGGAGAAGTGTTTGCCACATATTGAGTTTGCTTAAAACAGGTATATTCACTCCACAACCAAGTTAAGTCCGTTTATGGTAGTCTATGGTTTCAATCCTCGTGCTCCAATTGATTTGCTACCTTTACCACATACTGAAATTGTGAACTTAGATGCTACACAATATTCTGAATTTATTCTTAAGTTGCATGAAACTACTAAGTTACAAATTGAAAAAATGAATGAAAAGTATCGCATTGCTGCTAGTAAAGGTAGGAAGGAGGTAAAATTGGAACCTGGTGATTTGGTGTGGGTTCATTTGAGAAAAGATAGGTTCCCGGATTTGAGAAAGTTTAAACTCATGCCACGTGCTGCTGGACCTTTTAAGGTTCTTGAGAAGATAAATGACAATGCATATAAACTTGAGTTGCCTCCCGAGTTTGGGGTTAGTCCCACATTTAACATATCAGATTTGAAGCCATACTTGGGTGAGGAAGATGAGCTTGAGTCGAGGACGACTCCAATTCAAGAGGAGGAGGATGATGAGGACATCTCTCCTTTGCATACAATGCAAGGACCGATCACTAGAGCACGTGCACGACAATTGGATCTCCAGGTACATTCTAACCTTGTCAATTGTTTTTCAGAACTTACGCTTATTTCCATGTATGTTTTATCGATTAGGAACAATGGAGAGGACCAGCAAGGGCTGGGAGGAGTCCAAGGAGTCAAGGAGGAGGAGATAGGATGTGCACACCAAGGAGGAGCCCAAGTACAACTCGACTTCGACTCCACCTCGGGTTCCAGGAGCTGCCTTCACCAAAACTGAAGTCCCGGACACATACAGAGTCGGATCTGGACGTTCTATATATAGTTGTAACCGTGATTTCATAAATCTTCCAATGGAACCAGCCCCACCTCAAAATTCCTTCTAAGTTGACAGGAATCAGCGAAACAAGTGGGCGTCCAAAATCTGTCCGGTGCTGCGCCACCGCCTTTTGGGCTGCTGGCCAGTGTATCTTGTGGAAGCACATTAGGGTTGCGTCCAGGGGTCTTGCACGCCCCTAAACTCCTTTTTATACAGCAGCCACCACCACATTAGGGTTGGGTTTTGCTTAGTTACAATCTATCATTGAACAGTGTCGCCGATCATCGGTTGTGAGACCCTAAATTCGTGATCAATTCAGTTTTGATTGCAACTTCTCTGTTCTTGCTTGTGTTGTTGATTGCGCTTGCAGGGATAAGCCTTCATGGCGAGGTCATTCGTGTGACACGGGTGATAACCAACGGAGCAGTGGTGTAGTGATTGCGGGGTTCCATTCGTTCGGAGCCTTGGATCATCAACGTTGAGATCTCCACCCAATCAAGTTTAACCTACCTCTCGGAAGATCGGGACTCATCCTCCTATCATCCACATCTGATCCGAACACCTCTGTTCATCATAAAACCATAAAACCATGCAAGAACGAGTACAAACCGATATAATAAAACTGCATTATAGGATAACATGCATATGCATCGTCGCATCTAGTTTAAAGTTTGTGCATGGTATTGATTGTTATGAATCTTGTATGTGTGTAATCCTGTATAGAAGGACAAGCTCAGGGAGCTGTCTACGACGAGCTGCAACAACAAGGTTTCGAGATCCAAGAGCAACCGAAACCGCAAGAACAAGGCAAGTGCACCTTGACCATATTAATCCTAAGTTTTGGGTAAAACTGTTTTCATTTGCGAAAAGGTGTTTGTGCTGAGTCAAACATGATGGGAAACCCTTTTATAGGAGTTCACTAGCTTTGGTTAAACCACCCTTGTCGCCAGGGATGTTTATGAGTCGGGTATGGTTTTTACTTTTATGCTTCCCTGAGTCCATGGGATTGGGAAGCGAGATAGATGTGTCTAACTAACTGCACTCGTAATGACAATCAGAAACTGATGTTGTTAATGGACATGGATCGGAGGGAGATCTAGGCAATATTGGGTTTGTGAATGAGGTAGCATGAGATGGTGGTTTACTTGCAATAGATCTAAGGACCGGTTCATGCATGCACATGCCAGGATAACAGTGCCACCACAAGGCCAAGTGTGGGTGCGGCTTAGCTGAGTAATTAGGTAAGTTGCTAGATTGTTATGGACTTTGGAAGGCGCGGGGAATGGGAGTCGAGTGAGGACTGCTCTGGGAACTGCATGGCACAAGAGGGGGCCCGTGGGTGGGAGAATTGGAGATTCTAGCCTGTCGGTGAAACCTTAGTGAGTCCATACATCTAGTAGCCTCTTTGTAAAGGCTATTTTGTGATCACTTGTTGATCGGGTTGATCTAAAGACAAGGTCATTGCCACGTCCACATCTGATTCGAACACCTCTGTTCATCATAAAACAATAAAACCATGCAAGAACGAGTACAAACCGATCTAATAAAACTGCATTATAGCATAACATGCATATGCATCATCGCATCTAGTTTAAAGTTTGTGCATGGTATTGATTGTTATGAATCTTGTATGTGTGTAATCCTGTATAGAAGGACAAGCTCTGGGAGCTGTCTACGACGAGCTGCAACAATAAGGTTTCAAGATCCAAGAGCAACCGGAAGCGCAAGAACAAGGCAAGTGCTCCTTGACCATATTGATCCTAAGTTTTGGGAAAAACTGTTTTGATTTGCGAAAAGGTGTGTGTGCTGAGTCAAACATGATGGGAAACCCTTTTATATGAGTTTACTAGCTTTGGTTAAACCACCCTTGTCGCCAGGGATGTTTATGAGTCGGGTATGGTTTTTACTTTTATGCTTCGCTGAGTCCATGGGATTGGGAAGCGAGATAGATGTGTCTAGCTAACTGCACTCGTAATGACAATAAGAAACTGATGTTGTTAATGGACATGGATCGGAGGGAGATCTAGGCAAGACTGGGTTTGTGAACGAGGTAGCATGAGATGGTGGTTTACTTGCCGTAGATCTAAGGACCGGTTCATGCATGCACATGCCAGGATAACAGTGCCACCACAAGGCCAAGTATGGGTGCGGCTTAGCTGAGTAATTAGGTAAGTTGCTAGATTGTTATGGACCGTGTAAGGCGCGGGGAATGAGAGTCGAGTGAGGACTTCCCTGGGAACTGCATGTCATAAGAGGGGGCCCGTGGGTGGGAGAATTGGAGATTCTAGCCTGTCGGTGAAACCTTAGTGAGTCCATACATCTAGTAGCCTCTTTGTAAAGGCTATTTTGTGATCTCTTGGCCATACACCGACGGTTGTGTACTGGTATAATGGAAGTTCTGCAGTCGCCGACGGGTGACGAAATCACAAACTTGTGGGTAAAGAGGTGCAAACTCTGCAAAGTTCTAAAAACTATCATGATAGCCGAGCTTACGGTCACGAGCGCCTGGCCAACTACCATGATTAGTTGTGATGGTTATAGGATATGGGTACTGGTTATGGTTTGGATGGTTTGGTTATGGTTTGGTTTTGGGACTGTTGAGTCCCGGTGATAAGATGGGTTGCATGACTGTTGAGTCATGGCAACGAGGTTGGTCTCGGTGGGAGACGAAGTTGTTTATGAGATGAAATAGTAGCGAATACGAGATGGTATTCGTGAGATGGTAGCGAATACGAGGAGGTATTCATGAGCGGAATGAGGTTGATTGATGACTGATTATGAACATAATGGAGGTATGATTGGTAATTTAATACATGTTGGGATTACATTCACTTAAAGATGAGTCGCTGTTTTACCATTGTTTGATAAATAACTTTGCTTTCTGCAATGAGCCTTTTTATACCTACCTTGTTATGAGCTACATATCATATTTTCCCGCACTTGCTGAGTACATCATTGTACTCAAACTTGCATTATTATTTCATCATCAGCAACAGGAGAGGATTTCTATGAAGACCAAGTGGAGCATTAGGCGTGTGATCTGTTCTCAACCTCGCCCGTGGGGATGAAATAGAGATGGAGCCATTGCTGCTTAGATTTGCTTCCGCATTAGAATAAAGACTTCCGCTGCACAGAAATAAGACTTCCACTGTGAGCATGAGTCCAAGACTCATGAGACATTGTAATAAAATCTGTTATTCGTGGTTATATATATTCTGAATTCAGTTTGTGGAACATATGTGTATGTGTGATGAACATCCTGGGCACACATATGCATCAGTTCTCGGTTCCGTGGTATTCCACGGAATTGAGGGCGTCACAGATTGGTATCACAGCCACGGTTGACAATGGGTTACACGCCTAAATAGAAAAACACAGATTGGTATCAAAAGCCACAGATAGGGGTAGATTACACACCTAGATACAATCACAGATTGGTATCAGACACAGATTGGTAGATAAGCCACGCTGACCATAGGGAGCAACCTAGGGTGCTTAGATTGGCCTTGAAACTACCTTGACATAGGAAACCAGCCTTGCATAGGAGTTGTGTGAGCCCTTGTAATTATTGTTTGTGATTGTGTGCTTAGTGTGAGTTGTAGGACGTCTCAAAACGTTGTCCATATCCACACATAAGTAGAAAGAGGTGTGAGATGCCTCGGCACTTGTTCACATCCTCATATAGGGCTAATATATATGGTCCAACTCACCTTGATGCATATAGTTGAGGGAATCCACCTAAACATTTTAACCTTCTATTCTATCTCAATCTCTCTCACAGATGGTGAGAGGAAACGCTGGCCGAAGGAACGTCCGTGGCAACCAAGAGGATGGCCACGATGAAGTTCCTGTTAACCCCGGAGCTGGTGAGAACCACCTGGAACGGTTGATGGCCATGCAGAATCAACTTATGCAAACCATGATCTATACTTTGGGTCAGTTGCAGTCCAACAATAACAACCCCGTTCCGGCACCATCGCCACCACCACCACCGGCTCATAACAGGTTGCGAGAGTTCATGAAGACTCAACCACCCACCTTTGCTCAAGCCAACGACCCCATGGAGGTCGACGACTGGTTGAAATCCATGGAGAAGAAGCTTGCCATAGTGCAGTGCAATGACCGAGAGAAGGTCCTCTTTGCGTCGCACCAACTTACGGGAGCCACAGCTGACTGGTGGGATGCCCTAAGCAACGCTCATGTCGACCTGGAGACGATCACTTGTACTGAGTTCAAGGAAAGTTTCTGCTCTCATTACATCCCTGCTGGTGTAATGATGCTCAAGAGGCAGGAGTTCGAAGGTCTCCGCCAAGGACAGAGAAGTGTGAATGAATATCTCAACAAGTTCACACAACTGTCCCAGTATGCCCTCGAAGATGTCAACTTAGACCAGAGGAAGCTATACCTGTTCATGAGAGGGTTGAACAATGAGATCCAGGTTCAGCTCCTCAACAATGACTACGCAAGCTTTTAGAAGCTGGTTGACAAGGCTATAGTGGTTGAAAGCAAGATCCCAGAGATCGAGCGAGAGTGCAAGAGGAAGATGCCATACCAGCCCCAAGGGAGCAACGTACGACCTCGGTACATGCCCCCAGCTGCACTGCAGTATGGATCGACCACTCCTGCATACCGCCCTAGTCAGCCACCACAGCAACGACCCGTTGCACCAGCACCTCGTGTGCCCGTGCCTCCTGTGCCTCGACCTAACATGCGCGCTCCTGTTCAAAACCCCCACCCCAACGTACCTGCTGCTGTAGGCAACAGGGCATGCTTTGCATGCGGGGAAATAGGACACTTCGCGAACCAGTGCCCGAGGAGAGGCCCTGGACAGCAAGGCAACGTGCCCAAACAGAACCCGCAAACGAACGGAGGGGACGATCAAGGAAAACGGGGACAACAGAACTATGCTCGTGGCAACGTGAACCATGTCTCCGCTGAGGAAGCACAACAGGCTGAGGACGTCGTAATTGGTATGTTCCTTGCCAACTCCAACCCAGCCACCATCTTATTTCATTCTAGAGCATCACATTCCTTCATATCATCCAAGTATGTTGCCAAACATCATCTACCCGTATCCCACTTAAAATGTGCTATGTTAGTTAATTCTCCCGGAGGAGAAATGAGGACTAATATAGTATGTCCGAAAGTAAGCCTTAAAATAAGGGGGGTAGACTTCCTTGGCGACCTTATTGTCTTGGATTCCCAAGGGATTGACATAATACTCGGGATGGATTGGTTAAGCAAGCACAACGGGGTAATCCAATGTGCTGAAAGAAGCGTGCAGTTAACAAATGAGCACGACATCCGTGTCGAGTTTGAGTCAGCCCAACAAACCACTAAGAAGGCAATCTTGAACCACGTCGAAGGAGCAACATTGGACAGCATTCCAGTGGTTCAAGAATTCTCGGACGTGTTTCCAGAGGAGCTTCCAGGTATGCCCCCTGATCGGGACATTGAGTCTGCCATTGATTTGGTACCCGCAACTGCACCCATAGCAAAGAGACCCTATAGGATGTCTGTCAATGAACTAGTAGAACTCAAGAAGCAAATCCAAGAGCAGTTGGAGAAGGGTTTTATACGTCCAAGCTCATCACCATGGGGAGCTCCTGTGCTCTTCGTAGACAAGAAGGATGGGACCCAAAGGATGTGCGTGGACTATAGGTCTCTCAATGAGGTGACAATCAAGAACAAATACCCTCTGCCCCGTATAGAGGACCTATTCGACCAAATGAAAGGAGCCCGAGTGTTTTCCAAGATCGATCTTCGGTCAGGATATTTCCAGCTGAAGATTAAGCCCTCCGATATACCCAAGACTGCCTTTCGAACACGGTATGGTTCGTATGAATATACCGTCATGTCTTTTGGATTAACAAATACACCCGCATACTTCATGTACCTCATGAACAAAGTTTTCATGGAGTACTTGGATAAGTTCATCGTGGTTTTCATCGACGACATTATGGTGTATTCAAAAAGCGAGGAGGAGAATGAAGAACATTTGAAATTGACCTTGCAGAAAATGCGTGAGCATCAATTGTATGCCAAGCTTAACAAGTGTCGATTTTGGCTAAAGTAAATATCATTCCTAGGCCACATTATCTCCGAAGAAGGGGTATCGGTTGATCCTGGAAAAGTGAGAGATGTTCTAAAGTGGGACCAGCCGCAAAACGTGAGGGATATTCAGAGTTTTCTTGGGATGGCTGGATACTATCGAAGATTCATCAAAGACTTCTCTAAGATAGCAAAGCCTATGACGGAGTTGCTAACGAAAGGAAAAGCCTTTCGGTGGACACCAGCATGCCAAGAAAGTTTTGATAAACTCAAGAAAAGGCTAACCACAGCGCCGGTTTTGTTATTGCCGGATGTAAGCAAGAGCTTTGACATATATTGTGACGCATCCAGGCAGGGGCTCGGATGTGTGCTCATGCAAGAAGGACAAGTGGTAGCCTATGCCTCACGACAATTTGTAGGATCGAAGAGCACGTGAAAATCTACCAGAGGGGGGGTGAATGGTAGATTAAAACTTTTCGCAGCGGAAACAACAAAAACCCCTCAGCAAAAATCAATCGGTTAAAGAAATCGTGTGTGCAAGTGTTTTCAAACGTGTTCAACCGTGACAAATCAAGTAGAGAGGTATAGAATCAAGTCACGGATCTAATGCAACAAGAATCACTTGAAAACACGAAGTAAAACTTGAGATACGATCAAAACATTAAACGAAGATCAATCTGTTCTACCCGATATAAAACAGATCTGCAACGCTGCAAAGAAACTCGTGTATCTCAAAACCTACAGATTCGAAGCTCGTGAAAATTTGACAGATGGTAGATAATTGAGTTGTGAAGACAACCCAAAAAGAATCACGTCAATCGGATCTGTAAAACTCGAGTTATGAACGAAACACCGAAGCAACGTCGGTCTGTCCAGAAACTCGGCGAGAAAGACTTGACGAAAAACAAGTTGGACGAATAAGGCACAAAAGCTACTCGAAACTGTGAACTTTATTCAATAGAAACACAAGAGGAACAGCCCAAAGTTCTCTACACACGAGAGCTCTGGCCTCCCTTGCTTTTATAGCCAGCCCTCAGGCTAAACAATCCAATCTAGTACTCCTACTCCTAATTGGACTCGTATCCTAACTTACCATAACTGCTCAGGACTCTCCTATTCGCAGATAGAAGCAATCGTGAGACTTCCAAACACCTTAGGAACATCCTAAACATTCCTAAAACAACTCAACTTTGTGCCTAGCACGAAATCCTATCATAACCAATTCAAATCTTCCATATTTGAGCCATATCCGACTCAGCCTCAGCCTGAGTACGCAATCCAGCCGGTTGGACCTTTCCGACCAATTCTTTACGTCCACTTCTCTTCATCACGCCTTGGAACAATGTTGCCACGTCCATTCACTCCTTGCACACGTGCAAACACCTTTCAACGGCGTACACACAACCTTCATATGCACTGCCCTTGATCCAAACATGCTGCGCGACCTCCCGATCAACTCAACCACAGCTCCTCCCGAACTTGGTTGTTGGAACCTCATCTCCTCCCTGAGACTAGTCCAAGGATCCCGTCACCAGCCATGTCTTGAACTCAAGCAACACCTGCACATGAATAAAAAACCAATTCTTCCGAGCACAAGTCCTCGACTTGACTCACGTTAGTTCGAAAATCACAACACCTTACATGAGCACGTCACATAAGCATGTTGCAAACCATATCAAATGATAACAGCCATAACCACCAAAACACACCAAAAACTTAGCAAATTAATACTAAGCAAACCTTCCCATAAAGCAAGTTTGAAACATTGCGAGTTAAAAGCAAAAACAAGACGCTGCAGTTCTACGAGTTGAACTCCACGGGAGCTCCCTAAAAACAAGCTCCGGACCTCACAGAAGCTCTCCGGACCTTGCAGGAGCTCTCCGGACCTTGCGTCGGACCTTGCCAACACTTGGCGGACCTAACAAAGAACTTGTCGGACCTTGCCACAGAAGAATGTTTTGGCAATATTCAAAACTTTGAATGTTAATGCTAACTTTTATCCTAATTGCCAATGTATTCAGCACACATAGGTCTCACAATCTCCCCCTTGATGAATGCATTGGCAACACCAATTAAAATCTGAACATTGGCTTATGAAAAGTTTTGAAAAGCTTTGAAAACTCATTTCTCCCCATTTTTTAAAATCAGAGAAGGAAGAAAGTGTGTAACATATGCAAAGTGTAAAAAAAATCTCTCCATATACATATTTCTCCCCCTTTGACAATGTATTCAGCAAGGTTCAAAAGAGAAATTTTTAAATGTTATGAGCATATTATAACATATACATATAAAACAAAGCTCATCCAAGTCATACTATCAGGTTACTTACACTATCACATCAATGAGATACATAAAGTAGTGTAAGCCATGCTAGAGATAAAATGTATTTTTCAGTTTAAGCAAGTCATGATCTCACTTACTCAACTATTTCAAAACCTGAAAACATGACACTTGTTGCTGCATTTTTATTATTCATAATCATTTAAGGCACAAAGTTGATCATATGATATTTACAAGAGATTATATGCCGCATCAGCCTTATTCTAACCAACCAAGCCAAGCCTATGTCATTTGACAATCAGAAGCTTAAGGACATGGTTTTAGTCATACACAATTCCTTCCAAGTTCATATCTTAGTGCAATGATAAGCAATCTCAAAAGAAGAAGTGCGATGCATGCATATTCTCTTGATCTTTTCTCAATTTTTTATTTGAAAACTCAACATGTGAGCTGATCACTTGATTAATTTTTTATGATTAAAAGCACTTGTGAGCACGCAACAAGTTCAAAACAGCAAGAAAGTTCGATCATGACCAGATTTAGTGTAAGTAATTATTCCAATTACTAGTAATGGCAAAAACTACAAAATGTATAACATGAGTAATGTAGTAAGAACTTTCAGCCTGTAAAAGGAATCACAAAGTCATATATGTATGAAATACTATGCTCATATTATTTTAGTTTCAGATTCACACATAGACTTTCAAAGTTTCAAAAACTCCCCCTCAATTTAAGCCATGAGGATGCATAACCCCTATTTCACTACGAATGAAACAAAAACGAGTGAAATCCAAAGGTTTTGTAAAAATATCAGCCAATTGTTGTTCGGTATCGACATGGTGAAGCACAATGTTTCCTTTTTCAACATTATCACGAAGAAAGTGGTACCTAATGTCAATGTGCTTAGTTCTAGAGTGTTTCACGGGGTTTTTAGCAATACAAATTGCACTAGTGTTATCACAAAACAGTGGAACACTATCTAAATCAACCCCATAGTCCTTAAGTGTTTGAACAATCCAAAGAATTTGTGAGCAAGCGCTAGCCGCAGCTACATATTCAGATTCGGCCATGGATTGTGCAACTGAACTTTGCTTTCTAGAGGACCAAGCAACAAGTGAATTACCAAGAAAATGACAAGCAGCCGAAGTACTTTTCCTATCAATCCTACAACTCCCAAAATCAGCATCCGAAAAAGCTTTCAAAGAAACGGTTGAGGAAGAAGGAAGAAAAATGCCAAATTCTTGAGTTCCATGTAGGTACCTGAGAATCCTTTTGATGGCTTGGCGATGTGAAGCACGTGGAGAAGCTTGAAAAAGTGCACAAAGACATACGCTGAATTGTATGTCCGGTCTTGACGCCGTGAGATACAAAAGTGATCCAATCATACTTTTGTATTCTTTTTTATCGACCGGGTCACCATCTTCGTCAAGTTCAAGTGTTGTTGCTGTTCCAATTGGTGTCCGAAGAGGCTTGCATTTGTCCATGTTGAAGCGCTTAAGAAGGTCCTTTGTATACTTAGTTTGATGCACAAAAGTTCCTTCTTTTGTTTCTTGATTTGCAGCCCCAAAAAGTATGTGAGTTCTCCCATCATACTCATCTCAAATTCTGAACTCATCATAGCTGAAAACTTGGACACGAGATCATGAGAAGCACAACCAAAGATAATATCATCCACATACACTTGAACGAATAATGAGTCATTGCCATGCTTAAGTACAAAAAGAGTTTTATCAACCTTGCCCATGGTAAACCCCTTTTCAAGTAAGAATGTTTTTAACCTATCATACCATGCTCTAGGGGCTTGTTTTAGACCGTACAAGGCTTTGGACAGTTTGTAAACATGATTAGGAAAAATTGGATTTTCAAAACCTGGTGGCTGCTTAACATAAACCTCCTCCTCTATGTAGCCATTAAGAAAAGCACTTTTAACATCCATTTGATATAACTTGAAACCTTTAGATGCAGCAAATGCTAATAAAATTCTTATAGCTTCTAATCTAGCAACAGGAGCAAATGTTTCATCAAAATCTAGACCTTCAATTTGAGTGAAACCTTGAGCAACCAACCTAGCTTTATTCCTAACCACAACCCCATCCTCACTTTGCTTATTTTTAAATACCCATTTAGTTCCAATTAATATGTGACCTTGAGGTGGAGGTACAAGTTTCCAAACATTATTTCTTTCAAAATTTTCTAACTCTTCTTGCATGGCATTAATCCAAGATTCATTAGTGAGTGCATGTGATATATCCTTGGGTTCAAAAGAAGCAACAAAAGCAGAATGAGCATGAGAGTTTGGATCGCAAAACCTGGACCGAGTGACTCGTTCATGCAACCTTCCAATGATTTGTTGTGGAGGATGACTTTTGAGTACTCGGAGGGGAGTAGACACTTCACAAGCACCTTCTTCTTCATGTTCGGACCTTTGATTAGGAGAGCTTGTTGATTGAGGAAGGTCCGAACCAGCAGTAGTGACTGTTGGTGCTGGTTGTGGTGCAAAATCAGCAGCTTGATCGTTATTTACTTCCGAGTTCTCGTACAGCAGCACCACTTCTTCATCTTTTTCAATAAAAATACTCTCCACCTGCGGATATGGATCCAGACCTGCAATATTGGAGCTAGTACTTGGGCTAGCTTCATCAAAAGGAACCTCGCAAGTCTCCACAATTTTGTTAGTGTCAAGTAAAAG
Source organism: Neostapfia colusana (assembly GCA_030760725.1). NCBI lineage: Eukaryota > Viridiplantae > Streptophyta > Magnoliopsida > Poales > Poaceae > Neostapfia > Neostapfia colusana. The sequence continues at coordinate 47,652,087 of JASWHV010000018.1, read as the reverse complement.
CACACGGTAGCCTCTAGTATGAGATGGATAACGAAGAAACATGCCATCAACAGATCTAGCTTCAAATTTATCAAGATTACCATGTTTCTTAACAAAGCATTTGCAACCAAAAACCCTAAAGTGTGTAACACTAGGCCTATGTCCAAACCGGAGCTCATATGGGGTTTTTCCAAGCTTAGCACGCAAGAAAACACGATTTGAGACATAACAAGCGGTTGCAATTGCATCAGCCCAAAATTTCCTAGGAGTTTGATATTCATCAAGCATAGTCCTAGCCATCTCAACTAAGGTCCTGTTCTTTCTTTCTACGACACCATTTTGTTGTGGTACATAGGGTGAAGAGTATTGATGATCTATTCCATTTTCAGCACAAAAGTGATCAAAGGATTGGTTTTTAAATTCAGTTCCGTTGTCACTTCTAATTGCTTTTAATGATCCTGGGTGATCAATAGATAATCTAAGAAATAAAGTTCTAAAATGACTAAAAGCTTCATTCTTAGATGCCATAAAATAAACCCAAGAATATCTGGAATAATCATCAACAATCACAAGCACATACCATTTACCTCCGAAGGATTGAACACGTGCCGGACCTACTGTGTCAAGATGTAAAAGTTGTTCCGGTTCAGCTGTCATGGTCATTGTGAGAGGAGCATGTGAACCTGCAACAAACTTAGCATGTCTACAACAAGAGCACACAATATCATTGTCCTTTTTAACCTTCGGCAGCCCACATATGCGAACGAGAGTACTAACACGAGTGAGATGATCAAAGCCTATGTGACCAAGTCTACGATGCCAAAAATATAGATCCTTTGTATCATTAGCAACTAGATACCGATGCTTAGAAGTTGACGAATCAAAATCAGCTTTAAAAACTCTTCCAAACCTAGACATGTTAAACAAAAGCTCACCTTTTGAATCTACAACCTTGCAGCAATTTTTAGCAAAGCTAACCTCTAGATTTTCATCTAGCAATTGTGAAACCGAAAGCAAGTTGTATTTCAAATTTTTAACAAGTGCCACATCTTTCAAAGTGTAGAGATTGTTTATTCTAACCGAACCTATAGCAATTATGGGAGTAGAAGAGTTATCGGCGAAAGTAACATTTTCTACACGTGACACAAAAGAGAGAGAGGAGAACCATTCTTTGTTACCGGTCATGTGGCGTGAGCAACCTGAATCCACAATCCAAATGTTCTCCTTCCTCAAACGTGAAACCTACACAGCAGCACAATACGTCGATGACTCAATACTGGGGTTAGTTAAAAGACTTTTAGGAATCCAGTACTGAGTCACACGACGTCCAGCAGGAATAACACGCGAAAGCTGAGAAGGAACAGCAGGTTTATGAGCCAAACATCGAAAATTTTTGTTCCCAACTACTGACTTAGAAGATGTGTTATATGTAGCACAAAAAACAGTAGGTCCGTGAGCAAGTTTTTGACTCATTACAGCAGGTTGCAAGCTCCGAACATTTGGTCTAGCAGATTTTGCTTGGTTGTTATGTGATCTAGCAAGTATTCTTTGTTTCTTATCGTGTTTAGCTAGTCTATAACAAAAATCCATGACATGACCATCTCTACCACAGTAGGTACAATGAAAAATAACCTTATTATCATGTCTAGATGAGAAAGCAACACGTTTATTAGAACCCGAATGGGACAGTACTCCTGCAGATTTGAAAATCACCTCTTTTTGTCTAGGAGCTATTTGAATCAAACCGCTTCCTAATGACTTTACAACTTTAGGTGGGTGTGCCTTAGCATGAGCATGAGAATTAAAATCTAAACCAGTTTTATCATTACAAGACTTGGAAGAATTCAGCAGCAAGTTTAGGTTCTTATTTGCATTAGAAAACCGATCTAGTGTCCTATGCATGTCATCAAGTTTATTGGACAGATCAAAGCAGTTTTCACATGAAGTTTTTCCTTTTAGTTTGCAATTTGAACAATATTTAACTTCATGCACACGTAAAACATTGTTCAAAATAGAAATCTCATTCATAGCATCATTTAGTTTCTTATTCAGATCATCAAATGAAGAACAATACAAATCAATTGTAGAACAACAAGCATCTTTCAAATTTTTATCATTAAGTGCAGCAAGCTGTTTGTTCTTTTCAATTTAAAGTTCAAGTTTATCAAGTGTAGATGCGTGTGCACTTCTTAAAGAGGATAATTGTTCATAAATCAAATCACATGAGGAACAAGAATCATCACTAGGAATCAAAGTTTTTAAACGATTAGTTTCATATTCTAGTGATTCAATTTTAACAGCATTGTTCCTAAGTTTTTTATCCTTTTTCTTTAATATAACAGTGGCACGAGAAATAGCATCACACATTTCTTCGCAAGTGGGACATACCTCTTCATCGTCGCTGTTGTGTTCTGCCTCCTCGGAGCTTGAATTTGACTTGTTCGCCATGCAGCACATATTTGCCATAGCTTCTTCATCTTCATCACTACCGGTGTCCACATCACTTGAGCCGAAATCTTGAAGTGCAGAGATCATACTATGCACTATGTTGCGCATTGATAAATCTTTCTTCTTCTTATTCTTTTCAAACAATTTCTTCGGCCTTGTTTGCTTTTCTTCACGTGAAGTCGGACCTGAAAGGTTAGATCACTCCGTACGAAAATGTCCTGTCTTACCACATTCAAAACATCGTTGAGGTCCGGAGCTTCCTCTCCTTCTAGTTCTCACATTTTGCAATGCTTTTGAAAACCGAGTAGAGATTAGTGCAAGCTCCTCCTCTGGAAACTCTTCAATCTGTTCAAGGGTTAGAGAGGACAGCAAAGAGAGTGCACCACTAGATGATTATTGACTAGAACTAGACATGTCACGTTGCGAAACAAATGCAATAGACTTGTTGGGGTTTTTACGTGAGATGATGTCAATTTCATGAGTTTTCAATTTAGAATAAAGCACGTCTAAAGTAAGAGAACTCATGACAGTAGATTCACGAATAGATGTAACTTTCATCTCCCAAATTGACATATCTAATGCTCCTAACAATTGTCTAGCATTTTCAGCATCTGAAAAGTTAACATTGACACTACGCAAGTTGCTGAGAATTTTATTAAAGCGAGCAAAAAGGTCGTCAATTGACTCACCGGGTTGCATCTCAAAACGCATGTATTCTTTCTTGAACATATCTTGCCTTACCTCCTTGATCGTATTGGATCCTTCATGGTAGTCACAAAGAGCTTTCCAAACATCATATGCAGATCGGAGGTGTGCAACACGGTCGAAGTCGCTTTGAGTGAATCCTTGGATGATCAAGTTGTGAGCCTTGTTGTTGTTGTCAACATCTCTCATGTTCGCAGCCGTAACTTGATCGTTGGGTGCTACATCGAAGTTCCTGTAGACCTTTTCCCATATGGCGAAGCCTTGCGCCTGTATGTAGGCCTCCATCCGCGCCTTCTAAACCTGAAAATCGATGCCATTGAACACACAAGGTTTTGCGGAGTACTTCTCTATGATGGTTAGTCAAAACACATGCAAATCACAAAGATTAGAGCACCTTGGCTCTGATACCAATTGTAGGATCGAAGAGCACGTGAAAAGCTACCAGAGGGGGGTGAATGGTAGATTAAAACTTTTCGCAGCAGAAACAACAAAAACCCCTCAGCAAAAATCAATCGGTTAAAGAAACCGTGTGTGCAAGTGTTTTCAAACGTGTTAAACCGTGAAAAATCAAGTAGAGAGGTATAGAATCAAGTCACGGATCTAATGCAACAAGAATCACTTGGAAACACGAACTAAAACTTTAGATACGATCAAAACATTAAACGAAGATCAATCTGTTCTACCCGATATAAAACAGATCTGCAATGCTGCAAAGAAACTCGTGTATCTCAAAAACTACAGATCGGAAGCTCGTGAAAATTTCACAGATGATAGATAATTGAGTTGTAAAGACAACCCACAAAGAATCACGTCAATCGGATCTGTAAAACTCGAGTTATGAACGAAACACCGAAGCAACGTCGGTCTGTCCAGAAACTCGGCGAGAAAGACTTGATGAAAAACAAGTCGGACGAACAAGGCACAAAAGCTCCTCAAAACTATGAACTTTATTCAATAGAAACACAAGAGGAACAGCCCAAAGTTCTCTACACACGAGAGCTCTGGCATCCCTTGCTTTTATAGCCAGCCCTCAGGCTAAACAATCCAATCTAGGACTCCTACTCCTAATTGGACTCGTATCCTAACTTACCATAACTGCTCAGGACTCTCCTATTTGCAGATAGAAGCACTCGTGAGAGTTCCAAACACCTTAGGAACTTCCTAAACATTCCTAAAACAACTCAATTTCGTGCCTAGCACGAAATCCTATCATAACCAACTCAAATCTTCCATATTTGAGCCATATCCGACTCAGCCTCAGCCTGAGTACGCAATCCAGCCGGTTGGACCTTTCCGACCAATTCTTTACGTCCACTTCTCTTCATCACGCCTTGGAACAATGTTGCCACGTCCATGCACTCCTTGCACACGTGCAAACACCTTCAAACGACATACACGCAACCTTCATATGCACTGCCCTTGATCCAAACATGCTGCGCGACCTCCCGATCAACTCAACCACAGCTCCTCCCGAACTTGGTTGTTGGAACCTCATCTCCTCCCTGAGACTAGTCCAAGGATCCCGTCACTAGCCATGTCTTGAACTCAAGCAACACCTGCACATGAATAAACAACCAATTCTTCCGAGCACAAGTCCTCGACTTGACTCACGTTAGTTCGAAAACCACAACACCTTACATGAGCACGTCACATAAGCATTTTGCAAACCATATCAAATGATAACACCCATAACCACCAAAACACACCAAAAACTTAGCAAATTAATACTAAGCAAACCTTCCCATAAAGCAAGTTTGAAACATTGCGAGTTAAAAGCAAAAACAAGACGCTGCAGTTCTACGAGTTGAACTTCACGGGAGCTCCCTAAAAACAAGCTCCGGACCTCACAGAAGCTCTCCGGACCTTGCAGGAGCTCTCTAGACCTTGTGTCGGACCTTGCCAACACTTGGCGGACCTAACAAAGAACTTGTCGGACCTTGCCACAGAAGAATGTTTTGGCAATATTCAAAACTTTGAATGTTAATGCTAACTTTTATCCTAATTGCCAATGTATTCAGCACACATAGGTCTCACACAATTAAAGAAGCACGAGCTTAATTATCCTACACATGACATGGAGCTAGCAGCAGTAGTGCATGCATTCAAGATTTGGAGACATTATATCCTTGGTCATCGATGTGAGATCTATACGGATCATAAGAGCCTCAAGTACATATTTACACAAACAGACTTGAATTTGAGGCAACGTCGATGGTTGGAACTCATCAAGGATTACGATGTTGGAATCAACTACCACCCTGGAAAGGCCAACGTAGTAGCTGATGCATTGAGCCGGAAGGGAGCATGTCACCAACTCACGGTTTGGGTGCTACCACCCGAACTACGTAAGAAGTTTGAACGGTTACACCTCGGATTCTTGAACAAGATGGAAGTGATGGAGATCCACTCTTCATTGGAGCAAGAGATAAGGGAAGGCCAAGCAACAGATGAGGAGATCAAGGAGATTAAGGAAAGGATCCAACAAGGAATAGAGAAGAATTTCAAAGAAGATGAGAAGGGTACGCTTTGGTTAGGAAAAAGGATTTGTGTTCCTAACGTGACACACCTCCGCGACATAATATTAAAGGAGGCACATGATTCACCCTATTCCATACATCCCGGAAGGACAAAAATGTACAAGGACTTGAAGACTTGTTATTGGTGGGATGGTATGAAAAGGGATATAGCCGAATACGTTGCCCTATGCGACACATGCCAACGGGTGAAGGCCGAACATCAAAGACCCGCTGGATTGTTGCAACCCTTGAAGGTACCCGAATGGAAGTGGGAGGACATCAGTATGGATTTCATCGTCGGATTGCCACGTACTCAGTCGGGGTATGACTCCATCTGGGTTGTCGTGGACTGATTGATGAAAACAGCCCATTTTCTCCCTATAAGGGACAATTACAACGTTGCACAATTAGCCGAGTTGTACATGGAGCAGATCGTGTGCCGTCATGGAGTCCTGAGGAGGATAGTCTCAGATCAAGGTTCTCAGTTTACCTCTAGATTCTGGAGGAAGCTGCAGAAAGCTATGGGTACACGACTAGATTTTAGCTCCGCCTATCACCCACAAAAACTGATGGGCAAACCGAAAGGACAAACCAAATTTTGGAGGACATGTTGAGAGCTTGCGCCTTGAAACGTGGGTGTAGTTGGGATAGGAGTTTACCGTACGCTGAATTCTCCTATAACAACAGCTATCAAGCTAGCTTGAAGATGTCGCCTTTCGAAGCATTATACGGTAGACGGTGTAGAACACCGCTGTTCTGGAACGAGACCGGAGAGAATCAGGTGTTTGGACCCAAAGTGCTACAAGAAGCTGAAAAACAAGTCCAAATGATTCGGGGGAACTTAAAGGCTGCTCAATCACGACAGAAAGGCTATGTGAACAATAGGCGAAGGAAGTTGACTTTCGAAGTAGGAGACTTCGTATACCTTAAGGTATCGCCTATCCGAGGCCAATGACGTTTTAACGTCAAAGGCAAGCTAGCACCTCGCTACATCGGACCATTTAAGATTTTGGACAAGCGAGGAGAAGTAGCCTATCAACTAGAGCTCCCAACATATCTCTCTGACATACATGACGTGTTTCATGTATCCCAGCTCAAGAAGTGCTTGAGAGTACCAGAGTAGCAAATACCAATGGAAGAGCTTGAACTTCAAGAGGACCTGACCTATATGGAGCACCCTGTCCGAATTTTGGATGTAAAGGAAAGGGTCACCATGAACAAAGTGATTCGATGGTGCAAGGTGCAATGGAGCCATCACACTGAAGCTAAAGCCACATGGGAGCATGAAGAAGACATCAAAGCAAAATTTCCTCATCTATTCTCTACCAACGAATCTCGAGGGCAAGATTCAATTTAAGAGGGGTAGATTTGTAACACCATCATTTTCGGTTTCTGCATATATTCATGTTTCATGAAGAGAAAACATTTTAAAAGAAATAGGAACAGAGAAAATTATCAAAAAAAGAGATAGCCAATAAGAGCAAAATCCAGTTCACCGAGTGCGCCGAAGGCAACTTCCGCGGCCCGCTGGCCACGTGCCGTGTTCGGAGCTCATCCCTGCAAAGTGGGGAGAGGTCCGCCACTAAACTGGCTACGTGGCTGGCTCGGGGCTCATCTCCGCAAAGGGGGAAAGGTCCGACCTGTTGGGACACGTGTTGCCCCGGAGATAGCCTCTTTGGAAGAAGCAAAGGCATTTATGCAGGACACATGTCACCTTCGGAGCTAGTCACCGCGGGAATCAGAGGACCAGTCGCGCGGGATACGTGTCGATCTCGGAGCTCACCTCCGAGAGGTCCGGTTCTATTGGACACGTGTCGTCACCGGAGCTTATCTCTGGGAGGTCTGTCACTGTTGGACACATGTTTACTTCGGAACTCGTCTCTGAAAAAAAGGAAAGTTCGGCGCTACTTGACGTGTGGCATTCACGGAGCTCAACTCCGAAGAGAGGGAGGTCCGGAATGGATACGTGGCACACCCGGAGCCACCTCCGGAGAGAGGAAAGGTCCGGCACTGACACGTGGCATGTGCGGAGCCACCACCGAATAGAGAGGAGGTCCCGACCGCCAGGATACGTGGCGCACGAGGAGCTCACCTCCAAAAGAAAAGGGGGGGTCTTGCTCGCTTGATACACGGCACAACCGGAGCTTGTCTCTGCCGAGAGGGAGAGACCAGGCCCACTGGACACGTGGAGCTTCCGGAGCTCATCACCGAGGAGGTAACGAGTTCTGGAGCGGTTTTGGATTCTGTACGCGTAGAAATACCGGTACGGATGAGAAACCGACCTGAATTCAACAATGTTACCGCACCAAATCAACTAAAGATAAGATGTTAGGATTCAATGACGATCTGAATATGACTCTTATTCAGAATACAATCAGATTAGGACTCTTCTTCTCCCGATTATAAATAGAACCCAGAACCCTTGGCCGACGACTTAGAGCCCTAGCCCTAACTCGCCGAGTAAGCCATCGCCGGAGATCAGCGAGGAAGATCACTGGAAGAGAGCCCCAACGATCTGTCTGATCAGAGAAAGACCCTGAGACCGAGAAGAACGTAAGGTAGGTCTCCAATATCACCTTACGACATCGTTGTGTTTTCTTTGCATCTGTTCTTTGGTTCCTTTTGAACAGAAGCTTTCTCGTGGACAGATCACTTGTTGATCGGGTTGATCTAAAGACAAGGTCATTGCCACGTCCACATCTGATTCGAACACCTCTGTTCATCATAAAACAATAAAACCATGCAAGAACGAGTACAAACCGATCTAATAAAACTGCATTATAGCATAACATGCATATGCATCGTCGCATCTAGTTTAAAGTTTGTGCATGGTATTGATTGTTATGAATCTTGTATGTGTGTAATCCTGTATAGAAGGACAAGCTCTGGGAGCTGTCTACGACGAGCTGCAACAATAAGGTTTCAAGATCCAAGAGCAACCGGAAGCGCAAGAACAAGGCAAGTGCTCCTTGACCATATTGATCCTAAGTTTTGGGAAAAACTGTTTTGATTTGCGAAAAGGTGTGTGTGCTGAGTCAAACATGATGGGAAACCCTTTTATATGAGTTTACTAGCTTTGGTTAAACCACCCTTGTCGCCAGGGATGTTTATGAGTCAGGTATGGTTTTTACTTTTATGCTTCGCTGAGTCCATGGGATTGGGAAGCGAGATAGATGTGTCTAGCTAACTGCACTCGTAATGACAATAAGAAACTGATGTTGTTAATGGACATGGATCAGAGGGAGATCTAGGCAAGACTGGGTTTGTGAACGAGGTAGCATGAGATGGTGGTTTACTTGCCGTAGATCTAAGGACCGGTTCATGCATGCACATGCCAGGATAACAGTGCCACCACAAGGCCAAGTATGGGTGCGGCTTAGCTGAGTAATTAGGTAAGTTGCTAGATTGTTATGGACTGTGGAAGGCGCGGGGAATGAGAGTCGAGTGAGGACTTCCCTGGGAACTGCATGGCACAAGAGGGGGCCCGTGGGTGGGAGAATTGGAGATTCTAGCCTGCCGGTGAAACCTTAGTGAGTCCATACATCTAGTAGCCCCTTTGTAAAGGCTATTTTGTGATCTCTTGGCCATACACCGACGGTTGTGTACTGGTATAATGGAGGTTCTGTAGTCGCCGACAGGTGACGAAATCACAAAATTGTGGGTAAAGAGGTGCAAACTCTGCAGAGTTCTAAAAACTATCATGATAGCCAAGCTTACGGTCACGAGCGCCTGGCCAACTGCCATGATTAGTTGGGATGGTTATTGGATATGGGTACTGGTTATGGTTTGGATGGTTTGGTTTTGGGACTGTTGAGTCCGGGTGATAAGATGGGTTGCATGACTGTTGAGTCATGGCAACAAGGTTGGTCTCGGTGGGAGACGAAGTTGTTTATGAGATGAAATGGTAGCGAATACGAGATGGTATTTGTGAGATGATAGCGAATACGAGGAGGTATTCGTGAGCGGAATGAGGTTGATTGATGACTGGTTATGAACATAATGGAGGTATGATTGGTAATTTAATACATGTTGGGATTACATTCACTTAAAGATGAGTCGCTGTTTTACCATGGTTTGATAAATAACTTTGTTTTCTGCAATGAGCCTTTTATACCTACCTTGTTATGAGCTACATATCATATTTTCCCGCACTTGATGAGTACATCATTGTACTCAAACTTGCATTATTATTTCATCATCAGCAACAGGAGAGGATTTCTATGAAGACCAAGTGGAGCATTAGGCGTGTGATCTGTTCTAAACCTTGCCTGTGGGGATGGAATAGAGATGGAGCCATTGCTGCTTAGATTTGCTTCCGCATTAGTTAAATTGCTTCCGCATTAGAATAAAGAATTCCGCTGCATAGAAATAAGACTTCCGCTGTGAGCATGAGTCCAAGACTCATGAGACATTGTAATAAACTCTGTTATTCATGGTTATATATATTCTGAATTCAGTTTGTGGAACATATGTATATGTGTGATGAACATCCTGGGCACACATATGCATCAGTTCTCGGTTCCGTGTTATTCCAGAGAATTGAGGGTGTCACACCTTATTGAGTAGCTCCTTTGTAAAGGCTATTTTGTGATCTCTTGGCCATACACCGACGGTTGTGTACTGGTATAATGGAGGTTCCGCAGTCACCGACGGGTGACGAAATCACAAACTTGTGGGTAAAGAGGTGCAAACTCTGCAGAGTCTAAAACTATCATGATAGCCGAGCTTACGGTGACGAGCGCCTGGCCAACTTCCATGATTAGTTGGATTGTTATTTTGGGAGTGTTTTGGATTGTTTGGGTTATGGTTTGATTTTGGTTTGGTTTTCAGGACTGTTGAGACCGGTTGATAAGATTGGTTGCATGACCGTTGAGTCATGGCAACGAGATTGGTCTCAGTGTGAGACAGAATTGTTTATGCGATGAAATGGTAGCGAATACGAGATGTTATTCGTGAGATGGTAGCAAATACGAGAAGGTATTCGTGAGCAAGAATGAGGTTCATTAATGTCTGGTTGGGACATGGAAAGTGATGAAAATAATGGAGGTATGATTGGTATTCTAATACATATTGGGATTACGTTCACTTAAAATTAAGTTGCTGTTTTATCATGGTTTTGATAAATAACTTTGCTTTCTGCAATGAGCCTTTTTATACCTACCTTGTTGTGAGCTACATATCATATTTTTCTGAACTTGCTGAGTACATCATTGTACTCAAACTTGCATTATTATTTCATCATCAGCAACAGGAGAAGATTACTATGAAGACCAGGTGGAGCATTAGACGTGTAATCTATCCTCAACCTCGCCTGTGGGGATGGAGTAGAGATGGAGCCGCCACTGCTACTTAGATTGCTTCCTCACTAGTTAGAAGACTTCCGCTGCATAGAAATAAGACTTCCGCTGTTAAATTAAGACTTCCGCTGTTAGCATGAGTCCAAGACTCATGAGACATTGTAATAAAACCCTGTTATTCGTGGTAATATATATTCTGAATTCAGTTTGTGGAACATATGTGTATGTGTGATGAACATCTTGGGCACACATATGCATCAGTTCTCGGTTCTGTGGTTTTCCACAGAATTGAGGGCGTCACAATAAAACACATAGGAACACCCCTCAAAACTGCTATTTTCAAAAAAATTGCTTTCTGCTGCACTTTACTTGTCAATTCAGCCACCACAAAGTGCTATTTTCAGCCCCTCCTTCTCTCCTCTTTTGGACAGCAACACTTTTGCTTTCTTGCTTCATAGCTTCTGAAGTTTTGGAGCTATTTTCTTCCTTCTCTAAAGTTCTCATGTCTTATTTAAAGATGCCGGTGATTAGGAGCACCAGCGCCATCTAAGCCTACATGAACTGCCGACTCACCATGGCATGCGCCCATGTATGGACCACCCCGTCACACGGCGGGAACATCACCAGTTCACATGATTGAGTTTAGGATTCCCATTGAATAAGCTGTATAGGAACGTTTAAATCGTTGTAGCGTGAAGAGGAGTGGTGTGTTTAACTTTTGTGATAATTGCTTGTGTTTGTATGCTAGTGTGAGTTGTGGGATGCTTCTGCGAAGTCCACATCCACACATAGTAGAGAGATGTGAGATGCTTCGGCACGTGTTCACATCCTCATATAGGCTGAAATTAATAAAATAAGTTACTTAGTTCATACCCTTGATGCATATAGTTGGGGGATCAATCCAAACTTCTATTCTCTATTCTACTCAACTCTCTCTCACAGATGGTGAGGGAAAACGCCAGCCATCACAGGAGGAATGTTCGTGGCAACCATGAACTACAAGAGGATGGCAACGTTGAAGTTCCTGAAAATGCTAACCCCAGGGCTGATGAAAATAACCTTGAACGGTTGACGGCTATGCAGAACCAGCTCATGCAATCTATGATACAAACTTTGGGACAGCTGCAAGCCAACAACAACTACAATCCTAACCCCGTTCCTGCACCCCCACCACCACCACCGGCTCACAATAGTTTGGGAGAGTTCATGAGGACTCGACCGCCTACTTTTGCACAAGCTAATGATCCCATGGAGGCCGATGATTGGTTGAAATCCATGGAAAAGAAGCTTGCTATTGTTCAGTGCGATGACCGGGAGAAAGTTCTCTTCGCATCGCACCAACTCATGGGAGCAGCCACTGACTGGTGGGACGCTCTCTGCAATGCTCACGACAACCAGGAGACAATCACATGGGCTGAGTTCAAGGAGAGTTTCCACTCTCATTACGTCCCTGGTGGAGTCATGATGCTTAAAAGGCAAGAGTTCGAAGGTCTCCACCAAGGAAAGAAGAGCGTGAATGAGTACCTCAACAAATTCACGCAGCTGTCAAGGTATGATTCCGAAGACGTCAACTCGGATCAATAGAAGCAATACTTGTTCATGAAATGATTGAACAATGAGATCCAAGTACAACTGCTCAACAATGATTATGCAAACTTCCAGAAGCTCGTTGACAAAGCTATAGTGGTTGAGAGCAAGATCCGCGAGATCGAGCAAGAGGGCAAGAGAAAGATGCCATACCAGCCACAAGGGAGCAACATACGTCCCCGTTTCATGCCACCAGCTGCATCGCAGTATGGCTCGTCCGCTTCTACTTTCCGCCCTGCAAACCCACCTCGCCCTAACCAACCATTGCAGCAACTCCCTGTTATGCAAGCACCTCGTATGCCTTTGCCTATTGAACCCCGTCCCAACATAGGCACCTATGCTCAAAACCAGCCTCGCCCCAACATTCCTGCTGTTTTGGGCAACAAAGCATGCTTTTCATGCGGGGAGGCAGGACACTTTGCAAGTCAATGCCCAAAGAAATGCCTTGGACAGCCAAGCAACGCGCCCAAGCAGAACCTACGGCCGAACGGAGGAGCTAATCAAGGTAACCGTGGGCAGCAGAACTATGCTCGTGGCAACGTGAATCATGTCTCCGCTGAGGAAGCGCAACAAGCTGAGGACGTCGTGATTGGTATGTTCCTTGCCAACTCCAACCAAGCCACTGTTTTATTTGATTCTGGAGCATCACATTCATTCATATCATTCAAGTATGTTGCCAAGTATAATCTGCCCATATCACACATGAAACACACTATGTTGGTTAATTCTCCCGGTGGAGAGATGAGGACTAATATAGTATGTCTAAAAGTAAACCTTAAAATAAGGGGGGTAGACTTTCTGGCCAACCTTATTGTCTTGGATTCCTAGGGGATTGATATAATACTTGGAATGGATTGGTTAAGCAAGCACAACGGAGTAATTCAATGTGCTGAGAGGAGCGTGCATTTGACAAATGAGCACGGTACTCGTATTGAGTTCGAGTCAGCCCAACCGGCAAACGAGAAGGCAGCGTTGAACCACGTCGAAGAATCAACATTGGAAACCATTCCGGTAGTTCAAGAATTTTCAGATGTGTTCCTGGAAGAACAAGTACCGATGGATGAGCTCGATCTTCAAGAGGATCTGACCTATGTGGAGCACCCCGTCCAAATTTTGGACGTGAAGGAAAGGGTCACGAGGAACAAAGTGATCTGTTGGTGTGCAAGGTACAGTGGAGCCATCACACGGAAGCCGAAACTACATGGGAGCGTGAGTAAGACCTCAAGGCAGAATTCCCTCATATATTCTCTACTCTATCGAATCTCGAGGGCGGGATTCAGTTTAAGGGGGATAGGTTTGTAACACCCTCAAATTCATTTTCATGCATTGCATACATTTTTTTGTAGAGAAACATTATAAAAGAAGTAGAAATGGAGAAAAGAACCATATAAATGGAGGAAGGAACCATAGAAATGGAGAAAGAATCATAAAACTGATAGGAATGGGAAAAAGATAGCTGTAATGAGCCATTTCGAATTTGTCGAAGTGCGCCGTCGACACTTCCCCCGGCCTCGCTGGACATGTGGCGTCCTCGGAGCTCACCTCCGCGGAGGAGGGGAGGTCCGGCACCGCTGGACACGTGGCGCCTTCGGAGCTCACCTCCGCGTAGGAGGGGAGATCCGGCACCGCTGGACACGTGGCGCCTGCGGAGCTCACCTCTGCGGAGGAGGGGAGGTCCGGCACCGCTGGACACACTTGTGGCACCTTCGGAGCTCACCCCCGCGGAGGAGCTGAGGTCCGGCACTGCTGGACATGTGGCGCCTTCGGAGCTCATCCTTGCGGAGAGGGGAGGTCCAGCCCCGCTGGACACGTGGCACCCTCGGAGCTCGCCTCTGAGGAGAAGGGAGGTCTGGCCCCGCTTGACACGTGGCGCCCTCGGAGCTCGCCTCTAAGGAGAAGGGAGGTCCGGCCCCACTGGACACGTGGCACCCTCGGAGCTCACCTCCGAGGAGAGGGGAGGCCTGGCCCCGCTGGATACGTGGCACCCTCGGAGCTCGCCTCTGAGGAGAGGGGAGGCCCGGCACCGCTTGACACATGGCGCCTTCGGAGCTCATCCCTGCGAAGGGGGCGAGGTCCTTAGGCGTGTTTTTCCTCTTGTGCACGGGGGTACCCGGTACTGAGGGTACTGACACAATTTCCCCAAATTTTCCCCACATTTGGGGGGATAAAATCTCCAAGGATGCCACACATAACTGAAAAGATAAGTTTATTAAGATCCAAAACATATTGAATAGGACTCTTATTTGAGCTCCAATTGGAGTAGGACTCTCCCCCCCCCCCCTTATAAATAGAACCCAAAACCCCCTTGACCGTAACCCCTTTCCTTTTTTCCCCTCCCAAGTCGACGACTTGGAGGCCCTAGCCCCCAACTCACCGAGTTGAACACCCCCCCCCTCGCCGGAGTTCAGTCGCCGGTGAGCCCGCCAACGAGCCCCGTCACGCCTCTCCGTCACTGGAAAAGAGCCGATGATCATAAGGGAAGTGAGGTAGGTATTCCTTACCCATCTTACGACATCGTCGCTGTTTCTACGCATCCGTTTTCTTCGCCCCTTCGATCAGAAACTTTTTCGTGTGGACAGATCACGTTTTGATCGGTTTTTGACGGTGGAATTGATCTAGATCTTGAGTCAAGATCATCTCCACGTCCACACTTGATCCCTACACCCTTGTTCATCATAAAACCCCATGAAAGCCCATTAAAACATGCAAGAACACATACAAACTGGTTTAATAAAACAGCACCATAGGATTTGCATTCATCTACACCATTGCGTCTTGAGTACAGTTGTGCATGATGTTTGATTGCTGTAAATTTTGTATGTGCATGGTCGTGAGTAGAAGGACAATCTCAGGAAGCCATCTATGAAGAACTACAGTGCCAAGACTTCGAGACGCTTGAGCAACAAGAACCACGGGAGCAAGGCAAGTGTCCCATGACCATATTGATCCCATGTTTCGAAACTGTTTTGTTTGCTAAAACTTGTATGCTTGAGTCCAATTGACGGGACACCCTTTCATAGGAAGTTTACTAGTTTTGTTAACCATCCTCGTTGCCAGGAAAGTTGATGAGTCGGGTATTGTCGTTTTTCCTTTTTGCTTCGCTTAATCCACGGGATACGGGAAGCTGAATTAAAACATGGTTAGCTACTGCACTCATATGAATAATGATGATGAGAACTTGATGATGTTAATGAGCATGGAATCGGGGGAGATTTAGGCAAGTTTGGTTTGTGGATGTTGCTGAATGAGATGGTGGTTTACTTGCCGTAGATCTAAGGACCGGTTCATGCCAGCACATGCCAGGAAAACAGTGCCACCACAAGGCCAAATATGGTTGCGGATTAGCTGACTAATTATGTGTGTTGCTAGCTTGTTACGGACCGTGGATGGCGTGGAGAATGGGAGTCGAGAGGGACTGCCCTGGGAACTGCATGGCACAAGAGGGGGCCTGTGGGTGGAAGAATGGTGATTCGAGCCTGCCGGTGAAACCTTAGTGAGTCCATACATCTAGTAGCCCCTTTGTAAAGGCTATTTTGTGATCTCTTGGCCATACACCGACGGTTGTGTACTTTTGTAATGGAGGTTCTGCAGTCGCCTACGGGTGATGAAATCACAAACTTGTGGGTAAAGTGGTGCCACCTTTGCAGATTGTAAAACTATCATGATAGACGTGCTTCCGGTCACAAGCACCTGGCCAACTCACATGATTAGAATGGAAAACTTGGGATGGTTATTCGGTATGGCTATGGTATGGTCATTGGGATTGGTTTTGGGACTGTTGAGTCATGAAAATGAGTTTGGTTTGGTTATATGAATATGAGACGGTTATGAATGTTTATGAGATTAATGGTTGGTTGACACTTGATAGATGGTGAATCATGATGGAGGAAATGTTGCTGTTTTACTTGGTTATATTGGGATAAATATCACCTAGAAATAGTTGCTGTTTTTATCATGATTGTAAAATAAAATTTTCTTGCCGCAATGAGCCCTTTTATTCCATACCTTGTTGTAAGCTAAATGTCATTCTTTTTCCACACTTGCTGAATACGACATGTACTCACCCTTGCATTATCACAAAAACATCAGCAACAGGAGAAGAGTACTTCGAGGACCATGTGGAGTACTAGGCGTGCGAACTATTGTCAACATGCCTGTGGAGTTGAAGATGGAGCCGCTGCTATTTAGTTATTTCCGCTGTCGTTTAGAGACTTCCGCTGCAAGAATAAGTTAGAGATTCATGAGTGAGACAATGAGTCGATATAATATAGTACTTAAATCCTATTTATTCATGGTTATATTCTGAATTCAGTTTGTTTATTACATGTGTATGTGTGATGAACATCCTGGGCACACATATGCATTAACATGGTTCTGTTTTCGGGACCGGGTGTCACACTTTACCATGTCGCCTCATCAGCGGTATGGTTGCTCCTCAAGACCTTGTAGAACCATAAGGTCCGGTTTCTTGTGGCGCGAGTCTTTTCATCTATAATCCGGATTGGATACTCTGTGTATGTGAGGTCCGGTTGAAGAACTTCTATGTCTTCTGTGCGGATTT
The DNA here is from genome assembly GCA_030760725.1 of Neostapfia colusana. Classification (NCBI taxonomy): domain Eukaryota; kingdom Viridiplantae; phylum Streptophyta; class Magnoliopsida; order Poales; family Poaceae; genus Neostapfia; species Neostapfia colusana. Next base: position 47,634,994 of record JASWHV010000018.1, on the reverse strand, counting down.
CAGCCGAGGGTTTGAGGCACTTCCTCAGTTGAGAGATATGGAAGACGTTGTGAATTCCTGCGGGCGACACCGGTAAATCCAATCGATAGGCCACGGGACCGCAGTTTTCAATGACGGCGAATGGACCGATGAACCGTGGCGCAAGTTTTCCCTTCACTCCAAAATGATGAACTCCCTGCATTGGAGACACATGGACATAAACATAGTCCCAGATGTCGAAGTAGAGAGGGCGACGTCTTTTATCCACATAACTCTTCTGATGAGATTGAGCAGCCTTGAGATTGGCTTGTATTACTCGCACTCGTTCTTCAGCCTCATTCACAAGTTCAATGCCGTAGATAACTCGCTCGCCGGACTCGCACCAGTTGAGAGGTGTGCGACATTTCCGGCCATAGAGAGCTTCATACGGTGCCATATTGATGCTAGTTTGATAGCCATTGTTGTAAGAAAACTCCGCCAACGGTAAATGATCGTCCCAATTCTTGCCATGGTGGATGGCACAAGCGCGTAGCATGTCTTCAAGCACTTGATTCACCCGTTCAGTTTGACCATCCGTCTGCGGGTGATACGCGGAGCTTCGGATCAGTTTGGTCCCCAACGATGCGTGCAGCTGTTCCCAAAACCGAGCAATGAACAGCGCATTGTGATCTGAAATAATGGAGCGGGGAACACCGTGCAATCACAAGTTCCTTGTAATATACAGCTCCGCATATTGCTTGGCCACGTAATTGGTATGTACTGGGATAAAATGAGCCGACTTGGTTAGTCTATCGACTATCACCCAAATCGAATCATGCTTGTGAGACGTGAGAGGTAATCCGACTATGAAGTCCATGCTGATATCCTCCCACTTCCACGCCGGAATGTTTAATGGTTGCAGCTGTCCGGCTTTACGCATATGGTCAGCTTTCACACGCCGACACGTATCGCATTCGGATACGTACTTTGCGATTTCTCTTTTCATCTGTGTCCACCAAAATCTAGTTTTCAGATATTGTTACATCTTGTTGCTACCCGGATGAATAGAATTCTTGGACAAATGAGCTTCGTCCGATATCTTCTTCCGAAGCTTCATGTCACGGGGTACCACTATACGGTCTTTAAACCATAGAGTACAGTGTTCGTCCCTTCGGAAGCATTTCATTTCGCCATTCTTCATTCTTGTCCGAATGTGCGACACTCCCATGTCTTTCTTCTGAGCTTCCATAATCTCCTCTCGTATGGTAGGGACGAGAGCAAGATTATATAATGCCCCATGTGGAACCAAGTACAGACTTGGCTCCTCCTCTTCAGGTGGGGTGATGGACAGTTTATTGACATGAGACTTGCGGCTTAAGGCGTCGGCAACCACGTTTACCTTTCTGGGATGGTAGTGAATCTCGATCTCATAGTCTTTGATGTGTTCTAGCCATCTCCGTTGCTGCATATTCAACTCCTTTTGAGTGAATATATACTTCAGACTCTTATGGTCGGTGTAGAGGTGCACTAAGTTCCCGAGTAAATAGTGCCTCCACATTATTAAGGCCAACACCACAGTAGCGATCTCAAGATCATGAGTCAGATAGTGCTGCTCGTGGTTACGGAGTTGACGTGAGCCATAGACAACCACTCTTCCTCCTTGCATCAATACACAGCCAAGCCCGATGCCAGATGCATCACGATATACGTCGAAGGGCTTGGTTGTATCCGGTTGAGCTAACACCGGGGCTGTTGTAAGATGCTTCACTAATGCTTGGAAAGCTTCTTCACAAGCTGAGCTCCAAACATATTTGATCCCCTTCTTCAACAGTTCAGTCATCGGCTAACCAAGCTTGGAGAAGTTCGGTATGAATCTCCGATAATATCCTGCTAACCCGAGGGAACTCATGACTTCGTGAACTAATGTGGGGGACTTCCATTTCAGCACTTGTTCGATTTTACTTGGATCAACTGCTATGCCTTCTGCAGAAATAATATGACCCAGAAATGGCACTTGGCTGATCCAAAACTAGCACTTGCTGAACTTGGCGTAAAGCTTATGGTCTCGCAATCGTTGAAGCACGATATGCAAGTGTTTGGCATGTTCTTCTTCAGACATGGAGTAAACCAAGATGTCATCTATGAACACTACCACAAACTTGTCCAACTCCGGCATGAACACTGAGTTCATGAGGTACATGAAATGTGCCGGAGCGTTGGTGAGACCAAAGGACATTACGAGGTATTCATACAGCCCTTATCTCGTCGAGAAGGCCATCTTCGGAATATCCTCCGCTCGGATCATTATTTGGTGATATCCTGAGCGAAGATCCATCTTTGAAAATACTCTTGCACCCACAAGTTGATCGAAGAGAATATCGATGCGGGGCAGTGGATATTTAGTCTTGATGGTGACGGCGTTGAGAGGTTGGTAGTCCACACACAACCTAAAGGTTTCATCCTTCTTCTTCACAAACAGCGCCAAGCATCCCCATGGCGAGGAACTCAGTCGAATGAAACCCTTCTTCATTAAATAATTGAGCTGCTCCTTCAGTTCAGATAGCTCATTCGGAGCCATCTTATACGGTCTCCGTGATATCATTGTAGTCCCGGGTACAAGTTCGATCTTGAACTCGATATCCCTTTCGGGTGGCATGCCCGGGAGATCATCAGGAAAGACATCCGGGTATTCACGGACCACATGAATATCCTCAAGTTTTGTGGATTCCGTGTTATATGTGGCTGGAGCTTCTTGAACCGAACGGTCAAGAATAAGAACATGTGATTCATGAAGTGGAGAGTTTAAACAAACCACACGTGGAATGATGTCAAGAACAGCACCATTGCGATGTAGCCATGTCATTCCTAAAATGACATCAAGTTTTTGACTCTCTAACATGATTAGAAAAGTCGGGTATAGATTCCCACCCAATTGTAATGGTGCTCTATAGACCATCTTATCAGCTGTTATTTTCCCACCCAGAGAGCATATCAAGTAAGAATTATTTGTGGGAATGACAAGAAATTGATATTTAATAACATAAGATTGACTTATGAAATTATGGGTGGTACCAGAGTCAAAAAGTATGACTACGGGATGATGTAAATAAAAAAACGTACCCGCGAGGACGGGTTCGCCTTCCGGCATGTCTTCGATGGCTAAGTGATGGACGTTGCCAGGTTTCGGTGCTGGTTTCTTGGGCTGATTACGGGGCTGATTAGCACCCTGATACGGCACTGCACCCCTTCCCTGTCGCGGCTCGGGGCAGTCCCTCGAAATATGCCCGACACGGCCACACGTGAAGCATGTGTAAGGTGTCGGGTTCCTTCAACTTGAGGACGGAATCCCGGTGCATGCGGTCGAAACTTGTGGCGGACCTGAATCCGCTCATCCAGGATCGCAGAATGTGGTGCCGCACGATGCGACACCCGACAGCACACATTATAAGGATACATTGTATTACATTGAAAACCAACTGAAATGTACAAAGTAGTACACTACTTAGTTACAAACTAGTGTTTATATTCCACAGCGCAAGTTAAATTAATAGAACTCACGCCCGCCTATCTAGCACAAGTCGGTTGCCCAGCCCTAGGGCAAACCACACTAGCTGCACTCCTAGGCTTAGCGCGGCGTGTACGGCTCCCACTCAGCTGTGGTCCCCGACGGAGGGTAACCCTCGCCGGTAGACTCGTAACCCGAGTCCGTGGGTGGTTCCTCACCTGAAAAACACTTAAGCAGCAACCATGAGCATAATGGCTCAACAAGACTTAACCGACTCACCTAGGCATGAAACTCTACATGTAATTTACAACGATCATGGGATGGTAAATTTCAGCAAATGGACGCGCCTACAAGTTCATCCTTAGTTCATATTTTAGCCACAAGTTAACAGTTCATGAATATGAAATTTAGTGAGCAATATTTGGTGGCACACATGTAGCAATACAATAATAGCATAACAGCAATATTGAATCATCACATTTCATATACTACGTCATGACTCAGTGAACAAGCAGTACTCGTCACCGTGAGGGACGGCGAATTGACTCGATATACACCTGCAGGGATACCCGAAGAGCACGTCACGTACGCCCACCCGTGGAGCTGCACAGCATGCTCACTCGATGTCGTATGGGACAACCTTTCACCCAACAGCCCAAACGTCAAACCGGTCGCACCGAAATGGACAGAAGGTTCCCTACATGGAGCATCTCTCTATGCCCGTTAGCAGATTTCCACCTTGCTGCCCTCAACCTACACCTATAAATTGGTGTGCTATGCCTCGACGCCCGGAGGTTTAGGTTACATCGGTTTACCAGGGCCCATATATCCGATATGCCTTCGGTACGTTCAATACTTGCTCAGCAGGGCCACACACGGATCGGTCCTCAATCGAAACGGACAGGGCTGCACACACAAGACTTCCTCTTGCTACGCCCTAGCCCCTTCCTAGTCTCATTTTCATTACTAAAGTGATCTCACATCACTCGAACCAATCCCGTGTGTCCCAAGCCTAACTCGAGTAGATTCCAACTACTCGACTTGTACCGAAGTCCTAAGAATCATTGAGCATAGCCTGTCTACTCGAGGCCTTAGACACTACCCTCACTCCTCTAGGAAAATTCTGGTTATGAATTTGGGTTTCATCCATCCTACACCTAATGCACATTCATACCTCATACTAAACATGTGAACAAAGCAAAACTTTATAAAAGGGGTTAATGCAAACCGGGGCTTGCCTTGTTGCTGCTGGTCAGTTGTTAGGGCTTTATCCGGAAGAAGGAAGTCGAGCACTTCCGGAGTTTCCTCGCCTTCAGCGACTACACGTACACAATATATTATATGTCAATTTAAATGCAATGTTTAGAACTGATTAAGTAATTACTATAACTCTAGCTAGACCTCCCCTTTGGTTCTGGAATTTTTATGGTGGCTTTGTAGGGTCCTAACCAGAGTCTTGACCAAGTTTCATTTGAAACAAAGTTCATTTGGGCCTTGTACAAATAAAAGCCTATTTGGTCAATATTCGAGCTTCTAAGGAATTTCAGGGTTTTTCATGCTTCCAACCATTATTTTCTGGAAACTAGAATTTGAGATGGTTCTAATGGAATTGGTTTCATATCATTTGAAGAGTCCTAGAGGAATTTATGCCATAAACAAGACTTGAGAAAATCTGAAAAATGTTTCTGTATATTTTTCTATTTTCTCAGGGCAGTTCAGTTAATCACCCCATTAGGGGAAATAAATGAACTTGAATGGGTCTGAAAATTTTACTGTGGCTCAAGTATTTTCCAATGGGCCTCCCAACCAAATTTCGGAAGTTTTCACAAAGTAGTTCTCCAGATAAAATTCCTAACAGTTTAAATTTTTCGGAATTAATTCTGGAAAACTATTAAGTTTCATGAGCTGAAATTGGTGTTGCTGGAAAGTACTCAAAAATCTGAGTTCAGAAAAATTTGGTTCACTGAATTTGGAGCTTACTAGCAAAAGTTCTATGCATTTGAAGTTTGATCTAAACTTGAAAATCCTAAAATGTTTAAACTCTGCAGGTGGGGCCCACTCTTTAAACCGGCCCACTGAGATCGCGGCCACACCGTAGCCCACGGGGTTTTAACCGCGCTGCCGCACCGGATCCCGGCCGCAAAGTGGATCCCCGCGACAAACCAGAGGCTGACCGGTGGACCCGGCCCCCTTCGTCTACCTCCCGACCTCCCGCGACTCCCGCGGCGGCGCTTCGCCGGAGCTCTCACTGCCGGCCATTTCGCTGCACGAACTTCGACGGATTTCGCCGCATGTGCCTAACTTGGCTCGGAGAACATGCTGGTGCCCTCACCGAAGTTCGGCAATGGCCGGAACCATGTCCCCGACGGTGACAGTGGCTATCCCAACTCCGGCGATGTTGTCCGAGCTACTCAGGCCTTATTTTCGGAATGGTTTGCTCCTACAGCTCCGCTGTGGCATGCTGAGCACGAAAATGAGCTTAGTTTGCCATGGAAACGGCCGGAACTATGCGCTCACCGTCGACCTAGGCCCGATATCGGCTGTGACCTGAAAAACTCGATAACCCGAGTCTATACTCGACGGTTCTTTGTACTTTTCGAACCTAGATGGTCGTGGCAAGGTGTAGATCACGCGTGTAGCTCGGTATTCCCGGTGATGAGCTAATACCCGCGAATTTTAGGATTTGGGATGGCTCGGTCCTAAGAACACCAAAACATTCCCGGGAAAAATTCTCCCACGACAGTGCACGAAATGATGAACGGTTTGGACTAGAAGGACCAGCACCTTAGGGTGGTTGTTTCTTGTTTTGATCATCGGGCACGAGGAGGCCTGTGTCACCCGGACGCCGGCGACCAGAGGGAGGCGAACTCGGAGCGAGTTGCGGCGGTGGTTTGCGGCAGAACAGAGACCGCGCAAGGTGAGAAATGAAGCACGGCAGGAGCGCACGGGTTATCCCTTCGGCCTGTGATCTTCTCTTCCTCCCCCCCGCCCCCCGCCCCCCCCCCCCCCCCCCCCCCCCGTCACCGAGCAGGATCTTGCCTGGCTGAGGCAGTCGGGCGCCGACGCCGTGGCTGGATGGCGCGCTCTTGGCCGAGAGAAAAAAATTCACCCGAAGACTAAAGTGTGAAGGCTACTGACAGGTGGGTCCCTCCCCTCTAATACTCTTCTAATTTTTCATCTCTTTTTTTGCTGAAATTATCCCCAGCTACTCACAATTGAATGTGAGACTTAAGCACCAAGTCACAGTTTGAATTTTTGGTTTCTCAAATTTGAAATTTGTTTGGCTAAATTTGCTTCACATTTGAACTGAAATTCAAATTCAGTTTTGAATTAATGCAAATTTAGCTCCCGACAAGATAAATTACAATGGGGATAAAAAATGGTGGACCAACTCAGAAAAATGTGCTGAGTTTGAATATGAAGCCAACTTTTGAATTCAAGTGATGAAAGTTGCTGCAATTTGAATTTACATTCAAATTGGCCTGTTTTTCAAATGCCTCCAAAGTGCCCTAAAAAGTATTGGATTTGCTTGAAATTTGGCCTAAACCTTCCCCAGACTATTTAAGTTCTAGGGGTGAGATCAACCTCTCATATTCATGTGTAGAAATCCTAATTTGTGAAGGTTAGGGCTTTCCCCTCTAATCATCATTTTGATGGTGGTTACTTGCTCTTCACAAGTATTCACAAGATATCCACAACAAAAGCTGTGGTGTTGTGAGGTGATGGAAAAAAAATTTTGCAAGTCCTTTTTCTTGGGCTTTTACATCCCTCCCCCCTTAAAAGAATCTCGTCCCGAGATTACGAAAGAAGAGACAGCGATGTAATAGGAACTCACCCGTGCTGAGACGCCATGAACTCCGGGTAATTTGAGCGAAGGAATTCCTCGCCCTCCCACGTCGCTTCTTCGGCGGTGTGGTTACTCAAGAGTATTTTGTAGAACCACAACGTTCGGCTACGTGTGGTTCGAGCTTTCTCATCAATAATTGCCACCGGATATTCATCATATGTCAAATCCGGTTGCAGCTCGCCGATGTCTTCAGTGGGAACAGCAGCCGTATGCTTCAGACATTTTTGCAGTTGTGAAACGTGGAAAACGTCGTGAACACCGGCGAAAGATGCCGGTAGTTCCAGTCTGTACGCCACTGGTCCACACTTCTCGGTGATGGCATAGGGTCCAATGAATCGGGGAGCGAGTTTCCCCTTCACGCCAAACGGGTGGACGCCTTTCATCGGACATACACGGAGATACACGTGTTCCCCGATGTTAAAGTGCAACGGCCTACGCCTCTTATCAGCGTAGCTTTTCTGCCGGGATTGAGCGGCCTTCAAGTTGGCTTGTATCATCCGAACGCGCTCTTCAGCTTTGTTCACCACATCAACCCCGAATGTGACCCTTTCACCGGACTCACACCAATTTAATGGGGTGCGGAATTTACGACCGTAGAGAGCTTCATATGGTGACATCTTGATACTCGCCTGATAGCCGTTATTGTACGAGAATTCCGCCAACGGTAGGTGATCATCCCAGTTCCTACCGTGGTGGATGGCACATGCTCTCAACATGTCTTCTAGTACTTGATTCACCCTCTCTGTTTGCCCATCTGTCTGAGGGTGATAGGTGGAGCTCCTTATCAGCTTAGTACCCAATACAGCGTGCAACTGCTCCCAAAAACAAGACACGAATAGTGCACCTCGATCTGAGACTATGGTCTTGGGTACCCCATATAAGCATAGAATTCTCGCTATGTACAGCTCCGCGTACTTGCCGGCATTGTAATGTGTATGCACAGGAATGAAGTGAGCCGACTTGGTTAATCGGTCAACGACTACCCAAATGGAATCATGTTTGTTGGATGTCAGGGGTAATCCCACAATGAAATCCATGCTCACACCTTCCCATTTCCATGCCGGAATTTTCAGGGACTGCAGCAGCCCTGATTTTCTCATATGATCAGCTTTCACTCGTCTACATGTATCACACTCGGATAGTACTGTGCTACCTCCCGCTTCATCCGTGTCCACCAAAATTTCTTTTTCAAATCTTGGTACATTTTGTTGCTGCCAGGATGAATGGAATACTTAGACAAGTTAGATTCATCAAGAATTTTTTTCCTCAGCTCCATGTTCCGGGGTACAACTATGCGGTCATTAAAACACAACGTCCCCTCATCATCCTTCCGGAAACATTTGATTTCCCCGTTGTCTATCCGTCTCCAGAGATGTGACATACCCTTATCAACCTTCTGAGCTGCAACGATGTCCTCCCTAATGGTAGGAATGAGGGCAAGGTTGTAGAGCGATCCATAAGGAACCAAGTATAAACTCGGGTCTTCCTCCTTCATCGGTGTAATGGTGAGGTTATGGACATGTGATTTCCGACTCAGCGCGTCGGCAACCACATTCGCCTTGCCGGGGTGGTAATGAATCTCAATCTCATAGTCTTTGATTAGTTCTAACCACCTCCTTTGCCTCATATTCAGCACCTTGTGGGTGAAAATGTACTTCAAGCTCTTGTGGTCGGTGTAGAGATGCACCAAATTCCCCAGGAGATAGTGCCTCCACATTTTCTGCACCAACACCATAGCAGCGAGCTTAAGATCATGAGTCGGATAGTGCTGCTCATTGTTTTGAAGTTGGCGTGAGCCATATGCGACCACACGTCCTTCCTGCATCAACACGCAGCCGAGCCCAATACCGGACGCATCACAATACACGTCAAAGGGCTTGGTTGTATCCGTTTGAGCTAAGACCGGGGCTGTTGTGAGATGCTTCACTAATGCTTGGAACGCTCTTTCACATGCCGTGTTCCAAACATACTTTGTTCCCTTCTTCAATAATTCTGTCATCGGCTTAGCAAGCTTGGAGAAGCTTGGAATTAATCTCCGGTAATATCCCGCTAAGCCGAGGAAGCTTCTGACTTCGTGGACAGAAGTAGGGGCTTTCCATTTCAGCACTTGTTCAATTTTACTTGGGTCAACCGCAATGCCTTCCACCGAGATGATATGTCCCAAAAATGGCACTTGGCTGATTCAAAACTCACATTTGCTGAACTTGGCGTAGAGCTTGTAGTCTCGTAATCGTTGAAGAACGATCCTCAAGTGCTCGGCGTGTTCTGCTTCTGTCTTGGAGTAAACAAAGATATCATCAATGAACACCACCACGAACTTGTCCAGCTCCGGCATGAACACTGAGTTCATGAGATACATGAAATGTGCCGGAGCATTGGTGAGACCAAAAGACATGATGAGATATTCATATAAGCCATATCTCATCGAGAAGGCTGTCTTCGGGATATCCTCCGCTCAGATTTTTATTGATGATACCCGGAGCGAAGGTCCATCTTTGAGAACACACTTGCACCCACAAGCTGATCAAACAGGATGTCAATGCGGGGCAGTGGGTATTTGTTCTTGATGGTGACGGCGTTGAGCGGCCGGTAGTCCACACACAGCCTCAAGGTTTCATCCTTCTTCTTTACGAACAGCGCTGAGCATCCTCAAGGCGAGGAACATGGCCTAATGAAACCTATGCTCAACAGATCATTGAGCTGTTCTTTTAGTTCAGCCAGCTCGTTTGGAGCCATTTTGTATGGTCTCCATGATATTGGTGTAGTCCCAGGTGCAAGCTCAATCTTGAACTCGACATCCCGCTCAGGTGGCATGCCCGGAAGATCATCCAGAAACACATCGGGGTACTCCCGGACTACGGGGATGTCCTCTAACTTGAGAGCTTCAACATTATTAATTTCTGAAACTTCCCGGACTGGATTGTCTAGCACCATGGAATGCCGACGGTGGAACGGAGAATTTAAATGAACCGTCCATGTCCGAGTGTCCAGGACAGTGCCAAGGTAGTGTAACCATGACATCCATAATATTGCATCAATCTTTTGCCCTGTCAGGATTATCAAGGTGGTGGGATATAGCTTCCCACCTAAGCACAGAGGTGCTTCTTGAATCATCAAATTTGCTGAAATCTTCCCTCCCGGTGAGCAGATCATATATGTGCAGTCGGTTGGGAAGACTTGCATTTGATGCTTAGCCACATAGGATGCACTTAAAAAACTGTGGGTTGCACCAGAATCGAATAAAATGATGATTGCTTGGTCGTTGAGAGTGAACGTACCCGCCAGCACGTTGTCTCCCTCTGGGGCATCCTAATTGTCGAGGTTGCGAACGCCCCCAGTCCGCTGACCAACCTTCTTGACCAGAGGTTGGCCTCGAGCACCGCCCTAGAACTGGGCTTGCCCGCTGCTCTGCTGCCCCAGGGGACAGTCCTTTGAGAAATGGCCCGCCTGGCCACACGTAAAGCATGTGTAGCGAGGTGGTCCTCCGCTGATTGGCGGACGGAAACCCGGGGCGCGTTGTGGCGGTTGAAACGCCCGGGGTACCGTCTTCTGCTGCTGTTGCGGTCGCGGTGGTGGCATCGGCGGTCGGAACGGGGATGTCTGAAAAGAACGACCCCCCAACTTCTGAGGCCGCGCCGGTGGATGCCACTACTGACCGGATGGTGTCTGATACACCATGGGGTATTTCTGGGGAGCGCCACCACCACTGCTGGGTGGAGTGCTGCGCTTCCGCTGCTCAGCAGCCAATTCTCGCTGAGCGTCTTCTTGCATGATCGCGGCATTAACGAGGTCATTGAAAGTGCCACGATTCCATTGGACGAGATGCATCTTCATCTCGGGGTTTAACCCCCGATAGAAGTGCTCCCGCTTCTTTCCTCGGTGGAGACGTAGTCCGACGCATATTGCACCAGTTGGTTGAAGGCACGGGAGTAGTCATGGGCACTCCTCCCGCCCTGCTTCAGCTCCAAGAACTCTTGGAACTTCCGCTTCATTATCCCGGGAGGGATATGGTAGGCGTGAAACGCCTCCCGGAATTCTTCCCACTCCACGGCATGGCCAGCCGGATGTGAGGTGACATAATTCGCGCACCACGCACCAGCGGCACCGTGAAGCTGCTGCGCCGCGAACAGTCTTTTGTCGCTCTGTACATTGGAGCAGCCTGAACTTGGACTCGATTGTCTGCAGCCAGTTGTCGGCCTCCAGTGGTTCTGCTGCTTATGTGAACACTGAAGGGTGCGTACTCATGAAATTCGAGTACGTCACATCACGGGGCTCACGAGGCCCCCTCTCTTGACACCCCCCCCCCCCCCGCCTGGGAAGTATTCTGCACGATCGTGCGGAGCAGGTCGGTCTGCTCCTCACGACCACCCACCAGTGCCGCAATCACATCCGCTAGTGTAAGCGTAGGTGGCGGTGGTGGTTGTTGCTGCGGGGTGCTGTCGTAGGCAGGTGGCTGGGTGTCGTCACCCCCCTGCTGGCTAGAGCCACCAATCTCATGCGTGGTCCGAGTGCGAAACCATCTGCAACCATACGACAATAAACATCAGTCCCGCAACATACTTCATACAGTCCAATAAAATAGGCGTAAAACATAATGACAGTAAAACATGCGATACATCTCGTATACAGATAATGTAATAACTTTGCACAAGCTACACCATTACCAGACCAAATACAATCTAGTTAAATCCAATTTTATGGTCTCCCTCTTTGGAAGTTCATCCCAACTAGGTTTGGTCACTACGAGACGTTAACATCGCTTTGCCATCACGTATACTACCCTTTTATCTTCAATACGACACAACCATGGTCTCTAGCAAAATAAGTTTGAGCAATACATACACTCAAATCTTCCACTAGTTGAAGATAATTACTCATGAGTATGTTTTACCTCATTTGAAGTACTTAAACCTCTTAGGGTACAACAAGCTCTCAAATGAGTTCAACTGTCATCTCTCGGTCAGAATGACCAGTTTCTACATATTCCAGATTTTGATCTGGTTCTAGGCATTTTCATGACTCAAGCTGAATACCAAAGTTAAAGTCAACTTCAGTATATTTCCAACGAGTATTTATTTGCCCTCAGATCAGCTCTGGTTTAACAGTTATGGTATTTCAAATTCAGCAGAATTTCTGGAAGAATTTCAACAGCACCTCCTTTGGAAGTTGCTGTTTTCAACTATGATTTCAGCTTAATTCCGCGCTGAAAATACAGAAACTTTGAATTACAAAGAGGTAACACATCTCCTACCCTTTCCAATGATGTGTCATAGGATAATTAGATTTTTCTACAGGAAGTTATACTTGAAAAACAGAACAGTCAAGAGAGTGTTTTAAATCTGTCCTGGTCCTGGACAGTTTACATTACTCTGGGATTTAAGCCATCTTAAGGTGTAATCCCGCTCTGGAAGTCTACAATAATGTTGTAGGGAACCTAAACACCTTTCCAGAACTATATCTCACACCACCATTGGCTAAATGATCTGGGTGTTATGCTCTGTCAAAGTTCAGCAAACTTGCTGCCCAAAACAGAGTACTCTGTTTTTCAGTCCCTTGGAGCTACACTGATCTACTATTGAATCTTTCTACCCAACCAGGGTCCTAAATGTTGAATCTTAGTGATTTTAGTTCCTTGTTATCATTATCTTTCATGCACATGCCTACGATATATCGGTACTACGTTCCTCACAAAAAGAAAACCCTAACCGGATTATACCGGCATATACGTCTCAATTGTGGCACTAAACGGGTTCTCGCACACGTATACTACACGGGATACATACGTGGTTAGTACCTGCAGAAGACCACACAATAATGATGCACTCAAAGGTTATTTTCATTTCAGGCAGGTCCATATTTGAAAGTAAATACAAACGCCCGTATCATTGCCATACGGCCGTCCTTGAGATAAGCCATGTCTCAAGGCACGTGATCGTGTTTTAACACCACACGACGGGGAACCCGAGTAGAGCACGAACGGGTCGTCACTGTTGGGAATTTTATCACCCCGACAGATACTACCTACTGCCCTGCAGGGCAAGCCGATGGCAAGCGCTGCGTATGTCCTCCTGGGCTATTTCCAGACCAACACACTCTCGCGTTACTGACCACGCGATGGGGTCTCCACTTACTTGCCTAATGCACGCTAGGGATCAGCGTTTCATATGAACTCAAAAACATTAAGAGTCCAAGAGTTGCATATTGACGTCTCACACCAAGCTGTGAGACCAATCCCTGAACCACGTTCCTCGTCAGGGGAGCTAACCGAAATTGAACCGCTTTCGGTGGCGTTCCTTACTATTTTTACCTGAGCGTAGGTGCGTCGTTACATAATTAAAATTCAGAATTATAACACATATGTTAGTCTTGCCACTTTAATTAACTATGCTAATATAGTCCTTATTTGGGCAAACTACCGAATCCTCACTGTAAACCTAAGTTTTCCCGTAACACAGTCCTTAATGAATGTTCTATCCCCAATGCCGCTCTGATACCAGCCTGTGGCGGACCAGAATCCGCTCATCCAGGATCGCAGAGGGTGGTGCCGCACGATGCGATACCCGACAGCATACATCATAAGGATACATTGTATTACATTGAAGACCAACTGAAATGTACAAAGTAGTACACTACTTAGTTACAAACTAGTGTTTATATTACACAGCGGAAATTAAATTTATACAACTCACATCCGCCTATCTAGCACAAGTCAGTTTCCCAGCCCTAGGGCAACCCACACTAGCTGCACTCCTCAGCTTAGCGCGGCGTGTACAGCTCCCACTCAGCCGTGGTCCCCGACGGAGGGTAACCCTCGCCTGTAGACTCGTAACCTGAGTCGGTGGGTGGTTCCTTACCTGAAAAACACTTAAGCATCAACCATGAGCACAATGGCTCAACAAGACTTAACCGACTCACCTACGCATGAAACTCTACATGTAGTGTACAACGATCATGGGATGGTAAATTTCAGAAAATGGGCGCGCCTACAAGTTCATCCTTAGTTCATCTTTTAGCCACAAGTTAACAGTTCATGAATATAAAATTTAGTGAGCAATATTTGGTGGCACACATGTAGCAATACAATTATAGCATAAGAGCAATATCGAATCATCACATTTCATATATTAGCCTACATCACGACTCAGTGAACAAGCGGTACTCGTCACCGCGAGGGACGGTGAATCGACTCGATATACACCTGCAGGGATACCCGAAGAGCACGTCACGTACGCCCACCCGTGGAGCTGCACAGCACGCTCACTCGATGTCGTACGGGACAATCTTTCACCCAACAGCCCAAACATCGAACCGGTCGCACCGAAATGGACAGGAGGTTCCCTACACGGAGCATCTCTCTATGCCCGTTAGCAGATTTCCACCTTGCTGCCCTCAACCTACACCTATAAATCGGTGTACTATGCCTCGAAGCCCGGAGGTTTAGGTTACATCGGTTTACCGGGGCCCATATATCCGATATGCCTTCGGTACGTTCAATACTTGCTCAGCAGGGCCGCACATGGATCGGTCCTCAATCGACACGGACAGGGCTGCACACACAAGAATTCCTCTTGCTACGCCCTAGCCCCTGCCTAGTCTCATTTTCATTACTAAAGTGATCTCACATCACTCGAACCAATCCCGTGTGTCCCAAGCCTAACTCGCGAGTAGATTCCAACTACTCGACTTGTACCGAAGTCCTAAGAATCATTGAGCATAGCCTGTCTACTCGAGGCCTTAGACACTACCCTCACTCCTCTAGGAAAATTCTGGTTATGCATTTGGGTTTCATCCATCCTACACCTAATGCACATTCATACCTCATACTAAACATGTGAACAAAGCAAAACTTTATAAAAGGGGTTAATGCAAAATGGGGCTTGCCTTGTTGCTGCTGGTCAGTTGTTAGGGCTTCTTCCGGAAGAAGGAAGTCGAGCACTTCCAGAGTTTCCTCGCCTTCAGCGACTACACGTACACGATATATTATATGTCAATTTAAATGCAATGTTTAGAACTGAATAAGTAATTACTATAAGTCTAGCTATACCTCCCCTTTGTTTCTGGAATTTATGGTGGCTTGGTAGGGTCCTAACAAGAGTCTTGACCAAGTTTCATTTGTAACCAAGTTCATTTGAGCCTTGTATAAATAAGAGCCTATTTGGTCAATATTAGAGCTTCTAAGGAATTCCACGTTTTTCATGGTTCCAACCATTATTTTCTGGAAACTATAATTTGAGATGGTTCTAATGGAATTGGTTTCATGCCATTTAAGGAATTCTAGAGGAAGTTATGCCCTAAACAAGATTTGAGAAAATCTGAAAAATGTTTCTGTACATTTTTCTATTTTCTCAGGGAAGTTCACTTAATCACCCCATTAGGGGGACTAAATGAACTTAGATGCGTCTGAAAATTTTACTGTGGCTCAAAGATTTTCCAATGGGCCTCCCAGCCAAATTTCAGAATTTATCACAAAGTAGCTCTCCAGATAAAATTCCTAACAGTTTAAAATTTAGGGAATTAATTCTGGAAAATCATTAAGTTTCATGAGCCGAAATTGGTGTTGCTGGAAAGTACTCAAAAAGATAGTTCAGCAAAATTTGGTTCACTGAATTTGGAGCTTCCTAGCAAAAGTTCTATGCATTTGAAGTTTGATCTAAACTGTAAAATCCTAAAATGTTTAAACTCTGCAGGTGGGGCCCACTCTTTAAACTGGCCCACTGAGATCGCGGCCACACCGTAGCCCACGGGGTTTTAACCGTGCTGCCGCACCGGATCCCGGCCGCAAAGTGGATCCCCGCGACAAACCAGAGGCTGACCGGTGGACCCGGCCCCCTTCGTCTACCTCGCGACCTCCCGCGACTCCCGCGGCAGCGCTTCGCCGGAGCTCTCGCCGCCGGCCATTTCGCTGCACGAACTTCGACGGATTTCACCGCCTGTGCCTAACATGGCTCGGAGAACATGCTGGTGCCCTCACCGAAGTTCGGCAATGGCCGGAACCATGCCCGCGACGGTGACAGTGGCTATCCCAACTCCGGCGATGTTGTCCGAGCTACTCAGGGCCTTATTTTCAGAATGGTTTGCTCCTACAGCTCCGCTGTGGCATGCTGAGCACAAAAATGAGCTCAGTTTGCCATGGAAACGGCCGGAACTATGCGCTCACCGTCGACCTAGGCCCGATATCGGCTGTGACCTGAAAAACTCGATAACCCAAGTCTATACTCGACGGTTCTTTATACTTTTCGAACCTAGATGGTCGTGGCAAGGTGTAGATCACGCGTGTAGCTCGGTATACCCGGTGATGAGATAATACCCGCGAATTTTAGGATTTGGGATGGCTCGGTCCTAAGAACACCGAAACATTCCCGGGAAAAATTCTCCCACGACAGTGCACGAAATGATGAACGGTTTGGACTAGAAGGACCAGCACCTTAGGGTGGTTGTTTCTTGTTTTGATCTTCGGGCACGAGAGGGCCTGTGTCACCCGGATGCCGGCGACCAGAGGGAGGCGAACTCGGAGCGAGTTGCGGCGGTGGTTTGCGGCAGAACAGAGACCGCGCGAGGTGAGAAATGAAGCACGGCAGGAGCGCTCGGGTTATCCCTTCGGCCTGTGATCATTTCTCCCCCCTCCCCCTCCTCACCGAGCAGGAGCTGGCCTGTCTGAGGCGGTCGGGCGCCGACACCGTGGCTGGTTGGCGCGCTCTCGGCCAAGAGAAAAAAAATTCACCCGAAGACTTCAGTGTGAAGGCTACTGACAGGTGGGTCCCTCCCCTCTAATACTCTTATAATTTTTCATCTCTGTTTTCGCTGAAATTATCCCCAGCTACTCACATTTGAATGTGAGACTTAAGCACCAAGTCACAGTTTGAATTTTTGGTTTCTCAAATTTGAAATTTGTTTGGCTAAATTTGCTTCACATTTGAACTGCAATTAAAATTCAGTTTTGAATTAATGCAAATTTAGCTCCCGACAAGATAAATTCCAATGGGAATAAAAATTGGTGGACCAACTCAGAAAAATGTGCTGAGTTTGAATATGAAGCCAACTTTGTAATTCAAGTGATGAATGTTGCTGCAATTTGAGTTTACATTCAAATTGGCCTCTTTTTCAAATGCCTCCAAAAGTGCCTCAAAAAGTATTGGATTTGCATGAAATTTGGCCTGAACCTTCCCTAGACCATTTAAGTTCTAGGGGTGAGCTCAACCTCTCATGTACATGTGTAGAAATCCTACTTTGTGAAAGTTAGGACTTTCCCCTCTAATCACCCTTTTGATGGTGGTTACTTGCTCTTCACAAGTATTCTGAAGATATCCACAACATAAGCTGTGGTGTTGTAAGGTGATGGAAAAATTTTTTTGCAAGTCCCTTTTCTTGGGCTTTTACAAAACTGAGGCGCATGCGGGATCATCCTTTGCTGCTGCTGTTGCTGTGGTGGATACGTTGGCCGGAAGCCAGGCACATTATGTTGTCGATCGTGAAACTGCGGTGGTCGCACCTGTGTCTGCCATCTCTGACCGGATGGTGAGCGGTACACCACGTGGTATTTTTGTGGTGCTCCACCACTGCTGCTCGTCAGCGCGCTGCGTTTCCTCTTATCAGAACGGCGCTCACGCTGGGCATTCTCTTGTAAAATCGCGGCATTAACTAGATCGTTGAATGTGCCGCGATTACATTGGGCGAGATGGACCTTCATCTTGGAGTTCAGGCCCCGGAAGAACGCGTTGCGCTTGTCTTCCTCCATTCTCACAAATCCTGGCGCATACTGCACCAGCCTGTCAAATGACCTGGAGTACTCATGAGCACTCCTCTCGCCTTGTTTCAGCACCAGGAACTCCTGGAGCTTCCTTTCCATAACCCAGGGAGGTATGTGATAGGCGCGGAACGCCTCCCGGAACTCCGTCCATGTGACGGCATGGCCAGCCGGTAATGAGGCAATGTAGTTCACCCACCATGTACCGGCTTCCACTTGAAGCTGTTGCGCCGCATACAGCGCCTTTTGGTGTTCGGTGCACTGAAGTAAACCGAACTTTGCTTCAAGAGTGCGGATGAAGCTGTTCGCCTCCAATGGATCTTCGGCGTCCGTAAAGACCGGTGGATGGGTCTCCAGGAAGTCTGAATATGATCTTTGTTGAGGCTGGCGTTGCCCATTGTCTTGGCGTCTTCCTGGACGGGACACATTCTTCTGCACTAGCATCCACAGCAACTCGGTTTGCTCGTCGCGCGAGCCGAGTACTGCAGCTAGAACCTCCGCTAGATTTCTTGGCAGTTCTTGCGGTGGAGGAGGTGGTTGCTGCTGTGTCGTGGTTTGCTCTGGAGGTGGAGACTCATCACCATGAACCTGACTCGGACCTCCCTCCTCTTGCGTGGACCGTGTACGTACCATTCTGCATTCATACGATTCAAACGGTCAGCACATGTTGGTTTATTTCATCCTGTTTATACAATAGTAGTGTGTGAATGGAATAAACAACACGCATAACAAACACACATATGGATAAAGTATAAACTTTATATAACGTATACATCGCTGGACCAGGTCACATGATCGAGTTCCAAAGTGATGAATTTTATGGATTAAAAGTTCATTTCAACCATCGTAGGTCGCCACAGGATGTTAAGTGTGTTAGTCTGCGTAAATCCTCGCTATTGTACTGGACCCTAACATGTCCTCACTTGAATTGATATTTGGAATGCATCAACTTCTTGACTCACTCGCTGTTTTTCAATAGCCACTGGATATCGAAAGGTGAAACTAAATATTTTGGTTGAAAAACTTCAACATGGTGTTCTGTCCAGTTTCTGGTCCAGCTGACCGGTCTGGATATTTCAACTGTTTTGACTGCTTTGGAGGCAAAACCTGGACTGGAGTCGAACAACAAAGTTGCAGTAGACTCAAAAAGGAATCCAGATTGTATTTGTTCGCCTCCCTAGCCTTGCTCGTTTATGATTTATGATCTCTACAATTTGACAGAATTTTCTCAGGAATTTTGACAGCACCTCCTTTGTAACTGGCTGTTTTGTTCACAAAATTCCAACTAATTCTGTCCTCAATCTTGGAAAACACTGAACTACAAAGTTGTAGAACATTTCCTATACTTTCCAACGATGTCTTACTTGACTCTTAGAAATTTTTGTACAGAAATTTGTTGTCGAAATACAGAAAATTTCCGAGAGCATTTTGGTCTACCCTGTTTCTGGACAGTGCCTACTCATCTGACATTTGCATCCATTTGGAGGGCGATTTTGTTCTGGAGCTCTACAGAAAAGTTCTAGAGGACTTCAATACCTTTCCAGAATGGAATGCCAAACTTTCATTGGTTCAACCAATCCTATGTTACGCCCTGTTTAAGTTCAGCAAAGTTTCTGCTGAAAACAGGAGAGGTTGTTCCTAAGTCTTTAGAAATGAATCTACACTCCCAATTGACTCTTAGTTCAATATAGGAGTTTACTAACCCCTAAGTGGAATCCTAAACCTCATTTTAACTCTTTTATTTGAAAATATCCTTTTATGCAGTCTCGGTACTACGTTTCCTCACCAAAGAAAAATACTAAGCCGGTATTCTGGCATATATGTGTCAAATGGTGGAACTAAGAACGTCACTCACAAACGGTTGCTAAACGTCATGCACTAACGTGGTTAATGTACCTGCAGAAGAACACACAATAATGGTGCACACAAAGGTTTTTGACTTTTCAGGCAGTTCCATATCATAATAAAAACATACGGTCCGTATAATTGCCATACGGATCGTCCTTGAGTCAAGCCACGTCTCAAGGTACATGGTCGTGTTTTCACACCACACGACGGGGAACCCGAGTAGAGCGCGAATGGGTCGTCACGGTTGGGAATTTTATCAACCCAACGGATACCACCTACTGCCTCATGACCGTTGAGGCACGCCAATGGCTAGCGCTGCGTATGGCCCTTTGAACATTGAACGTTCGAGAGTTGCATACTATCGTGTTGCTTACCACAAGATGGGGTATTCTCACTTTTGCCTAAAGCACGCTGGAGATCAGCATTTTCATATGCGCTCAGAACCATGGATAGGTTCAGAGACTCATATTAACTACCGTGCCAAGCCATGGTAAACCATTCCATACTATTACTCGTATGGCGAGTTACCGCAATTGATCCGCTTGTGGTGGCGTACCTTACCTCTTACCTGACATCGGAGTGTCGTTATAGAATGTATAACAAGTCTATTAGCATTTCCACCTTAGTAACTACTACTATCATAGACCTTATGTGGGCATAATGACTAATCCTCACTCGACTACTTCTAAGTTTTCAAAATAGGCTCTATTCGAGCGTGCTATTCCCAATGTGGCTCTGATACCACGTCTATGGGGACCACCCCTTGGTTCACCCACTCCGGGATCGCAGAGGGTGGTGTCGTGCGATCTGGCATCCAAAACCACACAAGAAAAGAATAAGAGCAACATACAAACTTTTATTTGATATAAAACAGCAGAAGTCTTTTTACAAAACTTAATTATACAGTGGAAGTCTTATACATGGATAGCCTCTCATCCTAACTATGCAAAAGTGCAGCCATCCAGCCCGGGGACGCTACACACTAGCAACATGTAACCGGAGATCACGGCGGCGTGCAGGGTTCCAGCTCGGCCGTGTACCCCGACGGGGGCATCGCCTCGTCCTCGGAACCTTCCTCGTAGCTCTCACCTGCACACAACTCAAATATTGCAACCGTGAGCACGATGGCTCAGCAAGTCTGTGACGCCCTCAATTCTGTGGAAAACCACGGAACCGAGAACTGATGTGTATGTGTGCCCAGGATGTTCATCACACATACACATATACTTCACAAACTGAATTCAGAATATATTTTACCACGAATAACAGGATTTATTACAAAATTTCATGAGTCTTGGACTCGTGGTGGCAGCGGAGGTCTAATCTTACAGCGGAAGTCTTATTTCTATACAGCGTAAGTCTTCTAACTAGTGCGGAAGAATTCTAAGAAGCAGCAGTGTCTCCATCTATACTCCATCCCCACAGGCAAGATTGAGGATAGATTACACGCCTAATGCTCCACTTGGTCTTCATAATATTCTTCCCCTGTTGCTGATGATGAGTAATAGTGCAAGTTTGAGTACAATGATGTACTCAGCAAGTGCAGGAAATATGATATGTAGCTCACAACAAGGCAGGTATAAAAAAAGGTTCATTGCAGAAAGCAAAATTTAGTTCTAAAAAACATGATAAAACAACAACTCAGCTTAAGGTGAATGTAATTCCAACATGTATTAAAATATCAACATACCTCTATTATATCTCATTACTTTCCATGTCTCAACCAGACATTGCTCATGAATACCATCTCGTATTCACTACCATCTCACAAATAGCATCTCGTATTCGCTACCATCTCACGAATACCATCTCGTATTCGCTACCATTCAATTCTGTCTCATTCCGAGACCACATCTCGTTGCCATGACTCAATAGTCATGCAACCAATCTTATCACCCGGACTCAACAGTCCCGAAAACAAAACCATAACAAAAAACCATCCCAACTAATCATGTGAGTTGTCCATGCGCTAGTGACCATAAGCTCGGCTATCATGATAGTTTTAGACTCTACAGAGTTTGTACCACTTTACCCACAAGTTTTTGATTTCGTCACCCATCGGCGATTGCAGAACCTCCATTATACCAGTACACAACCGTCGGTGTATGGTCAAGAGATCACAAAATAGCCTTTACAAAGGGGTCACTAGATGTATGTACTCACTAAGGTTTCACCGGCAGGCTAGAATCTCAAATTCTCCCACCCACGGGCCGCCTCTTGTGCCATGCAGTTCCCAGGGCAGTCCTCACTCGACTCCCATTCCCCGCGCCTTCCACGGTCCATAACAGTCTAGTAACTTATCTAATTACTCAGCTAAGCCGCACCCATACTTGGCCTTGTGGTGGCACTGTTATCCTGGCATGGCTGGCTTGAACCGGTCCTTAGATTCTACGGCAAGTAAACCACCATCTCATTCTACCTCATTCACAAACCCAGGCTTTCCTAGATCTCCCTCCGATTCATGTTCATTAACATCAAGTTTTCATTATTATTACGAGTGCAGTTAGCTAGACACATTATCTCGCTTCCCAAAAATCCCGTGGACTCAGCGAAGCATAAAAGCAGAAACCATACCTGACTCATAAACTTCCCTGGCGACAAGGGTGGTTTAATCAAAACTAGTAGACTCCTATAAAAGGGTTTCCCATCATATTGAATCAAGCACTCACACCTTTTCGCAAACAAACAGTTTTCCAAAACATGGGATCAATATGGTCAAGGGGCACTTGCCTTGTTCTTGCGGCTCCATTTGCTCAAACTCTTGCTGAAGTAGTCCATCGTAGGTAGCTCCCTGAGCTTGTCCTATACATGATCACGCACATACAAGATTCACAGCAATCAATATCATGCCCAAACTCTAATCAAGATGCGATGAAGCATATGCATGCTAATCCTATGGTGCAGTTTTTATTAGATCGGTTCATACGTGTTGTTGCATGAATTGCATGGGTTATACTATGAACAGAGGTGTTCGGATCAAATGTGGATGTGGTGATGATCTTGACTTTAGATCAAACCGATCAACATGTGATATGTCCACGAAAAAGCTTCTGTTCAAAAGGAATCAAAGAACAGATGCAAATAAAACACGATGATGTCGTAAGGTGGTATTGGAAACCTAACTTACGTTCTTCGGGATCTCCCTCCTAGCAAACAGATCATCGGGCCTCCTCCGGCGATGGCAATTGTCTCTGGGCTCGTCGGCGATCTCTCTGGTGGTAAAACTCCGGCGAAGGGTTTTACTCGACGAGCTAGGGCTAGGTCTATAAGTTGTCGGCACAGGAGGTGGAAAAAAAGTTCGTGGTTGCGGCCAAAGGTTTTCGGTTCTATTTATAACCGGGAAGAGAAGCGTTCTAATCTGATTGGACTTCGAATAAGAGTCCCATTCAAACTGTTTTTAGATCTTAACAACTTATCCTAGATTGATTCGGCGTCGTAACTTTGTGGAAATCGTGTCGGTTTCCTCAGTACCAGGGATTCCCACGCGTACGGAAGAAAAACTGCTTCAAATCTCGTCACCTTCATGATGATGAGCTCCGAAAGCTCCACGTGTCTTGAGGAAACCTGGCTCCATATTCCACAGAGGCAGCCTCCGGTTGTGCCGCGTGTCAGGCGGGCGAGACCTCCCTCTTACTCAGAGGCGAGCTCCGTGTGCGCCACGCGTCCTGGCAGGCGGGACCTCCCTCTCCCCAGAGCCGAGCTCCGTGTGTGCCACATGTCTCGTGGGTCAGGACCTCCCCTTTCAACAGAGGCGAGCTCCGCGAATGCCACGTGGTCAGTTCCGGACCTCCCCCTCTCTTTGGAGGTGGCTCCGGATGTGCCATGTGTCAATTCCGGAACTCCCCTCTCTTTGGAGGTGGCTCCGGATGTGCCACGTGTCCTAACAGTGCCAGACTTCTTTTTTTTGCTTGGAGGCGAGCTCCGAGGTCGACACAAGCTCCGGAGGTGACACGTGTCCGATAGTGTCGAACCTCCCGGAGGTGAGCTCCAGAGGTGACACGTGTCCTTCGGAACTGGCCTCGCTCCTCTGCAAAGGCTAGCTCCGGGGGCAACACGTGTCCCACGGGGTCGGACCTCTCCCCCTTTGCGGGGATGAGCCCCGAGCCTGCCACGTAGCCAGTTTAGTGGCAGACCTCTCCCCCTTTTGTGGAGATGAGCTCCGAACACGCCACGTGTCCAGCGAGCCGCGAGAGTTGTCTTCGGCGCTCTTTGTGAACTGGAATTTGCTCTTTTTGTCTAACTTTTTGATTCTTTCTCGGTTTCAACTTATTTTAAAAATGTTTTTCTACAGGAAATATGAATACATGCAGAACCCAAAAATGAGGATGTCACAAATCTACCCCCCTTAAATTGAATCTCGCCCTCGAGATTCGTTAGTAGAGAATAGACGAGGAAACTCTGTCTTGATATCTTCTTCACTCTCCCATGTAGCTTCTGCTTCCGTGTGATGGCTCCAATGTATCTTGCACCAACGGATCACCTTGTTTCTTGTGACCCTTTCTTTTACGTCCAAAATTCGGACGGGGTGCTCTGCATAGGTCAGATTCTCTTGAAGTTCAAGCTCATCCATCGGTACTTGCTATTTTGGTACCCTCAAGCACTTCTTGAGCTGGGATACATGAAACACGTCATGTACGTCGGAGAGGTGCATTGGGAGCTCTAGTTGATAGCCTACTTCTCCTTGCTTGTCCGAAATCTTAAATGGCCCGATATAGCGAGGTGTTAGCTTGCTTTTGACGTTGAAACGTCGTTGGCCACGGATAGGCGATACCTTAAGGTATACGAAGTCTCCCACTTCGAAGGTCAACTTCCTTCGCCTATTGTCTGCATAGCCCTTTTGGCGTGACTGAGCAGCCTTCAAGTTCCCCCGTATTGTTTGGACTTGCTTCTCAGCCTCTTGTAGTACTTCGTGTCCAAACACTTGGTTCTCTCCGGTCTCGTTCCAAAACAACGGCGTTCTACACCGTCTACCATACAACGCCTCGAAAGGTGACATCTCCAAGCTAGCTTGATAGCTGTTGTTATCGGAGAATTCAGTGTACGGCAAGCTCCTATCCCAACTATGCCCATGTTTCAAGGCGCAAGCTCACAACATGTCCTCCAAAATTTGGTTTGTCCTTTCGGTTTGTCCATCAGTCTGCGGATGGTAGGCGGAGCTAAAATCTAGTCGTAAACCCATAGCTTTCTGCTGCTTCCTCCAAAATCTAGAGGTAAACTGAGAACCCCGATCTGAGACTATCCTCTTCGGGACTCCATGGCGGCACACGATTTGCTCCATGTACAGCTCAGCTAGATCTGCCACGCGGTACGTGGTTTTAAGAGGAAGAAAATGATCTGTTTTCATAAGTCGGTCCATGATAACCCAGATGGAGTCGTAACCCGACCGAGTACATGGTAATCCAACGATGAAATCCATACAGATGTCTTCCCAGTTCCACTCGGGTACCTTTAAGGATTGCAATAATCCAGCGGGTCTTTGATGTTCGGCCTTCACCCGTTGGCATGTGTCGCATAGGGCAACATACTCGGCTATGTCCCTCTTCATACCTTCCCACAAATAACAAGTCTTCAGGTCCTTGTACATCTTAGTACTTCCGGGATGTATTGAATAGGGTGAATCATGTGCCTCCTTTAATATCGTGTCGCGGATGTGCTTCACGTCAGGCACACAAATCCTTTTCCGTAGCCAAAGCGTACCCTTCTCGTCTTCCTTGAAGTCTTTTTCGATGCCTTGTTGGATCCTTTCCTTGATCTCCTTGATCTCTTCATCCGTAGCTTGGCCATCACTTATCTCTTGCTCCAAGGAAGAGTGGAGTTCCATCACTTCCATCTCGTTCAACAATCCGAGATATAACCGTTCAAACTCCTTTCGTAGCTCGGGTGGTAGCTCCCGAACCGTAAGTTGGTGACATGCTCCCTTTCGGCTCAATGCATCGGCTACTACATTGGCCTTTCCAGGGTGATAGTTGATTCCAACATCAATATCATTGATAAGTTCCAACCATCAACGTTGCCTCAAATTCAAATCTGTTTGGATGAATATGTACTTGAGGCTTTTATGATCCGTATAGATCTCACATCGATGACCAAGGATATAATGTCTAAAAATCTTCAATTCATGCACCACGGCCGCGAGTTCCAAATCATGCATGGGGTAATTGAGCTCGTGCTTCTTCAATTATCGTGACGCATAGGTTACCACTTGGCCTTCTTGCATGAGCACACATCCAAGCCCTTGTCTGGATGCGTCACAATATATGTCAAAGATCTTGCTTACGTCTGGCAATACCAGAACCGGCGCTGTGGTTAGCCTCTTCTTGAGCTCCTCAAAGCTTTCTTGGCACGCTGGTGTCCATTGGAAGGCTTTTCCCTTCGTTAGCATCTCCGTCATAGGCTTTGCTATCTTAGAGAAATCCTTGATGAATTGGCGGTAGTATACGGCCATTCCAAGAAAACTACGAATATCCCTCACGTTTTGCGGTTGGTTCCACTTCAGAACATCTGCCACTTTTCCGGGATCAACCGATACTCCTTCCTCGTAGATAATGTGGCCTAGGAACGATATCTCCTTTAGCCAAAATTAACATTTGCTGAGCTTGGCATACAATTGATGCTCTCGCAGCTTCTGTAATGTCAATCTCAAGTGTTCTTCATGTTCCTCCTCACTTTTTGAATACACCATGATGTTGTCAATGAAAACCACGATGAACTTAACCAAGTACACCATGAAGACCCTGTTCATGAGGTACATGAAGTATGCGGGTGCATTCGTTAACCCAAAAGACATAACGGTATATTCGTACGAACCATACCGTGTCCGAAAGGCAGTCTTGGGTATATCGGAGGGCTTAATCTTCAGCTGGAAGTATCCTGACCGAAGATCAATCTTGGAGAACACTCGGGCTCCTTTCATCTGGTCAAATAGGTCCTCTATACGGGGCAGAGGGTATTTGTTCTTGATTGTCACCTTGTTGAGAGACCTATAATCCACACACATCCTTTGGGTCCCATCCTTCTTGTCTACGAAGAGCACGGGGGCTTCCCATGGTGACAAGCTTGGACGTATGAAACCCTTCTCTTGCTGTTCCTGGATTTGCTTCTTGAGCTCCACGAGTTTGTTGACGGGCATCCTATATGGTCTCTTTGCTATGGGTGCAGTTCCGGGTACTAGGTCAATGGAAAACTCGATATCCCGGTCAGGTGGCATACCGGGAAGTTCTTCTGGGAACACGTCTGAAAACTCTTGAACCAATGGAATGCTGTCCAGGGTTGCTTCTTCGACATGGTTCAATGTTGCCTTCTCGGTTGCCGGTTAGGCTGACTCAAACTCGATACGGGTACCGTGCTCGTTGGTCAACTGCACACTCCTTTCAGCACATTGGATTACTCCGTTGTGCTTACTTAACCAATCCATTCCGAGTATTATGTAAAGCCCTTGGGAATCCAAGACAATGAGGTTGGCAAGGAAGTCTACCCCCCTTATTTTAAGGTTTACCTTCGGACATACTATATTAGTCCTCATCTCTCCACCGGGAGAATTAACCAACATAGTATATTTCAAGTGTGATATGGGTAGATTATACTTGGCAACATACTTGGATGATATGAAGGAATGTGATGCTCCTGAATCAAATAATATGGTGGCTGGGTTGGATTTGGCAAGGAACATACCAATCACGACGTCCTCAGCCTGTTGCGCTTTCTCAGCAGAGACATGGTTCACGTTGCCGCGAGCTTAGTTCTGCTGTCCACGGTTGCCTTGATTGGCTCCTCTGTTCGGCCGTGGGTTCTGCTTGGCGACGTTGCCTTGCTGTCCAGGACCTCTCCTCGTGCACTGGCTCGCAAAGTGTCCCGTCTCCCCGCATGCAAAGCATGCCCTGCTGCCCACGGCAGCAGGTACGTTGGGGCGGGGGTTTTGAACAGGAGCACCCACGTTAGGATGAGGCGCTGGAGGCAAAGGCACACAGGGTGCTTGTGCAACGCGTCGTTGCTGTGGTGGCTGATTAGGGCGGTATGCAGGAGCGGGCGATCCGTACTACGGTGTAGCTGGGGGCATGTACCGGGGGCGTACGTCGCTCCCTTGTGGCTGGTACGGCATCTTTCTTTTGCCGTCTTGCTCGATCCCTCAGATCTTGCTTTCAACCACTATAGCCTTG
Source organism: Neostapfia colusana (assembly GCA_030760725.1). NCBI lineage: Eukaryota > Viridiplantae > Streptophyta > Magnoliopsida > Poales > Poaceae > Neostapfia > Neostapfia colusana. The sequence continues at coordinate 47,606,936 of JASWHV010000018.1, read as the reverse complement.
TCAACCAACTTCTGGAAGCTCGCGTAGTCATTGTTGAGGAGCTGAACCTGGATCTCATTGTTCAACCCTCTCATGAACAGGTACTGCTTCCGTTGGTCCGAGTTGACATCTTTGGGGGCGTACTGTGACAGCTGCGTGAACTTGTTGAGGTACTCATTCACGCTCTTCTGTCCTTGGCGGAGACTCTCGAACTCCTGCCTTTTGAGCATCATTACACCAGCAGGGATGTAATGAGATTGGAAACTCTCCTTGAACTCTGTCCAACTGATCGTCTCCGGGTTGACATGAGCATTGCACAGGACATCCCACCAGTCAGCGGCAGCTCCCATGAGTTGGTGCGACGCAAACAGAACTGTCTCTCGGTCATTGCACTGGATGATGGCAAGCTTCTTCTCCATGGACTTCAACCAATCGTCGGCCTCCATGGGATCATTAGCTTGAGAGAAAGTAGGCGGTCAAGTCCTCATGAACTCTCCCAACCTGTTATGAGCCGGCGGTGGTGGCGGTGGTGCCGGAACAGGGTTGTTGTTGTTGGCCTGCAGCTGACCCAAAGTTTGGATCATGGTCTGCATAAGCTGATTCTGCATGGCCATCAACCGTTCCAGGTTGTTCTCACTAGCTCCGGGGTTAACAAGAACTTCATCGTGGCCCTCCTTCTGGTTACCACGGACGTTCCATCCTTGGCGGCCGGCATTTCCTCTCACCATCTCTGAGAGAGAACGGAATAGAATAGAGATTAGGAGGTTAGATGGATCCCTCCCAACTATATGCATCAATATGGATTGGACTATATATATTAGCCCATATGAGGATGTGAACAAGTGTCGAGGCATCTTACACCTCTTTGTACTTATGTGTGTATATGGACAACGCTGAAACATCCCACAACTCACACTAAGCACACAATCACAACAATCATCACAAAGGCACACACAACTCATATTCAAGGCTTTTTCAATGGGGGTCCTATGGGGTTTTAGGGTGATATCGATCTGTGACTTCACCCTATGTCAAGGTGGTTTGGGGTGATACCCATCTGTGATCCAACTATGGCTTCTCCTAGTCTTGCATCCTATATCAAGGTGGTTCCAATGCCAATCCATGCATCCTAGGCTTGCATCCTCTGGTCAGCGTAGCTTCTGACACCAATCTGTTACTAGGGTGCGTCCTACAGTCAACGTGGCAGCTACCAATCTGTGATCATTTTAGGTTTGCGACCTACAGTCAACCATGGTAGCTTGGTACCAGTCTGTGGATTGTACCAATCTGTGACTATGCATGGCAGCTTTAATATCAAGATGTGACCTATCTAGGCTGTGTGATCTTCGATCTACCCGTGACAGGTTGATACCAATTTGTGTCTGAAACCAATCTGTGTTTTCTATCTAGGCTTGTGTGATCTATGATCAACAGTAGTAGGTTGATACCAATATGTGGTTTCTATCTAGGTGTGTAATCTATCCTCAACCGTGGCTCCGATACCAATCTGTGACGCCCTCAATTCTGTGGAAACCATGGAACCGAGAACTGATGCGTATGTGTGCCCAAGATGTTCATCACACATACACATATACTTCACAAACTGAATTCAGAATATATTTTACCACGAATAACAGGGTTTATTACAAAGTTTCATGAGTCTTGTACTCATGCTGGCAGTGGAAGTCTAATCTTACAGAGGAAGTCTTATTTCTATGCAGCGGAAGTCTTCTAACTAGTGCGGAAGCAATCTAAGCAGCAGCAGCGGCTCCATCTCTACTCCATCCCCACAGGCAAGGTTGAGGACAGATTACATGCCTAATGCTCCACTTGGTCTTCATAGTATTCTTCCCCTGTTGCTGATGATGAGTAATAATGCAAGTTTGAGTACAATGATGTACTTAGCAAGTGCAGGAAAATATGATATGTAGCTCACAACAAGGCAGGTATAAAAAAAAGGCTCCTTGCAGAAAGCAAAATTTAGTTCTCAAAAACACGATAAAACAGCAACTCAACTTAAGGTGAATGTAATCCCAAAATGTATTAAAATACCAATAATACCTCTATTATATCTCATCACTTTCCATGTCTCAACCAGACATTGCTCATGAATACCTTCTCGTATTCACTACCATCTCACGAATACCATCTCGTATTCGCTACCATCTCACGAATACCATCTCGTATTTGCTACCATTCAATTCTGTCTCATTCCGAGGCCACATCTCGTTGCAATGACTCAACAGTCATGCAACCAATCTTATCACCCGGACTCAACAGTCCCGAAAACCAAACAATAACCAAGCCATAACAAGAAACCATCCCCACTAATCATGTGAGTTGTCCAGGCACTTGTGACCATAAGCTCGACTATCATGATAGTTTTAGACTCTGCAGAGTTTGTACCACTTTACCCACAAGTTTGTGATTTTGTCACCCGTCGGTGACTGCAGAACCTCCATTATACCAGTACACAACTGTCGGTGTATGGTCAAGAGATCACAAATTAGCCTTTACAATGGGGTTACTAGATGTATGGACTCACTAAAGTTTCACTGGCAGCCTAGAATCTCCAATTCTCCCATCCACGGGCCCCCTCTTGTGCCATGTAGTTCCCAGGGCAGTCCTCGACTCGCATTCCCCGCGCCTTCCACGGTCCATAACAATCTAGTAACTCACCTAATTACTCATCTAAGCCGCACCCATACTTGGCCTTGTGGTGGCACTGTTATCCTGGCATGGCCGGCATGAACCGGTCCTTAGATTTTACGGCAAATAAACCACCATCTCATTCTACCTCATTCACAAACCCAGGCTTGCCTTGATCTCCCTCCGATTCAAGTTCATTAACATCAAGTTTTCATTGTCATTACGGGTGCAGTTAGCTAGACACATTATCCCGCTTCCCAAAAATCTCGTGGGCTCAGCGAAGCATAAAAGCAAAAACCTTACCCGACTCATAAACTTCCCTGGTGATAAGGGTGGTTTAACCAAAACTAGTAGACTCCTATAAAAGGGTTTCCCATCATATTGACTCAAGCACTCACACCTTTTTGCAAACAAACAGTTTCCAAAACATGGGATCAATATGGTCAAGGGGCACTTGCCTTGTTCTTGCGGTTCCAGTTGCTCAAACTCTTGCTGAAGTAGTCCGTCGTAGGTAGCTCCCTGAGCTTGTCCTTCTATACGTGATCATGCACATACAAGATTCACATCAATCAATATCATGCACAAAATCTAATCAAGATGCGATGATGCATATGCATGCTAATCGTATGGTGCACTTTTTATTAGATCGGTTCATACGTGTTCTTGCATGAATTGCATGGGTTTTACTATGAACAGAGGTGTTCGGATCAAATGTGGACGTGGTGATGATCTTGACTTTAGATCAAACCGATCAACACGTGATTTTACCACGAAAAAGCTTCTGTTCGAAAGGAATCGAAGAACAGATGCAAATAAAACACGATGATGTTGTAAGGTGGTATTGGAAACCTTCCTTACGTTCTTTAGGATCTCCCTCCTAGCAAACAGATCGTCGGGGCTCCTCCGGCGATGGCAATCGTCTCTGGGCTCATCGGTGATCTCTCTGGTGGTCAAAATCTGACGAAGGGTTTTACTCGATGAGCTAGGGCTAGGGCTCTAAGTTGTCGGCTCAAGAGGTGGAAAAGAAGTTCGTGGTTGCGGCCAAAGGTTTTCGGTTCTATTTATAACCGTGAAGAGAAGAGTTCTAATCTGATTGGACATCGAATAAGAGTCCCATTCAAACTGTTTTAGATCTTAACAACTTATCCTAGATTGATTCGGCGCGGTAACATTGTGGAAATCGGGTCGGTTTCCTCAGTACCGGGGATTCCTAGCCGTACAGAAGAAAGACTGCTTCAAATCTCGTCACCTTCGTGATGATGAGCTTCGGAAGCTCCACGTGTCCTGTGGAAACCTGGCTCCCTTTTCCGCAGAGGCAGGCTCCGGTTGTGCCGTGTGTCAAGCGGGCGAGATCTCCCTCTTACTCAGAGGCGAGCCCCGAGTGCGCCATGTGTCCTGGCGGGCGGGACCTCCCTCTCTCCAGAGGCGAGCTCCGCGTGCGCCACGTGTCTGGTGGGTCGGGACCTCCCCTTTCAACAGAGGCGAGCTCCGTGAACGCCACGTGTCTGGTGGGTCGGGATCTCCCCTTTCAATAGAGGCGAGCTCCGCGAATGTCATGTGTCAATTCCGGACCTCCCCCTCTCTTCGGAGGTGGCTCCGGGTGTGCCACGTGTCAATTCCAGACCTCCCCTCTCCTCAGAGGTGGCTCCGGATGTGCCACGTGTCCTAACAGCGCCAGACTTCTTCTTTTTTTTCTGCTCGGAGGCGAGCTCCGAGGTCGACACAAGCTCCGGAGGTGACATGTGTCTGATACTGTCGGACCTCCCGGAGGTGAGCTCCGGAGGTGAAACGTGTCCTTCGGGACTGGCCTCGCTCCTCTGCAGAGGCTACCTCCGGGGGCAACACATGTCCCATTGGGTCGGACCTCTCCCCCTTTGCGGGGATGAGCCCCAAGCTTGCCACGTAGCCAGTTTAGCGGCGGACCTCTCCCCCTTTTGCGGAGATGAGCTCCGAACACGCCACGTGGCCAGCGAGCCGCGGGAGTTGTCTTCGGCGCTCTCTGTGAACTAGAATTTGCTCTTTTTGGCTAACTTTTTGATTCTTTCTCGATTTCAACTTATTTTAAAAATGTTTTTACATGAAACATAAATACATGCAGAACCCGAAAATGAGGATGTCACAAAGTCTTAACCGACAACCCTAGGCATGGAACTCTACATGCAAGGATGTGTAAGATAGGAAAAAGGACTTTGCACTAAAGACACGCCTACATGTTGATCCTTACTTTCAGTGTTATAGCAGCAGTTTTATAAGCCTTAGGCAGCCCCCACATTGGAAGTCCATAATCAAACAAGAAACGCTTTCCCCGATGTGGTGATGCCCAAGATGGAAGATAAACTTAATTAGCTCTATGTCTACAGCAGACATGGTTTCCAAACAGTAATAGTTCATCACAGCATATTATCATTCATCTGGCTTATTTCTCTTCTTACTACGTCACAGAACAGTGAACAAGCGGTACTCAATAAACCGCGAGGGATGGTGATTGCAATCAGGAGACACCTGGACAACACGTTGCATACACCCACTTTCAGAAGCGTGATTCCACACCCCTTCCTACTCTGTTGTATGCAACAACCTTTCGAAGGCAACCCAAATGCCGAACCGGTCCATCTGTAACGGGCAGGAGGTCCGCGCGTGGAGCATGACTGTGCCCACCAGAAGATTTACAACTTGTTACCCTCAACCCACTCCTATTTACGGTTGGGTAAGACTCGACACCCAGGTTAACCAATTACATCGGTTTCCTGCTTATGTCAGTATGCCATCTGGTACTGTTCGATACTTGTTCAGCAGGCCCGCACACGACTTGGTCCTCAATCGACACCAACAGGGCTACGCACGTGAGACCTCCGCTCACTGCTTCCTATCCCCCCTGCTGGGTCTCATTTTCACCACTCTTAAGCCATTTTGTGATAAAACCTTACCTCGCGAGTACATTCCAACTACTCGACTTCTACCGAGATCCTAAGCATATTAGCATGGCATTCACTACTCGTCGAGTCTGTAAACTACCCAACCCTCCATAGGATTCAAAAGGTTATGCAAGTGGGGTTTCAATCACCCTAACTCTAATGCAAGCATTCACCCTAGACATAAGTGATACAAATAAAGAATTTGTAAAAGTATAAAAAGGCAAACCGGGGCTTGCCTGGTTGCGAGTCAAATGGAAAGTTAGCTTCAGGTAGAAGGACGTCCAAGGGCTCTGGTGCGTCCTCAACTTCGGTCACTATTATGAAATATAGAAAAATATATGTATAAGTATTAAGGACTTATAAGAAGGACTTCGATTCATAGCTACTGCTATTTAGGATCCTTAATGTGGCGGACCGGAATCCGCTCATCCAGAATCGTAGAGGGTGGTGCCGCACGATGCGACACCCGACAGCACACATCATAAGGATACATTGCATTACATAGAAAACAACTGAAACTGTACAAAGTAGTACACTGCTCAGTTACAAACTAAGGTATACATTACACAGCGGAAGTTTTTATTTGTACAACTCATGCCCGCCAGCTAGCAATAGTCAATTGCCAAGCCCTAGGGCAACCCACACTAGCTGCACTCCTTAGCTCAGCGCGGCGTGTACGGCTCCCACTCAGCCATGGTCCCCGACGGAGGGTAACCCTCGCCGGTGGACTCGTAACCCGAGTCCGTGGGTGGCTCCTCACTTAAAAAACACTTAAGCAGCAACCGTGAGCACGATGGCTCAACAAGACTTAACCGACTCGCCTAGGCATGAAACTCTATATGTAGTGTACAATGAACATGGGGTGGTAAAATTGCAGAAAACGGACACGCCTATAGTTTATCCTTAGTTCATCTTTTAGCCATAAGTTAACAGTTTATGAATCTGAAATTTAGTAAGCAATATTTGGTGGCACACATGTAACAATACGTTTATATCATAACAGCAGTATTTAACCATCACAATTCATATATTAGCCTATGTCATGACTCAGTGAACAAGCGGTACTCGTCACCGCGAGGGACGGCGAATTGACTTGATATACACCTGCAGGGATACCCAAAGAGTACGTCACGTATGCCCACCCGTGGAGCTGCACAGCACACTCACTCGATGTCGTACGAGACAACCATTCACCCCACAGCCCAAACGTCGAACCGGTCGCACCGAAACGAGCAGGAGGTTCCCTACACGGAGCATCTCTCTATGCCTGTTAGCAGATTTCCACCTTGCTGCCCTCAGCCTACACCTATAAATCGGTGCGTTATGCCTCGACGCCCGGAGGTATAGGTTACATCGGTTTATCGGGGCCCATATATCCGATATGCCTTCGGTACGTTCAATACTTGTTCAGCAGTGCCGCACACGGATCAGTCCTCAATCGACATGGACAGGGCTGCGCACACAAGACTTCCTCTTGTTGCGGCCTAGCCCCTTCCTAGTCTCATTTTCATTACTAAAATGATCTCACATCACTCGAACCAATCCCGTGTGTCCCAAGCCTAACTCGCGAGTAGATTCCAACTACTCAACTTGTACCGAAGTCCTATGAGTCATTAAGCATAGCCTGTCTACTCGAGGCCTTAGACACTGCCCTCACTCTTATGGGAAAATTCTGGTTATGGAATTGGGGTTTCACACATCCTACACCTAATGCACATACATACTTCACACTACACATGTATACAAAATAAAACTTTATAAAAAAGGGTTAGTGCAAACCGGGGCTTGCCTTGTTGCTGCTGGTCAATGGTTAGGTCTTCGTCCGGAAGAAGGAAGTTGAGCACTTCCGGAGTCTCCTCGCCTTCAGCGACTACATGTTAACCATATGCTATATGTCAATTTAAATGCAAAGTGTAAACTTGAATAAGTAATTACTAGAACTCTAGCTAGCCCTCCCCCTTTGGCTCTGAAATTTTTATGGTGGCTTTGTATGGTCCTAACCAGAGTCTTGACCAAGTTTCATTTGAAACAAAGTTCATTTGAGCTTTGTACAAACAAAAGCTTATTTGGTCAATAATTGAACCTCTAAGTAATTCCAGGGGTTTTCATGGCTCCAACCATTACTTTCTGGAAACTAGAATTTAAGATGGTGCTAATGGAATTGGTTTCATGTAATTTGAAGAATTCTAAAGAAAGTTGTGCCCTAAACAAGATTTGAGAAAATCTGAAAAATGTTTCTGTACATTTTTCTATTTTCTCAGGGCAGTTCACTTAATCACACCATTAGAGGGACTAAATTAACTTGGATGAATCTGAAAATTTTACTGTGACTCAAGGATTTTCCAATGAACCTCTCAGCTAAAATTTCAGAATTTTCCATAAGGTAATTATCCAGATAAAATTCCTAACAGTTTGAACTTTAGGGATTTAATTTTGGAAAACTATTAACTTTCATGAGCTGAAATTTGTATTGCTGGAAAGTACTCAAAATTCCAGTTCAGAAAAATTTGGTTCACTGAATTTGGAGCTTTCTAGCAAAAGTTATGTGCATTTGAATTTGCACTAAAACTGGAAATTCCCAAAATGTTTAAACTCTGCGGGTGGGGCCCACTCTTTAAACCGGCCCACTGAGAATGCGGCCACACCGCGGCCCACGGGTTTTTACCCGCGCTGCCACACCGAATCCTGGCCGCAAATGGATCCCCGTGCAAGAACAGAGGCTGACCGGTGGACCCGGCCCCCCTTCATCTATCTCGCGCAACCCCGCGACTCCAGCGGCGGTGCCTCGCCGGAGTTCTCGCTGCCAGCCGTTTCGCTGGACGACCTTCGACGGTTCTCGCCGCCTGGGCCCAACTTGGCTCGAGGAACATGCTGGTGCTCTCACCGAAGCTCGGCAATGGCCAGAACCATGGCCGCGACGGTGACAGCGGCTCTCCCTACTCCGGCGATGTCGCCCGGGCTACCAGGGCCTTATTCTTCAAACGGTTTGCTCCTACAGCTCCGCTGTGGCATGCTGAGCATGAATATGAGCTCGGTTGGCCATGGAAACGGCCGGAGCTAGGACCTCACCGTCGACCTAGGGCTAAAATGGCGGTTGCTCAAAAAACTCAGATAGCAGCGCCAAGACTCGACGGTTTTCGATGGTCTTTGATCCTAGGTGGCCGTGGGCATGTGTAGAGCATGTGCTTGGCTGGGTTCACGGGGTGAAAGACCGATCACCATGAATTTCATATTCTTTGCTAGCTCGGTCTTTTGAACACCGAGGACTAAACGTGGAAATACTCTCCCTACAGAGCATGAAAGGGGGTAGGATCTTCACCGTGAGTTCGAGCAGTCTCCGGCGCGCCTCTTTGCTGTTGATCTTCGGTCGCGAGAACGCCTGGATCAGCGGCGCACCGAGGAGCCGAGGAGAGTGGCCGAGAGGTGAACATTTTCTGTCAAGCGCGCGTGGAAGCAAGTCGGTCGGCGTGTGAGCTGCGAGGAATGACTTCGTGGGCAGGTAATAGCGTGGCGCGTGCCTCCAGCACGACACCAGCTCGTCGCGGTGGCCGTGTTGGGGCGGGTTTCACCTTGCACTGGCGACCGCAGGTGTTCGACCGAGTGACAGAGTCGGTTTGATCTCTGTGTGACTGACCAGTGGGTCCTCTTCTCCCCTCTAATTCTTTCTCCCCCTTCTGCTGCAAATATCCCAGCTACTAAACATTGAATGATAGACTTAAGCACCAAGCTACATTTTGAATGTGGTTCCCTCAATTAGAATTTGGTTTGTCTAAATTTGCTTCACATTTGAACTGAAATTCAAATTCAGTTTTGAATTATTGCAAATTTAGCTCCCGACAAGATAAATTCCAATGGGGGTGAAAATTGGTGGACTAACTCAGAGAAATGTGCTGAGTTTGAATATGAAGACAACTTTTGAATTTAAGTGATGAAAGTTGCTGCAATTTGAATTTACATTCAAATTGACCTCTTTTTCAAAAGCCTCCAAAAGTGCCTCAAAAAGTGTGGGATTTGCCTGAAATTTGGACTGAACCTTCCCAAGACTTTTTAAGTGCTAGGGGCGAGCTCAACCTCCCATGTTCATGTGTAGAAATCCTACTTTGTGAAAGTTATGACTTTCCCCTCTAATCACCCTTTTTGATGGTGGTTACTTGCTCTTCACAAGTCTTCACAAAATATCCACAACAAAAGCTGTGGTGTTGTGAGGTGATGGAAAACTTTTGCAAGTCCCTTTTCTTGGGCTTTTACACTTAATTGGCTTTGGGATTTTTACAGTGGATACTAGACTCTCTAAGGATGATCTGAGCAAAATTTGGAGAAATGTTATTGCACAATGTGGTCTCCAAAATTCCCACAAGCACAATGCTTCTCTGAATTTTTGAGCCCAAATCAGGAGCTTTGACATAGATAATAGAGTTCTGAGTAGGGTAGGTCTCCATGGTTCTAACGAAATTTGTTCCGCCATTTTTGGAGCTACCAACAGAGAGATATGAATTTTTGAAGTTGGACAGGAGTTCTGAAAAGTTTCTGTTTAAATTTGAATTGTCAAATAAAGGCTGAATTTTGCAAGGCAATTTAGTCTATAAAATGAACTCCAATGAAGCTCTAATTTTTACTGGAGATCAGTAACTATGATAAGGATTATCTGCCCAAATTTGGGAATGTTTCATAAAGAATTGCTCCTGAAATAAATCTCCAAAAGATTTAATATAAACAATTCTACAGAAATTCCTGGGCATTTTCATAGCAAGCAATTGGTTCCTCTGTGAAGTACTCCTCATGAAGATTCCAAAAAAATTGGTTTCACAATTTTTAGAGGTCCCTACACAAAGTTATGGCTCTACAAAGTTTGAACTGAATTAGAAAAATCTGGAAAAGTTTAAACTCGGCTGCGGGCCCCACATGTCAGCAACCTCGTCTACCTCGCGCCAAACAGAGGCAACGGCGGTGTGCTCCGGCGAGGGCCACTGGAATCGACTTCCCGGCCACCCCCGGCTTGAAACTTGCCGCCCACCACTAAGTTGGCATGCTGAACTCGCTGGCATGGTCTCCGGCGGCCGGCGATGCCCTGAGGGTGGTGCGCGACGGTGACAGTGTGCCCCTAGAGTTCCGGCGAGGTCAACCGAGCCCAATACCTCACCAAACACTCAGATTTTTGTCTCTGGAGCACCAGTGGATGGTGTAGAAGCTAGTAATGGCCTCTAACGCCGGTGAAACAGCTGGCAACCGGTGGCTCCACGGGGACCCGAGGTGCTTTTGCACCAGCGACTAAGAAAACAGCTAGAACTCCCTCATTTCTTGATGTTTTTGCTCGGTTCTTCGTCGAGGAGGGGCGCTAAGAAGTATGGAAGCTGTGTGAAAGCTTGCTCGAGCTCTATTGGATCGTGCAACACGAATTTTTGGGTTAGTCCGAGCCCTACCCGCCTGCGCACAGTTTCGGGAAACGGCAAAATTCTTGCCACCGGTTCTAGCAACCGCTAAACGGCCTCCAGCTACACGGACAGGACATGCAAACGCACCTTTCGTGTACATCAAGTTAGGGAAAAGGGTGTCCGTGGCGCTCTGTCCACGGTGGCCCGACTTTGGTTTCCGCCGGTGGCTTCGGTTCTCGGCGCCGATCTTCGAATTAGGGCCAACAGCAGCCCCAAGCGTCAAAGCTGAGCGGGGGACTACCTTGTACCCACGTCGGCGCTCCCCTTTTGTGTTGGCAACTCGAGCAAGGAGGGATAAACGCCGGCTTGCGATCGAAAATGGCAGAGGCAGGATCGGCGCCTCGCGTTCGCGCGTGGGAGCAGAACAGAGGCCGAAGCACGAGCTGTCAGTGGCGAAATGGACATGCGGCACTCGGGGTGAGGTGATCAAGACGAGCAGCTGCGAGGAAACCAGGAGGTGGCACGGTGGAGGGCCTCGGGAGCGGGTTGCGCGGGAGCTGGCGGCGTCTCGGCGACCGGCTGAAGCAAAACAGAGGCGGTAGCTCTGTTGTGAGGCTGAAACTGGGTCCCACCTCTTCCTCTTTTAATCAAATTTTTCTCTGATATTTTTACCCCAGCTACTCACAATTAAAGTCCATACTTCCACCCCAAGTCATGGTTTAAATTTGCTGAATTCAAATGGTTTGAATTCTGGTGTGGAGTTTAAATTGTGTTTGATCATTTGAATTTGAAAATGGAATTTGAATTTCTTCCTTCTGCATTGTTCCAAAACATAGCAAACCAACTCCAAAGTTTCTGATTTTTGGCATGGCTGCTAATTCAAATGTGGAGAACACATTTGTGGACCCAAATTTGCAAATTGAGGAAACTGGAATTTGAAACTGAATTTGAAATTCAGATTAGAGGGCTTCCTCTTTTAATCCCAAACAAATATTAAAACTCCTCCAAATGAGCTGAAATTTGGAAGGTTGAATATTTGGAATATGAAGATCCAAGTGATGCATTTAGATCTCCATGTTTGGATGTTTTGGGAAGTTTGAATCACCACTTTGAACTTACACTGTTATATTCAAAGTTTTAAATTTCCCTTATTTTTCCTATGTGTACATGAGCTGAATTTTCTTGCAACCACTTTTTGGTGATTTTACATGAAACAACTTTTTCTAGAATCCTTAGGAAGAGTACTTTGCAGAGGAACAAAGTGCTTGCTATAAAAATGCCCAGTATTTTCTGTGGAATTCTTTTTAGTAAATCCTTTAGGTATTAATTCCAGGAAGGATTCGCAATGAAAAATTCCCAATTTTGGGCAGCCAATCCTTTTCACCTGATCTCCAATAAAAATTTAGGATTTTTGAGATGATTTAGAGGGATTAATCAGTAGGTTATCTCAGGGTTAAATAAATTAACTAAAAATCATAGAATTGATTCCAGAAAAATGGTTCAAACTTCATACCTCCATAACTTTCGGTAGGGATGTCCAAAAATTTGTGAAAAAAATTTGTTGAATTCCTCTCGGTCAGTAATTTGAAGAAATGCAAAGAATTTGGTCTAAGGATCTCTGGAATTTTCTCCAAAATTCATCAAATTTAAACTTTTGGGAAATAATTACAGAAGATCCCTGTTATGGAATTTCATCAAATTTGGCCAGAAGATTCTTCATAACATTACTGATCTTCTATAAAAATTTGATCTTCATTGAGTACAATTGCTAGGCTAAACTCTGATCCATAGTTCAGCCTTCATTTGGAATTTCCAATTCTAAACAGAAACTTTTCAGCAATTTTGTCAAACTTCAAAATTCCATTTCTCCATGTAGGTAACTCCAAAAATGATGAAACAAATTTTGTTAGAACCATAGAGACCTGCTCTAATTAGATCTTCTACTGTTAGCCTTGTACTCGTGGGAATTTTGGAGACCACAAAGTGCAATGAAATTTCTCCAAACTTTGCTCAGATCATATTTATAGGATCTAGTATCCACTGGAAAAATCTCAAACACAATTTAAGAACCTAAATAGCAGTAGTTATGAATAGAAGTGTAATTCTTATACTTCATTAGCACTTATACATATATTTTGCTACATTTCATATATTGACCGAAGTTGAGGACACACCGGAGCCATTGGACGTCCTCCCACCAGACGCTGACTTTCCATTTAACTTACAACCAGGCAAGCCCCGTTTTGCATTTAAGTACATTTTACAAAGTTTTTCATTTGTATCACTTATGTCTAGGTTGAAATGGTTGCATTAGAGTTAAGGTGTTTGAAACCCCACTTGCATGACTTTAAATCCTAGGAAGGGTTGGGTAGTTTACAGACTCAACTATTAGAGAATGCCATGCTAATATGCTTAGGGTATGATGCAGTGAGCGGAGGTCTCACGTGCGTAGCCCTGTTGGTGTCGATTGAGGACCGAGTCGTGTGCGGGCCTGATGAACAAGTATCGAACAGTACCGGATGGCATACTGACATAAGCAGGAAACCAATGTAATTGGTTAACCTGGGTGCCGAGGCTTACCAAACCGTTTTATAGGAGTGGGTTGAGGGTAGCAAGGTTTAAATCTGCAGGTGGGCACAGTAACGCTCCACGCGGGGACCTCCTGCCCGTTATGGATGGACCGGTTTGGCATTTGGGTTTCTGTTGAAACGTGGTTGCATACAACAGAGTAGGAAGGTGTGTGAAATCACACTTCTGAAAGTGGGTGTATGTGACGTGTTGTCCGGGTGTCTCCTGATTGCAATCACCGTCCTTCGCGGTTATTTGAGTACCGCTTGTTCACTGTTCTGTGACGTAGTAAGAAGTGAAAGAAGCCAGATGAATGATATTATGTTGTGTTGAACTATTAATGTTTTGAAACCATGTTTGCTGTAGATGTAGAGCTAATTAAGTTTATCTTCCACTTTGGGCATCACCACATAAGAGGAAATCGTTTCTTGTTTGATTGTGGACTTCCGATGTGAGGGCTTCCTAAGGCTCATTAAACTGCTGCTATAAAACTGAAAGTAAGGATTAACATGTAGGCGTGTCTTTATTGCAAAGGATTTTCCCTCTATTATACATCCCTGCATGTAGAGTTCCATGACTAGGGTTGTCGGTTAAGCCTTGCTGAGCCATTGTGCTCACGGTTGCAATTTGAGCTGTGTGCAGGTGAGAGTTATGAGGAAGGTTCCGAGGACGAGGCGATGCCCCCGTTAGGGTAGACGGCCGAGCTAGAGCCCTGCACGCCGCCATGATCTCCGTTTGAATGTTGCTAGTGTGTAGCGTCCCCGGGCTGCACGGCTGCACTTTTGCTTATTTAGTATGAGAGACTAGTTATGTATATTACTTCCATTGTATACTTAAGTTTGTAAAAGACATCCGATGTTTTATGTAAAATAAAAATTTTATGTTGTTCATATTCTTTTCGTGTGTGCTGTTGGGTGCCGCATCGCACGTCACCACCCTCTGCGATTCCGGAGTGGGTGAACAACGGGTGGTCCCCACAGAAAATGCCAGGTACCAGGTCAAAAATCTTGGATATGTAGAAACTGGTCATTCTGAGCAGAGGTATGAACAGTTGAACTCATTTGAGAGATTGTTGTACCTAAAGGGGGTTTTATTACTCCCAATGGGGTAGAACATTCTCATGAGTGGTTATATTCAACTAGTGAAAGATTGAGTATATTACCTACTCAAGTTCTTTTGCTAGAGACCATGTTTGTGTTTTATTGAAGATAAAGGGTAGTATACGTGATGACAAAGCGATATTAACGTCTCATAGTAACCAAATCTAGTTGAGATGAACTTCTAGAGAGGAAGTCCATCAATTTGGATTTCACTAATTTGTATTTTGTCTGGTAACGGTTTAGCTTGTGAAAAGTTATTACATTATCCATGTACGAGATGTATCGCATGTTTACCGTCATTATGTTTTACTCCTAATTTATGGACAGCATAGAGTTGCTGTGAGACTGATTTTATTGTCGTATGGTTGCAGATGGTTCGTACCTGGACCACGCACGAGGTCGGTGGCTCTAGTCAGCAAGGGGGTGATGACTCCCAGCCACCTGCCTACGACAAGACACCGCAACAACAACCACCACCGCCACCTCCGCTTACACTAGCAGATGTGATCTCGGCGCTGGTGGGCTCTCGTGAGGAGCAGACCGACCTGCTCCGCACGATTGTGCAGAATACGTCCCAGGTGGGGGGCGTCAAGAGAGGGGGGCTCGTGAGCCCCACATCACAATGTACTCGGATTTCATGAGTACGCATCCGCCAGTCTTTACCGAAGCGGCGGAACCACTGGAGGCCGACAACTGGGTGCGGACGATCGAGTCCAAGTTCGGGCTGCTCCAATGCACGGAGCAGCAGAAGACTCTCTTCGCGGCGCAGCAGCTTCACGGTGCTGCCTGTGCGTGGTGGGTGAATTATGTCGCCTCACTACCTGCTGGTCACGCCGTCGAATGGCAGGAGTTCCCGGAGGCGTTCCGCGCCTAGCATATACCTCTCGGGATGATGAAGAGGAAGTTCTAAGAGTTCTTGGAACTGAAGCAAGGCAGGAGGAGTGCCCACGACTACTGCCGTGTGTTCAACCATCTGGCGCATTATGCATCGGATTACATCTCCACCGAGGAGAGGAAGCGAGAGCAGTTCTATCGGGGGTTAAATCCCGAGATGAAGACGCATATCGTGCAGTGCAATCGCGGCACCTTCAACAACCTCATCAATGCCGCGATTATGCAAGAGGATGCTCAGCAGGAATTTGCCGCTGAGCAGCAGAAGCACAGCGCTCCATCGAGCAGCAGGGGTGGAGCTCCTCAAAAATACCGCATGGTGTATTGGACACCATCCGGTCAGCAGTGGCATCCACCGGCACGACAACAACAGTTTGGGGGTCGTCCTTACCAGCCACCACCATTCCGACCGCCAATGCCACCACCGCAACCGCAACAGCAGCAGCAGCAGATGGTACCCCGGGCGTTTCCACCGCCACAACACGCCCTGGAATTCCGTCCACCGGTTAGCGGAGGACCAACTCGCTACACATGTTATACGTGTGGATAGGCGGGTCATTTCTCGAAGGACTGTCCACAGGGGCAGCAAAGCAGCGGGCAAGCCCAATATCGGGACGGTGCTCGAGGCCGACCACCAGTCAAGAAGGGAGTTCAGCGAACCGGGGGCGTTCGTTACCTCAACAATGAGGACGCCCCGGAAGGAGAAAACATGCTGGCGGGTACGTTCACTCTCAACGATCGTGCAATCATCATTTTATTTGATTCGGGTGCAACCCACAACCTCAAAGTGAATCATATGTGGTTAAGCATCAACTGGAAGTTTCTCCAACCTAGTGCTCATATATGATCTGCTCACCGGGAGGGAAGATTTCAGCAAATGTGATGATTCCAAAAGCACCACTGTGCTTAGGTGGGAAGATATATCCCACTACTATGATTATTCTTGAGGGGCAGAAGATTGATGCAATCTTAGGAATGTCATGGCTATGTTACCATGGCGCTGTCGTAGAAACTTTAGCATGGACGGTTCATCTTAACTCTCCACTCCACCGTCCGCATTCCCTCATGCTAGACAATCTGGTCCCGGAAGTTTTAGCCACCTATCATACTGAAGCTCCCAAGTTAGAGGACATCCCTGTAGTCGGAGAATACCCCGACGTGTTCCCGGATGATCTTCCGGGCATGCCACCTGAATGGGATGTGGAGTTCAAGATTGAACATGCACCTGGGACTACACCAATATCGTGGATACTGTACAAGATGTCTCCGAATGAGCTGGCTGAGTTGAAGGAGCAGCTCAATGACTTGTTGAGCAAGGGTTTCATTAGACCGAGTTCCTCGCCATGGGGATGCTTGGCGCTGTTCATCAAGAAGAAAGATGAAACCTTAAGGTTGTGTGTAGATTAACGACCGCTCAACGCCGTCACCATCAAGAACAAATATCCACTGACCCACATTGACATCCTATTTGATCAACTGGTGGGTGCAAGTGTGTTTTCAAAGATGGACCTTCACTCCGGGTATTATCAAATAACGATCCGAGCGGAGGATATTCTGAAGACGGCATTCTCGACGAGATACGGACTATATGAATATCTTGTCATGTCTTTTTGTCTCACCAACGCCCCGGCACTTTTCATGTACCTCATGAACTTGGTGTTCATGCCGTAGTTGGACAAGTTCGTGGTGGTGTTCATAGATAATATCTTGGTTTACTCCATGTCAGAAGCAGAACACGCCGAACACTTGCGAATCGTTCTTCAACACCATAAACTCTATGCCAAGTTCAGAAAATGTGAGTTTTGGATTAACCAAGTGCCATTTTTGGGACATATAATCTCAGCATAAGGCATTGCGGTTGACCCAAGAAAAATTGAACAAGTGCTGAAATGGAAAACCCCCACTTCTGTCCATGAAGTCAGAAGCTTCCTCGGTTTAGCGGGATATTATCAGAGGTTCATCATGAGCTTCTCCAAGCTTGCTAAGCCGATGACGGAATTATTGAAGAAGGGGACGAAATATGTTTGGAACTCAGCATGTGAAGGGGCATTACAAGCATTGGTGAAGCATCTCACAACAGCCTCGGTCTTAGCTCAACAAGATACGACCAAGCCTTTCGAAGTATATTGTGATGCGTCCGGTATCGCGCTTGGATGGGTGTTGATGCAAGAAGAACGTATGGTTGCATATGACTCACGCCAACTGCGAGACCACAAGCTGACAAGCAGCACTATCTGACACATGATCTTGAGGTCGCTGCTGTGGTTTTGACGCTGGAAATGTGGAGGCACTATCTCCTGGGGAATTTGGTGCATCTCTACACCGACCACAAGAGCTTAAAATATATCTTCACCCAGAAGGAGCTGAATATGTGGGAAAGGAGGTGGTTAAGATTAATCAAAGACTATGAGATTGAGATTCATAACCACCCCAGCCAGGCAAATGTGGTTGCCGACGCACTGAGTCAGAAATCACATGTCCATAACCTCACCATTACACCGGTGGAAGAGTAAGAGCCGAGTTTATACTTGGTTCCATATGGATCACTCTACAACCTTGCTCTCATCCCTACTATTAGGGAGGATATTATTGCAGCTCAGAAGGTGGACAAGGGCATGGCACATCTCCTGAGACGGATAGAAAGCGGGAATATCAAATGTTTCCAGAAGGATGATGAGGGGACGCTATAGTTCAATGACAGCATAGTCGTACCCCCGGAATATGGAGCTGAGAAAGAAGATCCTTGATGAAGCTCACTTGTCTAAGTTCTCCATTCATCTGGGCAGCAACAAAATGTACCAATATTTGAAGAGTAAATTTTGGTGGACACGGATGAAGCAGGAAGTTGCAAAGTACGTATCCGAGTGTGATACATGTAGACGAGTGAAGGCAGACCACATGAGTAAATCAGGTCTGTTGCAACCCCTGAAAATTCCAGCATGGAATTGGGAAAATGTGAGCATGGATTTCATTGTGGGATTGCTCATGACTTCTAACAAGCATGATTCCATCTGGGTAATCGTTGACCGGTTAACCAAAGCGGCACATTTCATTCCCGTGCATACACATTGCCATGCCAGCAGGTATGCGGAGTTGTACATTGCAAGAATCTTATGCTTGCAAGGGGTACCCAATACCATAATCTCAGTTCGAGGGGCACTGTTTGTTGCTCGTTTCTGGGAGCAGTTGCACGCTGCTTTGGGTACTAAGCTGATTCGAAGCTCCGCCTATCACCCTCAGACATATTGGCAAACTGAGAGGGTGAATCAAGTGTTAGAAGACATGTTGAGAGCGTGTGCCATCCACCACGGTAGAAACTGGGATGATCATCTACCGTTGGCGGAATTCTCGTACAACAATGGTTATCAAGGAGTATCAAGATGGTGCCATATGAGGCTCTCTACGGTCGCAAATGCCGCACCATATTAAACTGGTGTGATTCCGGTGAAAGGGTCACGTTCGGGATTGATTTAGTGAATGACGCCGAAGAGCGCGTTTAGATGATTCAAGTAAACTTGAAGGCCACCCAATCCCAACAGAAGAGTTACGCTGATAAGAGGCGTAGGCCGCTGCACTTCGACGTCGGGGAACACGTGTACCTCCGTGTATCTCCGATAAAAGGCGTGCACCGATTTGGCGTGAAGGGGAAACTCGCGCCCCAATTTATTGGACCCTATGCCATCACCAGGAAGTGCGGACCAGTGGTGTATCGACTAGAACTACCGGCATCTCTCGCTGGTGTTCACGATGTTTTCCATATCTCACAACTCCAGAAATGTCTGAGGTATACGGCTGCTGTTCCCACCGAAGACATTGGCGAGTTGCAACCGGATTTGACTTATGCTGAGTATCCGGTGGAGATTATTGATGAAAAGGCTCAGACCACTTGTAACTGAACGCTGTGGTTCTACAAGATATTGTGGAGCAACCACACTGCTGAGGAAGTGACGTGGGAGAGCGAAGATTTCCTTTGCTCAAACTACCCGGATTTCATGGCATCTTATCACGGGTAATTCCTATTACATCGTTGTCTCTTCTTTTATAATCGCTGGACGAGATTCTTTTAAGGGGGGAGAGATGTAAAAGCCCAAGAATTTACTTGCTAGGGCGTTCATCACATCACGACATCACAGCTCATTTTGTGGAAGTCTCATGAACATTTGTGAAGAGCATGTAAACAATATCAAGAGGTGGATTAGAGGGAAAACTCATAACTCCAAAAAGTAGGAGCTCACACATATAAACATTAGAGGCTGAGCTCACACTTAGGCCCAAAATATTCTTAGGAGTGCTCATGCCAAGTTTCATGCAAGTCCAAACCATTTTGATCCACTTTTGGAAACATTTGTAAAAAGGGCTAATTTGGATGCAAATTCAAATTTCAGCCATTTCCATCACTTGGATTCAAAAGTTGACTTCATATTCAAACTCAGAACATTTTTCTGAGTTAGTCCACCAATTATTATCCCCATTGGAGTTCGTCTTGTCGGGAGCTATATTTGGATTAATTTAAAACTGATTTTGAATTCCAAATTCAAATGTGAATCAATTGCGTCCAAACAAAACTCCAATTTGGTGAATTCAAATTCATTCCTGACTTGGTGGCTAAGTCTACCATTTAAGGGTGAGTAGATGGGATATTTGCAGCATGAAATGGAAAAGAGTTAGAGGGAAGGATTGGGCCCACAGGTCAGTGAGGGACAACAGAGAGAACCAACTCAACAGTGCCAGAATTCCCTCGGTGAGCGCCACTCGGCCATGTATGGTCGGCGCTCGACTCAACCTCCACCTCACAGGCACGGCACCGCGTTAAGGAGCCAGCACACCAAGCTACTCTCTGTTCTCATCCTCTCGGACCTGAGCTGAGCTCTCACACGCACGATTTCTCGGCCGCTTGTTGCCACCATCGACCACCCTCTCTGCTCCCCGGTGTGCCGTCGTTCTAAGACATTTCATGGGAAACCACCAACAGAAATCAGATGCGCCAGAGGCTGCTTGAACTCACGGTGAAAACCCTACAACATTTCATGCACTGTCAAGGAAGAATTTCCCCGTTTACTTTTCGGTGTTCAAAGAACCGAGCCGGCCAAAAATCCAAAATTCTTGGTGGTCATTCCATACTAGGTCGTTTTCCATTGGTGATACGTCATAGGACTTCCAACAAACATCTAGGATCAACAACCGGCGAAAACCATTGACTATGGTTGCTGTTCTTCGAGTTTTTCCAGCCGCCGCTGTTTTTAGCTCTAGGTCGACGGTGAGGTCCTAGCTCCGCCCGTTTCCATGGCAAAACGAGTTCATTTTCGTGCTCATCATGTCAACACGGAGCTGTAAGAGGAAACCGTTCCGAAAATAGGGTCCTAGATATCTCGGGCGACATCACCGGAGTTAGAATCACAGCTGTCACCATCGTGAGCATGGTTCCGGCCATCGCCGAGCTTCGGTGAGTGCACCAACGTGTTCCCTGAGCAATGTTGGGCACAGGTGGTGACTTTCGTCAAAGATCATGCGGTAGAACGACCGGCGGCGCGCTCTCCAGCGAGGCGCCGCCGCGGGGAGCGCTGGTATCGCGAGGAAGACGAAGAGGGGTCGGGGTGGGTCCACCGGTCAGCCTCTGTTTTCCAAGCAGGGATCTGGTAGCGGCTGTGATCCGGTGTGGCAGCGCGGGTGAAACCCCATGGGCTGCGGTGTGGCTGCAATCTAAGTGGGCTGGTTTAAATAGTGGGGCCCACAATCAGAGTTTGAACATTTCCAACAATTTCAGGTTTTAGTTTAACTTCAAATGCCCATAACTTTTGCTAGGATGGTCCATATTGAGTGAACCAAATTTTGTTGGATTCATCTCTTCGAGTACTATCCAGCGAAACAAGTTTCATATCATGAAACTTATTATTTTTCTAGAATTAATTCCCTAAAATTTAAATGTTGGGAATTTTATCTGGATAAGTCTTTTATGGAAAATTCTGAAATTTGGCTAGGATGTTAATTTGAAAATCCTTGAGTCACACGAAAAATTTCAGAGCCATCCAAGTTCATTTAGTCCCCCTAATGATGTAATTAAGTGAATTGCCCTGAGAAAATAGAAAAATGTACAGAAACATTTTTCAGAATTTTCTTAAATCTAGATTAGGGCATATCTTTCTCTAGGATTCTTCAAATTACATGAAACCAACTCCAATAGAACCATCTCAAACTCTAGTTTCAAGAAAGTAATGGTTTGATCCACGAAAATCTTTGGAAATCCTTAGAAGCTCTAGTAATGACCATTTAGACTTTTATTTAGGCAGAGCTCAATTAGGCTTTGATTCAAATGAAATTTGATCAATTCTCTGTAGAGGTTATTACCAAGCCACAATAAAAATTTCAGAGCCAAATGGGATGTCTAGCTAGAGTTATAGTATTTATATGATAGATTTAACACTTTTGCATTTAAATTGACATGTCGATTAAATTGCTTACGTATAGTCGCCGAAGGCGAGAAGACCCCGGAAGTTCCGGACTTCCTACTTCCGGAGGAGACACTAACACCTGACCAGCAATAACAAGGCAAGCCCCAGTTTGCATTTAACAAGTTTTACAAAGTTTTGCTTTAGATACACGTAGCGTGAAGTATGTGTGTGCATTAGGTGTAGGATGGATGAAACCCCAAATGCATAACCAGATTATTCCAAAAGGAGTGAGGGTAGTGTCTAAGTCCTCGAGTAGTTCATACTGTGCTTAATGTTTATGGACTTCGGTACAAGTCGAGTAGTTGGAATCTACTCGCGAGTATAGGGTTCGGGACACACGGGATTGTTGGTTCGAGATGTGAGACAACTATAGTAAGAACACAATGAGACTAGGCAGGGCTAGGACGCAGCAAGAGGAAGTCTTGTGTGCGTAGCCCTGTCCGTGTCGATTGAGGACCGATCTGTGTGTGGCCCCGCTGAACAAGTTTGAATGTACCGAAGGCATATCGGATATATGGGCTCCGATAAACTGATGTAACCTGTACCTCCGGGGTCGAGGCATAACGCACCAATTTATAGATGTAGGTTGAGGGCAGCAAGGTGGAAATCCGCTAACGGGCATAGAGAGATGCTCCGTGTAGGGAACCTCCTGTCCGTTTGGGTTCGATCGGTTCGACGTTTGGGCTGTTTGGTGAAAGGTTGTCCCGTACGACATGGGGTGACGTGCTGTGTGCAGCTCCACGTATGGGCGTACATGACGTGCTATTCGTGTATCCCTGCAGGTGTACAACGATTCGATTCGCCGTACCTCGCGGTTATGAGTACCGCTTGTTCACTGAGTCGTGACGTAGGTTAACATATGAAATGTTGTGATTCAATATTGCTGATATGAATAACTTGTATTTCTACGTGTGTGCCACAAAATATCGCTCACTAAAATACAGATTCATGAACCGTTAACTTGTGGCTAAAAGATGTATTAAGGATGAACTTGTAGGCGTGTCCTTTGCTGCAAATTGCCATCCTATCTTTGTTATGACCTGCTTGTATAGTTTCCTGTGTAGGTGAGTCGGTTAAGCCTTTGTAAGGGCCTATGTTTTTGGCACATATTCAAAGTGTTCATCACCACACACACACATCATTTTAAGAAACTTGATGAATACATTTCCAGAGCATGTAAACACCATCAACATGCTCATTAGAGAATAAATTCACAAAATGCAAAAGTGACATTTCCCACATGCATCATATAGGGGCTGAGCTTGTGAAAAACTCCAAAACCTTGCTAGGAATGCTCATGCCAAATTTCACCCAAATTCAGACCTTTTTGAAGTCTTTTTGGGTATAACTAGAAAGAGGGTGGTTTGAACTTAAATTCAAATTCAAACTATTTCCATCCCATAAATTCAGAAGTGGGAGGCATATTCTTACTCAGCACATTTATGTGAGCTCACACACCAATTTTCACTCCATTTGGAGTTGATCTTGACATGAGCTAAGTTTAGCAAATTCAAACTTTATTTGAATTTCAAACTGCATATGTGCTGAAAATATATTCAAACAAACCCCAATTTGAATTATATCCAATTCAAATGGCCAAAGGGTAGATAATTCAAATGACCAAGGTTAATTGGGTCTCTACTGTCTAGAGCAGTGGGGAAAATTCAATTTCAGAGGTTAAAACCAGGGTGGGACCCACATGTCAGCCTCACCAGCGTTTTAACCGACTGAAGGCGCCGCAGCTCGGGTCTTGCGCGTGACCGCGCGAGCGCCACGGCGTTTTCCCACCGCTGCCACCTCCTGGTCACCGATCAGCGCCCCAAACCGACGTCCCCAGCTATTTAGCTGCGAGCTGCCGCCGGCAGCAGCCCATTTTCCCACTGACTCGACGTTTCCACCGCCGAGAACACCAAGCTGATCGCCGCACAGTCACGCCGCATCACCTCGCTGTCTACCGGCCAGCACAGTTCCTTCCACCGCAAGCTGAGGCCACAAACGGCACCGCCGGTCCTTGCTCAACGTGTTACAGCCCTCAGCTGCTCGTGATCAGCTTCGGTGAAGCTTGCCCGAGCCGATCTTCCATCGCTCTGTCAACCCGAGAGCTCCTCCGACTCGACGCCGTCGCCCGAGCAGCGCAAAGCTTCTCCAGCATGAAAAATGTGTTTCTGAGGTTAGCATCGAGGTCTAGTAGCTCTTCCCGAACTCCTTAGGTCCCTCTTAGCGCCGGCTAGCCGGAATTTCTATTTTTCCCGATGATCACCCTATAGAGCACCGAGGACCGAAACTCAAAATTCATCGTGATGACTTGATCACTGATAATCCTGGTCGAGCTGAAGCTAGAGTAGAACCTCACGGTCACTTCAGACAAATCCTAGCGGTGATGATTGACCCAGTGAGCAGAGCACCGGAATTTGACCATCGCCGGTGAAAACGGCTCGGGTCGCCGGTGAGGTCCACTTTCCCGGCGATCCCCGACCAAGAGGAGGGCAGGGTTAGCTTCCTCGTACCCCAGTGGTGCTTTGCGACCCATTGGCTGATCATGTTCACTGCCGAGATGAGCTAGCACCATCGTACCTGAGCTCCTCTTCCGCCTCCACCGTTGCTGATTAGGTTTCCGGCGATGTCGAGGTCCGAGAGGGTGCCCAGCGTGAGCGTGTGCTCCAAGGATCACGTAGGAAGAAACCGCATCGAAAATTAGGCAGTAGCGGCCGAGAACAAACCGATCCACCGTCACTGGACGTCGCGCGCTCGGGCGCTGGCAGGAGGAAGACGAAGGCACTGTGCGTGGGACCCACGTGCAGTGTTTTAAACATTTCCCGATTTTCAGTTTTAGTTCAAACTTTAAACCCACAATAACTTTTGCTAGGAAACTCCAAATCTAGTGAACCAAATTTTGTTGGATTCAGCTCTCTGAGTACTTTCCAGCAAATGAAGTTTCACCCTATTAAAATCCTTATTTCTCGAGAATTAATTCTTCAAAGTTTAAACTGTTTAGAATTTTAACTGGAGAACCCTTTGAAGGAAATTTCTGAAATTTTGCTAAGATGTTCACCAAAATACCCCTGAGAAACGATAAAAATTTCAGATCCATCTGAGCTCATTTGATCCATCTAATGGTATGATTAATGAAACTGTTCCAGAGAAAATAGAGAATGTCCAGAAACATTTTCAGAATTTCTCTGAAATTGTTTAGCTCATATCTTCAGCTAGGAACCTTCAAATTAAGTAAGACCAACTCCTAGAACCCTCTGAGAATCTAGTTTTCAGAAAGTCATGGCTTACTCCATGAAAATCCTTAGAACACCCTAGGAGCCCCAGTTAAGGTCAAGTACATAATTATTTGTGGAGAGCTCAAATGAGCTATGCTGCAAATGAAACTTGGCCAAGTCTCTGTTTAGGTTGTAACCAAACCAGAGTAAAAAAATTCAGAGTCATTGGGTCTGTCTAGTAAGACTTATAGTCTTCACAAGTTTAAATTCAATTCAAATGCATTTAAATTGATACATATACATGTTATCTCATGTAGTCGCTAAGGTTGAGGAGGAACCCGAAGTCTTAGACTTCGTCACTCCGGAAGAGCAGCTAGCCTACAACCAAGAGCAGCAAGGCAAGCTCCGGTTTGTATTAACCCGCTTTTACACATTTTTACTGTTTTGATAACTTACTTTGAGCACCCACTTATTTCTTGCATTAGAGTCTGGTTTGAAACCCAATTGCATAGCCAAGAAAACCATGGGATGGGATTAGGATTGAAAACCCAGTTTAACTACTGCAATGCTAAGATAGTGTAGGATTCGGTACAAGTCGAGTAGTTGGAACTACTCGCGAGGATAGGCTAGAGGCACTCGAATAGGATAAAGATAGCAAATGAAATACATGGCAAGAAAAATGAGACCGAGCAGAGAGTAAGGGCAGCAGGACTTTGGGGCCTGGGTGCTATAGCTCCGCTCGTGTCGATTGAGGACCAAGCCGTGTGCGGGCCTGTTGAACAAGCTAGAACAGTACCGAAGACCTACCGGCTATATGGGAACCGGGAAACCGATGTAACTCGGGTAGCTGGGTATTGAGGCATTTTCTGTCGTTCAGAAGGTAGGTTGAGAGCTCAAGGTGTAAATCGGCTGGCGGCACTGCAGATGCGCGCGCAGAGACCTCTTGCTCGGGACGATAGGACCGGTTCAATATTTGGCTGACGGGTGAAAGGTGGTTGCGTACGACGTCCGGGATGGTTGCTGTAGGCAAGATTGAGTACGGGCGTACGTGACGGGTTATTCGGGTAACCCTGCAGGTGTAAATCGATTATAATCGCCGTCCCTCATGGTCAGTGAGTACCACTTGTTCACTGTACCATGACGTCGAAAGAACAGGCTAGATACATGTTAAAAGTTTGGTGATTTGAAAGACATACTTTGCTTGTTAATGTCTTGTTGTAGTTTAGAGCTAATTAAAGTTCTTTTCAACTTTGGGCAAAGTACATGAGAGTAATGCGTTTCTTGTTTGATTGCGGCTCTCTCATGTGCATTAGTGTAAGGTTCTCCACAACCTGCTGCTAAAACTTGAAAGTAAGGTTCAAATGATTAGGCAAGTCCTTTGCAACTTATCTTACCTCATGTACCCTAAAACCATCCATGTAGAAGTTTCATGTATAGGAGAGACGGGTCAGTCTTGCTGAGCCATTGTGCTCACTGCTTGTGTTTGAAGCTTTTGCAGGGGTCTATGAGGAAGGGACTCCCGAGGAGGAGACGGAACCCCAGGAGGGGAACCCCGTTGAGTGGGAGTCGTGCACGCCGCCGTGTTAGTGTCTGTGCGTGCTAGCGGGGACACGTTCACGGGCTGAATGTGAACTCGATGCATAGTCTACGCCCGTGAGTGTAGATTAAACATATTTTGTTGTACAAATGTTCATAAACATGTTTATGTAATAAAACTTTGCTTCCGCTTTGTATCTTTGACGTGTGTTATCCAGTGATGTGCAATGCAGCACCCCTCAGCGTGATCCTGGCTCGACAAGGCCATGGGGTCGTGTCAGCGTGTTATCAGAGCTTGTTTGAGGTTTAACGCACTACATAGGTCATCATTTTCAAAAATCAGTGAGGAACGAGTTAGTAGCCCATATAAGGATGTTATTAGTATAGAAAGTGGCATACCAACCTATTTTCTTATGTCGGAAAATCGTGCATCCCGGGACGCTTTATGTCTTGGGGGTGCACGTAAGCGCTGTCCACCAGTGCGCACAAGCTGAAGGGTGGAGCCCCAGGTGGCAGGTAACCTGACCCGCTTTAATATCCTCTACGACTCTTCATGTCGTTTGGGGTATTCGAGCAACGTTTGTCCCTGGCGTGCTTTGGGCAATTCGGGGAGACCCCGTCACGTGGTCAGTAACGTGAACACGTAGCTCAAGGCATGCTTGGCTTGAGAACATCCGGGCGAGTGATGCCGACCGGGTGTACGAACTGTATGGATACCGGGCTCGGTGTGCAGCTGAGTCTGACGATTGTTTGAGTTATCTGCAGGTAATCTGACCATGAAACGGTAGATGTGTAGCATCCGTGTGCGAGACATTTAGTGACACTGAACTAACGAAGCCGGCTAAGTCTGGTATAAGTTTTTCTTTGTGAGGACGTAGTACCGACATGCTCTGGTGACGCAACGACATCACACCCAACTAAATGAGCAACTGCATTGTAAAACTTGAAAGTTTTAATCCAGAGTATTAAAGCTTGATGTAACTTGTAACACCCCAAAAATCTTGTTAAGACCCTAAATCATGTTAAGAGGGGAATTTAAAAATTTTTGGACGTGTTGCATGTTTTGCAAAAATTCAAATTCAAACTGGAATTCAAATTAAACTCAAAACAGAAAAGAAATAGAAAAAAGAAAAAGGAAAACAGAGGAAAAAAACTGGCCAGTGGGCCGAAACCCACCAGCTGGCCCAACCAGCCCCCGCGCCAGCCCGCAGCCGCGCGCGCCTCTTCCTCCCACTGACAGGCGGGGCCCGCCAGCCCTTCTTCTACCTCGCGCCCGCGCCGGGATTCTCTCACCCCGAATCAAAACCGACCAGGATTCCTGTGCATCCCCGCTGAATTCCGTTCGTAGGCGACGCAAACTCGATCTAAACCACCCCGCCGCCCTCCCCCATCTATAAAAAACCCGACCTCGTTCTGTTTTTCCCACGCGATCCGCCGATTTTACTACGGTGAGAAACCGAGCCTTCTCCGGCGAATTCTGGCCGATCTAAGCTCGGAAATTCCGATCTAACTCGCTGGTCTTGACCTACCGCCTCCGGGGAACCCTGCAGGTGCAGAAAACTCGGTGACTTGCAGTTCAAACACAGCGCCGACGAGCCTCGCCGTGGTTTCAATTCGGACCTCGTCGCCGACCGCCTTCCAGGACCTCCGAGCTCAAGAAAACCCCCGAGGTGAGATCCCCGACCTCCCCTCTACCGATCTATGCCATAAGATCACAGTTCTAGGAAGAATTCTCGAAGATCCGAAAGTCTCTGGCAAGATCACCGCTTCCCGCCGCCGTGCGCCGCCGGCAGCGCCGCCCGCGCTCGATCAGAGCGATGTGGCCGCGTGTGCGCCGTTTATCTTAAATCGCACGGTAGGGTTTAAATCCCAGCGTACCGGTTCGACGTTATAATCTCAGCCGTCGGTTTAAAATCGGACGGTCCATGTCAGCCCCACATTATAAAGACTGGAAATCTTACGTGCTACCCCCTGGGGTTCTCGGGAAATAAGAGCTAGCCCCGGAAACTTCTGATCTAGCCCCTGGAACTCCAGAAAATCATGTAAAATTCATTTAAAAATCAGTTTTAGCCCCTGGACTTAATAAAAATTAGGAAAAACTCCTCTGTTATGTGTAGCTAGACCCCTGAAAATTGTTAAAATAATATTATAGACCCTGTAGTGGGGTGAGTTTACCTTTTTAGCCCTGTTTAATATTTAATTTAGGAAAATTGAATATGTGGCTAGTGTTTAAAATTTAAAAAGTGGGACAAACATATTGTCAAAATTAAATTAAAAACTTTCTCAGTACTTAGAAAACTTTGGAGTGAGATAAAAATATATTTTGAGCTGAAATGAATCTGTTTACTTTATTATTCACATTTATTAGTATAGGGACACATTTTTAAGTAAAGAATAGTTCTGAAAATAGGGAAAATAATTGTAAAATAGTTTTCATCAGAGGCAAAGGTCAAAAATATGTTATTAAATTTTTTAGGATCAGAACCTATTCTGTTTAGATGATGTGTCTTACTATTTTCTTAATAAAGTACACATTTAGGCATAGGAAAATAAATCTGAAAATATAGCAACTAGTAAATGATAAATGGAGTTTCTAAAATCCAAAGAATTCAGTTTAGGGTTGGTAGAAATTCTGAAGACACATATGGAGAAGAAAAATACCTTTCATGCATACTTGGTAACTAAAAGGTGTAGTAATTGAATATAAGGAAAATTATTTAAATTGGAAACTCATATATAAAGTATGCAAGCATAAATGTGAATACAAAAGTAGGAATCATATACACATGATTAAAAGTTCATGCAAGTCACAAATCAACACACATAGAGTAACCACAACACATATAATGGTGAATGACTTTCATAAATATGAATGTGTGGTTTGTTTGAAGTGGAAGTGTGAACTATGTCTTATGGATTGTTGTTTTTCTTTTGCTATGTGTGATGGTATGATGTAGAACCTGCTCCAGAGCAAGTTATTCCTTTCCAAGATCAGGACTACCCATTTCAAGAGCAGCAGGAAGGAGGCAAGTGTCCTTGACCACTTTGACCCTATACTAGGATGTTTAGATAGAGTTATTGCATTGTCAAGTTAAATATGAAACCCATGTTAGGAAGTTTCCCTAGAATTGCATTAACTTGTTTCCTTGTAGCTTGGGTTGGGATTTATTTTATCATGTCATTTATTATTATGCATATGCTTAGCCATGCTTAGAATGGGATAGTTGGGATATGAGATCATCAGTTTATTTTACCATACTCTTGAATGAGATATTGTGAGATATGTAGAGGTAGGGATCAAGGCAAGTTGGATGTTTTGGTTGTGTGTTGGGTGCACGAGACTCGGGTTTGTCTTTAGTACTTGCCTGGATCCTAAGGACCGGTTCATGGAGCATGTAACCTGGCTTTACAGTGCCAACCACATGCTGAGATGGGGCAGCTTGGCCAATTAATTAGGTGTATCCTTGGCATAGTATGGATGTGTTGGATGGTGCGGGGAGTAGGTGTCAGCTGGACTACCATATGAAACGCAAGGCTCAAGAGGGGGCCATTGCAGCGGGGTTGGAGCCTCTTGTATGCTGTTAGGGGGTGAAACCTCAGTGGGCCCACGCTCGTCGGGAATCCCTTTGTAAAGGCTTTGTAGTGATCTCCTAGCTACACACCTGGGAAGTGTGAATGTGGTTCGTAGCCACTGGCATAATGGAGGTTCTTTTAGTCCACCCGGCAACGGGGGATCAAATCACTACATGTGGGTACAGTGGTACAAACTCTGCAGAGTCAAAACTGTCATGACAGCCGTGCTCACGGTCAAGAGCGGCTTGGACTTATTCATGATTAGAGTATGATGACCTTGGAGCGTGTGAATGTTAAGCGGGGAGCTTAACATTGGAAATGATGTTATGGTTATTTGATTATGATGATGGGATGGGAGATTGGGACTATTTCACCTGTGTAGTAATGTAGGTGCTTAATAAGCTAAGGTGATAGGTATTAATTGCGTAGTGCTTTAACCATGAGTTCAACCTCCCCTTGTTCTAGCCATGCATGACATAACTTTCCCACACTTGCTGAGTACCATCGGTACTCAACCTTGCATATTTGTTGGTTTATATTGCTGCTCAGGTCAAGATAATGAGGTGGTGTATAATGACCAAGACTTTGGACCCGAAGAAGGTTTCTAGGTTCATGGAGACCCCAGGCAACGCCTGTGACGGAGCCCACAAGAATAATTATTCCGCTGCTAGTTTATTTACTTGTGATGAACTTATTATTGTCCATCGAGACATTTGCTATGTAAGACTTATTTATAATCGACACCTGGCTTGTAATAAATGATGCTTCAATATTTGTCATCACATGTATGAGAAAATGATCCTGGCATACATGTGATATTCACTCGGTTGTTCTTCGGAGAAACCGGGTGTGACAGAAGTGGCATCAGAGCCAAGGTTGCCCGTAGGAACGTGGGCCTAGGTAGAAATGGACGTATTTAAGGGCCCTATTTTCTTAAAAACTATTTTTACAAGGTGTGCTGAAAAGTGTTATTTAATGAGTCACTTTCTTCATCTTACCCCCAATTTTCATTCAAAATAGGATTTTTGTTTAAAAAGTTTATCTAACCTAAGTATAAATGCTTTTTGTTTTAGATGGTTCGCATTATTCGCACCGCTCGCAAGTCCATAGGAGGGAGAGTTCCCATAGTTGCCCTTGCCGAAAGAGAGGAGAGCCGTCCGGTGACGTACCTTTCCTACGGATTGGTAGTAGGAGGCTTGTTGCGCCGTCTTCGACGTATGCTCGAAGCCGCCGGCAATACGGGCAAGCTAATCATCCACTATAACTCCACCAGGACCATCTGTGAGAAGAGGGAAGAATGGAGCTCAGAGATGAGGATTATACACGAAAATCGGCTGCTTAAGATCCACCGCTCTCCAGCTTGTAGAGCGACACAGGTCGATGCGGAGAAGGATGTCACCTGGGAGGCCATCACCTGCCAGAGTCACATCTATCGTCGCCACCTGGACAGGACTGAGTACATGTATGTCCTCCAGCGTGAGAGTGGTACCACGGAGTACAAGTACCCGCCGGTGCAGCAAGGGACTTCCCATGAGCACATGGACTTGTGCTTGGAGGATGCTGCTATGCTCAGCACTCGACTGCAGGAGTGTCAACAAGAGCTTCAGGATGTCCGGGACACCCTGAAGGAAACGGAGGCGTTGCTGCGAGCCTGCTTAAGGGCGAGAGAAAGAGGAGATGGGAATGAACTGTGTGTCACCGTGAATGATACATGGACTCCTGACTCCCCAGATCGCCGAGCGATCAGGCGTCGTCGCACTTCTCCACCAGCAGCCTCCCCACCCAAAGCAGAGTCAGAAGGCAGCCGAAATGATGAGGAAGATCCCGAGGAGCCAGCTCAAGAAAACGAGTAGTGTAGAGTCCTTCCCTTATCCAGCAAGATGTCGAATAGTCGAGTCATTACGTTAAGTTAATGGTGTGTTAATGCTTGGTGTGTGACGTGAGTTGTGGAAGCCATGAGCAATTGTCCACAGCCTCGTCTTCAGATTGTTTTGCCCTGGTGTGTAAACCCACATGAAATAATATTGCATTCATTTTTGTGTGAGAAATGAACCCTCAGAAAAGTATAACAAAGCTTCAACACTCCAAAGTACAAACAAGTGAAAGTAGTAAGATAATACGTAATACTTTAAATTAACATTTGGTTTATCATGCCAGATGGCCGGAAGAGGAAAAGGACGTGCTGCCAACCCCGCCAACAACAACGATGAGGCCGGCAACCCTCATCTTTCTGGAGGCCAAGACAGGGGTGGTCGCCATGAAGGAGTTGATCCCCTCCACCAAATGCTGGAGAATCAAAATCAGCTCATCCAGAACTTGACTCAAGTGGTGGCCAACTTGCATCAGGTTCCACCTCCACAAGCTGCACCACGCCAACCAAGGTTGAGTGAGTTTCTAGGAACTCAACCTCCAAAGTTTGCAAGTGCTGCTGAACCTCTGGAGGCAGATGATTGGCTTAAGACCATTGAGAGCAAGATGAGGATCATACAGTGCCAAGGGTATGAGAGGGTGCTGTTTGCCTCTCATCAATTGCATGGACCTGCTGCTGATTGGTGGACCGCCTACGTGGCTGCCATCTTGACCCTGAGAACATCACTTGGGAAGAGTTCAAGAGTAGCTTCCGCAACCATTACATCCCAAGAGGTGAACTCAAAAACAAGAGGAAGGAGTCTTTGGGACTGCAGCAGGGAAACATGACGGTGAGGGAATACCTCACTAAATTTACTCAACTATCCCGTTATGCCCCACGGGACATAGAGACTGATGAGCAGAAACAAGATTGTTTCGTGGAGGGACTTACCGCAGAAATGCAGTGTGCAATTTCCTCAAATGAGTATGAAAGCTTCCAAAAGATGGTGGACAGAGCATTTGTGGTAGAAAGGAAGCTAAAGGCCTTGGAAAATGAGAATAAGAGGAAGGCCGGGTGGTCACATCAAGCCTCAGGGAGCAACACACGCCCACGTCCGATGCAGCAACCTGCAGGGCAGACGAACCGTGCTGCGGTACCCTACTCAGCACCAAGAGGGTACAACCCGAACTACAGGCCTCCGGCAGCACTAGCACAGACACAACGTCAGTTTGTACAGCAGCCTGCATATCCATCTCGACCAGCAGTGCAAGGACACCCCAAATCAACCCCAAGACAATAAAGGCCAAGCACCTAAGGTTGGGGTGCAACGTTTTAATTGTGGTGAAGTAGGGCACTATGCCCATAAGTGCCCAAAGAAGAAGCCCACGCAGCCACAACAGCAGAGTGTGATGAGAGGACGGGTGAACCACGTCACTATGGAGGAAGCACAAGAGGCACCCGACATGGTAGTTGGTAAGTTTCCTGCCAATTTACACATTGCAACCCTACTGTTTGATTCTGGTGCTACCCACTCGTTCATTGCTAAAGGGTTTGTTAAGAAGCATGATCTAGCAACAACACAAATGAATTATATGCTAGCAGTAAACTCTCCAGGTGGAGAAATAAGGACAAGACAAGTGTGTCCCAAGGTGAATCTAGACATTAATGGGGTAGTGTTTACTGCCAACCTCATAGTGATAGATTCCCAAGGGATCGATATTATTTTGGGCATGGACTGGTTGACCAAACATAAGGGAATCATCCATTTTTCGACCAGAACGGTGGAACTAACTCACCCTAGTGGCACAAGAGTAAAGTTTATAACAATACAAGAGCCTAGGAGGGACATTAAATTAAATCAAGTTGAGGTGAAAGTGGAGGAGATCAGGATTATTTGGGAATATCCAGATGTTTTTCCGGAGGAGTTGCCAGGTATGCCTCCCGATCGTGAAGTGGAATTTGCAATTGAGCTAGTGCCTGGAACAGCCCCGATATACAAGAAACCTTATCGGATGGACTCCAAGCAGCTAGAAGAACTCAAGGATCATTTGAGAGAATTGACGTAGAAGGGGTATATTCGCCCTAGTTCCTCACCATGGGGAGCTCCGGTGATATTTGTGCCCAAGAAGGACGGAACCCAAAGGTTATGCGTGGATTACCATGCCTTGAATGCGGTAACCATCAAGAACAAGTACCCATTACCCCGCATTGAAGACTTGTTTGATCAGTTGAGGGGAGCTTGTGTGTTCTCGAAAATTGATCTCAGGTCGGGATACCACCAACTCAAGATAAGGCAATCTGATATTCCCAAGACAGCTTTCGTATCTCGGTACGGACTGTATGAATACACTGTCATGCCTTTCGGGCTAACTAACGCCCTGGCATACTTCATGTATCTCATGAACAAGGTATTCATGGAATATCTGGACAAATTTGTGGTGGTTTTCATAGATGACATTCTCGTCTTCTCCAAAGATGAAGAAGAACATGAGAAACATCTAAGGTTGGTGTTGCAGAGGCTAAGAGAACACCAACTATATGCCAAGTTGAGCAAGTGTTAGTTTTGGCTGAAGAGAGTTCCCTTCTTAGGACATATAATCTCGGAGGGAGGAATCTCCGTGGATCCTGCCAAAATCGAGGATTTACCGAAGTGGAAGACCCCTGAAAATGTCGGGGAAGTTCGAAGCTTCTTGGGATTGGCTGGATACTATCGACGGTTTATTGAGGGATTCTCCAAGATCTCGAGACCTCTCACCAACCTGTTGGAGAAGGGAATCACATTCACATGGACGCCGCAGTGCGAGATGAGTTTTCAGGAGTTAAAGGAAAGATTGACAACAGCCCCAGTGCTCGTCATGCCAGATATGCAGAAGAACTTTACGGTGTACTACGATGCCTCTGGAAACGGCTTGGGATGTATTCTCATGCAAGAAGGGCATGTCGTGACTTATGCATCCCGGCAGCTTCGGAAGCACGAGAAGAACTATCCTACACATGACCTAGAACTAGCCGCAGTGGTACACGCGTTGAAATTTGGCGGCACTATTTGATGGGGAAGAGGACCGTGATATATACGGATCATAAGATTTTGAAGTACATATTCACACAGCCAGACCTCAACCTCAGACAAAGGAGATGGTTAGATCTAATCAATGACTTTGATGTAGGCATCAACTATCATCCTGGGAAAGCAAACGTCGTGGCCGATGCTTTAAGTCGGAAAGTGCAGGTCAACAAGTTGAGCTTGAAGGACATGCCTGCAGAATTGAAGGACGAGGTTATAAGGCTCAATCTATGCCTGGTAAATAGTGGTGAAGCCATCGCCATGGAAGTGGATTCCACACTCGAGCGAGACATACGCGAGGGTCAAAAGAATGACGAGAAGATACGAGAGATCAGACAACTCATCAAGGAAAATAAGGCTCCTGGTTTTAGAGAGGATGAACAAGGAACGGTGTGGCACGGGAAAAGAATCTGTGTGCCAGAAGTAAAGGAGATCCGTGAATTGATTTTGAAGGAGGCTCATGATTCTGACTATTCCATTCATCCTGGGAGTACGAAGATGTACCAGGACCTCAAGAGCAGGTATTGGTGGTATGGCATGAAGCGCGATGTCGCGGAACATGTTGCCCTATGTGACACATGTCAGTTGGTGAAAGCAGAACATCAACGACCTGCGGGATTATTGCAACCACTCAAAGTGCCTGAATGGAAATGGGAAGAAATCAGCATGGATTTCTTCGTGGGATTGCCTAGGACCCAATCAGGGTATGATTCTATATGGGTCATCATTGATAGGCTAACCAAGGTAGCTCACTTCATCCCCGTGAAGGAAAGCTACAGCGGATCCAAATTGGCAGAGTTGTACATGTCAAGGATCGTGTGTTACCATGGAGTGCCAAAGAAGATAGTGTCGGATCGAGGGACACAATTCACCTCAAGGTTCTGGCATAAGTTGCATGAAACCATGGGAACCCATCTGAATTTCAGCTCTGCCTATCATCCCCAAACTGACGGGCAGACGGAGAGAACCAATCAGATCCTTGAAGATATGCTGAGGGCATGTGCACTAAAAAACAATAGGAGTTGGGACAAGAACTTACCGTATGCGGAGTTTTCCTACAACAACAGCTATCAAGCTAGTATGAAGATGTCACCGTTTGAAGCTTTATACGGAAGGAAGTGCAGAACTCCCCTATTTTGGAACCAAACGGGGGAAAGTAAAGTGTTTGGTCCAGAAGTACTACAAGAAGCCGAGGCGAAGGTGAGGGAAATTCGCAACAATTTGAGGATAGCACAGACACGCCAAAAGAGCTATGCCGATGTACGAAGAAGAGAGCTCGTTTTCAACGTGGGAGACTATGTCTATCTCAAGGTGTCCCCTATCCGAGGACTTCGTCGGTTCAAGGTGAAAGGGAAGTTGTCACCTCGATACATCGGACCTTTTCAAGTTCTGGAAAGGAAAGGCGAAGTGGCATATCAACTAGAGTTACCGGCTCGTCTATCGGATGTGCACGATGTATTCCATGTGTCACAACTCAAGAAATGCCTGAGGACGCCTGAAGAGGTGTTACCCATGAATGAAGTGAACGTAGCTGAGGATTTGTCTTATGCCGAGCAACCATACAAGATTTTGGAGACAATGGAACGCCTCACCAGAAATAAAAGAATCCGGATGTGCAAGGTGCAGTGGAAGCATCACTCAGAAGAGGAAGCCACCTGGGAGCGGGAAGATGAGCTTAAGGCACAATTTCCCGAATTGTTTTCTTAGAACCACCAATCTCGAGGACGAGATTTCTTTTAAGGGGGGTAGAGCTGTAACACCCCAAAAATCTTGTTAAGACCCTAAATCATGTTAAGAGGGGAATTTAAAAATTTTTGGACGTGTTGCATGTTTTGCAAAAATTCAAATTCAAACTGGAATTCAAATTAAACTCAAAACAGAAAAGAAATAGAAAAAGAAAAAGGAAAACAGAGAAAAAAACAGGCCAGTGGGCCGAAACCCACCAGCCGGCCCAACCATCCCCCGCGCCAGCCCGCAGCCGCGCGCGCCTCTTCCTCCCACTGACAGGCGGGGCCCACCAGCCCTTCTTCTACCTCGCGCCCGCGCCGGGATTCTCTCACCCCGAATCAAAACCGACCCGGATTCCTGCGCATCCCCGCCGAATTCCGTTCGTAGGCGACGTGAACTCGATCTAAACCACCCTGCCGCCCTCCCCCGTCTATAAAAACCCCGACCTCGTTCTGTTTTTCCCACGCGATCCGCCGATTTTACTCTGGTGAGAAACCGAGCCTTCTCCGGTGAATTCTGGCCGATCTATGCTCGGAAATTCCGATCTAACTCGCTGGTCTTGACCTACCGCCTCCGGGGAACCCTGCAGGTGCAGAAAACTCGGTGACTTGCGGTTCAAACACAGCGCCGACGAGCCTCGCCGTGGTTTCAATTCGGACCTCGTTGCCGACCGCCTTCCAGGACCTCCGAGCTCAAGAAAACCCCCGAGGTGAGATCCCCGACCTCCCCTCTACCGATCTATGCCATAAGATCACAGTTCTAGGAAGAATTCTCGAAGATCCGAAAGTCTCCGGCGAGATCACCGCTTCCCGCTGCCGTGCGCCGCCGGCAGCGCCGCCCGCGCTCGATCAGAGCGACGTGGCCGCGTGTGCACCGTTTATCTTAAATCGCACGGTAGGGTTTAAATCCCCGCGTATCTGTTCGACGTTATAATCTCAGCCGTCGGATTAAAATCAGACGGTCCACATCAGCCCCGCGTTATAAAGACTGGAAATCTTACGTGCTACCCCCTGGGGTTCTCGGGAAATAAGAGATAGCCCCGGAAACTTCTGATCTAGCCCCTAGAACTCCAGAAAATCATGTAAAATTCATTTAAAAATAAGTTTTAGCCCCTGGTATTAATAAAAATTAGGGAAAACTCCTCTGTTATGTGTAGCTAGACCCCTGAAAATTGTTAAAATAATATTATAGACCCTGTAGTGGGGTGAGTTTACCTTTTTAGCCCTGTTTAATATTTAATTTAGGAAAATTGAATATGTGGCTAGTGTTTAAAATTTAAAAAGTGGGACAAACATATTGTCAAAATTAAATTAAAAACTTTCTCAGTACTTAGAAAACTTTGGAGTGAGATAAAAATATATTTTGAGCTGAAATGAATCTGTTTACTTTATTATTCACATTTATTAGTATAGGGACACATTTTTAAGTAAAGAATAGTTCTGAAAATAGGGAAAATAATTGTAAAATAGTTTTCATCAGAGGCAAAGGTCAAAAATATGTTATTAAATTATTTAGGATCAGAACCTATTCTGTTTAGATGATGTGTCTTACTATTTTCTTAATAAAGTACACATTGTAAGGGCCTCAGTTTTTGACACACATTTGCAGTGTTCATCACCACACCACACACCTCATTTGAGGAAGAATGATGAACACAAATGAAGAGCAAGTAACAATTATCAACATGCTCATTAGAGAACAAACTTACACATTGCAAAAGTGGTATTTCCCACATGTGATATAGATGGGCTGGACATATGAAAACTCCTACACTTTACTAAGGATGTCCATGCCAAGTTTCACCCAAATTCAAAACCTTTTTGAGGTCAGTTTGGGTATAGTTAGGGAGAGGGCAGTTTGAAACCATATTCAAATTCAAACTGTTTTTATCCAATGAATTTAAAAGTGGGGGGCATATTCTTACTCAGCACATTTTTGTGAGCTCACACACCAATTTTCACTCCATTTGGAGTTGATCTTGACATGAGCTAAGTGGGAGAAATTCAAACTTTATTTGAATTTCAAACTGAACTTGTGCTTAAATTCATTCAAACCAAACCTCATTTGAACTTTGATCAATTCAAATGGCTCATGGGTGAATAATTTGAATTGCCAAGGGTAGTATGGGGTTCACTGTTTACAACAGTGATTAGGAGTAAATTTCAGAGGTTAAAACTGGAGGTGGGACCCACATGTCAGCCACTGCTCAGATCAAACCGACTGAGACTTTCTCACTCGGGTCGCCGAGCCGCAGCGGTGATCGCCACCGAGGCCAGCCGCCGCGCCACCAGCTGCTTGCCCACGCGCGGGCATGAGGCGGTGCAGAGCCTTCTTAAGGCGCCTGCCCCCCTCCTCGGCCGAGGTACCGCCGTTCTTCCCCACAAGAACTCAGCGCCGGCCAAAAAAAAGCTTCCGCAGCTCGGACTTGATCGGAGGACGCCGATCGAAGCTCCCTCCCTCCACTCCAGAGCCCCAGCAAGGTACTAGAGACCTTCCTCCGTCCTTCCCGTTGCTAGAATTCGGTTGAAACCGATTGATATCGGCTGTGCCGAAAGATCAAATTCGGGACTTGGAACCGCCGCACCTCGGGCTCTCGTGGACAGCCCAACCAGGGCGTTGTCACGCCCGAGCCAAGGCACCCTTGGACGCGCAGGTGACCGGTGCTGCTCATCCCCGAGCCACAGCTCGAGTGGTTGCTCACCGGCGGCGAATTTCCACTTTTCCCCTTTCTGTGTGCAGAACAACCTTCGGGTACGATTCTGTTTAATTCGTGCTCTAGAAAGGATTAGAGGGCCTCAGGCCGCTCTCACACGAGCTAGACACGGTAACGCACAAGTTTCCTTCACAACTCTGGGCCGGAGAACCTCTGTGCCCGGCGTAATTTGAGGTCTACTAATGGCGGAACGAACGGGGGGTATCGGGCGCACGGTGAGGACCTATTTCGGGCTTTCCCCGAGCTGCCTCGAGCTCATGTCGACCTTCTCTGAGGTCCACTGATGCTCCCCGACCGATTTCCCAAGTAGCTGAGGTGCTAGGGTGGTCAGCCGACATGGCCGAAGTCGTTCCGAGGTGGCGGCTCGTCGCCGACCATGCTCCGGCCATTGTCATGAGCAGCTGACCCTAGAATCCTGTTCCCCGAGTAAAAGTAGGCAGGGGCGGCCAGAATCGAGAAGATTGGAGCTGTACAGCTGCCGGCGGCGAGCTCTCCTGTGGCGGACCGGGATCCTCTCATCCAGGATCGCAGAGGGTGGTGCCGCGCGATGCGACACCCGACAGCACACGTCATAAGAACACAATATATTACATGGGAAAAACAACTGAAACTGTACAAATAGGTACCAACTTCAGTTACAACTATTGTTCTATTACACAGCGGAAGACTACACTATACAAATCACGCCCTCCTCTTTAGCAAAAGTCGGTTGCCCAGCCCTAGGGCAACCCACACTAGCTGCACGTCTCAGCTCAGCGCGGCGTGTACGGCTCCCACTCAGCCGTGGTCCCCGACGGAGGATAACCCTCGCCGGTGGACTCGTACTCCGAGTCCGTGGGTGGCTCCTCACCTGAAAAACACTTAAGCAGCAACCATGAGCACGAAGGCTCAGCAAGGCTTAACCGACTCACCTAAGCATGAAACTCTACATGAGGTATACCAAGACATAGGTTAGTAACATTTTAGCCAAAACGACACGCCTACAAGTTCATCCTTAGTTCATCTTTTAGCAACAAGTTAACAGTTCATGAAATCTGAAATTTAAGCAGTATTTGGTGGCACACAAGTAGCAATACAATTATATCAATCAGCATCATTGAATCAGCATATTTCATCCATTAGTCTACGTTACGACGCAGTGAACAAGCAGTACTCGTCACCGCGAGGGACGGCGAATCGACTCGATATACACCTGCAGGGAAAACCCAAAGAGCACGTCACGTACGCCCACCCGTGGAGCTGCACAGCACGCTCACTCGATGTCGTACGGAACAACCTTTCACCCAACAGCCCGAACGTCGAACCGGTCGCACCGAAACGAGCAGGAGGTTCCCCACACGGAGCATCTCTCTATGCCCGTTGGCAGATTTCCACCTTGCTGCCCTCAACCCACACCTATAAATCGGTGTGCTATGCCTCGACGCCCGGAGGTTTAGGCTACATCGGTTTATCGGGGCCCATATATCCGATATGCCTTCGGTACGTTCAACACTTGTTCAGCAGGGCCGCACACGGATCAGTCCTCAATCGACACGGGCAGGGCTGCGCACACAAGACTCACTCTTGCTGCGCCCTAGCCCCTGCCTATTCTCATTTTTATTACTAAAGTGATCTCACATCACTCAACCGAACCCGTGTGTCCCAATGCCTATCTCGCGAGTAGATTCCATCTACTCGACTTGTACCGAAGCCCTATGAATCATTAAGCGTAGCCTGTCTACTCGAGGTCCTTGACATTACCCGCACTCTTTTAGGAACCTTTGGTTATGCAAGTGGGGTTTCATTCATCCTATACCTAATGCACATACATACTTCATATGACACATGTAACAAAGTAAGACTTATAAAAAGGTTAATGCAAACCGGGGCTTGCCTTGTTGCTGCTGGTCAGTAGTTAGTTCTTCGTCCGGAAGAAGGAAGTCCAGCACTTCCGGAGTCTCTTCTTCAACGGCTACACATTAATGAAATACTACATGTTAATTTAGATGCAAATGTGAGTTTTAGAGTAAGACTTCTACTATTAGTTCTAATAACCAGCCTCTAACACCTGGAACTTTGTTTAAGAATTTAAATATGAACTGGTGTTGGTGGTTTGGCTTGGGCTTATTCACATGGTCAAATGCTAAGTGGTTTTTCCCCTTTTCCATATTAATCCCTTAATTGGTTAAACAGGACAGGGGTGATCTAGAGCTCCAATGGAGCTGAGAATTTTTGTGTGAGTTCCTTGTAACAAGAAAACTCCCTGGACCAAACATTAGCACTTTTCATGGAGTGGTTTGCTCAGAATAATTTTCTTAGCAGATAAGCAAGGAAGAATTTTATTCTGGGGTAATACCCCTGTTCATGCTCAAATTAATGAACTACAATTTCAATTATAGCTCATAGAGTTTGCCTGAATTTTCCTCACATTTTTGGGGTTTAAGAATTGCCCAGAACTGAATTTCCAAGTTTTGGAAATTCTCTGAAAATGTTTCTGTTTTCAAATGAACACAGCACCTTCCAATTTGAATTGCTCTGACCAAATCAACTCCAAATGGTCTGAAACTTTTACAGGGGTTTACTAAGGTCCTAAAGAACATCCTAGCAAAATTTGGGGATTTTTGGATGAACCAAACTCCCTCTAAAATTCTTTTGCTGAAAAGATTTAAAGAATTTTCCAGAATTAATTAATGGGTTTCATACAAATTGGGTTGTATATCTGGACAGAGCTAGGCAAGATGAATCCAACCCAATTTGAATCACTAAATGTGGAGCTTCCTAGCAAATGTTATGGAGCTCTAAAGTTTGAGGAATTTCTGGAATTCGAATTAACCGGGAAAGTTCAAATTTCTGAAAGCGGGCCCGGCTCCCACGTGTCATCACCTCGGCTGCGCCACACGGGGCCACAGGATTATCTTCCGCGTGTTCACAGCCGATCCGGTGTAACAGAAAATCCCCACCCTGTGCCGCAAGGGACTGACGAGCGGGCCCGGCCGGCTCGTCTTCTTCCTCGCGCCCGCCCTTTTTCCCGCGCCGCCCCCTCGCCGGCACCCCTCGGCAGCTCGCCGGAACTGGCTTCCCGACCGCCTCCCGGCCGGAAACTTGCCGC
The DNA here is from genome assembly GCA_030760725.1 of Neostapfia colusana. NCBI lineage: Eukaryota > Viridiplantae > Streptophyta > Magnoliopsida > Poales > Poaceae > Neostapfia > Neostapfia colusana. The sequence continues at coordinate 47,564,253 of JASWHV010000018.1, read as the reverse complement.
CTGGGCCTCTTTTCGCGCGCTGAACACGCTGGTGCCGCCTGCTCCGGTCGGTGGTGGCCCTAACCTAGCTGGCGACGGTGCAGCGGCTCGGACTCTCTTCAGTTATGGCGCCCGGTCATCGTAGCCCACCAAAACCTTGGTGGAAAGGCTCTACCGCACCGGGGGATCTCATGGAAGGTCGACAAGGCCATGTTAGGGCTCGGGGAGAGCTCTAACCTAGTCGTCATTGTGAGCCCGACCTTTCCCGCCATAACCGCGGCTGGAAAACCGGGAAATACGCCGGCTATAGCCAAAATTAAGCTAGGGTTGCGGAGCAAACTTGGGCGCCGTCAAGTCTAGCTCCTGTGTGCATAGTTTAGTGAACTGATGACGAGAAGGGAGTGGGAATTCGAGGTCTCATACCGGACGTTGTTCTGTGGTCGCCGGCGGAGTTTCCCCAAATTCTTGCTCAGCTGTTCACGGTTGGTCCTGTGGTTTGGGTGGGAGCAGTAGTGCTCACCGGCGTGTCCGAGACCGTCCTTGCTCAGCTGTGAAAGGCCCTCTGCTGGGCTGTCACCGTGAGCCGAGTGGTGGCGGTTTCTCGGGTGTTGCTCGGAAACGTGGAGCTAAGGCTGGGGAAGGGCCGAACTCGACTGCTCTCGTGCCGAGGAAGTAAGGGACGAGCAGATGGTGTGGTTTTGTGGCTAGGAGAGGCGCTGCTCGCGGTGAATTTCCGGGTTTCGATCGAACGAAGTCGGCGGCGTGCGCTCGGTCGTTTCTTGGGCAACAGAACACGGCGCCTCTGTTCAGCGGTGTAGGTGCGTGATGATCGGCCGAAGCAGCTGGCCAGCGCGAGGGAGGAAGCAGGAGCTGGCTGCGTCGTCTCACGCGGGGGCGCCCGAAGAATCGGCTCGGTGGCACGCCGGGAGCGTTTGCTTCGGTGAGAGGCCGAACCCATTCAGCTGAAACCAATTTTTCCCCACTGACCTGTGGGTCCCTCTCCCCTCTAATCCCCTTTCCAATTCTTTTTATTTCTGTTGGCACTCAATTATCTCCAGCTACTCACAATTTAATGTGAGACTTAGTCACCAAGTCTTTGTTTGAATTTGAATTCTCAAATCCAAACTTTGTTTGGTTAAATTTGCTTCATATTTAAACTGAAATTCAAATTCAGTTTTGAATTCTTGCAAATTTAGCTCCTGACAAGATGAACTCCAATGGGAATGAAAATTGGTGGGTTTACTCAGAAAAATGTGCTGAGTGTAGATATGAAGCTAACTTTTGAATTTGGGTGATGAAAGTTGCTGCAATTTGAATTTACATTCAAATTGGCCTCTTTTTGAAACAACATAAAAGTGCCTCAAAAAGTGTTGAATTTGCATGAGCTTTGGACTGAACCTTCCCAAGACTTTTTAAATTCTAGGGGTGAGCTCAACCTCTCATGTTCATGTGTAGAAACCCTACTTTGTGAAAGTGAAGGCTTTCCCCTCTAATCATTCTTTTGATGGAGGTTACTTGCTCTTCACAACATTTCCTAAGGTGTCCACAATAAAAACTGTTGTGTTGTGAGGTGAAGAAAAGTTTTTGCAAGTCCCTTTTCTTGGGCTTTTACATCCCTCCCCCCTTAAAAGAATCTCGTCCCGAGATTATAAAAGAAGAGATAGCGATGTAATAGGGACTTACCCGTGTTGAGAAGCCATGAACTCCGGTTAATTTGAGCGAAGGAACTCCTCGCTCTCCCACGTCGCTTCTTCGGCGGTGTGGTTGCTCCAGAGTATTTTGTAGAACCACAACGTTCTGCTGCGTGTGGTCCTGTCTTTCTCATCAAGAATTCCCACCGGATATTCATCATATGTTAAATCCGGTTTCAGCTCGCCGATGTCTTCGATAGGAACAGCAGCTGTATGTTTCAAGCATTTTCGCAGTTGCGAAACATGGAAAATATCATGGACACCAGCCAGAGATGCCGGTAGCTCCAATCGATACGCTGCTGGTCCACACTTCTCGGTGATAGCGTAGGGTCCAATGAAACGGGGAGCGAGCTTCCCCTTCACACCGAACCGGTGCACGCCCTTCATCGGAGACACGCGGAGGTACACGTGTTCCCCAACGTCAAAGTGCAACGGCCTACGCCTCTTATCAGCGTAGCTCTTCTGTCGGGATTGAGCGGCCTTCAAATTGGCTTGAATTGTCCGAACGCGCTCCTCGGCGTCGTTCACCACATCAACCCCGAATGTGACCCTTTCACCGGACTCGCACCAATTTAATGGGGTGCGGCATTCACGACCGTAGAGAGCTTCATAGGGTGCCATCTTGATACTCGCCTGATAACCGTTGTTGTACGAGAATTCCGCCAATGGTAGGTGATCATCCCAATTCCTACCATGGTGGATGGCACATGCTCTCAACATGTCTTCCAGGACTTGATTCACCCTTTCTGTCTGGCCATCTGTCTGAGGGTGATAAGCGGAGCTCCTGATCAACTTAGTACCCAATGCAGCGTGTAGCTGCTCCCAAAAGCGAGATACAAATAATGCACCTCGATCTGAGACAATGGTCTTGGGTACCCCGTATAGGCATAGAATCTTCGCTATGTATAGCTCCGCATATTTGCCGGCATTGTAACGTGTATTCACCGGAATGAAGTGAGCCGTCTTGGTTAACCGATCAACGATTACCCATATGGAATCATGCTTGTTGGCTGTTAGGGGTAATCCCACAATGAAATCCATGCTCACATCTTCCCATTTCCATGCCGGGATCTTCAGGGGTTGCAACAGCCCTGATTTCTTCATGTGATCAGCTTTCACTCGTCTACACGTATCACACTCGGATACGTACTTAGCTACCTCCCGCTTCATCCGTGTCCACCAAAATTTCTTTTTCAAATCTTGGTACATTTTGTTGCTGCCCGGATGAATGGAGTATTTGGACAAGTGAGCTTCATCGAGGATCTTTTTCCTCAACTCCATGTCTCGGGGTACGACTATGCGGTCATTGAACCACAGCGTCCCCTCACCATCTTTCCGGAAACATTTAATTTCTCCATTGTCTATCCGTCTCCGGAGATGTGCCATGCCTTTATCCGTTTTCTGAGCTGCAATGATGTCCTCCCTAATAGTAGGGATGAGGGCAAGGTTGTACAGCGATCCATAAGGAACCAAGTATAAACTTGGCTCTTCCTCCCCCACCGGTGTAATGGTGAGGTGATGGATATGTGATTTCCGACTCAGCGCGTCGGCAACCACATTCGCCTTGCCGGGGTGGTAATGGATCTCAATCTCATAATCTTTGATCAGTTCTAACCACCTCCTCTGCCTCATGTTCAGCTCCTTCTGGGTGAAAATGTATTTCAAGCTCTTGTGGTCGGTGTAGAGATGCACCAAGTTCCCCAGGAGATAGTGCCTCCACATTTTCAGCGCCAACACTACGGCAGCAAGTTCAAGATCGTGAGTCGGGTAGTGCTGCTCATGGTTCCGAAGTTGGCGTGAGCCATAAGCGACCACATGTCCTTCCTGCATCAACACGCAGCCAAGCCCAATACCGGACGCGTCACAATACACGTCGAAGGGCTTTGTTGTATCCGGCTGAGCTAACACCGGGGCTGTTGTGAGATGCTTTACCAGTGTTCGGAACGCTCCTTCACACGCCGTGTTCCAAACATATTTTGTCCCTTTCTTCAGAAACTCTGTCATCGGCTTAGCGAGCTTGAAGAAGCTTGGAATGAATGTCCGGTAGTATCCCGCTAACCCGAGGAAGCTTCTGACTTCATGGACTGAAGTGGGAGCTTTCCATTTCAACACTTGCTCGATTTTACTTGGGTCAACCGCAATGCCTTCAGCTGAGATGATATGTCCCAAGAATGGCACTTGGCTGATCCAAAATTCGCATTTGCTGAACTTGGCATAGAGCTTGTGGTCTCGCAATCGTTGAAGAACGATCCGTAAGTGTTCGGCATGCTCGGCTTCTGTCTTGGAGTAAACCAAGATATCGTCGATGAACACTACCACGAACTTGTCCAGCTCTGGCATGAACACCGAGTTCATGAGATACATGAAATGGGCTGGAGCATTTGTGAGACCAAAGGACATGACGAGATATTCGTATAAGCCGTATCTCGTCGAGAACGCCGTCTTCGGGATATCCTCCGCCCGGATCTTGATCTGGTGATATCCAGAGCGAAGGTCCATCTTGGAGAACACACTTGCCCCCACGAGTTGATCAAACAAGATGTCAATACGGTACAGTGGGTACTTATTCTTGATGGTGACGGCGTTGAGCGGCCGGTAATCCACACACAGCCTCAGGGTTTCATCCTTCTTCTTTACAAATAGCGCCGAGCATCCCCAAGGCGAGGAACTCGGCCTAATGAAACCCTTGCTCAACAGATCATTGAGCTGTTCTTTCAGTTCCGCCAGCTCATTTGGAGCCATCTTGTATGGTCTCCGTGATATGGGCGTGGTCCCGGGTGCAAGTTCAATCTTGAACTCGACCTCCCGGTCAGGTGGCATGCCCGGAAGATCATCCGGGAACACATCAGGATACTCCCGGACTACGGGGATGTCTTCTAACTTGAGAACTTCAGCATTATTAATTGCTAAAACTTTCCGGACTGGCGTGTCTAACACCATGGAATGCGGACGGTGGAATGGAGAATTTAAGTGAACCGTCCGTGTCCGAGTCTCTAGGACAGCGCCATGGTATTGCAGCCATGACATCCCTAAGATTGCATCAATCTTTTGTCCCATAAGGATTATCAAGGTGGTGGGATATAGTTTCCCACCTAAGCACAGAGGTGCCTTTGGAATCATCATATTAGCTGAAATCTTCCCTCCCGGTGAGCATATCATATAAGTGCAGTCGGTTGGGAAGACTTGCAATTGATGTTTAGCCACATAGGATGCACTTATAAAGCTGTGGGTTGCACCAGAATCAAATAATATGACGATGGCTTGATTGTTGAGAGTAAACGTATCCGCCAGCACGTTGTCTCCCTCTGGGGCGTCCTCACTGTCGAGGTTGCGGACACCCCCAGTCCGCTGACCAACCTTCTTCGCCGGAGGTCGGCCTCGAGCACCGCCCTGGAACTGGGCTTGCCCGCTGCTCTGCTGCCCCTGGGGACAGTCCTTCGCAAAGTGGCCCGCCTGGCCACACGTGAAGCAGGTGAAACGGGGCGGTCCCCCGCTGATCGGTGGACGGAAACCCGGGGCGCGTTGTGGCGGTGGGAACGCCCGGGTACCGTCTGCTGCTGCTGCTGTCTTGGTGGCGGCATCGGCGGACGGAACGGGGGTGTTTGGAACGAACGTCCCCCGAACTGCTGAGGTCGCGCCGGTGGACGCCACTGCTGCCCGGATGGTGTCCGGTACACCATACGGTACTTCTGGGGAGCGCCACTCCCACCGCTGCTAGGTGGAGCGCTGCGCTTCCTCTGCTCAGCTGCTAACTCCCGCTGAGCGTCCTCTTGCATGATGGCGGCATTGACTAAGTCGTTGAATGTGCTGCAGTTCCATTGTACGAGGTGGGTCTTCATTTCGGGGTGCAACCCCCGATAGAAGTGCTCCCTCTTCTTCTCCTCCGTGGAGACGTAGTCTGACGCATACTGCGCCAGATGGTTGAAGGCATGGGAGTAGTCGTGGGCACTCCTCCCGCCCTGCTTCAGTTCCAAAAATTCTTGGAACTTCCTCTTCATTATTCCGGGAGGGATGTGATAGGCGCGGAACGCCTCCCGGAACTCTTGCCATTCCACGGCATGGCCAGCCGGGCGTGAGGCGACGTAATTCGCCCACCACGCACCAGCGGCACCGTGGAGCTGCTGTGCTGCGAACAGCGTCTTCTGCCGCTCCGTACACTGGATCAGCCCGAACTTGGACTCGATAGTCCGCAGCCAGTTGTCCGCCTCCAGTGGTTCTTCAGCTTCGGTGAACACTGGAGGGTGCGTACTCATGAAATCCGAGTACGACACTTCGCGGGGCTCACGAGGCCCTCGCTCTTGACGTCCTCCCGCCAGGGACGTATTCTGCACGATCGTGCGGAGCAGGTCGGTCTGCTCCTCACGACCTCCCACCAATGCCGCTATCACATCCGCTAGAGTAAGCGGAGGCGGCGGTGGTGGCTGCTGCTGCGGGGTGCTGTCGTAGGCCGGTGGCTGGGAGTCATCACCTCCACCTTGGCTAGAGCCACCAACCTCGTGCGTGGTCCTAGTACGAACCATCTGCAACCATACGACATTAAACATCAGTCCAGCAACATTTGGCATGCAGTCCAATAGAACTGGGCGTATAAACATTATGACAACAAAACATGCGAAATATCTCGTAAGTAGATAATGTAATAACTTTGCACAAGCTACACCATTACCAGACCAAACACAAGCTAGTTTAATCCAATTTGATGAACCTCCACTTTGGAAGCTCATCATAACTAGGTTTGGTCACTACGAGACATTACTATCGCGTTGTCATCACATATACCACCCTTAGGGTACAACACCCTCTCCAATAAGCTCAACTGTCATTCTTCTATCAGAATGACCAGTTTCTACCTATTCCATGTTTTGATCTGGTTCTGTGCATTTTCATGACTCAAGTTGAATACCAAAGTTAAAGTTAACTTTAGTATCTTTCCAACGAGTACGCATTTGCCCCCAGATCAGCTTTGGTTAAAAAATTATGCTAATTCAATGTCAGCAGAATTTCTGGAAGAATTTTAACAGCACCTCCCTTGGAAGTGGCTGTTTTCAACCCTGATTTCCACTAAATTTTGTGCTGAAATTTCAGGAACTTTGAATTGCAAAGATGTCACACATCTTCTACTCTTTATAAGTATGTATTATATGAAAATTTTAGATTTTTCTACTGGGAGTTATGTTTGAAACACAGATCAGTTCAGAGGATGTTTTACTCTGCCCTGGTTCTGGACAGTTTACATTCCTCTGGGATTTCAGCCATCTTAAGGCGAGTTTCAGCTCTGGAAGTCTACAACAAAGTTGTAGAGTACTTGAATACCTTTCCAGAACTATATAGAACACCTCCCTGGGCTAAAAGACCTGTGAGTTATGCCCTGTTGAAGATCAGCAACCTTGCTGTCCCAAAACAGAGCACTCTGTTTTTCATCCCCTTAGCTATCCTGGTCCACTACCCCATCCTTATACCCAACCAGGGTCTTAATTATCGAACCTAATGAATTTAGTTCCTTGTTCTCAATATTTTCATGCCTATGCCTACAATATCTCGGTACTACGTTCCTCACCAAAGAAAATCCTAACCAGATCATACCGGCATATACGTCTCAAGTGTGGCACTAAACGGCCTCTCGCACACGTTTTCTACACGGATACATACGTGGTTAGTACCTGCAGAAGACCACACAATAATGGTGCACTCAAAGGTTGTTCATTTCAGGCAGTTTCACATTTAAAAGTAAATACAAACGCCCGTATCATTGTCATACGGCCGTCCTTGAGCTAAGTCACGTCTCAAGGCACGTGATCGTGTTTCAACACCACACGACGGGGAACCCGAGTATGTCATGAACGGGTCGTCACGGTTGGGAATGTTATCAACCCAACAGATACCACCTACCGCCCTGCAGGGCACGCCGATGGCAAGCGCTGCGTATGTCCCCCTGGGCTATTTCCAGACGAACACACTCTCGCGTTACTGACCACGCGATGGGGTCTCCACTTACTTGCCTAATGCACGCTAGGGATCAGCGTTTCATATGAACTCAGGGACATGAAGAGTCCAAGAGGTTCATATTGACGTCTCACACCAAGCTGTGAGATCAATCCCTGAACCACGTTCCTCGTCAGGGGGAGCTAACCGAAATTGAACCGCTTTCGGTGGCGTTCCTTACCATACTTACCAGAGTGTAGGTGCGTCGTTACATAATTGAAATTCAGAATTATAACACATAGGTTAGTCTTTGCCACTTTAAGTAACTATGCTAATATTGTCCTTACTTGGGCAGCTACCGATTCCTCACCGTATACCTATGTTTTTCCCATAATGCAGTCCTTTCGTACTGTGCTATCCCCACTGCAGCTCTGATACCAGGCTGTGGCGGACCGGGATCCGCTCATCCAGGATCGCAGAGGGTGGTGCCGCGCGATGCGACACCCGACAGCACACGTCATAAGAACACAATATATTACATGGGAAAACAACTGAAACTGTACAAATAGGTACCAACTTCAGTTACAACTATTGTTCTATTACACAGCGGAAGACTACACTATACAACTCACGCCCGCCTATTTAGCAAAAGTCGGTTGCCCAGCCCTAGGGCAACCCACACTAGCTGCACGTCTCAGCTCAGCGCGGCGTGTACGGCTCCCACTCAGCCGTGGTCCCCGACGGAGGGTAACCCTCGCCGGTGGACTCGTACTCCGAGTCCGTGGGTGGCTCCTCACCTGAAAAACACTTAAGCAGCAACCATGAGCACGAAGGCTCAGCAAGGCTTAACCGACTCACCTAAGCATGAAACTCTACATGAGGTATACCAAGACATAGGTTAGTAACATTTCAGCCAAAACGACACGCCTACAAGTTCATCCTTAGTTCATCTTTTAGCAACAAGTTAACAGTTCATGAAATCTGAAATTTAGTAAGCAGTATTTGGTGGCACACAAGTAGCAATACAATTATATCAATCAGCATCATTAAATCAGCATATTTCATCCATTAGTCTACGTTACGATGCAGTGAACAAGCAGTACTCGTCACCGCGAGGGACGGCGAATCGACTCGATATACACCTGCAGGGAAAACCCAAAGAGCACGTCACGTACGCCCACCCGTGGAGCTGCACAGCACGCTCACTCGATGTCGTACGGAACAACCTTTCACCCAACAGCCCGAACGTCGAACCGGTCGCACCGAAACGAGCAGGAGGTTCCCCACACGGAGCATCTCTCTATGCCCGTTGGCAGATTTCCACCTTGCTGCCCTCAACCCACACCTATAAATCGGTGTGCTATGCCTCGACGCCCGGAGGTTTAGGCTACATCGGTTTATCGGGGCCCATATATCCGATATGCCTTCGGTACGTTCAACACTTGTTCAGCAGGGCCGCACACGGATCGGTCCTCAATCGACACGGGCAGGGCTGCGCACACAAGACTCACTCTTGCTGCGCCCTAGCCCCTGCCTAGTCTTATTTTTATTACTAGAGTGATCTCACATCACTCAACCGAACCCGTGTGTCCCAATGCCTATCTCGCGAGTAGATTCCATCTACTCGACTTGTACCAAAGCCCTATGAATCATTAAGCGTAGCCTGTCTACTCGAGGTCCTTGACATTACCCGCACTCTTTTAGGAACCTTTGGTTATGCAAGTGGGGTTTCATTCATCCTATACCTAATGCACATACATACTTCATATGACACATGTAACAAAGTAAGACTTATAAAAAGGTTAATGCAAACCGGGGCTTGCCTTGTTGCTGCTGGTCAGTAGTTAGTTTTTCGTCCGGAAGAAGGAAGTCCAGCACTTCCGGAGTCTCTTCTTCAACAGCTACACGTTAATGAAATACTACATGTGAATTTAGATTCAAATGTGAGTTTTAGAGTAAGACTTCTACTATTAGTTCTAATAACCAGCCTCTAACACCTGGAACTTTGTTTAAGAATTTAAATATGAACTGGTGTTGGTGGTTTGGCTTGGGCTTATTCACATGGTCAAATGCTAAGTGGTTTTCTCCCTTTTCCATATTAATCCCTTAATTGGTTAAACAGGACAGGGGTGATCTAGAGCTCCAATGGAGCTGAGAATTTTTGTGTGAGTTCCTTGTCACAAGAAAACTCCCTGGACCAAACATTAGCACTTTTCATGGAGTGGTTTGCTCAGAATAATTTTCTTAGCAGATAAGCAAGGAAGAATTTTATTCTTGGGTAATACCCCTGTTCATGATCAACTTAATGAACTACAATTTCAATTATAGCTCATAGAGTTTGCCTGAATTTTCCTCACATTTTTGGGGTTTAAGAATTGCCCAGAACTGAATTTCCAAGTTTTGGAAATTCTCTGAAAATGTTTCTGTATTCAAATGAACACAGCACCTTCCAATTTGAATTGCTCTGACCAAATCAACTCCAAATGGTCTGAAACTTTTACAGGGGTTTACTAAGGTCCTAAAGAACATCCTAGCAAAATTTGGGGATTTTTGGATGAACCAAACTCCCTCTAAAATTCTTTTGCTGAAAAGATTTAAAGTATTTTCCAGAATTAATTAATGGGTTTCATACAAATTGGGTTGTATATCTGGACAGAGCTAGGCAAGATGAATCCAAACCAATTTGAATCACTAAATTTGGAGCTTCCTAGCAAAAGTTATGGAGCTCTAAAGTTTGAGGAATTTCTGGAATTCGAATTAACCGGGAAAGTTCAAATTTCTGACAGCGGGCCCGGCTCCCACGTGTCATCACCTCGGACAGAAAATCCCCACCCTGTGCCGCGAGGGACTGACGAGCGGGCCCGGCTGGCTCGTCTTCTTCCTCGCGCCCGCCCTTTTTCCCGCGCCGCCCCCTCGCCGGCACCCCTCGGCAGCTCGCCGGAACTGGCTTCCCGACCGCCTCCCAGCCGGAAACTCGCCGTCTGGGCCTCTTTTCGCGCGCTGAACACGCTGGTGCCGCCTGCTCCGGTCGGTGGTGGCCCTAACCTAGCTGGCGACGGTGCAGCGGCTCGGACTCTCTTCAGTTATGGCGCCCGGTCATCGTAGCCCACCAAAACCTCGGTGGAAAGGCTCTACCGCACCGGGGGATCTCATGGAAGGTCGACAAGGCCATGTTAGGGCTCGGGGAGAGCTCTAACCTAGTCGTCACCGTGAGCCCGACCTTTCCCGCAATTACCGCGGCTAGAAAACCGGGTAATACGCCGGCTATAGCCAAAATTAAGCTAGGGTTGCGGAGCAAACTTGGGCGCCGTCAAGTCTAGCTCCTGTGTGCATAGTTTAGTGAACTGATGACGAGAAGGGAGTGGGAATTCGGAGGTCTCATACCGGAACGTTGTTCTGTGGTCGCCGGCGGAGTTTCCCCAAATTCTTGCTCAGCTGTTCACGGTTGGTCCTGTGGTTTGGGTGGGAGCAGTAGTGCTCACCGGCGTGTCCGAGACCGTCCTTGCTCAGCTGTGAAAGGCCCTCTGCTGGGCTGTCACCGTGAGCCGAGTGGTGGCGGTTTCTCGGGTGTTGCTCGGAAACGTGGAGCTAAAGCTGGGGAAGGGCCGAACTCGACTGCTCTCGTGCCGAGGAAGTAAGGGACGAGCAGATGGTGTGGTTTTGTGGCTAGGAGAGGCGCTGCTCGCGGTGAATTTCCGGGTTTCGATCGAACGAAGTCGGCGGCGTGCGCTCGGTCGTTTCTTGGGCAACAGAACACGGCGCCTCTGTTCAGCGGTGTAGGTGCGTGATGATCGGCCGAAGCAGCTGGCCAGCGCGAGGGAGGAAGCAGGAGCTTGCTGCGTCGTCTCACGCGGGGGTGCCCGAAGAATCGGCTCGGTGGCACGCCGGGAGCGTTTGCTTCGGTGAGAGGCCGAACCCATTCAGCTGAAACCAATTTTTCCCCACTGACCTGTGGGTCCCTCTCCCCTCTAATCCCCTTTCCAATTCTTTTTATTTCTGTTGGCACTCAATTATCTCCAGCTACTCACAATTTAATGTGAGACTTAGTCACCAAGTCTTTGTTTGAATTTGAATTCTCAAATTCAAACTTTGTTTGGTTAAATTTGCTTCATATTTAAACTGAAATTCAAATTCAGTTTTGAATTCTTGCAAATTTAGCTCCTGACAAGATGAACTCCAATGGGAATGAAAATTGGTGGGTTTACTCAGAAAAATGTGCTGAGTGTAGATATGAAGCTAACTTTTGAATTTGGGTGATGAAAGTTGCTGCAATTTGAATTTACATTCAAATTGGCCTCTTTTTGAAACAACCTAAAAGTGCCTCAAAAAGTGTTGAAATTGCATAAGCTTTGTACTGAACCTTCCCAAGACTTTTTAAATTCTAGGGGTGAGCTCAACCTCTCATGTTCATGTGTAGAAACCCTACTTTGTGAAAGTGAAGGCTTTCCCCTCTAATCATTCTTTTGATGGAGGTTACTTGCTCTTCACAACATTTCCTAAGGTGTCCACAATAAAAACTGTGGTGTTGTGAGGTGAAGAAAAGTATTTGCAAGTCCCTTTTCTTGGGCTTTTACATCTCCGGCGAGATTCCTCGGCAGCGGGGCACGGGTGTCGCGAGGTTGAAGAAGGGGGTGGACCCCAGCTGTCAGCGGCCGATATTTTGAATCGGGATCCGGCTGCGGCCAGGATCGGGTGTGCTGGCACGCAAAATCCTTGTGGGCCGCAATGTGCCATCGCCTAGGCGTGCGATGCGTGTCCCCTGGGCCCACGCGCGAGTTTAAACTTTTCCCCGATTTTCAGATTTCCTTCAAACTTCAAATCCTTATAACTTTGGCTAGAAAGCTCCAAATTGAGTGAACCAAATTTTGCTGGATTCAGCTCTCTGAGTACTTTCCAGAAAATCAAGTTTCACTTCATGAAATTCCTTATTTCTCCAGAATTAATTCCTTAAATTTAAACTGTTAGGAATTTTAACTGGAGAATCCTTTGGAGGAAAATCCTGAAATTTTGCTGAGATGTTCACCAAAATATCCTTGAACTACCATAAAAATTTCAGATCCATTTGAGCTCATTTAATCCACCTAATGGTGTGATTAGTGAAACTGTTCCAGAGAAAATAGAAAATGTTCAGAAACATTTTCAGAATTTTCTCTGAAATTGTTTAGCTCATATCTTTAGTTAGAGATTTCCAAATTAAGTGAGACCAACTCCATTAGAACCCTCTGAAAATCTAGTTTTCAGAAAGTCATAGTTTGTCTCATGAAAATTCCTAGAACACCCTAAGAGTTCCAATTAAGGTCAAGGACATAATTATTTGTGGAGGGCTCAAATGAGCTTTGCTGCAACTAAAACTTGACCAGGTCTCTGTTTAGGTTGTAACCAAGCCACAGTAAAAGTTTCACAGTCATTAGGTCTATCTATCAAAGGTTATAGACTTCACAACTTCAAACTTAATACAAATGCATTAAATTAATACATGTATTGTTTCTATCATGTAGTCGCTAAGGTCGAGGAGGAACCCGAAGTCCTAGACTTCGTTACTCCGGAGGAACAGCTAGCCTACGACCAAGAGCAGCAAGGCAAGCCCCGGTTTGCATTAATCATTTTACAAATGTTTATTGTTTTGAGCACATCTTTGAATATTGTTCTTTGCATTAGAGTCTTGATTGGAAATCCAACTGCACAGCCAAGAAAACCATGGGTGGGGTTTAGGATGGAAAACCTCGTTAGCCACTGCATTGCTAGGATAGAGTAGGATTCGGTACAAGTCGAGTAGTTGGAACTACTCGCGAGAATAGGCTAGAGGCACATTGCTCGGGTAGAGATAGCACATGATACACATGGCAAGAAAATGAGACCGAGCGGAGAGTAAGGGCAGCAGGACTTTGGGGCCTGTGTTCTGTAGCTCCGCTTGTGTCGATTGAGGACCGAGCCGTGTGCGGGCCTGTTGAACAAGCTAGAACAGTACCGAAGACCTACCGGCTATATGGGAACCGAGAAACTGATGTAACTCGGGTAGCTGGGTATTGAGGCATTGCCCGTCGTTCAGAGGGTAGGTTGAGAGCTCGAGGTGTAAATCGGCTGGCGGCACGGAGATGCGCGTGCAGAGACCTCTTGCTCGGGACGATGGGACCGGTTCAATATTTGGCTAACGGGTGAAAGGTAGTCGCGTACGGCGTCCGTGATGGTTGTTGTAGGCAACATCGAGTACGGGCGTACGTGACGGGTTGTTCGGGTAACACTGCAGGTGTAAATCGATTATAATCGCCGTCCCTTGCGGTCAGTGAGTACCACTTGTTCACTGTACCGTGACGTAGAAAGAACAGGCTAGTTACATGTTAAAATGTTGCTGATTGAAAGCTGGACATTGATTGTTAATGATATGCTGTAGCTTAGAGCTAATTAAAGTTCTTTTCAACTTTGGGCAAAGTACATGAGAGAAATGCGTTTCTTGTTTGATTGCGGCTCTCTCATGTGCCTTAGCGTAAGGTTCTCCACAACCTGCTGCTAAAACTTGAAAGTAAGGTTCTACTAATTAGGCGAGTCCTTGCAAATGATTTTTACCTCATGCAACCCATTACCCTCATGTAGAAGTTCCATGTTTAGGTGAGACGGGTCAGACATGCTGAGCCTTCGTGCTCACTGCTCGTGTTTGAAGCTTTTGCAGGGTTCTATGAGGAAGGGACTCCCGAAGAGGAGACGGAACCCCAGGAGGGGAACCCCGTCGAGTGGGAGTCGTGCACGCCGCAGAGTTAGTGTGCGTGTGTGCTAGCAAGGACACGTTTGAGGGCTGAACATGCACTTGATGCTTAGTCTACGCCCGCGAGTGTAGACTGAACTTATTTTGATGTAAACATGTTCATAAACTTGTTTATGTAATAAAACTTCCGCTTCCGCTTTGCACCTTTGACGTGTGTTATACGGTGCTGTGCAACGCAGCACCCCTCAGCGTGATCCTGGCTCGACAGGACCATTGGGGTCGTCTCAGCGTGGTATCAGAGCTCGCTTGAGGTTTAACACAGTACAAAGGTCTTCTTTTTCAAAAATCCAGTGAGGAACGAGTTCGTAGCCTGTATAAGGATGTTATTAGTATATAGAAAGTGGCTTATTAACCTATTTGTTATGTCGGAAAATCGTGCATCTCGGGACGTTCATGTCTTGGGGGGTGCACGTAAGCGCTGTCCACCAGTGCGCACAAGCTGAAGGGTGGAGCCCCACGGGTGGCAGGTAACCCGACCCGCTTTAGTATCCTCTACGACTCTTCATGTCGTTTGGGGTATTCGAGCAACGTCTGTCCCTGGCGTGCGTGGTGCAACATGGGAGACCCCGTCACGTGGTCTGAAACGTAAACACGTAACTCAAGGCGTGTTTGGCTTGAGAACATCCGGGCGAGTGATGACGGCCGGGTGTACGAACTGTATGGATTCCGGGCTCGGTGTGCAGCCGAGTCTGATGATTGTTTGAGTTTCTGCAGGTAGCCTGACCACGAAACGGTAGACGTGTAGCATCCGTGTGCGAGTGACGTTTAGTGCCACTGAAATAACGAAGCCGGCTAAGTCCGGTATAGGTTTTTCTTTGTGAGGACGTAGTACCGACAAAATCTGGTGACGCATCGATGTCACACCCAACTAAATGAACAACTTCATTTAAAAACATGAAGGTTTTGATCCAAAGTAGTAAAACTTGATGTAACTCCTTCCCTTGTACAGGATATTCAAAGTTAACAAGTTTTCAACTTATAGGATGTTAAGGACAGAGCACTCTGTTTCAGCTGAAGCAAGGCTGAAGTTAATCAGAGGTTAGAGGTTGAGTTCTTTCGAGGTTGGGGTCGTATGATACATTTCTGGAAAGCGTTGGAAGAGCTTTACAACTCTTCTGTTGAGGTCCAGAGGTGTTTTATCCCTTAACCACTCGAAAAATGCAGTAGAGTTGAAACTGTCCAGAAAACAGGATAGAGCAAAGACTCTCTGTAAACTCTCTGTAAATTAAGCATAACTTCCTGCTTAAAATCCAAAAATAGGAAATGAGGTACTTCTGGAAAGCTTATGAGATGGGTTACGACTTTGTAACAGAATGTTTTGTCAGATTAGGAACAGAATTAACTGGGATTCTTGGATCAAATCAATACCTAAGGCAGGGAGGTGCTGTCCAATTGTTTCCAGAAATTCTGTTAACTTTGACATCTCATAACTTTTGAACCAGGACAGATCTTAGGCCAAGCAAATACTGGCTGGAAATCTATTGAAGTTAGCTTCAACTTTGATGTTGAGCTCCAGGACTGGTTTTGCTTCTAACCTGGCATAAATCAGATTGAAATGGAAACTGGTCAAGGCTGTCATGGTTATAACTCAATGGTTTACTGTTTAAATAAATATTTGACATTTCTCAAATATATTTTTACAGATGGCAGCAGATAAACGGTTGGAGAACGGGTGGGTAGTTTCCCACTGTTCTGACCGTAGCGGCTTCCCGGAAGCATTGTGGCAAATGCTCCAATATTTCGGGTACAACTAGATGCCGCAATACTTCGCCAAGGAAGAAGGCGAAGAGGGGAACAAGACGTGGACGATCCATGTCGAGGTTCCTGCAGGACCTATGCCACCCGGTTGGGTGCCATTCACCGTCACGGTGAGAGGAAGACAACCGGAAGGGATGTGGCAAGTGGCAGCCCGTGACACTATGTCACGTTTCTGCCAACTACACGTGCAGGCTATGGAGGGTACTCCATACGCACTAGTTCCGGTGGAGGGACGAGCTCAGCATGTGTGGGAAGAGAGGTACCTGGAGGCAACAGACCCGAATTGCCCAAGGTACAACCCCGCGGAGGCAAACCTCAGCCTCCAAATGAGGGCGGGAAACGCTGTGATGGACAGCCAAACTGTTCATACGGAGCGTCTCGCCACCAAGCTCAAGGAGAGCACAAGCCGTGGAGATCATTTTGAGAGTGCTCACAGCGCACTCCGCAATGTGCTCCTTCCGACGATCAAGCGACTGAATGAACAACACAATCAGTTGCGTCATCTGAAGAAGGCAAAGAAGAAGAGCCGTGTTGACATCGCGGCGTTGCAAGGGCTGGTGCAGACCCTAACCCAGCAGAATGAGGACCTTGCTCAAGAGCGGGACGACGCTATTGAGGAAGGACAAGGCTGGGAAGAGGACTACAACCAGGCTATGGACGAGGTGCATGCATTGCAGGACCTCGTGCCCCCGGTATTGGGCGTACCGGTAGTCTTGGGTCTTCCAGCCATGGGAGAACCCGGAATGGGAGAAGAGGTGGTAGACCCCGAGCCACCAGCAGAGGTACCGGAGGAGGACGACCCACAGGAGGTCGAGTTCTACTCCGAGTAGGGGGTTACGGTTGCCAAGTAGGGCAGCTAGGGTAGCGTAACCCAACTTTTGTAATCGGTGACATGTCGTGTAGACAGTAGCGTATTTATAGGTAGTGACGACATGAGCACGACTTCTCGGAGATCCGAGAATAATGTATCTTGTATAAAGTTTATGCTTTATCAATATATGTGAATATTGTGCAAGTTAATCATGCGTCGCTTCAATACCTACTGCTGTTTATGGAATTTTGAGTAAGACATGTGCTAATTGCTGCTGTGTTGAATTTCAGAATGACCCGTACTCGTGCCAACCCTGATGTTGGAGGTACTAGCCAAGGGGGAGAGACCTCCCAACCACCTCCCGAGGACTCCTCGGGACAGCAGCAGCAACAGCAACAGCAAACACCGCCACCGCCACTGCCAACGGTTACATTGGCCGACATTGTCGCGGCAATGGCGGGCTCGCATCAGCAGCACACAGAGTTGTTGCAGACTCTCATCGCCAATACGTCTCGCCCAGAGAGACGTCAAGAGCGTGAGGAGCGCCAACAGAGCTCCTACTCCGACTTCCTGGCGACTCATCCCCCTGTATTCTAAAGGGCGGATGAACCACTTGACGCGGACAACTGGCTCCGCGCCATAGAGATGAAGTTCGGGCTGCTCCAAATCAGCGAGCAGCGCAAGACTCAGTTCGCGGTCCAGCAGCTCCAAGGATCCGCGAGCGCGTGGTGGGCCAACTTCTGTGCTTCCCAGCCCACCGACCGAGTGATGACCTTGGCAGAGTTCCGGACGGCCTTCAGGGCCTATCATATACCGTCCGGTTTGATGAAGAGGAAGATGCAGGAGTTCCTACACCTGCAACAAGGGAGCCGGAACGCGCTGGAATACTCCAGGGCGTTCAACGATCTCGTGCTCTACGCGTCGTATCACGCGGATACAGACGAGAAGCGGCGAGACCATTTTTACCAGGGGCTTAACCCGCTCCTGAAGGACAAGTTGGCGATGTTCAATCGCGGCAGCCTCAACGACATCATTGATGCTGCGATTGTTCAGGAGGACTCCGGCAAGGAGTTGGCGGCGGCAGAGCGAAAGCGAAGCGTGCCGCAGAGCAGCGGAGAAGGAGGCGGTCCTTCTCAGAAGTTTCGGATGGTGAATCGCCCACCATCAGGCCGACGCTGGCAACCACCACAGCGGTCGATGCCGTTCCGCAGTCGGCCGTACTCTTCACCGGCATTCCGGCCGGCACTGCCAGTACCACCGCAACAACAACAGCAGCAGCGGGCGATGCCGCGTGCGTTTGCACCTCCGCAACGCATGCCGGGCTTTCGTCCACCGAGTACTCCACCAGCAGCGGCCACATGTTACAAGTGTGGTCGTCCAGGACACTTCGCGAGCAGTTGCCCGGAGAGGCAAGGCGGCGGAGTGGCACCACAGTTTCCGGGCAGGAATCAACCCCGGAACCCTACTAATGCGCGGCGGGCAAACCCTAGGCCCGGCACTGTCCACCAGCTTGCCATTGAGGACGTGCCGGAGGGCGAGCCAATCCTTGCGGGTATGTTCCAACTCCACCAGCATCCCGCTATAGTACTGTTTGATTCAGGCGCCACGCATAATTTTATTAGCCAAGCTTTCATTGCTAAACACAGTTTGCCAATACTACCCACCGATAGTCCATATTTAATTTGTTCACCGGGTGGGAAGATTTCAGCAAGCGTAATGGTCTCCAAAGCACCATTATGCTTAGCGGATAGAGTGTACCCCACGTCTCTCATTGTCTTGGAGGGACAGAAGGTCGATGTCATCCTAGGGATGTCGTGGTTAACCCGCCACGGCGCTGTTTTAGACACCGTCCTTCGAGTCGTGCAGTTAAACTCAGAAATGCACGGTTCTCACTCATTATTTCTGGACAGTCCAGAAATAAAACTTCCAAGTGTCTATCAAGCCACAACCATCAGGTTGGAAGACATTCCAGTGGTCCGAGAGTTCCATGATGTATTCCCGGACGATTTGCCGGGGATGCCACCCGATAGAGAGGTGGAGTTCAAGATTGAACTTGCACCGGGAACCATGCCAATATCCCGAAGGCTGTACAAGATGGCGCCCCAGGAGTTGGCTGAACTGAAGACTCAGCTCACGGATCTTCTGGAGAAGGGTTTTATTAGGCCGAGCTCCTTGCCATGGGGCTGTTCGGCATTATTTGTCAAGAAAAAGGATGAAACGTTGCGGCTTTGCGTGGACTACCGTCCATTAAATGCCGTAACCATCAAAAACAAGTACCCGTTGCCACGGATCGACATGTTGTTTGATCAGTTGGTCGAAGCAAAGATCTTTTCCAAGATGGATTTAAGATCCGGGTACCATCAGATTAAGATAAGGGCGGAGGACATTCCAAGGACAGCTTTTTCGACAAGGTACGGACTTTATGAGTACCTGGTCATGTCCTTTGGCCTCACCAATGCTCCAGCTCACTTCATGTACTTAACTCGGTGTTCATGCCGGAGCTGGACAAGTTTGTCGTGGTCTTCATCGACGACATCCTGGTATATTCCAAGTCGGAGGAAGATCACAAGAAACATCTGCGTATAGTCTTGCAACGGCTGCGGGATCACAAGTTATACGCAAAATTCAGCAAATGCGAGTTTTGGATATCGCAAGTACCTTTCCTCGGGCATATCATCTCAGCGGAGGGTATCGCTGTGGACCCGAGCAAGATCACGCAAGTGCTGAATTGGAAATCCCCGAGAACTGTTCATGAGGTACGGAGTTTCCTCGGACTCGCGGGATATTATCGGAGGTTCATCCCGAACTTCTCGAAGATTGCCAAGCCAATGACAGAGCTGCTGAAGAAGGCTACCAAATATGTTTGGAGTCCAACATGTGAAGCAGCATTCAAGGCTTTAGTCAAGCACCTGACATCAGCACCGGTTTTGGCGCAGCCAGACACAACAAAACCATTCGATGTGTACTGCGATGCATCCGGCATTGGGCTCGGGTGTGTGCTGATGCAAGACCGAAGAGTGGTCGCGTATGGATCACGGCAGCTTAGAAACCATGAGCAAAATTATCCAACTCACGACTTGGAGCTCGCTGCCGTGGTACTTGCACTGAAGATGTGGAGGCACTACCTACTCGGTAACCTCGTACATTTATATACCGACCACAAAAGCCTCAAGTACATATTCACTCAGAAGGAGCTGAATATGAGGCAACGAAGATGGTTAGAACTGATAAAGGATTACGAGATAGAAATCCATTATCATCCGGGCAAGGCAAACATAGTGGCAGATGCGCTGAGCCGCAAGTCACACGTCAATACTCTGACCATCACACCGTTGGAAGAGAGCGAACCACCACTACATGTGATTCCACACGGAGCTCTCTACGACCTAGCTTTGATCCCCACCATCCGTGAAGAGATAGCGGCAGCCCAGAAGAATGACAAGGGCATGTCACATTTACGGAGACGTGTAGACAGTGGGGAATTAAAATGTTTCCGGAATGACGGAGACGGTGTCCTATGGTTCAAGGACCGGATCGTCGTACCCCGAAACCCGAAGTTACGGAAGAAAATCTTTGATGAGGCTCACTTATCAAAGTTTTCTATTCACCCCGGCAGCAACAAAATATATCAAGAACTCAGAAGCAAGTTTTGGTGGACACGGATGAAGCGGGAGACTGCAAAATACGTGTCCGAGTGCGATACATGTCGAAGGGTGAAGGCAGATCATATGCGGAAACCAGGACTGCTGCAACCACTGGGCATTCCTGCCTGGAAGTGGGAGGACGTGAGCATGGATTTCGTCGTCGGTTTACCCACCACCTTACAGAAACATGATTCGGTGTGGGTGATTGTCGATCGGCTCACCAAAGTGGCCCATTTCATCCCGGTCAACACCAACTACAACGCCAAGAAGTACGCTGAGCTGTACATCTCACGGATCCTATGCTTATACGGCGTACCCCGTACCATCATATCGGACCGGGGCACTTTATTTGTGTCCCGTTTTTTGGAGCAGCTACACGCTGCCTTGGGGACGAAGCTGATCTGTAGTTCAGCCTACCACCCGCAGACGGATGGGCAAACCGAGCGGGTAAATCAAATCCTAGAAGACATGCTACGAGCTTGCGCTATCAACCACGGCAAGAATTGGGATGATCACTTGCCGTTAGCCGAGTTCTCGTACAACAATGGGTACCAAGCCAGCATCAAGATGGCGCCCTACGAGGCGCTATACGGAAGAAAATGCCGCACACCATTGAACTGGTGTGAGTCTGGTGAAAGGGTTACTTTCGGGATTGACCTTGTCAACAACGCGGAAGAAAAGGTTCGACTAATTCAAGCAAACCTAAAAGCCGCTCAATCCTGTCAGAAACAGTATGCGGACCGGAGAAGGCGCCCATTACAATTCGAAGTTGGGGACCACGTATATCTACGGGTGTCTCCAATGAAGGGTGTAAATAGATTTAGGGTGAGGGGAAAGTTAGCACCCCGCTTCATCGGTCCATTCCAGATTACCGAAAGATGTGGATCGGTGGCATACCGGCTGAAATTACCAGAAGCACTTTCCGGTGTGCACGACGTCTTTCACATTTCCCAGCTGAGGAAGTGTCTCAAGCTATCAACTACCGTTCAGCTGGAAGACATTGAAGAACTGCAACCGGATCTCACCTATCGGGAGGAACCGGTGCAGATTATTGATGAAAAGGCCCGAACCACACGCAACCGTACGTTGTGGTTCTACAAGGTTCTATGGAGTAATCACTCCCTGGACGAAGCGACATGGGAGAGCGAAGAATTCCTTCGCACTAACTACCCCGACTTTTTCACGTCGCATATCCGGTAACTTTCCACCGTCCTCTCTCTCATTTTCACTTTATAATCTCGGGACGAGATTCTTTTAAGGGGGGAAGAATGTAAGGGCCTCAGTTTTTGACACACATTTGCAGTGTTCATCACCACGCCACACACCTCATTTGAGGAAGAATGATGAACACAAATGAAGAGCAAGTAACAATTATCAACATGCTCATTAGAGAACAAACTTACACATTGCAAAAGTGGTATTTCCCACATGTGATATAGATGGGCTGGACATATGAAAACTCCTACACTTTACTAAGGATATCCATGCCAAGTTTCACCCAATTTCAAAACCTTTTTGAGGTCAGTTTGGGTATAGTTAGGGAGAGGGCAGTTTGAAACCATATTCAAATTCAAACTGTTTTTATCCAATGAATTTAAAAGTGGGGGGCATATTCTTACTCAGCACATTTTTGTGAGCTCACACACCAATTTTCACTCCATTTGGAGTTGATCTTGACATGAGCTAAGTGGGAGAAATTCAAACTTTATTTGAATTTCAAACTGAACTTGTGCTGAAATTCATTCAAACCAAACCTCATTTGAACTTTGATCAATTCAAATGGCTCATGGGTGAATAATTTGAATTGCCAAGGGTAGTATGGGGTTCACTGTTTACAACAGTGATTAGGAGTAAATTTCAGAGGTTAAAACTGGAGGTGCGACCCACATGTCAGCCACTGCTCAGATCAAACCGACTGAGACTTTCTCACTCGGGTCGCCGAGCCGCAGCGGTGATCGCCACCGAGGCCAGCCGCCGCGCCACCAGCTGCTTGCCCACGCGCGGGCATGAGGCGGTGCAGAGCCTTCTTAAGGCGCCTGCCCCCCTCCTCGGCCGAGGTACCGCCGTTCTTCCCTGCAAGAACTCAGCGCCGGCCAAAAAAAAACTTCCTCAGCTCGGACTTGATCGGAGGACGCCGATCGAAGCTCCCTCCCTCCACTCCAGAGCCCCAGCAAGGTACTAGAGACCTTCCTCCGTCCTTCCCGTTGCTAGAATTCGGTTGAAACCGATTGATATCGGCTGTGCCGAAAGATCAAATTCGGGACTTGGAACCGCCGCACCTCGGGCTCTCGTGGACAGCCCAACCAGGGCGTTGTCACGCCCGAGCCAAGGCACCCTAGGACGCGCAGGTGACCGGTGCTGCTCATCCCCGAGCAACAGCTCGAGTGGTTGCTCACCGGCGGCGAATTTCCACTTTTCCCCTTTCTGTGTGCAGAACGACCTTCGGGTACGATTCTGTTTAATTCGTGCTCTAGAAAGGATTAGAGGGCCTCAGGCCGCTCTCACACGAGCTAGACACGGTAACGCACAAGTTGCCTTCACAACTCTGGGCCGGAGAACCTCTGTGCCCGGCGTAATTTGAGGTCTACTAATGGCGGAACGAACGGGGGGTATCGGGCGCACGGTGAGGACCTATTTCGGGCTTTCTCCGAGCTGCCTCGAGCTCATGTCGACCTTCTCTGAGGTCCACTGATGCTCCCCGACCGATTTCCCAAGTAGCTGAGGTGCTAGGGTGGTCAGCCGACATGGCCGAAGTCGTTCCGAGGTGGCGGCTCGTCGCCGACCATGCTCCGGCCATTGTCATGAGCAGCTGACCCTAGAATCCTGTTCCCCGAGTAAAAGTAGGCAGGGGCGGCCAGAATCGAGAAGTTTGGAGCTGTACAGCAGCCAGCGGCGAGCTCTCCGGCGAGATTCCTCGGCGGCGGGGCGTGGGTGTCGCGAGGTTGAAGAAGGGGCTGGACCCCAGCTGTCAGCGGCCGATATTTTGAATCGGGATCCGGCTGCGGCCAGGATCGGGTGTGCTGGCACGCAAAATCCTTGTGGGCCGCGATGTGCCATCGCCTAGGCGTGCGACGCGTGTCCACTGGGCCCACGCGCGAGTTTAAACTTTTCCCCGATTTTCAGATTTCCTTCAAACTTCAAATCCTTATAACTTTGGCTAGAAAGCTCCAAATTGAGTGAACCAAATTTTGCTGGATTCAGCTCTCTGAGTACTTTCCATAAAATCAAGTTTCACTTCATGAAATTCCTTATTTATCCAGAATTAATTCCTTAAAGTTTAAACTGTTAGGAATTTTAACTGGAGAATCATTTGGAGGAAAATCCTGAAATTTTGCTGAGATGTTCACCAAAATATCCTTGAACTACCATAAAAATTTCAGATCCATTTGAGCTCATTTAATCCACCTAATGGTGTGATTAGTGAAACTGTTCCAGAGAAAATAGAAAATGTTCAGAAACATTTTCAGAATTTTCTCTGAAATTGTTTAGCTCATATCTTTAGTTAGAGATTTCCAAATTAAGTGAGACCAACTCCATTAGAACCCTCTGAAAATCTAATTTTCAGAAAGTCATAGTTTGTCTCATGAAAATTCCTAGAACACCCTAAGAGTTCCAATTAAGGTCAAGGACATAATTATTTGTGGAGGGCTCAAATGAGCTTTGCTGCAACTAAAACTTGACCAGGTCTCTGTTTAGGTTGTAACCAAGCCACAGTAAAAGTTTCACAGTCATTAGGTCTATCTAGCAAAGGTTATAGACTTCACAACTTCAAACTTAATACAAATGCATTAAATTAATACATGTATTGTTTCTATCATGTAGTCGCTAAGGTCGAGGAGGAACCCGAAGTCCTAGACTTCGTTACTCCGGAGGAACAGCTAGCCTACGACCAAGAGCAGCAAGGCAAGCCCCGGTTTGCATTAACCTTTTTACAAATGTTTATTGTTTTGAGCACATCTTTGAATATTGTTCTTTGCATTAGAGTCTTGATTGGAAATCCAACTGCACAGCCAAGAAAACCATGGGTGGGGTTTAGGATGGAAAACCTCGTTAGCCACTGCATTGCTAGGATAGAGTAGGATTCGGTACAAGTCGAGTAGTTGGAACTACTCGCGAGAATAGGCTAGAGGCACATTGCTCAGGTAGAGATAGCACATGATACACATGGCAAGAAAATGAGACCGAGCGGAGAGTAAGGGCAGCAGGACTTTGGGGCCTGTGTGCTGTAGCTCCGCTTGTGTCGATTGAGGACCGAGCCGTGTGCGGGCCTGTTGAACAAGCTAGAACAGTACCGAAGACCTACCGGCTATATGGGAACCGGGAAACTGATGTAACTCGGGTAGCTGGGTATTGAGGCATTGCCCGTCGTTCAGAGGGTAGGTTGAGAGCTCGAGGTGTAAATCGGCTGGCGGCACGGAGATGCGCGTGCAGAGACCTCTTGCTCGGGACGATGGGACCGGTTCAATATTTGGCTAACGGGTGAAAGGTAGTCGCGTACGGCGTCCGTGATGGTTGTTGTAGGCAACATCGAGTACGGGCGTATGTGACGGGTTGTTCGGGTAACCCTGCAGGTGTAAATCGATTATAATCGCCGTCCCTCGCGGTCAGTGAGTACCACTTGTTCACTGTACCGTGACGTAGAAAGAACAGGCTAGTTACATGTTAAAATGTTGCTGATTGAAAGCTGGACATTGATTGTTAATGATATGCTGTAGCTTAGAGCTAATTAAAGTTCTTTTCAACTTTGGGCAAAGTACATGAGAGAAATGCGTTTCTTGTTTGATTGCGGCTCTCTCATGTGCCTTAGCGTAAGGTTCTCCACAACCTGCTGCTAAAACTTGAAAGTAAGGTTCTACTAATTAGGCGAGTCCTTGCAAATGATTTTTACCTCATGCAACCGATTACCCTCATGTAGAAGTTCCATGTTTAGGTGAGACGGGTCAGACTTGTTGAGCCTTCGTGCTCACTGCTTGTGTTTGAAGCTTTTGCAGGGTTCTATGAGGAAGGAACTCCCGAAGAGGAGACGGAACCCTAGGAGGGGAACCCCGTCGAGTGGGAGTCGTGCACGCCGCAGAGTTAGTGTGCGTGTGTGCTAGCAAGGACACGTTCGAGGGCTGAACGTGCACTTGATGCTTAGTCTACGCCCGCGAGTGTAGACTGAACTTATTTTGATGTAAACATGTTCATAAACTTGTTTATGTAATAAAACTTCCGCTTCCGCTTTGCACCATTGACGTGTGTTATACGGTGCTGTGCAACGCAGCACCCCTCAGCGTGATCCTGGCTCGACAGGACCATTGGGGTCGTGTCACACATTTAGGCATAGGAAAATAAATCTTAAAATATAGCAACTAGTAAATGATAAATGGAGTTTATAAAATCCAAAGAATTCAGTTTAGGGTTGGTAGAAATTCTGAAGACACATATGGAGAAGAAAAATACCTTTCATGCATACTTGGTAACTAAAAGGTGTAGTTATTGAATATAAGGAAAATTATTTAAATTGGAAACTCATATATAAAGTATGCAAGCATAAATGTGAATACAAAAGTAGGAATCATATACACATGATTAAAAGTGCATGCAAGCCACAAATCAACACACATGGAGTAACCACAACACATATAATGGTGAATGACTTTCATAAATATGAATGTGTGGTTTGTTTGAAGTGGAAGTGTGAACTATATCTTATGGATTGTTGTTTTTCTTTTGCTATGTGTGATGGTATGATGTAGAACCTGCTCCAGAGCAAGTTAATCCTTTCCAAGATCAGGACTACCCATTTCAAGAGCAGCAGGAAGGAGGCAAGTGTCCTTGACCACTTTGACCCTATACTAGGATGTTTAGATAGAGTTATTGCATTGTCAAGTTAAATATGAAACCCATGCTAGGAAGTTTCCCTAGAATTGCATTAACTTGTTTCCTTGTAGCCTGGGTTGGGATTTATTTTATCATGTCATTTATTATTATGCATATGCTTAGCCATGCTTAGAATGGGATATTTGGGATATGAGATCATCAGTTTATTTTACCATACTCTTGAATGAGATATTGTGAGATATGTAGAGGTAGGGATCAAGGCAAGTTGGATGTTTTGGTTGTTAGCTGGGTGCACGAGACTCGGGTTTGTGTTTAGTACTTGCCTGGATCCTAAGGACCGGTTCATGGAGCATGTAACCTGGCTTTACAGTGCCAACCACATGCTGAGATGGGGCAGCTTGGCCAATTAATTAGGTGTATCCCCGGCGTAGTATGGGTGTGTTGGATGGTGCAGGGAGTAGGTGTCAGCTGGACTACCATATGAACCGCAAGGCTCAAGAGGGGGCCACTGCAGCGGGGTTGGAGCCTCTTGTATGCTGTTAGGGGTGAAACCTCAGTGGGCCCACGCTCGTCGGGAATCCCTTTGTAAAGGCTTTGTAGTGATCTCCTGGCTACACACCTGGGAAGTGTGAATGTGGTTCGTAGCCACTGGAATAATGGAGGTTCTTTTAGTCCACCCGGCAACGGGGGATGAAATCACTACATGTGGGTACAGTGGTACAAACTCTGCAGAGTCAAAACTGTCATGACAGCCGTGCTCACGGTCAAGAGCGGCTTGGACTTATTCATGATTAGAGTATGATGACCTTGGAGGGTGTGAATGTTAAGCGGGGAGCTTAACATTGGAAATGATGTTATAGTTATTTGATTATGATGATGGGATGGGAGATTGGGACCATTTCACCTGTGTAGTAATGTAGGTGCTTAATAAGCTAAGGTGATAGGTATTAATTGCGTAGTGCTTTAACCATGAGTTCAACCTCCCCTTGTTCTAGCCATGCATGACATAACTTTCCCACACTTGCTGAGTACCATCGGTACTCAACCTTGCATATTTGTTGGTTTATATTGCTGCTCAGGTCAAGATAATGAGGTGGTGTATAATGACCAAGACTTTGGACCCGAAGAAGGTTTCTAGGTTCATGGAGACCCCGGGCAACGCCTGTGACGGAGCCCACAAGAATAATTATTCCGCTGCTAGTTTATTTACTTGTGATGAACTTATTATTGTCCATCAAGACATTTGCTATGTAAAACTTATTTATAATCAACACCTGGCTTGTAATAAATGATGCTTCACTATTTGTCATCACATGTATGAGAAAATGATCCTGGCATACATGTGATATTCACTCGGTTGTTCTTCGGAGAAACCGGGTGTGACATAACTCCTTCCCTTAAACAGGACATTCAAAGTTAACAAATTTTCAACTTATAGGATACTAAGGACAGAGTCCCCTGTTTTCAGCTGAAATAAGGCTGAAGTTAATCAGAGGTTAGAGGTTGAGTTATTTCGAGGATGGGATCATCTTATACATTTCTGGTAATATTTGGAAGAGCTTTACAACTTTTTTGTTGATGTCCAGAGGTGTTTCATCCCTTAACCAATCGAAAAATGCAGTAGAGTTGAAACTGTCCAGAAAACAGGGCAGAGCAAACACTCTCTGTAACTCTATGTAAATTGAGCATAACTTTCTGCATAAAAATCCAAAAATAGAAAATGAGGTAGTTCTGAAAAGTTTAAGAGATGATTTACAACTTTGTAACAGAAAGTTTTGTCAGATTGGGAGTTTAATTAACTGGAATTCTTGGATCAAATAAGTACCTAAAGCAGGGAGGTGCTGTCCAATTTCCTCCAGAAATTCTATCAACTTCGACATCTCATAACTTTTGAACCAGGACAGATCATAGGCCAAGCAAATACTTTCTGGAAAGCTATTGATATTAGCTTTAACTTTGATGTTTAGCTCCAGAAGTGGTTTTGCTTTAGTATGGTCTAAATCACGTTGAAATGGAAAGTGGTCAGAGATATCCTATTGGACAGCAGACCAGCGATCAAATTTGTTCTAAGTTTGATTTGTGTTTCCAAGTTGTATGAGTTCAATGACATGTTTTATGTTATAACTCAATGGTTTACTGTTCAAATAAATATTTGACATTTCTCAAATATGTTTTTACAGATGACAGCGGATAGACAGTTGGAGAACGGGTGGGTGGTGTCCCACTGTTCTCACCACAGCAGCTATCCGGAAGCATTGAGGCAAATGCTTCAATATTTCGGATACAGCAAGATGCCGCAGTACTTCGCCAAGGAAGAAGGCGAGAGGAGAACAAGACGTGGATGATCCATGTCGAAGTTCCTGAAGGACCTATGCCACCCGGTTGGGCGCCGTTCACCGTTACGGTGAGAGGTTGACAGCCAGAAGAAATGTGGCAAGTGGCTGCCCGCGACACCATGTCACGTTTCTGCCAACTACACGTGAGAGCTATGGAGGGCACTCCATACATGCTCGTTCTGGTGGAGGGACAGGCAAATCACGTGTGGGAAGGGAGGTACATGGAGGCAACAGATCCGGGTTTCCCAAGGTACAATCCCGCGGAGGCGAACCTTAGTCTCCAGTTGAGGGAGGGAAAGGGCTGCGATGGATAGCCAAGCTGTTCATACGGAATGTCTCACCGTGAAGCTCAAGGAGAGCAAAAGCCATGGAGATCATTTCGAGAGTGCTCACAGCGCACTCCGCAATGTTCTCCTTCTGATGATCAAGCGACTGAACGAACAATATAATCAGTTGCATCATCTGAAGAAGGCGAAGAAGAAAAGCTGTGTCGACATCATGGCTTTGCAACAACAGGTGCAGGCTCTGACCCAGCAGAACGAGGTCCTTACTCAAGAGCGGGACGACGCTATTGAGGAGGGGCAAGGCTTGGAAGAGGACTACAACCAAGCCATGGACGAGGTCCACGCGTTGCAGGAGCTCGTACCTCAGGTAATGGGCATACCGGTGGTAGGTGCTGTACCTGTGGTTTTGGGTCTTCCGGCAATGGGAGAACCCGAGCTGGAAGAGGAGGTTGTGGACCCCGAGCCACCAGCAGAGGCACCGGAGTAGGACGATCCGCAGGACGTTGAGTTCTACTCCGAGTAGGAGGTTACCGTTGCCAAGTAGGGCAGCTAGGGTGATGTAACCCAAACTTTTGTAATCGGTAACATGTCGTTTAGACAGTAGCATATGTATAGGTAGTGACAAACTGAGCACGACTTCTCGGGGACCCGAGAATAATGTATCTTGTATAAAGTTTATGCTTTATCAATATATGTGAATGTTGTGCAAATTATTCATGTGTCACCTCAATACCTGCTGTTTCATATGGAATTTTAAGTATGACATGTGCTGATCGCTACTGTTTTGAGTTTAAGAATGACTCGTACTCGTGCCAACCCGGACGTTGGGGGTTCCAGTCAGGGGGGAGATAGCTCCCAACAGCCTCCCGAGGATTGCTCGATACAGCAACAGCAACAACCGCCACCACCAACGGTTACTTTGGCTGACATTGTGGCAGCGATGGCAGGCTCTCATCAGCAGCACACGGAGTTGCTGCAAACCCTCATTGCAAATACGTCTCGACCAGACAGCCATCAAGATCGTGAGGAGCGCCAACAGAGCTCCTACTCCGACTTTCTGGCTACTCATCCCCCGGTATTTCAAGGGCGTATGAACCCCTCGATGTGGACAACTGGCTCCGCACGATGGAGATGAAGTTCGGGCTGCTCCAAGTGAGTGAGCAGCGCAAGACTAAGTTCGCGGTCCAACAGCTCCAGGGATCCGCGAGCGCGTGGTGGGCGAACTACTGTGCTTCACAGCCCACCAAGCGAGTTATGACCTGGGCGGAATTCCGGACGGCCTTCAGGGCCTATCACATACCGCCGGGTCTCATGAAGGGGAAGACGCAGGAGTTCTCACGCCTGCAGCAAGGGAGCCGGAACGCTCTGGAATACTCCAGGACGTACAATTATCATGCGCTCTACGCTTCGTATCTTGCCGATACCGACGAGAAGTGGTGGGATCATTTCTACCAGGGGCTTAACCCGCTCCTGAAGGACAAGCTGGCGATGTTGAATCGCGGCAGCCTCAACGATATAATTGATGCTGCGATTGTTCAGTAGGACTCCGGCAAGGAGTTAGCGGCAGCGGAAAGGAAGCGAAGCACGCCGCAAAGCAGTGGAGAAGGAGGTGGTCCTTCTCAAAAATACCGGATGGTGAATCGCCCACCATCGGGTCCACGCTGGCAGCCACCACAGAGGCCGATGCCATTCTGCATTCGGCCATATTCTCCATCGGCATTCCGGCCGGCACTGCCAGTACCACCTCCGCCACAACAACAGCAGCAGCGGGCGATGCCGCATGCGTATGCACCTCAGCAGCGCATGCCGGGCTTTCGTCCCCCAAGCACCGGCCAAGTAGCAGCCACATGCTACAAATGTGGTAGCCCAGGACACTTCACCAACAATTGTCCTGAGAGGCAAGGCGGCGGAGTTGCACCGCAACTTCCGGGGAGGAATCAGCCCCGGAACTCCACTAATGCGCGGCGGGAAAACCCTAGGCCCGGCACCGTCCACCAACTTGCCATAGAGGACGTGCTGGAGGGAGAGCCAATTCTTGCGGGTACGTTCCAACTCTACCAGCATCCCGCAATAGTATTATTTGATTCAGGCGCCACGCACAATTTTATTAGCCAAGCTTTTATTGCTAAATACAGCTTGCAAATACTACCCACCGATAGTCTACACTTGATTTGTTCACCGGGTGGGAAAATTTCAGCAAGCATGATGGTTTCTAAAGTACCATTATGCTTAGCGGGTAGAGAGTACCCTACGTCTCTCATAGTTCTAGAGGGACAGAAGGTCGATGCCATCTTAGGGATGTCGTGGTTAACCCGCCACGGCACTGTTTTAGACACCACCCTCCGAGTCATGCATCTACACTCAGATATGAATGAGTCTCAATCGTTATTTCTGAACAGTCCAGAAATAAAACTTCCAAGTGTGTATCAATCCACAACCATCAGATTGGAAGACATTCCAGTGATCCGAGAGTTCCCTGACGTGTTTCTGGATGATTTACCGGGGATGCCGCCTGACAGAGAGGTGGAGTTCAAAATTGAACTTGCACCGTGAACCATGCCAATATCCCGAAGGCCGTACAAGATGGCGCCCAAGGATTTGGCTGAACTGAAGACTCAGCTAACGGACCTGCTGGAGAAGAGTTCTATTAGGCCAAGCTCCTCACCATGGGGCTGTTCAGCATTCTTCGTGAAGAAGAAGGACGAGACGTTGCGGCTTTGCATGGACTATCATCCATTAAATTCCGTAACCATCAAGAACAAGTACCCGTCCACCAACTTGCCATAGAGGACGTGCTGGAGGGAGAGCCAATTCTTGCTGGTACGTTCCAACTCTACCAGCATCCTGCCATAGTATTATTTGATTCAGGCGCCACGCACAATTTTATTTGCCAAGCTTTCATTGCTAAATACAGCTTGCAAATACTACCCACCAATAGTCTATACTTGATTTGTTCACCGGGAGCGAAAATTTCAGCAAGCATGATGGTTCCAAAAGCGCCATTATGCTTAGAGGGTAGAGTATACCCTACGTCTCTCATAGTTTTACAGGGACAGAAGGTTGATGTCATCTTAGGGATGTTGTGGTTAACCCGCCACGGTGCTATTTTAGAAACCGTCCTCTGAGTCATCCATTTGAACTCAGAAGTGCACGAGTCACACTCTTTATTTCTGGACAGTCCATAAATAAAACTTCCAAGTGTTTATCAGTCCACAACCATCAGATTGGAAGATATTCCAGTAGTCTTTGAGTTCCCTGACGTGTTCCCTAATGATTTGCCGGGGATGCCGCCCGACAGAGAGGTGGAGTTCAAGATTGAACTTGCACCGGGAACCATGCCAATATCCCGAAGGCTGTACATGATGGCGCCCAAGGAATTGGCTGAACTGAAGACACAGTTAATGGACTTGCTGGAGAAGGTTTTATTAGGCCGAGCTCCTCGCCATGGGGCTGTTCGGCATTGTTCGTGAAGAAGAAAGACTAGACGTTGCGGCTTTGCATGGACTATCGTCCACTAAACGCCGTAACTATCAAGAACAAGTACCCGTTGCCATGGATAGACATGTTGTTTGATCAGTTGGTCGAAGCAAAGATCTTTTCCAAGATGGACTTAAGATCCAGGTATCATCAAATTAAAATACGGGTTGAGGATATTCCGAAGATGGCTTTCTCGACGAGGTACGGACTTTATGAGTACCTAGTCATGTCCTTCGGCCTCACCAACGGTCCAGCTCACTTCATGTATTTGATGAATTCGGTATTCATGCCCAAGCTGGACAAGTTTGTCGTGGTCTTCATCGACAACATATTGGTATATTCCAAGTCGGAGGAAGAACACGCGAAGCATCTGCGTATAGTCTTGCAACGGCTGCGGGATCACAAGCTATACGCGAAATTCAGCAAGTGTGAATTCTGGATATCGAAAGTACCTTTTCTCGGGCATATCATCTCAGCAGAGGGCATCACTGTAGACCCGAGTAAAATCACACAAGTGCTTAATTGGAAGTCCCCGAGAACTGTTCATGAGCTACGGAGTTTCCTCGGACTCGCGGGATATTATCGGAGGTTCATTCTGAACTTCTCAAAGATTGCCAAGCCTATGACAGAGCTGCTAAAGAAGGCTACCAAATATGTTTGGAGTCCAGCATGTGAAGCAGCGTTCAAGGCATTAGTGAAGAACCTAACATCAGCACCAGTTTTGGCACAGCCAAACACAACAAAACAGTTCGATGTGTAGTGCGATGCATCCGGCATTGGGCTCGGATGTGTGCTGATGCAAGACCAAAGGGTGGTCGCGTATGGATCACGGCAGCTCAGAAACCATGAGCAGAATTATCCAACTCATGACTTGGAGCTCGCTGCCGTGGTGCTCACACTTAAAATGTGGAGGCACAACCTACTCGGTAACCTCGTACATTTATATACCAACCACAAAAGCCTCAAGTACATATTCACTCAAAAGGAGCTGAACATGAGGCAGCGAAGATGGTTAGAGTTGATAAAGGATTATGAAATAGAGATCCATTATCACCCCGGCAAGGCAAACGTAGTGGCGGATGCGCTGAGCCGCAAGTCACACGTCAACAATCTGACAATCGCCCAGTTGGAAGAGGGAGCCACAGTTGCATATGATTCCACATGGAGCTCTCTACAACTTAGCTTTGATCCCCACCATCCGTGAAGAGATAGCGGCAGCTCAGAAACATGACAAAGGCATGTCGCATTTGCAGAGACGTATAGACAGTGGGGAGCTGAAATGTTTCCAGAAAGACGGAGACGGCGTCCTATGGTTCAAGGTCCGGATCGTCGTACCCTGTAACCCAGAGTTATGGAAGAAAATCTTTGATGAGGCTCACTTGTCAAAGATTTCTATTCACACCGGCAGCAACAAAATGTATCAAGAACTCAAAAGCAAGTTTTGGTGGACACGGATGACGCGGGAGATCGCAAAGTACGTGTCTGAGTGTGATACATGTCAAAGGGTGAAGGCAGATCATATGCGGAAACCGGGACTGCTACAACCACTGGGCGTTCCTGCCTAGAAGTGGGAAGACGTGAGAATGGACTTCATCGTCGGTTTACCCACCACTTATCAGAAGCATGATTCTGTTTGGGTGATCGTCGACCGGCTCACCAAAGTTGCCCATTTCATCCCGGTCAATACCAACTACAACACTAAGAAGTACGCTGAATTGTATATCTCACGGATCCTATGCTTGTATGGCGTACCCCGTACCATCATATCGGATTGGGGCATTTTATTTGTGTCCCGTTTTTGGGAGCAGCTACACGCTGCATTGGGGACGAGGATGATCCGTAGTTCAGCGACCACCTGCAGATGTATGGCAAACCGAACGGGTAAATCAGATTTTAGAAGATATGCTACGAGCGTGCGGTATCAACCACGGTAAGAATTGGGATGATCACTTACCGTTGGCCGAGTTCTCGTACAACAATGGGTACCAAGCCAGCATCAAGATGGCGCCTTACGAGGCGCTATGCGGAAGAAAATGCCCCACACCACTTAATTGGTGTGAGTATGGCGAAAGGGTTACCTTCGGGATTGATATTGTCAACAACGCGGAGGAAAAGGTTGGGCTGATTCAAGCGAACCTAAAAACCGCTCAATCCTGACAGAAACAATATGCGGACTGGAGAAGACGCCCATTACAGTTCGAAGTCAGGGATCACGTATATCTACGTGTGTCTCCATGTAACAGCCCTAACTTTTGTAAAGTTTTATTTCAACTTATGAAACAAAGTTAAGGCAATCAAAGGCTATAATTGTGTCACATGAAATAATGAACACAAATATGGACATGTGAGGGAGTTAAAAATTTTCTCTAGCACATGCTCAACACATGTTAACCTAGAGGAAAGAATTAGACTCCCAAAAACTCTAACTCATGTGCACCATCTCTATGAGTAGAGTGGAGGAAATTTAAATGCAATTTGAATTCTTTTGAAAGGATTCCTACTCAGATTGTACAAAGGCCCATATGTGAGAGCATAGATGCATTTCTCATGTATTCAAGAGCCTAAGTTTCAAATTTGGAGAATTTTAGGTTTCATATACTATTTATTCCGAGGATTAAATGAGGGCACGTTCAAATTCAAACTTAAATTTGAATTTTGAACCAACATACTCAATTTCAAAATCTGATTTCAGATTTGAGTTCCTCATAATTCTTTTGACCTATCCTCCAAGTTTGATCAAATTCGGAGCTCGTTTGCTATTTTAAATCGAAATGGGGGATAAGAGGGAGAATTGTGGCTGTGGACCCCACATGTCAGTAGACCTCAAACTGGAGGCGTCTCTGTTTTCACTCGGGCAGCACACGAGGGACACCTGCTGCTCGCTGGTGCCACCGTTTTCTCACCATGCCACCTCCTCCTTGATCAATTTGTGCTGGAGAGCTGCTTCCTTTGCCCTTATCACTGAAGATTCAGCCTCTGCTCGTCCCTCCCCGCACACAGTGAAGAACAGCAGCCGCTCTGCGTCCTCTGATCGCCCAAGCTGAACCAATCCCTCTTTTGCCCAAGCTTCTATAGCAAAAAGGTTCACCCCTGAGTGCTCTAGCCAGCTGTGAACTTCCCTCCGCTGTTCCATGCTCGCTGGCGCCTAGAAACAGCAAAGCTTCTGCTGCTCACGAGTTGAATCTGAAGAAGCTGAAACTGGACGCCGTGGACAGCCCAAACCAGAAGGGATCACGCCCAAGCAAGCCACCCCATCTGTGCACCAACAAGTCTAGTTTCTCACCTCCAAAGATCAGCCCCAGCCATTGATCACAGAGGGAGAATTTCAAGTTTTTCTCCCGGGCGGCAGAAGCGGACCTTGAGGTAAGGAATTGTAAAATTCGTCCTCAATTCGTGTTTGTTGGGTCTCAAACTTCACACACAGGTTGTTAACTGCCTAGCACACCTCCTCCATCGATTTTAGACCAAGAAATTGAGTGTAGAGTGAGCAGTCCGAGCTCTTTTAGAGGGTATGCCGCTGGACCCTATCGGGTGCACGGTGCCGATAGGTTTAGAGCCATCTCCAGCTGGTTTAGACCTCATGCCGGTCTTCTACATGGTCCCCTGGTGCTGTAGAGCCCAAGAACCGATCATTTGGTGGAGAATTCACCGTGCAAGACCTCGCCGGAGCTCTAGGGTTTGCTGTGACCGGTGCGCCCTGTTTTCCGGCGAGTTTCACCCGCCGGCGACCTCACCAACGTGTTCAGCGTGGGGAAATATGGGGGGGCGGCCAGCAGGGGGTCTGGAGGTGGCTGGGAACTTGTTTTCCAGCGACCTCACCGGAGGGGGCCACCACTGGTGTGTTTGGCGCGAGTCTGGAGGTTAGGGATGACAGGTGGGACCCACTGTCAGCATTTAAACATTTTTCAGATTTTCCCACTCTAGTTCAAACTTTGGAGAGCCATAACTTTGTGTAGGAGTGTCCAAAAATTGTGAAACAAATTTTTTTGGATTCCTCTCAAATAGTACTATCCAGGGGTGCAGACCAATGTTTATGAAAATCCCTGAATTTGGCTCATTAATTCATTTAATTAAAACATTGTATGAATTTTTACAGGAGTTCTGTTTATTAGCAAATTCCCAAATTTGGACAGGACATTCTTCCAAAATTCTTTGAACTCCAGTAAAAATTTCAGAGGCATTGGACGTCATTTGCTTAGTCAAATGATGTGTTCATTTCTTATGTCTCTGAAAAATAGGAAAATGAACAAAGACAATTTCAGCTTTTCCCCATTCTTTGAAAATCCATATCTCCATGTAGGAGACTCCAAAAATGGTAAAACCAATTCCTATGGACTCAGGACAATTTTTACTTCACAAAAAGTCTACTTTGCAGCATAGGAAAGCTTAATATCTAGGGGATAAAGGCAGATTAGTGAAAATCACATAAGGAATTATTGTGATCACCTTGAGCCATTTCCTGAGCTCAATTTTTGCACACTGCCTAACTAGCTTCCATAGAGGCTGTGGTTAAATTCTCAGCTTAATTGGACCTCTGGAACTTGAGCTACCATCTTGTAGGTTTAAGTGTTCATATAATGGACTTAATCACATGGTGATTTAATTTCCTCCCTTTTCACCTAGCTTTCATCATCTCTAAGGTTTAGATCCAACAACAGAAACCTTGCTGTTGTTTATCTATCTTATGTGTGACTTAACTTGTACAACAGTTTTGAATCATTTTCTAAATTGCTTTTGAAATATATGTGCATTGCAATATAATAGCTCACGTGACG
This sequence comes from Neostapfia colusana, assembly GCA_030760725.1. NCBI lineage: Eukaryota > Viridiplantae > Streptophyta > Magnoliopsida > Poales > Poaceae > Neostapfia > Neostapfia colusana. The sequence goes on along the minus strand of JASWHV010000018.1, from coordinate 47,526,993 downwards.
TCGACGTTCGACGAGGAATCGACTCTGCAGCGAGGATCTCCATCTCGTGACCAGTTTGGCGGATTCTCCGGAGGAAGACTAACTTATAGCTTCTAACAAAACCGTTGAGCAAGGCAAGCACTGGTTTGCATATCATTACCGTTTTAAATTTTGCTTTACTTCACGTCATGTTTATTAGACTTGAGTGCATTATGTCTAGGATGATTGAAACCCACTTGCATGCCTATTACATCCCTTAGTAGAAGGTTTAGTGTAGACTTTGCCTCGTTGTAGATGCTAGGCTAATGTTGTAGCTAGCTCGGTAGAAGTCGAGTAGTAAAAAGCTACTCGCGAGAAAGGTCGAGTAATGGAGTTACTCGCGAGAGGTTGATGATAAGATCACCCTCATGAAAATGAGATGGGGACGGGGATGTTCCTGTAGGATGGAGCGCTCAAGGTTGGTCTCGACCTGTGATGGGTGTGACAATGCTTGAGACCACATTTGGCCTAGACCGGGATGGTAAGGCAAATGTGGAGGTTGGTTGTAGCCCCGTCCGTGTCGGTTAAGGACCGTATGTATGCGGCCCTGCTGGACAAGATTGAGCTGTACCGGATATATAGTGGTGTATGGGACCCATGAAACCGATGTAACTCGATGGACCGTGATATAGAAACTCATCTTTCGCGTGGGAATGGCGTTGATAACGCGGGAGGTGTAAATCCTTTAGCGGGCAACTTCGACGTGTCCGCGTAGAGGACCATCCTGCTTGGCGCGAAACGTTTTTCTATGTCGGGGTGTCGTGTGAAAGGTTTCTGCATACAACGTAAGAAAGAGCTCTTGAGAGAGTCTTTCGAGGCGGGTGTATGTGTCGTGTATTCCGGGTTGTTATTGATTCGAATCACCGTCGCTCGCGGAAGAGGATTGAGCATACTTGCCCACTGCGCCGTGACTTAGTAAGAAGATGAACTAAGTCTCTTAACTTGCTGTTGGTGGATTAATCACTGTATTGGAACCTTGACTGAAGTAGTTATAGAGCCAACTAAATTTCATTTCCACCTTAGGCTAGCAACATCAGGATAAGCGTTTCTTGTTTGATTGGGGACTTCCGATGTTGTGAGGCGTGAGGACCACTAAAATGAAGGCTATAAGAATCTTAATATAAGGATCAAGTTAGTCAAGATGCATTTTTGCAAATTCCTATGCCTACTTTCTTACTACCCCTGCATGTAGAGTTGCATGTTTAGGAGTGACGGGTAAGTCTTGTTGAGCCTTAGTGCTCACGGTTGCTTCTGAGTTGTTTTTGCAGGTAGCAGGATGCCTGCTATGAAGAGGGTTGTTCGGTGAGACAAGGAACCCTACGGTTCGTTCCACTCATCGGAAACCTAGCCGCTGCCTTTCTTTGGTGAAGCTAGTAGGAAGCGTTCACGGGATGAACGACTTCTCTTCGGCGTAGTTAGGGTCGAGAGTGAGTAGATTGTCCAGCAAATTTTAATTTCCGCTGCGTGTGTACTTATGTTGTAAAAGAACTTATGTTGAGTAACAAAATGGTTCCTTTATGTTCATACGCCTCTTTTCGTGCATGCTGTTGGGTGCCGCATCGCACGGCAACACCCATTGAGATCTCCGGGCGTCACAGACGTGGTATCAGAGCCGCATTGGGAATAGCACGCATGAAAAGGGTCTATTTTTGAAAACTTAGTAGTATACGAGTGAGGAACGTATACTATGCCCACATAAGGAGTATTATTAGCATAGTTACTTAAGGTGGCAAGCTAACAGTGTGTTACTTTTCAGTATTTAAATTCAGTAACAACGCACCTACGTGGAGGTAAGAATGGTAAGGAACGCCACCGAAAGCGGATCAATTTCGGTTAGCTCACCCATACGAGGAAAGTAGTGTGGAATGTCCCGTTCAGCAATGGACGGGAAGTGAATATGTTTTCTAAGACTCTTCATGTCTTAGAGACATATGAATGGCACTAGCCTCCAGTGCGCAAACCCAGGGGCAAGAGGAGGAGACCCCATCGTGTGGTTTGTAACACGAAGTGTGTTCTCTAGGACTCTTCATGTCCTATGAGGCATACGAAAGCGCTGTTCCACCGGTGTGATTTATTGCAAAGGTGTGGAGTCCCCGTCAGGTGGTGAATAACCCGATCATGTACCTTGAGACGTGGCTTGACTCAAGGACGGCCCGTATGGCAATGATACGGGGCGTATGTTTTTACTATGATATGGACCTGCCTGAAATGATAAACCAATGTGTGCATCATTATTGAGTGATTTTCTGCAGGTACCTTAACCACGTTAGAACATGTCGTGTAGAAAACGTTTGTGAGTGATCGTTTTAGTGCCACCACTTGAGACGTATAAGCCGGTATAAAGCCGGTTAGGAGTTTAATTTGGTGAGGAAACGTAGTACCGTGATGTGTTTTGAAACTGCATGAAAAGAGAAGGTTTGAAAATAAAAAGAGTAAATTTTGAGTCTAGGATTCCATTAGGGGGTAATGAACTCCTATATTGAACTAAGAGTCAATTGGGAGTATAGATTTATTCCCCAAGACTTAGGAATGACCTCCCCTGTTTTTGGCAGAATTGTTTCTGAAGTTGAACAGAGCATAAATTTTGTTTGCTTGAACCAATGGAGCTGACTGATACATTTCTGGAAAGCTATTGAAGTCTTCTACAACTCTTCAGTAGAACTCCAGATCAGAATCATCCTCCAAATGGATGAAATTCTCAGAGGAGTGTAAACTGCCCAAAAACAGGGCAGTCACAAATTGTTCTCTGGAATTTTCTGTATTTCAAGCATAACTTTCTGTAGAAAAATTTACAAGGGTCAAGTAATACACCTTTGGAAATCTTGTGATATATGCTATGACTTTTTAGTTCAAAGTTTCTCCAGATTTGGAGTTTAATATGATGAAATCTTGCGAACAAAACAGCTACTTTCAAAGGAGGTGCTGTCAAAATTGTTCCAGATTTCTGTTAACTTTGAAATATCACAACTTTTGATCCAGAACTTATATGAAGGCAAATGAATACTCGTTGGAAATATATTGAAGTTAACTATAACTTTAATATTCAACTTGAGACATGAAATTGCCATCTTCATATTCAAATTCTGGGGTTAAGACCAATTGGTCATTCTGAACAGAGTAGTGCTTATTGCCTATGTAACTTAAGACTTGTTGTGGACAGGGATGTTTCAGACTTCTCTAAGCTCCATAACATGTTCTTGAGTTATTTTTCAGTTTGTCCTACTGTTGGAATTAAGGGTTTGGACAAACTTGCTCACGTTTGGTAGATTTCAGAATTGTCGAAACCCTAGTTAGCTTGTGTAGTGCTGCAATATCTATGTGGTGCTTTTACGGTTATGTTTTCAATTCAAGTTGAGTTTAAACTTTGAATTTTAACCGTAAATTGCTCACTCTTGCAGCATGGATCGTGCTCATTCCAGGAGTGAGGTTGGTGAGTCGAGTCATGGCGAAAGTAATTCGCCACGACAAGAAGTGCCGACATCATCAACCGGATTGGCGGAAATCTTGGCAAAGATGGCTGAGTCTCTGGATCTGTTGGTGCGACAAAGCATATGACAGGAGACATTAAAGCAAAATCCCCCGCCAAGCACTTACCTGGATTTCTTAGCAAGACAACCACCGGTTTTCTCGGAAGCGAAAGAACCGTTGGAGTCGGCTCATTGGCTCCAATGTATTGAAGCCAAGTTTGATATGCTTGAGTGCGATGAATATCAGAAGACTTTATTTGCCGCTCAACAACTCCACGGAGCCGCTGGAGCTTGGTGGGCGGAGTACATCGCTACTCTTCCTGAAGGTCATCGAGTGACGTGGGATGAATTCCGGACTGTTTTTCGGTCACGTCACATTTGTTCGGGAATTCTACGAACAAAGTATCAAGACTTTTTGGAATAAAAGCAAGGAGAAAGGAGTGTGTACGAGTACTTCAAAGAGTTTGAAGACTTGATGCAATACGCCACTCATATGGTAGACTCGGAAGCGTTGAAGTGCGACTATTTCTTCTGAGGTTTGAATGTCGAACTTCAGGAATAAGTGACTTTGTTCAATAACGGTATTTACAATGAGTTGGTAAATGCCGCTATCATTAAAGAAGACATGCATCTCCGATGTGAAGCGGAGTTGAAAAGAAGTATACCGCCAGACCATGATATCGAGGTTCGTCCGAACTATCGAGTGCGGTATTACTCGCCAGTTAGGAAACAAATTCAGCCTGTGGTGCAACTCTCACAACCACGGCTGGAGTTACTCACTTATGAGCCTCCACCTCAACAGCAGCAGTCAGGAATTATTCGTGCAACCCTACCGCCACCATCTACGCACGAATTATCTCCACCTCGTGTTAGAAGAGAGCTGAGGATTTCTACAACACGAAACCGTCGTGGTGCTGAGCAGAGTCACACTCGTGTGTTGTCTCAGCAATGCTCAGATCAGAACCGTGAACCTTCACAGAAGAATCTTTCGAAAGCTGGCAGGGTTAATTACACTGCTATTGAGGATATTGCTAAAGGCGAGCCAGTTTTTGCGGGCATGTTCACTTTACATGAACAGCCCATTTTCGTGTTATTTGATTCCGGGGCCACCCACAATTTTATTAGCAGAGACTATGTGCTGAAGAATAATCTTCCATTCAGCACAGTTAAGCATTCGTTTCATATCAGCTCACCCGGAGTCAAGATATCAACAGATGAGATGGTCTCACCGGCACCTTTATGTTTGGGTGGAAACATCTATCCTGCGAGCCTTATCATACTCAAAGGACAAAGGATTGATATTATCTTGGGGATGTCATGGTTGACACATTATAGAGCTATCTTTGACATCAGCTCTCGGACTGTCCAACTGAATTCCCCAATACACGGTTGCAACACATTGAAACTTGTGGATCCATCACAACAAGTTGCAGCAGTGCATCAGATTGATGCTCCTAAGCTTGAGGATATTCCAGTGGTATGTGAATATCCAGATGTGTTTCTCGAAGACTTGCCAGGCATGCCGCCCGAACGTGATGTAGAGTTCAAGATTGAACTAGCACCGGGAACAACACCTATTTCTCGGCGACCATATAAAATGGCACCGAAGGAGCTAGAAGAATTGAAGGAGCAGCTTAATGACCTCATGGACAAAGGTTTTATACGCCCAAGTTCATCACCTTGGGGCTGTTCCGCACTCTTCGTGAAGAAGAAGGACGAGACTTTGAGACTATGCGTAGATTATCGTCCACTGAATGCTGTCACTATCAATAATAAGTATCCACTACCGCGCATCGATATTTTATTTGATCAACTAGTGGGTGCTAAGGTATTCTCCAAGATGGATCTTCGGTCCGGGTATCATCAGATAAAAATCCGGGCAGAAGATGTACCTAAGACGGCGTTCTCAACAAGATATGGTCTTTATGAATATCTTGTCATGTCTTTTGGGTTGACCAATGCTCCGGCTCATTTTATGTATCTCATGAACTCTGTGTTCATGCCGGAGTTAGACAAGTTCGTCGTGGTTTTCATCGACGACATCTTGGTCTATTCAAAATCAGAAGAAGAACACGCTGAACATTTGCGTATTGTACTCCAACGCTTGAGGGATCACAAGCTATATGCAAAGTTCAGTAAATGTGAGTTTTGGATCAGCAAAGTGCCGTTTCTTAGGCATATTATTTCAGCGGAAGGCATCGCTGTGGACCCAAGTAAAATCGAGAAAGTGCTGAATTGGAAATCTCCAACATCTGTTCATGAAGTGAGGAGTTTCCTAGGTTTAGCGGGTTACTACCGGAGATTTCCAAACTTCTCCAAAGTCGCTAAACCTATGACGGAGCTGTTCAGGAAAAGCACCAAGTATGATTGGAGCAATTCATGCGAACAAGCTTTTCAAACTTTAGTGAAGCATCTCACTACAGCTCCAGTTTTGGCCCAGCCGGACACAATGAAGCCGTTTGATGTTTATTGTGATGCATCCGGCATCGGTTTGGGTTGTGTGTTGATGCAAGAAGGACGTGTGGTCGTGTATGGATCCCGACAACTCAGGGGTCATGAGCAGAATTACCCGACGCACGACCTTGAACTAGCTGCAGTGGTCTTAGCATTGAAAATGTGGAGACATTATCTACTAGGCAATCTAGTACATCTCTACACTGACCACAAAAGCTTGAAGTACATCTTCACACAGAAGGAACTGAATATGAGGCAGCGAAGATGGCTCGAATTGATCAAGGATTATGAACTTGAAATTCATTACCACCAAGGTAAAGCGAATGTGGTTGCCGACGCACTTAGTCAGAAAGCCCACGTTCACCATTTAGCCATGGCTGCACATGAAGAAGGAGAACCAAGCCTGCACTTAATTCCCTACGGATCGCTGTTCAACCTCGCTCTTATTCCTACAATCCGAGATGAGATTGTAGAGGCTCAGAAGAGAGACAGGGGTATGTCTCATATCCGGAGGAGAGTGGACAGTGGTGAATTGAAGATGTTCCGCAAGGATGAAGATGGTACTCTATGGTTTAACAACCGAATAGTTGTACCCCGAAACATGAAATTGCAGAGGAAGATACTAGATGAAGTGCATTTATCCAAGTACTCCATTCATCCGGGGAGCAACAAGATGTACCAGCACTTAAAATCTAAGTTCTGGTGGACACGGATGAAAAGAGAGATTGCGAAGTACGTATCCGAGTGTGATACGTGTCGGCGGGTTAAAGCCGACCATATGAGGAAAGCCGGACCACTTCAACCGCTGGAGGTTCCAGCATGGAAGTGGGAAGACATTAGTATGGACTTCATCATCGGTTTATCCATGACCAGCAACAAGCATGATTCTATTTGGGTAATCGTCGATTGTTTGACCAAGACCGCTCGTTTTATTCCAGTCCATACTAAATATGTGGCAAAGAAGTATGCGGAGCTGTTCATCTCGAGAATCGTGTGTTTACACGGGTTCCCCGCACCATTGTGTCTGACCGAGGTGCGTTGTTCGTATCCAGATTTTGGGAGCAACTGCATGCTTCCTTGGGAACCAAGTTAATTCGGAGTTCAGCGTATCATCCGCAAACTGATGGTCAAACGGAGAGGATAAATTAGATTCTGGAGGATATGCTACGGCCATGTGTCATCAATCATGGGAAGAATTGGGATGACCATCTACCGTTAGCAGAATTCTCATATAATAACGGTTATCAATCGAGCATCAAGATGGCCCCGTATGAAGCTCTTTATGGCCGGAAGTGCCGCACACCGCTGAATTGGTGTGAGTCCGGCGAGAGAGTAGTCTACGGGATAGATCTTGTGAATGAAGCCGAGGAACTAGTGCGAGTGATTCAAGCCAATTTAAAGGCTGCTCAGTCTCGGCAGAAGAGTTATGCAGACAAACGACGTCGACCTCTTCACTTCGACATCGGGGACCATGGGTATCTTCGTGTCTCTCCGATGAAAGGGGTTCATCGTTTCGGAGTGAAGGGAAAGCTTGCTCCACGATTCATCGGGTCGTTTGCTGTCACTGAGATATGCGGACCCGTGGCCTATCGTCTGGAGTTACCGACGTCGCTTTCAGGTATTCACAACGTTTTCCACGTCTCTCAACTGCAGAAATGTCTTAAGTACCCAACCGCAGTTCATATGGAGAAAATTGAGGATCTTCAACCGGATCTCACCTATTCTGAGTATCCGATACAGATTCTTGACGAGAAGACTCGCGCCACAAGAAATCGGACATTGCGATTTTACAAAGTCTTGTAGAGCAACCACACCGCTGATGAAGCCACGTGGGAAAGCGAGGAATTTCTCCGTTTAAATTTTCCCGACTTGTTTGTACCATATGTCCAGTAGTAATTCTGCCTTCTTCTTTCTTTTGTAATCTCGGGACGAGATTCTTTTAAGGGGGGAGGAATGTAACAGCCCTAACTTTTGTAAAGTTTTATTTCAACTTATGAAACAAAGTTAAGGCAATCAAAGGCTATAATTGTGTCACATGAAATGATGAACACAAATATGGACATGTGAGGGAGTTAAAAAATTTCTCTAGCACATGCTCAACACATGTTAACCTAGGGGAAAGAATTAGACTCCCAAAAACTCTAACTCATGTGCACCATCTCTATGAGTAGAGTGGAGGAAATTTAAATGCAATTTGAATTCTTTTGAAAGGATTCCTGTTCAGATTGTACAAAGGCCCATATGTGAGAGCATAGATGCATTTCTCATTTATTCAAGAGCCTAAGTTTCAAATTTGGGGAATTTTAGGTTTCATATACTATTTATTCCGAGGATTAAATGAGGGCACGTTCAAATTCAAACTTAAATTTGAATTTTGAACCAAACATACTCAATTTCAAAATCTGATTTCAGATTTGAGTTCCTCATAATTCTTTTGACCTATCCTCCAAGTTTGATCAAATTCGGAGCTCGTTTGCTATTTTAAATCGAAATAGGGGATAAGAGGGAGAATTGTGGCTGTGAACCCCACATGTCAGTAGACCTCAAACTGGAGGCGTCTCTGTTTTCACTCGGGCAGCACACGAGGGACACCTGCTGCTCGCCGGTGCCACCGTTTTCTCACCACGCCACCTCCTCCTTGATCAATTTGTGCTGGTGAGCTGCTTCCTTTGCCCTTATCACTGAATATTCAGCCTCTGCTCGTCCCTCCCCGCATACAGTGAAGAACAGCAGCCGCTCTGCGTCCTCTGATCGCCCAAGCTGAACCAATCCCCCTTTTGCCCGAGCTTCCACAGCAAAAAGGTTCACCCCTGAGTGCTCTAGCCGGCTGTGAACTTCCCTCCGCTGTTCCATGCTCGCTGGCGCCTAGAAACAGCAAAGCTTGTGCTGCTCACGAGTTGAAACTGAAGAAGCCGAAACTGGACGCCGTGGACAGCCCAAACCAGAAGGGATCACGCCCAAGCAAGCCACCCCATCTGTGCACCAACAAGTCTGGTTTCTAAACTCTAAAGATCAGCCCCAGCCATTGATCACAGAGGGAGAATTTCAAGTTTTTCTCCCGGGCGGCAGAAACGGACCTTGAGGTAAGGAATTGTAAAATTCGTCCTCAATTCGTGTTTGTTGGGTCTCAAACTTCACACACAAGGTTGTTAACTGCCTAGCACACCTCCTCCATCGATTTTAGACCAAGAAATTGAGTGTAGAGTGAGCAGTCCGAGCTCTTTTAGAGGGTATGCCGCTGGACCCTATCGGGTGCACGGTGCCGATAGGTTTATACCTCATGCCGGTCTTCTACATGGTCCCCTGGTTCTGTAGAGCCCAAGAACCGACCATTTGGTGGAGAATTCACCGTGCAAGACCTCGCCGGAGCTCTAGGGTTTGCTGTGACCAGTGCGCCCTGTTCTCCGGCGAGTTTCAGCCGCCGGCGACCTCACCAACGTGTTCAGCGTGGGGAAATATGGGGGGGGGGGGGCGGCCAGCAGGAGATCTGGAGGTGACTGGAAACTTGTTTTCCGGCGACCTCACCGGAGGGGGCCGCCACTGGTGTGTTTGGCGCGAGTCTGGAGGTTAGGGATGACAGGTGGGACCCACTGTCAGCATTTAAACATTTTCCAGATTTTCCCACTCTAGTTCAAACTTTGGAGAGCCATAACTTTGTGTAGGAGTGTCCAAAAATTGTGAAACAAATTTTTTTGGATTCCTCTCAAATAGTACTATCCAGGGGTGCAGACTAATGTTTATGAAAATCCATGAATTTGGGTCATTAATTCATTTAAATAAAACCTTGTATGAATTTTTACAGGAGTTCTGTTTATTGGAAAATTCCCAAATTTGGACAGGACATTCTTCCAAAATTCCTTGAACTCCAGTAAAAATTTCAGAGTCATTGGACCTCATTTGCTTGGTAAAATGATGTGTTCATTCCTTATGTCTCTGAAAAATAGGAAAATGAACAGAGACAATTTCAGCTTTTCCCCATTCTTTGAAAAATCCATATATCCATGTAGGAGACTCCAAAAATGGTAAAACCAATTCCTATGGACTCAGTACAATTTGTACTTCACAAAAAGTCTACTTTGCAGCATAGGAAAGCATAATATCTAGGGGTAAAGGCAGATTAGTGAAAATCACATAATGAATTATTGTGATCACCTTGAGCCATTTCATGAGCTCAATTTTTGCACACTGCCTAACTAGCTTCCATAGAGGCTGTGGTTAAATTCTCAGCTTCACTGGACCTCTGGAACTTGAGCTACCATCTTGTAGGTTTAAGTGTTCATATAATGGACTTAATCACATGGTGATTTATTTTCCTCCCTTTTCACCTAGCTTTCATCATCTCTAAGCTTTAGATCCAACAACAGAAACCTTGCAGTTGTTTATCTATCTTATGTGTGAGTTAACTTGTACAACAGTTTTGAATCATTTTCCAAATTGCTTTTGAAATATATGTACATTGCAATATAATAGCTCACATGACGTCGACGTTCGACGAGGAATCGACTCTGCAGCGAGGATCTCCATCTCGTGACGAGTTTGGTGGATTCTCCGGAGGAAGACTAAATTATAGCTTCTAACAAAACCGTTGAGCAAGGCAAGCCCCGGTTTGCATATCATTACCGTTTTAAATTTTGCTTTACTTCACATCATGTTTATTAGACTTGAGTGCATTATGTCTAGGATGATTGAAACCCACTTGCATGTCTATTACATCCCTTAGTAGAAGGTTTAGTGTAGACTTTGCCTCGTTGTAGATGCTAGGCTAATGTTGTAGCTAGCTCGGTAGAAGTTGAGTAGTAAAAAGCTACTCGCGAGAAAGGTCGAGTAATGGAGTTACTCGCGAGAGGTTGATGATAAGAGCACCCTCATGAAAATGAGATGGGGACGGGGATGTTCCTGTAGGATGGAGCACTCAAGGTTGGTCTCGACCTGCGATGGGTGTGACAATGCTTGAGACCACATTTGGCCTGGACCGGGATGGTAAGGCAAATGTGGAGGTTGGTTGTAGCCCCGTCCGTGTCGGTTAAGGACCGTATGTATGCGGCCCTGCTGGACAAGATTGAGCTGTACCGGATATATAGTGGGGTATGGGACCCATGAAACCGATGTAACTCGATGGACCATGATATAGAAACTCATCTTTCGCGTGAGAATGGCGTTGAGAAGGCGGGAGGTGTAAATCCTTTAGCGGGCAACTTCGACGTGTCCGTGTAGAGGACCATCCTGCTCGGCGCGAAACGTTTTTCTATGTCGGGGTGTCGTGTGAAAGGTTGCTGCATACAACGTAAGAAAGAGCTCTTGAGAGAGTCTTTCGAGGCGGGTGTATGTGTCGTGTATTCCGGGTTGTTATTGATTCGAATCACCGTCGCTCGCGGAAGAGGGTTGAGCATACTTGCCCACTGCGCCGTGACTTAGTAAGAAGAAGAACTAAGTCTCTTAACTTGCTGTTGGTGGATTAATCACTGTATTGGAACCTTGACTGAAGTAGTTATAGAGCCAACTAAATTTCATTTCCACCTTAGGCTAGCAACATCGGGATAAGCGTTTCTTGTTTGATTGGGGACTTCCGATGTTGTGAGGCGTGAGGACCACTAAAATGAAGGCTATAAGAATCTGAATATAAGGATCAAGTTAGTCAAGATGCATTTTTGCAAATTCCTATGCCTACTTTCTTACTACCCCTGCATGTAGAGTTGCATGTTTAGGAGTGACGGGTAAGTCTTGTTGAGCCTTAGTGCTCACGGTTGCTTCTGAGTTGTTTTTGCAGGTAGCAGGATGCCTGCTATGAAGAGGGTTGTTCGGTGAGACAAGGAACCCTACGGTTCGTTCCACTCATTGGAAACCTAGCCGCTGCCTTTCTTTGGTGAAGCTAGTAGGAAGCGTTCACGGGCTGAACGACTTCTCTTCGGCGTAGTTAGGGTCGAGAGTGAGTAGATTGTCCAGCAAATTTTAATTTCCGCTGCGTGTGTACTTATGTTGTAAAAGAACTTATGTTGAGTAACAAAATGGTTCCTTTATGTTCATACGCCTCTTTTCGTGCATGCTGTTGGGTGCCGCATCACACGGCACCACCCACTGCGATCTCCGGGCGTCACACTCCAATGAAGGGCGTGAACAGATTCGGGGTGAGGGGAAAGTTAGCACCCCGATTCATCGGTCCATTTCAGATTACCGAAACATGTGGATCAGTAGCATACTGGCTGAAATTACCAGAAGCACTTTCCAGTGTGCACGACGTCTTTCACATCTTCCAGCTGAGGAAGTGTCTCAAGCAATCAACTATCATTCAGCTGGAGGATATAGAAGAACTGAAACCGGATCTCACGTATCGGGAGGAACCGGTTCAGATTATTGATGAAAAGCCCCGAACCACACGCAACCGTACGTTGTGGTTCTACAAAGTTCTATGGAGCAATCACTCCATGGACAAAGCGACATGGGAGAGCAAAGGATTTCTTCCCGCGAACTACCCCGACTTTTTCACGTCGCATATACGGTAATTTTTCCACCTTCCTCTCTCTCATTTTCACCTTATAATCTTGGGACGAGATTCTTTTAACGGGGGAGGAATGTAAGGGCTTAAGTTTTTGGCACATATTCAAAGTGTTCATCACCACACACGCACTTCATTTGAAGAAACTTGATGAATACAATTGAAGAGCAAGTAAACACCATAAACATGCTCATTAGAGAATAAATTCACAAAATGTAAAAGTGGCATTTCCCACATGCATCATCTAGGGGCTGAGCTTGTGAAAAACTCCAACACCTTGCTAGGAATGCTCATGCCGAATTTCACCCAAATTCAAACCTTTTTGAAGTTTTTTTGGGTATAACTAGAAAGAGGGTGGTTTGAACTCAAATTCAAATTCAAACTATTTCCATCCCATGAATTCAAAAGTGGGAGGCATATTCTTACTCAGCACATTTTTTGAGCTCACACACCGATTTTCACTCCATTTGAAGTTGATCTTGACATGAGCTAAGTTTAGCAAATTCAAACTTTATTTGAATTTCAAACTGCATATGTGCTGAAAATATATTCAAACAAACCCCAATTTGAATTCTATCCAATTTAAATGGCCAAAGGGTAGATAATTCAAATTACCAAGGTTAATTGGGTCCCCACTGTTTAGAGCAGTGGGGAAAATTCAATTTCAGAGGTTAAAACCGGGGTGGGACCCACATGTTAGCCTCACCAGCGTTTTAACCGACTGAAGGCGCCGCAGCTCGGGTCTTGCATGTGACCGCGCGAGCGCCACGAAGTTTTCCCACCGCTGCCACCTCGTGGTCACCGATCAGCGCCCCAAACCGACGTCCCCAATATTTAGCTGCGAGCTGCCGCCGGCTGCAGCCCATTTTCCCACTGCCTCGACGTTTCCAGCACCGAGAACACCAAGCTGATTGCCGCACAGCCCCGCCGCATCACCTTGCCGTCAACCGGCCAGCACAGTTCCTTCCACCGCAAGCTGAGTCGACAAACGGCACCGATGGTCCTTGCTCGACGTGTTACAACCCTCCGCTACTCGTGATCATTTTCGGTGAAGCTTGCCCGAGCCGATATTCCATCGCTCTGTCAACCTGAGAGCTCCTCCGACTCGACGCCGTCGCCCGAGCAGCGCAAAGCTTCTCCAGCGCGACAAAAATGTCTATGAGGTTAGCATCGAGGTCTAGTAGCTCTTCCCGAACTCCCTAGGTCCCTCTTAGTGCCGGCTAGCCGGAATTTCTATTTTTCCCGATGATCACCGTATAGAGCACCGAGGACCAAAACTCAAAATTCATCGTGATCACTTGATCACTGATAATCCGGGTTGAGATGAAGCTAGAGTAGCACCTCACGGTCACTTCAGCCAAATCCTAGCGGTGATGATCGAGCAAGTAAGCAGAGCACCGGAATTTGGCCATCACCGGTGAAAACGGCCTGGGTCGCCGGTGAGGTCCACTTTCCCGGCGATCCCCGGTCAAGAGGAGGGCAGGGTTAGCTTCCTCGTACCCCAGTGGTGCTTTGCGACCCATTGGCTGATCATGTTCACTGCCGAGACAAGCTTGCACCATCGGAACCGAGCTCCTCTTCCGCCTCCACCGTCGCCGACTAGGTTTCCGGCGATGTCGAGGTCCAAGAGGGTGCCCGGCGTGTGCGCCGTGCTCCAAGGATCACATAGGAAGAAACCGCATCGAAAATTAGGCAGTAGCAGCCGAGAATGAACCGCGCCACCGTCGCTGGACGTCGCGCGCTCGGACGCTGGCGGGAGGTAGACGAAGGCACTGTGCATGGGACCCACGTTCAGTGTTTTAAACATTTCCCGATTTTCAGTTTTAGTTCAAATTTAAACCCACATAACTTTAGCTAGGAAACTCCAAATCGAGTGAACCAAATTTTGTAGGATTCAGCTCTCTGAGTAATTTCCAGCAAATCAAGTTTCACCCTATGAAAATCATTATTTCTCCCAAATAATTCTTCAAATTTTAAATTGTTTAGAATTTTAACTGGAGAACCCTTTGGAGGAAATTTCTGAAATTATGCTAGGATGTTCACCAAAATATCCTTGAGCTACCATAAAAATTTCAGATCCATCTGAGCTCATTTGATCCACCTAATGGTGTGATTAATGAAACTGTTCCAGAGAAAATAGAAAATGTCCAGAAACATTTTCAGAATTTCTCTGAAATTGTTTAGCTCATATCTTCAGCTAGGAACCTTCAAATTAAGTGAGACCAACTCCACTAGAACCCTTTAAGAATCTAGTTTTCATAAAGTCATGGCTTACTCCATGAAAATCCTAAAACACCCTAGGAGCTCCAATTAAGGTCAAGTACATAATTATTTGTGGAGAGCTCAAATGAGCTATGCTGCAAATGAAACTTGACCAAGTCTCTGTTTAGGTTGCATCCAAACCACAGTAAAAATCTCAGAGTCATTGGGTCTGTCTAGTAAGACTTATAGTCTTCACAAGTTTAAGTTCAATTCAAATGCATTTAAATTGATACATATACATGTTATCTCATGTAGTCACTAAGGTTAAGGAGGAACCCAAAGTCTTAGACTTCGTCACTCCGGAAGAGCAGCTAGCCTACGACCAAGAGCAGCAAGGCAAGCTCCGGTTTGCATTAACCCGCTTTTACACATTTTTACTATTTTGAGAACTTCCTTTGAGCACCCACTTATTTCTTGCATTAGAGTCTGGTTTGAAACCCAATTGAATAGCCAAGAATACCATGGGTTGGGATTAGGATTGAAAACCCTGTTTAGCTACTGCAATACTAAGATAGTATAGGATTCGGTACAGGTCGAGTAGTTGGAACTACTCGCGAGGATAGGCTAGAGGCACTCGACTCGGGTAAAGATAGCAAATGAAATACATGGCAAGAAAAATGAGACCGAGCGGAGAGTAAGGGCAGCACGAATTTGTGGCCTGGGTGCTATAGCTCCGCTTGTGTCGATTGAGCACCGAGCCGTGTGCGGGCCTGTTGAACAAGCTAGAACAGTACCGAAGACCTACCGGCTATATGGGAACTGGGAAACCGATGTAACTCGGGTAGCTGGGTATTGAGGCATTGCCTGTCGTTCAGAGGGTAGGTTGAGAGCTCGAGGTGTAAATCGGCTGGCGGCACTGCAGATGTGCGCGCAGAGACCTCTTGCTCGGGACGATAGGACCGGTTTAATATTTGGCTGACGGGTGAAAGGTGGTTGCGTACGACGTCCGGGATGGTTGCTGTAGGCAACATCGAGTACGGGCGTGACGGGTTATTCGGGTAACCCTGCAGGTGTAAATCGATTATAATTGCCGTCCCTCACGGTCAGTGAGTACCACTTGTTCACTGTACCTTGACGTAGAAAGAACAGGTTAGATACATGTTAAAAGTTTGCTGATTTGAAAGACATACTTTGCTTGTTAATGTCTTGTTGTAGTTTAGAGCTAATTAAAGTTCTTTTCAACTTTGGGCAAAGTACATTAGAGAAATGCGTTTCTTGTTTGATTGCGGCTCTCTCATGTGTCTTAGCGTAAGGTTCTCCACAACCTGCAGCTAAAACTTGAAAGTAAGGTTCAAATAATTAGGCGAGTCCTTTGCAACTTATCTTACCTCATGTACCCTAAAACCATCCATGTAGAAGTTTCATGTATAGGAGAGACGGGTCAGTTTTGCTTAGCCATCGTGCTCGCTGCTTGTGTTTGAAGATTTTGCAGGGGTCTATGAGAAATGGACTCCCGAGGAGGAGACGGAAACCCAGGAGGGGAACCCCGTCGAGTGGGAGTCGTGCACGCCGCCGTGTTAGTGTGTGTGCGTGCTAGCGGGGACACGTTCACGGGCTGAACGTGAACTCGATGCATAGTCTACGCCCGTGAGTGTAGATTGAACATATTTTGTTGTACAAATGTTCATAAACCTTTTTATGTAATAAAACTTTGCTTCCGCTTTGTATCTTTGACCTCCGTTATCTGGTGCTGTGCAACGCAGCACCCCTCAGCGTGATCCTGTCTCGACAAGGCCTTGGGGTCGTGTCAGCCTTGCTGAGCCATCGTGCTCACGGTTGCTGCTATGAGTGTGTGCAGGTGAGAAATACCCCACGGACTTGGGGTACGAGTCCACCGGCGAGAACTATCCTCTGTCGGGGACTACCTCTGAGTGGGAGCCGTACACGCCGCATTGATGCTGAGTGGAGCTAGTGTGGGTTGTCCGTAGGGCCGGACAACCAACTTTTTCTAGTTAGGTGGGCGTGAGTTGTATAAAATTAGCTTCCGCTGTAGTAGACTCTGTAAATAGATGGAAACTAAATGTTTGTACTACTTTTGTACATATTCAGCATGTTTTCAATGTAATACTTTGTTTTCCTTGTGATGTGTGCTGTCGGGTGTCGCATCGTGCGGCACCACCCTCTGAGATCCTGGGATGTACGGATTTCGGTGCGTCACAATGAACTCAGTGTTCATGCTGGAGTTGGACAAGTTCGTGGTGGTGTTTATCGACGACATTTTGGTTTATTCCATGTCTGAAGAAGAACACTCCGAACACATCCATATCGTGCTTCAACGATTGCAAGACCATAAACTTTATGCCAAGTTCAGCAAGTGCGAGTTTTGTATCAGCCAAGTGCCATTTCTTGGTCATATTATTTCTTCGGAAGGCATTGCAGTTGATCCAAGCAAGATTGAGCAAGTGCTGAAATAGAAGTCCCCCACCTCTGTTCATGAAGTCAGAAGTTTTCTCGGTCTAGCAGGATATTATCGGAGATTCATCCCAAGATTCTCCAAGCTAGCTAAACTGATGACTGAATCGTTGAAAAAGGGGATCAAATATGTTTGGAGCTCAGCATGTGAAGGAGCTTTCCAAGCATTGGTGAAGCATCTTACAACAGCCCCGGTGTTAGCTGTAAAAGTCCCAAAACATGTAAATAGAAAACTTGGGCTATGAATAAAGTTGAGTTTGAATACAAGAAATGGGACTTACAAAAACTTTTGTGTTGCTCATGAAAGTGTGGCATGTGCAATAAAACTTGAAATTAAGTTTGAACTAAGAGGTGCACTTCCAAAAATAAGAAGGGCATTTTCAAAAGAGAAAATTCAAACTGTTGCTTGAAAAAGTGTATTTGCAATAGGCAACTCAAAGATCAGAGGACATATTTGAATTCCTCAGGTTCAAATTATGAGGGAGACCATTTTGGAGGAAATTTGGAGGTGCTTTGATATGAATATCAAAGGAACTTGTAAAATTCATCCAAATTTGAATTTAAATTTGAAACTGTGGCACAAATTGTCCAATGTAAAAATGGCTTTTGGATTTGGATCCTTCATAGATGAATTTACAATGTGTCAAAAATTTGGAGATATTTTGGGGCAGAAGGGGGGCTGTGGGCCCCACTGGTCATTGAGAGGAGGGGGCCTAACTTACTGCCTAAGTTTCCCCTCCCTGTTTCACTCGGCCGCAGAACAGCGAGGGCGACACCGAGGGCTGCGGCCGACGCCACCTCCTCACCGAAGCAGCACGCTGGAGAGCTGCTCGTGGCGCCTTAACTCTCGGCGTGATCCATCCCCGAGTGATCGAGTCCCATTCGCTGTTTCTTCCCCACGCAAGAAAGAAAATCGGGCCGCCGCTCGTAGCCGCCTCGAGTCTTTGATTGGGAGACCTCCAGGCTCGTGCCACAGCGCCTCAAAAGCCAAAAATCGACACCAGGGGACTTCCCTCTGCTCTCTCGGCACGAACCCGAGAAGTTTTCGGCTGCCCCGATCAAGAACCGTGCGTTCATGTGCTGACCGAGAGCAAAACCCCGAACGGGCTCGCGTGGACAGCCTACACCAGACACTTTCACGCACGAGCGAGGACATCCACGGACGCGCAGGTGACCGGTGCTGCTTCCCTCCTAACCTCAATCAAATCCGTGAACCACCGAGCGAGAATTCGGGAAAACATCACCGGTGGCCCCAGACCGATGATCCGGTATGAAAACCCAAAATTCTCATTTGTTCTTCGTTGTTAGCTCATCAAATCATGCACAAATAAACTAGACTGGATAGCTATCCAATCCCCTTCATAACCCTAGCTAGAAACCCAATGTCTGCGGCAAATTCCGAGCTTTCCGATCAGTGGCCATGGCGGAAACGCGCGGGCGCACGGTGACAACCGGGTTGCCGGCATTTCCTAGCCAGTTGGAGGCCGTGCCGAGCTTGCCTGACCCTCACTGGTGCTTTAGAGAAAATTTCCCGAGCCATTGGCGGGTTAGGGTGCTCGGGCCACAGCGCCGAAGCTGTACCGAAGTGTGCGCACGTCGCCGGCCTACTTTCGGCCACCGGCAGCCCTAGCCAACCCCGTAGACATGTTCCCCAACCCTGAAAACCCCCAGGCGGCGAGTCTCCGGCCAAGAGGCGGCCAGGAAGCCGGGTCCGGCGAGCTCCAGTGGAGCGCCAGCGAGGGGGAGGCGCGGGAGCGAGAGGAAGAAGAAGATCCCATCGGGCCCACGTGTCAGCAGCTGAAGATTAAAAATCCGGATCGGCTGTGGCGTGTGATCCAGTGTGGTGGCGTGGAAAAAGGTCTGTGGCCCCCTGTGGCTTGAGTTCAGCAGCTGACACGTGGGGATGGGGCCACTGTCAGAGTTTAAACATTTCCCCGATTTAATTTGAATTCCAGATTTAGTTCAAACTTTAGAACCTCATAACTTTCGCTAGGAAGCTCAAAATTTAGTGATTCAAATTGGGTTGGATTCAGGATGAAAAGCTCTATCCAAATATACCACCCAATTTGCATGAAAACCAATAGAAAATTCTGGAAAATTATTTAAAACTTTTCAGCAAAAGAATGTTTGAGGGAGTCTGGTTCATCCAAAATTCCCCAAATTTTGCCAGAATATATTTTAGGGTATTAGGAGACTCCTGTAAAAGTTTCAGCTCATTTGAAGTTGATTTAGTTAGGGTAATCCTAGTTCCAAATTTCTGCATTCAAATAAGCACAGAAACATTTTCAGGGAATTTCCAAAAACTTGGAAATTCAGTTCTAGCCATTCCTTAGCTCCAAAATTCTATGAAAAATCATGCATGCTCCCTGAGCTATGTATGAAATTGTAGTTCGCTTGAATTGGCATGAAAGTGCAAATTTATTCTGAATTAATTCCTTTTTGTCTAAATGCTTAGGGAAATGTTCTGGGTGATCTACTTAGTGAAATATTTTGAATTTTGGTCCAGAGGACTTTCTTGTGACAAGGAACTCACAAGAAAATTTCCAGATCCTTTGGAGCCTTGGATTATATTGTCCTGTTCAACTCATTAGTTGATCCCCACCCAAGTGATGAAATCCCACTCATCACTTGATCCTAGTGCTTGAACACAAACCCAAACCACTAGCACCAGTTTCATTTTAAATTCTTAAACAGAGTTCCAGTTTTAAAACTTGTCTATAGCACTTGTTAGCAAGGGTTTTATAATTAAACATGTATTGATGTTCATAACGTGTAGTGTTTAAACGTGGATAAGTGAAGATTGGATCAAGAGGCAAGAAGGCAGGTATTAAGCTTCAAGTCAGCAGAATCTAACTCCATATATCTCTGACTTTAGTCACCTGCTAAACCAAGGCAAGCCCCGGTTTGCACTTAAGTTGTTTTTAAAGTTTTCCCTTTGTTCACTACTATTGGTCAAAGTTTGTATGTGCATTAGGTCAATGATGTTTTATACTCCACTTGCATAACCAAACATGAACCCTGAGGTCAAGGGTAGAATTGTATCATCGCTGTAGGATAAGGCCATGCTAAATAGCGTAGGACATCCGGTAGAAGTCGAGTAGTTGGAATCTACTCGGGAGCTATAGACGGGACTACCTGGGTGTAGATGGAAAAAGAGGGCAAACTAAAGTTTACATTTCCAAAGATGAGACCGGGCAGGATGGTTAGGCAGCGACAAGACGAGGTCTTCGTCGAGTAGCTCTGCCTGTGTCGGTTAAGGACCAATGCGTGTGCGGCACCCAGGAGCAGGTATTGAGTTGTGTACCGGATGCTTACTGACATATGGGAATCAGAAAACCGATGTACCAGGTTCACTGGATTGTAGAGGCATACCACATCGTCTCGTTAGACCTATGAGCCCGAGACGGCGCGACCGGTTCTACAGTTTAGTGTCCTGAGAAAGGTTGCCACATACGACATAATGAAGGACGCCAGAGTTGGGTCTTCAGAGGCGGGCGTATGTGTCGAGTTATCCGGGTAGTGTTTGATTCGAATCACCGTCCATCGCGGTTATTGATTACCGCTTGCTCCCTGTGTTGTGACGTAGTAATCAAGTTGTGTGGAAATAGTTTGCAAAGTTTTAAATGCTGTTATGATAATTGTAAATTGCATGAAGACATTGAAGTAGAGATACAGCAAACTAAAGTTATTTTTCCACGTTGGGACAAGTAACATTGGAACGAAGCGTTTCTTGTTTGATTGTGGAGTTCCAAAGTTGCTAAGCGCAAGGTCACTACTATTATGGCTAAAACCTGAAAGTTAAGGATGAACTCGTAGGCGAGTCTTTTCGCAAATGACAGGGTTAAGTCTTAGGTTACTTTCATGTAGAGTTTCCTGCTCTAGGAGAGATGGTTAAGTCTTGCTGAGCCTTTGTGCTCAGTCTTGCTATATAAGTGGTTTCGCAGGTAAACATCGACGCTATAAAGAAGGTTGTCCGGTGAGACTCGGGAACTTCCGAGTTATGTCACCCTTGGAGAACCTAGCCGCCGCCATGTCTTCGTGTTGCTAGCGAGAGGAGTCCGTGGGCTGGACCCCTCCTCGAGTGCTTCTTAGATACTCCACGTGAGCTGTTTATAGACTTCCGCTGTAGCTATTTTATGTAAATTATTTACAAAGAACAATTTGTAAAGCTTCCGCTTTGATTTATGTAATACATTGTTCCTTATATGTGTGCTGTTCGGTGCCGCATAACACGGCACCACCCAATGCGATCCCCAGACGAGGCGGCACGACCCCGTGATGGAGGTCGGGCCCTCTCAGCATGGTATCAGAGCCGCATTGTTAATAGCACACGGAATAAGGATCGTATTACGACAAAAACTTAGGATACGGTGAGGAAACGGTATTAGGCCCACATAAGGACTATAGTAGTATAGTTACTTAAAGTGGCAGGACTAACATATTTGTTATAATTCTGAATTTTTGATTATGTAACGATGCTCCTACGTTCTGGTAAGCATGGTAAGGAACGCCACCGAAAGCAGGTCAATTTCGGTTAGCTCCCCTGACGAGGAAAGTGGTTCAGGGATAGGTCTCACAGCTTTGTGTGAGACGTCAATATGAACTCTTGGACTCTCCATGTTCCTGAGTTCATATGAAACGCTGATCCCTAGCGTGCATTAGGCAAGTAAGTGGAGACCCCATCGTGTGGTCAGTAACGCGATAGTGTGTTCGTCTGGAAGTAGCCCAGGAGGACATATGCAGCGCTTGCCATCTGCGTGCCCTGCAGGGCAGTAGGTGGTATCCGTTGGGTTGATAACATTCCCAACCGTGACAACCCGTTCATGACATACTCGGGTTCCCCGTCGTGTGGTGTTGAAACACGATCACGTACGTTGCGACGTGACTTAACTCAAGGACAGCCGTATGACAATGATACGGGCGTTTGTATTTACTTTCAAATATGGAACTGCCTGTAATGAAACAACCTTTGAGTGCACCACTATTTAGTGATCTTCTGCAGGTACTAACCATGTACGTATCCCGTGTAGTACACATATGCAAGAGACCGTCTTAGTGCCACTGATAGTACGTATATGCCGGTGTAATCCGGTTAGGATTTTTATTTGGTGAGGCTACGTAGTACCGACATGTTTCTTACGGTGCATCGAGACCGTACTACACTTAATAACCTCTTCCCTATGAAGAAATGATTCCTGAACTAACTTTCAACTAAAAGTGGAAGTTTGAAACAAGTAGTAGCTACTGAACTCTTATTTTGAGCTAAGATTCAAATGAGAGTATAACTAGGTATCAAAGTTTTCAAAAAACAGAGTGCTCTGTTTCTGGCAGGAATTCTTGCTGGACTCTAACAGGGCATAACTCTGAGTAGCTTGACCCAAATATGGTGTATGATACAGTTCTGGGAAGATTTTCATGTGCTGTACAATTTCTTTGTAGACCTCCAGAGCAAAATCACACTTTAAGTTGGTGAAAAGTCCAGTTGAAGGCAAACTGTTCAAAACCAGGACAGTAGCAAAAACCTCTCTGGACCTTTGTGTTTTTATGCCATAACTTCTTGTAGAAAAATCCTTAAGAAGCCTATAAGTACTTCTTGGAAAGCTACTTAAGTTTACTAAACCTTTGGTATTGAACTCAAGTCAAGAATCTGTTGATAACTTTAGTAAAATTTGGAGTTTGTGTGAACCGGTCAGGGTAGTCCTGCTGATTAGTTTAGCGTACTTAAGATTTGTTTAAACATGAATGTGGTTATGCTTTCATAAATTTCATGACATGTTCATGTTTTACTTATCTTTACTTACTACTGAGATAGAATTTTGATTGACTCAAAATTTTGTTTCGTGCAGTATGGTACGCGCACACTCTCAAATGGAGATTGGAGGTTCAAGTCGAGGTGGGAATGACTCGACTTCATCACAAGAGCCATCGCCAACAGGATTGGCTGAAATTATGGCGAAGATGAATGAAACTCTCCAAACTCTAGTTCAGCAAGGCATAGAGCGAGAAGCTCAATGTCACATGCCAACTCAGAGCACGTATCTGGATTTCTTGGCGACACAACCGCCGGTATTCTCTGAGGCGGCTGACCATTGTGAAGCAAATCACTGGTTACGTGTCATCGAGTTCAAGTTTGGGTTGATCCAATGTGATGAATTATTGAAGACTCTATATGCCGCTCAGCAGCTTCACAGCTTTGTGGGAGCATGGTGGGCAGAGTACCTTGCTGTCCAACCAGCAGGGCATCGTGTCACATGGGCGGAGTTCCAGGCTACATTTCATGCTCGTTTCATCCCTGCTGGCATAATGCAAACAAGCCATGATGAATTCTGGAACCTAAAACAAGGCGACATGAGCGTTATTGAGTATGCGAAGGAATTGAATCGCTTAGCTCAATATGTCCCTGACTATGTGAAATCACCATCCATGCGGGGTTATCACTTTTACCGAGGGCTGACCGCTAGGCTGCGATGTGAATTGGCTCAAGTTAGCCAAGAGAATTTTGATGAGTTTGTGAGCTGTGCTATCGCTCAAGAATATTATTCCAACCTCTACCTCAAAGAAAAGAGGGAGAGGGACTCATCACAGGATCAAGACAATCGTCTACCTCAGAAGTATCAGTTGGTGATCCGTTCACCTTCCAGTCGAGAGATTCCACAAGAGGTGCAATCATTCTGGGAGTGTGACGACTCTTCTACTCCACAGAGGTCTTATTCACCTCCACCGCAGCAGCAACTTGATTCTTATGCACCTCAGTATCAACAAGGTGCACTAGAATATTATTACCCTAAAGAGGTGGAAGATGAACAAGGTAATTTCTCAGTTGAACCAAGTGCTGTCCCACTTCATGTTGACAACGAGCTCAATGTCAATGAAGCAACTGAACCGAACAGCAACAACGTGTCTGCGGGTCCAGTTCCAAAAAGTGATCTTGGGCAGCCCAGAAAAGCTATGTCAAAAGTGGGGACAGTCAATTATGTGTCAGTCGATGATCTGCCAAAGGGAGGACCTGTTCTTGCTGGCAGGTTCACCTTAAATGACAAGCTGGTTGTCATTTTATTCGACTCTGGTGCGACACATAACTTCATTAGCAGGGCAATGGTGATCCGGGATCAGATCTCCACAACTGTCACAAAAGGTTCTTACCTTATTCATTCGCCAGGTGGAGACATATCAACTAATGAAGTCGTCTCTCGAGCACCACTTTGCTTGGGTGGAAAAATTTATTCTACCACCCTCATCATTCTCGAAGACCAAGGAATCAATGCCGTATTGGGAATATCATGGTCGACCTTCCATAAGGCTGTTCTTGACATCGAGAACAGGAGTGTTCACTTGGACTCTCCACTTCACGGGCGCCAAACCTTGTATCTCGGCAAAGCGGTTTCCAAAGACCCAGAAGTATGTAATGCCGAGGCGTGCAGGCTAGAAGACATTCTGGTAGTCCGTTAATATCCGGACGTGTTTCCCGAAGATCTTCCAGGCTTACCACCTGAGCGCGAGGTGGAGTTCAAAATAGAGTTGATACCGAGAACCACGCCGATCTCTCGGAGACCATATAAAATGGCTCCGAATGAATTAGCCGAGCTGAAGGAGCAACTCAAGGATCTGATGGACAAGGGGTTTATTCGTCCAAGTTCATCACCATGGGGTTGCTCAGCTTTATTTGTGAAGAAGAAGGATGAGACGCTGAGGCCATGCGTCAATTATCGTCCTTTAAATGCTGTGACAATAAAGAACAAGTATCCACTACCAAGAATTGATATCCTCTTCGATCAGCTAGTGGGTGCTAAAGTCTACTCTAAGATGGACTTAAGGTTGGGATATCATCAAATCAAGATCCGAGCAGAAGATGTCCCGAAAACAGCATTGCCGACAAGATATGGACTCTATGAGTATCTTGTCATGTCATTTGGGTTGACCAATGCTCCGGCCCACTTTATGTATCTAATGAACTCGGTGTTCATGCCGGAGCTGGATCAGTTCGTCGTGGTATTCATCGATGACATATTGGTCTATTCCAAATCTGAGGAGGAACACGCTAAACATTTGCATATTGTGCTCCAACGACTGAGAGATCACAAGCTCTATGCAAAGTTTAGTAAATGTGAATTCTGGATCAACCGAGTGCCATTTCTTGGGCACATTATTTCAGCAGAAGGCATTGCTGTTGATCCAAGCAAGATTGAACAAGTGCTGAAGTGGAAGTCTCCAACATCAGTCCATGAAGTTCGTAGCTTCTTGGGTTTGGCGGGATATTATCGGAGGTTCATCCCGAGCTTCTCAAAAATCTCCAAACCTATGACGGAGATACTGAAGAAGGGCATCAAATATGATTGGAGCAAGTGATGTGAGGAAGCTTTTCAAGCGTTGGTGAAACACCTCACAACAGCCCCGGTTCTAGCTCAATCGGATACAACCAAGCCATTTGATGTTCATTGTGATGCGTCCGGCATCGGACTTGGTTGTGTACTCATGCAAGGAGGACACGTGGTCGCATATGGATCACGGCAATTACGGAATCATGAGCAACATTATCCAACTCATGATCTCGAGCTTGCTGCCGTGGTACTAGCTTTGAAGATGTGGAGACATTACCTATTGAGAAATCTGGTTCATCTCTACACCGACCACAAAAGTTTGAAGTACATATTCACTCAGAAAGAGTTGAATATGCGACAACGGCGATGATTGGAGCTGATCAAGGACTATGAGATTGAAATTCATTATCATCCGGGCAAGGCAAATGTGGTTGCCGATGCACTCAGCCGGAAGTCTCATATTCATAACCTGACCATTACGCCGATAGAAGAGGAAGAACCAAGTCTTTACTTGGTTCCATATGGAGCTTTACATAATCTGGCTCTCATACCTACAACAAGGGAGGAGGTCATGGAAGCTCAAAAGAAATACAAGGACATGGCTCATATCAGAAGGAGGTTGAAGGACGGGGAGATGAAATGTTTCCGGTTAGATGATGAAGGCACTCTATGGTTCAAGGACCGGATAGTCGTACCCCGTGATATGAGGCTGCGAAAGAAAAATTTGGATGAGGCTCACTTATCAAAATTTTCTATTCACCCGGGCAGCAATAAAATGTACCAAGACCTCCGGAAGAAGTTTTGGTGGACACGTATGAAATGTGAAGTTGGAAAATACGTTTCAGAATGTGATACATGTCGAAGAATTAAGGCCGACCACGTGAAGAAGTCGGGCCTGCTGCAACCGCTACAAATACCGGCATGGAAGTGGGAAGACTTGAGTATGGATTTCATCATTGGGTTGCCGATTACATCCCACCACCATGACTCGATTTGGGTAATTGTGGACCGGTTGACCAAATCGGCACGCTTCATCCCCGTGCATACCAGATACACCACCAAGCAGTATGCAGAATTATACATAGCACGGATCTTGTGCCTACATGGAGTTCCTCGGATGATTATCTCCGATCGAGACACGTTGTTTGTTGCTCGTTTCTGGGAGCAGCTATACGCATCTTTGGGAACAAAATTGATTCGAAGCTCCGCGTATCACCCTCAAACCGATGGGCAAACTGATAGGGTGAATCAAATACTTGAAGATATGCTGAGAGCATGTGCCATCCACCACGGTAAGAGCTGGGATGATCACTTACCGTTGGCAGAGTTCTCATATAACAACGGGTATCGATCAAGTATAAAATGGCGCCTTATGAAGCTCTCTATGACCGGAAGTGCCGCACACCCTTGAACTGGTATGAATCCGGCGAGAGAGTTATTTACGGGATTGATCTCGTGAATGAGGCTGAAGAGCGGGTAAGGCTTATTCAAGCAAATTTTAAGGCCGCTCAGTCCAGACAAAAGAGCTACGCGGATAAGAGGCGTCGTCCTCTGGAGTTTCAAGTTGGGGACCACGTATACCTCCACGTATCTCCTATGAAGGGCATTCACCGATTCGGAGTGAAAGGGAAATTAGCTCCATGTTTTATCGGTCCCTTCGCCATCATTGAAAGGTGTGGACCCGTGGCATACCGTTTGGAATTGCCGGCAGCCTTAGCCGGAGTTCATAACGTCTTCCACATATCTCAGTTGCGGAAGTGTTTGAAAATTCCAACAGAGATCCTCACGGTAGACATAGCAGATTTGAATCCGGACCTCACCTATGTTGAGCATCCAACCCGGATAATTGATGAAAAGACTCGCGAGACCAGAAACTAGACGCTACGATTTTTCAAGGTGCTATGGGAAAATCACACGTCCGACGAAGCTACGTGGGAAAGTGAGGAGTATTTGCAGCGCAATCATCCGGAGTTGTTAGAGGCTTCTATGTAGTAGTTGTCCTCTCCACTTTGTCCTTAATCATGAATCTCGGGACAAGATTCTTTTTAAGTGGGGAGGAATGTAAAAATCCCAAAACTTGTAAATAGAAAACATGGGCTATGAATAAAGTTGAGTTTGAATACAAGAAATGGGACTTACAAAAACATTTGTGTTGCTCATGAAAGTGTGGCATGTGCAATAAAACTTGAAATTCAGTTTGAACTAAGAGGTGCACTTCCAAAAAGAAGAAGGGCATTTTCAAAAGAGAAAATTCAAACTGTTGTTTGAAAAAGTGTATTTGCAATAGCCAACTCAAAGATCAGAGGACATATTTGAATTCCTCAGATTCAAATTATGAGGGAGACCAATTTGGAGGAAATTTGGAGGTGCTTTGATATGAATATCAAAGGAACTTGTAAAATTCATCCAAATTTGAATTTAAATTTGAAACTGTGGCGCAAATTGTCCAATGTCAAAATGGCTTTTGTATTTGGATCCTTCATAGATGAATTTACAATGTATCAAAAATTTGGAGATATTTTGGGGCAGAAGGGGGGCTGTGGGCCCAACTGGTCATTGAGAGGAGGGGGCCTAACTTACTGCCTAAGTTTCCCCTCCCTGTTTCGCTCGGCCGCAGAACCAGCGAGGGCGACACCGAGGTCTGAGGCCGGTGCCACCTCCTCACCGAAGCAGCACGCTGGAGAGCTGCTCGTGGTGCCTTAACTCTCGGCGTGATCCATCCCCGAGTGATCCAGTACCCGTTCGCTGTTTCTTCCCCACGCAAGAAAGAAAATCGGGCCGCCGCTCGTAGCCGCCTCAAGTCCTTGATCGGGAGACCACCAGGCTCGTGCCACAGCGCCTCAAAAGCTGAAAATCGACACCATGGGACTTCCCTCTGCTCTCTCGGCATGAACCCGAGAAGTTTTCGGCTGCCCCGACCAAGAACCGTGCGTTCATGTGCTGACCGAGAGCAAAAACCCGAACGGGCTCGCATGGACAGCCTACACCAGACACTTTCATGCCCGAGCGAGGACATCCCCGGACGCGACGGTGACTGGTGCTGCTTCCCTCCAAACCTCAAGCAAATCCGTGAACCACCGAGCGAGAATTCGGGAAAACATCGCCGGTGGACCCAGACCGATGATCCGGTATGAAAACCCAAAATTCTCATTTGTTCTTCGTTCTTAGCTCATCAAATCATGCACAAATAAACTAGACTGGCTAGCGATCCGATCCCCTTCACAACCCTACCTAGAAACCCCATATCTGCGGCAAATTCCGAGCTTTCCGATCGGCGGCCATGGCGGGAACGCGCGGGAGCACGGTGACAACCGGGTTGCCGGCATTTCCTAGCCAGTTGGAGGCCGTGCAGAGCTTGCCTGACCCTCACTGGTGCTTTAGAGCAAATTTCCCGAGCCATTGGCGAGTTAGGGTGCTCGGGCCACGGCGCCGAAGCTGTACCGAAGTGTGCGCACGTCGCCGGCCTACTTCCGGCCACCGGCAGCCCGAGCCAACCCCGTAGACATGTTCCCCGACCCTGAAAACCCCCAGGCGGCGAGTCTCCGGCCGAGAGGCGGCCGGGAAGCCGGGTCCGGCGAGCTCCAGTGGAGCGCCGGCGAGGGGGAGGCGCGGGAGCGAGAGGAAGAAGAAGACCCCATCGGGCCCACGTGTCAGCAGCTGAAGATTGAAAATAGGGATCGGCTGTGGCGTGTGATCCAGTGTGGTGGCACGGGAAAAGGTCTGTGGCCCCGTGTGGCTTGAGTTCAGCAGCTGACACGTGGGGATGGGGCCACTGTCAGAGTTTAAACATTTTCCGATTTAATTTGAATTCCAGATTTAGTTCAAACTTTAGAACCTCATAACTTTCGCTAGAAGCTCCAAATTTAGTGATTCAAATTGGGTTGGATTCAGGATGAAAATCTCTATCCAAATATCCAACCCAATTTGCATGAAAACCAATAGAAAATTCTGGAAAATTCTTTAAAAAGTTTCAGCAAAAGAATTTTTGAGGGAGTCTGGTTCATCCAAAATTCCCCAAATTTTACCAGAATATTATTTAGGATATTAGGAGACTCCTGTAAAAGTTTCAGCTCATTTGAAGTTGATTTAGTTAGGGTAATCCTAATTCCAAATTTCTGCATTCAAATAAGCACAGAAACATTTTCAGGGAATTTCCAAAAACTTGGAAATTCAGTTCTAGCCATTCCTTAGCTCCAAAAATCCTAGGAAAAATCATGCATGCTCCCTGAGCTATGTATGAAATTGTAGTTCACTTGAATTGGCATGAAAGTGCAATTCAGAATTAATTCCTTTTTTCCTAAATTCTTAGGGAATTGTTCTGGGTGATCTACTTAGTGAAATATTTTGAATTTTGGTCCAGAGGACTTTCTTGTGACAAGGAACTCACAAGAAAATTTCCAGCTCCATTGGAGCCCTGGATTATTATGTCATGTTCAACTCATTAGTTGATCCCCACCCAAGTGATGAAATCCCACTCATCACTTGATCCTAGTGCTTGAACACAAACACAAACCACTAGCACCAGTTTCATTTTAAATTATTAAACAGAGTTCCAGTT
Organism: Neostapfia colusana; assembly: GCA_030760725.1. Taxonomy (NCBI): domain Eukaryota; kingdom Viridiplantae; phylum Streptophyta; class Magnoliopsida; order Poales; family Poaceae; genus Neostapfia; species Neostapfia colusana. The sequence continues at coordinate 47,497,011 of JASWHV010000018.1, read as the reverse complement.
TTAAAACTTTTCTTTAGCACTTGTTAGCTAGGGTTTTATAATTAAACATGTATGCATGTTCATAATGTGTAGTGTTTAAACGTGGATAAGTGAAGATTGGATCAAGAGGGAAGAAGGCAGGGATTAAGCTTCAAGTCAGCAGAAACTAACTCCATATATCTCTGACTTTAGTCACCTGCAAAATCAAGGCAAGCCCCGGTTTGCACTTAAGTTGTTTTTAAAGTTTTCCCTTTGTTCACTACTATTGGTCAAAGTTTGCATGTGCATTAGGTCAAGGATGTTTTATACTCCACTTGCATAACCAAACATGAACCCTGAGGTCAAGGGTAGAATTGTATCATCGCTGTAGGATAAGGCCATGCTAAATAGCGTAGGACATCCGGTAGAAGTCGAGTAGTTGGAATCTACTCGCGAGCTATAGACGGGACTACCTGGGTGTAGATGGAAAAAGAGGGCAAACTAAAGTTTACATTTCCAAAGATGAGACCGGGCAGGATGGTTAGGCAGCGACAAGATGAGGTCTTGGTCGAGTAGCTCTGCCTGTGTCGGTTATAGACCGATGCGTGTGCGGCACCCAGGAGCAGGTATTGAGTTGTGTACCGGATGCTTATTGACATATGGGAATCAGGAAACCGATGTACCAGGTTCACTGGATTGTAGAGGCATACCGCGCGATCCTTCTCCACTTCAGAGGCGGGCGTATGTGTCGAGTTATCCGAGTAGTGTTTGATTCGAATCACCGTCCATCGCGGTTATTGATTACCGCTTGCTCCCTGTGTTGTGACGTAGTAATCAAGTTGTGTGGAAATAGTTTGCAAAGTTTTAAATGCTGTTATGATAATTGTAAATTGCATGAAAACCATGTTTGAAGTAGAGATAGAGCAAACTAAAGTTATTTTTCCACCTTGGGACAAGTAACATTGGAACGAAGCGTTTCTTGTTTGATTGTGGAGTTCCAATGTTGCTAAGCGCAAGGTCACTACTATTATGGCTAAAACCTGAAAGTTAAGTATTAACTCGTAGGCGAGTCTTTTCGCAAAAGACAGGGTTAAGTCTTAGGTTACTTTCATGTAGAGTTTCCTGCCTTAGGAGAGATGGTTAAGTCTTGCTGAGCCTTTGTGCTCACTCTTGCTATATAAGTGGTTTTGCAGGTAAACATCGACGCTATAAAGAAGGTTGTCCGGTGAGACTCGGGAACTTCCGAGTTATGTCACCCTTGGAGAACCTAGCCGCTGCCATGTCTTCGTGTTGCTAGCGAGAGAAGTCCGCGGGCTGGACCCCTCCTCGAGTGCTTCTTAGATACTCCACGTGAGCTGTTTATAGACTTCCGCTGTAGCTATTTTATGTGAATTATTTACAAAGAACAATTTGTAAAGCTTCCGCTTTGATTTATGTAATACATTGTTCCTTATATGTGTGCTGTTCGGTGCCGCATAAGACGGCACCACCCAATGCGATCCCCGGGCGAGGCGGCACGACCCCGTGATGGAGGTCGGGCCCTCTCATTAGCTCTACCGGATACGACCAAGCCCTTCGACGTATATTGTGATGCGTCTGGTATCGGGCTTGGCTGTGTATTGATGCAAAAAGGAAGAGTGGTCGCCTATGGCTCACGTCAACTTCGTAACCATGAGCAGCACTAAACGACTCATGATCTGGAGCTCGCTGCTGTGGTGTTGGCGTTAAAAATGTGGAGACACTATCTACTTGGGAACTTAGTGCATCTCTACAACGACCACAAAAGCTTGAAGTATATATTCACTCAAAAGGAGTTGAATATGCGGCAACGGAGATGGCAAGAGCTGATCAAAGACTATGAGATCGAGATTCACTACCATCCCGTTAAGGCAAACGTGGTTGCCGATGCCTTAAGCCACAAATCTCACGTCAACCATCTGTCCATCACTCCGCTTGAAGAGGAGGAGCCGAGTTTATACTTGGTTCCTTATGGGGCATTATGGAAGCTCAGAAGAAAGACGTGGGAATGTCGCACATTCGGAGAAGAATGAAGAATGGAAAAATGAAATGCTTCCGAAGGGATGAACAAGGTACTCTATGGTTTAAAGACCGTATAGTGGTACCCCGTGACATGAAGCTTCGGAAGAAAATCTTTGATGAAGCTCACTTGTCCAAGTATTCTATTCATCCGGGCAGCAACAAGATGTACCAGGATCTGAAAACCAGATTTTGGTGGACACAGATGAAAAGAGAAATCGCAAAGTATGTATCCGAATGGGATATGTGTCGGTGGGTGAAAGCCAACCATATGCGTATAGCCAGACAGCTGCAACCATTCAACATTTCGGCGTGGAAGTGGGAGGATATCAGCATGGACTTCATAGTCGGGTTACCTCTCACCTCCCACAAAAATGATTCGATTTGGGTGATAGTCGATCGACTAACCAGGTCGGCTCATTTTATTCCTGTACATACAAAGTATGTATCCAAGCAATATGCGGAGCTGTATATTGCAAGGATCTTGTGCTTGCACGGTGCTCCCCGCTCCATTATTTCAGATCACGGTGCACTGTTCGTAGCTTGGTTTTGGGAACAGCTGCACGCGTCATTGGGGACCAAAATGATCCGAAGCTCCGCATATCACCCGCAGACTGATAGTCAAACTGAACGGGTGAATCAAATGATTGAAGCATGCTACGCGCTTGGGCCATCCACCACTGTAAAAACTGGGACGATCATTTACCGTTGGCTAAGTTTTCATATAACAATGGCTATTAAGCTAGCATAAAGATGGCGCCGTATGAAGCTCTCTACGGCCGGAAATGTCGCATACCTCTCAATCGGTGTGAGCCCAGCGAGCGAGTCATATACGGTATTGAACATGTAAATGAGGCTGAAGAACGAGTACATGTAATACAAACCAATCTTAAGGCTGCTCAATCTTGTCAGAAGAGCTATGCGGATAAAAGACGCCGTCCTCTCCACTTCGACATCGGGGACCATGTTTATGTTCGATTTTCTCCGATGAAAGGAGTTCATCATTTCGGAGTGAAGGGAAAGCTTGCAACGGGATTCATCGGTCCGTTCGCCGTCATTGAAAAATGCGGACCCATGGCCTATCGTTTGGAGTTACCAGCATCACTCACGGGAATTCACTACGTATTCCACATCTCTCAAGCCCTCGGTTGAAATCCGCACCGAAGACATAGAAGTTCTCCAACCGGACCTCACATACTTGGAGTATCCGATCCGGATTATCGATGAAAAGAATCGCGCCACAATAAACCAGAGCTTATGGTTTTACAAGGTCTTGTGGAGTAACCATACCGCTTATGAGGCGACATGGGAAAGAGAGGACTATCTACAAGCGAATTATCCAGACTTGCTATCATCGTATACCCGGTAAAGTTTCCCCCACTTTGCTTTTCTTTTCGAATCTCGGGACAAGATTCTTTTTTAGGGGGAGGTATGTAAAATCCCACAAAGTGCTAGCAAGAAATTCAGCACATTCACATTTAGGAAAAATGAGGGGAATCAAAACTTTGAATTATAACGGTGTGAGTCATTGTGATGATTCAAACTTCCAAAAATCTTCCAAACATGGAGATCTTAATTCATAACTTAGGACTCCATAATCCAAACATTAAGCCTTCCAAATTTCAGCTCATTTTGAGGGGTTTAATTTTTTTGGAATTAAAAGAGTAAGCCCTCAAATCTGAATTTAAATTTCAGTTTCAAATTCCAATTTCCGCAACCTGCAAATTTGGTTTCACAAATATGTTCCCCACATTTGAATTAGCATCCATACCAAAATTCAGATTATTTGAGTTTTTTTACCATGCTTTTGGAGCAATGGAAGGAGGGAGATTCAAATTCAAATTCAAAGAGCCAAATACATTTCAAATTCCACACCAGAATTAAGTCCATTTGAATTTCAAAAATTAAAACCATGACTTGGTGTGGAAGTATAGCTTTTAATTGTTAGTAGCTGTGTAAAAATATCAGTGGAAAAAATAAAAAAGTGTTGAGGGGAGGGACCCAGCAGTCAGCCACACAATTCTACTCAACTGACTCTGTTTTCACCTCGGCGTGCCACCGAGCGGATGCACGAGCTGCTGGCTGTCGACGTGCCTTCCACCACAGCTGGGTTTCTCCACGTACTCAGCCTTAACTGAGAGCCCTTGAATGTCCACCTCGCTCCTTCATCGTTTTCCCGTGCCGCTGCACCGTGCGAACAAAAAAATCCCTCCACTGACCGGACCCGGCTCCACCACCTCTGTAACTCAATCGAGCGCCAGCCAACCACCTTGTACCGAGCCCCCCCCCCCCAAGCAGAAAAACAGCACCGCGCGATCCTTCTCCACTTCCTCGACGCAAGAACTGCCCGAGCCTCGGCTTCTAAACTCCGAGCGCACGTCTTTTTCACGGCTGCCGAGCTGCACCGCAATCGGGCTCACGTGGACAGCCCGACAGGGAGGTTTTCACAGCCGAGCAAAGACACCCATGGACGCGTTGGTGATCCGTGCTTATTCTCCCCGAACCTTGAGCCCAGCCGTAGCTCCTGGCTGGCGAATTCGGTGAAATTCATCCAGGCCCGGCAACTCGACACTTCGGTATGAAACCGAAAAATTCTCACTTCATAAATTGTTCTTAGGTAACTGAATTTTGCACATGGGAGCTAAACGAGCTGGTGATCATCTTCGCTTTGCAGCCCTAGCTCGAATATCCACGTAGACCAACCATTTTCAGTTTGCCCGAGCACAAACTTGGCGGCGCGCCTCGAGCGCACGGTGAAAGCATGGTAGCCGCCGTTTCCGCACCTGTTGGCGTATTCACTGAGCATCCCTAGCCTCCACTGGTGCTATAGAACCGATCAACTGAACGTTTGGCAGGCAAGAACGTCGGGCCAACGTCGCCGAAGTTGTTCCGTGGCCGCCGCACGTCGCCGGCATGTTTCCGGCCACCGGCACCCCGAGAGGACCCCACCAACGGGTTCAGCAACCCCGAAAGCCCCCAGGCGGCGAGTCTCGGCTCCGAAGTTGGCCAGGAAAGTCATTCTGGCGAGCGTGGGCAGCGCGAGGTAGACGAAGGGGGCCAGGGTGCCACCTGTCAGTCTCTGGAATCGGCACGGGATCAGTTTGTGGCACGGGATCGGGTGCGGCTGCGTGGGTGGAACCCATGGGTTGCGGTGTGGCTGCGATGTCAATGGCCCAGTTCAAATAGTGGGGCCCCGAACCAGATTTTAAACTTTTCCCGAATTTCAGATTTAGGTCAACTCTGAAACCCCATAACTTTTAGTAGCATTGTCTAAAATTTGTGAAACAAATTTTGTTGGATTCCTCCCAGTCAGTACTTTGTATAGATGCAGAGAACCTGATCTGAAGATCTCTGGAATTTTCTCCAAAATTCAACAAAGTTAAATTTTTGGGAATTAATTCCAGAAGATCCCTGTTACGGAATTTCCTCAAAATTTGGCCAGAAAATTCTTCGTAGCATTAGTGATCCCCTGTAAAAATTTGAGCTTCATTGGATTACATTTGCTAGGCTAAACTCTGATCCAATGTTCAGCCTTCATTTGGAATTTCCAAAATAAACAGAAACTTTTTCAGGATTTGATACAAACTTCAAAATTCCATTTCTCCCTGTAGGTAACTCAAAAAATTGTGAAACAAATTTTATTAGTACCAGAGAGATTTGCTCTAACTAGATCTTCTACTGTCCAAACGTCAGATTTGGGATCAAAATCCAGAGAAGCCTTGTACTTTTGAGAATTTTGGGAGACCACAAGCTTCCATGAAACTTCTCGAAATTTTGCTCAGATCGTCCTTTTAGAGTCTAGTATCTACTGGAAAAATCCTAAAGCCAATTAAGGAACCTAAATAGCAGTAGCTATGAATAGAAGTTTACTTCTTATAAATCATTAGTACTTATACATCTATTTTGTTGCATATCATATAGTGACCGAAGTTGAGAACAGCCCGGAGCCGTTAGAAGTCCTCCCACCAGATGTTAACTTTCCGTATAACTCGCAACCAGGCAATCCCCGGTTTGCATTTAATTACCTTTTGCAAAGTTTTCATTTGTACCACTTATGTCTAGGGTGAATTGCTTGCATTAGAGTTAAGGTGATTGAAACCCCACTGGCATGACTTTTAAATCCTATGTAGGGCTGGGTAGTTTATAACTCGATGAGTAGATAATGCCACGCTAATGTTCTTAGGATATCGGTAGAAGTCGAGTGGTTGGAATCTACTCGAGAGATTGGAATTTTATCACACGGGATGGAAAGAAGTAGAGAATGGCTTAAGAATGTGAAACTGAGACGCTCCACGCTTAAGAATGGCTTAAGAATTTTATCACACGCTCCATGCAGCGACCTCCTGCCCGTTACAGATGGACCGCTTCGACATTTGGGTTTCCTTTAAAAAGTGTCTGCATACAAGAGAGTAGGAAGGTGTGAAGCACCACACTTCTGAAAGTGGGTGTATGTTGTCACAACCGGTTTCTCCGAAGAACAACCAAGTGAATATCACATGTATGCCAGGATCATTTTCACATACATGTGACAACAAATAGTTAAGCATCATCATATTACAAGCCAGGTGTTCGAATATAAATAGGTCTTACATAGCATACGTCTCGATGGACGATAATAAGTTCATAACATGTAAATAAAACAGCAGCGGAATGTAAATCTTGTGGGCTCCGTCACAGGCGTTGCCCGGGGGACTCCGTGAACCTAAAATCCTTCTTCGGAACCAAAGTTTTGGTGATTGAACACCACATCATCCCCTTGACCTGAGCAGCAATATAAACCAACAGAAAAGCAAGTTTGAGTACCGTGGGTACTCAGCAAGTGTGGGAAAGTTATGTCATGCATGGCTAGAGCAAGGAGAGGTTGAACTCATGGTTAAAGCACTACGCAATTAATACCTATCACCTTAGCTTATTAAGCATCTACATTACTACACAGGTGAAATGGTCCCAATCTCCCAACCCATCATCAAAATCAAGTAACCATAACATCACTTCCAATGTTAAGCTCCCCGCTTAACATCCTCATCTTCCCAATTCAACATCCTCTAATCATGAATAAGTCCAAGCCGCTCTTGACCATGAGCATGGCTGTCATGACAGTTTTGACTCTGCAGAGTTTGCACCACTGTACCCAGATGTAGTGATTTCATCCCCCGTTGCAGGGTGGACTAAAAGAACCTCCATTATTCCAGTGGCCGCGAACCACATTAACACTTCCCAGGTGTGTAGTCAGGAGATCACTTCGAGGCCTTTACAAAGGGATTCCCGACGAGCGTGGGCCCACTGAGGTTTCACCCCTAACAGCATACAAGAGGCTCCAACCCCACTGCAGTGGCCCCCTCTTGAGCCTTGCGGTTTATATGGTAGTCCAGCTGACACCTATTCCCCGCACCATCCAACACACCCATACTACGCCGGGGATACACCTAATTAATTGCCCAAGCTGCCCCATCTCAGCATGTGGTTGGCACGGTAAAGTCAGGTTACAAGCTCCATGAATCGGTCCTTAGGATCCAGGCAAGTACTAAACACAAACCCGAGTCTCGTGCACACAGCACCAACCAAATCATCCAACTTTCCTCGATCCCTACCTCTACATAACTCATAATATCTCATTCAAGAGTAAGGTAAATAAGTTGATGATATCATATCCCACTTTTCCGATTCTAAGAATGGCTAAGCATAAGTATGTAAATAAATGATATAATCAAATAAATCCCAACCCAAGCTACAAGGAAACAAGATAATGCAATTCTAGGGAAACTTCCTAGCATGGGTATCATACTCCAATTTGACCATGCAATTAAATTCTAACTCCACATCCTAGTATAGGATCAATGTGGTCAAGGACACTTGCCTTCTTCCTGCTGCTCTGAGAATGGAAAGTCTTGGTCTTGGAAGGGGAGAACTTGCTCTGGGGCAGGTTCTACTCATGCCAATACACATAGCAAAAGAAAACAACAATCCATAAGCCATAGTCCACACTTTCACTTCATGCAAACCACACATACATACATATGGAAGTCATTCACATTTCTAAGTGTTGTGGTTGCCGTAGATGTGTTGATTTTTGGCCTACATGCACTTTTAAACATATGTATATTATTTCTAACTTTTGTATTCAGATTTCTATTTGCACACTATATATGAATTTCCCATTTGAACAAATTCTTTATAATTAATTAATACACTTCTTAGCCACAAAGTTTGCATGAAAGGTAATCCCCTACTCCAAATAGGTTTTCAGATCTTCTACAAAATCCTAAATTGAAGTTTTTGGATTTGGAGATCTCATTTATCATTTTCTAATTATGCATACCTATTTTCCGATATTTTCAGATTTACTTTCTGTAAGGGCCTCAGTTTTTGACACAAGTTTAAAGTGTTCATCACCACACCACACACCTCATTTGAAGCAAGATTATGAACACATATGAAGAGCAAGTAACCACCATCAACATGCTCATTAAAGAACAAACTCACATATTGCAAAAGTGGTATTTCCCACATGTGATATAGATGGGCTGGGCATATGAAAACTCCTACACATTGCTAGGGATGTCCATGCCAAGTTTCACCCAAATTCCAAACCTATTTGAGGTCATTTTAGGTATATCTAGAAAGAGGGCAGTTTGAAACCATATTCAAATTCAAACTGTTTTTATCCCATGAATTCAAAAGTGGGAGGCATATTCTTATTCAGCACATTTTTGTGAGCTCACACATCAATATTCACTCCATTTGGAGTTGATCTTGACATGAGCTAAGTGGGACAAATTCAAACTTTATTTGAATTTCAAACTGAACATGTGCTGAAATTCGTTCAAACCAAACCCAGTTTGAATCCTAATCAATTCAAATGGCTCATGGGTGAATAATTTGAATCACCATGGGTATTTTGGGGCTCACTGTTTACAACAGTGATGAGGAGTTAATTTCAGAGGTTAAACTTGAGTGTGGGACCCACATGTCATAGAGAGAAGAGGGGAGACTTGCACCCAAAGTCACAGTCTCGGTGGGAAATTCCACCGAGCAGCTGCCGGTTCAACGCCTCGGGAGCAGCTGCGATCGCCACCAAGGAGGAGCAGCGCCACCAGCTGCTTCCCGCGCCCACACATAAACCCCAGGGCAGATCCAGGGTCCTCTTAAGGCGCTCCACCGAGTCAGGCACCGCTCGCTTCCCCCTCTCCCGTGAACACCGAGCCCCCGGCCTTCCGCCTCTCTGCTCGATCGGGAAACCGTGGAAACATCTCGCCTCCTCCTTCCCCGAGCTGCTAGACAGCACGCTGAGGTCGCACTCCACCTCCCCAATGACAAAAACCCTGAGCTCCGACCTCCCTTGCCCGAGAACGATCGCCACAGCGGCGTCCTAACCTCAGCCGAAGGTCAGGCGCTCGTGGACAGCGTTCCACGGGAGCTTTCACGGTCCAGCAAGGGCAGCAGCAGCAGTGCGCAACAGCCGTGTTGCTCTCCTCCATGTTTGGAAGCAAACCGTGAAGAATCCACTGTGAATTTCCAGTTTTTACTCCGGCGGCCTTAAACTGACCTTCCGGTACGGATTCTTCAAATTCTCGCTCTAAGATCCTTCTCTAGTTATCAAATCTTGCACATAGGCGCTGGACTAGCCGGCGATCAGTTTCCTTCTGCATCCGTAGTATGAAACCGACTAGGAGTGGTGAATTTGGAGCTCGATTGAGGGCATTCATGGCGGGCACGCTCGGTCACACGGTGCCGACCGGCTTGCCGCCATCTTTGAACCCATTTGACACCTTGTCGAGCTTCCTAGAGGTGTACTGATGCTATAGAACCGATCATTCGAGGTTTTGGCGGGTTAGAACCCACGGCCGACGGCGCCAAACCTCAACCGAGGCCGCCGCACATCGCCGGGCTATTTCCGGTCACCGCCAGCTCGAACTGACCCCACAGACGTGCTCCTCGACGTCGACAACCCCCTGGCAGCGAGTTTCGGTCCATGTGATGGCCGGCAGCGGCAAGCCGGCGAGCTCCGAGTCGGCTCCGGCGAGGGGAGGCGGCGCGGCGCGAGGGCGCGTCGGGAGAAAGACGAAGCCGGCTGGCCCACGCGTCAGCGGCTTAACAATTTAAATCGGGATCGGGAGTGGCCGAGATCTGGTGTGCTGGCACGCAAAAACCCTGTGGGCCTCCGTGTGCTGTCGCCTCCGCGCCTAACACGTGTCCCCGCGGGCCCCGGCAGATTTAAACTTTTCCCCCGATTTTAAAATTTCCTTCAAACTTCAAATCCTCATAACTTTGGCTAGAAAGCTCCAAATCGAGTGAACCAAATTTTGTTGGATTCAGCTCTCTGAGCACTTTCCAGAAAATCAAGTTTCACCTTGTGAAAATCCTTATTTCTCCAGAATTAATTCCTCAAAGTTTAAACTGTTTGGAATTTTAACTGGAGAATCCTTTGGAGGAAAATTCTGAAATTTTATCCACCTAATGGTGTGGTTAGTGAAACTGTTCCAGAGAAAATAGAAAATGTTCAGAAACATTTTCAGAATTTTCTCTGAAATTGTTTAGCTCATATCTTTAGCTAGGAACCTTCAAATTAAGTGAAACCAACTCCATTAGAACCCTCTGAAAATCTAGTTTTCAGAAAGTCATATTTTGTTCCATGAAAATTCATAGAACACCCTAAGAGTGTGTAACACCCCAAATTTTGATTCAAAACTCTTAACCATGTTTAGAGGGGAATTTAAAAATTTTTGGACGTGTTGCATGTTTTGCAAAAATTCAAATTCAAACTGGAATTCAAATTATACTCAAAACAGAAAAGAAATGGAAAAAGAAAAAGGAAAACAGGAAAAAAACCGGCCAGTGGGCCGAAACCCGCCGGCCGGCCCAGCTACTCCCGCGCCAGCCCGCCCCCGCGCGCACCGCGCTGCCTCTCACCGACGGGTGGGACCCACCTGTCATCCCTAACCCCGAGCCCCCGCGACCCCGGACTTTTCCCCCGAGCGCGCGAAATCGAAACCGACCGGAAACCGCGTCCCGTCGCCCGAATTCTGGTCCCAGCGGACTCCAACTCGATCACAACAGACCCACCGCCCTCCCCCGGCTATAAAAACCCCCGATCCGATCAGTTTTTCCCACGCGATCGCCGATTTTCACTCCGGTGAGCACCGAGACTTCGCCGGTGAATTCTGGCCGATCTAAGCTCGGAAACTTTGATCTAACTCGCTGGTCTTGATCCACCGCCTCCGGGGAGCTTTGCAGGTGCAGAAAACTCGGAGACTTACGGTGTAAAAACAGCGCCGACGAGCTTCGCCGTGGTTTTGCCTCGGACCTCGCCGCCGATCACTTTCCAGGACCCCCGAGCTCGAGAAAACCCCCGAGGTGAGATCCCTGACCTCCCCTCTACCGATCTAGGCCATAAGATCACAGTTCTAGGCAGAATTATCGAGGATCCGAAACTTTCCGGCGAGATCGCCGCTTCCCGCCGCCGTGCGCCGCTGGCAGCGCCGACCGCGTTCGATCAGAGCGACGTGGCCGCATGTGCGCCGTTTATTTTAAATTGCACGGTAGACTTTAAAACCCCGCATACCGGTTCGATCTTATAATCTCAGCCGTCGGTTTAAAATCGGACGGACCACGTTAGCCCCGCATTATAAAGACTGGAATTCTTACGTGCTACCCCCTGGGGTTCTCTGGAATTGAGAGCTAGCCCCGGAAACTTCAGATCTAGCCCCTGGAACTCCAGAAAATCATGTAAATTCATTTAAAAATCAGTTTTAGCCCCTGGACTTAATAGAAATTAGGAAAAACACCTCTGATAAATGTAGCTAGACCCCTGGAAATTATGAAAATAATATTATAGACCCTGTAATGGGGTGAATTCATTATTTTAACCCTGTTTAGTAATTAATTTAGGAAATTGAATATGTAACTAGTGTTTAAAAATTAAAAAGTGGGACAAACATAATTGTCAAAATTAATTAAAAACTTTCTCAGTACTTAGAAAACTTTGGAGTGAGATAAAAATATATTTTTGGGCTGATATGAATCTGTTTCATCTATTATTCACATTTATTAGTATAGGGACACATTTTTAAGTAAAGAATAGTTATAGAAAAATAGGGAAAATGATTATGAAATAGTCTATATCAGAAGTCAAGGTTAAAATATGTTATTAAATTATTTAGGACCAGAACCTATACTGTTTAGATGATGTGTGTTATTAATTTCATAATAAAATACACAATTATGCATAGGAATATAAATCTGAAAATATAGCAACTAGTAAATGATAAATGGAGTTTCTAAAATACAAAGGATTCAGTTTAGGGTTGGTAGAAATTATGAAGGCACATATGGGGAAGAATAATACTTTTTATACACACTTGGTAGTAAAAAGGTGAAGTAGTTGAATATAAGAAATTTATTGGAAACCCATATAAATAGTGTGTAAGTATAAATATGAACACCAAAGTAGGAATCATATACACATGGTTAAAAGTGCATGCAAGCCATAACTCAACACACATAAAGTAACCACAACACATATAATGGTAAAGAACTTTTATAAATGTGAATGTGTGGTTTGTATGAAGTAAGAAGTGTGGACTATGTCTTATGATTGTTGTTTTTCTTTTGCTATGTGTGATGGTATGAAGTAGAACCTGTTCAAGAGCAAGTTATTCCTTTCCAAGATCAGGACTACCAATTTCAAGAGCAGCAAGAAGGAGGCAAGTGTCCTTGACCACTTTGATCCTATGCTAGGATGTGTAGATAGAATTATTTGCATTGTCAAATGAAATATGAAACCCATGCTAGGAAGTTTCCCTAGAATTGCATTACCTTGTTTCCTTGTAGCTTGGGTTGGGATTCATTTTGTCATGTCATTTATTTCCATGCATATGCTTAGCCATGCTTAGAATGGGATATTTGGGAAATGAGATCATCAGTTTATTATACCATACTCTTGAATGAGCTATTGGGAGTTATGTAGAGGTAGGGATCAAGGCAAGTTGGATGTTTTGGTTGTGTGCTGGGTGCACGAGACTTGGGTTTGTGTTTAGTACTTGCCTGGATCCTAAGGACAGGTTCATGGAGCATGTAACCCGGCTTTACAGTGCCAACCACATGCTGAGATGGGGCAGCTTGGCCAATTAATTAGGTGTATCCCCGGCGTAGTATGGGTGTGTTGGATGGTGCGGGGAGTAGGTGTCAGCTGGACTACCATATGAACCGCAAGGCTCAAGAGGGGGCCACTGCAGCGGGGTTGGAGCCTCTTGTATGCTGTTAGGGGTGAAACCTCAGTGGGCCCACGCTCGTCGGGAATCCCTTTGTAAAGGTTTTGTAGTGATCTCCTGGCCGCACACCTGGGAAGTGTGAATGTGGATCGTAGCCACTGGCATAATGGAGGTTCTTTTAGTCCACCCGGCAACGGGGGATGAAATCACTACTTGTGGGTACAGTGGTACAAACTCTGCAGAGTCAAAACTGTCTTGACAGCCGTGCTCACGGTTAAGAGCGGCCTGGACTTATTCATGATTAGAGGAGTGAAGGTTTTTGGAAGTTGTGGATGTTAAGCGGGGAGCTTAACATTGGAAATGATGTTATGGTTATTTGGCTATGATGATGGGATGGGAGATTTGGACCATTTCACCTGTGTAGTAATGTAGGTGCTTAATAAGCTAAGGTGATAGGTAATTAATTGCGTAGTGTTTTAACCATGAGTTCAACCTCTCCTTGTTCTAGCCATGCATGATATAATTTTCCCACACTTGCTGAGTACCATTGGTACTCAACCTTGCATATTTGTTGGTTTATATTGCTGCTCAGGTCAAGATAATGAGGTGGTGTATAATGACCAAGATTTTGGACCCGAGGAAGGTTTTTAGGTTCATGAAGACCCCCGGGCAACGCCTGTGATGGAGCCCTAAAGAATAATATTCCGCTGCTAGTTTATTTACTTGTGATGAAGCATTAGTGTCCATTGAGACATTTGCGATGTAAGACTTATTTATATTCGACACCTGGCTTGTAATAAATGATGCTTCACTATTTGTCATCACATGTATGAGAAAATGATCCTGGCATACATGTGATATTCACCTGGTTGTTTCTTCGGAAAAACCGGGTGTGACAGAGGTGGTATGAGAGCCAAGGTTGCCCGTAGGAACGTGGACCTAGGTAGAAATGGACGTATTTGAGGGACCTATTTTCTTAAAAACTATTTTCCAAGGTGTGGGTTGAAGAGTGTTATTTAAGGAGTCATTTTCTTCATCTTACCCCAACTTTCATTCAAAATAGGATTTTTATTTGAGAATTTATCTAACCTAATTTTAAATTCTTTTGTTTTAGATGGTTCGCATGATTCGCACCGCTCGTAAGTCCACAGGAGGGAGAGTTCCCGTAGTGGCCCTTGCTGAAAGAGAGGAGAGTCGTCCCGTGACGTACCTTTCCTACGGATTGGCAGTTGGAGATTTGTTGCGCCGTCTTCGACGTATGCTCGAAGCCGCCGGCAATACGGGCAAGCTAATCATCCACTATAACTCCACCAGGACCATCTGTGAGAAGAGGGAAGAACGGAGTTCGGAGATGAGGATTATACACGAGAATCAGCTGCTTAAGATTCACCACTCTCCAGCTTGTCGAGCAACACAAGTTGACGCGGAGAAAGATGTCACCTGGGAGGCCATCACCTGCCAGAGTCACATCTATCGTCGCCACTTGGACAAAACTGAGTACATGTATGTCCTCCAACGTGAGAGTGGTACCACGGAGTACAAGTACCCACCGGTGCAGCAAGGGACTTCCCATGAGCACATGGACTTGTGCTTGGAGGATGCTGCTATGCTCAGCACTCGACTGCAGGAGTGTCAACAAGAGCTTCAGGATGTCCGAGACACCCTGAAGGAAACGGAGGCGTTGCTGCGAGCTTGCTTAAAGGCGAGAGAAAGAGGAGATGGGAATGAACTGTGTGTCACCGTGAGTGATCCATGGACTCCTGACTCCCCGGATCGCCGAGCAATCCGGCGTCGTCGCACTTCTCCACCAGTAGCCTCCCCACCCAAAGCAGAGTCAGAAGGTAGCCGAAATGAGGAGGAAGATCCCGAGGAGCCAGCTCAAGAGGACGAGTAGTGTAGAGTCTTTCCCCTAGCTAGCAAGAGGTCGAGTAGTCGAGTCGTTACGTAGTTAATGGTGTGATAATGCTTGGTGTGTGACGTGAGTTGTGGAAGCCATGAGCAATTGTCCACAGCCTTGTCTTCAGATTGTTTTGCTTTGGTGTGTGAACCCACAGGAAATAATAGTGCATTTATTTGGTGTGAGATATAAACCCTCGTAAAATTTTAACAAAGCCTCAACACCTTAAAGTACCAACAAATGAAAGTAGTAAGATGATACTAAATGATATCAAATTAACATATGTTGATTCTGCCAGATGGCCGGAAGAGGAAAAGGACGTGCTGCCAACCCCGCCAACAACAACGATGAGGCATGCAACCCTCATCTTTCTGGAGGCCAGGACAGGGGTGGTCGCCGTGAAGAAGTTGATCCTCTCCACCAAATGCTGGAGAATCAAAATCAGCTCATCCAGAACTTGACTCAAGTGGTGGCCAACTTGCATCAAGTTCCACCTCCACAAGCTGCACCACGCCAACCAAGGTTGAGTGAGTTTCTAGGAACTCAACCTCCAAAGTTTGCAAGTGCTGCTGAACCTCTGGAGGCAGATGATTGGCTGAAGACCATTGAAAGTAAGATGAGGATTATTCAATGCCAAGGGTATGAGAGGGTGCTGTTTGCCTCTCATCAATTGCAGGGACCTGCTGCTGATTGGTGGACCGCCTACGTGGCCGCCCATCATGACCCTGAGAACATCACTTGGGAAGAGTTCAAGCGTAGCTTCCGCAACCACTACATCCCAAGAGGTGAACTCAAAAACAAGAGGAAGGAGTTTCTGGGACTGCAGCAGGGAAACATGACGGTGAGGGAATACCTCACTAAATTTACTCAACTGTCCTGTTATGCTCCACGAGACATAGAGACGGATGAGCAGAAACAAGATTGTTTCGTGGAAGGACTTACCGCAGAGATGCAGTGTGCAATGTCCTCCAATGAGTATGAAAGTTTTCAAAAGATGGTGGACAGGGCGTTTGTGGTGGAAAGGAAGCTAAAGGCCCTGGAAAATGAGAATAAGAGGAAGGCGGGGTGGTCACATCAAGCCTCAGGGAGCAACACCCGCCCACGTATGATGCAGCAACCTACGGGGCAGACAAACCGTGCTGCTGTACCCTATTCAGCACCAAGAGGGTACAACCCAAACTACAGGCCTCCCGCAGCACCAGTGCAGCCGCAACGTCAGTTTGTGCAGCAGCCTCGCCCCGCATATCCACCTCGACTAGCAGTGCAAGGACCCCCAAACCAACCCCAAGACAACAAGGGTCAAGCATCTAAGATTGGGGTGCAATGTTTTAGCTGTGGTGAAGTGGGGCACTACGCCCATAAATGCCCGAAGAAGAAGCCTGCGCCGCCACAACAGCAGAATGTAATGAGAGGACGGGTGAACCACGTCACTATGGAGGAAGCACAAGAGGCACCCGACGTGGTAGTTGGTAAGTTTCCTGCCAATTTACACCTTGCAACTCTGCTGTTTGATTCTGGTGCTACCCACTCGTTCATTGCTCAAGGGTTTGTTAAGAAGTATGACCTAGCAACCACACAAATGAACCATATGCTAGACGTAAACTCTCCAGGTGGAGAAATAAGGACAAGACAAGTGTGTCCCAAAGTGAGCCTAGACATTAATGGGGTAGTATTTACTGCTAACCTCATAGTGATAGATTCACAAGGGATAGATATTATTTTGGGTATGGATTGGTTGACCAAACATAAAGGAATCATCCATTGTTCGACCAGAACGGTGGAACTAACTCACCCCAGTGGAACCAGAGTAAAGTTCATAACAATACACGAGCCTAGGAGGGACATTAAATTAAATCAAGTGGAGGTGAAAGTTGAGGAAATCAGGACCATCAGGGATTATCCAGATGTTTTTCCGGAGGAGTTGCCAGGTATGCCTCCCGACCGTGACGTGGAATTCGCAATTGAGCTAGTACCGGGAACAGCCCCGATATACAAGAGACCTTATCGGATGGACTCCAAGCAGCTAGAAGAGCTCAAGGATCATTTGAGAGAATTGACGGAGAAGGGGTATATTCGCCCTAGTTCCTCACCATGGGGAGCTCCGGTGATATTTGTGCCCAAGAAAGACGGAACCCAAAGGTTATGCGTGGATTACCGTGCCTTGAATGAGGTAACCATCAAAAACAAGTACCCGTTACCCCGCATTGAAGACTTGTTTGATCAGTTGAGGGGAGCTTGTGTGTTCTCGAAAATTGATCTCAGGTCGGGGTACCACCAACTCAAGATAAGGCAATCTGATATTCCCAAGACAGCTTTCGTATCTCGGTACGGACTGTATGAATACACTGTCATGCCTTTTGGGCTAACCAATGCCCCGGCATATTTCATGTACCTCATGAACAAGGTATTCATGGAATATCTGGACAAATTTGTGGTGGTTTTCATAGATGATATTCTCGTCTTCTCCAAAAATGAAGAAGAACATGAGAAACATCTAAGGTTGGTGTTACAGAGGCTGAGAGAACACCAATTATATGCCAAGTTGAGCAAGTGTGAGTTTTGGCTGAAGAGAGTTCCCTTTTTAGGACATATAATCTCGGAGGGAGGAATCTCCATAGATCCCGCCAAAATCGAGGATATCCAGAAGTGGAAAACCCCTGAAAATGTCGGGGAAGTTCGAAGCTTTTTGGGATTGGCTGGATACTATCGACGGTTTATTGAGGGATTCTCCAAGATCTCGAGACCTCTCACCAAACTGTTGGAAAAGGGAATCACCTTCACCTGGACGCCACAGTGCGATACGAGCTTTCAGGAGCTAAAGAAGAGATTGACAACAGCCCCAGTGTTGGTTATGCCAGATATGCAGAAGAATTTCACAGTGTACTGCGATGCCTCTGGAAATGGGTTGGGATGTGTTCTCATGCAAGAAGGACATGTCGTGGCATATGCATCCCGGCAGCTTCGGAAGCACGAGAAGAACTATCCTACACATGACCTAGAACTAGCTGCAGTGGTACACGCGTTGAAAATTTGGCGGCACTATTTGATGGGGAAGAGGACAGAGATATATACGGATCATAAGAGTTTGAAGTACATATTCACACAGCCAGATCTCAACCTCAGACAAAGGAGATGGTTAGAGCTAATCAATGACTTTGATTTGGGCATCAACTATCATCCTGGGAAAGCAAACGTCGTGGCCGATGCTTTGAGTCGGAAAGTGCAGGTCAATAAGTTGAGCTTGAAGGACATGCCTGCAGAATTGAAGGACGAGGTTATAAGACTCAATCTATGTCTAGTAAATAGTGGTGAAGCCATCGCCATGGAAGTGGACTCCACCCTCGAGCGAGACATACGAGAGGGCCAAAAGAATGATGAGAAGATACAAGAGATCAGACAGCTCATTAAGGAAAATAAAGCTCCTGGATTTAGAGAGGATGAACAAGGAACGGTGTGGCACGGGAAAAGGATATGTGTGCCAGAAGTAAAAGAGATTCGTGAATTAATTTTAAAGGAGGCTCACGATTCTGACTATTCCATTCATCCTGGGAGTACGAAGATGTACCAGGACCTCAAGAGCAGGTATTGGTGGTATGGCATGAAGCGAGATGTCGCGGAACATGTTGCCCTATGTGACACATGTCAGTTGGTGAAAGCAGAACATCAACGACCCGCGGGATTATTGCAACCACTCAAAGTGCCTGAATGGAAGTGGGAAGAAATCAGCATGGATTTTGTCGTGGGATTGCCTAGGACCCAATCCGGGTATGATTCAATATGGGTCATTATTGATCGGCTAACCAAGGTAGCTCATTTCATCCCTGTGAAAGAAAGCTACAGCGGATCCAAATTGGCAGAATTGTACATGTCAAGGATTGTGTGTTACCATGGAGTGCCAAAGAAGATTGTGTCGGATCGAGGGACACAGTTCACCTCAAGGTTCTGGCAGAAGTTGCATGAAACCATGGGAACCCATCTGAACTTTAGTTCTGCCTATCATCCCCAAACTGACGGGCAGACGGAGAGAACCAATCAGATCCTTGAAGATATGTTAAGGGCATGTGCACTCAAAAACAATAGGAGTTGGGACAATAACTTACCGTATGCGGAGTTTTCCTATAACAACAGCTATCAAGCTAGTATGAAGATGTCACCGTTTGAAGCTTTGTATGGAAGGAAGTGCAGAACTCCCCTATTTTGGAACCAAACAGGAGAAAGTAAAGTGTTTGGTCCAGAAGTGCTACAAGAAGCCGAGGCGAAGGTGAGGGAGATTCGCAACAACTTGAGGATAGCACAAACACGCCAGAAGAGTTATGCTGATGTACGAAGAAGAGAACTCGTTTTCAACGTGGGAGACTATGTTTATCTCAAGGTGTCCCCTATCAGAGGACTTCGTCGGTTCAAGGTGAAAGGGAAGTTGTCACCTCGATACATCGGACCCTTTCATGTTTTGGAAAGAAAAGGCGAAGTGGCGTACCAACTAGAGTTACCGGTTCATCTATCAGATGTACACGATGTATTCCATGTGTCACAACTCAAGAAATGTCTGAGGACGCCTGAAGAGGTGTTACCCATGAATGAAGTGGATGTAGCTGAAGATTTGTCTTATGCCGAGCAACCGTACAAGATTTTGGAGACGATGGAACGCCTCACCAGAAATAAAAGAATCCGGATGTGCAAGGTGCAGTGGAAGCATCACTCAGAAGAGGAAGCCACCTGGGAACGGGAAGATGAGCTTAAGGCACAATTTCCGGAATTGTTTTCTTAGAAACACCAATCTCGAGGACGAGATTTCTTTTAAGGGGGGTAGAGCTGTAACACCCCAAATTTTGATTCAAAACTCTTAACCATGTTTAGAGGGGAATTTAAAAATTTTTGGACGTGTTGCATGTTTTGCAAAAATTCAAATTCAAACTGGAATTCAAATTATACTCAAAACAGAAAAGAAATGGAAAAGAAAAAGGAAAACGGGAAAAACCGGCCAGTGGGCCGAAATCCGCCAGCCGGCCCAGCTACTCCCGCGCCAGCCCGCCCCCGCGCGCACCGCGCTGCCTCTCACCGACGGGTGGGACCCACCTGTCATCCCTAACCCCGAGCCCCCGCGACCCCGGACTTTTCCCCCGAGCGCGCGAAATCGAAACCGACCGGAAACCGTGTCCCGTCGCCCGAATTCTGGTCCCAGCGGACTCCAACTCGATCACAACAGACCCACCGCCCTCCCCCGGCTATAAAAACCCCCGATCCGATCAGTTTTTCCCACGCGATCGCCGATTTTCACTCGGGTGAGCACTGAGACTTCGCCGGTGAATTTTGGCCGATCTAAGCTCGGAAACTTTGATCTAACTCGCTGGTCTTGATCCACCGCCTCCGGGGAGCTTTGCAGGTGCAGAAAACTCGGAGACTTATGGTGTAAACACAGCGCCGACGAGCTTCGCCGTGGTTTTGCCTCGGACCTTGCCGCCGATCACTTTCCAGGACCCCCGAGCTCGAGAAAACCCCCGAGGTGAGATCCCTGACCTCCCCTCTACCGATCTAGGCCATAAGATCACAGTTCTAGGCAGAATTATCGAGGATCCGAAACTTTCCGGCGAGATCGCCGCTTCCCGCCGCCGTGCACCGCCGGCAGCGCCGCCCGCGTTCGATCAGAGCGACGTGGCTGCATGTGCGCCGTTTAATTTAAACCGCACGGTAGACTTTAAAACCCCGCGTACCGGTTCGATCTTATAATCTCAGCCGTCGGTTTAAAATCGGACGGACCACGTTAGCCCCGCATTATAAAGACTGGAATTCTTACGTGCTACCCCCTGGGGTTCTCTGGAATTGAGAGCTAGCCCCGGAAACTTCAGATCTAGCCCCTGGAACTCCAGAAAATCATGTAAATTCATTTAAAAATCAGTTTTAGCCCCTGGACTTAATAGAAATTAGGAAAAACACCTCTGATAAATGTAGCTAGACCCCTGGAAATTATGAAAATAATATTATAGACCCTGTAATGGGGTGAATTCATTATTTTAACCCTGTTTAGTAATTAATTTAGGAAATTGAATATGTAACTAGTGTTTAAAAATTAAAAAGTGGGACAAACATAATTGTCAAAATTAATTAAAAACTTTCTCAGTACTTAGAAAACTTTGGAGTGAGATAAAAAAATATTTTTGGGCTGATATGAATCTGTTTCATCTATTATTCACATTTATTAGTATAGGGACACATTTTTAAGTAAAGAATAGTTATAGAAAAATAGGGAAAATAATTATGAAATAGTCTATATCAGAAGTCAAGGGTAAAATATGTTATTAAATTATTTAGGACCAGAACCTATACTGTTTAGATGATGTGTGTTATTAATTTCATAATAAAATACACAATTATGCATAGGAATATAAATCTGAAAATATAGCAACTAGTAAATGATAAATGGAGTTTCTAAAATACAAAGGATTCAGTTTAGGGTTGGTAGAAATTATGAAGGCACATATGGGGAAGAATAATACTTTTTATACACACTTGGTAGTAAAAAGGTGAAGTAGTTGAATATAAGAAATTTATTGGAAACCCATATAAATAGTATGTAAGTATAAATATGAACACCAAAGTAGGAATCATATACACATGGTTAAAAGTGCATGCAAGCCATAACTCAACACACATAAAGTAACCACAACACATATAATGGTAAAGAACTTTTATAAATGTGAATGTGTGGTTTGTATGAAGTAAGAAGTGTGGACTATGTCTTATGATTGTTGTTTTTCTTTTGCTATGTGTGATGGTATGAAGTAGAACCTGTTCAAGAGCAAGTTATTCCTTTCCAAGATCAGGACTACCAATTTCAAGAGCAGCAAGAAGGAGGCAAGTGTCCTTGACCACTTTGATCCTATGCTAGGATGTGTAGATAGAATTATTTGCATTGTCAAATGAAATATGAAACCCATGCTAGGAAGTTTCCCTAGAATTGCATTATCTTGTTTCCTTGTAGCTTGGGTTGGGATTCATTTTGTCATGTCATTTATTTCCATGCATATGCTTAGCCATGCTTAGAATGGGATATTTGGGAAATGAGATCATCAGTTTATTATACCATACTCTTGAATGAGCTATTGGGAGTTATGTAGAGGTAGGGATCAAGGCAAGTTGGATGTTTTGGTTGTGTGCTGGGTGCACGAGACTTGGGTTTGTGTTTAGTACTTGCCTGGATCCTAAGGACCGGTTCATGGAGCATGTAACCCGGCTTTACAGTGCCAACCACATGCTGAGATGGGGCAGCTTGGCCAATTAATTAGGTGTATCCCCGGCATAGTATGGGTGTGTTGGATGGTGCGGGGAGTAGGTGTCAGCTGGACTACCATATGAACCGCAAGGCTCAAGAGGGGGCCACTGCAGCGGGGTTGGAGCCTCTTGTATGCTGTTAGGGGTGAAACCTCAGTGGGCCCACGCTCGTCGGGAATCCCTTTGTAAAGGCTTTGTAGTGATCTCCTGGCCGCACACCTGGGAAGTGTGAATGTGGATCGTAGCCACTGGCATAATGGAGGTTCTTTTAGTCCACCCGGCAACGGGGTATGAAATCACTACTTGTGGGTACAGTGGTACAAACTCTGCAGAGTCAAAACTGTCTTGACAGCCGTGCTCACGGTTAAGAGCGGCCTGGACTTATTCATGATTAGAGGAGTGAAGGTTTTTGGAAGTTGTGGATGTTAAGCGGGGAGCTTAACATTGGAAATGATGTTATGGTTATTTGGCTATGATGATGGGATGGGAGATTTGGACCATTTCACCTGTGTAGTAATGTAGGTGCTTAATAAGCTAAGGTGATAGGTAATTAATTGCGTAGTGCTTTAACCATGAGTTCAACCTTTCCTTGTTCTAGCCATGCATGATATAATTTTCCCACACTTGCTGAGTACCATTGGTACTCAACCTTGCATATTTGTTGGTTTATATTGCTGCTCAGGTCAAGATAATGAGGTGGTGTATAATGACCAAGATTTTGGACCCGAGGATGGTTTTTAGGTTCATGAAGACCCCCGGGCAACGCCTGTGATGGAGCCCTAAAGAATAATATTCCGCTGCTAGTTTATTTACTTGTGATGAAGTATTAGTGTCCATTGAGACATTTGCGATGTAAGACTTATTTATATTCGACACCTGGCTTGTAATAAATGATGCTTCACTATTTGTCATCACATGTATGAGAAAATGATCCTGGCATACATGTGACATTCACCTGGTTGTTTCTTCGGAAAAACCGGGTGTGACAGAGTGCCAATTAAGGTGAAGTACATAATTAATTGTGGAGGGCTCAAATGAGCTTTGCTGCAACTAAAACTTGACCAAGTCTGTACTTAGGTTGTAACCAAGCCGCAGTAAAAGTTTCATAGGCATTGAGTCTCTCTAGTAAGAGTTATATACTTCACAAGTTTAAATTCAATCAAATGCATTTAGATTAATACATATACTTGTATATCATGTAGTCGCTAAGGTCGAGGAGGAACCCGAAGTCCTAGACTTCGTTACTCCGGAGGAGCAGCTAGCCTATGACCAAGAGCAGCAAGGCAAGCTCCGGTTCGCATTAACCTTTTACAAATTTTTTTTGTTTTGAGCACTTACTAGAGTATTATGATTCTTTGCATTAGTGTCTTGTTTGGAAACCCAATTGCATAGCCAAGAAAACCATGGGTTGGGTTTAGGATTGCAAACCCCGTTAGCTACTGCAATACTAAGATAGTGTAGGATTCAGTACAAGCCGAGTAGTTGGAACTACTCGCGAGCATAGGCTAGAGGCACTCGAGTCGGGTAGAGATAGCACATGAAACACATGGCAAGAAAATGAGACCAAGCGGAGGGTAAGGGCAGCAGGACTTTGGAGCCTGTGTGCTATAGCTCCGCTTGTGTCGATTGAGGACCGAGCCGTGTGCGGGCCTGTTGAACAAGCTAGAACAGTACCGAAGACCTACCGGCTATATGGGAACCGGGAAACCAATGTAACTCGGGTAGCTGGGTGTTGAGGCATAGCTGGTCCTTCAGAGGGTAGGTTGAGAGCTCGAGGTGTAAATCGGCTGGCGGCACTGAGATGCGCGTGCAGAGACCTCTTGCTCGGGATGATTGGACAGGTTCAACATTTGGCTAACGGGTGAAAGGTAGTTGCGTACGGTGTTCGTGATGGTTGTTGTAGGCAACATCGAGTACGGGCGTACGTGACGGGTTGTCCGGATAACCCTGCAGGTGTAAATCGATTATAATCGCTGTACCTCGCGGTCAGTGAGTACCACTTGTTCACTGCACCGTGATGTAGAAAGAACAGGCTAGTTACATGTTAAAATGTTGCTGATTGAAAGATGGACTTGATTGCTAATGATTTGCTGTAGTTTAGAGCTAACTAAAGTTCTTTTCAACTTTGGGCAAAGTACATGAGAGAAATGCGTTTCTAGTTTGATTGCGGCTCTCTCATGTGCCTTAGCGTAAGGTTCTCCACAACCTGCTGCTAAAACTTGAAAGTAAGGTTCCAATAATTAGGCGAGTCCTTTGCAAATGGTTTTACCTCATGTACCCATCACCCCTCATGTAGAAGTTCCATGTTTAGGTGAGACGGGTCAGACTTGCTGAGCCTTCGTGCTCACTGCTTGTGTTTGAAGCTTTTGCAGGGTTCTATGAGGAAGGGACTCCCGAAGAGGAGACGGAACCCCAGGAGGGAAACCCCGTCAAGTGGGAGTCATGCACGCCGCCGTGTTAGTGTGTGTGTGTGCTAGCAAGGACACGTTCACGGGCTGAATGTGAACTTGATGCGTAGTCTACGCCCGTGAGTGTAGACTGGACCTATTTTGATGTACAAATGTTCCTAAACCACTTTATGTAATAAAAGTTTTGCTTCCGCTTTGTACCTTTGATGTGTGTTATCCGGTGCTGTGCAACGCAGTACCCCTCAGTGTGATCCTGGCTCGACAAGACCATGGGGTCGTGTCAGCGTTGGTATTAGAGCTCGCTTGTGGTTTAACGCACTAAAAGGTCATCTTTTTCAAAAATACCGTGAGGAACGAGTTAGTAGCCCATATAAGGATGTTATTAGTGTATAGCAAGTGGCATACTATCCTATTTGTCTATGTCGGAAAATCGTGCATCTCGGGACGTTTATGTCTTGGGGGGTGCACGTAAGCGCTGTCCACCAGTGCGCCAAGCTGAAGGGTGGAGCCCCACGGGTGGCAGGTAACCCAAACCGATTTGATATCCTTTACGACTCTTCATGTCGTTTGGGATATACGAGCAACGTCTGTCCCTGGCATGCGTGGTGCAATTTGGGAGACCCCGTCACGTGGTCTGAAACGTGAACACGTAACTCAAGGCGTGTTTGGCTTGAGAACATCCGGGCGAGTGATGACGGCCGGGTGTACGAATTGTATGGATAGCACGCCAAGTCTGACGATTGCTTGAGTTATTTGCAGGTAGTCTAACCACGAAACGGTAGATGTGTAGCATCCATGTGCGATAGACACTTAGTGCCACTGAACTAACGAAGCCGGCTAAGTCCGGTATAGGTTTTTCTTTGAGAGGACGTAGTACCGACATGATCTGGTGACGCATCGACGTCACACCCCACTAAATGAGCCACTTCATTATAAAACTTGAAAGTTTTAATCTGGAGCATTAAAACTTTGCTGTAACCTCTTTCCTTAATCAGGATATTCAAAGTTAACAAGTTTTCAACTTATAGGTTGTTAAGGACAGAGCACTCTGTTTTCAGCTGAATCAAGGCTGAAGTTAATCAGAGGTTAGAGGTTGAGTTCTTTCGAGGTTGGGGTCATATGATACATTTCTGGAAAGCATTGGAAGAGCTTTACAACTTTTCTGTAGAGATCCAGAGGTGTTTCATCCCTTAACCAATCGAAAAATACAGTAGAGTTGAAACTGTCCAGAAAACAGGGCAGAGCAAACACTCTCTGTAAACTCTCTGTAAATTGAGCATAACTTGCTGCATAAAAATCCAAAAATAGAAAATGATATAGTTCTGGAAAGCTTATGAGATGGGTTACAACTTTGTAATAGAAAGTTTTGTCAGATTGCGAACAGAATTAATTGGAATTCTTGTATCAAATCAGTACCAAAGCAGGGAGGTGCTTTCCAATATTCTCCAGAAATTCTGTTAACTTTGACATCTCATAACTCTTTAACCAGGACAGATCATAGGACAAGCAAATACTTTCTGGAAAGCTATCGAAGTTAGCTTTAACTTTGATGTTGAGCTCCAGAATTGGTTTTTCTTTAACGAGGCCTAAATAAGGTTGAGATGGAAACTGATCAGGGCGGTCAAGTGAACAGCAGATCAGCAGTCAAATTTGTTAAAATTTGAACTATGTTTCCAAGTTTTGTAGGTTCAATGACATGTCTTATGTTATAACTCAATGGGTTACTATTTAAATAAATGTTTGACGTTTATCAAATATATTTTTACAGATGACAGCAGATAAGCAGTTGGAGAACGGGTGGGTGGTGTCCCACTGTTCTCACCGCAGCGGCTATCCGGAAGCATTGAGGCAGATGCTTCAATATTTCGGATACAACCAGATGCCGCAGTACTTCGCCAAGGAGGAAGGTGAAGAGGGGAACAAGACGTGGACAATCCATGTCGAAGTCCCTGCAGGACCTACGCCACCCGGTTGGGTGCCGTTCACCGTCACGGTGAGAGGTAGGCAACCGGAAGGGATGTGGCAAGTGGCAGCCCATGACACCATGTCACGTTTCTGCCAACTACACGTGCAGGCTATGGAGGGTACTCCATACACGCTCGTTCCAGTGGAGGGACGGGCTCAGCATGTGTGGGAACGGAGGCACTGGGAGGCAGCCGATCCAGGTTGCCCAAGGTACAACCCCGCGGAGGCAACCCTTAGCCTCCAAATGAGGGCAGGAAACGCCGTGATGGACAGCCAAGCTGTTCATACGGAGCATCTCGCAACAAAGCTCAAGGAGAGCACGAGCCGTGGGGACCATTTCGAGAGTGCCCATAGCGCACTCCGCAATGTGCTCCTTCCGACGATCAAGCGATTGAATGAGCAACATAATCAGTTGCATCATCTGAAGAAGGCGAAGAGGAAAAGCCGTGTTGACAACGCGGCGTTGCAAGAGCTGGTGCAGACCCTAACCCAGCAGAATGAGGACCTTGCTCAAGAGCGGGACGATGCTATTGAGGAAGGGCAAGGCTGGGAGGAGAACTACAACCAGGCTATGGACGAGGTGCATGCATTGCAGGACCTCGTACCTCCGGTATTGGGCATACCGGTGGTCTTGGGCCTTCCAGCAATGGGAGAACCCGAGATGGGAGAAGAGGTGGTGGATCCATAGCCACCAGCAGAGGTACCAGAGGAGGACGACCCGCAGGAGGTCGAGTTCTACTCCGAGTAGGGGGTTACAGTTGCAAGTAGGGCAGCTAGAGTAGTGTAACCCAACTTTTGTAATCGATGACATGTCGTGTAGGCAGTAGCGTATGTACAGGTAGTGACAACATGAGCACGACTTCTTGGAGAACCGAGAATAATGTATCTTGTATAAAGTTTATGATTTATCAATATATGTGAATGTTATGCAAATTATTCATGTGTCACTTCAATACCTACTGTTGCATATGGAATTTTCAGTAAGACATGTGCTAATCGCTGCTGTTTTGAATTTCAGAATGACGCGTACTCGTGCCAACCCGGACGTTGGGGGTACTAGCCAAGGGGGAGAGACCTCCCAACAGCTCCCGAGGACTCCTCGGGACAGCAGCAGCAACAGGAGCAACAGCAACAACAAAGACTGCCACCGCCACTGCCAACGGTTACATTGGCCGACATCGTCGCGGCAATGGCGGGTTCCCATCAGCAGCACACGGAGTTGCTGCAAACTCTTATCGCTAATACGTCCCGCCCAGAGAGACGTCAAGACCGTGAGGAGCGTCAACAGAGCTCCTACTCCGACTTCCTGGCGACTCATCCCCCGGTATTCTCAAGGGCGGATGAACCTCTTGACGCGGACAACTGGCTCCGCGCAATAGAGATGAAGTTCGGGCTGCTCCATATAAGCGAGCAGCGCAATACACAGTTTGTGGTCCAGCAGCTCCAAGGATCCGCGAGCGCGTGGTGGGCGAACTTCTGTGCTTCACAGCCCACCGGCCGAGTTATGACCTGGACGGAGTTCCGGACGGCCTTCAGGGCCTATCACATACCGCCAGGTCTGATGAAAAGGAAGACGCAGGAGTTCTTACACCTGCAACAAGGGAGCCAGAACACGCTGGAATACTCCAGGGCGTTCAACGATCTCGCGCTCTACGTGTCGTATCACGCCGATACCGACGACAAGCGGCGGGACCACTTTTACCAGGGGCTTAACCCGCTCCTGAAGGACAAGTTGGCGATGTTCAATCGCGGCAGCCTCAACGACATCATTGATGCTGCGATTGTTCAGGAGGACTCCGGCAAGGAGTTAGCGGCGGCGGAGAGAAAGCGAAGCGCACCGCAAGGCAGCGGAGAAGGAGGCGGTCCTTCTCAGAAGTTTCGGATGGTGAATCGCCTACCATCAGGTCCATGCTGGCAGCCACCACAAAGGCCGAGTTGGCCATACTCTTCACCGTCATTCGGGCCGGCACTGCCAGTACCACCTCCGCAACAACAGCAGCAGAGGGTGATGCCGCGTGCGTATGCACCTCAGCAGCGCATGCCGGGATTTTGTTCCCCGAGCACCGCACAAGCAGCGGCCACATGTTACAAGTGTGGTCGTCCAGGACACTTCGCCAGCAGTTGCCCGGAGAGGCAAGGCGGTGGAGTTGCACCGCAGTTTCTGGGGAGGAATCAACCCCGGAACCCCACCAATGCGCGGCGGGCAAACCCTAGGCCCGGCACTGTCCACCAGCTTGCCATAGAGGACGTGCCGGAGGGTGAGCCAATCCTTGCGGGTATGTTCCAACTCCACCAGCATCCCGCCATAGTACTATTTGATTCAGGCGCCACGCATAGCTTCATTAGCCAAGCTTTCATTGATAAGTATAGCTTGCAAATACTATCCACCGATAGTCCTTATGTGATCTGTTCACCGGGTGGGAAAATTTCAGCAAGCATGATGGTTCCAAAAGCGCCATTGTGCTTAGGGGGTAGAGTATACCCTACATCTCTCATAATTTTGGAGGGACAAAAGGTCGATGTCATCTTAGGGATGTCGTGGTTAACCCGCCATGGCGCTGTTTTAGACACCGTCGTCCGAGTTGTGCACATGAACTCAGAAGTGCACGAGTCTCATTTCTTATTTCTGGACAGTCCAGAAATAAAACATCCATGTGTCTATCAATCCACAACCATCAGATTGGAATATATTCCAGTGGTCCAAGAGTTCCCTGACGTATTCCCGTATGATTTACCGGGGATGCCGCCTGATAGAGAGGTGGAGTTCAAGATTGAACTTGCGCCGGGAACCATGCCAATATCCCGAAGGCCATACAAGATGGCGCCCAAGGAATTGGCTGAATTGAAGACCCAGCTAACGGACCTGCTGGAAAAGGGTTTTATTAGGACGAGCTCCTCGCCATGGGGCTGTTCGGCATTATTTGTAAAGAAGAAGGATGAGACGTTGCGGCTTTGCATGGACTATCGTCTATTAAATGCCATAACCATCAAGAACAAGTAACCGTTGCCACGGATCGACATGTTGTTTGATCAGTTGGTCGAAGCAAAGATATTTTCCAAGATGGACTTAAGATCCGGGTACCATCAGATTAAGATAAGAGCGGAGGACATTCCAAAGACAGCTTTCTCGACGAGGTACGGACTTTATGAGTACCTGGTCATGTCCTTCGGCCTCACCAATACTCCAGCTCACTTCATGTACTTAATGAACTCGGTATTCATGCCGGAGCTGGACAAGTTTGTCGCGGTCTTCATCGACGACATCCTGGTATATTCCAAGTCGGAGGAAGATCACAAGAAGCATCTGCGTATAGTCTTGCAACATCTGCGGGATCACAAGTTATACGTGAAATTCAGCAAATGCGAGTTTTGGATATCGCAAGTGCCTTTTCTCGGGCATATCATCTCAGTGGAGGGTATCGCTGTAGACCCGAGCAAGATCACTCAAGTGCTGAATTGGAAATCCCCGAGAACTGTTCACGAGGTACGGAGTTTCCTCGGACTCGCGGGATATTATCGGAGGTTTATTCCGAACTTCTCAAAGATTGCCAAGCCTATGAAGGAGCTGCTGAAGAAGGCTACCAAATATGTTTGGAGTCCAGCATGTGAAGCAGCATTCAAGGCTTTAGTCAAGCACCTGACATCAGCACCGGTTTTGGCGCAGCCAGACACAACAAAACCGTTCGATGTGTACTGCGATGCATCCGGCATTGGGCTCGGATGTGCGCTGATGCAAGACCGAAGAGTGGTCGCATATGGATCACGGCAGCTTAGAAACCATGAGCAAAATTATCTAACTCGCGATTTGGAGCTCGCTGCCGTGGTACTCGCACTCAAAATGTGGAGGCACTACCTACTCGGTAACCTCGTACATTTATATACCGACCACAAAAGCTTCAAGTACATATTCACTCAGAAGGAGCTGAACATGAGGCAGCGAAGATGGTTGGAACTGATAAAGGATTATGAAATAGAGATCCATTATCATCCGGGCAAGACAAACGTAGTGGCAAATGCGCTGAGCCGCAAGTCACACGTCAACAATCTGAACATCACACCGTTGGAAGAGAGCGAACCACCACTACATGTGATTCCACATGGAGCTCTATACAACCTAGCTTTGATACCCACCATCCGTGAAGAGATAGCGGCATCTCAGAAACATGACAAGGGCATGTCGCATTTGCGGAGACGTGTAGACAGTGGGGAGTTGAAATGTTTCCGGAAGGACGGAGACGGCGTCCCATGGTTCAAGGACCGGATCGTCGTACCCCGTATCCGGGAGTTACGGAAGAAAATTTTTTATGAGGCTCACTTATCAAAATTTTCTATTCACCCCGGCAGCAACAAAATGTATCAAGAACTCAGAAGCAAGTTTTGGTGGACACGGATGAAGCGGGAGGTCGCGAAGTACGTGTCCGAATGTGATACATGTCAAAGGGTGAAGGCAGACCATATGCGGAAACCGGGACTGCTACAACCACTGGGCGTTCCTGCCTGGAAGTGGGAGGATGTGAGTATGGACTTCATCGTCGGTTTACCCACCATCTTTCAGAAACAAGATTCTGTGTGGGTGATCATTGACCGACTCACCAAAGTTGCCCATTTCATCCCGGTCAACACCAACTACAACGCCAAGAAGTACGCTGAACTGTACATCTCACGGATCCTATGCTTGTACGGTGTACCCCGTACTATCATATCGGATCGGGGCACTTTATTTGTGTCCCGTTTTTGGGAGCAGCTACACGCTGCCTTGGGGACAAAGCTGATCCGTAGTTCAGCATACCACCCACAGACGGATGGGCAAACCGAGCGGGTGAATCAGATCTTAGAAGACATGCTACGAGCTTGCGCTATCAACCACGGCAGGAATTGGGATGATCACTTGCCGTTAGCCGAGTTCTCGTACAACAATGGGTACCAAGCCAGCATGAAGATGGCGCCCTACGGGAGGAAATGCTGCACACCATTGAACTGGTGTGAGTCTGGCGAAAGGGTTACCTTCGGGATTGACCTTGTCAACAACGAGGAAGAAAAGGTTCGACTGATTCAAGCGAACCTAAAAGCCGCCCAATCCCGTCAGAAACAGTATGTGGACCGGAGAAGACGCCCATTACAATTCGAAGTTGGAGATCACGTATCTCTACGGGTGTCTCAAATGAAGGGAGTAAACAGATTTGGGGTGAGAGGAAAGTTGGCACCCCGATTCATCGGTCCATTCCAGATTGCCGAAAGATGTGGATCGGTAGCATACTGGCTGAAATTACCAGAAGCACTTTCCAGTGTGCACGACGTCTTTCACATTTCCCAGCTGAGGAAGTGTCTTAAGCTATCTACTACCGTTCAGCTGGAAGACATTGAATAACTGCAACCGGATCTCACCTATCGGGAGGAACCGGTTCAGATTATTGACGAAAAGGCCCGAACCACACGCAACCGTACGTTGTGGTTCTATAAGGTTCTATGGAGTAATCACTCCGTGGACGAAGCGACATGGGAGAGCGAAGGATTTCTTCATGCTAACGACCCTGACTTTTTCACGTCACAAATCCGTAAATTTCTACCGTCCTCTCTCTCATTTTCACCTTATAATCTCGGGACGAGATTCTTTTATAGGGGGAGGAATGTAAGAGCCTCAGTTTTTGACACAAGTTTAAAGTGGTCATCACCACACCACACACCTCATTTGAAGCAAGATGATGAACACAAATGAAGAGCAAGTAACCACCATCAACATGCTCATTAGAGAACAAACTCACATATTGCAAAAGTGGTATTTCCCACATGTGATATAGATGGGCTGGGCATATGAAAACTCCTACACATTGCTAGGGATGTCCATGCCAAGTTTCACCCAAATTCAAAACCTTTTTGAGGTCATTTTGGGTATAGCTAGAAAGAGGGCAGTTTGAAACCATATTCAAATTCAAACTGTTTTTATCCCATGAATTCAAAAGTGGGATGCATATTCTTATTCAGCACATTTTTGTGAGCTCACACACCAATTTTCACTCCATTTGGAGTTGATCTTGACATGAGCTAAGTGGGACAAATTCAAACTTTATTTGAATTTCAAACTGAACATGTGCTGAAATTCGTTCAAACCAAACCCAATTTGAATCCTAATCAATTCAAATGGCTCATGGGTGAATAATTTGAATCACCATGGGTATTTTGGGGCTCACTGTTTATAACAGTGATGAGGAGTTAATTTCAGAGGTTAAACATGAGTGTGGGACCCACATGTCATAGAGAGAAGAGGGGAGACTTGCACCCAAAGTCACAGTCTCGGTGGGAAATTCCACCGAGCAGCTGCCGGTTCAACGCCCCGGGAGCAGCTGCGATCGCCACCGAGGAGGAGCAGCGCCACCAGCTGCTTCCCGCGCCCACACTTGAGCCCAAGGGCAGTTCCAGGGTCCTCTTAAGGTGCTCCACCGAGGCAGGCACCGCTCGCTTCCCCCTCTCCCGTGAACAACAAGCCCCCGGCCTTCCGCCTCTCTGCTCAATGGGGAAACCGCGGAAACATCTCGCCTCCTCCTTCCCCGAGCTGCTAGACAGCACCCTGAGGTCGCACTCCACCTCCCCAACGACAAAAACCCCGAGCTCCGACCTCCCTTGCCCGAGAACGATCACCACAGCTGTGACCTAACCTCAGCCGAAGGTCAGGCGCTCGTGGACAGCGTTCCACGGGAGCTTTCACGGTCCAGCAAGGGCAGCAGCAGGAGTGCGCAACAGCCGTGTTGCTCTCCTCCAAGTTTGGAAGCAAACCGTGAAGAATCCACTGTGAATTTCCTGTTTTTTCTCCGGCGGCCTTAAACTAAGCTTCCGGTACGGATTCTTCAAATTCTCGCTCTAAGTTCCTTCTCTAGTTATCAAATCTTGCACATAGGCGCTGGACTAGCCGGCGATCAGTTTCCTTTCTGCATCCGTGGTATGAAACCGACTAGGAGTGGTGAATTTTGAGCTCGATTGAGGACGTTCATGGCGGGCACGCTCGGTCACACGGTGCCGACCGGCTTGCCGCCATCTTTGAACCCATTTGACACCTTGTCGAGCTTCCTAGAGGTGTACTGATGCTATAGAACCGATCGTTTGAGGTTTTGGCGGGTTAGAACCCACGGCCGACGGCGCCGAACCTCAACCGAGGCCGCCGCACGTCGCCGGGCTATTTCCGGTCACCGCCAGCTCAAACTGACCCCACAGACGTGCTCCTCGACGTCGACAACCCCCTGGCGGTGAGTTTTGAACCATGTGATGGCCGGCAGCAGCAAGCCGGCGAGCTACGAGTCGGCTCCGGCGAGGGGAGGCGGCGCGGCACGAGGGCGCATCGGGAGGAAGACGAAGCCGGCTGGCCCATGCGTCAGCGGCTTAACAAATTAAATCGGGATCGGGTATGGCCGGGATCTGGTGTGCTGGCGCACAAAAACCCTGTGGGCCTCAGTGTGCTGTCGCCTCCGCGCCTAACAAGTGTCCCCGCGGGCCCCGGCGGATTTAAACTTTTCCCCCGATTTTCAGATTTCCTTCAAACTTCAAATCCTCATAACTTTGACTAGAAAGCTCCAAATCGAGTGAACCAAATTTTTTTGGATTCAGCTCTCTGAGCACTTTCCAGCAAATCAAGTTTCACCTCCTGAAAATCCTTATTTCTCCAGAATTAATTCCTCAAAATTTAAACTGTTTGGAATTTTAACTGGAGAATCCTTTGGAGGAAAATTCTGAAATTTTGCTGGGATGTTCACCAAAATATCCATGAACTACCATAAAATTTCAGACCCATTTGAGCTCATGTGATCCACCTAATGGTGTGATTAGTGAAACTGTTCCAGAGAAAATAGAAAATGTTCAGAAACATTTTCAGAATTTTCTCTGAAATTGTTTAGCTCATATCATTAGCTAGGAACCTTCAAATTAAGTGATACCAACTCCATTAGAACTCTCTGAAAATCTAGTTTTCAGAAAGTCATAGTTTGTTCCATGAAAATCCCTAGAACACCTTAAGAGTGCCAATTAAGGTCAAGTACATAATTAATTGTGGAGGGCTCAAATTAGCTTTGCTGCAACTAAAACTTGACCAAGTCTGTACTTAGGTTGTAACCAAGCCACAGTAAAAGTTTCACAGGCATTGAGTCTGTCTAGTAAGAGTTATAGACTTCACAAGTTTACATTCAATCAAATGCATTTAAATTAATATATATACTTGTATATCATGTAGTCGCTAAGGCCGAGGAGGAAGCCGAAGTCCTAGACTTTTTTACTCCGGAGGAGCAGCTACCCTACGATCAAGAGCAGCAAGGCAAGCTCCGGTTTGCATTAACCTTTTACAAATTTTTATTGTTTTGAGCACTTACTTGAGTATTATGATTCTTTGCATTAGCGTCTTGTTTGGAAACCCAATTGCATAGCCAAGAAAACCATGGGTTGGGTTTAGGATTGCAAACCCCTTTAGCTACTGCAATACTAAGATAGTGTAGGATTCGGTACAAGTCGAGTAGATGGAACTACTCGCGAGCATAGACTAGAGGCACTCGACTCGGGTAGAGATAGCACATGAAACACATGGCAAGAAAATGAGACCAAGCGGAGGGTAAGGGCAGCAGGACTTTGGGGCCTGTGTGCTATAGCTCCGCTTGTGTCGATTGAGGACCGAGCCGTTTGCGGGCCTGTTGAACAAGCTAGAACAGTACCGAAGACCTACCGGCTATATGGGAACCGGGAAACCGATGTAACTCGGGTAGCTGGGTGTTGAGGCATAGCTGGTCGTTCAGAGGGTTGGTTGAGAGCTCGAGGTGTAAATCGGCTGGCAGCACTGAGATGCACATGCAGATACCTCTTGCTCAGGACGATTGGACCAGTTCAACATTTGGCTAACGGGTGAAAGGTAGTTGCGTACGGTGTTCGTGATGGTTGTTGTAGGCAACATCGAGTACGGGCGTACGTGACGGGTTGTTCGGGTAACCCTGCAGGTGTAAATCGATTATAATCGCCGTCCCTCGAGGTCAGTGAGTACCACTTGTTCACTGTACTGTGACGTAGAAAGAACAGGCTAGTTACATGTTAAAATGTTGCTGATTGAAAGATGGACTTGATGCTAATGATTTGCTGTAGTTTAGAGCTAACTAAAGTTCTTTTCCACTTTGGGCAAAGTACATGAGACAAATGCGTTTCTTTTTTAATTGCGGCTCTCTCATGTGCCTTAGCGTAAGGTTCTCCACAACCTTCTGCTAAAACTTGAAAGTAAAGTTCCAATAATTAGGCGAGTCCTTTGCAAATAGTTTTACTTCATGTACCTATCACCCCTCATGTAGAAGTTCCATGTTTAGGTGAGACGGGTCAGACTTGCTGAGCCTTCGTGCTCACTGCTTGTGTTTGAAGCTTTTGCAGGGTTCTATAAGGAAGGGACTCCGAAGAGGAGATGGAACCCAAGGAGGGGAACCCCGTCGAGTGGGAGTTGTGCACGCCGCCGTGTTAGTGTGCGTGTGTGCTAGCAAGGACACGTTCACGGGCTGAACGTGAACTTGATGCGTAGTCTACGCCCGTGAGTGTAGACTGGACCTATTTTGATGTACAAATGTTCCTAAACCACTTTATGTAATAAAAGTTTTGCTTCCGCTTTGTACCTTTGATGTGTGTTATCCGGTGCTGTGCAACGCTGTACCCCTTAGCGTGATCCTGGCTCGACAAGACCGTGGGGTCGTGTCACTTTCTATGCCTAAAAGTGAACTTTACTATTAAAATAGTTAGACATATCACTTAAACAGAATAGGTTCTGATCTAAAATGTTTATTAAAATATTTTTGAACTTCCTCTCTGATGTGAAACAATTTAAATCTATTTTACTAGTTTTTAGAATTATTTCCTAGCCTAAAATGTGTCTCTAGAGATAATAAAAATGAGCAATCACTTAGGCAGATTTCATTTCAGCCTAAAATCTATTTTTGACTCATTCTAAAGTTTTCCAAGTGCTAGGAGAGTTTAAATTTGCATTTGCACATGTGTTTGCCTCACCTTTTAAATTTAAATCCTAGTGACATATTCAAATTTCTGAATTTAATATCCTATAGGGTTTAAAAGGCAAATCCACCCTACTGCAGGGTTTAATTTACTATTTCCTAAATTTTCAGGGGCCTAACTACACATAACAGAGGGGTTTTCCTAATTTTTATTAAGTCCTGGGGCTAAAACTGAGTTTTAAATGAATTTACATAAATTTCTGAAGGTCCAGGGGCTAGATCAGATGTTTCCGGGGCTAGCTCGTGTATTCCGAGATCCCCAGGGGGTACCGCGTAAGAATCCCGGCCTTTATAACGCGGGGCTGATGTGGGCCGTTGGATTTAAAACAGACGGCTCAGATTAGATTGCCGAAGCGGTACGCGTCGATTTATTTTCTACTGTGCGATTTAAAATAGACGGCCCTCAAGGGGTCACGTCGCCCTAGCCGGAGCCAGCCCGCGCGCGCGGCTGCGCGCGGCGGCTGGGGGCGGTGATCTCGCTGGCGCAGCCTCGGCTCTTGCCGCTACACGATAGAACTCGCATCTTTTTGCACGGATCGGCTGCGGAGGGGTACGGGATGCTCACCTAGGGATTTTCCTGCACTCGGAGACCCTGGAAGTCGGTCGGCGGCGAGCTTCAACGGCGATGGTCTTTGGTGCACGTCGAAGTGACAGTTGGGGCTCAAGACACGTCGTTTCCTTCACCTGCAGGGCTCTCCGGCGGCGGTGGAACGTGATCAGCACGTTAGATCAGGAAATTTGAGCAAGGATCGAAGGAAATCGGCGGTAGAAGCTTCGGTTCTCACCGGAGAGAAAAATGGCCGATCGGGGAGGAAAAAGGGGCGGATTTCAGCGTTTAAATGGACGAGGGAGGGCGGCGGTCTGTTGAGATCACGTTGGGGCGTCCGGGACCGGAAATCGGGGCTGGGAGCGCGGGTTCCGGGGGTTGGTTTCGATCGGGCGCGAGAGAGAGACTGGGGTCGGTTAGGGCGCGCGGGGGAAGAAGATGATGGCGGGCCCCACACGTCAGAGAGAGGGAGAGAGGGGGGAGGGGCGCGGGTTTGGGCTGGCTGGCACTGCACGGTCTTGGGCCGGCTGGCGGGTTTCGGCCCACTGGCCGGTTTTGGTTTTCTTTTTCTTTTTCCTTTTCCTTTTTCTGGTTTGATTCAAATCTAAATTCCAGTTTGAATTTGAATTTCTGCACCACATGCAATACGTCCAAAAATTTTTAAATTCCCCTCTTTAGCAGGTTTTGGGGTGTTACATATGTGACGTGTTATCTGGGTGTCTATTGATTGCAATCACCGTCCCTCATGGTTATTTGAGTAGCGCTTGCTCACTGCACTGTGACGTAGTAATAACTGAAAGAAGCCAGAAGAATATGATGCATTGAGCTAATATTGTCTTGAGACCATGTATGCTGTAGATGTAGAGCTCATTAAGTTTATCTTCCACTTTGGGCATAACCACATTGGAGGACAGTGTTTCTTGTTTGATTGTGGACTTCCGAGGGCTGCCTAAGGCATACTAATCTGCTGCTATGAAACTGAAAGTAAGGATTAACATGTAGGCATGTCTTTATTGCAACATCCTTTTCCTATGTTATTAATCTCTGCATGTAGAGTTTCATGTTTAGGAGTGTCGGTTAAGTCTTGCTGAGCCATCATGCCCACGGTTGCAATATTTGAGCTGTTGCAGGTGAGAGTTATGAGGAAAGGTCCGAGGACGAGGTGATGCCCCCATCTGAGTACACGGCCGAGCTGGATCCCTGCACGCCGCCGTGACCTTCGTTTGTGTGCTGCTAGTGTGTAGCGTCCCCAGGCTGGACGGCTACACTTTTTGCTTAGTTAGTACGAGAATGTAGTTATGTATAATACTTCCGCTGTACATTACTTTTGTAAAAGACTTCCGCTGTATTTTATGTAAAATAAAAGTTTGTATGTTGTTCGTAATCTTTTCTTGTGTGCTGTTGGGTGCAGCATCGCAAGGCACCACCCTCGGCGACCCTACGAGCGGGGCAGGGGACATCGCTGAATCCGAAGTCCGGTGGAGGTTTCGCGACCTCACTGGGAAGGATTAAGACGGACCAAAATTCGTACAATCCAAAATCACAGAGGGAGATGCCGCACGATGCGACACCCGACAGCACATACAATAAGTAAACCAAGTATTACATTCAAACTTACTGAATTTGACAAAAGTAGTACAAACCTTCCGTTTACATCTAATTTAAAGAGTTTAACTGGAGCGGAATAAACTATACAACACACGACTAACCTAACTAGCAAAAGTCGGTTGTCCATCCCTACGGACAACCCACACTAGCGACACTCCAGCTTCAAGGTGGCGTGCACAGCTCCCACACAGCCGTCATTCCCGACGGAGGATAAACCTTTCCGGTGAACCCGTGCTCTGAGTCAGTGGGGTACTCCTCACCTGCAAACACTCATAGCAGCAACCATGAGGACGATGGCTCAGCAAGTCTTATCCGACTCTCCTACACAAGAAACTCTACATGCAAGTCATATCAAAAGTAGGAAAGAAAATTGCAGCAATGGACACACTTACAAGTTCATCCTTACTTCATCTTTTAGCCACAAATTAAATGTTCACAAATCAGAAATTTAGTGAGCAATATTTTGTGGCACACATGTTGCAATACAATTTATTGATAACAGCAGTAATTCATCACAATCATTCCATATATTTACTACGTCACGACACAGTGAACAAGCGGTACCCATTACCGCGAGGGACGGCGAATCAACTCGATATACACCTGCAGGGATACCCGAATAGCACGTCACGTACGTCCATCCTCGGAGCTGCAACGGCACTCTCAACCAATGTCGTACGGGACAACCTTTCACCAAACAGCCCAAACGTTAAACCGCTCACACCCAAACGAGCAGGAGGTTCCCTACACGGAGCATCTCTCTATGCCCGTCAGCAGATTTCCACCTGGCTGCTCTCAACCTACACCTATAAATCGGTGCGTTATGCCTCGACGCCCGGAGGTATAGGTTACATCAGTTCATCGGACCCCATATATCCGCTATGCCTTCGGTACATTCAAACTTGTTCAGCGGGGCTGCACATGGATCGGTTCTCAATCAACACGGGCAGGGCTACACGCACAGGACATCCTCTTGCTTCGTCCTACGCCCCTGCCTAGTCTCCTTTTTCTTACTAAAGTTATCTCACATCTCAAACCAATCCCGTATGTGGTGAATCCTATACCCGCGAGTAGATTCCAACTACTCGACTTGTACCGAAGTCTATAAGACATTATGCAAATCATATTCTACTTGAGGACTTCGACACTACCCTCACTCTCTTTAGAATAATCTGGTTATGCAATTAGGGTTTCAACCATCCTAAACTTAATGCACAAGCATATCTCAATCTAAGTGAATATGAAGCAAAAACTCGATAAAATTGTTAAATGCAAACCGGGGCATGCCTTGTTTCTGCTGGTCAGTGGTTAAATTCTCCTACGGAGGTATGAAATACAAGATCTCTGGGGCTTGCTCACCTTCAACGACTACACGTAATCAAAATAACGATATGTGTCAAATTTAATGCAGATGTGTTGATTTCAATATATGAAGATTATAACTCTATCTATACATCCCATATGACTATGGAATTTTTACTGTGTCTTTGTGCCAACCTAAATAGAGACTTGGCCAAATTTCATTTGAAACAATGCTCATTTGAGCCCTGCATAAATAAATGTATAAATGGCAATTATTAGAGCTTCTATGGATTTCCAGGTATTTTCATGAAGCGAGACATTACTTTCAGGAAACTAGAGTTTATGGTGGTTCTAACGGAGTTGGTTTCATGTAATTTGGAGAATCCTAGAGAAAGTTATGATCTAATGAAGTTTGAGAAAATTCTCAGGGGCAGTTCACTTAATCACACAAATAAGGGGACAATATGAACTCTGAAAGTTTTCATGGGACTCAAGGATTTTAAATGGAACATCCTGGCCAAATTTCAGAATTTTCCACAAAGTGGATCTCCAGTTAAAATTTCCAACTTTTTAAATTTTGGGGAATTAATTCTGGGAAAATAATATGTTTCATGGAGTGAAATTTGTTTTGCTGGAAAGTACTCGGACAGCTGAATCCAACAAAATTTGGTGCACTGAATTTGGACAATCCTAGAAAAAGTTATGGGCTTCTAAAGTTTGGCAAAAATCTAGAAAATCAAATCGAAATTCAGAAGGTTTAAATCGGGCTGGTGGACACCAGGGCTACATGTCAGCCCGACAGCGAAGCCACACGTTGGTCCACTTAATTTCCCTCATAGCCACAGTGAAACAGCCGCGATCAGCCGGTTGCCGGTGAACAGAGGAAGTGGTGAAGAGTTCGTTCGTGGAAGAAAAAGAACATCTCGCATGAGGCTCGGATCAGTTCGGTAACGATGAGAACGGGCGACGCTGGGCTGTGTGCTGGACTTTGAGGCGAAAATTTACCGTGAGGTGGAGGGATCAGGGCTGGCGCTGTTGGTACGTGGCCGAGCTGCGGTCACCCGCGAGAAAACGGGCTCGGGTGAGTCGGTTCAGTGAAGTTGCTGTCACTGACCAATGGGTCCCTCTCCCCTCTAATTACTTTTCAATTTTCAGCTGATATTTCCCTCATATAATACTCACAATTAAATGGTAGACTTCACCACCAAGTCATGAGCTCAATTTGAATTCCTCAGGTTGGAGCTGGTTTGACTAAATTTAATTCACACTTGAATTTGAATTTCAAATTCAGTTTTGAATTAGTGCAAATTTAGCTCCCGACAATCAACTCCAATAGGGATGAAAATTGGTGTAGTAAGTCAGAAAAATAGGCTGAGATTGAATATGAATCCATCTTTTGAATTCAGGTGATGAAAGTAGCTTGAGTTTGAATTTACATTTAAACTAGCCCTTTTTATAATTGTATCCAAAAGTACCTCAAAAAGGTTTGGATTTGCATGAAACTTTGCATGAGCATTCCTAAGAGTGTTTAGGACCTAATTGTGAGCTTTAAAAGTCCAAAAAATGCAAAGTCAATAAACGGGATGTTGCTTTCCATTGTGTTTCAAATTTTTGAAACTGGGACTTCTTAAAACTTTCTACACGGGATGATACACATGGATATCCAACCACACAAGCTCAAATTTTTATTTGAATGCGTTGAACTATGGTTGATTTAAAACCCCATGTGTGAGGTTCTCATGTGCAAGAGAAAGTTTGAATTCAGTTTGGACTCACATTGTTCACTTAAATTCAAAAGTGGTCATCTGAAAAATGGAATATAAACTGTTGGCTCAAAATTCCTATTTGCAGTGGCCAACTTAAAAATCAGATTTCCTATTTAAATTACTCATGTCCGAAGTAGTGGGATGGCAAAGTTTGAGGTAATTTGGAGATGCCTTGCTATTCATTTCCAAAAATGACTTTGAATTGCATTGGGATTCAAATTTAAACTTGAATTTGGAGTAAACATTGTCAATTATCCAGATGAATTTCAGAATTTAGCTCCACATATTTGAATTTGGTCATTTGCCCAATTTGAGAAATATTTTTGTGAGGATAAGGAGGGGGAAAGGGTGGACCCCACTTGTCACTGGGACACTGAAACTTACCCACGAAGTCTTCAGTTCTCTCTGTTCTGTGTTCTCACTCGAACCACCCGAGCCTCCTCAGAGCGCCACCGAGGGCAGCCACCTCCAGCTTCTTGCATCGAGCTGGCGACCTGCTCGTGGCTTCAACACCTCACGGCGTGATCTCTTCGCTCAAGAACCGCCACACCGAGGCTTCACTGTTCCCTCGCACTGAACTGAGCAAAAATCGCCACCACTGCCTTGTGTTTGATCGTGAGACGGTGAACTCATGCAGACAACGCCCCTCTAAGCTGGAAAATGGCACTGGGAGTCACCCCTCTACCTCCTCGGCACAAAACCGAGTGATTACCGGCTGCCACGACTCAAGAATGGTGTTTGCTCGTGGCGACCAAAAGCTACCGCAAAATGGGGCTCCGGTGGACAGCCCAACTGGGAGGATTTCATGCCCAAGCAAGGACGGCCATAGGAGCGCCAGACCTCAGTGCTGCTCCTCCCCTAAACTCAGATCAAGCCTTGAACCCTCGCGCTGAAATTCGGCGTTTTCCTGCCGGTGCAAAACCTCGGATCGTCCGATAAGAATTCACAAAATTCTTGCTCAATCCTTATTCTTAGGTCACCAAATTATGCACGAAGGAGCTATACTAGCTAGTGGCCAAGTCCCTTCGCAAACCTAGCTTGAAACTGCACGTAGGCCGACCAATTTCCAAGTTTTCCGAGCTCAAACACAGTGGATGTCTCGGGCGCACGGTGAGAACCCATTTGGAGACTCTCACGAGCTTATTTGCTTATTCGCCGAGCTTCCCTAGCACCAAATGATGCTTTAGATCTAATCACTCGAACGTTTGGCGGGCTAGCACGACCGGTCGCCGTAGCCAAAGGTGTCCCGAGGCCGCCGCACATCGCTGTTAGGTTTCGGGACACCGGCGGCTGGCGCCGACCCCACAAATAGGTTTCCCACCCTCCTAAACCCCCTGGCGCCGAGCCTCCGGCCGGGAGATGGCCGGGAACCTCACGCCGGCGAGGTCGCCGCCTCTGTCCGGTGCTGTGGCTAAGGATCCGGTGCGGCTACACAGCTGAGAACCCCATAGCCCCATGTGTTCTCGCATTCTATTGGCTGCAGTTTAAAACGTGGGCCCAGCTAGGATTTTCAGTGGGAAATCAATTCAAGATTGCAAGCATAATTTGGAAATTGATAACTTTGTGTAGGAAACTCCAAATTGGATGATTCAAATTTAGTTAGACTCAGTTTGCAAAGATCCATCCAAATTTGCAACCCCATTTGTGTGAAAGTGTAAGAGCCTCATATTCATTACCATGCATTGCATCCATATTCATGTAGAGTGTAAAAGCCCAAGAAAAGGGACTTGCAAAAACTTTTCGTCACTTCACAACACCACAGTTTTTATTGTGGATATCTTAGGAAAAAGTGTGAAGAGCAAGTAACCTCCATCAAAAGGGTAATTAGAGGGGAAAGCCTTCACTTTTCACAAAGTAGGATTTCTACACATGAACATGAGAGGTTGAGCTCACCCCTAGGACTTAAAAAGTCTTGGGAGGGTTCAAGCCAATTTTCATGCAAACCCAACACTTTTTGAGGCACTTTTGGAGGTATTTGAAAAAGAGGCCAATTTGAATGTAAATTCAAATTGTAGCAACTTTCATCACTCAAATTAAAAAAAGTAGCTTCATATTCAAACTCAACACATTTTTCTGAGTTAGCCCACCAATTTTCATCCCTATTGGAGTTCATCTTGTCGGGAGCTAAATTTGCAATAATTCAAAACTGAATTTGAACTTCAGTTTATATATGAAGCAAATTTAACCAAACAAAGTTTGAATTTGAAAACTCAAATTCAAACCAAGACTTGGGGGCTAAGTCTCCCATTCAATGTTCAGTAGCTGGGGTATTTACAACAAAAAGGGGGAGAAGGAATTAGAGGGGAGAAGCAACACAAGAAAGAACCGCCTTGAGGTACTGATCACCACCGTACTGACCTCGCCCTCTCTCTCGCACGGTCGGCAAAGAATTGGGGGATTAGTGTGTCGGGGTGTTTAGAACCGAACCATGCGAAATCCGGAAATTCGCAGCAAGTAGGCCACCACTCCTTAGGCCGAGCTAAAGACATGATCTAGACTCGCCCACGCGTCTCTGAGAT
Source organism: Neostapfia colusana (assembly GCA_030760725.1). Classification (NCBI taxonomy): domain Eukaryota; kingdom Viridiplantae; phylum Streptophyta; class Magnoliopsida; order Poales; family Poaceae; genus Neostapfia; species Neostapfia colusana. The sequence goes on along the minus strand of JASWHV010000018.1, from coordinate 47,452,512 downwards.
CAGAAATCATCGAGTTTCATCGAGTATGGGCGATGTTCTTCGAGCTCTTTGCATCGGCGCCGATTTCCGGTCTAGGTCACCGGTGAGGTCGTAGTTGCAGTTATTTGCACAGAGATCAGTTCCCATATCCATGATCAGCGGGTATCAGCGGAGCTCCCCGAGCAAACCGCATTGAAAAAGGTGCAGGGGATGCTGAGTTTGACGTCGCCGGTGAGCTCCCGACCGCTGTTGCCGTCGGGAGCACTGTTCCGGCCGTTGTCAAGCTCCGGTGAGGGCACCAGTGTGTTCTCCGAGCCGAGTTAGGCACAGGCGGCGAGAATCAGCAAGCTCCGAAGGCTGGAACCCCTCTCCGGCGAGAGCTCCGGCGAGCTCGGCGGCGGGATTGCGCGGGTGGCCGTAGGAAGAAGAAGGGGGGGAGGCCCCACACGTCAGCGGCTGGAGGTAGCGAGCGGGATTCTCTGTGGTCCAGGATCCAGTGCGGCCGCGCGGGAAGGAGTCTGTGGCCCGTGTGGCTCGGCTCCAGCGGTCGACACGTGTGCGTGGACCCACCCGCAGGATTTAAACATTTTTGGAATTTCTAGTTTTAGTTCAAACTTCTAATGCATAGAACTTTGTCTAGGAAACTCCAAATTCGATGAACCAAATTTTGCTGAACTCAGAATTCTGAGTACTTTCCAGCAATACCAAATTAAGATCATGAAAGTGAATAGTTTTCCAGAATTAAATCCCTAAAGTTTAAACTGTTGGGAATTTTATCTGGAGAAATACTTTATGAAAAATTCTGAAATTTGGCTGAGAGGTTCATTAGAAAATCCCTGAATCCCAGTAACATTTTCAGACTCATCCAAGTTCATTTAGTTACCCTAATGGGGTGATTAAGAGAACTGCCCTGAGAAAACAGAAAAATGTACAGAAACATTTTTCAGATTTTCTCAAATCTTAATTAGGGCATAATTTTCTGTAGAATTCTTCAAAAGACATGAAACCAACTCCATTAGAACCATCCTAAATTCTAGTTTCCAGAAAGTAATGGTGGGAGCCATGAAAACCCCTGGAATTATTTAGAGGCTCAAATATTGACCAAATAGCCTTTTATTTGTACAAGGTTCAATTGAACTTTGTTTCAAATAAAACTTGGTCACAACTCTGGTTAGGACCCTACCAGCTCACCATAAAAATTTCAGAACCAAAGGGAAGGGCTAGCTAGAGTTATTAGCAATTATGTATTCCAGTTAACACATTGCATTCAAATTAACATGTAGTATTTCATAAACGTGTAGTCACTGAAGAAGAGACTCCGGAAGTGCTGGACTTCCTCCTTCCGTAAGAAGAGCTAACTACTGACCAGCAGCAACAAGGAAAACCCCGGTTTGCATTAACCTTTTTTATAAGTTTTTACTTTGTTTACATGTGCCATATGAAGTATGTATGTGCATTAGGTATAGGATGAATGAAACCCCACTTGCATAACCAAAGGTTCCTAAAAGAGTGAGGGTAGTGTCAAGGACCTCGAGTAGACAGGCTTTGCTTAATGATTCATAGGACTTCGGTACAAGTCGAGTAGTTGGAATCTACTCGCGAGATAGGCATTGTGACACACGGGTTCGGTTGAGTGACGTGAGATCACTTTAGTAATGAAAATGAGACTAGGCAGGGGCTAGGGCGCAGCAAGAGGAAGTCTTTTGTGCGCAGCCCTGCCCGTGTCGATTGAGGACCGACCCGTGTGCGGCCCTGCTGAACACGTATTGAACGTACCGAAGGCATATCGGATATATGGGCCCCGATAAACCGATGTAGCCTAAACCTCCGGGCGTCGAGGCTTAACGCACCGATTTATAGGTGTAGGCTGAGGGCAGCAAGGTGGAAATCTTCCAAACGGGCATAGAGAGATGCTCCGTGTGGGGAACCTCCTGCTCATTTCGGTGCGACCGGTTCGACGTTTGGGCTGTTGGGTGAAAGGTTGTCCCGTACGACATCGAGTGAGCGTGCTGTGCAGCTCCACGGATGGGCACACGTGACGTGCTCTTTGGGTTTCCCTGCAGGTGTATATCGAGTCTATTCGCCGTCCCTCGCGGTGATGAGTACCGCTTGTTCACTGCGTCGTAACGTAGATAATTTATGGAATGCTGTGATTCAATATTGCTGTCATGATATAATTGTATTGCTACATGTGTGCCACCAAATACTGCTTACTAAATTTCAGCTTCTTGAACTGTTAACTTGTTGCTAAAAGATGAACTAAGGATGAACTTATAGGCGTGTCCATTTGCTGCAACATTGCTATCCTATGTCCTTGTACCCCTCCTGTAGAGTTTCATGCTTAGGTGAGTCGGTTAAGCCTTGCTGAGCCTTCGTGCTCACGGGTGCTGCTTAAGTGTTTTTCAGGTGAGGAGCCACCCACGGACTCGGAGTACGAGTCCACCGGCGAGGGTTACCCTCCGTCAGGGACCAAAGCTGAGTGGGAGCCGTACACGCCGCGCTGAGCTGAGGAGTGCAGCTAGTGTGGGTTGCCCTATGGCTGGGTAACCACTTTTGCTAGATAGGCGGGCATGAGTTGTGTAAAAGAAACTTCCGCTGTGTAATAAAGACCCTAGTTTGTAACTGACAAGTGTACTATTTTGTACATTCAGTTTGTTTTTCCCATGTAATATATATTGTGTTCTTATGACGTGTGCTGTCGGGTGTCGCATCGCGCGGCACCACCCTCTGCGATCCTGGATGAGCGGATTCCGGTCCCCCACAGTCTGGTATCAGAGCTGCATTGGGGATAGCATAGTACTTAAGGACTGCATTATGGGAAAACTTAGGTATACAGTGAGGATTCGGTAGTTGCCCAAGTAAGGACTATATTAGCATAGTTACTTAAAGTGGCAAAGACTAACCTATGTGTTATAATTCTGAATTTTAATTATGTAACGACGCACCTACGCTCTGGTAAGTATGGTAAGGAACGCCATCGAAAGCGGTTCAATTTCGGTTAGCTCTCCCTGACGAGGAACGTGGTTCAGGGATTGATCTCACAGCTTGGTGTAAGACGTTAATATGAAACTCTTGGACTCTTCATGTCCCTGAGTTCATATGAAATGCTGATCCGTAGCGTGCATTAGGCAAGTAAGTGGAGACTCTATCGCGTGGTCAGTAACGCGAGAGTGTGTTCGTCTGGAAGTAGCCCAGGGGGACATACGCAGCGCTTGCCATCGGCGTGCCCTGCAGGGCAGTAGGTGGTATCTGTTGGGTTGATAACATTCCCAACCGTGACGACCCGTTCATGACATACTCGGGTTCCCCGTCGTGTGGTGTTGAAACACGATCACGTACCTTGAGACGTGACCTAACTCAAGGACGGCCGTATGACAATGATACGGGCGTTTGTATTTGATTTCAAATATGATTCTGCCTGAAATGAACAACCATTGAGTGCACCAATATTGTGTGGTCTTCTGCAGGTACTAACCACGTATGTATTCGTGTAGAGAACGTGGGTGAGAGATCGTTTAGTGCCACACTTGAGACGTATATGCCGGTATAATCCGGTTAGGATTTTCTTTTGTGAGGAACGTATTACCGATATATCATAGGCATATGCATGCAAATAATGAGAATAAAGAGTTAAAATCTATAGGTTCAACATTCAGGACCCTGGTTGGGTATAAGAATGGGTTAGTGGAGCAGGATAGCCAAAGGGATGAAAAACAGAGTGCTCTGTTTTGGACAGCAAGTTTGCTGATCTTCAACATGGCATAACTCACGGGTCCTTTAGCCCAGCGAAGTGTGCTATATAGTTCTGGAAAGATATTGAAGTACTCTACAACTTTGTTATATACTTCCAGAGCTGAAACTCAACTTAAGATGGCTTAAAACCCAGAGGAATGTAAACTGTCCAGAACCAGGACAGAGTAAAACATTCTCGGAACTGTTCTGTTTTTCAAACATAACTCCCAGTAGAAAAATTAAAAAAAATTCATATGATACATCCTTAGAAAGAGTAGAAGATGTGTGACATCTTTGCAATTCAAAGTTTCTGAAATTTCAGCACATATTTCAGTGGAAACCAGGGTTGAAAACAGCCACTTCCAAGGGAGGTGCTGTTAAAATTCTTCCAGAAACTCTGCTGACTTTGAATTAGCATAACTTTTTAACCAAAGCTGATCTGGGGGCAAATGAATACTTGTTGGAAATATACTGAAGTTATCTTAAACTTTGGTATTCAATCTGAGTCATGAAAATGCCCAGAACCAGATCAAAACAGGGAATAGGTAGAAACTGGTCATTCTGACAGAAGAATGACAGTTTGAACTCATTGGAGAGGGTGTTGTACCCTAAGGGTGGTATACGTGATGACAAAGCGATAGTAATATCTCGTAGTGACCAAACCTAGTTATGGTGAGCTTCCAAAGTGGAGGTTCATCAAGTTGGATTAAACTAGCTTGTGTTTGGTCTGGTAATGGTGTAGCTTGTGCAAAGTTATTACATTATCTACATACGAGATGTATCGCATGAATTAATGTCATTATGTTTTAAGCCTATTTTTATTGGACTGCATGCAATCTGTTGCGTGACGGATGTTATTGTCGTATGGTTGCAGATGGTCCGCACTAGGACCACGCACGAGGTGGGTGGCTCTAGCCAAGGGGGAGGCGATGACTCCCAGCCACCGGCTTACGACAGCACCCCGCAGCCGCAGCCACCACCGCCGCCTCCGCTTACTCTAGCAGATGTGATAGCGGCACTGGTGGGAGGTCGTGAGGAGCAGACCGACCTGCTCTGCACGATCGTGCAGAATACGTCCCAGGCGGGGGGACGTCAAGACAGAGGGCCCCGTGAGCCCCGGGAAGTGTCGTACTCGGACTTTATGAGTACACACCCTCCAGTGTTCACCGAAGCCGAAGAACCACTGGAGGCGGACAACTGGCTGCGGACCATCGAGTCCAAGTTCGGGCTGCTCCAATGTACGGAGCGGCAGAAGACTCTGTTCGCAGCGCAGCAACTCCACGGTGCCACTGGTGCGTGGTGGGCGAACTATGTCGCCTCACGTCCGGCTGGCCATGCCGTTGAATGGCAAGAGTTCCGGGAGGCGTTCCGCGCCTATCACATTCCTCCCGGAATAATGAAGAGGAAGTTCCAAGAATTCTTGGAGCTGAAGCAGGGCGGGAGGAGTGCCCATGACTACTCCCGTGCCTTCAACCATCTGACGCAATATGCGTCAGACTACATCTCCACCGAGGAGAAAAAGCGGGAGCACTTCTATCGGGGGTTACACCCCGAAATGAAGACACATCTCGTTCAGTGGAATCGCGGCACATTCAACGACTTAGTCAATGCCGCGATCATGCAAGAGGATGCTCAGCGGGAGTTGGCAGCTGAGCAGAGGAAGCGCAGCGCTCCACCCAGCGGTGGGAGTGGCACTCCCCAGAAGTACCGTATGGTGTATCGGACACCATCCGGGCAGCAGTGGCATCCACCGGCGCGACCTCAACGGTTCGGGGGACGTCCGTTCCAGTCACCCTCGTTCCGTCCACCGATGCCACCACCAAGACAGCAGCAGCAGCAGCAGCAGACGGTACCCCGGGCGTTTCCACCGCCACAACGTGCCCCGGGATTCCGTCCACCGATCAGCGGGGGACCGCCCCGTTTCACCTGCTTCACGTGTGGCCAGGCGGGCCACTTCGCGAAGGACTGTCCCCAGGGGCAGCAGAGCAGCGGGCAATCCCAGTTCCAGGGCGGTGATCGAGGCTGACCTCCGGTGAAGAAGGTTGGTCAGCGGACTGGGGGCGTTCGCAACCTCGACAATGAGGACGCCCCCGAGGGAGACAACGTGCTGGCGGGTACGTTTACTCTCAACCATCAAGCCATCATCATATTGTTTGATTCTGGTGCAACCCACAACTTCATAAGTGCATCATATGTGGTTAAGCATCAGCTGGAAGTCTTTCCAACCGAGTGTTCGTATATGATATGCTCACCGGGAGGAAAGATTTTAGCAACGATGATGGTTCCAAAAGCACCACTGTGCTTAGGTGGGAAGATATATCCCACCTCTATGATTATCCTTGAGGGGCAAAAGATTGGTGCAATCTTAGGAATGTCATGTCTGAGCTACCATGGCGCTGTCCTGGAAACCCCATCACGGAGGGTTCACCTCAACTCCCCATTACACCGTCCGCAGTCCCTCCTATTAGATAATCCAGTCCGGGAAGTTTCAGTGATCCACAATACTGAAGCTCTCAAGTTGGAGGACATCCCAGTAGTCCAGGAATATCCCGACGTGTTCCCGGATGATCTTCCGGGCATGCCACCTGAGCGGGATGTCGAGTTCAAGATCGAGCTCGCACCCGGGACTACGCCTATATCACGGAGACCATACAAAATGGCTCCAAATGAGCTGGCTGAACTGAAAGAACAGCTCAATGATCTATTGAGCAAGGGTTCCATTAGGCCGAGTTCCTGGCCTTTGGGATGCTCGGTGCTGTTTGTAAAGAAGAAGGACGAAACCCTGAGGCTGTTGTGGATTACCGGCCGCTCAACGCCGTCACCATCAAGAATAAGTACCCACTGCCCCGCATCGACATATTGTTTGATCAACTTGTGGGTGCAAGTGTGTTCTCGAAGATGGACCTTCGCTCTGGATATCACCAGATAAGGATCCGGGCGGAGGATATCCCAAAGACGGCTTTCTCGACGAGATACGGCTTATACGAATATCTCGTCATGTCCTTTGGTCTCACAAATGCTCCAGCCCATTTCATGTATCTCATGAACTCGGTGTTCATGCTGGAGCTGGACAAGTTCGTGGTAGTGTTCATCGACGATATCTTGGTTTACTCCAAGACAGAAGCCGAACATGCCGAACACTTGCGGATCGTTCTTCAATGATTGCGAGACCACAAGCTCTATGCCAAGTTCAGCAAATGCGAGTTTTGGATCAGCCAAGTGCCATTCTTGGGACATATCATCTCAGCGGAAGGCATTGCGGTTGACCCAAGAAAAATAGAGCAAGTGCTTAAATGGAAAGCTCCCACTTCAGTCCATGAAGTCAGAAGCTTCCTCGGGTTAGCGGGATACTACCGGAGATTCATTCCAAGCTTCTCCAAGCTCGCTAAGCCGATGACAGAATTGCTGAAGAAAGGGACGAAATATGTTTGGGACACGGCGTGTGAAGGAGCATTCCGAATATTGGTGAAGCATCTCACCACAGCCCCGGTCTTAGCTCATCCGGATACAACAAAGCCCTTCGACGTGTACTGTGACGCGTCCGGTATTGGGCTCGGCTGCGTGTTGATGCAGGAAGGACGTGTGGTCGCCTATGGCTCACGCCAACTTCGGAACCATGAGCAGCATTATCCTACTCATGATCTTGAGCTTGCTGCCGTGGTGTTGGCGCTAAAAATGTGGAGGCACTATCTCCTGGGAAATCTGGTGCATCTCTACACCGACCACAAGAGCTTAAAATACATTTTCACCCAGAAGGAGCTGAACATGAGGCAATGGAGGTGGTTAGAATTGATCAAGGACTATGAAATTGAGATTCACTACCACCCCGGCAAGGCGAATGTTGTTGCCGACGCGCTGAGTCAGAAATCACATGTCCATCACCTCACCATTACACCGGTGGAGGAGGAAGAGCCAAGTTTATACTTGGTTCCTTATGGATCGCTGTACAACCTTGCCCTCATCCCTACCATCAGGGAGGACATCATTGCAGCTCAGAAAGACGATAACGACATGGCACATCTCCGGAGATGGATAGACAACGGGGAGATCAAATGTTTCCGGAAGGATGATGAGGGGACGCTATGGTTCAATGACCGCATAGTCGTACCCCGGCATATGGAGTTGAGGAAAAACATCCTTGATGAAGCGCACTTGTCTAAGTACTCCATTCATCCGGGCAGCAATAAAATGTACCAAGATTTGAAAAAGAAATTTTGGTGGACACGGATGAAGCGGGAGGTAGCTAAGTACGTATCCGAGTGCGATACGTGCCGACGAGTGAATGCTGATCACATGAAGAAATCAGGGCTGTTGCAACCCCTGAAGATGCCGGCATGGAAATTGGAAGATGTGAGCATGGGTTTCATTGTGGGATTACCCCTAACATCCAACAAGCATGATTCCATACGGGTAATCGTTGATCGGTTAACCAAGACAGCTCACTTCATCCCGGTGAATACACGTTACAATGCCGGCAAATATGCGGAGCTGTACATAGCGAAGATTCTATGCCTACACGGGGTACCCAAGACCATCGTCTCAGATCGAGGTGCATTATTTGTATCTCGCTTTTGGGAGCAGCTACACGCTGCATCGGGTACTAAGTTAATCAGGAGCTCCGCTTACCACCCTCAGACAGATGGCCAGACAGAGAGGGTGAATCAAGTTCTGGAAGACATGTTGAGAGCATGTGCCATCCACCATTGTAGGAACTGGGATGATCACCTACCATTGGCGGAATTCTCGTACAACAACGGCAATCAGGCGAGTATCAAGATGGCACCCTACGAAGCTCTCTACGGTCGAAAATGCTGCACCCCATTAAACTGGTGCGAGTCCGGTGAAAGGGTCACCTTCGGGGTTGATGTAGTGAGCGACGCCGAAGAGCGCGTTCAGACAATCCAAGCTAATTTGAAGGCCGCTCAATCCCGACAGAAGAGCTATGCTGATAAGAGGCGTAGACCGTTGCACTTTGACATTGGTGAACACGTGTACCTCCGCGCGTCTCCGATGAAGGGCGTGCACCGGTTCGGTGTGAAGGGGAAGCTCGCTCCCCGTTTTATTGGACCCTACGCTATCACCGAGAAGTGTGGACCAGCAGCGTATAGATTGGAGTTACCGGCATCTCTGGCTGGTGTCCATGATGTTTTCCATGTTTCGCAACTGCGAAAATGTTTGAAGCATACAGCTGCTGTTCCTACCGAAGACATTGGCGAGTTGAAACCGGATTTAACATATGAGGAATATCTGGTGGAAATTCTTGATGAGAAAGCCTGAACCACGTGTAGCAGAACGTTGTAGTTCTACAAAATACTCTGGAGCAACCACACCGCCGAAGAAGCGACGTGGGAGAGCGAGGAATTCCTTCGCTCAAATTACCCGGAGTTCATGGCTTCTCAACAAGGGTAAGTCCCTATTACATCGCTACCTCTTCTTTTATAATCTCGGGACGAGATTCTTTTAAGGGGGGAGAGATGTAAAAGCCCAAGAAAAGGGACTTGCAAAAACTTTTCTTTACTTCACAACACCACAGTTTTTATTGTGGATATCTTAGGAAAAAGTGTGAAGAGCAAGTAACCTCCATCAGAAGGGTAATTAGAGGGGAAAGCCTTCACTTTCACAAAGTAGGATTTCTACACATGAACATGAGAGGTTGAGCTCACCCCTGGGACTTAAAAAGTCTTGGGAGGGTTCAAGCCAATTTTCATGCAAACCCAACACTTTTTGAGGCACTTTTGGAGGTATTTGAAAAAGAGGCCAATTTGAATGTAAATTCAAATTGCAGCAACTTTCATCACTCAAATTCAAAAAAGTAGCTTCATATTCAAACTCAACACATTTTTCTGAGTTAGCCCACCAATTTTCATCCCTATTGGAGTTCATCTTGTCGGGAGCTAAATTTGCAATAATTCAAAACTGAATTTGAACTTCAGTTTATATATGAAGCAAATTTAACCAAACAAAGTTTAAATTTGAAAACTCAAATTCAAACCAAGACTTGGGGGCTAAGTCTCCCATTCAATGTTCAGTAGCTGGGGTATTTACAACAGAAAGGGGGAGAAGGAATTAGGGGGGAGAAGAGGGCCCACTGGTCAGCCACCCTGAGAACCAAACCGACTCAGGCACGAGGTCGAACACTCCCGCGGGCGACAACGCACGGGGTCGACCCCGTCCCAACGCGGCCACCGCACGGTGAAAGCGCGGAGTCACCACGCCAGCGCGACGCTCGCTCCGCTGTTTTCACGGTGCCCCGGCTGTCCCAGCGTTCCCCCTCCCACAATCGCCTCCGCGCGCAAACTTGTTCCTCGCCGCTCTCTGGTCGCCGGCGTCCGAGCAACCCAGGCACTCTCGTGCCCAGCAAGCAACACAAGAAATAACCGCCTTGAGGTACTGATCACCACCATACTGACCTCGCCCTCTCTCTCGCACGGTCGGCAAAGAATTGGGGGATTAGTGTGTCGGGGTGTTTAGAACCGAACCATGCGAAATCCGGAAATTCGCAGAAAGTAGGCCACCACTCCTTAGGCCGAGCTAAAGACATGATCTAGACTCGCCCACGCGTCTCTGAGATCAGAAATCATCGAGTTTCATCGAGTATGGGCGATGTTCTTCGAGCTCTTTGCATCGGCGCCGATTTCCGGTCTAGGTCACCGGTGAGGTCGTAGTTGCAGTTATTTGCACAGAGATCAGTGCCCATATCCATGATCAGCGGGTGTCAGCGGAGCTCCCCGAGCAAACTGCATCGAAAAAGGTGCAGGGGATGCTGAGTTTGACGTCGCCGGTGAGCTCCCGGCCGCTGTTGCCGTCGGGAGCACTGTTCCGGCCGTTGTCAAGCTCCGGTGAGGGCACCAGTGTGTTCTCTGAGCCGAGTTAGGCACAGGCGTCGAGGATCAGCAAGCTCCGAAGGCCGGAACCCCTCTCCGGCGAGAGCTCCGGCGAGCTCGGCGGCGGGATTGCGCGGGTGGCCGGAGGAAGAAGAAGGGGGGAGGCCCCACGCGTCAGCGGCTGGAGGTAGCGAGCGGGATTCTCTGTGGTCCAGGATCCAGTGCGGCCGCGCGGGAAGGAGTCTGTGGCCCGTGTGCCTCGGCTCTAGCGGTCGACACGTGTGCGTGGACCCACCCGCAGGATTTAAACGTTTTTGGAATTTCCAGTTTTAGTTCAAACTTCTAATGCATAGAACTTTGGCTAGGAAACTCCAAATTCGATGAACCAAATTTTGCTGAACTCAGAATTCTGAGTACTTTCCAGCAATACCAAATTCAGCTCATGAAAGTGAATAGTTTTCCAGAATTAAATCCCTAAAGTTTAAACTATTGGGAATTTTATCTGGAGAAATACTTTATGAAAAATTCTGAAATTTGGCTTAGAGGTTCATTAGAAAATCCCTGAACCCCAGTAACATTTTCAGACTCATCCAAGTTCATTTAGTTACCCTAATGGGGTGATTAAGAGAACTGCCCTGAGAAAATAGAAAAATGTACAGAAACATGTTTCAGATTTTCTCAAATCTTAATTAGGGCATAATTTTCTGTAGAATTCTTCAAATGACATGAAACCAACTCCATTAGAACCATCCCAAATTCTAGTTACCAGAAAGTAATGGTGGGAGCCATGAAAACCCCTGGAATTCTTTAGAGGCTCAAATATTTACCAAATAGGCTTTTATTTGTACAAGGTTCAATTGAACTTTGTTTCAAATAAAACTTGGTCGCAACTCTGGTTAGGACCCTACCAGTCCACCATAAAAATTTCAAAACCAAAGGAAAGGGCTAGCTAGAGTTATTAGCAATTATGTATTCCAGTTCACACATTGCATTCAAATTAACATGTAGTATTTCATAAACGTGTAGTCACTGAAGAAGAGACTCCAGAAGTGCTGGACTTCCTCCTTCCGGAAGAAGAGCTAACTACTGACCAGCAGCAACAAGGCAAGCCCCGGTTTGCATTAACCTTTTTTTATAAGTTTTTACTTTGTTTACATGTGTCATATGAAGTATGTATGTGCATTACGTATAGGATGAATGAAATCCCACTTGCATAACCAAAGGTTCCTAAAAGAGTGAGGGTAGTGTCAAGGACCTCGAGGAGACAGGCTTTGCTTAATGATTCATAGGACTTCGGTACAAGTCGAGTAGTTGGAATCTACTCGCGCGATAGGCATTGGGACACACGGGTTCGGTTGAGTGACGTGAGATCACTTTAGTAATGAAAATGAGACTAGGCAGGGGCTAGGGCGCAGCAAGAGGAAGTCTTGTGTGCGCAGCCCTGCCCGTGTCGATTGAGGACCGACCCGTGTGCGGCCCTGCTGAACAAGTATTGAACGTACCGAAGGCATATCGGATATATGGGCCCCGATAAACCGATGTAGTCTAAACCTCTGGGCGTCGAGGCATAACACACCGATTTATAGGTGTAGGCTGAGGGCAGCAAGGTGGAAATTTGCCAAACGGGCATAGAGAGATGCTCCGTGTGGGGAACCTCCTGCTCGTTTCGGTGCGACCGGTTCGACGTTTGGGCTGTTGGGTGAAAGGTTGTCCCGTACGACATCGAGTGAGCGGCTGTGCAGCTCCACGGTTGGGCGTACGTGACGTGCTCTTTGGGTTTCCCTGCAGGTGTATATCGAGTTGATTCGCCGTCCCTCACGGTGACGAGTACCGCTTGTTCACTGCATCGTAACGTAGATAATTTATGGAATGCTGTGATTCAATATTGCTGTCATGATATAATTGTATTGCTACATGTGTGCCACCAAATACTGCTTACTAAATTTCAGCTTCATGAACTGTTAACTTGTTGCTAAAAGATGAACTAAGGATGAACTTATAGGCGTGTCCATTTGCTGCAACATTGCTATCCTATGTCCTTGTACCCCTCATGTAGAGTTTCATGCTTAGGTGAGTCGGTTAAGCCTTGTTGAGCCTTCGTGCTCATGGGTGCTGCTTAAGTGTTTTTCAGGAGAGGAGCCACCCACGGACTCGGAGTACGAGTCCACCGGCGAGGGTTACACTCCGTCGGGGACCACGGCTGAGTGGGAGCCGTACACGCCGCGCTGAGCTGAGGAGTGCAGCTAGTGTGGGTTGCCCTAGGGCTGGGCAACCACTTTTGCTAGATAGGCGGGCGTGAGTTGTGTAAAAGAAACTTCCGCTGTGTAATAAAGACCCTAGTTTGTAACTGACAAGTGTACTATTTTGTACATTCAGTTTGTTTTTCCCATGTAATATATATTGTGTTCTTATGACGTGTGCTGTCGGGTGTCGCATCGCGCGGCACCACCCTCTGCGATCCTGGATGAGCGGATTCCGGTCCGCCACATAGAGAATCACATAAAAAGAAGAAGAAAAGGAAGGAAGAAATATAGAAACAAATAAATAAATAAAAGGAAATAATAAAAATAAATCGAAAAAAGAAATCAGAATAAAAAGAATAAATAAATAGAAATAACAAAACCTGGCCACCCCAATTTTTCCGCAATTTCCCCATAATTCCCTCCCCCCAATTTCTCCCAAATCCCCCCTAATATCCCCAAATCCTTGTAAGGGCCTAAGTTTTTGCACACATTCAAGGTGTTCATCACATCACACACACCTCATTTGAGGAAAACTTATGAACACCTTTGAAGAGCAAGTAAACACCATCAACATAGTCATTAGAGGATCAACTCACAAAAATGCAAAAGTGGCATTTCCCACATGCATCTTATAGGGGATGAGCACAGGAAGAACTCACACACTTTGCTAGTAATGCTGATGCAAAATTTCACCCAATCCAAAAACTTTTTTCGGTATTTTTGGACATAATTAGAAAGAGGCTAGTTTGAACTCAAATTCAAATTCAAACTCCTTTCATCCAATGAATTCAAAAGTGGTATTCATATTCACACTCAGCACATTTTTTTGAGCTCACACACCAATTTTCACTCCATTTGGAGTTGATCTTGACATGAGCTATTTTGGCTAAATTCAAATAAAAATTTGAATTTCAACTAAACCTTTGCTGCAAATTTGATCAAGTCAAATTCCACTTTGAATTATTTAAATTCAATTGGCCATTTTGAAGTTTGATCAACTCACCAAGGTTATTAGTGTTTCTACTGTTTAGAGCAGTGGGGAAAATTAAATTTCAGGGGTTAAACTAGGGGTGGGGCACCCTTGTCAGTCCCTCATTGAGCAAACCGACTGAAGAACAGAACCACTCAGGTTCTCGGGCTGCAGCCGCGGTCGCCACCGCGCCGCAGCCTTGGCGCCAGCAGCTGCTTCGCCCACGCCCCGCTGGAGCCACTGTTCGGCGTCAATATCTTTCCCCGAGCAGCTCAAAGCCGAGTTCTCCTCTGTTCTCACTTGCTCGCTCGCTCTCAGTGCTGCTCCTGCGAAAAACATCGCCACCGTCGCTCTCGGTGTCGCCGATCCCACACCGCCACCACACTTCAGTTGAGCGAGCCCTCCACAGCAAAAACGATCTCCATCTCGTGCTCTACTGTGCTATCACCACCATTTCGACGTTGTGAACTGCTGTTAGCCACCAATTGAGTAACAGCGCCGCACGTCCGAAGCCAACCGGCAAAACCCGAAGTGGCACGCCGTCGACACCACGCTACAGCCATCCTCTCCTCCACTTGTCACCGTGTGTAGAAGGTGTATCCGAAAGCCGTTTGTCATATGATGAATCACAGAACGAGAATTTCCAAATATACCGAAAGATAGTTCATGTGGCCCGAGCTCACCTTAAACTGAAATTCGGATTCTAAATATACACATGCTAGAACACACGCTCGAGGAAGAAGGAAGGAAAACCGTTGAGTATCGGCCGCGATATGGCCGTTTTCCTCGCCGCCGATGCAAAACACCTCGGCTCACCGTCGAGAGTACGTTTGTCGGCGTTTCTAGCTTCCAAAAGGTATCGTTTCATGTTCCTCATGCTCCACTGATGCTCTCCGAGCAATTTCTGACTTATTTGGTGCCATGTAGCGCGAGACCGACCTCGCCGGAACCCTAGGTTCCGCTGTCACTGGTGCACACGTGTTTCAAGTGATCGTCTGCGGTCGGCGAGCCTGCATACGAGTTCACGAGGTCGGAAACGGGGAGGCGGCGAGTTCCGGCCCGAGGGGTGGCCGGGAACATGGTTCTGGCGAGTCTCGTTGGAGGGCGCCACCGGAGAACTCTGTTGGCGCGAGGTGGAAGAAGATCTGCATCATAGGACCCACCGGCAGAAGTTTATACTTTTCCCCGATTTTCAGATTTAGGTTAAACTTCAAACCCACATAACGTTGGCTAGGAAACTCCAAATCGAGTGAACAAAAATTTTTTGGATTCACCTCTCTGAGTAAGTTCCAAAAGATCAAGTTTCACTTTATGAAACTCCTTATTTCTCCAGAATTAATTCTTCAAAATTTAAATTGTTTAGAATTTTAACTGGAGAACCCTTTGGAGGAAAAATCTGAAATTTGGCCAGGATGTTCATCAAAATATTCCTGAGCTACCATAAAAATTTCAGATACATTTGAGCTCCTCTGATCCACCTAATGATGTGATTAATGAACTGTTCCAGAGAAAATGAAAAATGTCCAGAAACATTTTTCAGAATTTCTCTGAAATTGTTTAGCTCATATATCTGGCTAGGAGTCTTCAAATTAAATGAAACCAACTCCATTAGAACCCTCTGAAAATCTAGTTTGCAGAAAGTCATTGCTTGCTCCATGAAAATCCCTAGAACACCATAAGAGCTCCAATTGAGGACAGATACATAATTATTTGTGGAGGGCTCAAATGAGCTTTGCTGCAAATGAAATTTGGCCAAGTCTCTGTTTAGGTTATATCGAAACCACAGTAAAAAATTAAGAATCATTCGGCCTGTCTAGCAATACTTATAGTCTTAACAAATTCAACTTCAAATTCAAATGCATTCAAATTGATACATATATGTATTTATATCATGTAGTCGCTAAGGTTGAGGAGGAGCCCGAAGTCTTAGACTTCATCACTCCAGAGGAACAGCTAGCCTACCACCAACAGCAGCAAGGCATGCTCTGGTTTGCATTAGCCTTTTTATAAAGTTTACTGTTTTGAGAACTTACTTTGAGCACCAACTTCAATTATGCATTAGAGTCTTGTTTGGAAACCCAAATGAATATCCAAGAAAACCTTGGTTTGGGCTTAGGTTTGTAAACCTCGATTAGCCACTGCAATGCTAAGTTAGTGTAGGATTATGTACAAGTCGAGTAGTTGGAACTGCTCGCGAGAATAGGCTAGAGGCACGCTACTCGGGTAAAGATAGCAAATGGAACACATGGCAGTAAAAATGAGACCGAGCGGAGAGTTAGGGCAGCAGGACGTTGGGGCCTGGGTGCCATAGCTCCGATTGTGTCGGTTGAGGACCGAGCCATGTGCGGGTCTGTTGAACAAGCTAGAACAGTACCGAAGACCTACCGGATATATGGGAACCAGGAAACTGATGTAATTCAGGTAGCTGGGTGTTGAGGCATTGCTTGTCGTCCAGATGGTAGGTTGAGAGTTTGAGGTGTAAATCGGCTGGCGGGACTGCAGATGCGCGCGCAGAGACCTCTTTCTCGGGACGATAGGACCGGTTCAACATTTGGCTGACAGATGAAAGGTGGTTGTGTACGACGTCCGTGATGGTTTCTGTAGGCAACATCGAGTACGGGCGTACGTGACGGGTTATTCGGGTAACCCTGCAGGTGTAAATTGATTATAATCGCCATCCCTCGCAGTCAGTGAGTACCACTTGTACACTGTACCGTGACATAGAAAGAACAGGATAGATTAATGTTAAAAGTTGGCTGATTTGAAGGATAGATCTTGATTGCTAATGAAGTGCTATAGTTTAGAGCTAATTATAGTTCTTTTCAACCTTAGGCAAAGCACATGAGAGAAATACGTTTCTTGTTTGATTGCGGCTCTCTTATGTGCCTTAGCATGAGGTTCTCCACAACTTGCTGCTAAAACTTGAAAGTAAGGTTCAACTACTTAGGGGAGTCCTTTGCAACTTACTTTCCCATTTACACGGTAATACAACATGTAGAAGTTTCATGTATAGGAAAGACAGGTCAGACTTGCTGAGCCATCGTGCTCACTGCTTGTGTTTGAAGCTTTTAAAAGGTGTTATGAGGATGAGACTCCCGAGGAGGATACAGACCCCCAAGAGGGAAACCCCATCGAGTGGGAGTCGTGCACGCCGCCGTGTTAGTGTGCGTGTGTGCTAGAGGGAACACGTTCATGGGCTGAACGTGAACTCTGTGCGTAGTCTACGCCCGTGAGTGTGGACTGAATATATTTTGTTGTAAACATGTTCATAAACTATTTTATGTAATAAAACTGTGCTTCCGCTTTGTATCTTTTATGTGCATTATTCAGTGGTGTGCAACGCAGCAACCCTCAGCGTGATCCTGGCTCGTCGAGGCCGTGAGGCCCTCGCAGCGTGGTATCAGAGCTCGCTTGAGGTTTAACGCACTAAAAAGGTCACCTTTTTTCAAAAACTCGGTGAGGAACGAGTTAGTAGCCCATATAAGGATGTTATTAGTGTATAGAAAGTTGCAATACTAACCTATTTGCTTATGTCGGAAAATCATGCATCTCTGGACGTCATATGTCTTGGGGGTGCATGTAAGCGCTGTCCACTAGTGCGCACAAGCTAAAGGGTGGAGCCTCACGGGTGGCAGGTAACCTGGCCCGCATTAACATCCTCTACGACTCTTCATGTCGTTTTTGGTGTTCGAGCAATGCCCTTCCCTGGTGTGCTACGGGCAAGTTTAGGAGACCCCGTCACATGGTTTGTAACGTGAACGCGTGGATCAAAGCGTGTTTGGCTTGAGAACAACCGTGTGAGTGATGACGGACGGTTGTATGAACTGTATTGGAACCGGGCTCAGTGTGCAGCCGAGCCTGATGATTGAGTGGTTTATTTGCAGGTAGTCTGACCACAAATCGGTAGACGAGTAGCATCCGTGTGCGAGGGATGTTTAGTGCCACTGAACTAACGAAGCCGGTAGTCCGGTATAGGTTTTTCTTTGTGAGGAACGTAGTACCGACATAAACTGGTGACACTTCGACGTCACACCCCACTAAATGTTCTACCTCATTGTAAAACCTGAAGGTTTTTGTCCAGAGCACTAAAACTTTGATGTAAATTCTTCCCTTAATCAGTATGTTCAAAGTTAAGAAGTTTTCAACTTATAGGATACTAAGGACAGAGTCCTTTGTTTTCAGCTGAAGTAAGGCTGAAGTTAAACAAAGGTTAGAGGTTGAGTTCTTTCGAGGTTGGGGTCATATGATACATTTCTGGAAATATTTGGAAGAGCTTTACTCTGTTTCTGTTGATGTCCAGAGGTGTTTCATTCCTTAACCCGTCAAAAAATGCAGTAGAGTTGAAACTGTCCAGAAAACAGGGCAGAGCAAATACTCTCTGTAACTCTCTGTAAATTGAGCATAACTTCCTGCATAAAATCCAAAAATAGAAAATGAGGTAGTTCTGAAAATTTCATGAGATGGGTTACAACTTTGTAACAGAAAGTTTTGTCAATTTTGGTGTAGAATTAACTGGAAATTTTGGATCAAAACAGTACCTCAAGCAGGGAGGTGCTGTCCAAATTTCTCCAGAAATTCTGTCAACTTTGACATCTCATAACTTTTGAGCCATGACATATATTTGGCCAAGAAAATACTTTCTGGAAATCTATTGAAGTTAGCTTTAACTTTGATGTTGAGCTCCAGAATTGGCTTGGTATTTAGCATGGTCTAAATCTGGTTGAACTGGAAACTGGTCAGGGCTGTCAGTTTGGGCAGCAAACCAGCAATAAAATTTGTTTTAAGTTTGAGTTGTGTTTCCAAAAGTTTTGAGTTTAATGACATGTTTTATGTTAAAACTCAATGATTTACTGTTGAAATGAATATTTGACCTTTTTCAAATATGTTTCTACAGATGACAGCGGATAAACAATTGGAGAACGGGTGGGTGGTATCTCAGTGTTCTCAACGCAACGGTTATCCGGAAGTGTTGAAGCAAATGCTTCAATATTTTTGGTACGTGGAGACGCTGCAGTACCTCGCCAAGGAAGAAGGCGAGGAGGGGAACCAGACGTGGACCATCCATTTTGAAGTACCTGCAGGACCTATGCCACACGGTTGGGCACCGTTCACCGTCACGGTGAGAGGTAGACAACCGGAGGAGATGTGGCAAGTGGCAGCCCGCAACACCATGTCGCGTTTCTGATAACTACATGTGAGAGCTATGGAGGGCACTCCATATGCGCTGGTCCCGGTGGAGGTGTGACACCCTCATTTCCAGGTTATGCATATATTCATATTTTATATGTAGAAAACATTTTAAATAAAGAAAATATTAAAAACATAGCCAAAAAGAGCCAAATTCCAGTTTACAGAGAGCGCCGAAGACAATTCCCGCGGCCGCTGACCACGTGGCGCGTTCGGAGCTCACCTCCGGGAGGTCCAAGACTACCGGACACGTGTTACCTCCGGAGCTCGCCTCCGGGAGGTCCGACGCTGATGGACACATGTCGACCTTGGAGCTCGTCTCTGAGGAAAAAGTAAGTCTGGCGCTACTTGACGCGTGGCATTCCCGGAGCTCACCTCCGAAGAGAGGGGGAGGTCCGGAACTGACACGTGGCGTTTGCGGAGCTCGCCTCTGTTGAGTGGGAAGGTCCCGAGCCACCAGACACGTGGCACACGTGGAGCTCATCTCTGAACAGAGAGGAGGTTCCCGCCCGCCAGGATACGTGGCGCACGCGGAGCCCGCCTCTGAGAAAGAGGGAGGTCTCGCTCGCTTGACACGCGGCACAACCGGAGCTCGTCTTTTTGGAAAAGGGAGACCATGCTCCCGATGGACACGTGGATCTTCCGGAGCTCATCACCATATAAGGACGCGATCCTGAAGCGGTTTTTCTTTTATATGCGTGGGAATCCCTGATACTGAGGAAACCGACACGACTTCCACAATGTTACCGAACCAAATCGGCAAGAGATAAGTTGTTAAGATTCAAAAACAGTTTGAATGGGACTCTTATTCAAAGTCCAATCAGATAAGAACCCTTCGTTTCCCTCTTATAAATAGAACCCGAAACAAATCCCTTGGTCGTAACATCTTCTCTGAGCCGACAACTTAGAAGCCCTAGCCCCAAACTCGCCGAGTAAACCCTTCGCAGGAGTTCAGTCGCGGGAGATCGCCGGAAGAGAGCCCCGACGATCTGTCTTGCTAGGAGAAGGACCCCGAGACCAAGAAGAACGTAAGGTAGTTCTCCATTATCACCTTACGACATCATCACAGTTTTTATTCGCATCTGTTTCTTCAATTCCTTCGAAACAGAAGCTTTTTTGTGGACAGATCACGTGTTGATCGGTTTGATCTAGATCTTAAGCCCAGATCATCGCCACGTCTACATTTGATCTATACACCTCTGTTTTCCATAAAAACCCCATACAAACATGCAAGAACACTGTCACACCCAGTTTTTTCGAAGAACAACCGAGTGAATATCACATGTATGCCAGGATCATTTTCTCATGCATGTGATGACAAATAGTGAAGCATCATTTATTACAAGCCAGGTGTCGAATATAAATAAGTCTTACATAGCAAATGTCTCGATGGACAATAATAAGTTCATCACAAGTAAATAAACTAGCAGCGGAATATTATTCTTGAGGGCTCCGTCACAGGCGTTGCCCGGGGTCTCCATGAACCTAGAAACCTTCTTCGGGTCCAAAGTCTTGGTCATTATACACCACCTCATTATCTTGACCTGAGCAGCAATATAAACCAACAAATATGCAAGGTTGAGTACCGATGGTACTCAACAAGTGTGGGAAAGTTATGTCATGCATGGCTAGAACAAGGGGAGGTTGAACTCATGGTTAAAGCACTACGCAATTAATACCTATCACCTTAGCTTATTAAGCACCTCCATTACTACACAGGTGAAATGGTCCCAATCTCCCATCCCATCATCATAACCAAATAACCATAACATCATTTCCAATGTTAAGCTCCCCGCTTAACATACACAACCTCCAAGTCCATCAATCCTCTAATCATGAATAAGTCCAAGCCGCTCTTGACTGTGAGCACGGCTGTCATGACAGTTTTGACTCTGCAGAGTTTGTACCACTGTACCCACATGTAGTGTTTTCATCCCCCGTTGCCGGGTGGACTAAAAGAACCTCCATTATGCCAGTGGCTACGAACCACATTCACACTTCCCAGGTGTGTAGCCAGGAGATCACTACGAAGCCTTTACAAAGGGATTCCCGACGAGCGTGGGCCCACTGAGGTTTCACCCCTAACAGCATACAAGAGGCTCCAACCCCGCTGCAGTGGCCCCCTCTTGAGCCTTGCGGTTCATATGGTAGTCGAGCTGACACCTATTCCCCGCACCATCCAACACACCCATACTACGCCGGGGATACACCTAATTAATTGGCCAAGATGCCCCATCTCAGCATGTGGTTGGCACGGTAAAGCCAGGTTACATGCTCCATGAACCGGTCCTTAGGATCCAGGCAGGTACTAAACACAAACCCAAGTCTCGTGCACCCAGCACACAACCAAAACATCCAACTTGCCTCGATCCCTACCTCTACATAACTCACAATATCTCATTCAAGAGTATGGTAACATAAACTGATGATCTCATGTCCCAAATATCCCATTCTAAGCATGGCTAAGCATATGCATAATAATAAATTACATGATAAAATAAATCCCAAACCAAGCTACAAGGAAACAAGGTAATGCAACTCTAGGGCAACTTCCTAGCATGGGTTTCATATTTAACTTGACAATGCAATAATTCTATCTAAACATCCTAGTATGGGATCAAAGTGGTCAAGGACACTTGCCTCCTTCCTGCTGCTCTTGAAATGGGTAGTCCTGATCTTGGAAAGGAAGAACTTGCTCTGGAGCAGGTTCTACATCATACCATCACACATAGCAAAAGAAAAACAACAATCCATAAGACATAGTTCACACTTCCACTTCAAACAAACCACACATTCACATTTATGAAAGTCATTCACAATTATATGTGTTGTGGTTACTCTATGTGTGTTGATCTTTGGCTTACATGTACTTTTAATCATGTGTATATGATTCCTACTTTTGTATTCACATTTATGCTTACATACTATATATATATGAGTTTTCAACTTAAATAAATTCCTTATATTTAATTACTACACCTTTTAGCTACCAAGTATGCACGAAAGGTATTTTCCTACTCCATATGTGTCTTCAGAATTTCTACCAACCCTAAACTGAATTCTTTGGATTTTTGAAACTTCATTTATCATTTACTAGTTGCCATATTTTCAGATTTATTTCCTATGCCTAAATGTGAACTTTATTATGAAAATAACAAGACACATCATCTAAAAAGAATAGGTTCTGATCTAAAATATTTAATAATATATTTTTTAACTTTTCCTCTGATGTAAACTATTTTACATTTATTTTCCCTATTTTCAGAACTATTCTTTACTTAAAAATGCGTCCCTATAACTAATTAAATGTGAATAATAAATTAAACAGATTCATTTCAACCAAAAATCTATTTTTATCTCACTCCAAAGTTTTCTATGTACTGAGAATGTTTTTAATTTAAATTTGACAATATGTTTGTCCCACTTTTTAAATTTCAAATACTAGCCACATATTCAATTTCTTAAATTTAATACTAAACAGGTTTAAAAAGGTAAACTCACCCCACTGCAGGGTCTATAATATTATTTTAACAATTTTCAGGGGTCTAGCTACTCATAACAGAGGAGTTTTTCCTAATTTTTATTAAGTCCAGGGCTAAAACTAATTTTTAAATGAATTTACATGATTTTCTGAAGTTCCAGGGGCTAGATCAGAAGTTTCCGGGGCTAGCTCTTATTTCCAGAGAACCCCAGGGGGTAGCACGTAAGATTTCCAGTCTTTATAACGCGGGGCTGACGTGGACCGTCCAATTTAAAACAGACGGCTAAGATTATAACGTCGAACCGGTACGCGGGGATTTAAACCCTACCGTGCGATTTAAAATAAACGGCGCACAAGCGGCCACGCCGCTCTGATCGAGCGCGGGCGGCGCTGCCCGGCGGCGGGAGGCGGCGATCTCGCCGGAGAGTTTCGGATCTTCGGGAATTCTTCCTAGAACTGTGATTTTATGGCATAGATCGGTGGAGGGGAGGTCGGGGATCTCACCGCGGGGGTTTTCTTGAGCTCGGAGGTCCTGGAAAGCGATCGGCGACGAGGTCCAAGGTGAATTCACGGCGAGGCTCGTCGGCGCTGTGTTTGAACCGCAAGTCACCGAGTTTTCTGCACCTGCAAGGTTCCCCGGAGGCGGTGGATCAAGACCAGCGAGTTAGATCAGAATTTCCGAGCGTAGATCGGCCAGAATTCGCCGGAGAAGCTCGGGTTCTCACCAGAGAGAAAATCGGCGGATCGCGTGGGAAAAACGGGACAAGGCCGGGGTTTTTATAGACGGGGGAGGGCGGCGGGTTGGTTTAGATCGAGCTGGAGTCTTCGGGGTCCGGAAATCAGCTGGGATACGTGAGAATTCCCGATCGGTTTTGATTCGGGTGAGAGAGTCCGGCCGATCGCGGCGCGGGCGCGAGGAAGAAGAAAGGCTGGAGGGCCCCGCCTGTCAGTGGGAGGAAGGGGGCGCGCGCGGCTGCGGGCTGGTGCGGAGCAGGGTGGGCCGGCTGGTGGGTTTCGACCCACTAGCCTGCTTTTTTCTGTTTTCCTTGTTCTTTTTCTATTTCTTTTCTGTTTTGAGTTTAAACTGAATTCCAGTTTGAATTTAAATTGTTGCAAAACATGCAACACGTCCAAAAATTTTTAAATTCCCCTCTTAACAGGATTTTGGTGTGTTACAAACACGCACAAAAAAACTGCACCATAGGATTAACATGCATATGCATCATTGCATCTTAAAGTAGAGTTTGTGCATGATATTGATTGCTGTGAATCTTGTATATACGTGATCGAGAATAGATGGATAAGCTCAGGGAGCTACCTACGACGGACTACAACAACAAGATTTTGAGCAACCGGAACCGCCAGAACAAGGCAAGTGCCCTTTCACCATATTGATCCTATGTTTTGGGAAACTATTTTGTTTTTGCGAAAAGGTGTGTGTGCTGAGTCAAACATGATGGGAAACCCTTTTATAGGAGTTTACTAGTTTTGGTTAAACCACCCTTGTCGCCTGGAAAGTTTATGAGTCGGGTATGGTTTTTGCTTTTATGAGTCGGGTATGCTAACTGCACTCATAATGATAATGAGAAACTGATGTTGTTAATGAACATGGATCGGAGGGAGATCTAGGCAAGCCTGGGTTTGTGAACGAGGTAGCCTGAGATGGTGGTTACTTGCCATAGATATAAGGACCGGTTCATGCGAGCACATGCCAGGATAACAGTGCCACCACAATGCCATGTATGGGTGCGGCTTAGCTGACTAATTAGGTAAGTTACTAGATTGTTATGGACCCTGCAAGGCGAGGGGAATGGGAGTCGAGTGAGGACTGCCCTGGGAACTGCATGGCAAAAGAGGGGGCCCGTGGGTGGGAGAATTGGAGATTTTAGCCTGCCGGTGAACCCTTAGTGAGTCCATGCATCTAGTAGCCCCTTTGTAAAGGCTATTTTGTAATCTCTTGACCATACATCAATGGTTGTGTACTGGTATAACGAAGGTTCTGCAGTCGCCGA
This sequence comes from Neostapfia colusana, assembly GCA_030760725.1. Classification (NCBI taxonomy): domain Eukaryota; kingdom Viridiplantae; phylum Streptophyta; class Magnoliopsida; order Poales; family Poaceae; genus Neostapfia; species Neostapfia colusana. The sequence continues at coordinate 47,428,084 of JASWHV010000018.1, read as the reverse complement.
CGGGTGATGAAATCACAAACTTGTGGGTAAAGTGGTACAAACTCTGCAGAGTCTAAAACTATCATGATAGACGAGATTACGGTCACGAGCGCCTGGCCATCTTCCATGATTAGTTGGAATGGTTATTGGTTATGGTTTGGCTTTCGGGACTGTTGAGTCCGGTGATAAGATTTGGTTGCATGATTGTTGAGTCATGGCAACGAGATTGGTCTCGGTGTGAGACGGATTTGTTTATGAGATGAAATGGTAGCGAATACGAGATGGTATTCGTGAGATGGTAGCGAATACGAGAAGGTATTCGTGAGCAAGAATGAAGTTGATTAATGTCTGGTGGGGACATGGAAAGTGATGAACATAATGGAGGTATGTTGGTATTTTAATACATGTTGGGATTACGTTCACTTAAAGTTAAGTTGCTGTTTTATCGTGGTTTTGATAAATAACTTTGCTTTCTGCAATGAACCTTTTTATACCTACCTTGTTGTGAGCTACATATCATATTTTCCCACACTTGCTGAGTACATCATTGTACTCAAACTTGCATTATTATTTATCATCAGCAACAGGAGAAGATTACTATGAAGACCAGGTGGAGCAGTAGGCGTGTAATCTGTCCTCAACATTGCCTGTGGGGATGGACTAGAGATGGAGCCGCCGCTGCTGCTTAGATTGCTTCCGCACTAGTTAGAAGACTTCCGCAGCATAGAAATAGGTCTTTCGCTGTAGGATTAGACTTCCGCTGCAAAGCTGAGTCCAAGACTCATGAAACCTTGTAATAAACTCTGTTATTCGTGGTTATATATATTTTGAAATTCAGTTTGTGGAAGATGTGTATATGTGTGATGAACATCCTGGGCACACATATGCATCAGTTCTCGGTTCCGTGGTTTTTCCACGAAATTAAGGGTGTCACAGATTGGTATCAGAGCCACGGGTTGACGGTAGGTTACACGCTTAGATAGAAGTCACAAGTTGGTATCAGACACAGATTGGTATCAACCTGCCACGGGTTGATCGTAGATCACACAACCTAGATAGATCACAGATTGGTATTAGAAGCCACGCCAACCATAGTATGCAAGCCTAGGATGCATAGATTGGCATTTGAACTACCTTGACATAGGATACAAGCCTAGAAGAAGCCATAGTTGGATCACAGATTGGCATCACTCTAAGCCATATGGGACCCCCATTGAATAAGCCTTGAATAGGAGTTGTGTGAGCCCTTGTGATGATTGTTTGTGATTGTGTGCTTAGTGTGAGTTGTGAGGCGTCTCAAGCGTTGTCCATATCCACACATAAGAAGAAAAAGGTGTGAGATGCCTCGGCACTTGTTCACATCCTCATATGGGCTAATATATATAGTTCAATCCACCTTGATGCATATAGTTAGGGGGATCCATCTAACCTTCTAACCTCTATTCTATTTTGTTCTCTCTCACAGATGGTGAGAGGAAACGCCGGACGCCAAGGAAGGAACATCCGTGGCAACCAAGAGGATGGCCACGATGAAGTTCCTGTTAACCCCGGAGCTGGTGAGAACAACCTCGAATATTTGATGGCCATGCAGAATCAACTTACGCAAACCATGATCCAAACTTTGGGTCAGTTGCAGGCCAACAACAACAACCCTGTTCCGGCACCACCGCCACCACCACCGCCACCACCGCCGGCTCATAACATTCTAGAAGAGTTCATGAGGACTCGACCACCCACCTTTGCTCAAGCTAACGACCCCATGGAGGCCGACGACTGGTTGAAATCCTTGGAGAAGAAGCTTGCCATAGTTCAGTGTAATGACCGAGAGAAGATTCTCTTTGCGTCGCACAAACTCATGGGAGATTCCGCTGACCGATGGGATGCCCTGTGCAACGCTCATGTCGATCCGGAGACGATCACTTGGACTGAGTTCAAGGATAGTTTCCACTCTCATTACATCCCTGCTGGTGTAATGATGCTCAAGAGACAGGAGTTCGAAGGACTCCGCCAAGGACAGAAAAGCGTGAATGAGTATCTCAACAAATTCACGCAACTGTCCCGGTACGCCCCCAAAGATGTTAACTCAGACCAACGGAAGCAGGTTCAGCTCCTCAACAATGACTACGCGAGCTTCCAGAAACTGGTTGACAAAGCTATAGTGGTTGAAAGCAAGATCCGAGAGATCGAGCGTGAGGGCAAGAGGAAGATGCCATACCAGCCACAAGGGAGCAACGTACGACCTCAGTAGATGTCCCCATCTGCACCGCAGTATGGATCGATCACTCCTGCATACCGCCCTAATCAGCCACCACAGCAACGACCCGTTGCACAAGCACCTCGTGTGCCTTTGCCTCCTCTGCCCCGACCCAATATGGGCGCTCCTGTTCAAAACCCCCGCCCCAACGTACCTGCTGCCATGGGCAACAGGGCATGCTTTGCATGCGGGGAAACAGGACACTTCGCGAGCCAGTGCCCGAGGGGAGGTCCTGGACAGCAAGGCAACATGCCCAAGCAGAACCCACGGCCGAACGGAGGGGACAATCAAGGAAACCGTGGAGAGCAGAACTATGTATAGAAGACCTATTGGACCAAATGAAAGGAGCCCGAGTGTTCTCCAAGATTGATCTTCGGTCGGGATACTTCCAGCTGAAGATTAAGCCCTCCAATATACCCAAGACTGCCTTTCGAACACGGTATGGTTCGTATGAATATACTGTCATGTCTTTTGGGTTAACAAATGCACCCGCATACTTCATGTACCTTATGAACAAGGTTTTCATGGAGTACTTGGATAAGTTCGTTGTGGTTTTCATCAACGACATTATGGTGTATTCAAAAAGTGAGGAGGAGCATGAAGAACATTTGAGATTGACCTTGCAGAAAATGCACGAGCAGCAGTTGTATGTCAAGCTTAACAAGTGTCAATTTGGCTAAAGGAGATATCGTTCCTAGGCCACATTATCTCCGAGGAAGGTGTATCGGTTGATCCCGGAAAAGTGGGAGATGTTCTGAAGTGGAACCAACCGCAAAACGTGAGAGATATTCGAAGTTTTCTTGGGATGGCTGGATACTACCGACGCTTCATCAAGGACTTCGCTAAGATAGCAAAACCTATGACGTAGCTGCTAACGAAGGGGAAAGCGTTCTAGTGGACATCAGCGTGCCAAGAGAGTTTGACGAACTCAAGAAAAGGCTAACCACAGCGCAAGTTTTAGTATTGCCAGACGTAAGCAAGAGCTTTGACATATATTGTGACGCATCAAGAAAAGGGCTCGGATGTCTGCTCATGCAAGAAGGACATGTGGTAGCCTATGCCTCACGGCAATTAAAGAAGCACGAGCTTAATTATCCTACACATGACTTGGAGCTAGCAACAGTAGTGCATGCATTGAAGATTTGGAGACATTATATCCTTGGTCATCAATGTGAGATCTATACGGATCATAAAAGCCACAAGTACATATTCACACAAACAGACTTGAATTTGAGGCAACGTCGATGGTTGGAACTCATCAAGGACTACGATGTTGGAATCAACTACCACCCTGGAAGGGCCAATGTAGTAGTTGATGCATTGAGCCGGAAGGGAGCATGTCACCAGCTCACGGTTCGGAAGCTGCCACCCAAACTATGCAAGGAGTTCGAACGGTTACACATCGGATTCTTGAACAAGATGGAAGTGATGGAACTCCACTCTTCATTGGAGCAAGAGATAAGAGATGGCCAAGCAACGGATGAGTAGATCAAGGAGATCAAGGAAAGGATCCGACAAGGAATAGAGAGGGATTTCAAGGAAGGTGAGAAGGGTACGCTTTGGCTAGGAAAAAGGATTTGTGTGTTTAACGTGAAGCTCATCCGCGACATGATATTAAAAGAGGCACATGATTCACTTTATTCCATACATCCCGAAAGTGCCAATATGTACAAGGATATGAAGACTTGTTATTGGTGGGATGGTATGAAGAGGGACATAGCCGAATATGTTACCCAATGCGACACATGCCAACGGGTGAAGGCCGAACATCAAGGACCTGCAGGATTGTTGCAACCCTTGAAGGTACCCGAGTGGATGTTGGAAGACATTAGTATGAATTTCATCGTCATGTTGCTACGTACTCAGTTGGGTTACGACTCCATCTAGGTTATCGTGGACCGATTGACGAAAACAACCCATTTTCTCCTTGTAAGGACCAAGTACAACGTTGCACAATTAGCTGAGTTGTACATGGAGCAAATCGTGTGCCGTCATGGAGTCCCGAGGAGGATAGTCTCAGATCGGGGTTCTCAATTTACCTCTAGATTTTGGAGGAAGCTGCAGGAAGCTATGGGTACACGACTGGATTTTAGTTCCGCTTACCACCTACAGACCGACGGGCAAACGGAAAGGACAAACCAAATTTTGGAGGACATGTTGAGAGCCTGTGCCTTGAAGTATGGACGTAGTCGGGATAGGAGCTTGCCGTGCGCGGAATTCTCCTATAACAACAGCTATCAAGCCAGCTTGAAGATGTCACCTTTCGAAGCGTTATATGGCAGACGGTGTAGAATGCCATTGTTTTGGAATGAGGCCGGAGAAAACCAAGTGTTTGGACCCGAAGTGCTACAAGAAGCTGAAAAGCAAGTCCAAACGATACGGGAGGACTTAAAGGCTGCTCAGTCACGACAGAAAGGCTATGCGGACAATAGACGAAGAAAGTTGACTTTCAAAGTTGGAGACTATGTATACCTCAAGGTATCGCCTATCCGTGGCCAATGACGTTTCAACATCAAGGACAAGCAAGCACCTCGCTATATTGGACCATTTAAGATTTTAGACAAGCGAGGAGAAGTAGCCTATCAACTAGAGCTCCTAACGCACCTCTCCGACGTACATGACGTGTTTTATATATCTCAGCTCAAGAAGTGCTTGAGAGTGCCAGAAGAGCAAGTACCAATGGAAGACCTCAAACTTCAAGAGGACCTGACCTATGCAGAGCGCCCTGTCCGAATTTTGGACGTAAAGGAAAGGGTCACGAGGAACAAAGTGATCCGATGGTGCAAGGTACAACGGAGCCATCACACTGAAGCTGAAGCCACATGGGAGCATGAAGAAGATATCAAGACGGAGTTTCCTCATCTAAACTCTACTAAGGAATCTAGAGGGCGAGATTCAATTTAAGGGGGGTAGATTTGTGACACCCTCATTTTCGGGTTCTGCATATATTCATATTTTATATGTAGAAAACATTTTAAATAAAGAAAATATTAAAAAGATAGCCAAAAAGAGCCAAATTCCAGTTTACAGAGAGCGCCGAAGACAATTCCCGCGGCCGCTGACCACGTGGCGCGTTCGGAGCTCACCTCCGGGAGGTCCGAGACTACCGGACGCGTGTCACCTCCGGAGCTCACCTTCGGGAGGTCCGACACTGATGGACACGTGTCGACCTCGTCTCTGAGGAAAAAAGAAAGTCCGACGCTAACTGACGCGTGGCATTCTCGGCGCTCACCTCCGAAGAGAGGGGGAGGTCCGGAACTGACATGTGGCGTTCACGGAGCTCGCCTCTATTTAGAGAGGAGGTCCCGACCCACCAGACACGTGGCACACGTGGAGCTCATCTCTAAATAGAGAGGAGGTTCAAACCCACCAGGATACGTGGCGCACGCGGAGCCCGCCTCTGAGAAAGAGGGAGGTCTCGCTCGCTTGACACGCGGCACAACCAGAGCTCGTCTTTGTGGAAAACAGAGACCAGGCCCCCGATGGACACGTGGAGCTTCCGGAGCTCATCACCGCGTAAGGACGCGATTTTGAAGCGGTTTTTCTTCTGTATGCGTGGGAATCCCCGGTACTGAGGAAACAGACACGACTTCCAAAATGTTACCGAACCAAATCGACAAGAGATAAGTTGTTAAGATTCAAAAACAGTTTGAATGGGACTCTTATTCAAAGTCCAGTCAAATAAGAACCCTTCGTTTCCCTCTTATAAATAGAACCCGAAACAAACCCCTTGGTCGTAACATCTTCTCTGAGCCGACAACTTAGAAGCTCTAGCCCCAAACTCGCCGAGTAAACCCTTCGCCGGAGTTCAGCCGAGGGAGATCGCCGAAAGAGAGCCCCGACGATCTGTCTTGCTAGGAGAAGGACCCCGAGACCAAGAAAAACGTAAGGTAGGTCTCCATTGTCACCTTACGACATCATCACGGTTTTTATTCACATCTGTTTCTTCAATTCCTTTGAAACAGAAGCTTTTTCGTGGAGAGATCACGTGTTGATCGGTTTGATCTAGATCTTAAGCCCAGATCATCACCACGTCCACATTTGATCTATACACCTCTGTTTCCATAAAAGCCCTATACAAACATGCAAGAACACGCACAAAACAAAACTACACCATAGGATTAACATGCATATGCATCATTGCATCTTAAAGTAGAGTTTGTGCATGATATTAATTGCTGTGAATCTTGTATATGCGTGATTCAGAATATAAGGACAAGCTCAGGGAGCTACCTACGATGGACTACAACAACAAGATTTTGAGCAACCGGAACCGCCAGAACAAGGTAAGTGCCCCTTGACCATAATGATCCTATGTTTTGGGAAACTATTTTGTTTTTGCAAAAAGGTGTGTGTGCTGAGTCAAACATGATAGGAAACCCTTTTATAGGAGTTTACTAGTTTTGATTAAACCACCATTGTCGGCTGGGAAGTTTATGAGTCGGGTATGGTTTTTTGCTTTTGTGCTTTGCTGGGTCCATGGGATTGGGAAGCGAGATAGATGTGTCTAGCTAACTGCACTCGTAATGATAATTAGAAACTGATGTTGATAATGAACATGGATTGGAGGGAGATCTAGGCAAGCCTGGGTTTGTGAATGAGGTAGCCTGAGATGGTTGTTACTTGCCGTAGATCTAAGGACCGGTTCATGCAAGCACATGCCAGGATAACAGTGCCACAACAAGGCCAAGTATGGGTGCGGCTTAGCTGACTAATTAGGTAAGTAACTAGATTGTTATGGATCGTGGAAGGCGCGGGGAATGGGAGTCGAGTGAGGACTGCCCTGGGAACTGCATGGCTCAAGAGGGGGCCTGTGGGTGGGAGAATTGGAGATTCTAACCTGCCGGTGAAACCTTAGTGAGTCCATACATCTAGTAGCCCCTTTGTAATGGCTATTTTTTGATCTCTTGACCATACACTAACGGTTGTCTACTAGTATAATGGAGGTTCTGCAGTCGCCAACGGGTGACGAAATCACAAACTTGTGGGTAAAGTGGTACAAACTCTGCAGAGTCTAAAACTATCATGATAGCCGAGCTTACGGTCACTAGCGCCTGGCCAACTTCCATGATTAGTTGGGATGGTTATTGGTTATGGTTTTGTTTATGGTTTGGCTTTCGGGACTGTTGAGTCCGGGTGATAAGATTTGGTTGCATGACTGTTGAGTCATGGCAACGAGATTGGTCTCGGTGTGAGACGGATTTGTTTATGAGATGAAATGGTAGCGAATACGAGATGGTATTCGTGAGATGGTAGCGAATACGAGAAGGTATTCGTGAGCAAGAATGAAGTTGATTAATGTCTGGTTGGGACATGGAAAGTGATGAACATAATGTAGGTATGTTGGTATTTTAATAAATGTTGGGATTACGTTCACTCAAAGTTAAGTTGCTGTTTTATCGTGGTTTTGATAAATAACTTTGCTTTCTGCAATGAGCCTTTTTATACCTACCATGTTGTGAGCTACATATCATATTTTCCCACACTTGCTGAGTACATCATTGTACTCAAACTTGCATTATTATTTCATCATCAGCAACATGAGAAGATTACTATGAAGACCAGGTGGAGCATTAGACGTGTAATGTATCCTCAACCTTGCTTGTGGGGATGGAGTAGAGATGGAGCCGCCGCTGCTGCTTAGATTGCTTCCTCACTAGTTAGAAGACTTCCGCTGCGTAGAAATAAGACTTCCGCTGTAAGATTAGACTTCCGCTGCCAAGCTGAGTCCAAGACTCATGAAACCTTGTAATAAACTCTATTATTCGTGGTTATATATATTCTGAAATTCAGTTTGTGGATGATGTGTATATGTCTGATGAACATCCTGGGCACACATATGCATCAGTTCTCAGTTCCGTGGTTTTTCCATGAAATTGAGGGCGTCACAGGAGGGGCGAGCAAATCACGTGTGGAGGGAGAGGTACTTAGAGGCAACAGATCCGGGTTGCCCAAAGTACAACCCCGCGGAGGCGAACCTTAGCCTCCAGTTGAGGGCAGGGAAGACCATGATGGACAGCCAAGCTGTCCATACGGATTATCTTGCCGTGAAGCTCGAGGAGAGCACCAGCCATGGAGACCATTTCGAGAGTGCTCACCGCGCACTCCGCAACATTCTCCTTCCGACGATAAAGTGACTGAGCGAACAACATAATCAGTTGCATCGTCTGAAGAAGGCGAAAAAGAAAAGCCTCGTCGACATCACGGCTTTACAACAGCAAGTGCAGGCCTTGACCCAGAAAAATGAGGTCCTCACTCAAGAGCGTGATGACGCCATTGAGGAGAGACAGGGCTGGGAAGAGGACTACAACCAAGCCATGGATGAGGTGCATTCTTTGAAAGACCTCGTACCTCCTGTAGCGGGCCTACCTATGGTAGGTGCCGTACCCATGGTTTTGCGTATCTTGGCGATGTCGGAATCTGAACCGGAAGAGGAGGTCATGGACCTAGAGCCACCAGTAGAGGTAGCGGAGGAGGACGACCCGTAGGAGGTCGAGTTCTACTCCGAGTAGTGGGTTACTGTTGCCAAGTAGGGCAGCGTGGGTGATGTATCACTACAGGAAAACGACGTATTTCTGTGGGCCAAAGGCCCACGAAAATAAGCATAAAACCCACAAAAATAATTATTTTCATGGGTTTTATGGTTATTTTCATTGGCCCACGAAAATAACTCATCGAAAATAAATTTAATTTCGTGGGCGGCTCATGAAAATAAGACTATCTTCGTCGGCCAAAAATGACCTACGAATATATATATTTTCGTGGGCCAAAATGTGGCCCATGAAAATAACCTGCCATTATTTTCGTGGGTCACCTTTTGGCCCACGAAAGTAATCTGCCATTATTTTCGTGGGCCACCTTCTAGCCTACGGAAATACTGGCCTGTTATTTTTGTGGGCCAAAATGTGGCCCACTAAAATAATGGCACGTTATTTTCATGTGCCACCTTTTGGCCCACAAAAATAATATGGTACTATTTTTGTGGGCCATTTCTTGGCCCACGAAAATAATATTACAATATTTTCGTGAGCAACATCTCGGCCCATGAAAATACATAAGATTGCAGTCACAATTTCATGCATATTGTTTAGTTCCAAGCACATAAAATAATAAACTATCTATCAAACAAACATAACACACATATCACACTTCATAACAAATGCAACAAACTCAATTAAACATTATAAAATCCACATCGTCCAAACGGAGTCCATTACATTGTCCACACACAATATAACATAAATGAACACAAACATTTCACATTGTCCACACAAAATTTTTGTCAAAGCAAATCATAACACATTGCCACATTGAGCTTTCCAACAAACCAACAAATTGCTCCGACACCCTTTTGCTCGCCGTTTTCATATATCAAGCCAAAGTGAAGTATATAACTAATAGATTCAAATAAAAAGCAACAACATATTTGATTCTATGGCTTATTATACACGAGCTCCATTTGGAATTAAGATACACAATATATGATGCAGATGAAAATATAAAATTACCTAATTTCTACCACCAGGAGCGAAGAATTGATCGAAAAAGTCGTCCCCTCCACCCTGTCCTCCTGAAGAAGATGCTCGCAAATTTGTAACAGGAGGACTGTGAAAGTTTTGTGCTATTGTAGATGATCCCTAGATAAACAATAATACATGTTACAAGTATACTAACACTTTATAAAATAAAAGAGAACATAACGATAATATGTACCTGTGTTCCAACAGTAAGAGGCTGTGGAGGCATTGGTAGCGGTGAAGACATAGGTAGCTGCGGAGGCTGCGGTAGCGGTGGCATGGCGGCAGGCAGTTCAAGCTGAGAAAAGTATCCCTAAAATCGTTTTGAAATGTTTAGCTTCATTCTGCTATAAATATGCATGCATCTCTTGTTTAACATAAATATTTGAACTCTTATATTAATTTACCTGCATCGCTTGTTGCCACGTTACCAGATTCGAGAAGTAGTAATTTTGTGCTTTTATAAACTTTTCCTGTCGTTTCATGTGGTCTTCTTTTAGCCTCAAGTGGTCTCTCAATGCAGCCTGCTTCTCCTCCATTTGTTTTAACCTGGACTCATTTCCCGTATGAGTATGCCGAGAAGAACTCTGGCCGCTCTGTGTTTACCGTGACTGCGAGATAACCACATCGGTGTTCATGACACCATTCAACATCGAATACCTAAAATAGTGATATGTCATAATTATAAGGTGACACTTGGAAAAATTAAAGTATGTGAATATATGAATATAAGAGGAGTAAGTTCACCTCCCGTGACGCTTTCCTCCACCGTATTCATATAAAGCTACTACGTCGACGTCTTTCTTTCTCCAATTGTAATCATCTCCATGACGTCGAACCATCTCTTCACCATATTTCTCCTACATAAAAACTAATTATAAAGCTACTATACAACAATTGTATTGATTAATAATTACTTTTACTTATATGACATTACCATGTTCTGAGTGGCCGTTGGAGTGCACAATTGACTGTCATCTATGCCCCTATGCCCTCTGATATAAACATCAATGAAAGAGGGTTCCTCACCACTTTGAGCAGCCTATATAGACATGCTATAAATATAGTTATGCAAAAACTAATATTATAAGCCTAAATTGTAAATATACTAAACTCACCATCCGTTTCGAGAGACGAATATGACCATCTTCACTGTAACGATGGGGAACTTCACCACCGGACTCACAGTTGATTCTCTTGGAGTTAGATTTCTCTTGATACTCACTCGATGCCCAATAAGAACATAATGAATAATAAGCATCAGCACACTTAACCATCCAAGTAATCATTACCTAATGATATTGATCGTCCTCGAGATAAATTTTTGAAGCTCCCATTTTCTTGTTCATCATCTGTCCAATCTTCCCCTTGTAGTACAAGCACACAGCTGTGATCCGAGCATTAGACATCATATCATTCACAACTTTACATGCCGCTTTGTGGAAGAATTTGTGTGCTCTAGACTCGAGAGCAGCGTCATGATCATCGGGCAAACGATATCGTTTCTATAAAAAACATAGTATTTTTATTACTAAAAATATAATGGACATAATTATAGTGCAGTGTAGTGAAGACATAGCCAAAAATCATGCCAGACATCCCTTGCCACATTCTCATGCACAGCATGTGAAGCAATCCTATAGTGCTCCCAATGTATTGCAGGTTTCTCTTCACCTTTAATGTTCACAAGTCCTGGATAATGATGACGACATATAGCACCCAACACTGCATTAGGCTGCCTACGATGTTGTCGTTCATCCCAATCCAGGTCATCCCATTGCCTAAATGTTAATTTAACAACATATAATATTTATCGAAAACATTATATCTACAATTCAATGTTGAGTTTTATATTTACTTACCAGTCACGGACAGGAGTGATCCGTAATCTCTGTTGTGGAGGCACAACTAACGAGAGAGTGTCTGAAGACCGATACCTGAATGATTGCGGCAACTCTTCCATATCAGTTGTGGAGGCACAGGGCATCCTCCTGTAAAAGCCCAAGAAATGGGACTTGCAAAAACTTTTCTTCACTTCACCACACCTCAGCTCTTGTTGTGGATGGCTGGTAAGGGATGGGAGGAGCAAGTAACCTTTATCAAAGAAGTGGTTAGAGGGGAAACTTACACTCTCACAACATGGGAAAAATTATACACATGTGATCACACATGAGAGTGTGTTTCCAAACTGTTGCATTCAAACTCAGGATTTCAGCAGCTAAACCAAGTATCAAAGTGCATAATTGGATTTCTCAGGTCCAAATTAGTGGGGAGGCAAAGTTCAGAAATTTTCAAAAAGATGTGCTACCCATTTTTCCAAAAAGGGTCCAAATATGCCAAGAATTCAAATATTTATTTGAATTTGGGGGAAATGAGCTCAACCATACAAATGTAGGTCAGTTTCAAACTCCAAATATTTGGATTCATCTCTGGCTAAGCTTTGGAGATCTTTTGAGGGGTGGGGGAGCACTGACAAGTGGGTCCCACATGTCATTGGGAGGGTTAAAATGGCACAATAGTCAACAGCCTTAGGGGCTAAGTATTGCACTCGGAACAGAGCCGAGGCTCCACGCGACACGCCGTGAAAACGCCGGACGCCACCTCCTGCTCGCCCCTCGCGCGCTGGCGAGCTCCTTGTGCGGGCGCAGTAACTCCCAGCCGTGCCCCAGCTCGCCACGACCACGGGCCGACCCCCAGTCACCGCCCTCTCGCACGACAAAAACGCCGAGGAGCCGCCGCTGTGATCGACTCACTCAGGAGCGATCGTCCCTCGTGTACCAACGCCGGCAGCGCAGCAAACATATATCCTCAGACCTCCCACGCACTACCGCATCACTTCCGGTCAAGTGAACCACTACCCACCGAGAGAAACCACGTTTTCGTGGCCGCCGGTGAGAACCGAGCAAAGGTGCTCCCGTGGGCAGCTCACACCAACCAGTTTCACGACTGAGCAAGAGCGCCCCAAGGTGCGCCAACTCCCTGCGCTGCTCCTCTCCAAATTCCAGAGCAATCCGTGCGACGTAGCTTCGGAATTTCAAGTTTTCCCCTCGGACGAGGAAAACCGGACCGCGGGTAAGAACTGTGGAAATTTACGCTCAATTCTCGGTTAAAGTTGTTCATTTTGCGCACACCAGAACTAGAGAGGATAGGGAACCTTTTCCCTCCACAACCCTAGCTAGAAACGCCGTAGTTACAGCTAATTTCGAGCTTTTCGGTCGGCGGCCATGGCGGGAACACGCGGGCGCACGGTGACAACCGGTTTGCCGTCGTTTCCGAGCCAGGTTGAGGCCACGCCGAGATTTCCTGACCTCCACTGATGCTTTAGAGCGGATCCGCCGAGCTTTTGGCGGGCTAATGTGCTCGGGCGGCGGTGCCGATCATCACCGAAGGCCGCGGCTCGTCGCCAGCCTACTTCCGGCCACCGGCAGCCCGAGCCAACCCCATAGACTTGTTCCCCGACCCTGAAAACCCCCAGGCGGCGAGTCTCCGGCCGAGAGGTGGCCGGGAAGCTGAGTCCGGCGAGCTCCAGTACAGCGCCGGCGAGGGGGAGGCGCGGGAGCGAGAGGAGGAAGAAGACCCACCGGGCCCACGTGTCAGCAGCTGAAGATTAAAACCCCGGATCAGCTGTGGCGTGTGATTCCATGTGGTGGCGCGGGAAGGGGTCTGTGGCCCCCGTGTGGCGCGAGTCCGGCGGTTGACACGTGTAGGGTGGACCCACAGGCAGAGTTTGAACTTTTCCCGAATTAATTTGAATTCCAGAATTGGTTCAAACTTTGGAACTGCATAACTTTTGCTAGGAAGCTCCAAAATTAGTGATTCAAATTGGGTTGAATTCATCTTGCATAGCTCTGTCCAGAGATACAACCCAATTTGTATGAAACCCATTAATTAATTCTGGAAAATTCTTTAAAGGCTTTTCAGCAAAAGAATTTTAGAGGGAGTTTGGTTCATCCAAAAATTCCCAAATTTTGCCAGAATGTTCTTTAAGACATTAGTAAACCCCTGTAATAGTTTCAGACCATTTGGAGTTGAATTGGTCAGAGCAATTCAAATTTGAAGGTGCTGTGTTCATTTGAATGCAGAAACATTTTCAGAGAATTTCCAAAACTTGGAAATTCAATTCTGGGCAAACCTTGACTCCAAAAATGCTAGGAAAATTCATGCAAACTCTATGAGCTATAATAGAAATTGTAGTTCATTAAGTTGAGCATGAACAGGGGTATTACCTCAGAATTAATTCTTCCTTGCTGATTTGCCAAGAGAATTATTCTGAGCAAACCACTCCATGAAAAGTGCTAATGTTTGGTCCAGAGAGTTTTCTTGTGACAAGGAACTCACACAAAAATTCTCAGCTCCATTGGAGCTCTAGATCACCCCTGTCCTGTTTACCCACTTAAGGGACTAAGATGGAAAAAGGGGGAAAACCACTTAGCATTTGACCATGTGATTAAGTCCAAGCCAAACCACCAACACCAGTTCATATTTAAATTCTTAAACAAAGTTCCAGGTATTAGAGGCTGGTTATTAGAACTAATAGTAGAAGTCTTACTCTAGACTCACTTTTGCATATAAATTAACATGTAGTATTTCATTAACGTGTAGCCGTTGAAGAAGAGACTCCGGAAGTGCTGGACTTCCTCCTTCCGGACGAAGAACTAACTCCTGACCAGCAGCAACAAGGCAAGCCCCGGTTTGCATTAACCCTTTTTAAAAGTTTTACTTTGTTTACATGTGTCATGTGAAGTATGATTGTGCATTAGGTATAGGGTGAATGAAACCCCACTTGCATAACCAAAGGTTCCCAAAAGAGTGAGGGTAGTGTCAAGGACCTCGAGTAGACAGGCTATGCTTAATGAGTCATAGGACTTCGGTACAAGTCGAGTAGTTGGAATCTACTCGCGAGATAGGCTTGGGACACACGGGTTCGGTTGAGTGATGTGAGATCACTTTAGTAATGAAAATGAGACTAGGCAGGGGCTAGGGCGCAGCAAGAGAGAGTCTTGTGTGCGCAGCCCTGCCCGTGTCGATTGAGGACCGATCCGTGTGCGGCCCTGCTGAACAAGTATTGAACGTACCGAAGGCATATCGGATATATGGGCCCCGATAAACCGATGTAGCCTAAACCTCCGGGCGTCGAGGCATAGCACACCGATTTATAGGTGTAGGTTGAGGGCAGCAAGGTGGAAATCTGCCAACGGGCATAGAGAGATGCTCCGTGTGGGGAACCTCCTGCTCGTTTCGGTGCGACCGGTTCGACGTTTGGGCTGTTGGGTGAAAGGTTGTCCCGTACGACATCGAGTGAGCGTGCTGTGCAGCTCCACGGGTGGGCGTACGTGACGTGCTCTTTGGGTTTTCCCTGCAGGTGTATATCGAGTCGATTCGCCGTCCCTCGCGGTGACGAGTACTGCTTGTTCACTGCGTCGTAACGTAGACTAATGGATGAAATATGTTGATTCAATGATGCTGATTGATATAATTGTATTGCTACATAAGTGCCACCAAACACTGCTTACTAAATTTCAGATTTCATGAACTGTTAACTTGTTGCTAAAAGATGAACTAAGGATGAACTTGTAGGCGTGTCGTTTTGCTGAAATGCTACCAACCTATGTCTTGGTATACCTCATGTAGAGTTTCATGCTTAGGTGAGTCGGTTAAGCCTTGCTGAGCCTTCGTGCTCACGGTTGCTGCTTAAGTGTTTTTCAGGTGAGGAGCCACCCACGGACTCGGAGTACGAGTCCACCGGCGAGGGTTACCCTCCGTCGGGGACCACGGCTGAGTGGGAGCCGTACACGCCGCGCTGAGCTGAGACGTGCAGCTAGTGTGGGTTGCCCTAGGGCTGGGCAACCGACTTTTGCTAAATAGGCGGCGTGAGTTGTATAGTGTAGTCTTCCGCTGTGTAATAGAACAATAGTTGTAACTGAAGTTTGTACCTGTTTGTACAGTTTCAGCTGTTTTTCCCATGTAATATATTGCGTTCTTATGACGTGTGCTGTCGGGTGTCGCATCGCGCGGCACCACCCTCTGCGATCCTGGATGAGCGGATTCCGGTCCGCCACAGCCTGGTATCAGAGCTGCAGTGGGGATAGCACAGTACTAAAGGACTGCATTATGGGAAAAAAACTTAGGTGTACGGTGAGGAATCGGTAGTTGCCCAAGTAAGGACTATATTAGACTAGTTACTTAAAGTGGCAAAGACTAACTTATATGTTATAATTCTGAATTTCAATTATGTAACGACGCACCTACGCTCTGGTAAGTATGGTAAGGAACGCCACCGAAAGCGGTTCAATTTCGGTTAGCTCTCCCTGACGAGGAACATGGTTCAGGGATTGATCTCACAGCTTGGTGTGAGATGTCAATATGAATCTCTTGGACTCTTCATGTCCCTGAGTTCATATGAAACGCTGATCCCTAGCGTGCATTAGGCAAGTAAGCGGAGACCCCATCGCGTGGTCAGTAACGCGAAAGTGTGTTCGTCTGGAAATAGCCCAGGAGGACATACGCAGCGCTTGCCATCGGCGTGCCCTGCAGGGCAGTAGGTGGTATCTGTTGGGTTGATGACATTCCCAACCGTGACGACCCGTTCATGACATACTCGGGTTCCCCGTCGTGTGGTGTTGAAACACGATCACGTACCTTGAGACGTGACCTAACTCAAGGACGGCCGTATGACAATGATACGGGCGTTTGTATTTACTTTCAAATATGGAACTGCCTGAAATGAATAACCATTGAGTGCACCATTATTGTGTGGTTTTCTGCAGGTACTAACCACGTATGTATCCGTGTAGAAAACGTGTGCGAGAGACCGTTTAGTGCCACATTTGAGACGTATATGCCGGTATGATCCGGGTAGGATTTTCTTTTGTGAGGAACGTAGTACCGAGATATGGTAGGCATATGCATGAGAATAATGATAACAAAGAATTAAAAATCTATAGGTTCAACATTTAGGACCCTGGTTGGGTATAAGAATGGGATAGTGGAGCAGTAGAGCCAAAAGTATGAAAAGCAGAGTGCTCTGTTTTGGGCAGCACGTTTGCTGATCCTCAACAGGGCATAACTCACAGGTCTTTTAGCCCAGGGAGGTGTGCTATATAGTTTTGGAAAGGTATTCAAGTCCTCTACAACTTTGTTGTAGACTTCCAGAGCTGAAACTCGCCTTAAGATGGCTGAAATCCCAGAGGAATGTAAACTGTCCAGAACCAGGGCAGAGTAAAACATCCTCTGAACTGATCTGTTTTTCAAATATAACTCCCAGTAAAAAAATCTAAAATTGTCATATAATCCATCCTTAGAAAGAGTAGAAGATGTTTGACATCTTTGCAATTCAAAGTTTCTGAAGTTTCAGCACAGAATTTAGTGGAAATCAGGATTGGAAACAGCCACTTCCAAGGGAGGTGCTGTTAAAATTCTTCCAGAAATTCTGCTAACTTTGAATTAACATAACTTTTTAATCAAAGCTGATCTGGGGGCAAATGAGTACTCGTTGGAAAGATACTGAAGTTAACTTGAACTTTGGTATTCAACTTGAGTCATGAAAATGCCCAGAACCAGATCAAAACTTGGAATAGGTAGCAACTGGTCATTCTGAAAGAAGAATGACAGTTGAACTCATTGAAAAGGGTGTTGTACCCTAAGGGTGTTATACGTGATGACAACGCAATAATAATGTCTCGTAGAGACCAAACCAGTTATGGTGAGCTTCCAAAGAGGGGGTTCATCAAGTTGGATTAAACTAACTTGTGTTTGGTCTGGTAATGGTGTAGCTTGTGCAAAGTTATTACATTATCTGCTTACGAGATATTTCGCATGTTTTGTTGTCATAATGTTTTTCCGCCCAGTTCTATTGGACTGCATGCAAAATGTTGCGGGACTGATGGTTAATGTCGTATGGTTGCAGATGGTTCGTACTAGGACCACGCACGAGGTTGGTGGCTCTAGCCAAGGTGGAGGCGATGACTCCCAGCCACCGGCCTACGACAGCACCCCGCAGCAGCAGCCACCACCGCCGCCTCCGCTTACTCTAGCGGATGTGATAGCAGCATTGGTGGGAGGTCGTGAGGAGCAGACCGACCTGCTCCGCACGATCGTGCAGAATACGTCCCAGGCGGGAGGACGTCAAGAGCGAGGGCCTCGTGAGCCCCGCGAAGTGTCGTACTCGGATTTCATGAGTACGCACCCTCCAGTGTTCACCGAAGCTGAAGAACCACTGGAGGCGGACAACTGGCTGCGGACTATCGAGTCCAAGTTCGGGCTGCTCCAGTGTACGGAGCGGCAGAAGACACTGTTCGCAGCACAGCAGCTCCACGGTGCCGCTGGTGCATGGTGGGCGAATTATGTCGCCTCACGTCCGGCTGGCCATGCCGTGGAATGGCAAGAGTTCCGGGAGGCGTTCCGCGCCTATCACATTCCTCCCGGAATAATGAAGAGAAAGTTCCAAGAATTTTTGGAACTAAAACAGGGCGGGAGGAGTGCCCACGACTACTCCCGTGCCTTCAACCATCTGGCGCAGTATGCGTCAGACTACATCTCCACGGAGGAGAAGAAGAGGGAGCACTTCTATCGGGGGTTACATCCCGAAATGAAGACCCACCTCGTACAATGGAACCGCGGCACATTCAACGACCTAGTCAATGCCGCCATCATGCAAGAGGACGCTCAGCGGGAGTTAGCAGCTGAGCAGAGGAAGCGTAGCGCTCCACCTAGCAGCGGTGGGAGTGGCGCTCCCCAGAAGTACCGTATGGTGTATCGGACACCATCCGGGCAGCAGTGGCAACCACCGGCGCGACCGCAACGGTTCGGGGGACGTCCCTTTCAGGCACCTCCGTTCCGTCCGCCGATGCCACCACCAAGACAGCAACAGCAGCAGACGGTACCCCGGGCGTTTCCACCGCCACAACGCGCCCCAGGTTTCCGTCCACCGATCAGCGGGGGACCGCCCCGTTTCACCTGCTTCACGTGTGGCCAAGCGGGCCACTTTGCGAAGGACTGTCCCCAGGGGCAGCAGAGCAGCGGGCAAGCCCAGCTCCAGGGCGGTGCTCGAGGCCGACCTCCGGTGAAGAAGGTTGGTCAGCGGACTGGAGGCGTCCGCAACCTCGACAATGAGGACGCCCCAGAGGGAGACAACGTGCTGGCGGGTACGTTTACTCTCAACCATCAAGCCATCGTCATATTATTTGATTCTGGTGCAACCCACAGCTTTATAAGTGCATCCTATGTGGCTAAACACCAATTGCAAGTCTTCCCAACCGACTGCACTTATATGATATGCTCACCGGGAGGGAAGATTTCAGCTAATATGATGATTCCAAAGGCACCTCTGTGCTTAGGTGGGAAACTATATCCCACCACCTTGATAATCCTTATGGGACAAAAGATTGATGCAATCTTAGGGATGTCATGGCTGCAATACCATGGCGCTGTCCTAGAGACTCGGACACGGACGGTCCACTTAAATTCTCCATTCCACCGTCCGCATTCCATGATGTTAGACACGCCAGTCCGGGAAGTTTTAGCAATTAATAATGCTGAAGTTCTCAAGTTAGAAGACATCCCCGTAGTCCGGGAGTATCCTGATGTGTTCCCGGATGATCTTCCGGGCATGCCACCTGAGCGGGATGTCGAGTTCAAGATTGAACTTGCACCCGGGACTACGCCCATATCACGGAGACCATACAAGATGGCTCCAAATGAGCTGGCGGAACTGAAAGAACAGCTCAATGATCTGTTGAGCAAGGGTTTCATTAGGCCGAGTTCCTCGCCTTGGGGATGCTCGGCGCTATTCGTGAAGAAGAAGGATGAGACCCTGAGGCTGTGTGTGGATTACCGGCCACTCAACGCCGTCACCATCAAGAATAAGTACCCACTGCCCCGTATTGACATCTTGTTTGATCAACTGGTGGGGGCAAGTGTATTCTCAAAGATGGACCTTCGCTCTGGATATCACCAGATCAAGATCCGGGCGGAGGATATCCCGAAGACGGCGTTCTCGACGAGATACGGCTTATACGAATATCTCGTCATGTCCTTTGGTCTCACAAATGCTCCAGCCCATTTCATGTATCTCATGAACTCGGTGTTCATGCCGGAGCTGGACAAGTTCGTGGTAGTGTTCATCGACGATATCTTGGTTTACTCCAAGACAGAAGCCGAGCATGCCGAACACTTACGGATCGTTCTTCAGCGATTGCGAGACCACAAGCTCTACGCCAAGTTCAGCAAATGCGAATTTTGGATCAGCCAAGTGCCACTCTTGGGACATATCATCTCAGCTGAAGGCATTGCGGTTGACCCAAGTAAAATAGAGCAAGTGTTGAAATGGAAAGCTCCCACTTCAGTCCATGAAGTCAGAAGCTTCCTCGGGTTAGCAGGATACTACCGGAGGTTCATTCCGAGCTTCTCCAAGCTCGCAAAGCCGATGACAGAGTTGCTGAAGAAAGGGACAAAATATGTTTGGAACACGGCGTGTGAAGGAGCGTTCCGAACATTGGTGAAGCATCTCACCACAGCCCCGGTGTTAGCTCAGCCGGATACAACAAAGCCCTTCGACGTGTATTGTGACGCGTCCGGTATTGGGCTGGGCTGCGTGTTGATGCAGGAAGGACGTGTGGTCGCTTATGGCTCACGCCAACTTCGGAACCATGAGCAGCACTACCCGACTCACGATCTTGAACTTGCTGCCGTGGTGTTGGCGCTGAAAATGTGGAGGCACTATCTCCTGGGGAACTTGGTGCATCTCTACACCGACCACAAGAGCTTGAAATACATTTTCACCCAGAAGGAGCTGAACATGAGGCAGAGGAGGTGGTTAGAACTGATCAAAGATTATGAGATTGAGATCCATTACCACCACGGCAAGGCGAATGTGGTTGCCGACGCGCTGAGTCGGAAATCGCATGTCCATCACCTCACCATTACACCGGTGGAGGAGGAAGAGCCAAGTCTATACTTGGTTCCTTATGGATCGCTGTACAACCTTGCCCTCATCCCTACTATTAGGGAGGACATCATTGCAGCTCAGAAAACGGATAAAGGCATGGCACATCTCCGGAGACGGATAGACATTGGAGAAATTAAATGTTTCCGGAAAGATGGTGAGGGGACGTTGTGGTTCAATGACCGCATAGTCGTACCCCGAGATATGGAGTTGAGGAAAAAGATCCTCGATGAAGCTCACTTGTCCAAATACTCCATTCATCCGGGCAGCAACAAAATGTACCAAGATTTGAAAAAGAAATTTTGGTGGACGCGGATGAAGCGGGAGGTAGCTAAGTACGTATCCGAGTGCGATACGTGTAGACGAGTGAAAGCTGATCATATGAAGAAATCAGGGCTGCTGCAACCCTTGAAGATCCCGGCATGGAAATGGGAAGATGTGAGCATGGATTTCATTGTGGGATTACCCCTAACAGCCAACAAGCATGATTCCATATGGGTAATCGTTGATCGGTTAACCAAGACGGCTCACTTCATTCCGGTGAATACACGTTACAATGCCGGCAAATATGCGGAGCTATACATAGCGAAGATTCTATGCCTATACGGGGTACCCAAGACCATTGTCTCAGATCGAGGTGCATTATTTGTATCTCGCTTTTGGGAGCAGCTACACGCTGCATTGGGTACTAAGTTGATCAGGAGCTCCGCCTATCACCCTCAGACCGATGGTCAGACAGAAAGGGTGAATCAAGTCCTGGAAGACATGTTGAGAGCATGTGCCATCCACCATGGTAGGAACTGGGATGATCACCTACCATTGGCGGAATTCTCGTACAACAACGGTTATCAGGCAAGTATCAAGATGGCACCTTACGAAGCTCTCTACGGTCGTAAATGCCGCACCCCATTAAATTGGTGCGAGTCCGGTGAAAGGGTCACATTCGGAGTTGATGTGGTGAACGACGCCGAAGAGCGCGTTCGGACAATTCGAGCCAATTTGAAGGCCGCTCAATCCCGACAGAAGAGCTACGCTGATAAGAGGCGTAGGCCGTTGCACTTTGACGTTGGGGAACACGTGTACCTCCGCGTGTCTCCAATGAAGGGCGTGCACCGATTCGGTGTGAAGGGGAAGCTCGCTCCCCGTTTCATTGGACCCTACGCTATCACCGAGAAGTGTGGACCAGCAGCGTATCGATTGGAGCTACCGGCATCTCTGGCTGGTGTCCATGATATTTTCCATGTTTCGCAACTGCGAAAATGCTTGAAGCATACAACTGCTGTTCCTACCGAAGACATCGGCGAGCTGAAACCGGATTTAACATATGATGAATATCCGGTGGGAATTCTTGATGAGAAAGCCAGGACCACGCGTAGCAGAACGTTGTGGTTCTACAAGATACTCTGGAGTAACCACACCGCCGAAGAAGCGACGTGGGAGAACGAGGAGTTCCTTCGCTCAAATTACCCGGAGTTCATGGCTTCTCAACACGGGTAAGTCCCTATTACATCGCTATCTCTTCTTTTATAATCTCGGGACGAGATTCTTTTAAGGGGGGAGGGATGTAAAAGCCCAAGAAATGGGACTTGCAAAAACTTTTCTTCACTTCACCACACCTCAGCTCTTGTTGTGGATGGCTGGTAAGGGATGGGAGGAGCAAGTAACCTTTATCAAAGAAGTGGTTAGAGGGGAAACTTACACTCTCACAACATGGGAAAAGTTATACACATGTGATCACACATGAGAGTGTGTTTCCAAACTGTTGCATTCAAACTCAGGATTTCAGCAGCTAAACCAAGTATCAAAGTGCATAATTGGATTTCTCAGGTCCAAATTAGTGGGGAGGCAAAGTTCAGAAATTTTCAAAAAGATGTGCTACCCATTTTTCCAAAAAGGGTCCAAATATGCCAAGAATTCAAATATTTATTTGAATTTGGGGGAAATGAGCTCAACCATACAAATGTAGGTCAGTTTCAAACTCCAAATATTTGGATTCATCTCTGGCTAAGCTTTGGAGATCTTTTGAGGGGTGGGGGAGCACTGACAAGTGGGTCCCACATGTCATTGGGAGGGTTAAAATGGCACAATAGTCAACAGCCTTAGGGGCTAAGTATTGCACTCGGAACAGAGCCGAGGCTCCACGCGACACGCCGTGAAAACGCCGGACGCCACCTCCTGCTCGCCCCTCGCGCGCTGGCGAGCTCCTTGTGCGGGCGCAGTAACTCCCAGCCGTGCCCCAGCTCGCCACGACCACGGGCCGACCCCCAGTCACCGCCCTCTCGCACGACAAAAACGCCGAGGAGCCGCCGCTGTGATCGACTCACTCAGGAGCGATCGTCCCTCGTGTACCAACGCCGGCAGCGCAGCAAACATATATCCTCAGACCTCCCACGCACTACCGCATCACTTCCGGTCAAGTGAACCACTACCCACCGAGAGAAACCACGTTTTCGTGGCCGCCGGTGAGAACCGAGCAAAGGTGCTCCCGTGGGCAGCTCACACCAACCAGTTTCACGACTGAGCAAGAGCGCCCCAAGGTGCGCCAACTCCCTGCGCTGCTCCTCTCCAAATTCCAGAGCAATCCGTGCGACGTAGCTTCGGAATTTCAAGTTTTCCCCTCGGACGAGGAAAACCGGACCGCGGGTAAGAACTGTGGAAATTTACGCTCAATTCTCGGTTAAAGTTGTTCATTTTGCGCACACCAGAACTAGAGAGGATAGGGAACCTTTTCCCTCCACAACCCTAGCTAGAAACGCCGTAGTTACAGCTAATTTCGAGCTTTTCGGTCGGCGGCCATGGCGGGAACACGCGGGCGCACGGTGACAACCGGTTTGCCGTCGTTTCCGAGCCAGGTTGAGGCCACGCCGAGATTTCCTGACCTCCACTGATGCTTTAGAGCGGATCCGCCGAGCTTTTGGCGGGCTAATGTGCTCGGGCGGCGGTGCCGATCATCACCGAAGGCCGCGGCTCGTCGCCAGCCTACTTCCGGCCACCGGCAGCCCGAGCCAACCCCATAGACTTGTTCCCCGACCCTGAAAACCCCCAGGCGGCGAGTCTCCGGCCGAGAGGTGGCCGGGAAGCTGAGTCCGGCGAGCTCCAGTACAGCGCCGGCGAGGGGGAGGCGCGGGAGCGAGAGGAGGAAGAAGACCCACCGGGCCCACGTGTCAGCAGCTGAAGATTAAAACCCCGGATCAGCTGTGGCGTGTGATTCCATGTGGTGGCGCGGGAAGGGGTCTGTGGCCCCCGTGTGGCGCGAGTCCGGCGGTTGACACGTGTAGGGTGGACCCACAGGCAGAGTTTGAACTTTTCCCGAATTAATTTGAATTCCAGAATTGGTTCAAACTTTGGAACTGCATAACTTTTGCTAGGAAGCTCCAAAATTAGTGATTCAAATTGGGTTGAATTCATCTTGCATAGCTCTGTCCAGAGATACAACCCAATGTGTATGAAACCCATTAATTAATTCTGGAAAATTCTTTAAAGGCTTTTCAGCAAAAGAATTTTAGAGGGAGTTTGGTTCATCCAAAAATTCCCAAATTTTGCCAGAATGTTCTTTAAGACATTAGTAAACCCCTGTAATAGTTTCAGACCATTTGGAGTTGAATTGGTCAGAGCAATTCAAATTTGAAGGTGCTGTGTTCATTTGAATGCAGAAACATTTTCAGAGAATTTCCAAAACTTGGAAATTCAATTCTGGGCAAACCTTGACTCCAAAAATGCTAGGAAAATTCATGCAAACTCTATGAGCTATAATAGAAATTGTAGTTCATTAAGTTGAGCATGAACAGGGGTATTACCTCAGAATTAATTCTTCCTTGCTGATTTGCCAAGAGAATTATTCTGAGCAAACCACTCCATGAAAAGTGCTAATGTTTGGTCCAGAGAGTTTTCTTGTGACAAGGAACTCACACAAAAATTCTCAGCTCCATTGGAGCTCTAGATCACCCCTGTCCTGTTTACCCACTTAAGGGACTAAGATGGAAAAAGGGGGAAAACCACTTAGCATTTGACCATGTGATTAAGTCCAAGCCAAACCACCAACACCAGTTCATATTTAAATTCTTAAACAAAGTTCCAGGTATTAGAGGCTGGTTATTAGAACTAATAGTAGAAGTCTTACTCTAGACTCACTTTTGCATATAAATTAACATGTAGTATTTCATTAACGTGTAGCCGTTGAAGAAGAGACTCCGGAAGTGCTGGACTTCCTCCTTCCGGACGAAGAACTAACTCCTGACCAGCAGCAACAAGGCAAGCCCCGGTTTGCATTAACCCTTTTTAAAAGTTTTACTTTGTTTACATGTGTCATGTGAAGTATGATTGTGCATTAGGTATAGGGTGAATGAAACCCCACTTGCATAACCAAAGGTTCCCAAAAGAGTGAGGGTAGTGTCAAGGACCTCGAGTAGACAGGCTATGCTTAATGAGTCATAGGACTTCGGTACAAGTCGAGTAGTTGGAATCTACTCGCGAGATAGGCTTGGGACACACGGGTTCGGTTGAGTGATGTGAGATCACTTTAGTAATGAAAATGAGACTAGGCAGGGGCTAGGGCGCAGCAAGAGAGAGTCTTGTGTGCGCAGCCCTGCCCGTGTCGATTGAGGACCGATCCGTGTGCGGCCCTGCTGAACAAGTATTGAACGTACCGAAGGCATATCGGATATATGGGCCCCGATAAACCGATGTAGCCTAAACCTCCGGGCGTCGAGGCATAGCACACCGATTTATAGGTGTAGGTTGAGGGCAGCAAGGTGGAAATCTGCCAACGGGCATAGAGAGATGCTCCGTGTGGGGAACCTCCTGCTCGTTTCGGTGCGACCGGTTCGACGTTTGGGCTGTTGGGTGAAAGGTTGTCCCGTACGACATCGAGTGAGCGTGCTGTGCAGCTCCACGGGTGGGCGTACGTGACGTGCTCTTTGGGTTTTCCCTGCAGGTGTATATCGAGTCGATTCGCCGTCCCTCGCGGTGACGAGTACTGCTTGTTCACTGCGTCGTAACGTAGACTAATGGATGAAATATGTTGATTCAATGATGCTGATTGATATAATTGTATTGCTACATAAGTGCCACCAAACACTGCTTACTAAATTTCAGATTTCATGAACTGTTAACTTGTTGCTAAAAGATGAACTAAGGATGAACTTGTAGGCGTGTCGTTTTGCTGAAATGCTACCAACCTATGTCTTGGTATACCTCATGTAGAGTTTCATGCTTAGGTGAGTCGGTTAAGCCTTGCTGAGCCTTCGTGCTCACGGTTGCTGCTTAAGTGTTTTTCAGGTGAGGAGCCACCCACGGACTCGGAGTACGAGTCCACCGGCGAGGGTTACCCTCCGTCGGGGACCACGGCTGAGTGGGAGCCGTACACGCCGCGCTGAGCTGAGACGTGCAGCTAGTGTGGGTTGCCCTAGGGCTGGGCAACCGACTTTTGCTAAATAGGCGGCGTGAGTTGTATAGTGTAGTCTTCCGCTGTGTAATAGAACAATAGTTGTAACTGAAGTTTGTACCTGTTTGTACAGTTTCAGCTGTTTTTCCCATGTAATATATTGCGTTCTTATGACGTGTGCTGTCGGGTGTCGCATCGCGCGGCACCACCCTCTGCGATCCTGGATGAGCGGATTCCGGTCCGCCACACCTCCTCGGCTTCCACATCAACATAGTCTCTTAGCCCCTGTTGTTGTTCATGCCCGCAGAAAGTTCTTCCACTTGATCTTCTTGACACTCCTCATTACGCTCCTCCTAGATCTCCTGCTCCACCTGAACTTAGATACATTAGGTTTCGCAATATGATATATGGGTAAATATAATAAAATTAAAAATACATGAACCTGTTCATTAACTTGTTCCATGCATCTTCTAAATTCCTCTCGTCTACTACTGTTTGGGGCACTGCCTTGGAAAAGAGAGTCTTGACTACTTGAAGAGCTAGCAGACTGACTCCCACTCTTGCTTGAGGAGCCAAAGAACCCTTAGCTATACTCTTAAGACCACGTGGCATCCTGTTGAAAAAATGGTCAGAGATAAATACTTAGTGATACAAACAAAAGTAATGAAAATAAATTCAAATGTAATATAAATCAATTACATGATTAAAATTCATCATGATCCAATGTTCCTTCAGTAACATGTCGACCAACTTTCTTCTTCTGAATCATCTTAACTTTTTTAGTGCTATGTCTCTTTCTTTTAACCACTACTACCTCTTTACACCATTGTCTTCAACATAACCAACTAATGTATCAAGACCTAAACCATTATCTATATCAGAAGATGGTAGTATATCCTCCTCTTGGTACACTTCTTCCTGTTCTTCTTAATAACCAGCGTCACCAGGGGCATATAACCATTCTCATGGATTAACTTTATACACGACCCACCAAGCACTCAATTTTGGACAAGGATGCGGTAGATAGTAAACCAACTCAACTTTATAAGCAAGAATATAATTATGACATCCACGAAGTCTATTTTCATGTTTACCTCTACTATACCAAATTCATTCTGTCATGTTCCCCTGTTATTATCAAAGCAGTCGCAGTGGAAAAAAGTAACTCTAAGATCTTTGGAGCCACCAAATTTAACACTCCACAATATTTTGAGTAATCCCGTAATAGTTAGTTTCATGCCCCTGTGCATCACATGCTCTAGTTACAACTCCACTATTTGTCGTGGCTGCAAGGGGATGTTTTGCTTCAAACTTGGCCAAACAAAATCGGAACCCATTTACGTTGTAACGACCAAAACTCCTTGCTGTTATGGTTCGTTGAAAAAGGTGTCATAGGTCTTCATGAACATTAGAATCGACCATGCACTACGAATTAAATAAAAATATTAATTTTGCTAATCAACTTGGAGGAGATAAAAGTAACATGTAATAAGAGAATGTTACATGTTTCCAAAACCAATTCACGAAGTTAGGACCCCCATTAAGGCCATCACGACGCATTTTATCTAATTGTTTGCTTGTTGGTTGACGCGTATAGTTCTAAAATTGTTTGTCAAACTCGCTACATAATGCCAAATATTAATACATTAGAACATCTCTCATGTAAAATGTGAGAAAAACATTAGGTGTTACCTCGCGGTGATTAGAATAAAAAAACACTTACACAAAATATTGAGCCATCTCTTCGATGTTTGTATACATTTATAACATACATGAATTCCATTCTTCTTCTGAAACCACATGCCTACTGCTGCCACCAACCGTTTTTCCTTTCCACGAAAAAATACTTAAATTTCCTGCAGGAGTTTCTTCATCTACATGGTACCGTGTTGTAGGAGCATACGCATTATGTTCCTCTGCAAAGAATGTACTTAAAGAAATATGCTACCTCTTTCAGAGCAAATGCTTCTGCAATACAATCTTCTACTCTTGCTCTCTTGCTTTATTCAAAACCTTTGCTCGTAGTTTCTTTAGTGTCCTTTCAATGTGGTACATCCATCGATATTGTACGGGGCCACAAACTTTAGCTTCGTAAGGCAAATGCACAAGTAGATGTTGCATTACATTCATAAATCCTGGCGGGAATATCTTTTCCATTTTGCATATTAGTGAAGGTATTTCTTTCTCTAGTTTTTCCATCATTTGAACTGTAATTTCTTTAGCACATAGTTGTCTATAAAAGAAACTAAGTTCCACAAGTACTCTCCACACATCCTGATGCACATATCCACGGAACATTACTGGAAGAAGTTTTTCTATCATTATATGATAATTGTGGCTTTTAAGATTATTTAATACCCAATTTTCAAGATTTGTCGTTTACCTCAACCCATGACAGTAACCGTCAGAAAACTTCAATTGTTGCAACCATTTTAGAACTTCTTCCCTTCACTAACTTTAAGACGAAATGGAGCACGTGGCTCTCTGTTTTCCACTACCATTGTGTCTGATTTCTAGAGTCGGATGATTACAAATATCTGCTAAATCTTTTTGAGCCTTCAAATTATCTTTTGTCTTTTTAAAATAGAAACATGTGCTAATTGTGCTTTCTGCTACATTGCGTTCTTGGTGCATCACATCAATGTTGTGTAGCAATAACAATGACTTAGCACAAGGAAGATCCCATAAGCCACATATATGAGTCCAATTGTACTCCTGACCAAAACCAACAAACCCATCATCTGCAGGGACAAGTTGACTGAGCCATGCAGCAATCGTAGCACTAGCCAAACGTTTCGGCGGACCCTTTGTTACAATAGTATTCTTTCGAAATGTATTAACTTGCCTTCGAGATGGGTGGTTTGCTGGTAGAAATCGTCGGTGGCAATAAAAACACACTTTGCCCCAGTGAGTAAGTCTAAAACAATCATAGTCTGATCAACAAATAGGACAACAAAGTTTGCTATGTGTGTTCTATCCTGAAAAAACACCGTATGCAGGAAAATAATGAATGGACCACAAGTATGCTGCTCACAAGTTGAATTTATGTTTTTTGTAGGTATCATACACTTCTACTCTGATCCACAATTCTTTTAACTCCTCAATCAATGGTTGAAGAAAAATCCCTAGACATTTTCCTGGACGTTTACGACCGGGAATGATTAGAGACAAGAACATGTATTCATATTTCATACACATAGCTTGTGGAAGGTTGTATGGTATAGGAAAAAACCAGCCAACATGAGTACGAGGCAGAAGATGTGTTCAATGATGTGAAACCAACGGTGGCCAAACCAATACGAACATTTCTAGCATCTTCTGCAAAGTACTCATCAAAAGATTCCAATGCCTTCTAAGCCTGAGCATCAGATGGGTGTCTCATTACTCCCTTTGTTTCGCGCACACCATCCTTATGCCACTGCATGTGTCTCGCAGTTGATTTAGATAGAAACAACCGTTTTAGCCTAGGTGCAAGAGGCATGTAACGAAGTTGTTTCACTACCACTTTTATCTTCACAAATTCACCGTCCTCATTTGTGGCCTCAATGTATCGAGATTCTTTACAAACCAAGCATTGTGTCAGATTTACATTATCCTTCCAGAAAATCATACAATTGTTAGGACAACAATCAATTTTTTCGTACTTCATACCAAGGCATGACAACAATTTCTTTTACTGGTACATGTCTCTTGGCAACTTATGATTAATCGGAAGAATGTCTGCTATCAAATCCATAAGATCATTGTAGCACTTGTTCAACAAATTGTACTTTGATTTTATAGACATGAGATGAGTAACGGTCGAAGAGACAGACACTTTAGTGTGATCATACAACTTTTCATGTGATGGTGAGAGAGTTCTATAGAACTCTTGAACTTCAGGTCCAGAAATTTCTTCAGATGTATCTGCACCACGATCACGATCTAGTGCTTTAACCATGTCTTCCATTCTACCCTCGCTATCACCATTTATGTTATCAACATCGACATTACTATGGCATAACTTGCCATGCTCATACCATGTTTCATAACCTGGCATAAAATCAAATCGACAGAGGTCTCGTTCTATGTCAAACTTTTCCTTGCATAGAAAGTTACGACACTTGCTGCACGAACATTTCACAAAACGGTTGGTCGATAAAGAGAAAGCCCGACTGATAAACTCCTTAGTATTGATGGCCCATTCATTTGAAGGCGCAGCATTCTTTCGCCAACTATCATACATCCATCGTCTATCATCACCCATGTTCTAGACTATATAATATAAGAACATAGAAGTCATAAATATGTATGTTGCAACTAAAAATATCGCAAGAAGAAATTATTATTTAATTACATTCACTTTACATCTATTGGAAGGGATAGGTTCTAAACCCACCCAAAAGTGACCAGGAGGAGCGTGCTTATAATGAGATGCGGGGTCCGGATCCAGACGAAATTTCGGCAGCATAACCCCGTAGTTCTCCAACTGCACGCCCGATAATGGTGCAGCGGAGAACATTAGGGTTACGCTGTCAAAATTTAGTATTAATCCATACCCCGAGTCTCATCATAAGAACGCCCTCTCGGTCACTCCCAGGCTGTAGAAAAAGGGACAATTCCGAACCTACGCACCTCACATGCGTAACGCATGTGAGACGTGCCAGTCCGAAACGGGTGACGCATATTGTATAGGTTATGTGGATCTTACTTTTTGGAGTGATTTACGAGAGAGGTAAGAACAAGAGACAGGAGGAAAGAACAAGGGAGAAACAGTGAAGTGGTTTAGCCGTCCTATGTTTTGCTCCATCGGGTCCTGCTAGTGATAACTTTTAGACGGCCCAACTGTCGGGCCATAAATGGGTTGTGCCGGGCTGAGCCGGCCCGAAACCCATTTATTTACATATCGCTATAACAAACTTTATCTAAAACACACATTAACCATGGAATACTTTACATGCTTCTAAGAGCACTATCTATTATTTATGAGCTACTAGTCACTGTATTTCGTGTGCCATGCCTTCAGCCCACGAAATTAGACTGTAATTTCATGTCCAACCGATTTGGCCCACGAAATTACAACTTATTTTCATGCACTAGGTGCTGGCTCACGAAAATATTTTTAATTTTATGAGGGCCCACAAAAATAGAATTAGCCCACCAAAATTATTCGTTTTCCTGTAGTGTTTTATTAAAGCATGCTTAAAATTAATTACTAAACTCAAATATTATTGCTAAACCAAGTGCTAATACATAACAACCTAATTCTCGTCACTTACATGATAAAAGAAACCGTGAAAAAGACAATGTATGGTTACCTGCACGATGCGGAGGCGATGGTCGGGGCGATCGAAGAGACGGTGCCAAAGGCGAGCGGCGCCACACCGGAGGTCGTGTGGTCGGGGAGGAAACCTAGCTCAAGCCACATAATTATTTCAAATTCATAGATTCAATAAGACTAACACATAGTGTTACATAATTCATTGCTAAGTAAAAGATGCATACATGCTAACTTTATATTGGTGCAACAGACAATTAAAATACTTCAAACTAATGCACGTTCTTTTTAAAATGTGTTGCAGCAGATAAAGGCTGATGCTGAGGGCATGGCAAAGAAACTCGAAGCACTCGAAGCTTACAATAGGTCAGTATTTGAGCCTTCAACTACTAGTCATTTTGTAAAGCAGCATGAACTAACTTTCGTGGAGATGCAGAAAACTTTTAGGCGAGAAGTTGGAAGGGTGCTCAGTTGATGAACTGCGCAGTCAGGAGGTCAAACTTGAAAAAAGTCTCCATATAGTCAGGAGGAAAAAGGCTAGTTATTTTCCTAATAATCACTCAGCAATATCATCTACAAATATGCACTGTCTTTACTATGCATACAAGCTTACAGTATTATCATTCATGCCAGACGCAGCTGTTGGAAGAGCGGGTCAAAAAGCTGAAAGAGAAGGTACATCAGTTTTCGCTTATTTGTTGCCCCCACAAACATAAGAAGAGCAGTCAGTTGCTAACTTTGTGATGTTCATTTCTTGCATCAACATCAATCACGAGGTGACGCTATGCAAGAACAATAAATATTTGCGTGAGAAGGTAATGGTAATATAGTGAAACATGTTCTGCCATGGAGGGCTCTTCGAGTTTGAATTTAGCAACGGACATGAAATCATATGCGTGCATGCCAACCTTGGATTTCCCAAAACTACACCCACGTCTCTGACTAGGATCAGACCCACGTCGCTCACTAGGATCATGATGGATATGTTTGATATGTTGCTCTTGATCTAATTCTGCAGTACAAGAATCAGCCTCTCCGGAACAGACTAGCGACGACATGGATGTCGAGACGGAGAATTGCCAGGCAGAGCGCTGGCTGGACCGAGAAAATTACACTAAGAAATTTTAGACTACCTTGGCGTCGTTCCGAGCGGCCGGCCAAAGGTGCCGAGCCCCAGCAGTGCATCCGTCCAGACCCGGGAGAGGCGGCGGCGGCAGCTGGGCGCAGGCTGTGGGAGAGGCGGCGGCAGCATGGCACGGGCTGGAGCGGTGGCGGTGGCAGCTTAGCGCGGGATGGGCTCGCGCAGTGGCTGTGGCGGCAGCTTGGCGCGGGCGGGGTGGCAGATACCGAGCAACTAGCGGCGGCGGCAGCTGGGCGCGGGCCGGGGCGGCGCAGCGTACGGTGGCAGCGGCAGCTCAACGTGGGCGGTGGGAGAGAGAATGAAAACCGATGTGCACACTTTGCTAGGTATAGGCACTGTTTTCATGAGCTCGCCAAAAGCCCACGAAAAGATAATCTAGTTTTGTGTGCCTGTCTAAAGCCGACGAAACCGAGGCACCCGTATTTTCGTGCGCCGCGCGCTGGCCAACGAAAATGTACATAGTTTCGTGTGCTTGTCGGGAAGCCGACGAAAAAGTACCTAGTTTCGTGTGCCTCCCGAAAACCCATGACATTAGTGGCCCATATTTTCGTGCGCCCCTAGCTGGCTCACGAAAATAGACGTGTTTGTCCAACCGACAAACCCTAGGTGCTTTCGTTTGCTAAGCCTAACCCACGAAATTATCCATTATTTTTATGTGCCATACAGTAACCCAAAAAAGTACATTTTATTATCGTGTGCCTGTGCTCTAACCCACGAAATTACATTGTATTTTCGTGTGCCTGTTCCCTAACCCACGAAATTAGTTGTATTTTTGTGTGCTTTTTTCTAACCCACGAAATTAACTTTTATTTTCGTATTCTTGTGTGCTAACCCATAAAATTAGCTTGTATTTTTGTGTGCTACGAACCGGCTCACGAAGTTAAATGTATTTTGGTGAGGGCCCACAAAAATAATTGTAGCCGACGAAAATATTATGTTTTCCTGTAGTGTATAAAAACTTTTGTAATCGGTGACATGTCATGTCGACAGTAGTAAATGTATAGGTAGTGACGACATGAGCACGACTCCTCGGAGACCCGAGAATAATGTATCTTGTATAAAGTTAATGCTTTATCAATATATGTGGATGTTGTGCAAGTTATTCATGTGTCACTTCAATACCTACTGTTCTATATGGAATTTTAAGAATGACATGTGCTGATCGCTGATGTCTTAAATTTCAAAATGACTCGCAGTTGTTCCAACCTGGAAGTTGGGGGTTCTAGTCAGGGGGGACATGCCTACCAACAGCCTCCCGAGGCTGCCTCGGGACGGCAACAGAAGCAACAGCAACAACTGCCACCGCCACCACCAACGGTTACATTGGCCGACATCGTTGCGGCTATGACGGGTTCTCATTAGCAGCACACGGAGTTGCTGGAAACCTTAATTGCATATACGTCTCGACCGGAGAGGCGTCAAGACCGAGAGGAGCGCCAACAAAGCTCCTACTCCGACTTTCTGGCTACTCATCCCCCGGTATT
This sequence comes from Neostapfia colusana, assembly GCA_030760725.1. Taxonomy (NCBI): domain Eukaryota; kingdom Viridiplantae; phylum Streptophyta; class Magnoliopsida; order Poales; family Poaceae; genus Neostapfia; species Neostapfia colusana. The sequence continues at coordinate 47,394,127 of JASWHV010000018.1, read as the reverse complement.
CTCAAGGGTGGATGAACCCCTCGATGCGGACAACTGGCTCCACACGATAGAGATGAAGTTCGGGCTGCTCCAAGTGAGTGAGAAGCTCAAGACTCAGTTCGCGGCCCAACAGCTTCAAGGGTCCGCGAGCGCTTGGTGGGCGAACTTCTGTGCCTCGCAACTCACCGAGCAAGTTATGACCTGGGCGGAGTTCCAGACGGCCTTCAGGGCCTATCACATACCGCCGGGTCTTATGAAAAGGAAGACACAGGAGTTCCTTCGCCTGCAGCAAGGAAGCAGGAACGCGCTGGAATACTCCAGCGCGCCGCAGAGCAGCAGAGACGGAGGTGGTCCTTCTCAAAAATACCGGATGGTGTATCGCTCACCATCGGGTCAACGCTGGCAGCCACCACAGAGGCCGATGCCATCCCGCAGTCGGCCATATTCTCCACCGGCGTTCAGGCCGGCATTACCAGCACCACCTCCGCAACAACAACAGTAGCAGAGGGCGAGGCCACGTGCATTTGCACCTCAGATGCTTCAAATGCGCTCGCCCAGGACACTTCGCCAATACCTATCCTGAGAGACAAGGCGGTGGAGTGGCACCACAGTTTCCGGGGAGGAATCAGCCCCGCAACCCCATTAATGCGCGGCAGGCAAATCCTAAGCCCGGCACCGTCCACCAACTTGCTGTAGGACGTGCCGGAGGGAGAGACAATCATTGCTTGTATGTTCCAACCACCAACATCCCGCCATAGTGTTATTTGATTCAGGCGCCACGCATAATTTTATTAGCCAAGCTTTTATTGCTATACACAACTTGCAAATACTACCCACCGGAAGTCTATATTTGATTTGTTCGCAGGGTGGGAAAATTTCAGCCAGCATGACGGTTTCCAAAGCACCATTATGCTTAGCGGGTAGAGTATACCCCACGTCTCTCTTAGCTTTAGAGGGACAAAAGGTCGATGTCATCTTAGGGATGTCGTGGTTAACCCGCCACGGCGCTGTTTTAGACACCGTCCTCCGAGTCGTGCATCTACACCAGAAATGCACGAGTCTCACTCATTATTCCTGGACAGTCCAGAAATAAAACTTCCCAGTGTGTATCAATCTACCACTATCAGATTGGAAGACATTCCTGTAGCTCGTGAGTTCCCTGACATGTTCCCGAATGATTTACCGGGGATGCCGTCCGACCGAGAGGTGGAGTTCAAGATCGAACTTGCACCGGTAACTATGCCAATATCCCGAAGGCCGTACAAGATGGCGCCAAAGGAATTAGTAGAACTGAAGACGCAGTTAAGGGACCTTCTGGAGAAGTTTTTTATTAGGCCCAGCTCCTCGCCAAGGGGCTGTTTGGCATTTTTTGTGAAGAAGAAGAATGAGACGTTGTGGCTTTGCATAGACTATCGTCCACTAAACGCCGCAACCATCAAGAAGAAGTACCCGTTGCCACGGATCAACGTGTTGTTTGATTAGTTGGTCGAAGCAAAGATCTTTTCCAAATTGGACTTAAGATCCGGGTACCATCAGATTAAGATACAGGCTGAGGATATCCCGAAGACGGCGTTCTTGATGAGGTACGGGCTTTATGAGTACCTGGTCATGTCCTTCGACCTCACCAACGCTCTATCTCACTTCATGTACTTGATGAACTCGGTATTCATGCCGGAGCTGGACAAGTTTGTCGCGGTCTTCATTGACGACATATTGGTATATTCCAAGTCAGAGGAAGAACACACGAAGCATCTGCATATAGTCTTGTAACGGCTGCGGGATCACAAACTATACGCGAAATTCAGCAAGTGCGAATTCTGGATATCGCAAGTGCCTTTTCTCGGGCATATTATCTCAGAGGAGGGCATTGCTGTAGACCCGAGTAAGATCACACAAGTGCTGAATTGGAAGTCCCTGAGAAATGTTCATGAGGTACGGAGTTTCCTCAGACTTGTGGGATATTATCGGAGGTTCATTCCGAACTTTACGAAGATTGCCAAGCCTATGACCGAGCTGCTGAAGAAGGCTACCAAATATGTTTGTTGTACAGCATGTGAAACGGCATTCAAGGAATTAGTTGTGACACCCGGTTCCGAAAATAAACCAAGTGAATGCATATGTGTGACCAGGATGTTCATCACACATACACATGTATTCCACAAACTGAAATTCAAAATATAACCAAGAATAAATAGTGTTTAAGTACTTTATTACAATGACTCAATGCCTCACTCATGAAATATCTAATTTATTCTTGCAGCGGAACACTCTAAATGACAGCGGAAAATAACTAAACAACAGGCTCCAACTTCAACTCCACAGGCATGTTGACGGTAGTGCACACGCCTAGTACTCCACATGTTCCTCGAAATATTTGTGGCGGACCGGAATCTGCTCATCCAGGATCGCAGAGGGTGGTGCCGCACGATGCGACACCCGACAGCACACATCATAAGGATACATTGTATTACATAGGAAAACCAACTGAAACTGTACAAACTGGTACAACACTCAGTTACAAACTATTGTCTTTATTACACAGCGGAAGTCTAATTTGTACAACTCACGCCCGCCTATCTAGCAAAAGTCGGTTGCCAAGCCCTAGGGCAACCCACACTAGCTGCACTCCTCAGCTCAGCGCGGCGTGTACGGCCCCCACTCAGCCGTGGTCCCCGACGGAGGGTAACCCTCGCCGGTGGACTCGTACCCCGAGTCCGTGGGTGGCTCCTCACCTGAAAAACACTTAAGCAGCGACCGTGAGCACGATGGCTCAACAAGACTTAACAGACTCACCTAGGCATGAAACTCTACATGTAGGGTACAATGAACATGGTATGGTAAAATTTCAGCAAATGGACACACCTATAGTTGATCCTTAGTTCATCTTTTAGCCACAGTTAACAGTTCATGAATCTGAAATTTAATAAGCAATTTTTGGTGGCACACATGTAACAATACAATTATATCATACAGCAGAATTGAATCATAACATTCCATAAATTATCTACGTTACGACGCAGTGAACAAGCGGTACTCGTCACCGTGAGGGACGGCGAATCGACTCGATATACACCTGCAGGGATACCCAAAGAGCACGTCCCGTACGCCCACCCGTGGAGCTGCACAGCACGCTCACTCGATGTCGTACCGGACAACCTTTCACCCAACAGCCTAAACGTCGAACCGGTTGCACCGAAACGAGCAGGAGGTTCCCTACACGGAGCATCTCTCTATGCCCGTTAGCAGATTTCCACCTTGCTGCCCTCAGCCTACACCTATAAATCGGTGCGTTATGCCTCGACGCCTAGAGGTACGGGTTACATCGGTTTATCGGCGCCCATATATCCGATTTGTCTTCGGTATGTTCAATACTTGTTCAGCAGGGCCGCACACGGATCGGTCCTCATTCGACACAGACAGGGCTTCCTCTTGCTGCGCTCTAGCCCCTGCCTAGTATCATTTTCATTACTAATGTGATCTCACATCACTCGAACCAATCCCGTGTGTCCCAAGCCTAAACTCGCGAGTAGATTCCAACTACCCGACTTGTACCGAAGTCCTAGGAAACATTAAGCATAGCCGGTCTACTCGAGGTCTTAGACACTACCCTCACTCTTATCGGCAAATTCTGGTTATGCAAGTGGGGTTCCATCCATCCTACACCTAATGCACATTCATACTTCACACTAGACATGTGAACAAAGCAAAACTTTGAAAAGGGTTAATGCAAACCGGGGCTTGCCTTGTTGCTGCTGGTCGGTGGTTAGATCTTTGTCCGGAAGGAGGAAGTCGAGCACTTCCGGAGTCTCCTCGCCTTCAGCGACTACATGTTCACCATATGCTATATGTCAATTTAAATGCAAAGTGTAAACTTGAATAAGTAATTACTAGAACTCTAGCTAGCCCTCCCCCTTTGGCTCTGAAATTTTTATGGTGGCTTGATACGGTCCTAACCAGAGTCTTGACCTAGTTTCATTTGAAACAAAGTTCATTTGTGCTTTGTACAAATAAAAGCCTATTTGGTCAATATTAGAGCCTCTAAGTAATTCCAGGGGTTTTCATGGCTCTAACCATTACTTTCTGGAAACTATAATTTGAGATGGTTCTAATGGAATTGGTTTCATATCATTTGAAGAGTCCTAGAGGAAGTTATGCCCTAAACAAGACTTGAGAAAATCTGAAAAATGTTTCTGTATATTTTTCTATTTTCTCAGGGCAGTTCACTTAATCACACCATTAGAGGGAATAAATGAACTTGGGTGAGTCTGAAAATTTTACTTATACTCAAGGATTTTCCAATGAACCTCTCAGCCAAATTTCAGATTTTTTCATAAAGTAATTCTCCAGATAAAATTCCCAAAAGTTTGAATTTAGGGATTTGATTCTGGAAAACTATTAAGCTTCATGAGTTTAAATTTGTATTGCTCGAAAGTACTCAAAATTCTGAGTTCAGCAAGATTTGGTTCACTGAATTTGGAGCTTCCTAGCAAAAGTTATATGCATTTGAAGTTTGAACCAAATCTAAAAATTCGAATAAAGTTTAAACTGTCGGGTGGGGTCCCCGGGCTACGTGTCAGCCTCCCAGCTAACCCACACCGGGGTCCGCAGAGTTACCCGGGCAGTCGCACGGGATCCCGGTGCCACAGCAGAACCGGGGCGGTTTCAGCAGAGACCGACACGTGGGGCCCGCGGGGCTTCTTCAACCTTGCGGTCCCGCGGCTCCCCACCGCCCACCTCGCCGGAGTACTCGCCGCCGGGCGTTCTGCCACCCGACCTCCGACGAAACTAACTGCCTGTGCATATTTCGGCCTGGGGAACATGGTGGCGCCCTCAACGGAGCTCGGCGACGGCAGGAATAGTGCTCCCGACAAGATGAACTCCAATGGGGATGAAAATTGTTGGACAAACTCAGAAAAATATGCTGAGTTTGAATATGAAGCTAACTTTTGAATTTAAGTGATGAAAGTTGCTGCAATTTCAATTTACATTCAAATTGGCCTCTTTTTCAAATGCCACCAAAAGTACCTCAAAAAGTGTTGGATTTGCATGAAACTTGGCTTCAACGTTCCCAAGACTTTTTAAGTGCTAGGGGTGAGCTCAACCTCTCATGTTCATGTGTATAAATCCTACTTTGTGAAAGTTAGGGCTTTCCCCCTAATCACCCTTTTGATGGAGGTTACTTGCTCTTCACAAATCTTCACAACATATCCACAACAAAAACTGTGGTGTCGTAAGGTCATGAAAAGTTTTTGTAAGTCCCTTTTCTTGGGCTTTTACATCCCTCCCCCTTTAAAAGAATCTCATCCCGAGATTACCATGGAAGAGACAGCGACGTAAGAGGAACTCACCCGTGTAGAGACGCCATGAACTCCGGGTAATTGGAGCGAAGGAATTTCTCGCTCTCCCACGTCGCTTCTTCGGCGGTGTGGTTGCTCCATAGTATTTTGTAGAACCACAACGTTCGGCTACGCGTGGTCCGGGTCTTCTCATCAATATTTGCCACCGGACATTCATCATACGTCAATTACGGTTGCAGCTCGCCGATGTCTTCGGTAGGAACAGCGGCTGTATTCTTCAGACATTTTCGCAGTTGTGAGACATGGAAAATGTCGTGAACACCAGCAAGAGATGTCGGTAGCTCTAGTCTATACGCCGCTGGTCAACACTTCTCGGTGATAGCATAGGGTCCAATGAAACGGGGAGCGAGTTTCCCCTTCACGCCGAACCGGTGCACACCTTTCATCAGAGACACACGGAGGTACACGTGTTCCCCGACATCAAAGTGCAGCGGTCTATGCCTCTTATCAGCGTAGCTTTTCTGATGGGATTGAGCGGCCTTCAAGTTGGCTTGAATCATACGAACGCTCTCTTCGGCGTCGTTCACCACATCAATCCCGAATGTGACCCTTTCACCGGACTCACACCAGTTTAATGGGGTGCGGCACTTGCGACCGTAGAGAGCTTCGTAGGGTGCCATCTTGATACTCGCCTGATAGCCGTTGTTGTATGAGAATTCCGCCAATGGTAGATGATCATCCCAGTTCCTACCGTGGTGGATGGCACATGCTCAACATGTCTTCTAGTATTGATTCACCCTCTCTATTTGCCCATCTGTCTGAGGGTGATAGGCGGAGCTCCTTATCAACTTAGTACCCAAAGCAGCGTGCAACTGCTCCCAAAAGCGAGATACAAATAATGCACCTCGGTCTGAGACTATGGTCTTGGGTACTCCATATAAACATAGAATCTTCGCTATGTACAGCTCCGCATATTTGCCGGCATTGTAACATGTATGCACTGGGATGAAGTGAGCCATCTTGGTTAACCGATCAACAATTACCCAAATGGAATCATGCTTGTTGGAAGTCAAGGGTAATCCCACAATGAAATCCATTCTCACATCTTCCCATTTCCATGCAGGGATTTTCAGGGGTTGCAGCAGCCCTGATTTCTTCATCGCCACTTCCCACTTCATCCGTGTCCACCAAAATTTCTTTTTCAAATCTTGGTACATTTTGTTGCTGCCCGGATGAATGGAGTATTTAGACAAGTGAGCTTCATCAAGGATCTTTTACTTCAGCTCCATATCCCGGGGTACGACTATGAGGTCATTGAACCACAGCATCCCCTCATCATCCTTTCGGAAACATTTGATCTCCCCATTGTCTATCCATCTCCGGAGATGTGCCATGCCCTTATCAATCTTCTGAGCTGCAATGATGTCCTCCCTAATAGTAGGGATGAAGGCAAGGTTGTAGAGTGACCCATGAGGAACCAAGTATAAACTCGGCTCTTCCTCCTGCACTGGGGTAATGGTGAGGTTATGGACATGTGATTTCCGACTCAACGCGTCGGCAACCACATTTGCCTTGCCGGGATGGTAATGGATCTCAATCTCATAGTCTTTGATTTGTTCTAACCACCTCCTTTGCCTCATGTTCAGCTTCTTCTGGGTGAAAATGTACTTCCAGCTCTTGTGGTCGGTGTAGAGATGCACCAAATTACCCAGGAGATAGTGCCTCCACATTTTTAACGCCAAAACCACCGCAGCAAGCTCAAGATCATGCGTTGGATAATGCTGCTCATGGTTCCGAAGTTGGCGTGAGCCATATGCGAACACACGTCCTTCCTGCATCAACAAACAGCCGAGGCCAATACCGGACGCGCCACAATACACGTCGAAGGGCTTGGTTGTATCCTGTTGAGCTAAGACCGGGGCTGTTGTGAGATGCTTCACTAATGCTTGGAACGTTCCTTCACACGCCGTGTTCCAAACATATTTTGTTCCCTTCTTCAGCAATTCTGTCATCGGCTTAGCAAGCTTGGAGAAGCTTGGAATGAATCTCCGATAGTATCCTGCTAAGCCGAGGAAGCTTCTGACTTCATGGACTGAAGTGGGAGCTTTCCATTTCAGCACTTGCTCTATTTTGCTTGGGTCAACCGCAATACCTTCCGCTGAGATGATGTGTCCCAGAAATGGCACTTGGCTGATCCAAGACTCACATTTGCTGAACTTGGCGTAGAGTTTGTGGTCTCTTAGGCGTTGAAGAACAATCCTCAAGTGTTCGGCGTGTTCTGCTTCTGTCTTGGAATAACCAAGATATCGTCAATAAACACCACCACGAACTTGTCCAGCTCCGGCATGAACACCGAGTTCATGAGATACATGAAATGGGCTGGAGCATTAGTGAGACCAAAAGACATGACGAGATATTCATATAAGCCGTATCTCGTTGAGAAGGCCGTCTTAGGGATATCCTCTGCCCGGATCTTTATCTGATGATATCCAGAGCGAAGGTCCATCTTGGAGAACACACTTGCACCCACAAGTTGGTCAAACAATATGTCGATGTGGGGCAGTGGATACTTATTCTTGATGGTGACGGCGTTGAGCGGCCGGTAGTCCACACACAGCCTCAAGGTTTCATCCTTCTTCTTCACGAACAGCACCGAGCATCCCCAAGGCGAGGAACTCGGCCTAATGAAACCTTTGCTCAACAGATCATTGAGCTGTTCCTTCAGTTCAGCCAGCTCATTCGGAGCCATTTTGTATGATCTCCATGATATGGGCGCAGTCCCGCGTGCAAGCTCGATCTTGAACTCGACATCCCGCTCAGGTGGCATGCCGGGAAGATCATCCGGAAATACGTCGGGGTATTCCCGGACTACGGGAATGTCCTCTAACTTGAGAGCTTCAGTATTATGGATTTCTGAAACTTCCCGGACTGGATTATTTAATTTGAGGGACTGCGGACGGTGTAGTGGGGAGTTGAGGTGAACCGTCCGTGATAAAGTTTTCAGGACAGTGCCATGGTAGCTTAGCCATGACATTTCTAAGATTGCATCAATCTTCTGCCCCTCAAGAATAATCATAGTGGTGGGATATATCATTCCACCTAAGCATAGTGGTGCTTTCGGAACCATCATAGTTGCTGAAATCTTTCCTCCCGGTGAGCAGATCATATAAGAACACTCGGTGGGAAAGGCTCCCAGTTGATGCTTAACGACATATGATGCACTTATAAAGTTGTGGGTTGCACCCGAATCAAATAATATGATGATGGCTTGATCGTTGAGAGTGAACATACCCGCCAGCACGTTGTCTCCCTCTGGGCCATCCTCATTGTCGAGGTGGCGAACACCCCCAGTCCGCTGACCAAACTTCTTAACCGGTGGTCGGCCTCAAGCACCGCCCTAGAACTGGGATTGCCCGCTGCTCTGCTGCCCCTGGGGACAGTCCTTCGCGAAATGGCCCGCCTGGGCACACGTGAAACAAGTGTAGCGGGGCGGTCCTCCGCTGATCGGCGGATGGAAACCCGGGGCGCGTTGTGGCGGTAAAAACGCCCGGGGTGTCGTCTGCTGCTGCTGCTGCGGTCATGGTAGTGGCATCGGCAGTCGGAACGGGGTGCCTGGAAAGAACGTCCCCCAAACTGCTGAGGTCACGCCGGTGGATGCCACTGCTATCCGGATGGTGTCCGATACACCATGCGGTACTTATGGGGAGCGCCACCCGCACTGCTGGGTGGAGTGCTGCGCTTCCGCTGCTCAGCTGACAACTCCCGCTCAGCGTCCTCTTGCATAACCGCGGCATTGATGAGGTCATTAAAGGTGCCGCGATTCCATTGAACGAGATGCGTCTTCATCTCGGGGTGTAACCCCCGATAGAAGTGCTCCCGCTTATTCTCCTCGGTGGAGACGTAGTTCAACGCATATTGCGCCAGATGGTTGAAGGCACGGGAGTAGTCATGGGCACTCCTCCCGCCCTGCTTCAGTTCCAAGAATTCTTGAAACTTCCTCTTCATTATACCGGGAGGGATTTGGTAGTCGCGGAACGCCTCCCGAAACTCTTCCCACTCCACAGCATGGCCAGCCGGACGTGAGGCGACATAGTTCGCCCACCACGCACCAGCGGCACCGTGAAGCTGCTGCGCCGCGAACAGAGTCTTTTGTCGCACCGTACATTGGAGCAGCCCGAATTTGGACTCGATTGTCTGCAGCCAGTTGTCAGCCTCTAGTGGTTCTGCGGCTTCTGTGAACACCGGAGGGTGCGTACTCATGAAGTCCGAGTACGTCACCTCACTGGGCTCATGAGTCCCCCTCTCTTGACGCCCCCCCCCCCCCCCCCCGCCTGGGACGTATTCTGCACGATCGTGCGGAGCAGGTCGGTCTGCTCCTCATGACCACCCACCAGTGCCGCTATCACATCCGCTAGGGTAAGCGGAGGCGTCGGTGGTGGTTGTTGCTGCGGGGTGCTGTCGTAGGCAGGTGGCTGGGAGTCATTGCCTCCCTGCTGGCTAGAGCCACCAACCTCATGCTTGGTCCGAGTGCGAACCATCTGCAACCATACGACAATAAACATCAGTCCCGCAACATATTGCATGCAGTCCAATAAAATAGGCGTACAACATAATGATATTAAAACATGCGATACATCTCGTATACGGATAATGTAATAACTTTGCACAAGCTACACCATTACCAGACCAAATACAAGCTAGTTAAATCCAACTTGATGAACCTCCTCTTTGGAAGTTATTAAAACTAGGTTTGGTCACTACGAGACCTTAATATCGCTTTGTCATCACGTATACTACCCTTTTATCTCCAATACAACACAAACATGGTCTCTAGCAAAAGAAACTTGAGTAAGACATATACTCAAATATTTCACTAGTTGAAGATAACCTCTCGTGAGTATGTTCTACCCCATTGGAAGTATTAAACCCCCTAGGTACAACAATCTCTCCAATGAGTTCAACTGTCATCTTTCTGCCAGAATGACCAGTTTCTAGATAGCCCAGATTTTGATCTGGTTCTGTTCATTTCATGACTCAAGTTGAATACCAAAGTTAAAGTTAACTTCAGTATATTTCCAACGAGTATTTATTTGCCCTCAGATCAGCTCTTGTTTAAAAGTTATGGTAATTCAAAATTAACATAATTTCAGGAAGAATTTCAACAGCACCTCCTTTGGAAGTTGCTGTTTTTAACTCATATTTCCACTGAATTCCGTGCTGCAAATACAGGAACTTTTAATTACAAAGATGTAACACATCTCCTACCCTTTCTAAAGATGTATGATATGAAAATTTTACATTTTTCTATAGTAAGTTATGCTTGAAAAACAGAACAGGCCAGAGAGGGTTTCAAATCTGTCCCGGTTCTGAACAGTTTACAATCCTCTATGATTTAAGCCATCTTAAGGGGTGACTAAGCCCTGGAAGTCTACAACAAAGTTGTAGAGTGCTTAAACAGATTTCCAGAACTATCTCCTACACATCCATTGGCCAAATGATCTGTGAGTTTTGCTCTGTTAAGGTTCAGCAAATTTGCTGCCTAAAACAGAGCACTCTGTTTTTCAATCTTTTGGAACTATACTGATCAACTATCAAATTTTTATACCCATCCAGGATCCTAAATGTTGAAACTTAGTGAGTTTAATTCCTTGTTATCATTATATTTCATGCACATGCCTATGATATGTCGGTACTACGTTCCTCACAAAAGAAAATCCTAACCGGATTATACCTGCATATACGTCTCAGTTGTGGCACTAAACGGTCTCTCGCACACATTTACTACACGGAATGCATACGTGGTTAGTACCTGCAGAAGACCACACAATAGTGATGCACTCAATGGTTGTTTTCATTTCAGGCAGGTCCATATTTGAAAGTAAATACAAACGCCCGTATCATTGCCATACGGCCGTCCTTGAGTTAAGTCATGTCTCAAGGTACGTGATCGTGTTTTAACACCACACGACGGGGAACCCGAGTATATCATGAACGGGTCATCACGGTTGGGAATGTTATTAACCGAACGGATACCACCTACTGCCCTGCAGGGCACGCCGATGGCAAGCGTTGCGTATGTCCTCCTGGCTATTTCCAGACGAACACACTCTCGCGTTACTGACCACGCGATGGGGTCTCCACTTACTTGCCTAATGCACGCTAGGAATCATCGTTTCATATGAACTCAGGAACATGAAGAGTCCAAGAGCTTCATATTGACGTCTCACACCAAGCTGTGAGACCTATCCCTGAACCACGTTCCTCGTCAGGGGAGCTAACCGAAATTGAAGCGCTTTCGGTGGCGTTCCTTACCATTCTTACCAGAGCGTAGGTGCGTCGTTACATAATTAAAATTCAGAATTATAACAAATATGTTAGTCATGCCACTTTAAGTAACTATGCTAATATAGTCCTTACTTGGGCAAACTACCGAATCCTCACCGTAACCTAAGGTTTCCCGTAATACAGTCCTTAAGTACTGTGCTATTCCCAATGCCGCTCTAATACCAGGCTGTGGCGGACCTGAATCCGCTCATCCAGGATCGCAGACGGTGGTGCCGCACGATGCGACACCCGGCAGCACACATCATAAGGATACATTATATTACATAGGAAAACCAACTGAAACTGTACAAACTGGTACAATACTCAGTTACAAACTAGTGTCTTTATTACACAGCGGAAGTCTAATTTGTACAACTCACGCCCGCCTATCTAGAAAAAGTCAGTTGCCCAGCCCTAGGGCAACCCACACTAGCTGCACTCCTCAGCTCAGCACGGCGTGCACGGCTCCCACTCAGCCGTGGTCCCCGACAGAGTGTAACCCTCGCCTGTGGACTCGTACCCCAAGTCCGTGGGTGGCTCCTCACCTGAAAAACACTTAAGCAGCAACCATGAGCACGATGGCTCAACAAGACTTAACCGACTCACCTAGGCATGAAACTCTACATGTAGGGTACAATGAACATGGGATGGTAAAATTTCAGCAAATGGACACGCCTATAGTTGATCCTTAGTTCATCTTTTAGCCACAGTTAACAGTTCATGAATCTGAAATTTAATAAGCAATTTTTGGTGGCACACATGTAACAATACAATTATATCATACAGCAGAATTGAATCATAACATTCCATAAATTATCTACGTTATGACGCAGTGAACAAGTGGTACTCGTCACCGCGAGGGACGGCGAATCGAATCGATATGCACCTGCAGGGATACCCAAAGAGCACGTCACATACGCCCACCCGTGGAGCAGCACAGCACGCTCACTCGATGTCGGACGGGACAACAGTCACACCCGGTTTTTCCGAAGAAACATCCAAGTGAATATCACATGTATGCCAGGATCATTTTCTCATACATGTGATGACAAATAGTGAAGCATCATTTATTACAAGCCAGGTGTCGAATATAAATAAGTCTTACATCACAAATGTCTCAATGGACACTAATGCTTCATCACAAGTAAATAAACTAGCAGCGGAATATTATTCTTTAGGGCTCCATCACAGGCGTTGCCCGGGGGTCTTCATGAACCTAAAATCCTTCCTCGGGTCCAAAATCTTGGTCATTATACACCACCTCATTATCTTGACCTGAGCAGCAATATAAACCAACAAATATGCAAGGTTGAGTACCAACGGTACTCAGCAAGTGTGGGAAAATTATATCATGCATGGCTAGAACAAGGAGAGGTTGAACTCATGGTTAAAGCACTACGCAATTAACACCTATCACCTTAGCTTATTAAGCACCTACATTACTACACAGGTGAAATGGTCCCAATCTCCCATCCCATCATCATAATCCAATAACCATATCATCATTTCCAATGTTAAGCTCCCCGCATAACTTCCAAAACCATCAATCCTCTAATCATGAATAAGTCCAAGCCGCTCTTGACCGTGAGCACGGCTGTCATGACAGTTTTGACTCTGCAGAGTTTGTACCACTGTACCCACATGTAGTGATTTCATCCCCCGTTGCCGGGTGGACTAAAAGAACCTCCATTATGCCAGTGGCTACGATCCACATTCACACTTCCCAGGTGTGCAGCCAGGAGATCACTACGAAGCCTTTACAAAGGGATTCCCGACGAGCGTGGGCCCACTGAGGTTTCACCCCTAACAGCATACAAGAGGCTCCAACCCCGCTGCAGTGGCCCCCTCTTGAGCCTTGCGGTTCATATGGTAGTCCAGCTGACACCTACTCCCCGCACCATCCAACACACCCATACTACGCCGGGGATACATCTAATTAATTGGCCAAGCTGCCCCATCTCAGCATGTGGTTGGCACTGTAAAGCCGGGTTACATGCTCCATGAACCGGTCCTTAGGATCCAGGCAAGTACTAAACACAAACCCAAGTCTCGTGCACCCAGCACACAACCAAAACATCCAACTTGCCTTGATCCCTACCTCTACATAACTCACAATAACTCATCCAAGAGTATGGTAAAATAAATTGATGATCTCATATCCCAAATATCCCATTCTAGGCATGGCTAAGCATATGCATGTAAATAAATGACATGACAAAATGAATCCCAACCCAAGCTACAAGGAAACAAGGTAATGCAATTCTAGGAAAACTTCCTAGCATGGGTTTCATATTTCATTTGACAATGCAAATAATTCTATCTACACATCCTAGAATAGGATCAAAGTGGTCAAGGACACTTGCCTCCTTCTTGCTGCTCTTGAAATGAGTAGTCCTGATCTTGGAAAGGGATAACTTGCTCTTGAACAGGTTCTACTTCATACCATCACACATAGCAAAAGAAAAACAACAATCATAAGACATAGTTCACACTTCTACTTCATACAAACCACACATTCACATTTATAAAAGTTCTTTACCATTATATGTGTTGTGGTTACTTTATGTGTGTTGAGTTGTGGCTTGTATGCACTTTTAACCATGTGTATATGATTCCTACTTTTGTGTCCACCTTTATACTTACATACTATTTATATGGGTTTCCAATAAATTTCTTATATTCAACTACTTCACCTTTTTACTACCAAGTGTGTATGAAAAGTATTATTCTTCCCCATATGTGCCTTCATAATTTCTACCAACCCTAAACTGAACTCTTTGGATTTTAAAAACTCCATCGATCATTTACTAGTTGCTATATTTTTCAGATTTATATTCTTATGCATAATTGTGTATTATATTATGAAATTAGTAATACATATCATCTAAACAGTATAGGTTTTGGTCCTAAATAATTGAATAACATATTTTGACCTTGGCCTCTGATGTAAACTATTTCATAATTATTTTCCCTATTTTTCAATAACTATTCTTTACTTAAAAAATATATCCCTATACTAATAAATGTGAATAATAGATGAAACAGATTCATTTCAGCCCAAAAATATATTTTTATCTCACTCCAAAGTTTCTAAGTATTGAGAAAGTTTTTAATTAATTTTGACAATTATGTTTGTCCCCCTTTTTAATTTTTAAACACTAGTTACATATTCAATTTTCTAAATTAAATACTAAACAGGGCTAAAATAATGAATTCAACCCATTACAGGGTCTAGAATATTATTTTCATAATTTCCAGGGGTCTAGCTACACTTATCAGAGGTGTTTTTCCTAATTTTTATTAAGTCCAGGTGCTAAAACTGATTTTTAAATGAATTTACATGATTTTCTGGAGTTCCAGGGGCTAGATCTGAAGTTTCCGGAGCTAGCTCTCAATTCCAGAGAACCCCAGGGGGTAGCACGTAAGAATTCCAGTCTTTATAACACGGGGCTGACGTGGACCGTCCGATTTTAAACCGACGGCTGAGATTATAACATCGAACCGGTACGCGGGGATTTAAACCCTACCGTGCGATTTAAAATAAACGGCGCACAAGCGGCCACGTCGCTCTGATCGAGCGTGGGCGGCGCTGCCGGCGGCGCACGGCGGCGAGAAGCGGCGATCTCGCCGGAAAGTTTTGGATCCTCGAGAATTCTGCCTAAAACTGTGATCTTATGGCATAGATCGGTAGAGGAGAGGTCAGGGATCTCACCTCGGGGGTTTTCTCGAGCTCGGGGGTCCTGGAAAGTGATAGGCGGCGAGGTCCGAGGCAAAACCACGGCGAAGCTCGTCGGCGCTGTGTTTACACCGTAACTCTCCGAGTTTTCTGCACCTGCAAAGCTCCTCGGAGGCGGTGGATCAAGACCAGCGAGTTAGATCAGAGTTTCCGAGCTCAGATCGGCCAGAATTCACCGGCGAAGTCTCGGTGCTCACCGGAGTAAAAATCGGCGATCGCGTGGGAAAAACCGATCGGGGCTGGGGTTTTTATAGCCGGGGGAGGGCGGTGGGTCTGTTGTGATCGAGTTGGATCCTTCTGGGACCGGAATTCGGCTGAGGGACGCGGTTTTTCGATCGGTTAAGATCGCGCGCGCGGGAGAGAGTCCGGGGTCGCGGGGTTAGGGATGACATGTGGGTCCCACCTGTCTGTGTGAGAGAGCACGGGCGCGCGCGGGGGCGGGCTGGCGCGGGGGAGATTGGGCCGGCTGGCGGGTTTCGGCCCACTGGCCGGTTTTTTCCCGTTTCTCTTTTTCTTTTTCCATTTCTTTTCTGATTTGAGTTTAATTTGAATTCCAGTTTGAATTTAAATTTTTGCAAAACATGCAACACGTCCAAAAATTTTTAAATCCCCCTCTGAACATGGTTTAGGGTTTTGAATCAAAATTTGGGGTGTTACAACTCTACCCCCCTTAAAAGAAATCTCGTCCTCGAGATTGGTGTTTCTAAGAAAACAATTCCGGAAATTGTGCCTTGAGCTCATCTTCCCGTTCCCAGGTGGCTTCCTCTTCTGAGTGATGCTTCCACTGCACCTTACACATCCGGATTCTTTTATTTCTGGTGAGGCATTCCATTGTCTCCAAAATCTTGTATGGTTGTTCGGCATAAGACAAATCTTCAGCTACATCCACTTCATTCATGGGTAACACCTCTTCAGGCGTCCTCAGGCATTTCTTGAGTTGCGACACATGGAATACATCGTGCACGTCCGATAGATGAACCGGTAACTCTAGTTGGTACGCCACTTCGCCTTTTCTTTCCAACACTTGAAAGGGTCCGATGTATCGAGGTGACAACTTCCCTTTCACCTTGAACCGACGAAGTCCTCTGATAGGGGACACCTTGAGATAAACATAGTCTCCCACGTTGAAAACGATTTCTCTTCTTCGTACATCAGCATAACTCTTCTGGCGTGTTTGTGCTATCCTCAAGTTGTTGCGAATCTCCCTCACCTTCGCCTCGGCTTCTTGTAGCACTTCTGGACCAAACACTTTACTTTCTCCTGTTTGGTTCCAAAATAGGGGAGTTCTGCACTTCCTTCCATACAAAGCTTCAAACGGTGACATCGTCATACTAGCTTGATAACTGTTGTTATAGGAAAACTCCGCATACGGTAAGTTCTTGTCCCAACTCCTTTTGTTTTTGAGTGCACATGCCCTTAACATATCTTCAAGGATCTGATTGGTTCTCTCCGTCTGCCCGTCAGTTTGGGGATGATAGGCAGAGCTGAAATTCAGATGGGTTCCCATGGTTTCATGCAACTTTTGCCAAAACCTAGAGGTGAACTGTGTCCCTCGGTCCGACACTATCTTCTTTGGCACTCCATGGTAACACACAATCCTTGACATGTACAATTCTACCAATTTGGATCCGCTGTAGCTTTCTTTCACAGGGATGAAATGAGCTACCTTGGTTAGCCTATCAATAATGACCCATATTGAATCATACCCGGATTGGGTCCTAGGCAATCCCACGACAAAATCCATGCTGATTTCTTCCCACTTCCATTCAGGCACTTTGAGTGGTTGCAATAATCCCGTGGGTCGTTGATGTTCAGCTTTCACCAACTGACATGTGTCACATAGGGCAACATGTTCCGCGACATCTCGCTTCATGCCATACCACCAATACCTGCTTTTGAGGTCCTGGTACATCTTCGTACTCCCAGGATGAATGGAATAGTCGGAATCGTGGGCCTCCTTCAAAATTAATTCACGGATCTCTTTTACTTCTGGCACACAGATCCTTTTCCCGTGCCACACCGTTCCTTGTTCATCCTCTCTAAAACCAGGAGCTTTATTTTACTTAATGAGCTGTCTGATCTCTTGTATCTTCTCATCGTTCTTTTGGCCCTCGCGTATGTCTTGCTCGAGTGTGGAGTCCACTTCCATGGCGATGGCTTCACCACTATTTACTAGACATAGATTGAGTCTTATAACCTCGTCCTTCAATTCTGCAGGCATGTCCTTCAAACTCAACTTATTGACCTGCACTTTCCGACTCAAAGCATCGGCCACGACGTTTGCTTTCCCGGGATGATAGTTGATGCCCACATCAAAGTCATTGATTAGCTCTAACCATCTCCTTTGTCTGAGGTTGAGATCTGGCTGTGTGAATTTGTACTTCAAACTCCTATGATCCGTATATATCTCTGTCCTCTTCCCCATCAAATAGTGCCGCCAAATTTTCAACGCGTGTACCACTGCGGCTAGTTCTAGGTCATGTGTAGGATAGTTCTTCTCGTGCTTCCGAAGCTGCCGGGATGCATATGCCACGACATGTCCTTCTTGCATGAGAACACATCCCAACCCATTTCCAGAGGCATCGCAGTACACTGTGAAATTCTTCTGCATATCTGGCATAACCAACACTGGGGCTGTTGTCAATCTCTTCTTTAGCCCTTGAAAGCTCGTCTCGCACTGTGGCGTCCAGGTGAATGTGATTCCCTTCTCCAACAGTTTAGTGAGAGGTCTCGAGATCTTGGAGAATCCCTCAATAAACTGTCGATAGTATCCAGCCAATCCCAAAAAGCTTCGAACTTCCCCGACATTTTCAGGGGTTTTCCACTTCTGGATATCCTCGATTTTGGCGGGATCTACGGAGATTCCTCCCTCCGAGATTATATGTCCTAAAAAGGGAACTCTCTTCGGCCAAAACTCACACTTGCTCAACTTGGCATATAGTTGGTGTTCTCTCAGCCTCTGTAACACCAACCTTAGATGTTTCTCATGTTCTTCTTCATCTTTGGAGAAGACGAGAATATCATCTATAAAAATCACCACAAATTTGTCCAGATATTCCATGAATACCTTGTTCATGAGATACATGAAATATGCCGGGGCATTGGTTAGCCCGAAAGGCATGACAGTGTATTCATACAGTCCGTACCGAGATACGAAAGCTGTCTTGGGAATATCAGATTGCCTTATCTTGAGTTGGTGGTATCCCGACCTGAGATCAATTTTCGAGAACCCACAAGCTCTCCTCAACTGATCAAACAAGTCTTCAATGCGAGGCAATGGGTACTTGTTCTTGATAGTTACCTCATTCAAAGCACGGTGATCCACGCATAACCTTTGGGTTCCGTCTTTCTTGGGCACAAATATCACCGGAGCTCCCCATGGTGAGGAACTAGGGTGAATATACCCATTCTCCGTCAATTCTCTCAAATGATCTTTGAGCTCTTCTAGCTGCTTGGAGTCCATTCGATAAGGTCTCTTGTATATCGGGGCTGTTCCCGGTACTAGCTCAATTGCGAATTCCACGTCACGGTCGGGAGGCATACCTGGCAACTCCTCCGGAAAAACATCTGGATATTCCCTGATGGTCCTGATTTCCTCAACTTTCACCTCCACTTGATTTAATTTAATGTCCCTCCTCGGCTCGTGTATCGTTATGAACTTTACTCTTGTGCCACTAGGGTGAGTTAGTTCCACCGTTCTGGTCGAACAATGGATGATTCCTTTATGTTTGGTCAACCAATCCATACCCAAAATAATATCTATCCCTTGTGAATCTATCACTATGAGGTTAGCCGTAAATACTACCCCATTAATGTCTAGGCTCACTTTGGGACACACTTGTCTTGTCCTTATTTCTCCACCTGGAGAGTTTACGGCTAGCATATGGTTCATTTGTGTGGTTGCTAGGTCATACTTCTTAACAAACCCTTGAGCAATGAACGAGTGGGTAGCACCAGAATCAAACAGCAGAGTTGCAAGGTGTAAATTGGCAGGAAACTTACCAACTACCACGTCGGGTGCCTCTTGTGCTTCCTCCATAGTGACATGGTTCACCCGTCCTCTCACTACATTCTGCTGTTGTGGCGGCGCAGGCTTCTTCTTTGGGCATTTATGGGCGTAGTGCCCCACTTCACCACAGCTGAAACATTGCACCCCAATCTTAGCTGCTTGGCCCTTGTTGTCTTGGGGTTGGTTTGGGGGTCCTTGTACTGCTGGTCGAGGTGGATATGCGGGGCGAGGCTGCTGCACAAACGGACGTTGCGGCTGTGCTGGTGCTGCGGGTGGCCTGTAGTTTGGGTTGTACCCTCTTGGTGCTGAATAGGGTACCGCAGCACGGCTCGTCTGCCCCGTAGGTTGCTGCATCATACGTGGGCGGGTGTTGCTCCCTGAGGCCTGATGTGACCACCCCGCCTTCCTCTTATTCTCATTTTCCAGGGCCTTTAGCTTCCTTTCCACCACAAACGCTCTGTCCACCATCTTTTGAAAACTTTCATACTCATTGGAGGACATTGCACACTGCATCTCTGCGGTAAGTCCTTCCACGAAACAATCTTGTTTCTGCTCATCAGTCTCTATGTCTCGTGGAGCATAACGGGATAGTTGAGTAAATTTAGTGAGGTATTCCCTCACCGTCATGTTTCCCTGCTTCAGTCCCAGAAACTCCTTCCTCTTGTTTTTGAGTTCACCTCTTGGGATGTAGTGGTTGCGGAAGCTACGCTTGAACTCTTCCCAAGTGATGTTCTCAGGGTCATGATGGGCGGCCACGTAGGCGGTCCACCAATCAGCAGCAGGTCCATGCAATTGGTGAGAGGCAAACAGCACCCTCTCATACCCTTGGCATTGTATAATCCTCATCTTACTTTCAATGGTCTTCAGCCAATCATCTGCCTCCAGAGGTTCAGCAGCACTTGCAAACTTTGGAGGTTGAGTTCCTAGAAACTCACTCAACCTTGGTTGGCGTGGTGCAGCTTGTGTAGGTGGAACTTGATGCAAGTTAGCCACCACTTGAGTCAAGTTCTGGATGAGCTGATTTTGATTCTCCAGCATTTGGTGGAGAGGATCAACTTCTTCACGGCGACCACACCTGTCCTGGCCTCCAGAAAGATGAGGGTTGCATGCCTCATCATTGTTGTTGGCTGGGTTGGCAGCACGTCCTTTTCCTCTTCCGGCCGTCTGGCAGAATCAACAAATGTTAATTTGACACCATTTAGTATCGTCTTACTACTTTCATTTGTTAGTACTTTGAGGTGTTGAGGCTTTGTTAAAATTTTACGAGGGTTTATATCTCACACCAAATAAATGCACTATTATTTCCTGTGGGTTCACACACCAAAGCAAAACAATCTGAAGACGAGGCTGTGGACAATTGCTCATGGCTTCCACAACTCACGTCACACACCAAGCATCATCACACCATTAACTACGTAACGACTCGACTACTCGACCTCTTGCTAGCTAGGGGAAAGACTCTACACTACTCGTCCTCTTGAGCTGGCTCCTCGGGATCTTCCTCCTCATTTCGGCTACGTTCTGACTCTGCTTTGGGTGGGGAGGTTGCTGGTGGAGAAGTGCGACGACGCCTGATCGCTCGGCGATCCAGGGAGTCAGGAGTCCATGTATCATTCACGGTGACACACAGTTCATTCCCATCTCCTCTTTCTCTCGCCTTTAAGCAAGCTCGCAGCAACGCCTCCGTTTCCTTCAGGGTGTCTCGAACATCCTGAAGCTCTTGTTGACACTCCTGCAGTCGAGTGCTGAGCATAGCAGCATCCTCGAAGCACAAGTCCATGTGCTCATGGGAAGTCCCTTGCTGCACCGGTGGGTACTTGTACTCCGTGGTACCACTCTCACGTTGGAGGACATACATGTACTCAGTTTTGTCCAAGTGGCGACGATAGATGTGACTCTGGCAGGTGATGGCCTCCCAGGTGACATCTTTCTCCGCGTCAACTTGTGTTGCTCGACAAGCTGGAGAGTGGTGAATCTTAAGCAGCTGATTCTCGTGTATAATCCTCATCTCTGAACTCCATTCTTCCCTCTTCTCACGGATGGTCCTGGTGGAGTTATAGTGGATGATTAGCTTGCCCGTATTGCCGGCGGCTTCGAGCATACGTCGAAGACGGCGCAACAAATCTCCTACTGCCAATCCGTAGGAAAGGTACGTCACGGGACGACTCTCCTCTCTTTCGGCAAGGGCAACTACGGGAACTCTCCCTCCTGTGGACTTACGAGCGGTGCGAATCATGCGAACCATCTAAAACAAAAGAATTTAAAATTAGGTTAGATAAATTCTCAAACAAAAATCCTATTTTGAATGAAAGTTGGGGTAAGATGAATAAAATGACTCCTTAAATAACACTCTTCAACCCACACCTTGAAAAATAGTTTTTAAGAAAATAGGGCCCTTAAGTACGTCCATTTCTACCTAGGTCCGCGTTCCTACGGGCAACCTTGGCTCTGATACCACCTCTGTCACACCCGGTTTTTCCGAAGAAACAACCAAGTGAATATCACATGTATGCCATGATCATTTTCTCATACATGTGATGACAAATAGTGAAGCATCATTTATTACAAGCCAGGTGTCGAATATAAATAAGTCTTACATCGCAAATGTCTCAATGGACACTAATGCTTCATCACAAGTAAATAAACTAGCAGCGGAATATTATTCTTTAGGGCTCCATCACAGGCGTTGCCCGGGGGTCTTCATGAACCTAAAATCCTTCCTCGGGTCCAAAATCTTGGTCATTATACACCACCTCATTATCTTGACCTGAGCAGCAATATAAACCAACAAATATGCAAGGTTGAGTACCAACGGTACTCAGCAAGTGTGGGAAAATTATATCATGCATGGCTAGAACAAGGAGAGGTTGAACTCATGGTTAAAGCACTACGCAATTAACACCTATCACCTTAGCTTATTAAGCACCTACATTACTACACAGGTGAAATGGTCCCAATCTCCCATCCCATCATCATAATCCAATAACCATATCATCATTTCCAATGTTAAGCTCCCTGCTTAACTTCCAAAACCATCAATCCTCTAATCATGAATAAGTCCAAGCCGCTCTTGACCGTGAGCACGGCTGTCATGACAGTTTTGACTCTGCAGAGTTTGTACCACTGTACCCACATGTAGTGATTTCATCCCCCGTTGCCGGGTGGACTAAAAGAACCTCCATTATGCCAGTGGCTACGATCCACATTCACACTTCCCAGGTGTGCAGCCAGGAGATCACTACGAAGCCTTTACAAAGGGATTCCCGATGAGCGTGGGCCCACTGAGGTTTCACCCCTAACAGCATACAAGAGGCTCCAACCCCGCTGCAGTGGCCCCCTCTTGAGCCTTGCGGTTCATATGGTAGTCCAGCTGACACCTACTCCCCGCACCATCCAACACACCCATACTACGCCGGGGATACACCTAATTAATTGGCCAAGCTGCCCCATCTCAGCATGTGGTTGGCACTGTAAAGCCGGGTTACATGCTCCAAGAACCGGTCCATAGGATCCAGGCAAGTACTAAACACAAACCCAAGTCTCGTGCACCCAGCTCACAACCAAAACATCCAACTTGCCTTGATCCCTACCTCTACATAACTCACAATAACTCATCCAAGAGTATGGTAAAATAAATTGATGATCTCATATCCCAAATATCCCATTCTAGGCATGGCTAAGCATATGCATGTAAATAAATGACATGACAAAATGAATCCCAACCCAAGCTACAAGGAAACAAGGTAATGCAATTCTAGGGAAACTTCCTAGCATGGGTTTCATATTTCATTTGACAATGCAAATAATTCTATCTACACATCCTAGCATAGGATCAAAGTGGTCAAGGACACTTGCCTCCTTCTTGCTGCTCTTGAAATGAGTAGTCCTGATCTTGGAAAGGGATAACTTGCTCTTGAACAGGTTCTACTTCATACCATCACACATAGCAAAAGAAAAACAACAATCATAAGACATAGTTCACACTTCTACTTCATACAAACCACACATTCACATTTATAAAAGTTCTTTACCATTATATGTGTTGTGGTTACTTTATGTGTGTTGAGTTGTGGCTTGTATGCACTTTTAACCATGTGTATATGATTCCTACTTTTGTGTCCACCTTTATACTTACATACTATTTATATGGGTTTCCAATAAATTTCTTATATTCAACTACTTCACCTTTTTACTACCAAGTGTGTATGAAAAGTATTATTCTGCCCCATATGTGCCTTCATAATTTCTACCAACCCTAAACTGAACTCTTTGGATTTTAAAAACTCCATCGATCATTTACTAGTTGCTATATTTTTCAGATTTATATTCTTATGCATAATTGTGTATTTTATTATGAAATTAGTAATACATATCATCTAAACAGTATTGGTTTTGGTCCTAAATAATTGAATAACATATTTTGACCTTGGCCTCTGATGTAAACTATTTCATAATTATTTTCCCTATTTTTCTATAACTATTCTTTACTTAAAAAATGTATCCCTATACTAATAAATGTGAATAATAGATGAAACAGATTCATTTCAGCCCAAAAATATATTTTTATCTCACTCCAAAGTTTTCTAAGTATTGAGAAAATTTTTAATTAATTTTGACAATTATGTTTGTCCCCCTTTTTAATTTTTAAACACTAGTTACATATTCAATTTTCTAAATTAAATACTAAACAGGGCTAAAATAATGAATTCACCCCCATTACAGGGTCTAGAATATTATTTTCATAATTTCCAGGGGTCTAGCTACACTTATCAGAGGTGTTTTTCCTAATTTTTATTAAGTCCAGGGGCTAAAACTGATTTTTAAATGAATTTACATGATTTTCTGGAGTTCCAGGGGCTAGATCTGAAGTTTCCGGGGCTAGCTCTCAATTCCAGAGAACCCCAGGGGGTAGCACGTAAGAATTCCAGTCTTTATAACACGGGGCTGACGTGGACCGTCCGATTTTAAACCGACGGCTGAGATTATAACATCGAACCGGTACGCGGGGATTTAAACCCTACCGTGCGATTTAAAATAAACGGCGCACAAGCGGCCACGTCGCTCTGATCGAGCGCGGGCGGCGCACGGCGGCGAGAAGCGGCGATCTCGCCGGAAAGTTTTGGATCCTCGAGAATTCTGCCTAAAACTGTGATCTTATGGCATAGATCGGTAGAGGAGAGGTCAGGGATCTCACCTCGGGGGTTTTCTCGAGCTCGGGGGTCCTGGAAAGTGATCGGCGGCGAGGTCCGAGGCAAAACCACGGCGAAGCTCGTCGGCGCTGTGTTTACACCGTAACTCTCCGAGTTTTCTGCACCTGCAAAGCTCCCCTGAGGCGGTGGATCAAGACCAGCGAGTTAGATCAGAGTTTCCGAGCTCAGATCGGCCAGAATTCACCGGCGAAGTCTCGGTGCTCACCGGAGTAAAAATCGGCGATCGCGTGGGAAAAACCGATCGGGGCTGGGGTTTTTATATCCGGGGGAGGGTGGTGGGTCTGTTGTGATCGAGTTGGATCCTTCTGGGACCGGAATTCGGCTGAGGGACGCGGTTTTTCGATCGGTTAAGATCGCGCGCGCGGGAGAGAGTCCGGGGTCGCGGGGTTAGGGATGACATGTGGGTCCCACCTGTCTGTGTGAGAGAGCGCGGGCGCGCGCGGGGGCGGGCTGGCGTGGGGGAGATTGGGCCGGCTGGCGGGTTTCGGCCCACTGCCCGGTTTTTTTCCCGTTTCTCTTTTTCTTTTTCCATTTCTTTTCTGATTTGAGTTTAATTTGAATTCCAGTTTGAATTTGAATTTTTGCAAAACATGCAACACATCCAAAAAATTTTAAATCCCCCTCTGAACATGGTTTAGGGTTTTGAATCAAAATTTGGGGTGTTACAACAACCTTTCACCCAACAGCCCAAACGTCGACCCGGTCGCACCAAAATGAGCAGGAGGTTCCCTACACGGAGAATCTCTCTATGCCTTTTAACAGATTTCCACCTTGCTGCCCTCAGCCTACATCTATAAATCGGTGCGTTATGCCTCGATGCCTGGAGGTACGGGTTACATCGGTTTATCGGGGCCCATATATCCGATATGCCTTCGGGACGTTCAATACTTGTTCAGCAGGGCCACACACGGATCGGTCCTCAATCGACAAGGACAGGACTGCGCACACAAGACTTCCTCTTGCTGCGCTCTAGCCCCTGCCTAGTCTCATTTTCATTACTAATGTGATCTCACATCACTCGAACCAATCCCGTGTGTCCCAAGCCTAAACTCGAGAGTAGATTCCAACTACTCGACTTGTACCGAAGTCCTAGGAAACATTAAGCATAGCCTGTCTACTCAAGGTCTTAGACACTACCCTCACTCTTATCAGCAAATTCTGGTTATGCAAGTGGGGTTCCATCCATCCTACACCTAATGCACATTCATACTTCACGCTAGACATGTAAACAAAGCAAAACTTTAAAAAGGGTTAATGCAAACCGGGGCTTGCCTTGTTGTTGCTGGTCAGTGGTTCGATCTTCGTCCGGAAGGAGAAAGTTCAGCACTTCTGGAGTCTCCTCGCCTTCAGCGACTACATGTTCACCATATGCTATATGTCAATTTAAATGCAAAGTGTAAACTTGAATAAGTAATTACTAGAAATCTAGTTAGCCCTCCCCCTTTGGCTCTGAAATTTTTATGGTGGCTGGTATGGTCCTAACCAGAGTCTTGACCAAGTTTCATTTGAAACAAAGTTCATTTGAGCTTTGTACAAATAAAAGCCTATTTGGTCAATATTAGAGCCTCTAAGTAATTCCAGGGGTTTTCATGGCTCCAACCATTACTTTCTGGAAACTAGAATTTGAGATGGTTCTAATGGAATTGGTTTCATGTCATTTGAAGAGTCCTAGAGGAAGTTATGCCCTAAACAAGACTTGAGAAAATCTGAAAAATGTTTCTGTACATTTTTCTATTTTCTCAGGGCAGTTCACTTAATCACACCATTAGAGGGAATAAATGAACTTGGATGAGTCTGAAAATGTTACTGAGACTTAGGGATTTTCCAATGAGCCTCTCAGCCAAATTTCAGAATTTTTCATAAAGTAATTCTCCAGATAAAATTCCCAACAGTTTGAACTTTAGGGATTTAATTCTGGAAAACTTTTAAGCTTCATGAGCTGAAATTTGTATTGCTGGAAAGTACTCAAAATTCTGAGTTCAGCAAAATTTGGTTCACTGAATTTGGAGCTTCCTAGCAAAAGTTCTGTGCATTTGAAGTTTGAACCGAATATGAAAATTCGGATAAAGTTTAAACTGTCGGGTGGGGTCCCCGGGCTACGTGTCAGCCTCCCAGCTAACCCACACTGGGGTCCGCAGAGTTAACGGCGCAGTCACACGGGATCCCGGTTCCACAGCAGATCCGGGGCGGTTTCAGCAGTGACCGACATGTGGGGCCCACGGGCTTCTTCAACCTCGTGCTCCCGCGGCTCCCCGCCGCCCACCTCGCCGGAGTACTCGCCGCCGGGCGCTCTGCCGCCCGACCTCCAACGAAACTCACCGCATGTGCATATTTCGGCCTGGGGAACACGGTGGTGCCCTCAACGGAGCTCGGCAACGGCCGGAATAGTGTTCCCGACAAGATGAACTCCAATGGGGATGAAAATTGGTGGACTAACTCAGAAAAATATGCTGAGTTTGAATATGAAGCTAACTTTTGAATTTAAGTGATGAATGTTGCTGCAATTTGAATTAACATTCAAATTGGCCTCTTTTTCAAATGTCACCAAAAGTACCTCAAAAAGTGTTGGATTTGCATGAAACTTGGCTTGAACCTTCCCAAGACTTTTTAAGTGTTAGGGGTGAGCTCAACCTCTCATGTTCATGTGTATAAATCCTACTTTGTGAAAGTTAGGGCTTTCCCCCAAATCACCCTTTTGATGGAGGTTACTTGCTCTTCACAAATCTTCACAACATATCCACAACAAAAACGATGGTGTTGTGAGGTGATGAAAAGTTTTTGTAAGTCCCTTTTATTGGGTTTTTACAATATTCTTCTCCTGTAGCTGATGTATATGTGGGAATGCAAGGGTGAGTACATGTCGTACTCAGCAAGTGCAGAAAACTATGACATGTAGCGAACAACAAGGTAGGAAATAAAAAGGCTCTTTGCAGCAAGCAAATTTTATTTCACAAAACATGATAAAAACAGCAACTATTTCTAGGTGAAATTTATCCCGTCATAATCAAGTAATTCAGCAACATTCTCTCATCATAATTTACCATTTATCAAGTCTCATCCAGCCATTAATCTTTCTCAAGTTCATCTCATACTCAAAAATATTCATAACCATCTCATATAAATATAACCGAAACCAAATTCATTTTCATGACTCAAAACAGTCCCAAAACCAATCCCAATGACCATACCATAACCATACCCATGTTTTGCCTCTAATCATGGAAGTTGGCCAGGTGCTTGTGACCGGAAGCACGGCTATCATGATAGTTTTACACTCTGCAGAGGTAGCACCACTTTACCCGCAAGTTCGTGATTTCGTCACCCGTCGGTGACTAGAAAGAACCTCCATTATACCAGTACACAACCGTCGGTGTATGGCCAAGAGATCACAAAATAGCCTTTACAAAGGGGCTACTAGGATGTACGGACCCACTGAGGTTTCACCCGCAGGCTCGAATCTCCATTCTCCAACCCACGGGCCCCCTCTTGTGCCATGCAGTTCCCAAGGCTGTTCCTCTTGAGTCTCATTTCCTGCACCATCCAACGGCCCATAATAAGCTAGCAACACATCTAATTAGTCAACTAAGCCGCACCCATTTTTGGACTTGTGGTGGCACTGTTTTCCTGGCATGTGCTCGCATGAAACGGTCCTTAGATCTACGGCAAGCAAACCACCATCTCATTCAGCAACATCCACGAACCAATCTTGCCTAGATCTCCCCGATTCCATGCTCATTAACATCATCAAGTTCTCATCATCATTATTCATATGAGTGCAGTGGCTAACCATGTTTTATTTCAGCTTCCCGTGTCCCGTAAGTTAAGCGAAGCAAAAAGGAAAAACGACCATACCCGACTCATCAACTTTCCCGGCGACAAGGATGGTTAACAAAACTAGTAAACTCCTATAAAAAGGGTGTCCTATCAAGTTGACTCAAGCATACACGTTTTCGCAAACAAAAACAGTTTCAAAACATGGGATCAATATGGTCAAGGGGCACTAGCCTTGCTCCCGTGGCTCTTGTTGCTGAAGCGTCTCAAAGTCTTGGTGCTGTAGTTCCTCGTAGATGGCCTCTTGAGCTTGTCCTTCTACTCACGACATTGCACATACAAAATTCACAGCAATCAATCATCATGCACAAACTTTACTCAAGATGCAACGGGGTAGATGAATGCAAATCCTATAGTGCAGTTTTATTGAATCAGTTTGTACGTGTTCTTGCATGTTTTAATGGCTTTCACGATGATGAACAAGGGTGTAGAGATCAAGTGTGGACGTGGTGATGATCTTAACACAAGATCTAGATCAATTCCACCATCAAAAATCGATCAAGAGATGATCTGTCCACACGCAAAAGGTTCTGCTCGAAGGGGGTGAAGAAAACGGATGTGTAGAAACAGCGGCGACGTCATAAGATGTGAAATGAATACCTACCTCACTTCCTCCTTGTGGCAGGGCCTTTCTCCTAGCAACGGCAGCAGCGGGGGATTTTCTATGGAAAATTATAGTAGGACAGATCATCGGGCTTCTTCTCCGGCGACAGCGAGGTGTGACGGAGCTCGTCGGCGGGTCTCGATGACGGGGCTCGACGGCGGGGCACGACAGCGGGGCTCGTCGGAGGGGCTCACCGGCGACCAAACTTCGGCAGAGGGGAATGGCCAACTCGGCAACTTGGAAAGGGGGGCTTCAACTCGGCGACTTGGGAGGGGGAGGGGGCTGCGGCTAAGGGGGGAGGGCTGGGGGTTGTATTTATAAGGGGGAGAAAAAAAGAGTCCTACTCCAATTGGAACTCAACCAAAGAGTTCTATTCAATTTGGAACACAACAAAAGAGTCCTACGGATTTCCCCCCTTTTAGGCTGCGGCTACATTGGGGATAAATTTCCCCCAAATGTGGGGAAAATTTCCCTTTTTGGGAATTGGGGAATTTGGAAATTTTGGGGGAAAATTGGGGCAATTTGGGAATGGCTCATTTCACCTATCTTATTTCCATTTCTCTCCATTTCTATGTCCTTTTTACATTTCTATATTCCCCTCTCCATTTCTATGTCCCTTTCTCCATTTCTATATTTCCTTCTTCATTTCTATGGTTCTTTCTCCATTTCTAGGGTTATTTCTCCATTTCTAGGGTTCTTTCTCCATTTCTACTTCTTTTCAAATGCGTCTCTAAATGTAAAATGTATGCAATGCATGGTAATGAATTTGAGGGTGTTACATTAGTGAAGCACTTAACATCAGCACAGGTTTTGGCGCAGCCAGACACAACAAAACCGTTCGATGTGTACTGCGATGCATCCGACAGTGGGCTCGGATGTTTGCTGATGCAAGACCGAAGGGTGGTCTCATATGGATCACGGCAGCTCAGGAACCATGAGCAAAATTATCCAACTCATGACTTAGATCTCGCTGCCGTGGTACTCGCACTCAAGATGTGGAGGCACTACCTACTCGGTAACCTCGTGCATTTATATTCCGACCACAAAAGCCTCAAGTACATATTTAATTAGAAGGAATCAAACATGAGGCAGCGGAGATGGTTGGAGTGACACGACCCCATGGTCTTGTCGAGCCAGGATCACGCCGAGGGGTGCTGCGTTGCACAGCACCGAATAACACACATCAAAGGTACAAAGCGGAAGCAAAACTTTTATTACATAAAGTGATTTATGAACATTTTTACCGGTTCCCATATAGCCGGTAGGTCTTCGGTACCGTTCTAGCTTGTTCAACAGGCCTGCACACGGCTCGGTCCTCAATCAACACAAGTGGAGCTATAGCACACAGGCCCCAAAGTCCTGCTTCCCTTACTCTCCGCTCAGTCTCATTTTCTCTTGCCATGTGTATCATGTGCTACTTCTACCCGAGCGATGTGCCTCTAGCCTATTCTTGCGAGTAGTTCCAACTACTCGACTTGTACCGAATCCTACTCTATCTCTAGCATTGCAGTAGCTAACTGGGTTTGCAATCCTAGTCCCAACCCATGGTTTTCTTGGGTATGCAATTGGGTTTCCAAACAAGACTCTAATGCAAGGAATCATAATACTCAAGTAAGTGCTCAAAACAATAAAAATTTGTAAAAAGGTTAATGCAAACCGGAGCTTGCATTGCTGCTCTTGGTCATAGGCTAGCTGCTCCTCTGGAGTAACGAAGTCTAGGACTTCGGGTTCCTCCTCGACCTTAGCGACTACATGATATAAGAGTACATGTATCAATTTAAACGCATTTGCATTGAGTTTAAACTTATGAAGTTTATAAGTCCCACTAGACAGACTCCAGGACTCTGGAATTTTTTCTGTGGCTTGGTAACAACCTAAACAGAGACTTGGTCATGTTTTAGTTGCAGCAAAGCTCATTTGAGCCCTCCACAAATAATTATGTACTTGACTTTAATTGCAGGCTTTACGGTGTTCTATGGATTTTCATGGAACAAGCTATGACTTTCTGAAAACTAGATTTTCAAAGGGTTCTAATGGAGTTGGTCTCACTTAATTTGAAGATTCCTAGCTAAAGATATGAGCTAAACAATTTCAGGGAAATTTCTGAAAATGTTTCTGAACATTTTTTATTTTCTCTGGAACAGTTTTACTAATCCCACCATTGGGTGGATCAAATGAGCTCAAATGTATCTGAAATTTTTATGGACGTTCAGGGATATTTTGTTGAACATCCCAGCAAAATTTTAGAATTTTCCTCCAAGGGATTCTCCAGTCAAAATTTGAAACAATTTAAATTTTGAGGAATTAATTCTGGAGAATTAAGGATTTTCATGAAGTGAAACTTGTTTTTCTGGAAAGCACACAGAGAGCTGAATCCAACAAAATTTGGTTCACTCGATTTGGAGTTTCCTAGCCAAAGTTATGAGGGTTTGAAGTTTGAATGAAATCTGAAAATCAGGAAAAAGTTTAAATCTGCTGGTGGGCCACGGGGACACGTGTTGTGCGCTGAGGCGTCGGCACACCGGGGTCTACGGAGTTTTTGCGTGCCAGCACACCGGATCCTAGCCGCAGCCCGATCCCGATTTAAAATATGAGCCGCTGCCAGCCAGGTCCCACCCCCTTCGTCTACCTCTCGCCGCCCGCGCTCTGCCGCCACGATGCCTCGCCGGAGAGCTCACCGGCAGCCTCTGCAGTGCTTCAAACTTCATGATCCTGGCCGCCCCTGCCTACTTCCACTCGGGGAACAAGATTCCGGGCTCAGATCGCCATGAAACTGGCCGGTGCATGGTCGGCGACGAGCAGCAGGCTCGGGAGAACTTCGGCCGTGTCGGCCGACCTCCCTAGCACCCCACTCGATCAAGCAAACGGTCGGGAAGTATCAGTGGACCATAGGAAAGGTCGACATAAGCTCCATGGAGCTCGGGAAGGGTCGTGTTGGGCTGTCACCGTGCGACCTAGGCCGGAAATCGGGATTTCTACCAAAACTCGAAGAACAGCGGTTTCCCTCCATGGTTCTTCGTGGTTCCTGCTCCTATGGACTCGTACGGGCTACTAGAAGTGATCCTCTCCATGAGAGGATGAGTGATGCGGTGTGGCTTACGAATTTCTCTGATCGGTGCAGACTCCACTCTTGCACACCGTCGCGAAAACATGAAATTCCTGCCTGAGCAGTGTTTGTCATGCCGCCAGAGCTTGCGGGAATGAAAGAGGGGCTGAAGGCGAACCTCTTTGCTGTTCACAGCTCGGTGAACGGTGGGCTGTGGTGGCCGGGAGGATGATTCCCGCAGTGGCGGCTCGAGCTGAACCGGCAGAGGAAGGATCGCCGCGGTAGAGCTCGGGGAGGACTGCACAAGGTCTGGAACCGGCGCGAGGGTGTCGAAGACGGCTTGGCGCACCCGGCGCTGGTCTCAGAACGCCGGGAGGATCACTGGATCGGCCGGGCGATGAGGAACCGAAAGTTCACTCGGGCGGCGAGGAGTTTCCGTCTGTTGGGTGAGAGCGCGTCGGGGTAGGGATGGGGAGCACCGGCGACTGCTCGGACGCCTAGATAAAGGCTCCGAAAGTCGGTTCAGCGGCCGCGGCGGCAAGCAGGTGGTGGCGCGACGGCCTCCCCTCGGTGGCGCTCTCGGGAGAAGCTCGGGGACCCGAGCACTGAAAGTCCACTCGGTTAGATCTTCTCAGTGGCTGACATGTGGGTCCCAGTTTTCTTTTAACCTCTGAAATTAACTCCAAATCACTGCTGTAAACATTAAGCCCTAAAATGCCCATTGTGATTTGAATTATTCACCTCTGAGCCATTTGAATTGGTTAGAATTCAAATTGGTTTTGGTTTGACTAAATTTCAGCACATGTTCAGTTTGAAATTCAAATAAAGTTTGAATTTGCCACACTTAACTCATGTCAAGATCAACTCCAAATGGAGTGAAAATTGGTGTGTGAGCTCACAAAAATGTGCTGAGTAAGAATATGCCTCCCACTTTTGAATTTATGGGATACAAACAGTTTGAATTTGAATTTGAGTTCAAACTACCCTCTTTCTAGCAATACCCAAAAGGACTTCAAAAAGGTTTGAAATTTGGGTGAAGCATGGCATGGACATTCCTAGCACTGTGTAGGTGTTTTCATATGCCCAGCCCCTATATATCACATGTGGGAAATACCACTTTTGCAATATGTGAGTTTATTCTCTAATGAGCATGTTGATAATGGTTACTTGCTCTTCAAAAGTGTTCATCCACTTTCTTCAAATGAGGTGTGGGGTGTGGTGATGAACACTTTAAACATGTGTCAAAAACTAAGGCCTTTACATTCCCCCCCATTAAAAGAATCTCGTCCCGAGATTATAAGGTGAAAATGAGAGAGAGGACGGTGGAAAATTACTGGATGTGCGACGTGAGAAAGTCGGGGTAGTTAGCGCGAAGAAATCCTTCACTCTCCCATGTCACTTCGTCCACAGAGTGATTACTCCATAGAACTTTGTAGAACCACAACGTGCGGTTGCGTGTGGTTCGGGCCTTTTCGTCAATGATCTGAACCGGTTCCTCCCGATAGGTGAGATCCGGTTTCAGTTCTTCAATGTCCTCCAGCTGAACGGTAGTAGATAGCTTGAGACACTTCCTCAGCTGGGAAATGTGAAAGACGTCGTGCACACCAGAATGTGCTTCTTGTAATTTCAGCCATTATGCTACTGATCCACATCTTTCGGTAATCTGGAATGGACCGATGAATCGGGGTGCCAACTTCCCTCTCACCCCGAATCTCTTTACGCCCTTCGTTGGAGACACACGTAAGTATACGTGATCCCCGACTTCGAACTGCAATGGGCGTCTTCTCCGGTCCGCATACTGTTTCTGTCGGGATTGGGCGGCTTTTAGGTTCGCTTGAATCAGTCAAACCTTCTCCTCCGCGTTGTTGACAAGGTCAATCCCGAAGGTAACCCTTTCGCCAGACTCACACCAGTTCAATGGTGTGCGGCATTTTCTTCCGTATAGCACCTCGTAGGGCGCCATCTTTATGCTGGATTGGTACCCATTGTTGTACGAGAACTCGGCTAACGGCAAGTGATCATCCCAATTCTTGCCATGGTTGATAGCGCAAGCTCGTAGCATGTCTTCTAGGATCTGATTAGACCCGCTCGGTATGCCCATCCGTCTGCGGGTGGTATGCTGAACTACGGATCAGCTTCGTCCCCAATGCAGCATGCATCTGCTCCCAAAAACGGGACACAAATAAAGTGCCCCGGTCCGATATGATGGTCCGAGGTACGCTGTACAAGCATAGTATCCGTGAGATGTACAGTTCAGCGTACTTCTTGGCGTTATAGTTGGTGTTGACCGGGATGAAATGGGCAACTTTGGTGAGCCGGTCGACGATTACCCACACACAATCATGTTTTTGAAAAGTGTTGGGTAAACCGACGATAAAGTCCATGCTCACATCTTCCCACTTCCAGGCAGGAACGCCCAGTGGTTGTAGCAGTCCCGGTTTCCGCATATGATCTGCCTTCACCCTTCGACATGTTTCACACTCGGACACGTACTTTGCGATTTCCCACTTCATCCGTGTCCACCAAAACTTGCTTCTGAGTTCTTGATACATTTTGTTGCTGCCAGGGTGAATAGAAACCTTTGACAAGTGAGCCTCATCAAAGATTTTCTTCCGTAACACCGGTGTAAGGGCCTCAGTTTTTGACACACATTTACAGTGTTCATCACCACACCGCACACCTCATTTGAGGAAGGATGATGAACACAAATGAAGAGCAAGTAACAATTATCAACATGCTCATTAGAGAACAAACTCACACATTGCCAAAGTGGTATTTCACACGTGTGATATAAGGGGGCTGGACATATGAAAACTCCTATACATTGCTAAGGATGTCCATGCCAAGTTTCACCCAAATTCAAAACCTTTTTGAGGTCATTTTGGGTATAGTTAGGAAGAGGGAAGTTTGAAACCACATTCAAATTCAAACTGTTTTTATCCCATGAATTTAAAAGTGGGAGGCATATTCTTACTCAACACATCTTTGTGAGCCCACACACCAATTCTCACTCCATTTGGAGTTGATCTTGACATGAGCTAAGTGGGACAAATTCAAACTTTATTTGAATTCAAAACTGAACTTGTGCTGAGATTCACTCAAACCAAACCCCATTTGAATCCTATTCAATTCGAATGGCTCAGGGGTGAATAATTTTAATCACCAGGGGTATTATGGGGTTCACTGTTTACAACAGTGATTAGGAGTAAATTTCAGACGTTAAAACTGGAAGTGGGACCCACATGTCAGCCACTGCTCAGATCAAACCGACTGAGACTTTTCTCACTCGGGTCGCCGAGCCGCCGCTGCGATCACCACCGAGGGCAGCCGCCGCGCCAGCAGCTGCTTGCCCACGCGCGGGCGTGAGGCGGTGCAGAGCCTTCTTAAGGTACCTGTCCCCCTCCTCGGCCGAGGCATCGCCGTTCTTCCCCGCAAGAACTCAGCGCCGGCCGAAGTTTTCCGCAGCTCAAAATCGATCAGAGAACGCCGATCACAGCTCCCTCCGTCCACTCCAGATCCCCAGAAAGGTACTAGAGACCTTCCTCTGTCCTCCCGGTTGCTAGAATTCAGTTGAAACCGATTGATATCGGCTGTGCCGAAAGATCAAATTCGGGACTTAGAACCACCGCACCTCGGGCTCCCGTGGACAGCCCAACCAGGGCATTGTCACGCCCGAGCCAAGGCACCCTTGGACGCGCCAGTGACCGTTGCTGCTCACCCCCGAGCCACTGCTCGAGTGGTTGCTCACCCGCGGCGAATTTCCATTTTTCCCCTTTCTGTGTGCAGAACGACCTTCGGGTGCGGTTCTGTCAAATTCGTTCTCTAGAAAAGATTAGAGGGCCTCAATCCGCTCTCACACTAGCTAGACACGGTAACGCACAAGTTGCCTTCACAACTCTTGGCCGGAGAACCTCTGTACCCGGCGTAATTCGAGGTCTACCAATGGCGGAATGAATGGGCGGCATCGGGCGCACGGTGAGGACCTATTTCGAGCCTTCCCCGAGCTGTCTCGAGCTCATGTCGACCTTCTCTGAGATCCACTGATGCTTCCCGACCGGTTCCTCGAGTAGTTGGGGTGCTAGGGAAGTCAGCCGACGTGGCCGAAGTCTTTCCGAGGTGGCGGCTCGTCGCCGACCATGCTCCGGCCATTGTCATGAGCAGCTGACCCTAGAATCCTGTTCCCCGAGTAAAAGTAGGCAGGGGCGGCCAGAATCGTGAAGTTTGGAGCTGTACAGAAGCCGGCGGCGAGCTCTCCGGCGAGATCCCTCGGAGGCGGAGCGCGGGCGTCGCGAGGTTGAAGAAGGGGGTGGACCCCAGCTGTCAGCGGGAGATATTTTGAATCGGGATCCGGCTGCGGCCGGGATCGGGTGTGCTGGCGCACAAAATCCTTGTGGGCCGCGGTATGCTGTCGCCTCGGCGTGCGACGCGTGTCCCCTGGGCCCACGCGCGAGTTTAAACTTTTCCCCGATTTTCAGATTTCCTTCAAATTTCAAATCCTCATAACTTTGGCTAGAAAGCTCCAAATTGAGTGAACCAAATTTTGATGGATTCAGCTCTCTGAGTACTTTCCAGCAAATCAAGTTTCACTTCATGAAATTCCTTAATTCTCCAGAATTAAATCCTCAAATTTAAACTGTTTGGAATTTTAACTGGAGGATCCTGTGGAGGAAAATCCTGAAATTTTGCTGGGATGTTCACCAAAATATACCTGAACTACCATAAAAATTTCAGACCCATTTGAGCTCATTTGATCCACCTAATGGTGTGATTAGTGAAACTGTTCCAGAGAAAATAGAAAATGTTCAGAAACATTTTCAGAATTTTCTCTGAAATTGTTTAGCTCATATCTTTAGTTAGGAACTTCCAAATTAAGTGATACCAACCCCATTAGAACCCTCTGAAAATCTAGTTTTCAGAAAGTCATAGTTTGTTTCATGAAAATCCTTAGAGCACCCTAAGAGTTCCAATTAAGGTCAAGGACATAATTAATTGTGGAGGGCTCAATTGAGCTTTACTGCAACTAAAAATTGACCAAGTATCTGTTTAGGTTGTAAACAAGCCACAGTAATAGTTTCACAGTCATTGGGCTTGTCTTGTAAGAGTTATAGACTTCACAAGATTAAAAGTAAATACAACTGCATTTAAATTGCTACATATATTGCTTCTATCATGTCGTCGCTAAGATCGAGGAGGAACCCGAAGTCCTAGACTTCGTAACTCCGAAGGAGCAGCTAGCCTACGACCAAGAGCAGCAAGGCAAGCTCCGGTTTGCATTAACCTTTTTATAAATGTTTATTGTTTTGAGCACATCTTTGATTACTTTATTCTTTGCATTAGAGTCCTGTTTGGAAACCCAACTGCATAGCCAAGAAAACCATGGGTTGGGTTTAGGATTGCAAACCCCGTTAGCTACTGCAATGCTAAGATAGAGTAGGATTCGATACAAGTCGAGTAGTTGGAACTACATAGGCTAGGGGCACTCGACTCGGGTAGAGATAGCACATGATATACATGGCAAGAAAGATGAGACCGAGCGAAGAGTAAGGGCAACAGGACTTTGGGGCCTTGTGCTATAGCTCCGCTTGTGTCGATTGAGGACCGAGCCGTGTCCGGGCCTGTTGAACAAGCTAGAACAGTACCGAAGACCTACCGGCTATATGGGAACCGGGAAACTGATGTAACTCGGGTAGCTGGGTGTTGAGGCATAGCTGGTCGTTCAGAGGGTATGTTGAGAGCTCGAGGTGTAAATCGGCTGGCGGCACTGAGATGCACGTGCAGAGATCTCTTGCTCGGGACGATTGGACCGGTTCAACATTTGGCTAACGGGTGAAAGGTAGTCGCGTACGGCGTCCGTGATGGTTGTTGTAGGCAACATCGAGTACGGGCGTACGTGACGGGTTGTTCAGGTAACCCTGCAGGTGTAAATCGATTATAATCGCCGTCCCTCACGGTCAGTGAGTACCACTTGTTCACTGTACCATGACGTAGAAAGAACAGGCTAGTTGCATGTTAAAATGTTGCTGATTGAAAGATGTACATGATTGTTAATGATTTGCTGTAGTCTAGAGCT
This sequence comes from Neostapfia colusana, assembly GCA_030760725.1. NCBI lineage: Eukaryota > Viridiplantae > Streptophyta > Magnoliopsida > Poales > Poaceae > Neostapfia > Neostapfia colusana. The sequence goes on along the minus strand of JASWHV010000018.1, from coordinate 47,356,021 downwards.
AACTAAAGTTCTTTTCAACTTTTGGCAAAGTACATGAGAGAAATGCGTTTCTTGTTTGATTGCGGCTCTCTCATGTGCCTTAGCGTAAGGTTCTCCACCACCTGTTGCTAAAAATTGAAAGTAAGGTTCCACTAATTAGGCGAGTCCTTTGCAAATGATTTTATCTCACGTACCCATCACCCCTCATGTAGAAGTTCCATGTTTAGGCGAGACGGGTCAGACTTGCTGAGCCTTCGTGCTCACTGCTTGTGTTTGAAGCTTTTGCAGGGTTCTATGAGGAAGGGACTCCCGAAGAGGAGACGGAACCCCAGGAGGGGAACACCGTCGAGTGGGAGTCGTGCACGCCGCAGAGTTAGTGGGTGTGTGTGCTAGCAAGGACACGTTCAAGGGCTGAATGTGCACTTGATGCTTAGTCTACGCCCGCGAGTGTAGACTGAACTTATTTTGATGTAAACATGTTCATAACTTGTTTATGTAATAAAATTTCGCTTCCGCTTTGTACCTTTGACGTGTGTTATACGGTGCTGCGCAACGCAGCACCCCTCAGCGTGATCCTGGCTCGACAGGATCTTGGGGTCATGTCAGCGTTGGTATCAGAGCTCGCTTGAGGTTTAACACAGTACAAAGGTCATCTTTTTCAAAAAATCCAGTGAGGAACGAGTTAGTAGCCCGTATAAGGATGTTATTAGCATATAGAAAGTGGCATATTAACCTATTTGTTTATGTCGGAAAATCGTGTATCTCGGGACGTTTATGTCTTGGGGGGTGCACGTAAGCACTGTCCACCAGTGCGCACAAGCTGAAGGGTGGAGCCCCACGGGTGGCAGGTAACCCGACCCGCTTTGATATCCTCTACGACTCTTCATGTTGTTTGGGGTATTCGAGCAACGTCTATCCCTGGCGTGCGTAGTGCAACTTGGGAGACCCCGTCACGTGGTCTGAAACGTGAACACGTAACTCAAGGCGTGTTTGGCTTGAGAACATCCGGGCGAGTGATGACGGCCGGGTGTACGAACTGTATGGATTCCGGGCTCGGTGTGCAGCCGAGTCTGATGATTGTTTGAGTTTCTGCAGGTAGCCTGACCACGAAATGGTAGACGTGTAGCATCCTTGTGCGAGTGACGTTTAGTGCCACTGAAATAATGAAGCCGGCTAAGTCCGGTATAGGTTTTTCTTTGTGAGGACGTAGTACCGACATAATCTGATGACGCATCGAAGTCACACCCAACTAAATGAACAACTTCATTTAAAACGTGAAGGTTTTGATCCAAAGTAGTAAAACTTGATGTAACTCTTTCCCCTGAACAAGATATTCAAAGTTAACAAGTTTTTAACTTATAGGTTGTTAAGGACAGAGCACTCTGTTTTCAGCTGAATCAAGGCTGAAGTTAATCAGAGGTTAGAGGTTGAGTTCTTTCGAGGTTGAGTTCATATGATACATTTATGGAAAGCTTTGGAAGAGCTTTACAACTCTTCTGTTGAGGTCCAGAGATGTTTCATCTCTTAACCACTCGAAAAATGCAGTAGAGTTGAAACTGTCCAGAAAACAGGACAGAGTAAAGACTCTCTGTAGACTCGCTGTAAATTAAGCATAACTTCCTGCATAAAAATCCAAAAATAGAAAATGAGGTAGTTCTGGAAAGCTTATGAGATGGGTTACAACTTTGTGACAGAAAGTTTTGTCAGATTAGGAACAGAATTAACTGGAATTCTTGGATTAAATCAGTACCTAAAGCAGGGAGGTGCTGTCCAATTGTTTCCAGAAATTCTGTTAACTTTGACATCTCATAACTTTTGAACCAGGACAGATCTTAGGCCAAGCAAATACTTTATGAAAAGCTATTGAAGTTAGCTTTAACTTTGATGTTGATCTTCAGAATTGGTTTTGCTTCAACATGGCCTAAATCAGGTTGAAATGGAAACTGGTCAGGGCTGTCATGAGAACAGCAGATCAGCAGTCAAATTTGTTTAAAATTTGAACTGTGTTTCCAAGTTTTATGGGTTCAATGACATGTCTTATGTTATAACTCAATGGTTTAATGTTTAAATAAATATTTGACATTTCTCAAATATATTTTTACAGATGACAGCAGATAAGAAGTTGGAGAACGGGTGGGTGATGTCCCACTGTTCTCACCGTAGCGGCTACCCGGGAGCATTGTGGCAAATGCTCCAATGTTTCGGGTACAAACAGATGCCGCAATATTTCGCCAAAGAAGAAGGCGAAGAGGGGAACAAGACGTGGATGATCCATGTCGAAGTCCCTGCAGGACCTACAACCCCCGGTTGGGTGCCGTTCACCGTCACGGTGAGAGGAAGACAACCGGATGGGATGTGGCAAGTGGCAGCCCGTGACACCATGTCACCTTTCTGCCAACTACACGTGCAGGCTATGGAGGGCACTCCATACGCGCTCGTTCCGGTGGAGGGACGGGCTCAGCATGTGTGGGAAGAAAGGTACCTGGAGGCAACGGACTCGAGTTGCTTAAGGTACAACCCCGCGGAGGCGAACCTTAGCCTCCAGATGAGGGCGGGAAACGCTGTGATGGACAGCCAAGCTGTTCATACGGAGCATCTCGCCACAAAGCTCAAGGAGAGCACGAGCCGTGGAGACCATTTCGAGAGTGCTCACAGCGCACTCCATAATGTGCTCCTTCCGACGATCAAGCGACTGAATGAACAACACAATCAGTTGCGTCGTCTGAAGAAGGCGAAGAGAAAAAGCCGTGTCGACATCGCAGCGTTACAAGAACTGGTACAAAATCTGACACAGCAGAACGAGGAACTTACTCAAGAGCGGGACGACGCTATTGAGGAAGGGCAAGGCTGGGAAGAAGATTATAACCAGGTTATGGATGAGGTGCATGCTTTGCAGGACCTCGTACCCCCGGTGTTAGGCGTACCGGTGGTCTTGGGTCTTCCAGCAATGGGAGAACCCGGAATGGGAGAAGAGGTGGTAGATCCAGAGCCACCAGCAGAGGTACCGGAGGAGGACGACCCACAGGAGGTCGAGTTCTACTCCGAGTAGTGGGTTACGGTTGCCAAGTAGGGCAGCTGGGGTAGCGTAACCCAACTTTTGTAATCGGTGACATGTCGTGTAGACAGTAGCATATGTATAGGTAGTGACGACATGAGCACGACTTCTCGGAGATCCGAGAATAATGTATCTTGTATAAAGTTTATGCTTTATCAATATATGTGAATGTTGTGCAAATTAATCATGTGTCACTTCAATACCTACTGTTGCTTATGGAATTTTAAGTAAGACATGCGCTAATCGCTGCTGTTTTGCATTTCAGAATAACGCGTACGCGTGCCAACCCTGATGTTGGGGGTACTAGCCAAGGGGGAGAGACTTCCCAACAGCCTCCCGAGGATTCCTCGGGAAAGCAGCAGCAACAGCAAACACCGCCACCACCACTGCCAACGGTTACATTGGCTGACATCGTCGCGGCAATGGCGGGTTCACACCAGCAGCACACAGAGTTGCTGCAAACTCTAATTGCGAATACGTCTCGCCCAGAGAGACGTCAAGACCGTGAGGAGCGTCAACAGAGCTCCTACTCCGACTTCCTGGCGACTCATCCCCCTGTATTCTCAAGGGCGGATGAACCACTTGACGCGGACAACTGGCTCCGCGCCATAGAGATGAAGTTCGGGCTGCTCCAGATAAGCGAGCAGCGCAAGACTCAGTTTGCGGTCCAGCAGCTCCAAGGATCCGCGAGCGCGTGGTGGGCCAACTTTTGTGCTTCACAGCCCACCGACCGAGTGATGACCTGGACGGAGTTCCGGACGGCCTTCAGGGCCTATCATATACCGCCAGGTCTGATGAAAAGAAAGACACAGGAGTTCTTACACCTGCAGCAAGGGAGCCGGAACGCGCTGGAATACTCCAGAGCGTTCAACGATCTCGCGCTATATGCGTCGTATCACGCAGATACTGACGAGAAGCGGCGGGACCACTTTTACCAGGGGCTTAACCCGCTCCTGAAGGACAAGTTGGCGATGTTCAATCGCGGCAGCCTCAACGACATCATTGATGCTGCGATTGTTCAGGAGGACTCCGGTAAGGAGTTAGCAGCGGCGGAGCGAAAGCGAAGCGCGCCGCAAAGCAGCGGAGAAGGAGGCGGTCCTTCTCAGAAGTTTCGGATGGTGAATCGCCCACCATCAGGTCCACGCTGGCAGCCACCACAGCGGTCGATGCCGTTCCACAGTCGACCGTACTCGTCACCGGCATTCAGGCCGGCACTGCCAGTACCACCGCAACAACAACAGCAGCAGCGGGCGATGCCGCGTGCGTTTGCACCTCAGCAACGCATGCCGGGCTTTCGTCCACCGAGCACTCCACCAGCAGCGGCCACATGTTACAAGTGTGGTCGTCCAGGACACTTCGCGAGCAGTTGCCCGGAGAGGCAAGGCGGCGGAGTGGCACCACAGTTTCCGGGGAGGAATCAACCCCGGAACCCTACTATTGTGCGGCGGGCAAACCCTAGGCCCGGCACCGTCCACCAGCTTGCCATTGAGGACGTGCCAGAGGGCGAGCCAATCCTTGCGGTATGTTCCAACTCCACCAGCATCCCGCTATAGTACTATTTGATTCAGGCGCCACACATAGCTTCATTAGCCAAGCTTTCATTGATAAATATAGCTTGCAAATACAACCCACCAATAGTCCTTATGTGATCTGTTCACCGGGTGGGAAAATTTCAGCAAGCATGATGGTCCCAAAAGCGCCATTATGCTTAGAGGGTAGAGTTTACCCTACGTCTCTCATAATCTTAGAGGGACAAAAGGTCGATGTCATCTTAGGGATGTCGTGGTTAACCCGCCATGGCGCTGTTTTAGACACCGTCCTCCGAGTCGTGCACCTGAACTCAGAAGTGCACGAGTCTCACTCATTATTTCTGGACAGTCCAGAAATAAAACTTCCAAGTGTCTATCAAGCCACAACCATCAGATTGGAAGATATTCCAGTGGTCCTAGAGTTCCCTGACGTATTCCCGGATGATTTGCCAGGGATGCCGCCTGATAGAGAGGTGGAGTTCAAGATTGAACTTGCACCGGGAACCATGCCAATATCCCGAAGGCCGTACAAGATGGCGCCCAAGGAGTTGGCTGAACTGAAGACTCAGCTCACGGACCTCCTGGAGAAGGGTTTTATTAGGCCGAGCTCCTCACCATGGGGCTGTTCAGCATTATTTGTCAGGAAGAAGGATGAGACGTTGCGACTTTGCGTGGACTATCGTCCACTAAATGCCGTAACCATCAAGAACAAGTACCTGTTGCCACGAATCGACATGTTGTTTGATCAGCTGGTCGAAGCAAAGATCTTTTCCAAGATGGACTTAAGATCCGGGTACTATCAGATTAAGATAAGGGCGGAGGACATTCCCAAGACAGCTTTCTCGACAAGGTACGGACTTTATGAGTACCTGGTCATGTCCTTCGGCCTCACCAATGCTCCAGCTCACTTCATGTACTTGATGAACTCGGTATTCATGCCGGAGCTGGACAAGTTTGTCGTGGTCTTCATTGACGACATCCTGGTATATTCCAAGTCGGAGGAAGATCACAAGAAACATCTGCGTATAGTCTTGCAACGGCTGCGGGACCACAAGTTATACGCAAAATTCAGCAAATGCGAGTTTTGGATATTGCAAGTGCCTTTCCTCGGGCATGTCATCTCAGCGGAGGGTATCGCTGTAGACCCGAGCAAGATCACTCAAGTGCTGAATTGGAAATCCCCGAGAACTGTTCATGAGGTACGGAGTTTCCTCGGGCTCGCAGGATATTATCGGAGGTTCATTCCGAACTTCTCGAAGAAGGCTACCAAATATGTTTGGAGTCCAGCATGTGAAGCAGCATTCAAGGCTTTAGTCAAACACCTGACATCAGCACCGGTTTTGGCGCAGCCAAACACAACAAAACCGTTCAATGTGTACTGCGATGCATCCGGCATTGGACTCGGATCTGTGCTGATACATGACCAAAGAGTGGTCGCGTATGGATCACGGAAGCTTAGAAACCATGAAGAAAATTATCCAACTCACGATTTGGAGCTCGCTGCTGTGTTACTTGCACTTAAAATGTGGAGGCACTACCTACTCGGTAACCTCGTACATTTGTATTGTAACACCCCAAATTTTTAGTCAAGATTCAACTTTTGGATTTAGAACCATAAACCATGTTCAGAGGGGGATTTAAAAATTTTTGGACGTGTTGCATGTTTTGCAAAAATTCAAATTCAAACTGGAATTCAAATTAGACTCAAAACAGAAAAGAAATGGAAAAAGAAAAAGGAAAACCGGAAAAAAAAACTGGCCAGTGGGCCGAAACCTCAGCCGGCCCAGCTAACCCCCGCGCAGCCCGCCCCCGCGCGCGCCGCGCTGCCCCTCGCTGACATGTGGGACCCGCCTGTCATCCCTAACCCCGCGACCCCGGACTTCTCCCCGCGCGCGCGCGATCGCAACCGATCGGGAAACCGCGTCCCGCAGCCGAATTCTGGAACCTGAGGACTCTAACTCGATCACAACAGAACCACCGCCCTCCCCCGGCTATAAAAGCAACCGATCCGATCAGTTTTTCGCACGCGATCGCCGATTTTCACTCCGGTGAGCACCGAGACTTCGCCGGTGAATTCTGGCCGATCTAAGCTCGGAAACTCTGATCTAACTCGTTGGTCTTGATCCACCGCCTCCGGGGAACTTTGCAGGTGCAGAAAACCCGAAGACTTACGGTGCAAATCCAGCTCCGACGAGCTTCGCCGTGGTTTTGCCTCGGACCTCGCCGCCGAGCACTTTCCAGGACCCCCGAGCTCGAGAAAACCCCCGAGGTGAGATCCCTGACCTCCCCTCTACCGATCTAGGCCATAAGATCACAGTTCTAGGCAGAATTCTCGAGGATCCGAAAGTTTCCGGCGAGATCGCCGCTTCCCGCCGCCGTGCGCCGCCGGCAGCGCCGCCCGCGCTCGATCAGAGCGACGTGGCCGCTTGTGCGCCGTTTATTTTAAATCGCACGGTAGACTTTAAAACCCCGCGTACCGGTTCGATGTTATAATCTCAGCCGTCGGTTTAAAATCAGACGGTCCACGTCAGCCCCGCGTTATAAAGACTGGAATTCTTACGTGCTACCCCCTGGGGTTCTCTGGAATTGAGAGCTAGCCCCGGAAACTTCAGATCTAGCCCCTGGAACTCCAGAAAATCATGTAAATTCATTTAAAAATCAGTTTTAGCCCCTGGACTTAATAGAAATTAAGAAAAACACCTCTGAAAAGTGTAGCTAGACCCCTGGAAATTATGAAAATAATATTATAGACCCTGTAATGGGGTGAATTCATTATTTTAGCCCTGTTTAGTATTTAATTTAGAAAATTGAATATGTAACTAGTGTTTAAATATTAAAAGGGGGACAAACCTAATTGTCAAAATTATTAAAAACTTTCTTAGTACTTAGAAAACTTTGGAGTGAGATAAAAATATATTTTTGGGGCTGAAATAAATCTGTTTCATCTATTATTCACATTTAATAGTATAGGGACACATTTTTAAGTAAAGAATAGTTAAAGAAAAATAGGGAAAATAATTATGAAATAATATACATCAGAAGCCAAGGTCAAAATATGATCTTAAATTATTTAGGACCAGAACCTAATCTGTTTAGGTAGTGTGTATTACTAATTTAATAATAAAATGCACAATTATGCATAAGAATATAAATCTGAAAATATAGAAACTAGTAAATGATAAATGGAGTTTCTATAGCACAAAGAATTCAGTTTAGGGTTGATAGAAATTATGAAGGCACATATGGAGAAGAAAAATACTTTTCATACATACTTGGTAGTTTAATATATAAGGAATTTATTTAAAACTGAAACACACATATATACATGTATATATATATATAGTATGTGAGTATAAATATGAACACCAAAGTAGGAATCCTACACATGTAAATGAAAGTGTATGCAAGCCCCAAATCAACACACATAGAGTATCCACAACACATAAAATGGTAAAGAAACTTTCATAAATGTGAATGTGTGGTTTGTATGAAGTAGAAGTGTGAACTATGTCTTATGATTGTTGTTTTTCTTTTGCTATGTGTGATGGTATGAAGTAGAACCTGCTCAAGAACAAGTTATTCAATTCCAAGACCAAGACTACCCATTTCAAGAGCAGCAAGAAGGAGGCAAGTGTCCTTGACCACTTTGATCCTATGCTAGGATGTGTAGATAGAATTATTTGCATTGTCAAGTTAAATATGAAACCCATGCTAGGAAGTTTCCCTAGAATTGCATTACCTTGTTTCCTTGAAGCTTGGGTTGGGATTTATTTTGTCATGTCATTTATACACATGCATATGCTTAGCCATGCTTAGAATGGGATATTTGGGACATGAGATCATCAGTTTATATTATCATACTCTTGAATGAGATATTGTGAGTTATGTAGAGGTAGGGATCAAGGCAAGTTGGATGTTTTGGTTGTGTGCTGGGTGCACGAGACTTGGGTTTGTGTTTAGTACTTGCCTGGATCCTAAGGACCGGTTCATGGAGCATGTAACCCGGCTTTACAGTGCCAACCACATGCTGAGATGGGGCAGCTTGGCCAATTAATTAGGTGTATCCCCGGCGTAGTATGGGTGTGTTAGATGGTGCGGGGAGTAGGTGTCAGCTGGACTACCATATGAACCGCAAGGCTCAAGAGGGGGCCACTGCAGCGGGGTTGGAGCCTCTTGTATGCTGTTAGGGGTGAAACCTCAGTGGGCCCACGCTCGTCGGGAATCCCTTTGTAAAGGCTTCGTAGTGATCTCTTGGCCGCACACCTGGGAAGTGTGAATGTGGATCGTAGCCACTGGCATAATGGAGGTTCTTTTAGTCCACCCGGCAACGGGGGATGAAATCACTACTTGTGGGTACAGTGGTACAAACTCTGCAGAGTCAAAACTGTCTTGACAGCCGTGCTCACGGTTAAGAGCGGCCTGGACTTATTCATGATTAGAGGAGTGATGGTTGTTGGAAGTTGTGGATGTTAAGCGGGGAGCTTAACATTGGTAATGATGTTATGGTTATTGGATTACAATGATGGGATGGGAGATTGGAACCATTTCACCTGTGTAGTAATGTAGGTGCTTAATAAGCTAAGGTGATAGGTATTAATTGCGTAGTGCTTTAACCATGAGTTCAACCTCTCCTTGTTCTAGCCATGCATGATATAATTTTCCCACACTTGCTGAGTACCATTGGTACTCAACCTTGCATATTTGTTGGTTTATACTGCTGCTCAGGTCAAGATAATGAGGTGGTGTATAATGACCAAGATTTTGGACCCGAGGAAGGATTTTAGGTTCATGAAGACCCCCGGGCAACGCCTGTGATGGAGCCCTAAATAATAATATTCCGCTGCTAGTTTATTTACTTGTGATGAACTTATTATTGTCCATCGAGACATTTATTTTGTAAGACTTACTTATATTCGACACCTGGCTTGTAATAAATGATGCTTCACTATTTGTCATCACCTGTATGAGAAAATGATCCTGGCATACATGTGATATTCACTTGGTTGTTCTTCGGAAAAACCGGGTGTGACAGAGGTGGTATCAGAGCCAAGGTTGCCCGTAGGAACGTGGACCTAGGTAGAAATGGACGTATTTAAGGGCCCTATTTTCTTAAAAACTATTTTCCAAGGTGTGGGTGAAAAAAGTGTTATCAAAAGAGTCATTTTCTTCATCTTACCCCAACTTCCATTCAAAAATAGGATTTTTGTTTGAAATTTTATCTAACCTAATTTTAAATTCTTTTGTTTTAGATGGTTCGCATGATTCGCACCGCTCGTAAATCCACGGGAGGGAGAGTTCCCGTAGTTGCCCTTGCTGAAAGAGAGGAGAGTCGTCCAGTGACGTACCTTTCCTACGGATTGGCAGTGGGAGATTTGTTGCGTCGTCTTCGACGTATGCTCGAAGCCGCCGGCAATACGGGCAAGCTCATCATCCACTATAACTCCACCAGGATCATCCGAGAGAAGAGGGAAGAATGGAGTTCGGAGATGAGGATTATACACGAGAATCAGCTACTTAAGATTCACCACTCTCCAGCTTGTCGAGCAACACAAGTTGACGCGGAGAGAGATGTCACCTGGGAGGCCATCACCTGCCAGAGTCACATCTATCGTCGTCACTTGGACAAAACTGAGTACATGTATGTCCTCCAACGTGAGAGTGGTACCACGGAGTACAAGTACCCACCGGTGCAGCAAGGGACTTCCCATGAGCACATGGACTTGTGCTTGGAGGATGCTGCTATGCTCAGCACTCGACTGCAGGAGTGTCAACAAGAGCTTCAGGATGTCCGAGATACTCTGAAGGAGACGGAGGCATTGCTGCGAGCTTGCTTAAAGGCGAGAGAAAGAGGAGATGGGAATGAACTGTGTGTCACCGTAAGTGATCCATGGACCCCTGACTCCCCGGATCGCCGGGCGATCAGGCGTCGTCGCACTTCTCCACCAGCAGCCTCCCCACCCAAAGCAGAGTCAGAAGGTAGCCGAAATGAGGAGGAAGATCCCGAGGAGCCAGCTCAAGAGGATGAGTAGTTTAGAGTCTTTCCCCTAGCTAGCAAGAGGTCGAGTAGCCGAGTCGTTACGTATTTAATGGTGTGATAATGCTTGGTGTGTGACGTGAGCTGTGGAAGCCATGAGCAAGTGTCCACAGCCTCGTCTTCAGATTGTTTTGCTTTGGTGTGTGAACCCACAGAAAATAATAGTGCATTTATTGGGTGTGAGATATAAAACCCTCGTAAGATTTTAACAAAACTTCAACCCTTCAAAGTACAAACAAGTGAAAGTAGTAAGATGATACTAAATGCTTTCAAATTAACATTTGTTGATTCTGCCAGATGGCCGGAAGAGGAAAAGGATGTGCTGCCAACCCCGCCAACAACAATGATGAGGCATGCAACTCTCATCTTTCTGGAGGCCAGAACCGGGGTGGTCGCCGTGAAGAAGTTGATCCTCTCCACCAAATGCTGGAGAATCAAAATCAGCTCATCCAGAACTTGACTCAAGTAGTGGCCAACTTGCATCAAGTTCCACCTCCACAAGCTGCACCACGCCAACCAAGGTTGAGTGAGTTTCTAGGAACTCAACCTCCAAAGTTTGCAAGTGCTGCTGAACCTCTGGAGGCAGATGATTGGCTGAAGACCATTGAAAGTAAGATGAGGATCATACAATGCCAAGGGCATGAGAGGGTGCTGTTTGCCTCTCATCAATTGCAAGGACCTGCTGCTGATTGGTGGACCGCCTACGTGGCCGCCCATCATGACCCGGAGAGCATCACTTGGGAAGAGTTCAAGCGTAGCTTCCGCAACCATTACATCCCAAGAGGTGAACTCAAAAACAAGAGGAAAGAGTTTTTGGGACTGCAGCAGGGAAACATGACGGTGAGGGAATACCTCACTAAATTCACTCAACTATCCCGTTATGCTCCACGAGACATAGAGACAGATGAGCAGAAACAAGATTGTTTCGTGGAAGGACTTACCGCAGAGATGCAGTGTGCAATGTCCTCCAATGAGTATGAAAGCTTTCAAAAGATGGTGGACAGAGCATTTGTGGTGGAAAGGAAGCTGAAGGCCCTGGAAAATGAGAATAAGAGGAAGGCTGGGTGGTCACATCAAGCCTCAGGGAGCAACACCCGCCCACATATGATGCAGCAACCTACGGGGCAGACGAGCCGTGCTGCGGTACCCTATTCAGCACCAAGAGGGTACAACCCAAACTACAGGCCTCCCGCAGCACCAGCACAGCCGCAACGTCAGTTTGTACAACAGCCTCGCCCCGCATATCCACCTCGACCTGCAGTGCAAGGACCCCCAAACCAACCCCAAGACAACAAGGGCCAAGCATCTAAGATTGGGGTGCAATGTTTCAGCTGTGGTGAAGTGGGGCACTACGCCCATAAGTGTCCAAAGAAGAAGCCCACGCAGCCACAGCAGCAGAACGTAATGAGAGGACGGGTGAACCACGTCACTATGGAGGAAGCACAAGAGGCACCCGACGTGGTAGTTGGTAAGTTTCCTGCCAATTTACACCTTGCAACTCTGCTGTTTGATTCTGGTGCTACCCATTCGTTCATTGCTCAAGGGTTTGTTAAGAAGCATGACCTAGCAACCACACAAATGAACCATATGCTAGCGGTAAACTCTCCAGGTGGAGAAATAAGGACAAGACAAGTGTGTCCCAAAGTGAACCTAGACATTAATGGGGTAGTATTTACCGCTAACCTCATAGTGATCGATTCACAAGGGATAGATATTATTTTGGGTATGGATTGGTTGACCAAACATAAAGGAATCATCCATTGTTCGACCAGAACGGTGGAACTAACTCACCCTAGTGGCACAAGAGTAAAGTTCATAACAATACACGAGCCTAGGAGGGACATTAAATTAAATCAAGTGGAGGTGAAAGTTGAGGAAATCAGGACTATCAGGGAATATCCAGATGTTTTTCCGGAGGAGTTGCCAGGAATGCCTCCCGACCGTGACGTGGAATTCGCGATCGAGCTAGTACCGGGAACAGCCCCGATATACAAGAGACCTTATCGAATGGACTCCAAGCAGCTAGAAGAGCTCAAGGATCATTTGAGAGAATTGACGGAAAAGGGGTATGTTCGCCCTAGTTCCTCACCATGGGGAGCTCCGGTGATATTCGTGCCTAAGAAAGATGGAACCCAAAGGTTATGCATGGATTACCGTGCCTTGAATGAGGTAACCATCAAGAACAAGTACCCATTACCACGCATTGAAGACTTGTTTGATCAGTTGAGGGGAGCTTGTGTGTTCTCGAAAATTGATCTCAGGTCGGGATACCACCAACTCAAGATAAGGCAATCTGATATTCCCAAGACAGCTTTCGTATCTCGGTACGGACTGTATGAATACACTGTCATGCCTTTCGGGCTAACCAATGCCCCGGCATATTTCATGTACCTCATGAATAAGGTATTCATGGAATATCTGGACAAATTTGTGGTGGTTTTCATAGATGATATTCTCGTCTTCTCCAAAGATGAAGAAGAACATGAGAAACATCTAAGGTTGGTGTTACAGAGGCTGAGAGAACACCAACTATATGCCAAGTTGAGCAAGTGTGAGTTTTGGCTAAAAAGAGTTCCCTTTTTAGGACATATAATCTCGGAGGGAGGAATCTCCGTAGACCCCGCCAAAATCGAAGATATCCAGAAATGGAAAACCCCTGAAAATGTCGGGGAAGTTCGAAGCTTTTTGGGATTGGCTGGATACTATCGACGGTTTATTGAGGGATTCTCCAAGATCTCGAGACCTCTCACCAAACTGTTGGAAAAGGGAATCACATTCACCTGGACGCCACAGTGTGATACGAGCTTTCAGGAGCTAAAGAAGAGATTGACAACAGCCCCCGTATTGGTTATGCCAGATATGCAGAAGAATTTCACGGTGTACTGCGATGCCTCTGGAAACGGGTTGGGATGTGTTCTCATGCAAGAGGGACATGTCGTGGCATATGCATCCCGGCAGCTTCGGAAGCACGAGAAGAACTATCCTACACATGACCTAGAACTAGCTGCAGTGGTACACGCGTTGAAAATTTGGCGGCACTATTTGATGGGGAAGAGGACAGAGATATATACGGATCATAAGAGTTTGAAGTACATATTCACACAGCCAGATCTCAACCTTAGACAAAGGAGATGGTTAGAGCTAATCAATGACTTTGATGTAGGCATCAACTATCATCCCGGGAAAGCAAACGTCGTAGCCGATGCCTTGAGTCGGAAAGCACAGGTCAATAAGTTGAGCTTGAAGGATATGCCTGCAGAATTGAAGGACGAGGTTATAAGGCTCAATCTATGTCTAGTAAATAGTGGTGAAGCCATCGCCATGGAAGTGGACTCCACACTTGAGCGAGACATACGCGAGGGACAAAAGAATGATGAGAAGATACAAGAGATCAGACAGCTCATCAAGGAAAATAAAGCTCCTGGTTTTAGAGAGGATGAACAAGGAACGGTGTGGCACGGGAAAAGGATCTGTGTGCCAGAAGTAAAGGAGATTCGTAAATTAATTTTGAAGGAGGCTCACGATTCCGACTATTCCATTCATCCTGGGAGTACGAAGATGTATCAGGACCTTAAAAGCAGGTATTGGTGGTATGGCATGAAGCGAGATGTCGCGGAACATGTTGCCCTATGTGACACATGTCAGTTGGTGAAAGCAGAACATCAACGACCCGCGGGATTGCTGCAACCACTCAAAGTGCCTGAATGGAAGTGGGAAGAAATCAGCATGGATTTTGTCGTGGGATTGCCTAGGACCCAATCCGGGTATGATTCAATATGGGTCATTATTGATCGGCTAACCAAGGTAGCTCATTTCATCCCTGTGAAAGAAAGCTACAGCGGATCCAAATTGGCAGAATTGTACATGTCAAGGATTGTGTGTTACCATGGAGTGCCAAAGAAGATAGTGTCGGACCGAGGGACACAGTTCACTTCGAGGTTTTGGCAAAAGTTGCATGAAACCATGGGAACCCATCTGAATTTCAGTTCTGCCTATCATCCCCAAACTGACGGACAGACGGAGAGAACCAATCAGATCCTTGAAGATATGTTAAGGGCGTGTGCACTCAAAAACAATAGAAGTTGGGACAAGAACCTACCGTATGCGGAGTTTTCCTATAACAACAGTTATCAAGCTAGTATGAAGATGTCACCGTTTGAAGCTTTGTATGGAAGGAAGTGCAGAACTCCCCTATTTTGGAACCAAACAGGAGAAAGTAAAGTGTTTGGTCCCGAAGTATTACAAGAAGCTGAGGCGAAGGTGAGGGAGATTCGCAACAATTTGAGGATAGCACAAACACGCCAAAAGAGCTATGCCGATGTACGAAGAAGAGAACTCGTTTTCAGCGTGGGAGACTATGTTTATCTCAAGGTGTCCCCTATCAGAGGACTTCGTCGGTTCAAGGTGAAAGGGAAGTTGTCACCTCGATACATCGGACCCTTTCAAGTTTTGGAAAGAAAAGGCGAAGTGGCGTACCAACTAGAGTTGCCGGTTCATCTGTCGGACGTGCACGATGTGTTCCATGTGTCGCAACTCAAGAAATGTCTGAGGACGCCTGAGGAGGTGTTACCCATGAACGAAGTGGATGTAGCTGAGGATTTGTCTTATGCCGAGCAACCATACAAGATTTTGGAGACAATGGAACGCCTCACCAGAAATAAGAGAATCAGGATGTGCAAGGTGCAGTGGAAGCATCACTCAGAAGAGGAAGCCACCTGGGAACGGGAAGATGAGCTTAAGGCACAATTTCCGGAATTGTTTTCTTAGAAACACCAATCTCGAGGACGAGATTTCTTTTAAGGGGGGTAGAGCTGTAACACCCCAAATTTTTAGTCAAGATTCAACTTTTGGATTTAGAACCATAAACCATGTTCAGAGGGGGATTTAAAAATTTTTGGACGTGTTGCATGTTTTGCAAAAATTCAAATTCAAACTGGAATTCAAATTAGACTCAAAACAGAAAAGAAATGGAAAAAGAAAAAGGAAAACCGGAAAAAAAACTGGCCAGTGGGCCGAAACCTCAGCCGGCCCAGCTAACCCCCGCGCAGCCCGCCCCCGCGCGCGCCGCGCTGCCCCTCGCTGACATGTGGGACCCGCCTGTCATCCCTAACCCCGCGACCCCGGACTTCTCCCCGCGCGCGCGCGATCGCAACCGATCGGGAAACCGCGTCCCGCAGCCGAATTCTGGAACCTGAGGACTCTAACTCGATCACAACAGAACCACCGCCCTCCCCCGGCTATAAAAGCAACCGATCCGATCAGTTTTTCGCACGCGATCGCCGATTTTCACTCCGGTGAGCACCGAGACTTCGCCGGTGAATTCTGGCCGATCTAAGCTCGGAAACTCTGATCTAACTCGTTGGTCTTGATCCACCGCCTCCGGGGAACTTTGCAGGTGCAGAAAACCCGAAGACTTACGGTGCAAATCCAGCTCCGACGAGCTTCGCCGTGGTTTTGCCTCGGACCTCGCCGCCGAGCACTTTCCAGGACCCCCGAGCTCGAGAAAACCCCCGAGGTGAGATCCCTGACCTCCCCTCTACCGATCTAGGCCATAAGATCACAGTTCTAGGCAGAATTCTCGAGGATCCGAAAGTTTCCGGCGAGATCGCCGCTTCCCGCCGCCGTGCGCCGCCGGCAGCGCCGCCCGCGCTCGATCAGAGCGACGTGGCCGCTTGTGCGCCGTTTATTTTAAATCGCACGGTAGACTTTAAAACCCCGCGTACCGGTTCGATGTTATAATCTCAGCCGTCGGTTTAAAATCAGACGGTCCACGTCAGCCCCGCGTTATAAAGACTGGAATTCTTACGTGCTACCCCCTGGGGTTCTCTGGAATTGAGAGCTAGCCCCGGAAACTTCAGATCTAGCCCCTGGAACTCCAGAAAATCATGTAAATTCATTTAAAAATCAGTTTTAGCCCCTGGACTTAATAGAAATTAAGAAAAACACCTCTGAAAAGTGTAGCTAGACCCCTGGAAATTATGAAAATAATATTATAGACCCTGTAATGGGGTGAATTCATTATTTTAGCCCTGTTTAGTATTTAATTTAGAAAATTGAATATGTAACTAGTGTTTAAATATTAAAAAGGGGGACAAACCTAATTGTCAAAATTATTAAAAACTTTCTTAGTACTTAGAAAACTTTGGAGTGAGATAAAAATATATTTTTGGGGCTGAAATAAATCTGTTTCATCTATTATTCACATTTAATAGTATAGGGACACATTTTTAAGTAAAGAATAGTTAAAGAAAAATAGGGAAAATAATTATGAAATAATATACATCAGAAGCCAAGGTCAAAATATGATCTTAAATTATTTAGGACCAGAACCTAATCTGTTTAGGTAGTGTGTATTACTAATTTAATAATAAAATGCACAATTATGCATAAGAATATAAATCTGAAAATATAGAAACTAGTAAATGATAAATGGAGTTTCTATAGCACAAAGAATTCAGTTTAGGGTTGATAGAAATTATGAAGGCACATATGGAGAAGAAAAATACTTTTCATACATACTTGGTAGTTTAATATATAAGGAATTTATTTAAAACTGAAACACACATATATACATGTATATATATATATAGTATGTGAGTATAAATATGAACACCAAAGTAGGAATCCTACACATGTAAATGAAAGTGTATGCAAGCCCCAAATCAACACACATAGAGTATCCACAACACATAAAATGGTAAAGAAACTTTCATAAATGTGAATGTGTGGTTTGTATGAAGTAGAAGTGTGAACTATGTCTTATGATTGTTGTTTTTCTTTTGCTATGTGTGATGGTATGAAGTAGAACCTGCTCAAGAACAAGTTATTCAATTCCAAGACCAAGACTACCCATTTCAAGAGCAGCAAGAAGGAGGCAAGTGTCCTTGACCACTTTGATCCTATGCTAGGATGTGTAGATAGAATTATTTGCATTGTCAAGTTAAATATGAAACCCATGCTAGGAAGTTTCCCTAGAATTGCATTACCTTGTTTCCTTGAAGCTTGGGTTGGGATTTATTTTGTCATGTCATTTATACACATGCATATGCTTAGCCATGCTTAGAATGGGATATTTGGGACATGAGATCATCAGTTTATATTATCATACTCTTGAATGAGATATTGTGAGTTATGTAGAGGTAGGGATCAAGGCAAGTTGGATGTTTTGGTTGTGTGCTGGGTGCACGAGACTTGGGTTTGTGTTTAGTACTTGCCTGGATCCTAAGGACCGGTTCATGGAGCATGTAACCCGGCTTTACAGTGCCAACCACATGCTGAGATGGGGCAGCTTGGCCAATTAATTAGGTGTATCCCCGGCGTAGTATGGGTGTGTTAGATGGTGCGGGGAGTAGGTGTCAGCTGGACTACCATATGAACCGCAAGGCTCAAGAGGGGGCCACTGCAGCGGGGTTGGAGCCTCTTGTATGCTGTTAGGGGTGAAACCTCAGTGGGCCCACGCTCGTCGGGAATCCCTTTGTAAAGGCTTCGTAGTGATCTCTTGGCCGCACACCTGGGAAGTGTGAATGTGGATCGTAGCCACTGGCATAATGGAGGTTCTTTTAGTCCACCCGGCAACGGGGGATGAAATCACTACTTGTGGGTACAGTGGTACAAACTCTGCAGAGTCAAAACTGTCTTGACAGCCGTGCTCACGGTTAAGAGCGGCCTGGACTTATTCATGATTAGAGGAGTGATGGTTGTTGGAAGTTGTGGATGTTAAGCGGGGAGCTTAACATTGGTAATGATGTTATGGTTATTGGATTACAATGATGGGATGGGAGATTGGAACCATTTCACCTGTGTAGTAATGTAGGTGCTTAATAAGCTAAGGTGATAGGTATTAATTGCGTAGTGCTTTAACCATGAGTTCAACCTCTCCTTGTTCTAGCCATGCATGATATAATTTTCCCACACTTGCTGAGTACCATTGGTACTCAACCTTGCATATTTGTTGGTTTATACTGCTGCTCAGGTCAAGATAATGAGGTGGTGTATAATGACCAAGATTTTGGACCCGAGGAAGGATTTTAGGTTCATGAAGACCCCCGGGCAACGCCTGTGATGGAGCCCTAAATAATAATATTCCGCTGCTAGTTTATTTACTTGTGATGAACTTATTATTGTCCATCGAGACATTTATTTTGTAAGACTTACTTATATTCGACACCTGGCTTGTAATAAATGATGCTTCACTATTTGTCATCACCTGTATGAGAAAATGATCCTGGCATACATGTGATATTCACTTGGTTGTTCTTCGGAAAAACCGGGTGTGACAACCCGACCACAAAAGCCTCAAGTGCATATTCACTCAGAAGGAGTTGAACATGAGGCAGCGAATATGGTTAGAATTGATAAAGGATTACGAAATAGAGATCCATTATCATCCGGGTAAGGCAAACGTAGTGGCGGATGCGCTGAGCCGCAAGTCACACGTCAACAGTCTGACCATCACACCGTTGGAAGAGAGCGAACCACCACTACATGTGATTCCACACTGAGCTCTCTACAACCTAGCTTTGATCCCCACCATCCGTGAAGAGATAGTGGCAGCCCAGAAGAATGACAAAGTCATGTCACATTTGCGGAGACGTGTAGACAGTGGGGAGCTGAAATGTTTCTGGAAGGACGGAGACGGCGTCCTATGGTTCAAGGACCGGATCGTCGTACCCCGAAACCCGGAATTACGGAAGAAAATCTTTGATGAGGCTCACTTATCAAAGTTTTCTATTCACCCCGGCAGCAACAAAATGTACCAAGAGCTCAAAAGCAAGTTTTGGTGGACACGGATGAAGCGTGGGACTGCAAAATACGTGTCCGAGTGTGATACATGTCGAAGGGTGAAGGCAGACCACATGCGGAAACCGGGACTGCTGCAACCACTGGGCATTCCTGCTTGGAAGTGGGAGGACGTGAGCATGGATTTCATCGTCGGTTTACCCACCACCTTGCAGAAACATGATTCTGTGTGGGTGATCGTCGATCGGCTCACCAAAGTTGCCCATTTCATCCCGGTTAACACAAACTATAATGCCAAGAAGTACGCTGAACTATACATCTCACGGATCCTATGCTTGTACGGCGTACCCCGTACCATCATATCGGATCGGGGCACTTTATTTGTGTCCCGTTTTTGGGAGCAGCTACACGCTGTCTTGGGGACGAAGCTGATCGGTAGTTCAGCCTACCACCCACAGACGGATGGGCAAACGGAGCGGGTAAATCAAATCTTAGAAGACATGCTACGAGCTTGCGCTATCAACCACGGCAAGAATTGGGATGATCACTTGCCGTTAGCCGAGTTCTCGTACAATAATGGGTACCAAGCCAGCACCAAGATGGCACCTTACGAGGCGCTATACGGTAGGAAGTGCCGCACACCATTGAACTGGTGTGAATCTGGCGAAAGGGTTACCTTCGGGATTGACCTTGTCAACGACGCGGAGGAAAAGGTTTGACTAATTCAAGCGAACCTAAAAGCCGCTCAATCCCGTCAAAAACAGTATGTGGACCGGAGAAGGCGTCCATTACAATTCGAAGTTGGAGATCATGTATACCTACGGGTGTCTCCGATGAAGGGCGTAAACAGATTTGGGGTGAGAGGAAAGTTGGCACCCTGATTCATCGGTCCATTCCAGATTACCGAAAGATGTGGATCAGTGGCATACCGACTAAAATTACCAGAAGCACTTTCCGGTGTGCATGACGTCTTTCACATTTCCCAGCTGAGGAAGTGTCTCAATCTATCAACTACCGTTCAGCTGGAAGACATTGAAGAACTTCAACCGGATCTCACCTATCGGGAGGAACCGGTGGAGATTATTGATGAAAAGGCCCGAACCACACGCAACCGTACGTTGTGGTTCTACAAGGTTCTATGGAGTAATCACTCCATGGACGAAGCGACATGGGAGAGCGAAGAATTCCTTCGCACTAACTACCCCGAATTTTTCACATCGCATATCCGGTAATTTTCCACCGTCCTCTCTCTCATTTTCACCTTATAATCTCGGGACGAGATTCTTTTAAGGGGGGAGGAATGTAAGGGCCTCAGTTTTTGACACACATTTGCAGTGTTCATCACCACACCACACACCTTATTTGAGGAAGGATGATGAACACAAATGAAGAGCAAGTAACAATTATCAACATGCTCATTAGAGAACAAACTCACACATTGCCAAAGTGGTATTTCACACATGTGATATAAGGGGGCTGGACATATGAAAACTCCTATACATTGCTAAGGATGTCCATGCCAAGTTTCACCCAAATTCAAAACCTTTTTGAGGTCATTTTGGGTATAGTTAGGAAGAGGGCAGTTTGAAACCACATTCAAATTCAAACTGTTTGATCCCATGAATTTAAAAGTGGGAGGCATATTATTACTCAACACATCTTTGTGAGCCCACACACCAATTTTCACTCCATTTGGAGTTGATCTTGACATGAGCTAAGTGGGACAAATTCAAACTTTATTTGAATTCAAAACTGAACATGTGCTGAGATTCACTCAAACCAAACCCCATTTGAATCCTATTCAATTCGAATGGCTCAGGGGTGAATAATTTGAATCACCAGGGGTATTATGGGGTTCACTGTTTACAACAGTGATTAGGAGTAAATTTCAGAGGTTAAAACTGGAAGTGGGACCCACATGTCAGCCACTGCTCAGATCAAACCGACTGAGACTTTTCTCACTCGGGTCGTCGAGCCGCCGCTGCGATCGCCACCGAGGGCAGCCGCCGCGCCAGCAGCTGCTTGCCCACGCGCCGGCGTGAGGCGGTGCAGAGCCTTCTTAAGGCACCTGTCCCCCTCCTCGGCCGAGGCATCGCCGTTCTTCCCCGCAAGAACTCAGCGCCGGCCGAAGTTTTCTGCAGCTCGGAATCGATAGGAGAACGCCGATCACAGCTCCCTCCGTCCACTCCAGAGCCCCAGCAAGCTCCCTGCTGCTAGAATTCAGTTGAAACCGATTGATATCGGCTGTGCCGAAAGATCAAATTCGGGACTTGGAACCACCGAACCTCGGGCTCCCGTGGACAGCCCAACCAGGGCGTTGTCACGCCCGAGCCAAGGCACCCTTGGACGCACCAGTGACCGGTGCTCCTCACCCCCGAGCCACAGCTCGAGTGGTTGCTCACCGGCGGCAAATTTCCATTTTCCCCTTTCTGTGTGCAGAACGACCTTCGGGTGCGGTTCTGTCAAATTCGTGCTCTAGAAAGGATTAGAGGGCCTCAATCCGCTCTCACACAAGCTAGACACGGTAACGCACAAGTTGCCTTCACAACTCTTGGCCGGAGAACCTCTGTACCCGGCGTAATTCGATGTCTGCCAATGGCGGAATGAACGGGCGGCATCGGGCGCACGATGAGGACCTATTTCGGGCCTTCCCTGAGCTGTCTCGAGCTCATGTCGACCTTCTCTGAGGTCCACTGATGCTTCCCGACCGGTTCCTCGAGTAGTTGGGGTGCTAGGGAAGTCAGCCGACGTGGCCGAAGTCTTTCTGAGGTGGCGGCTCGTCGCCGACCATGCTTATTTGATCCACCTAATGGTGCGATTAGTGAAACTGTTCCAGAGAAAATAGAAAATGTTCAGAAACATTTTCAGAATTTGCTCTGAAATTGTTTAGCTCATATCTTTAGTTAGGAACTTCCAAATTAAGTGAGACCAACCCCATTAGAACCCTCTGAAAATCTAGTTTTAAGAAAGTCATAGTTTGTTTCATGAAAATCCTTAGAGCACCCTAAGAGTTCCAATTAAGGTCAAGGACATAATTAATTGTGGAGGGCTCAATTGAGCTTTACTGCAACTAAAACTTGACCAAGTCTATTTTTAGGTTGTAACCAAGCCAGAGTAAAAGTTTCAGTCATTGGGCTTGTCTAGTAAGAGTTATAGACTTCACAAGATTAAAAGTAAATACAACTGCATTTAAATTGCTACATATATTGCTTCTATCATGTAGTCACTAAGATCGAGGAGGAACCCGAAGTCCTAGACTTCGTAACTCCGGAGGAGCAGCTAGCCTACGACCAAGAGCAGCAAGGCAAGCTCCGGTTTGCATTAACCTTTTTATAAATGTTTATTGTTTTGAGCACATCTTTGATTACTTTATTCTTTGCATTAGAGTCCTGTTTGGAAACCCAACTGCATAGCCAAGAAAACCATGGGTTGGGTTTAGGATTCCGAACCCCGTTAGCTACTGCAATGCTAAGATAGAGTAGGATTCGGTACAAGTCGAGTAGTTGGAACTACTCGCGAGCATAGGCTAGGGGCACTCGACTCGGGTAGAGATAGCACATGATATACATGGCAAGAAAGATGAGACCGAGCGGAGAGTAAGGGCAACAGGACTTTGGGGCCTGTGTGCTATAGCTCCGCTTGTGTCGAATGAGGACCGAGCCGTGTGCGGGCCTGTTGAACAAGCTAGAACAGTACCGAAGACCTACCGGCTATATGGGAACCGGGAAACTGATGTAACTCGGGTAGCTGGGTGTTGAGGCATAGCTGGTCTTTCAGAGGGTAAGTTGAGAGCTCGAGGTGTAAATCGGCTGGCGGCACTGAGATGCGCGTGCAGAGACCTCTTGCTTGGGACGATTGGACCGGTTCAACATTTGGCTAACGGGTGAAAGGTAGTCACGTACGGAGTCCGTGATGGTTGTTGTAGACAACATCGAGTACGGGCGTACGTGACGGGTTGTTCGGGTAACCCTGCAGGTGTAAATCGATTATAATCGCCGTCCCTTGCGGTCAGTGAGTACCACTTGTTCACTGTACCGTGACGTAGAAAGAACAGGCTAGTTGCATGTTAAAATGTTGCTGATTGAAAGATGTAAATGATTGTTAATGATTTGCTGTAGTCTAGAGCTAACTAAAGTTCTTTTCAACTTTGGGCAAAGTAGATGAGAGAAATGCGTTTCTTGTTTGATTGCGGCTCTCTCATGTGCCTTAGCTTAAGGTTCTCCACCACCTGTTGCTAAAACTTGAAAGTAAGGTTCCACTAATTAGGCGAGTCCTTTGCAAATTATTTTATCTCATGTACCCATCACCCCTCATGTAGAAGTTCCATGTTTAGGCGAGACGGGTCAGACTTGCTGAGCCTTCGTGCTCACTGCTTGTGTTTGAAGCTTTTGCAGGGTTCTATGTGGAAGGGACTCCCGAAGAGGAGACGGAACCTCAGGAGGGGAACACCGTCGAGTGGGAGTCGTGCACGCCACAGAGTTAGTGGGTGTGTGTGCTAGCAAGGACACGTTCAAGGGCTGATCGTGCACTTGATGCTTAGTCTACGCCCGCGAGTGTAGACTGAACTTATTTTGATGTAAACATGTTCATAACTTGTTTATGTAATAAAATTTCGCTTCCGCTTTGTACCTTTGACGTGTGTTATACGGTGCTGTGCAACGCAGCACCCCTCAGCGTGATCCTGGCTCGACAGGACCTTGGGATCGTGCCAACCGGGTTACGGGGTACGACGATCCGGTCCTTGAACCATAGAACACCGTCTCCGTCCTTCCGGAAACATTTCAGCTCCCCACTGTCTACATGTCTCCGTAAATGCGACATGCCCTTGTCATGTTTCTGAGCTGCCGCTATCTCTTCACGGATGGTGGGGATCAAAGCTAGGTTGTAGAGAGCTCCATGTGGAATCACATGCAGTGGTGGTTCGCTCTCTTCCAACGGCGTGACGGTCAGATTGTTGACGTGTGACTTGCGACTCAGCGCATCCGCCACAACGTTTGCTTTGCCGGGGTGATAATGGATCTCTATTTCGTAATCCTTTATCAGTTCCAACCATCTTCACTGCCTCATGTTCAGCTCCTTCTGAGTGAATATGTACTTGAGGCTCTTGTGGTCGGTATATAAATGTACGAGGTTACCGAGTAGGTAGTGCTCCACATTTTCAGTGCAAATACCACGGCAGCGAGCTCCAAGTCGTGAGTTGGATAATTATGCTCATGGTTTCTAAGCTGCCGTGATCCATACGCGAACCCTTCGGTCTTGCATCAGCACACATCCGAGCCCAATGCCGGATGCATCGCAGTACACATCGAACGGTTTTGTTGTGTCTGGCTGTGCCAAAACTGGTGCTGATGTCAGGTGCTTCACTAATGCCTTAAATGCTGCTTCACATGCTGGACTCCAAACATATTTGGTAGCCTTCTTCAGCAGCTCTGTCATCGGCTTGGCAATCTTCGAGAAGTTCGGAATGAACCTCCGATAATATCCCGCGAGCCCGAGGAAACTCCGTACCTCGTGAACAGTCCTCGGGGACTTCCAATTCAGCACTTGAGTGATCTTACTCGGGTCTACAGCGATACCCTCTGCTGAGATGATATGCCCGAGAAAAGGCACTTGCGATATCCAGAATTCACACTTGTTGAATTTCGCGTATAGCTTGTGATCCCGCAGACGTTGCAAGACTATACGCATATGTTTCTTGTGATCTTCCTCCGACTTGGAATATACCAGTATGTCATCGATGAAGACCACGACAAACTTGTCCAGCTCCGGCATGAATACCGAGTTCATTAGATACATGAAGTGAGCTGGAGCATTGGTGAGGCCGAAGGACATGACCAGGTACTCATAAAGTCCGTACCTCGTCGAGAAAACCGTCTTCGGAATATCCTCAGCCCGTATATTAATCTGATGGTACCCGGATCTTAAGTCCATCTTGGAAAAGATCTTTGCTTCGACCAACTGATCAAACAATATGTCGATCCGTGGCAACGGGTACTTATTCTTGATGGTTACGGTGTTTAGTGGACGATAGTCCACGCAAAGATGCAACGTCTCGTATTTCTTCGTCACAAATAATGCCGAACAGCCCCATGGTGAGGAGCTCGGCCTAGTAAAACCCTTCTCCAGCAGGTCCGTTAGCTGGGTGTTCAATTCAGCCAACTCCTTGGGCGCCATCTTGTACGGCCTTCGGGATATTGGCACGGTTCCCGGTGCAAGTTCAATCTTGAACTCCACTTCTCTATCCGGCGGCATCCCCGGTAAATCATCCGGGAACACGTCAGGGAACTCTTGGACCACTGGAATATCTTCCAATCTGATGGTTGTGGATTGATAGACACTTGGAAGTTTTATTTCTGGACTGTCCAGAAATAAGGAGTGAGATTTGTGCACTTCTGAGTTCAAGTGCACAACTCGGAGGACGGTGTCTAAAACAGCGCCGTGGCGGGTTAACCACGACATCCCTAGGATGACATCGACCTATTTTCCCTCTAAAATTATGAGAGACGTAGGGTATACTCTAGCCTCTAAGCACAATGGCGCTTTTGGGACCATCATTCTTGCTGAAATTTTCCCACCCGGTGAACAGATCACATAAGGACTATCAGTGGGTAGTATTTGCAAGCTATATCTATCAATGAAAGCTTGGCTAATGAAGCTATGCGTGGCGCCTGAATCAAACAACACTATGGCGGGATGCTGGTGGAGTTGGAACATACCCGCAAGGATTGGCTCACCCTCCGGCACGTCCTCTATGGCAAGTTGGTGGACAGTGCCGGGCCTCGGGTTTGCCCGCCGCGCATTTCTAGGGTTCCGGGGCTGATTCCTCCCCGGAAACTGCGGTGCCACTCCGACTCCTTGCCTCTCCGGACAACTGCTGGCGAAGTGTCCTGGCCGACCACATTTGTAGCATGTGGCTGCTGCTTGTGCGGTGCTCAGGGGACGAAAGCCCGGCATGCGCTGCTGAGGTACATACGCACGCGGCATCGCCCGCTGTTGCTGTTGTTGTTGCAGAGGTGGTGCTGTCAATGCTGGCCTGAACGCCGGTGAAGAATAGGGCCGACTGCGGAATGGCATCGACCTTTGTGGTGGCTGCCAGCATGAACCTGATGGTGGGCGATTCACCATCCGAAATTTCTGAGAAGGACCGCCTCCTTCTCCGCTGCTTTGCGGCGCGCTTCGCTTTCTTTCCGTCGCCGCTAACTCCTTGCCGGAGTCCTCCTGGGAAATCGCAGCATCAATAATGTCGTTGAGGCTGCCGCGATTGAACATCGCCAATTTGTCCTTCAGCAGCGGGTTAAGCCCCTGGTAGAAGTGGTCCCGCCGCTTCTCGTCAGTATCGGCGTGATATGACGCGTAGAGCGCGAGATCGTTGAACGCCCTGGAATATTCCAGCGCGTTCTGGCTCCCTTGTTGCAGGTGTAAGAATTCCTGCGTCTTCCTCTTCATCAGACCCGGTGGTATGTGATAGGCCCTGAAGGCCGTCCGGAACTCCGCCCAGGTCATAACACGGTCGGTGGGCTGTGAAGCACATAAGTTTGCCCACCACGCGCTCGCAGATCCCTGGAGCTGTTGGACCATGAACTGAGTCTTGCGCTGCTCACATAGTTGGAGCAGCCCGAACTTCATATCTATCGTGCGGAGCCAGTTGTCCGCATCGAGGGGTTCATCCGCCCTTGAGAATACCAGGGGATGAGTCGCTAGGAAGTCGGAGTAGGAGCTCTGTTGACGCTCCTCACGGTCTTGACGTCTCTCTGGGCGAGATGTATTGGCGATGAGAGTTTGCAGCAACTCCGTGTGCTGCTGATGAGAACCCGCCATTGCCGCCACGATGTCGGCCAATGTAACCGTTGGCGGTGGCGGTGTTTGCTGTTGTTGTTGTTGCTGTTGCTGCTGCTGTCCCGAGGAGTCCTCGGGAGGCTGTTGGGAGGTTTCTCCCCCTTGACTGGAACCCCCAACGTCTGGGTTGGCACGAGTACGAGTCATTCTAAAATTCAAACAGCAGCGATCAGTACATGTCATACTTAAAATTCCATATGCAACAGTAGGTATTTAAGTGACACATGAATAATTTGTACAACATTCACATATATTGATAAAGCATAAACTTTGTAAAAGATACTTTATTCTCGGTTCTTCGAGAAGTCGTGCTCATGTCGTCACTACCTATACATACACTACTGCCTACACGACATGTCACCGGTTTCAAAAGTTGGGGTTACACTACTCTAGCTGCCCTACTTGACAACTGTAACCCCCTACTCGGAGTAGAACTCAACCTCCTGCGGGTCGTCCTCCTCCGGTACCTCTGCTGGTGGCTCCGGATCTACCACCTCTTCTCCCATCTCAGGTTCTCCCATTGCCGGAAGACCCAAGACCACCGGTATGCCCAATACCGGAGGTACGAGGTCCTGCAATGCATGCACCTCGTCCATGGCCTGATTGTAGTCTTCTTCCCAGCCTTGCCCTTCCTCAATAGCATCGTCCCGCTCTTGAGCAAGGTCCTCATTCTGCTGGGTTAGAGTTTGCACCAGTTCCTGCAATGCCGCGATGTCGACACGGCTTTTCTTCTTCGCCTTCTTCAGACGATGCAACTGATTATGCTGCTCGTTCAGTCGCTTGATCGTCGGAAGGAGCACATTGCGGAGTGCGCTGTGAGCACTCTCTAAATGGTCTCCCCGTCTTGTGCTCTCCTTGATCCTTGCGGCGAGATGCTCCATATGAACAGCTTGGCTGTCCATCACGGCCTTTCCCGCCCTCATCTGGAGGCTGAGGTTTGCCTCCGCGGGGTTGTACCTTGGGCAACCCGGGTCTGTTGCCTCCCGGTACCTCCCTTCCCAAACATGATGATCCCGTCCCTCCACCGGAACGAGCGCGTATGGAGTGCCCTCCATAGCCTTCACGTGTAGTTGGCAGAAACGTGACATGGTGTCACGGGCTGCCACTTGCCACCTTCCCTCTGGTTGTCTACCTCTCACCGTGACGGTGAACGGCACCCAACCGGGTGGCGTAGGTCCTGTAGGGACTTCGACATGGATTGTCCGCGTCTTGTTCCTCTCCTCGCTTTCTTCCTTGGCGAAGTACTGCGGCATATGGTTGTACCCGAAATACAGAAGCATCTCCCTCAATACTTCCGGATAGCCGCTGTGGTGAGAACAGTGAGATTCCACCCGCCCATCTGTAAAAATACATTTGAGAAATGTCTAATATTTATTTAAACAGTAAACCATTGAGTTATAACACCAAACATGTCATTGAACTCATAAAACATGGAAATATAGTTCAAATTTAAACAAATTTTACTACTGATCTGCTGTCCAACATGACAGCCCTGACCAGTTTCCATCTCAACCTGATTTAGGCCATGCTAAAAGCAAAATCAATTCTGGAGCTCAACATAAAAGTTAAAGCTAACTTCAATAGCTTTCCAGAAATTATTTGCTTGGACTAAGATCTGTCTTGTTCCAAAAATTATGAGATGCCAAAGTTAACAGAATTTCTGGAGAACATTGGACAGCACCTCCCTGCTTTAGGTACTGATTTGATCCAAGAATTCCAGTTAATTCTGTTCCCAATCTTACAAAAATTTATGTTACAAAGTTGTAACCCATCTCATAAGATTTCTATAAATACCTCATTTTCTATTTTTGGATTTTTATGCAGGAAGTTATGCTCAATTTACAGAGAGTTTACAGAGAGTCTTTGCTCTGCCCTGTTTTCTGGACAGTTTCAACTCTAGTGCATTTTTCGATTGGTTAAAAGATGAAACACCTCTGGACTTCAACATAAGAGTTGTAAAGCTCTTCCAAAGCTTTCCAGAAATGTATCATATGACCCCAACTTCGAAATAACTCAATCTTTAACCTCTTATTAACTTCAGCCTTAATTTAGCTGAAAACAGAGTGCTCTGTCCTTAACAACCTATAAGTTGAAACTTGTTAACTTTGAGTATCCTAATTGAGGGAAGGAGTTACATCAAGTTTTAGTTCTCCGGATCAAAGATTTCCAGTTTTACAATGAAGTTGTTCATTTAGTGGAGTGTGACGTCGAAGCGTCACCAAAGCATGTCGGTACTACGTCCTCACAAAGAAAAAACTATACCGAACTTAGCCGGCTTCGTTAGTTCAGTGGCACTAAACGTCACTCGCACACGGATGCTACACGTCTATCATTTCGTGGTTAGACTACCTGCAGATAATTCGCACAGTCGTCAGACTCGGCTGCACACCGAGCCCGGTATCCATACAGTTCGTACACCCGGCCGTCATCACTCGCCCGGGTGTTCTCAAGAAAAACACGCCTTGAGCTACGTGTTCACGTTTTAGACCACGTGACGGGGTCTCCCAAATTGCACCATGCACGCCAGGGACAGACGTTGCTCGAATACCCCAAACGACGTGAAGAGTCGTAGAGGATATTAAAGCGGGTCGCGTTACCTGCCACCCGTGGGGCTCCACCCTTCAGCTTGTGCGCACTGGTGGACAGCGCTTACATACACCCCCAAGACATCAAGTGTCCCGAGATGCATGAGTTTCCGACATAATAAAATAGGTTAGTATGCCAGTTTCTATACACTAATAACATCCTTATATGGGCTACTAACTCGTTCCTCACTGGATTTTTGAAAAAGATGACCTTTGTAGTGCGTTAAACCTCAAGCGAGCTCTGATACCAACACTGACATGACCCCACGGTCTTGTCGAGCCAGGATCACGCCGAGTGATGCTGCGTTGCACAGCACCGAATAACACACATCAAAGGTACAAAGCGGAAGCAAAACTTTTATTACATAAAGTGGTTTATGAACATTTTTACATCAAAATAGGTCCAATCTACACTCACGGGCGTAGACTACGCATTAAGTTCAACGTTCAGCCCCTGAACGTGCCCTTGCTAGCACGCACGCACAGTAACACGGCGGCGTGCACGACTCCCACTCGAAGGGATTCCCCTCCTGGGGTTCCGCCTCCTCCTCGGGAGTCCCTTCCTCATAGAACCCTGCAAAAGATTCAAACACAAGCAGTGAGCACGAGGGCTCAGCAAGTCTTACCCGTCTCTCCTAAACATGGAACTTCAACATGAGGGTTGATAGGTTAAATGAGGTAAAAATCATTTGCAAGGACTCGCCTAATTAGTGGAACCTTACTTTCAAGTTTTAGCAGCAGGTTGTGGAGAGCCTTACGCTAAGGCACATAAGAGAGCCGCAATCAAACAAGAAACACATTTCTCTCATGTACTCTGCCCAAAGTTGAAAGGAACTTTAGTTAGCTCTAAACTACAACAAATCATTAACAATCAAAGTCCGTATTTCAATCAGCCACATTTTAACATGTAACTAGCCTGTTCTTTCTACATCACGGTACAGTGAACAAGTGGTACTCACTGCCGCGAGGGGCGGCAATTATAATCGATTTACACCTGCAGGGTTACCCGAACAATCCGTCACGTATGCCCGTACTCGATGTTGCCTACAGCAACCATCACGGACGCCGTACTCAAACACCTTTCACCCGTTAGCCAAATGTTGAACCGGTCCAATCGTCCAGAGCAAGAGGTCTCTGCACGCGCATCTCAGTGCCGCCAGCCGATTTACACCTCGAGCTCTCAACCTACCTTCTGAACGACCAGCTATGCCTCAACACCCAGCTACCCGAGTTACATCGGTTTCCCGGTTCCCATATAGCCCATTGGTTTTCCAAACAAGACTCTAATGCAAGGAATTATAATACTCAAGTAAGTGCTCAAAACAATAAAAATTTGTAAAAAGATTAATGCAAACCGGAGTAACGAAGTCTAGGATTTCGGGTTCCTCCTCGACCTTAGTGACTACATGATATAAGAGTACATGTATCAATTTAAATGCATTTGCATTGAGTTTAAACTTATGAAGTTTGTAAGTCCCACTAGACAGACTCCAGGACTCTGGAATTTTTACTGTGGCTTGGTTACAACCAAAACATAGACTTGGTCAAGTTTTAGTTGCAGCAAAGCTCATTTGAGCCCTCCACAAATAATTATGTACTTGACCTTAATTGGAGTCTTTAGGGTGTTCTAAGGATTTTCATGGAACAAGCTATGACTTTCTGAAAACTAGATTTTCAAAGGGTTCTAATGGAGTTGGTCTCACTTAATTTGAAGGTTCCTAGCTAAAGATATGAGCTAAACAATTTCAGGGAAATTTCTGAAAATGTTTCTGAACATTTTCTATTTTCTCTGGAACAATTTCACTAATCCCACCATTGGGTGGATCAAATGAGCTCAAATGGATCTGAAATTTTTATGGTAGTTCAGGGATATTTTCGTGAAAATCCCAGCAAAATTTCAGAATTTTCCTCCAAGGGATTCTCCAGTTAAAATTCCAAACATTTTAAATTTTGAGGAATTAATTCTGGAGAATTAAGGATTTTCATGAAGTGAAACTTCTTTTGCTTGAAAGTACTCAGAGAGCTGAATCCAACAAAATTTGGTTCACTCGATTTGGAGTTTACTAGCCAATGTTATGAGGGTTCGAAGTTTGAATGAAATCTGAAAATCGGGGAAAAGTTTAAATCTGCTGGTGGGCCACGGGAACACGTGTTGTGCGCTGAGGCGTCAGCACACCGGGGTCTACGGAGGTTTTGCACGCCAGCACACCGGATCCTAGCCGCAGCCTGATCCCGATTTAAAATATGAGCCGCTGCCAGCTGGGTCCCACCCCCTTCGTCTACCTCTCGCCGCCCGCGCTCTGCCGCCGCGATGCCTCGCCGGAGAGCTCGCCGGCAGCCTCTGCAGTGCTTCAAACTTCATGATCCTGGCCGCCCCTGCCTACTTCCACTCGGGGAACATGATTCCAGGCTCAGTTCGTCATGAAACTGGCCGGTGCATGGTTGGCGACGAACAGCAGCCTCGGGAGAACTTCGGCCGTGTCGGCCGACCTCCCTAGCACCCCACTCGATCGAGCAAACGGTCGGGAAGCATCAGTGGACCCTAGGAAAGGTCGACATGAGCTCCACGGAGCTCGGGAAGGGTCGTGTTGGGCTGTCACAGTGCGACCTAGGCCGGAAATCGGGATTTCTACCAAAACTCAAAGAACAGCGGTTTCCTCCATGGTTCTTCATGGTTCCTGCTCCTATGGACTCGTACGGGCTACTAGAAGTGATCCTCTCCATGAGAGGATGAGTGATGCGGTGTAGCTTACGAATTTCTCTGATCGGTGCAGACTCCACTCTTGCACACCGTCGCGAAAACATGAAATTCCGGCCTGAGCAGTGTTTGTCACGCCGCCGGAGCTTGCGGGAATGAAAGAGGGGCTGAAGGCGAACCTCTTTGATGTTCACAGCTCGGTGAACGGTGGGCTGTTGTGGCCTGAAGGATGATTCCCGGAGTGGCGGCTCGAGCTGAACCGGCAGAGGAAGGATCGCCGCGGTCGAGCTCAGGGAGGACTGCGCAGAGTCTGGAACCGGCGCGAGGGTGTCGAAGATGGCTTGGCGCACCCGGTGCTGGTCTCAGATCGCCGGGAGGATCACTGGATCGGCCGGGCGATGTGGGATCGAAAGTTCACTCGGGCGGCGAGGAGTTTCCATCTGTTGGGCGAGAGCGCGTCGGGGTAGGGATGGGGAGCACCGGTGACCGCTCGGACGCCTAGATAAGGGCTCCGGAAGTCGGTTCAGTGGCCGTGGCGCCAAGCAGGTGGTGGCGCGGCGGCCTCCCCTCGGTGGCGCTCTCGGGAGAAACTCGGGGACCCGAGCACTGAATGTCCACTCGGTTAGATCTTCTCAGTGGCTGACATGTGGGTCCCAGTTTTCTTTTAACCTCTGAAATTAACTCCAAATCACTGTTGTAAACAGTAAGCCCTAAAATGCCCATTGTGATTTGAATTATTCACCTCTGAGCCATTTGAATTGGTTAGAACTCAAATTGGGTTTGGTTTGACTAAATTTCAGCACATGTTCCGTTTGAAATTCAAATAAAGTTTGAATTTGCCACACTTAACTCATGTCAAGATCAACTCCAAATGGAGTGAAAATTGGTGTGTGACCTCACAAAAATCTGCTGAGTAAGAATATGCCTCCCACTTTTGAATTTATGGGATACAAACAGTTTGAATTTGAATTTGAGTTCAAACTACCCTCTTTCTAGCTATACCCAAAAGGACTTCAAAAAGGTTTGAAATTTGGGTGAAACTTGGCATGTACATTCCTAGCACTGTGTAGGAGTTTTCATATGCCCAGCCCCTATACATCACATGTGGGAAATACAACTCTTGCAATATGTGAGTTTATTCTCTAATGAGCATGTTGATAATGGTTACTTGCTCTTCAAATGTGTTCATCCACTTTCTTCAAATGAGGTGTGGGGTGTGGTGATGAACACTTTAAACATGTGTCAAAAACTGAGGCCTTTACATTGAGTTGATAAAGGATTACGAAATAGAGATCAATTATCACCCCGGCAAGGCAAACGTAGTGGCGGATGCGCTAAGTCGCAAGTCACACGTCAACAATCTGACCATCATACCACTGGAAGAGAGCGAGCCACCATTGCATGTGATTCCACATGGAGCTCTCTACAACTTAGCTTTGATCCCCACCATCCGTGAAGAAATAGCGGCAGCTCAGAAACATGACAAGGGCATGTCGTATTTGCGGAGACGTGTAGACAGTGGGGAACTGAATTGTTTCCTGAAAGATGGAGACGGTGTCCTATGGTTCATGGACTGGATCGTCGTACCCCGTAACCCGGAGTTACGGAAGAAATTTGATGAGATTCACTTGTCAAAGTTTTCTATTCACCCTGGCAGCAACAAAATGTATCATGAACTCAGAAACAAGTTTTGATGGACACGGATGAAGCGGGAAATCGCAAAGTACGTGTCCAAGTGTGATACATGTCGAAGGATGAAGGCAGACCACATGAGAAAACCGGGACTGCTACAACCACTGGGCGTTCCTGCCTGCAAGTGGGAAGATGTGAGTATGGACTTCATCGTCGGTTTACCCACCACGTTTCAGAAGCATGATTCAGTGTGGGTGATTGTCAACCGGCTCACCAAATTTGCCCATTTTATCCCGTCCAACACCAACTACAACGCTAAGAAGTATGCTGAAATGTACATCTCACGGATCCTATGCTTGTACGGCGTACCCCGCACCATCATATCGGATCGGGGAACATTATTTGTATCTCATTTTTTGGAGCAGCTACATGCTTCTTTGGGGACGAAACTGATCCGTAGTTCAGCATACCACCCACAGACAGATTGGCAAACCGAGCAGGTAAATCAGATTTTTGAAGATAGGCTACGAGCTTTTGCTATAACCACGGTAAGAATTGGGATGATCACTTGCCATTAGCCGAGTTCTCGTACGACAATGGGTACCAAGCCAGCATTAAGATGGCGCTCTATGAGGCGCTATACGGGAGAAAACGCCACACACCGGTGAATTGGTGTGAGTCTGGCGAAAGGGTCACCTTCGGGATTGATCTTGTAAACGATGCGGAGGAAAAGGTTTGACTGATTCAAGCCAACCTAAAAGCCACCCAATCCTGACAAAAATAGTATGAGGACCGGAGAAGACGCCCGTTACAATTCGACGTCAGGGATCACGTATATCTACGTGTGTCTCCAATGAAGGGTGTGAACAGATTCGGGATGAGAGGAAAGTTGGCACCGCGATTCATCGGTCCATTCCAGACTACAGAAACTTGTGGATCAGTAGCATACGGGTAGGAATTACCAGAAACACTTTCCTGTGTGCATGACATCTTTCACATATCTCAGCTGAGGAAGTGTCTTAAGCTATCAACTACCTTTCAGCTGGGGGATATTGAAGAACTGAAACCAGATCTCACTTATCGGGAGGAACCGGTTTAGATAATTGATGAAAAGGCCTGAATCACATGCAACCGTACGTTGTGGTTCTACAAAGTTCTATGGAGTAATCACTCCGTAGATGAAGCGACATGGGAGAGCGAAGATTTTCTTCGCACTGACTACCACGACTTTTGCACGTCGTGCATACGGTAATTTTCCACCATCCCCTCTCTCATTTTTCACCTTGTAATCTCGGGACGAGACTCTTTTAAGGGGGGAGGAATGTAAGGTCCTAAGTTTTTTCACACATTCAAGGTGTTCATCACACCACACACACCTCATTTGAGGAAAACTTATGAACACCTTTGAAGAGAAAGTAAACACCATCAACATGGTCATTAGAGGATCAACTCACAAAATGCAAAAGTGGCATTTCCCACATGCATCTTATAGGGGCTGAGCACATGAAAAATCACAAACTTTGCTAGGAATGCTCATGCCAAATTTCACCGGAATCCAAAATCTTTTTGAGGTATTTTTGGGCATAATCAGAAAGAGGCTTGTTTGAACTCAAATTCAAATTCAAATTCCTTTTATCCCATGATTTCAAAAGTGGGATTCATATTCACACTCAGCACATTTTTGTGAGCTCACACACCAATTTTCACTCCATTTGGAGTTGATCTTGACATGAGCTATTTTGGCTAAATTCAAATCAAAATTTGAATTCCAACTAAACCTTTGCTGCAAATTTGATCAAGTCAAATTCCACTTTGAATTATTTAAATTAAATTGGCTATTTTGAAGTTTGATCAACTCACCAAGGTTATCAGTGTCT
Source organism: Neostapfia colusana (assembly GCA_030760725.1). Taxonomy (NCBI): domain Eukaryota; kingdom Viridiplantae; phylum Streptophyta; class Magnoliopsida; order Poales; family Poaceae; genus Neostapfia; species Neostapfia colusana. The sequence continues at coordinate 47,320,057 of JASWHV010000018.1, read as the reverse complement.
CTACTGTTTAGAGCAGTGGGGAAAATTAAACTTCAGGGGTTAAACTAGGGGGTCGGGCCCCCTTGTAAGTCCCTCATTGAGCAAACCAACTGAAGAACAGAAAAACTCGGGCTCTCGGGCTGCAGCCGCGGTCGCCACCGTGCCACAGCCTCGGCGCCAGCAGCTGCTTCGCCCACGCCCCGCTGGAGCTGCCGTTCGGCGTCGATATCCTTCCACGAGCAGCTCAAAGCCGAGTTCTCCTCTGTTCTCACGCGCTCGCTCGCTCTCAGTGCTGCTCCCGTGAAAAACATTGCCACCGTCCCTCTCGGTGTCACCGATCGCACACCGCCACCACACTTTGGTTGAGCGAGCCCTCCACAGAAAAAACGATCGCCATCTCATGCTCTACCGTGCTATCCCCACCACTTTGACGTTGTGAGCTTCTGTTAGCCACCAATTGAGTAACAGCGCCGCACGTCCGAAGCAAACCGGCGGAACCCGAAGCGGCTCGCCGTCGACAGCACGCTACAGCCATCCTTGCCTCCACTTCTCTACACAAGAAAGGCGCGTCACCGTGTGTAGAATGTGAGATCTATGTGTGCTGAATACATTGGCTATGACGATAAAAGTTTTGAATTCTGCCAAAACACTCTTTTTGTCAAGGTCCAACTCTAGGTCCGAGCTCCGACATGATCCGACGTAAGGTCCGACTTGCTATGGCTAGGTCCAACATGTGTTTGGTTAGCTCCGGCGGTAGGTCCGACTAGCTTTGGTAAGTTCCTGTGCTAGGTTCTGCTAGCGTTGGTAAGCTCCGGTTAGCTTTGGCAAGGTCCGGAGCTAAATCGCATTGGTTCTATTTTTACCATGCAAATATTTCGAACTTGCTTTACATCTATGGAAAGTTTGCTTAGTATTCTTTTACTATGTTTTTGAAGTGTTATTTCTGTTTACGGTGGTTAACATTTTGCTATGGTTTGCAACATGCTTATGTGAGGTGTTCACGTAAGGTGTTGTGGTTTTCGGAACTAACGTGAGTCAAGTCACGGACTTGTGCTCGAAAGTATTGGTTGTTTATTCATGTGCAGGTGTTGCTTGAGTTCAAGATATGTCTGGTGACGGGATCCATTGAACTAGTCTTAGGGAGAAGATGAGGTTCAACAACCAAGTTCTGGAGGAATTGTGGTAGAGTTGATCGGGAGGTTGCGCAACATGTTTGGATCAAGAACAATGCATATGAAGGTATCATGGACGTCATTGGAAGGTTTTTGCACGTTTCCAAGGCGTGATGAAGAGATGTGGACGTAAAGAATTGGTCGGAAAGGTCCAACCGGCTGGATTAAGGACTCAGGCTGCGGCTGAGTTGGTTATGGCTCATTTATGGAAAGTTTTGAGTTGGTTATAATAGGATTTCATGTTAGGCATGAAGTAGAGTTGTTTTAGGAATGTTTGGGACGTTCCTAATATATTTGGAAGTCTTAAGATTGCTTCTATCTGCGTATAGAAGAGTCTTGAGCAGTATTGAAAAGTTACAGTTTGAATCCAAGTAGGAGTAGGAGTCCTAGTTTGAATTCGGTTGCCCTTAGCACTGGTTATATAAGCAAGGGAGGCCAAGGCTCGTGGTGTGCACGACTGTGGGCTGTTCCTCTTATGTTTTGATCAATAAAATTCGTATCTTAGAGGAGCTTTTGTGCCTTGTTCGTCCGACTTGTTTTTGTCAAGTCTTTCTCGTCGGGTTTCTGGACAACACGAGAGTGATTCGGTGTTTTGATCATAACTCGAGTTTTACAGACCCAATTGACGTGATTCTTTTTGGGTTGTCTTCACAACTTGATTATATATCATCTATGAGAATTTAACGGTCATTGTATTTATAGTTTCTGATATACACGAGTTTCTTTGCAGTGTTGCAGATCTGGTTTTTACTCGAGTAGAACAGATTGACCCTCGTTTGATCTTTCGATCATAACTTGAGTTATTTTTGACGGATTTCCGTGATTCTTGTTCTCATGTATTCGTAACTTGATTCTCTATAATATATACCACATTTGCACGGTTCAACATGTTTAGATGAGTCGCATACACGGTTTCTTTAACAGATCGATTTTCTGCCGAGGGGTTTTTTTGTTGCTTCCGCTAAAAAGTTTAAATCTACCATTCGCCCCCTATGGTAGTTTTTCACGTGCTCTTCAATCCTACAATTGGTATAAGATCCATGGTGCGCTAATCTTTATGATTTGTACGTGTTTTGACTAATCATCATGGAGAAATACTCCGCAAAACCTTGTGTGGTCAGTGGGATTGATTTTCAGGTTTGGAAGGCACGTATGGAGGTTTTCATCTAGGCGCAAGGCTTCGCAATATGGGAAAAGGTGTACAAGCCTTATGACATGCCGCCAAACGATCAAGTCACGGCTACGAACATGAGACATGTCGACAAAAACAACATAGCATGGAACTTGATCATAAAAGGATTAACTCAAAGTTACTTCGACCGTGTTGCACACCTCCGATCTGCATACAATGTGTGGAAAGCACTTTGTGACTACCATGAAGGATCCAACACGATCAAGGAGGTAAGACAAGATAAGTTCATGAAATAATACATGCGCTTCGAGATGCAACCCGGTGAGTCAATCGATGACCTCTTTGCTCGCTTCAATAAAATTCTCAGCAACTGCGTAGTGTCAACATTAATTTTTTAGATGCTGAAAATGCTAGGCAATTACTAAGTGCATTAGACATGTCAATTTGGGAGATGAAAGTTACATCTATTCGTGAATCTACTGTCATGAGTACACTTATATTAGATGTGCTATATTCTAAGTTAAAAACTCATGAAATTGACATAATATCACGTAAGAACCCCAACATGTCTCTTGCATTTGTTTCACAACGCGACATGCCTTGCTCTAGTCAATCTTCATCTTGTGGTACAATTTCTTTGTTGTCCTCTCTAACCCTTGAACAGATTTAAGAGTTTCCAGAGGAAGAACTTACACTCATCTCTACTCGGTTCTCAAAAGCATTGCAAAATGTGAGAACTAGAAGGAGAGAAAGTGTCGAACCTCAACGATGCTTCGAATGTGGTAAGACAGGACATTTTCGTATAGATTGCCCTAACCTTTCAGGTCCTACTTCCCGTGATGAAAAGCAAACTAGGAGGAAGCACTCCTCTGCAAACGATAAGAAAAAGAAGAAGGGTTTTATAGGATGCCAATTGGTAAATAGTTTTATCTTCACACTTCAAGAACTTGGCTCGAGCGATGTGGACATCAGAAGTGACGAAGATGAAGATGATTTGGCAAACTTATGCTTCATGGCGGGCAAGTCAAGTTAAAGTATGGAGGAGGCAGAACACAACGGCGACAATGAAGAGGTATGTCCTACTTGCGAAGAAATGTGTGATGCTATTTCTCGTGCCACTGTTATATTTAAGAAAAAGGACAACAAGCTTAGGGACAATGCTGTTAAAATTGAGTCACTAGAATATGCAATTAATCGTTTGAATCTTTGATTCCTAGTGACGATTCTTGTTCCTCATGTGATTTGATAGATGAATAATTGTCCTCTCTAAGAAGTGCACATACCTCCACACTTGATAAACTTGAGTTAGAGATTGAAAAGAACAGAGAGCTTGCTGCACTTAATGATAAAAACTTGAAAGATGCTTGTTGTTCTACAATTAATTTGCATTGTTCTACTTGTGATGATCTTAATAAGAAACTACAAGATGCTATGAATGAAATTTCTATATCGAGTAATGCTTTACATTCTCATGAAGTTAAGTATTTTCCAATTGCAAACTAAAAGGAAAAACTTCATGTCAAAACTGTCTAGACTTATCTAAGAATCTTGATGACATGAATAGGACACTAGAGCGGTTTTATAATGGGAATAAGAATCTGAACATGCTGTTGAATTCTTCTAAATTTTGCAATGATAAAACCGGTTTAGGTTTTGATTCCCATGCTCATGCTAAAGCACATCCACCTAAAATTGTAAAGTCATTAGGAAGTGGTTTGATTAAAACAGTTCCTAAACAAAAAAGTGGTTTTTAAATCTGCAGGAGTGTTGTCTCATTCGGTTTCAAATAAACATGTTGTCTACTCATCTAGACATGAACATATTGTTAAGTTTCATTGTACCTACTGTGGTAGAGATGGTCATGTCATAGATTTTTGTTATAGACTAGCTAAGCAACAGAAAAAGGAAAGAATGATTGCTAGATCACATATCAACTGTGCAAAACCTGTTGCTTGTGCTGAACCGAATGTTAGGAATATGCAACCTGCTGTAATGAGTCAAAAACATGCAAAGTTTGCTTCCGGACCTACTGTTTTTAGTGCTACTCATGTAACACCTCATAGGTCAGTAGTTGGGTGCAAAAATCCCCAAACTTTGGCTCATAAACCTGCTGTTTTATCTCAGCCTTTGCGTGTTACTTCTGTTGGACGTCGTGTGACTCAGTACTGGATTCCTAAATGCCTTTTGACTAACCCCAGTATTGAGTCATCGACGTATTGTACTTCTATATAGGTTACACGCTTGAGGAAGGAGAACATTTGGATTGTGGATTCAGGATGCTCACGCCACATGACCGGTAACAAAGAATGGTTCTCCACCCTCTCTTTCGTGTCACATGTAGAAAATGTTACTTTTGCCGATAATTCTTCAACTCCTATAATTGCTAAGAGTTCGGTTAGAGTAAATAATCACTACACCTTAAAAGATATGGCACTTGTTAAAAATTTGAAATACAACTTGCTTTCTGTTTCACAATTGCTAGATGAAAATCTGGAAATTATTTTCACTAAAAATTGTTGCAAGGTTGTAGATTCAAATAGTGAGCTCATTTTTAATATGTCTCGGTTTGGAAGAGTTTTTAAAGCTGATTTTGATATGTCATCCTCTAAGCATAGATGTCTAGTTGCTAATGATTCAAAAGATTATATTTTTGGCATTGTAGACTTGGTCACGTAGGCTTTGATCATCTCACACGTGTTACTGCTCTTGATCGCATACGTGGGCTGCCTAAGCTTAAAGGGGACAAAAAAATTGTGTGCTCTTCCTGTAGACATGCTAAGATGGTTGCAGGTTCACATGCTCCTCTCACAATGAACATGACAACTGAACCGAGTCAACTTTTGCACCTTGACACCGTAGGACCTTCACGTGTTCAATCCTTTAGAGCTAAATGGTATGTTCTTGTGATTATTGATGACTATTCTTGATACTCTTGGGTTTATTTTATGGCATCTAAGAATGAAACTTTTAGTCACTTTAGAATCTTATTTCTTAGATTATCAATTGATCACCCAGGATCTTTAAAAGCAATTAGAAGTGATAACGGAACCGAATTCAAAAATCAATCGTTTGATCACTTTTGTGCTGAAAATGGAATAGATCATCAATTTTCTTCACCATATTTACCTCAACAAAACGGTGTTGTAGAGAGAAAGAACAGAACCTTAGTTGAGATGGCTAGGACTATGCTTGATGAATATCAAACTCCTAGAAGTTTTTTGGCTGATGCAATTGCAACGGCTTGTTATGTCTCAAATCGTGTTTTCTTGCGTGCCAAGCTAGGTAAAACACCATATGAACTTTGGTTTGGACATAGGCCTAGTGTCACACACTTTCGAGTCTTTGGTTGCAAATGCTTTGTTAAGAAACATGGTAATCTTGATAAATTTAAACCTAGATCCGGTGATGGCATGTTTCTTGGTTACCCATCTCATACTAGAGACTACCATGTGCTTTTACATGATACTAACAAAATTGTGGAGACTTGTGAGATTTCTTTTGATGAAGCTAGCCCAGGTACTAGCTCTAATATTGCAGGACCAGACCCATATCCGCAGAGGGAGAGTATTTTCATCAAAGAAAATGAAGAAGTGATGCTGCTGCCCGAAAATTTAGGAGCTAATGACATTGTTCCAGATCCTGATTTTGATTCACAACCAGCACCGACGACCACCATTGCTGGTCTAGATCGTCCTCAGGTCACAAGTTCTTCAATTTGTGATGAACATGAAGAAGAAGGAGCTTGTGAATTGTCTACTCCCCTCCGGATCATCAAAAGTCATCCTCCACAACAAATGATTGGAAGCTTGCACGAACGAGTCACACGGTCCAGGTTTTGTGATCCAAACTCTCACGCTCATTCTGCATTTGTTGCTTCTTTTGAACCCAAAGATATATCACACACACTCACTAATGAATCTTGGATTATTGCCATGCAAGAAGAGTTAGAAAATTTTGAAAGAAATAATATTTGGAAACTTGTACCTCCACCTCAAGGTCACATTCTAATTGGAACTAAATGGGTGTTTAAAAATAAAAAAGGTGAGGATGGGGTTGTGGTTAGGAATAAGGCTAGGTTAGTTGCTCAAGGTTTCACACAAGTTGAAGGACTAGATTTTGATGAAATTTTTGCTCCTGTTGCTAGATTAGAAGCCATAAGAATTTTGTTAGCATTTGCTACATCTAAAGGTTTCAAGTTATATCAAATGGATGTTAAAAGTGCTTTTCTTAATGGCTACATAGATGAGGAGGTTTATATCAAGCAGCCACCGGGTTTTGAAAATCCAAATTTTCCTAATCATGTTTACAAACTATCCAAAGCCTTGTATGGTCTTAAACAAGCCCCTAGAGCTTGGTATGATAGGTTAAAAACATTGTTACTGTAAAAGGGGTTTACCATGGGCAAGGTTGATAAAACTCTTTTTTTGCTTAAGCATGGCAATGACTCATTATTCGTTCATGTGTATTTGAACGATATTATCTTTGGTCTCATTATCTTGTGTCCATGTTTTCAGCTATGATGAGTTCAGAATTTGAGATGAGTATGATGGGAGAACTCATATACTTTTTGGGGCTGCAAATCAAGCAAACCAAGGAGGATACTTTTGTGCATCAAACAAAGTATACAAGAGACCTTCTTAAGCGCTTCAACATGGACAAAATCAAGTCTCTTCGGATACCAATGGGTACAGCAACAATACTTGAACTTGATGAAGATGTTGAACCCGTGGATCAAAAAGAATATAGAAGTATGATTGGATTACTTTTTTACCTCACAGCATCAAGACCGGACATACAATTCAGAGTATGTCTTTGTGCACGATTTCAAGCTTCCCCACGTGCTTCACATCGTCAAGCCGTCAAAAGAATTCTCAGGTACTTACATGGAAGTCAAGGATTTGGGATTTTTCTCCCTTCCTCCTCAACCGTTACTTTGAAAGCTTTTTTAGATGCTGATTTTGGGGGTTTTAGAATTGATAGGAAAAGTACATCGGGTGCTCACTACAATAAATGATGAATAAGGTGTCGGTTAAAATAAAGGTGCCAGGGCCGTCGTTTTTACTTTAACTATGAACATCGGTTATACAAAACTGACCCTTATAGAGTATATGTGTCGGCCAAGATGAGGTAACCGACCCACTTAATAAATGTGTCGGTCAAACCGACACCCATAATTTAATGGGTCGGCCCAACCGACGCTTATAGGAGCGTGCCCGGCGCGGAAGCCCACAGGGGACTTTAAAAGAGTCGGTCAAAGTACGCGAACCGATGCATTTAATAAAGTGGTCGGCCTGACCAGTTGAACCGACGCATATACTTAAGTCGGTCGGCCGCAGCCGACGCTTATAGAAGTGGACCTGGCCAAGGTGGCGCGTGACCGACGTCAGGACTTTAAAAGCGTCGGTCAGAGCAATGGAACCAATGCCGTTAATAAAGGGGTCGGTTTACCGATGCCTTAATTATATGTGTCGGCTATGGCCGACACTCATATGCCCGCACTTTTAGCCTGCAAGCCCTTCTTCCTTCACCCGGGCGCCGCCGCTAGCCTCTCACTCCCGAACGCCCGAGCGCCAGCACGACCACCGTCCGCAAGCAGGATCACGAGCGCCCGCGCGACCGCCACCCGCAAGGCTCGCTCCAGAACGCCCGTGCGACCGCCGCCGCCGCACTCCAGCGCCGCCTCTTCGGGACTCCACCGCGACCGCCGCCTCACCCGGACTCCAGCACCGCCTGGACTGCTCCGTCGTCTCTTGCGCGCTGGCGTGACGTCGTCATCTCTTGTAAGCAAGGTATGTTTGCTTAACGACTTGTAGGCATATAATGCAAATACAATGCAAGTATGTATGTTAAATGACTTGTATGCATACTTAAGTGATGGTGATTTCTAACATTACTTGCAAATTAGTTTAGTATTTAGTAGAAATGCAAATTTCAAAGTTTAGTTATGTTAAAGTTTAGTTATTAAATTATTTCTATGTGTTGCTAAATCATTGTATGTCATAGAAAGTTTATTTAGTTTATCATGTATATGTTGCTTAATTGTTGTAGGAATGTTTAGTTTCAATGTTCCTAAATTTCGATTACTTCTATGCGTTGTTAAATTTTAAATTACATCTATGTGTTGCTAAATTATAACTACTTCGTTCCAAGTTTATCATGTACATGTTTATTATAAATGTATTAACATATTATGTATGTACCGGTACGAAACACATTAAATGTGTTTGTGCCATAAGAGATTACTCTAGTCGTAACATATGTGTCAAGACGAGTACGAAGGTGTACGACGACAATTAGGACAACCAATTATCCGCGCGTGGATGGTGGACCTGGACTTGGAACTTTCAACTCTGACCAACTTTCCCCCTTCTGTCTCATTCTTTCCTCACTCGTAAATGATTGGAAAATGAAAATGAGGAACAAAACCTTTAAAATTTCATTACCCGTTTTGAATCGGCACGTTGCACATGCTATTGGCATGTGAAACGTGAAGGTTCGGAATTATCTCTTTTTGGATAGACTGAGAGTGACCGAGGGGGCGTGACTTGTGACGAGACGCGGGTATGAATCTAGACGATATTTCAACAGCATAACCCTTTTGTTCTCCGCTGCACCAATTTTGGGCGTGCAGTGGAGAACAGTGGGGTTATGCTGCCGAAATTTCGTCTGGATTCAGATTACGCGTGCCGTCATAAGCACGCTCTGCTCGGTCACTCTTGGGTGGGTTTAGGACCTATCTGCCTAGTTGTAGGGGCCATCACATGACATAAAAATGTTTTGAAGGGACAAGCTAAAAAATGGGTGACGACCGTCAGGTGATGTATGATGGATGGAGTTCAACTGGTGCACACACATTGGAATGGGATCATACTGCAAATGTTTTTGTGAATCAAGCATTTGTTAGTGGTGCTCGTTATGTGAAGTGTCTGTGTAGCAGGTGCCAGAATCGTCGGTTTCTGAATAAGTCTGAATTTGAGCTGCACCTTTGCAAGCACGGATTTATGTCGAACTACCTAGTGTGGCGTGAACATGGTGAGATAGATCCTACTACTGAGTCAGACAGAAACGAGGATGAAGATCGGATGGATGACATGATGGCAGATATTGGTCGAGAGTACGAAGAGCAGTTACTGCCGGAGGAGGTGCAAAAGTTTTACAAGCTTCTTGCCGCCTCAGATGAAAAATTGCATGAGGGCACCAATGTGACTGTTCTACAGGCGGTGACACGACTTATGTCATTGAAGTCTAAGTACAATTTTGCAAACAATTGATACAATGGTTTCTTGAATTTGATCAGTGATCTCCTTCCGTCAAATCATAAGATGCCGAAAGACATATATGAGTTAAGAAGCTTATGGCTGGTCTGAGCATGAGTTATGAGAAGATTGATGCGTGTGGGAATAATTGCATGCTGTTTTGGAAGGAACACAAGAATGATACTCTTTGTCTGCATTGTAATGCCTCTAGACATGTGAAGGTTTTGAATGATGATGGAGAAACAATAACTACAAAAGTATCGATCAAACAGCTTCGGTACATGCCTATGACATCTAGGCTTAAACGGTTGTTTGTGTCCCAAGAAACAGCAAAGCAGATGAGGTGGCATTCTGAAGGAATACGTGACAGCGATGACAAAGATATTATGGCGCATCCTTCGGATGGCGCTGCTTGGCAAGCTCTGAATCGTTTTGATCTGGAGTTTGCAAGAGATCCTAGAAATGTTCATCTTGGATTGTCAACAGATGGTTTCACTCCTTTCAGCACCAGTAACAGCCCGTACTCTTGTTGGCCTGTCTTTATTATGCCTTACAACCTCCCAACTAACATGTGCATGATACAAGGATACATATTCCTTGCGGCCATCATTCCTGGTCCTAAACATCCTGGTAAGAAAATCAATGTATTTATGCAAGCGTTGATTGAGGAGTTGAAAGAGCTATGGAACGGTGTAAAGGCATATGAAAGTCATCAGAAATGTGAATTTACTTTACGTGCTGCGTATCTATGGTCTATACATGATTTACCGGCATATGGCATTTGGTCTGGTTGGTGTGTCCATTGACAGTTGTGTTGTCCTATATGTATGGCTGACACTCATGCAATCAGGTTGAAGTATGGAAAAAGTAAGCTTCTTTGATTGTCATCGATGATTCCTTCCTTCAAATCATACTTTTAGGAATGATACACAATCATTTTCAAAAGGCATGAGGGTTACAGAAGGACCACCTCGTCGATTTACAGGCGAACAAAAAATGGCATGGCATGCAAAGTTAAAAGAGTCTGCAGAAGGTGGTTTTGAAGGATATGGTAAAGAACACAATTGAACTCATATTTCTTTTCTTTGGGAGCTGCCATACGCAAAGGTGCTGCTTCTACCACACAACATAGATTTGATGCACCAGGAGCGTAATGTCGCTAAAAGCATCATAAGCATGTGTTATAATTTTACTGGTCAAACCAACGATAATTTAAGTGTGAGGAAAGACTTAGCTGATATTTGTAATCGTCCTGGTCTTGAGGTTATAACAAATGCAAGTGGAAATGAAAGTAGGCCACGAGCTCCATACTGTGTCAAGCCCGAAGAAAGAAAGCAAATACTTAGCTGGTTGAAAACATTGAAGTTTCCAGACCGCTATGCAGCTAACATAAAACGATGTGTTAATCTCAACACTGGTAAACTGAATGGGTTGAAGAGCCATGATTACCACATTATCACGGAGAGACTTGTACCAGTAATGCTTCGTGGCTACTTCAAACCTGATTTGTTGAAGATGTTTGCCGAACTTAGCTACTTTTATAGACAGATATGTGCTAAGGAATTGACGAAAAAGATGATGCGGCAGCGGGAGAAAGAAATTGTTGTGCTTGTATGTAAGATGGAAAAAGTCTTCCCGCCTGGATTCATTAATGTTATACAACATTTACTGGTGCATTTACCTTATGAAGCATTGGTAGCAGGTCCTGCACAATTCAGGTGGATGTACAGTCAAGAAAGAGAATTGAAAAAACTTTGAGCTACAGTGCACAACAAGACAAGAGTTAAGGGGTGCATTGCAGAGGCATTTGCAGCTAAAGAGGTTACTAACTTCTCTAGCAAATATTTTTTACGTGCCAACAACGTGAATGCATCTGCCACAAGATATCATAATGTAGAAGAGCAATCTACGAGTGACCTTAAAATTTTTCATTGGAAGGGTAACGGTGTTGGAGCTGCTACTTCTTATTATATTTCAGAGGAAGAGAGAAACTACACAATGCTTTACATTTTTTTTCAAAATGGAGGAGGTGTTACCATATCTTGAAATGTTTGATAAGCTGTATTGTACATCTTCACAAAAACCAACACAAAGTCAATTGGATAAGCTACGCCAGCGTGGGACAAACGGTGGGCCAAGCTTTGTCAACTGGTTTTGTGAACATGTAATTTTTCTATCCGTTCTTCAATTATAGTTCACAAGTATTTTTTTTCTTTTATCATAAGATGCTAACTTTGTCTAATTATGTAGTGTATGAAGGATGTCAACATCTCTGATGACTTGAGACAGATGTCGCATGGTCAACTGAGAGCAAGAGAATTTAATCGATACGATATAAACAGATATCATTTTTGGACGGCTAGTTTAGAAGCAAATCGTCCACTTGCAGCCACTACAAATATTGGAGTATTGATAACAGCCGCAGAGGGTAGTGGAGAAGTGAAAGAATATTATGGTGTTCATCAAAATATAATTGAGTACACATTTGGCGGCCCAAAAGAACTGCAACTCGTGATTTTTGATTGTCAATGGTTTGATCCAACATCGGGCACACGAGTGGATGACTTTGGAATGGTGGAGGTCAATCACAACTCACGATACACAGCCCATAATAACAATGTTGTACTTGCGAGTCAAGTGGAACAAGTGTACTATTTAAGTTATCCTCACCCAAGTTAAAAAATTGGTGGGTTGTGTATAAAGTCAACCGTGAAGTGCATCCTCATCGTTATGATGGGTACATAGAGAATCATGGAGACCATGATGATAGTGTCTATCAAGATAAAGTCGAGGAAGTACAAGATTTTAGGATATCTTGTGTGATAGCAATCACCAAAATAGCTAGTGCTACGCTAGAGTTGATGGCTGAAGAACAACCTGGTTCTTCTAGAAAACGTGTTCGGCAGTCACAAAGGATTCTTGAAAGGCATAGAAGGATTATGGAACAAGAGGAGAGCGAAGAAGAAGAGCTCGAGAAGAGATGGAAGAAGAGATACATAAACATATTAATACACGTGTGACAGAAGCAGATTCTGATGCTGATGATTTTTGTCGTATCGTATGCATTCTCTGAGATAATTTTTATTCTTTAACATTTATTACTTACTGTTGTACACTAATCATTTCTTTAAAAAATTGTGTAGATGTTGAAGCTTTTGGGGAAGAAGAAGGGCAAGAAGGGTAGTGGATCTTCGTCCACGACGCCCAATTCCAGTTCAGGCCACACAGATCCTTTTGAGGTAGTTACATATTTTAACTACATGTCGATAACAACATGGACTATCTATTGTTACTTACATGTTTATTTATATTTGTAGGGTAGTAGCTACAATGAGCAGACGAAGAGGCATTTTATGGGTTGTTTGGCACAGCCGAGATTGAGCGAGCCTGCAGGAGGTTCGAGGCCGACAGACGAGGAGTTGTATAGGGTGGAGCCAGAGACTGTGAGAAAGTCATCGGAGCAGGATGCAGGCTCAGGAGCTGGCTCACTGTGACACCCTCATTTTTGGTTTCTGCATGTATTCATGTTTTATGAAGAGAAAACCTTTTAAATGAAGTGGGAACAGAGAAAATATTAAAAAGATAGCCAAAAGAGCCGAATTCAGTTCACAGAGAGCGCCGAAGACAACTCCCGTGGCCCGTTGGCCATGTGGCGTGTTCGGAGCTCATCCCTGCGAATGTGGGGAGAGGTCGCTGCTAAAATGGCTACGTGGCAAGCTCGGGGCTCATCTCCGCAAAGGGGGAGAGGTCCGACCCTGTGGGACACATGTTTCCCCCGGAGCTACCCTCTAGGAGAAGCGAAGGAAGTCCCGCAGGACATGTGTCACCTTTGGAGCTAGTCACCGTGGAATTCAGAGGACCAGTCGCGCGGGATACGTGCCGATCTCGGAGCTCACCTCCGAGAGGTCTGGTCCTATTGGACACGTGTCACCACCGGAGCTTACCTCTGGGAGGTCCGTCACTGTTGGACACGTGTCAACCTCGGAGCTCGTCTATGAGCAGAAAGGGAGTCTGGCACTGTTAGGACACGTGGCACACCCGGAGCCACCTCCGGAGAGAGGGAAGGCCCGGCACTGACACGTGGCGTGCGCGGAGCCACCTCCGAATAGAGAGGAGGTCCCGACCGCCCGGATACGTGGCGCACGCGGAGCTCACCTCCGAAGGAGAGGGAGGTCTCGCTCGCTTGACACGCGGCACAACCGGAGCTCATCTCTGCGGAAAGGGAAAGGCCAGGCCCCGGTGGACACATGGAGCTTCCGGAGCTCATCACCACGGAGGTATCGAGTTCTGGATCGGTTTTTGGATTCTGTACCCGTAGAAATACTGGTATGGAGAGGAAACTGACCTGAATTCCACAATGTTACCGCACCAAATTAACTAAAGATAAGTTGTTAAGATTCAACGACAATCTGAATAGGAATCTTATTCGAAATACAATCAGATTAGGACTCTTCTTCTCCCGAATATAAATAGAACCCAGAACCTCTGGCCGAAACCACGAACTTCTTTTCCACCTCCTAAGCCGACGCCTTAGAGCCCTAGCCCCAACTCGCCGAGTAAGCCCATCGCTGGAGTTCAGTCGAGGAAGATCGCCGGAAGAAAGCCCAACGATCTGTCTGATCAGAGAAGGACCTCGAGGCCAAGAAGAACATAAGGTAGGTCTCCAATATCACCTTACGACATCATCGTGTTTTCTTTGCATCTGTTCTTCAATTCCTTTCGAACAGAAGCTTTCTCGTGGACAGATCACTTGTTGATCGGGGTGATCTAAAGACAAGATCATCGCCACGTCCACATTTGATCCGAACACCTCTTGTCGAAGTGTGTAGCCGACACTTCCCCCAGGCCTGCTCCTGGCAGCCTGCGGAGGTTCTTTTTCGAAGGGGCTAGTCACTCACGGAGAGCTTACGCTTAGGGACGATTGAGGGAGAACTTGACACAGGGATTTTTACGTGGTTCAGGCTGCCGGAGCGTAATACCCTACGTCCACGGTGAGCTGAGTTGCTCGTTGTATGGCTTGCTGCCCAAAACCGGAGTCCTGAGCTTGAGAGTGTAAGATGTCGAATGGCTAAAGTGTGAACCCTTGCTAACGTTGCCTACCTGAGCCTTTTATAGTCCAAGGCTCGGGTGGCTTACAAGGTGGGCCCGGGACCTTACAGGTGGTCCCGGGGAGATTGCCTGCCATCTACCGTATCTGCATTTACGCCGGTAGTTGTCTCTGGCGAGGGCATCCGAGTCTTCGTTCTGCCACCCTGCCCATGCTGCAAGCTAGTCGTAGTGGTTGGCAGGGGCGGCAGGGGATGTCTTGTCGCTGTGTTTATTGGCAGACAGGCTCTGACACGGCACGCCAGTATGCGATGTGACTGGGCGCAACGGCACCTGACAGAGGCGTGCTCCGCGGTTCCGCGCCTTGGGAAGGCACTGGTCTTGAATACCTTGTACGGGCAAGGTATGGCGCATCTTTACTGCTGCTGCCTACCGCGCGGGGGCAGGCAGCGCTGCTCTGCTGGCCACGTGGCGAGTCCGGAGCTCTCCTCTGAGGAGAGGGAAGTCCGGCCCCACGGGACATGTGGAGCCTTCGGAGCTCTCCCCGCGGAGGGGGGAGGTCCGGCTCTGCTGTCCACGTGGCGCGCCCGGAGCTCTCCTCTGAGGAGAGGGAGGTCCGGCCCCGCTGGACATGTGGAGCCTTCGGAGATCTCCCCGCGGAGGGGGGAGGTCCAGCTCAGTTGGCCACGTGGCGGACTCGGAGCTCTCCTCTGAGGAGAGAGAGGTCCGGCCCCGCTGGACACATGGTGCCTTCGGAGCTCTCCCTGCGGAGAAGGGCGAGGTCCTTATGCAGTTTCCCCTGTGCGCGGGGGTACCCCTTATTGAGGGTACCGACAGTGGCCCCCGGGCCCGTCTCGGGGGAGATAGCGAGCCTGAGGTGGGGCCCCCGTCTCTTGTACTCCTCGCACCTTCTCGAAGATCCGCATTGACCGTTGCCGGAGCACGAACAGCCGTGGGATCGTGGGAGCGTGTGCCCCACTTGATGGCTGCTTTTATTGCAGCGGTTCCCAAGGCTGCCACTTCTGCACGACGCAACGCCTTTTCGGGAACCGCCGAAGCGTCTTGCCGGCTCGTCTCCTTGGGAGACTGACTTCTTGGCCCACCGCTTCAGCCGTACGGCTTGGTTCCACTTGTCATCGACGCTTGGTTTTGGAGCTGAAGCGGTTGTCCAAGCGGCGTATTCGAAGAGTTTCGAATCGCGTTGAACCGCGCCTGGGAAGATTAAAAGGGGATCTTACCCACATCGCGGCTTCCCTTCGCACTTCCCGGCGCTTGCATCTTCTCTGAGCTCTGGCGCTCTTGTCTTCCGCCATGGCTTCCAACTTGCCTCCCCCGCGTATCTCTCGGTCGGCGAAGCTTAGGCCGATGCGAAAGTTGCTGGGGTTGCATACGGAGGAACAGCGACGATGCCTCCGGAGAGGGACTCTCCCCCTGCATCTGGAAGCAGGGGAGATTGTCTTCTTCGTCGCTTATGGATTGGTGGGGCTTGTCCCGCCAATTTCTTCGTTCTTCTTGACGCTGCTGGAGACGTACGGACTCCAGCTTCACCACCTCTCTCCCAATACCTTTGCCATGGCCGCTGTCTTCGTGCATTTCTGTGAGATGTTCGTGGGGGTGCGCGCCTCAGTGACGCTCTTCCGCCACTTCTTTGTGCTGCAAACGACTGGGCGTGGATCGAAGAACCAACTGGGAGCCTACTATTTCCGACAACGCTGCAAGGACCCGAAAGTTTCCGGGGACCCTCTGCCTTTTAGCACAGCGAGGTGGGATGGCTGGAGGGACAACTGGGTGATCGTGAAGACCGACAAGCACGATCGTCTCCAGCTGCCGATTGATGCCCCAACCACTGGGCGTCACTTCTGGGAGGACAACCCGGTGCTGGCGCCCGAGTACGCACCGATCTTGGCGCGGATGCGGTTCTTGGCGGACCATGGGTTAATGTAACACCCCAAATTTTTAGTCAAGATTCAACTTTTGGATTTAGAACCATAAACCATGTTCAGAGGGGGATTTAAAAATTTTTGGACGTGTTGCATGTTTTGCAAAAATTCAAATTCAAACTGGAATTCAAATTAGACTCAAAACAGAAAAGAAATGGAAAAAGAAAAAGGAAAACCGGAAAAAAACTGGCCAGTGGGCCGAAACCTCAGCCGGCCCAGCTAACCCCCGCGCAGCCCGCCCCCGCGCGCGCCGCGCTGCCCCTCGCTGACATGTGGGACCCGCCTGTCATCCCTAACCCCGCGACCCCGGACTTCTCCCCGCGCGCGCGCGATCGCAACCGATCGGGAAACCGCGTCCCGCAGCCGAATTCTGGAACCTGAGGACTCTAACTCGATCACAACAGAACCACCGCCCTCCCCCGGCTATAAAAGCAACCGATCCGATCAGTTTTTCGCACGCGATCGCCGATTTTCACTCCGGTGAGCACCGAGACTTCGCCGGTGAATTCTGGCCGATCTAAGCTCGGAAACTCTGATCTAACTCGTTGGTCTTGATCCACCGCCTCCGGGGAACTTTGCAGGTGCAGAAAACCCGAAGACTTACGGTGCAAATCCAGCTCCGACGAGCTTCGCCGTGGTTTTGCCTCGGACCTCGCCGCCGAGCACTTTCCAGGACCCCCGAGCTCGAGAAAACCCCCGAGGTGAGATCCCTGACCTCCCCTCTACCGATCTAGGCCATAAGATCACAGTTCTAGGCAGAATTCTCGAGGATCCGAAACTTTCCGGCGAGATCGCCGCTTCCCGCCGCCGTGCGCCGCCGGCAGCGCCGCCCGCGCTCGATCAGAGCGACGTGGCCGCTTGTGCGCCGTTTATTTTAAATCGCACGGTAGACTTTAAAACCCCGCGTACCGGTTCGATGTTATAATCTCAGCCGTCGGTTTAAAATCAGACGGTCCACGTCAGCCCCGCGTTATAAAGACTGGAATTCTTACGTGCTACCCCCTGGGGTTCTCTGGAATTGAGAGCTAGCCCCGGAAACTTCAGATCTAGCCCCTGGAACTCCAGAAAATCATGTAAATTCATTTAAAAATCAGTTTTAGCCCCTGGACTTAATAGAAATTAAGAAAAACACCTCTGAAAAGTGTAGCTAGACCCCTGGAAATTATGAAAATGATATTATAAACCCTGTAATGGGGTGAATTCATTAATTTAGCTCTGTTTAGTATTTAATTTAGAAAATTGAATATGTAACTAGTGTTTAAATATTAAAAAGGGGGACAAACATAATTGTCAAATTTATTAAAAACTTTCTCAGTACTTAGAAAACTTTGGAGTGAGATAAAAATATATTTTTTAGGCTGAAATAAATCTGTTTCGTCTATTATTCACATTTAATAGTATAGGGACACATTTTTAAGTAAAGAATAGTTAAAGAAAAATAGGGAAAATAAATATGAAATAATATACATCAGAGGCCAAGGTCAAAATATGATCCTAAATTATTTAGGACCAGAACCTAATCTGTTTAGGTAGTGTGTATTACTAATTTAATAATAAAATGCACAATTATGCATAAGAATATAAATCTGAAAATATAGAAACTAGTAAATGATAAATAGAGTTTCTAAAGTACAAAGAATTCAGTTTAGGGTTGATAGAAATTATGAAGGCACATATGGAGAAGGAAAATACTTTTCATACATACTTGGTAGTTTAATATATAAGGAATTTATTTAAAACTAAAACACACATATATACATATATGTATATATATATATAGTATGTGAGTATAAATATGAACACCAAAGTAGGAATCATACACATGTAAATACAAGTGTATGCAAGCCCCAAATCAACACACATAAAGTAAACACAATACATATAATGGTAAAGAACTTTCATAAATATGAATGTGTGGTTTGTATGAAGTAGAAGTGTGAACTATGTCTTATGATTGTTGTTTTTCTTTTGCTATGTGTGATGGTATGAAGTAGAACCTGTTCAAGAGCAAGCTATCAGTTTCCAAGATCAAGACTACCAATTTCAAGAGCAGCAAGAAGGAGGCAAGTGTCCTTGACCACTTTGATCCTATGCTAGGATGTGTAGATAGAATTATTTGCATTGTCAAATGAAATATGAAACCCATGCTAGGAAAGTTTCCCTAGAATTGCATTACCTTGTTTCCTTGAAGCTTGGGTTGGGATTCATTTTGTCATGTCATTTATATACATGCATATGCTTAGCCATGCTTAGAATGGGATAATTGGGACATGAGATCATCAGTTTATATTACCATACTCTTGAATGAGCTATTGTGAGTTATGTAGAGGTAGGGATCAAGGCAAGTTGGATGTTTTGGTTGTGTGCTGGGTGCACGAGACTTGGGTTTGTGTTTAGTACTTGCCTGGATCCTAAGGACCGGTTCATGGAGCATGTAACCCGGCTTTACAGTGCCAACCACATGCTGAGATGGGGCAGCTTGGCCAATTAATTAGGTGTATCCCCGGCGTAGTATGGGTGTGTTGGATGGTGCGGGGAATAGGAGTCAGCTGGACTGCCATATGAACCGCAAGGCTCAAGAGGGGGCCACTGCAGCGGGGTTGGAGCCTCTTGTATGCTGTTAGGGGTGAAACCTCAGTGGGCCCACGCTCGTCGGGAATCCCTTTGTAAAGGCTTCGTAGTGATCTCTTGGCCACACACCTGGGAAGTGTGAATGTGGTTCGTAGCCACTGGCATAATGGAGGTTCTTTTAGTCCACCCGGCAACGGGGGATGAAATCACTACTTGTGGGTACAGTGGTACAAACTCTGCAGAGTCAAAACTGTCTTGACAGCCGTGCTCACGGTCAAGAGCGGCCTGGACTTATTCATGATTAGAGGTGTGATGGTTTTTGGAAATTAAGCGGGGAGCTTAACTTTGGAAATGATGTTATGGTTTTGGAAGTTAAGCGGGGAGCTTAACATTGGAAATGATGATTTTGGTTATTGGTTTATGATGATGGGATGGGAGATTTGGATCATTTCACCTGTGTAGTAATTTAGGTGCTTAATAAGCTAAGGTGATAGGTATTAATTGCGTAGTGCTTTAACCATGAGTTCAACCTCTCCTTGTTCTAGCCATGCATGATATAATTTTCCCACACTTGCTGAGTACCATTGGTACTCAACCTTGCATATTTGTTGGTTTATATTGCTGCTCAGGTCAAGATAATGAGGTGGTGTATAATGACCAAGACTTTGGACCCGAGGAAGGTTTTTAGGTTCATGAAGACCCCCGGGCAACACCTGTGATGGAGCCCTAAAGAATAATATTCCGCTGCTAGTTTATTTACTTGTGATGAACTTATTATTGTCCATCGAGACATTTATTATGTAAGACTTACTTATATTCGACACCTGGCTTGTAATAAATGATGCTTCACTATTTGTCATCACGTGTATGAGAAAATGATCCTGGCATACATGTGATATTCACTTGGTTGTTCTTCGGAAAAACCGGGTGTGACAGAGGTGGTATCAGAGCCAAGGTTGCCCGTAGGAACGTGGACCTAGGTAGAAATGGACGTATTTAAGGGCCCTATTTTCTTAAAAACTATTTTCCAAGGTGTGGGTGAAAAAGTGTTATCAAAAGAGTCATTTTCTTCATCTTACCCCAACTTTCATTCAAAAATAGGATTTTTGTTTGAAATTTTATCTAACCTAATTTTAAATTCTTTTGTTTTAGATGGTTCGCATGATTCGCACCGCTCGTAAATCCACGGGAGGGAGAGTTCCCGTAGTTGCCCTTGCTGAAAGAGAGGAGAGTCGTCCAGTGACGTACCTTTCCTACGGATTGGCAGTGGGAGATTTGTTGCGCCGTCTTCGACGTATGCTCGAAGCCGCCGGCAATACGGGCAAGCTCATCATCCACTATAACTCCACCAGGACCATCCGTGAGAAAAGGGAAGAATGGAGTTCGGAGATGAGGATTATACACGAGAATCAGCTGCTTAAGATTCACCACTCTCCAGCTTGTCGAGCAACACAAGTTGACGCAGAGAGAGATGTCACCTGGGAGGCCATCACCTGCCAGAGCCACATCTATCGTCGCCACTTGGACAAAACTGAGTACATGTATGTCCTCCAACGTGAGAGTGGTACCACGGAGTACAAGTACCCACCGGTGCAGCAAGGGACTTCCCATGAGCACATGGACTTGTGCTTGGAGGATGCTGCGATGCTCAGCACTCGACTGCAGGAGTGTCAACAAGAGCTTCAGGATGTCCGAGACACCCTGAAGGAAACGGAGGCATTGCTGCGAGCTTGCTTAAAGGCGAGAGAAAGAGGAGATGGGAATGAACTGTGTGTCACTGTAAGTGATCCATGGACCCCTGACTCCCCGGATCGCCGAGCGATCAGGCGTCGTCGCACTTCTCCACCAGCAGCCTCCCCACCCAAAGCAGAGTCAGAAGGTAGCCGAAATGAGGAGGAAGATCCCGAGGAGCCAGCTCAAGAGGATGAGTAGTGTAGAGTCTTTCCCCTAGCTAGCAAGAGGACGAGTAGTCGAGTCGTTACGTAGTTAATGGTGTGATAATGATTGGTGTGTGACGTGAGTTGTGGAAGCCATGAGCAAGTGTCCACAGCCTCGTCTTCAGATTGTTTTGCTTTGGTGTGTGAACCCACAGGAAATAATAGTGCATTTATTGAGTGTGAGATATAAAACCCTCGTAAGATTTTAACAAAACTTCAACACTTCAAAGTACAAACAAGTGAAAGTAGTAAGATGATCCTAAAGGCTTTCAAATTAACATTTGTGATTCTGCCAGATGGCCGGAAGAGGAAGAGGACGTGCTGCCAACCCCGCCAACAACAATGATGAGGCATGCAACTCTCATCTTTCTGGAGGCCAGAACCGGGGTGGTCGCCGTGAAGAAGTTGATCCTCTCCACCAAATGCTGGAGAATCAAAATCAGCTCATCCAGAACTTGACTCAAGTAGTGGCCAACTTGCATCAAGTTCCACCTCCACAAGCTGCACCACGCCAACCAAGGTTGAGTGAGTTTCTAGGAACTCAACCTCCAAAGTTTGCAAGTGCTGCTGAACCTCTGGAGGCAGATGATTGGCTGAAGACCATTGAAAGTAAGATGAGGATCATACAATGCCAAGGGTATGAGAGGGTGCTGTTTGCCTCTCATCAATTGCAAGGACCTGCTGCGGATTGGTGGACCGCCTACGTGGCCGCCCATCATGACCCGGAGAGCATCACTTGGGAAGAGTTCAAGCGTAGCTTCCGCAACCATTACATCCCAAGAGGTGAACTCAAAAACAAGAGGAAAGAGTTTTTGGGACTGCAGCAGGGAAACATGACGGTGAGGGAATACCTCACTAAATTCACTCAACTATCCCGTTATGCTCCACGAGACATAGAGACAGATGAGCAGAAACAAGATTGTTTCGTGGAAGGACTTACCGCAGAAATACAGTGTGCAATGTCCTCCAATGAGTATGAAAGCTTTCAAAAGATGGTGGACAGAGCATTTGTGGTGGAAAGGAAGCTGAAGGCCCTGGAAAGTGAGAATAAGAGGAAGGCTGGGTGGTCACATCAAGCCTCAGGGAGCAACACCCGCCCACGTATGATGCAGCAACCTACGGGGCAGACGAGCCGTGCTGCGGTACCCTATCCAGCACCAAGAGGGTACAACCCAAACTACAGGCCTCCCGCAGCACCAGCACAGCCGCAACGTCAGTTTGTACAACAGCCTCGCCCCGCATATCCACCTCGACCAGCAGTGCAAGGACCCCCAAACCAACCCCAAGACAACAAGGGCCAAGCATCTAAGATTGGGGTGCAATGTTTCAGCTGTGGTGAAGTGGGGCACTACGCCCATAAGTGTCCAAAGAAGAAGCCCACGCAGCCACAGCAGCAGAACGTAATGAGAGGACGGGTGAACCACGTCACTATGGAGGAAGCACAAGAGGCACCCGACGTGGTAGTTGGTAAGTTTCCTGCCAATTTACACCTTGCAACTCTGCTGTTTGATTCTGGTGCTACCCATTCGTTCATTGCTCAAGGGTTTGTTAAGAAGCATGACCTAGCAACCACACAAATGAACCATATGCTAGCGGTAAACTCTCCAGGTGGAGAAATAAGGACAAGACAAGTGTGTCCCAAAGTGAACCTAGACATTAATGGGGTAGTATTTACCGCTAACCTCATAGTGATCGATTCACAAGGGATAGATATTATTTTGGGTATGGATTGGTTGACCAAACATAAAGGAATCATCCATTGTTCGACCAGAACGGTGGAACTAACTCACCCTAGTGGCACAAGAGTAAAATTCATAACGATACACAAGCCTAAGAGGGACATTAAATTAAATCAAGTGGAGGTGAAAGTTGAGGAAATCAGAATCATCAGGGAATATCCAGATGTTTTTCCGGAGGAGTTGCCAGGAATGCCTCCCGACCGCGACGTGGAATTCGCAATCGAGCTAGTACCGGGAACAGCCCCGATATACAAGAGACCTTATCGAATGGACTCCAAGCAGCTAGAAGAGCTCAAGGATCATTTGAGAGAATTGACGGAAAAGGGGTATGTTCGCCCTAGTTCCTCACCATGGGGAGCTCCGGTAATATTTGTGCCTAAGAAAGATGGAACTCAAAGGTTATGCGTGGATTACCGTGCCTTGAATGAGGTGACCATCAAGAACAAGTATCCATTACCCCGCATTGAAGACTTGTTTGATCAGTTGAGGGGAGCTTGCGTGTTCTCGAAAATTGATCTCAGGTCGGGATACCACCAACTCAAGATAAGGCAATCTGATATTCCCAAGACAGCTTTCGTATCTCGGTACGGACTGTATGAATACACTGTCATGCCTTTCGGGCTAACCAATGCCCCGGCATATTTCATGTACCTCATGAACAAGGTATTCATGGAATATCTGGACAAATTTGTGGTGGTTTTCATAGATGATATTCTCGTCTTCTCCAAAGATGAAGAAGAACATGAGAAACATCTAAGGTTGGTGTTACAGAGGCTGAGGGAACACCAACTATATGCCAAGTTGAGCAAGTGTGAGTTTTGGCTGAAGAGAGTTCCCTTTTTAGGACATATAATCTCGGAGGGAGGAATCTCCGTAGATCCCGCCAAAATCGAAGATATCCAGAAGTGGAAAACCCCTGAAAATGTCGGGGAAGTTCGAAGCTTTTTGGGATTGGCTGGATACTATCGACGGTTTATTGAGGGATTCTCCAAGATCTCGAGACCTCTCACCAAACTGCTGGAAAAGGGAATCACATTCACCTGGACGCCACAGTGCGATACGAGCTTTCAGGAGCTAAAGAAGAGATTGACAACAGCCCCCGTGTTGGTTATGCCAGATATGCAGAAGAATTTCACGGTGTACTGCGATGCCTCTGGAAACGGGTTGGGATGTGTTCTCATGCAAGAGGGACATGTCGTGGCATATGCATCCCGGCAGCTTCGGAAGCACGAGAAGAACTATCCTACACATGACCTAGAACTAGCTGCAGTGGTACACGCGTTGAAAATTTGGCGGCACTATTTGATGGGGAAGAGGACAGAGATATATACGGATCATAAGAGTTTGAAGTACATATTCACACAGCCATATCTCAACCTTAGACAAAGGAGATGGTTAGAGCTAATCAATGACTTTGATGTAGGCATCAACTATCATCCCGGGAAAGCAAACGTCGTGGCCGATGCCTTGAGTCGGAAAGTGCAGGTCAATAAGTTGAGCTTGAAGGAAATGCCTGCAGAATTGAAGGACGAGGTTATAAGGCTCAATCTATGTCTAGTAAATAGTGGTGAAGCCATCGCCATGGAAGTGGACTCCACACTTGAGCGAGACATACGCGAGGGACAAAAGAATGATGAGAAGATACAAGAGATCAGACAGCTCATCAAGGAAAATAAAGCTCCTGGTTTTAGAGAGGATGAAAAAGGAACGGTGTGGCACGGGAAAAGGATCTGTGTGCCAGAAGTAAAGGAGATTCGTAAATTAATTTTGAAGGAGGCTCACGATTCCGACTATTCCATTCATCCTGGGAGTACGAAGATGTATCAGGACCTCAGAAGCAGGTATTGGTGGTATGGCATGAAGCGAGATGTCGCGGAACATGTTGCCCTATGTGACACATGTCAGTTGGTGAAAGCAGAACATCAACGACCCGCGGGATTGCTGCAACCACTCAAAGTGCCTGAATGGAAGTGGGAAGAGATCAGCATGGATTTTGTCGTGGGATTGCCTAGGACCCAATCCGGGTATGATTCAATATGGGTCATTATTGATCGGCTAACCAAGGTAGCTCATTTCATCCCTGTGAAAGAAAGCTACAGCGGATCCAAATTGGCAGAATTGTACATGTCAAGGATCGTGTGTTACCATGGAGTGCCAAAGAAGATAGTGTCGGACCGAGGGACACAGTTCACCTCGAGGTTTTGGCAAAAGTTGCATGAAACCATGGGAACCCATCTGAATTTCAGTTCTTCCTATCATCCCCAAACTGACGGGCAGACGGAGAGAACCAATCAGATCCTTGAAGATATGTTAAGGGCGTGTGCACTCAGAAACAATAGGAGTTGGGACAAGAACTTACCGTATGCGGAGTTTTCCTATAACAACAGTTATCAAGCTAGTATGAAGATGTCACCGTTTGAAGCTTTGTATGGAAGGAAGTGCAGAACTCCCCTATTTTGGAACCAAACAGGAGAAAGTAAAGTGTTTGGTCCCGAAGTATTACAAGAAGCCGAGGCGAAGGTGAGGGAGATTCGCAACAATTTGAGGATAGCACAAACACGCCAAAAGAGCTATGCCGATGTACGAAGAAGAGAACTCGTTTTCAACGTGGGAGACTATGTTTATCTCAAGGTGTCCCCTATCAGAGGACTTCGTCGGTTCAAGGTGAAAGGGAAGTTGTCACCTCGATACATCGGACCCTTTCAAGTTTTGGAAAGAAAAGGCGAAGTGGCGTACCAACTAGAGTTGCCGGATCATCTGTCGGACGTGCACGATGTGTTCCACGTGTCACAACTCAAGAAATGCCTGAGGACGCCTGAAGAGGTGTTACCCATGAATGAAGTGGATGTAGCTGAGGATTTGTCTTATGCCGAGCAACCATACAAGATTTTGGAGACGATGGAACGCCTCACCAGAAATAAAAGAATCCGGATGTGCAAGGTGCAGTGGAAGCATCACTCAGAAGAAGAAGCCACCTGGGAACAGGAAGATGAGCTTAAGGCACAATTTCCGGAATTGTTTTCTTAGAAACACCAATCTCGAGGACGAGATTTCTTTTAAGGGGGGTAGAGCTGTAACACCCCAAATTTTTAGTCAAGATTCAACTTTTGGATTTAGAACCATAAACCATGTTCAGAGGGGGATTTAAAAATTTTTGGACGTGTTGCATGTTTTGCAAAAATTCAAATTCAAACTGGAATTCAAATTAGACTCAAAATAGAAAAGAAATGGAAAAAGAAAAAGGAAAACCGGAAAAAAACTGGCCAGTGGGCCGAAACCTCAGCCGGCCCAGCTAACCCCCGCGCAGCCCGCCCCCGCGCGCGCCGCGCTGCCCCTCGCTGACATGTGGGACCCGCCTGTCATCCCTAACCCCGCGACCCCGGACTTCTCCCCGCGCGCGCGCGATCGCAACCGATCGGGAAACCGCGTCCCGCAGCCGAATTCTGGAACCTGAGGACTCTAACTCGATCACAACAGAACCACCGCCCTCCCCCGGCTATAAAAGCAACCGATCCGATCAGTTTTTCGCACGCGATCGCCGATTTTCACTCCGGTGAGCACCGAGACTTCGCCGGTGAATTCTGGCCGATCTAAGCTCGGAAACTCTGATCTAACTCGTTGGTCTTGATCCACCGCCTCCGGGGAACTTTGCAGGTGCAGAAAACCCGAAGACTTACGGTGCAAATCCAGCTCCGACGAGCTTCGCCGTGGTTTTGCCTCGGACCTCGCCGCCGAGCACTTTCCAGGACCCCCGAGCTCGAGAAAACCCCCGAGGTGAGATCCCTGACCTCCCCTCTACCGATCTAGGCCATAAGATCACAGTTCTAGGCAGAATTCTCGAGGATCCGAAACTTTCCGGCGAGATCGCCGCTTCCCGCCGCCGTGCGCCGCCGGCAGCGCCGCCCGCGCTCGATCAGAGCGACGTGGCCGCTTGTGCGCCGTTTATTTTAAATCGCACGGTAGACTTTAAAACCCCGCGTACCGGTTCGATGTTATAATCTCAGTCGTCGGTTTAAAATCAGACGGTCCACGTCAGCCCCGCGTTATAAAGACTGGAATTCTTACGTGCTACCCCCTGGGGTTCTCTGGAATTGAGAGCTAGCCCCGGAAACTTCAGATCTAGCCCCTGGAACTCCAGAAAATCATGTAAATTCATTTAAAAATCAGTTTTAGCCCCTGGACTTAATAGAAATTAAGAAAAACACCTCTGAAAAGTGTAGCTAGACCCCTGAAAATTATGAAAATGATATTATAAACCCTGTAATGGGGTGAATTCATTAATTTAGCTCTGTTTAGTATTTAATTTAGAAAATTGAATATGTAACTAGTGTTTAAATATTAAAAAGGGGGACAAACATAATTGTCAAATTTATTAAAAACTTTCTCAGTACTTAGAAAACTTTGGAGTGAGATAAAAATATATTTTTTAGGCTGAAATAAATCTGTTTCGTCTATTATTCACATTTAATAGTATAGGGACACATTTTTAAGTAAAGAATAGTTAAAGAAAAATAGGGAAAATAAATATGAAATAATATACATCAGAGGCCAAGGTCAAAATATGATCCTAAATTATTTAGGACCAGAACCTAATCTGTTTAGGTAGTGTGTATTACTAATTTAATAATAAAATGCACAATTATGCATAAGAATATAAATCTGAAAATATAGAAACTAGTAAATGATAAATAGAGTTTCTAAAGTACAAAGAATTCAGTTTAGGGTTGATAGAAATTATGAAGGCACATATGGAGAAGGAAAATACTTTTCATACATACTTGGTAGTTTAATATATAAGGAATTTATTTAAAACTAAAACACACATATATACATATATGTATATATATATATAGTATGTGAGTATAAATATGAACACCAAAGTAGGAATCATACACATGTAAATACAAGTGTATGCAACCCCCAAATCAACACACATAAAGTAAACACAATACATATAATGGTAAAGAACTTTCATAAATATGAATGTGTGGTTTGTATGAAGTAGAAGTGTGAACTATGTATTATGATTGTTGTTTTTCTTTTGCTATGTGTGATGGTATGAAGTAGAACCTGTTCAAGAGCAAGCTATCAGTTTCCAAGATCAAGACTACCAATTTCAAGAGCAGCAAGAAGGAGGCAAGTGTCCTTGACCACTTTGATCCTATGCTAGGATGTGTAGATAGAATTATTTGCATTGTCAAATGAAATATGAAACCCATGCTAGGAAAGTTTCCCTAGAATTGCATTACCTTGTTTCCTTGAAGCTTGGGTTGGGATTCATTTTGTCATGTCATTTATATACATGCATATGCTTAGCCATGCTTAGAATGGGATAATTGGGACATGAGATCATCAGTTTATATTACCATACTCTTGAATGAGCTATTGTGAGTTATGTAGAGGTAGGGATCAAGGCAAGTTGGATGTTTTGGTTGTGTGCTGGGTGCACGAGACTTGGGTTTGTGTTTAGTACTTGCCTGGATCCTAAGGACCGGTTCATGGAGCATGTAACCCGGCTTTACAGTGCCAACCACATGCTGAGATGGGGCAGCTTGGCCAATTAATTAGGTGTATCCCCGGCGTAGTATGGGTGTGTTGGATGGTGCGGGGAATAGGAGTCAGCTGGACTGCCATATGAACCGCAAGGCTCAAGAGGGGGCCACTGCAGCGGGGTTGGAGCCTCTTGTATGCTGTTAGGGGTGAAACCTCAGTGGGCCCACGCTCGTCGGGAATCCCTTTGTAAAGGCTTCGTAGTGATCTCTTGGCCACACACCTGGGAAGTGTGAATGTGGTTCGTAGCCACTGGCATAATGGAGGTTCTTTTAGTCCACCCGGCAACGGGGGATGAAATCACTACTTGTGGGTACAGTGGTACAAACTCTGCAGAGTCAAAACTGTCTTGACAGCCGTGCTCACGGTCAAGAGCGGCCTGGACTTATTCATGATTAGAGGTGTGATGGTTTTTGGAAATTAAGCGGGGAGCTTAACTTTGGAAATGATGTTATGGTTTTGGAAGTTAAGCGGGGAGCTTAACATTGGAAATGATGATTTTGGTTATTGGTTTATGATGATGGGATGGGAGATTTGGATCATTTCACCTGTGTAGTAATGTAGGTGCTTAATAAGCTAAGGTGATAGGTATTAATTGCGTAGTGCTTTAACCATGAGTTCAACCTCTCCTTGTTCTAGCCATGCATGATATAATTTTCCCACACTTGCTGAGTACCATTGGTACTCAACCTTGCATATTTGTTGGTTTATATTGCTGCTCAGGTCAAGATAATGAGGTGGTGTATAATGACCAAGACTTTGGACCCGAGGAAGGTTTTTAGGTTCATGAAGACCCCCGGGCAACACCTGTGATGGAGCCCTAAAGAATAATATTCCGCTGCTAGTTTATTTACTTGTGATGAACTTATTATTGTCCATCGAGACATTTATTATGTAAGACTTACTTATATTCGACACCTGGCTTGTAATAAATGATGCTTCACTATTTGTCATCACATGTATGAGAAAATGATCCTGGCATACATGTGATATTCACTTGGTTGTTCTTCGGAAAAACCGGGTGTGACAGTTAACGTCTTTGATGGTGCTGGAAAACTTCCAGTTGCAGCACTTAGCGCCATTGCAGCAGCGCTACCGCCCGGCGTGGTATTTCTCTGGCATCCACGATGGCACCAGAGTGGAGAGGGGTTTGGATTCAGCTCTGTCGGAGGAGGAGCTGAAGGAGACTCTGGCGCGTATCAGCAGCGATCCGCTTGACGGAAGTTTTCTTGCGGTGCCAGCTTCCTGTCGCCCTCTCTCCCAGGAGCCGCTGCTGAGGGCGAGGCTGCTGCGGGAGTTGCCGACTTTTGACGACATCGGGATTGCCGCACGCCAGGTTGGCGGTATCTCCCGGGGGATCAAAATCCCCAGGGTTGAGTGTTCCGGATCGGAGCGCGAGATATCACCTGATGCCCAGCCTACGCCGAAGGTCGACGGAGCTCGGATCACCGACGGGGTGAAGGGCAGGGAGCCAGCCTCCGGTTTGCTGGAGAAGAAGCGTACCCGGTTCCCAGAGCCAGCTGGCGGCATCCAGTCCTCCGGCACTGAGGCGGAGGGAGCAGCGACAGGCCCCCCGACCTCTCCAGATTGGCGCCTTACTTCGGTCACCGAGATGCCGACGTCTCCTCCACCGGACAACGACGTGATTGAGGAGGTCGGGGGCGCGGCTTCGGCTTCTGCCACCCCGCTGTCCCTGGCAGATGCCTTGGGGCTCGCCCAAGCAAGCATCCGGCAGGTACTGGGCGCGCTTGGGGGCGAACGGGAGGTGCTGACAGGGTAGAGGGATCGGCTATTCAGCTTGGGGCACCTCCTGGTGCAGCGGACTCAGGAGGTTATGGCGGAGCTTGCCTCGAGGCAATCGAGGCTTGATGCCATAGAGGCGCTCCTCGATGCTCGGAAGGAGATCATTGACCGTCTGGACTCCGAGACCCGGCGGCTCCACCAGGAGACCCGCGAGGCTCATACCAGGGCCACGGCATGCTCCACTGCTATGGAGGAGCTGCGGCTGCAGCTAGTGCGCCTGGAGTGCGCCATCGCGGATCGGGAGCGTGCTGTGACCGCCGAGGAGAAGAAAGTCGCCGCACATCTGGAGGCCAGCGAGAGTGACCTGAAGGCCCGGGCTGAGGAGCTGGAGCTTCGGGAGTCGGCCGTTGCCGCGAGGGAGGAGCAGGCCTCCCGGGGGCATCAGGCGGCGCTGGGTCGTGAGCTGGCGGCCCACCAAGTGGTGGAGAAGCTTCAGGCTTCACGGTCTGTCGAGGCCCGAGCAGTCTGGAGCTTTGTCAGTGAGGCGTGGTCTGCCCTGGTTCCCCTAGGCTCTAGCCGGTGAGGACGGGGGCTCCGGCGCAAGGGGTGCTTGAGGCAATCCCGGCGCTTGAGTCCATCGGCGCCAAGCTAGGCAGGCTCGAAGCGGTGATCGCCGCCGAGCTTGAGGCAGAGGGACGAGGCCTGGCGAAGGAGGTCGCCACGCACGTGCTGCCGTGCTTCCAGAGTCAAGACCCTTCCTTCTCTCTGGAGCCGGTGGGACTAGGTCCCATCGCCGAGCGGGAGGAATCTGCCAGGACCGAAGTCGGGGACATGGCCGCCCTTTTGGCCTCTAGGTTTCAGCGGGAGTTCGAGGACTCCTAGGCAGTCGCCCCTGCGGCCAGAAGGCCCTGTATCTCTTCTTTTTTGCTTTTGTTGAGTCTGTAGTCCAGCTCATGGAGCTTCAAATGAATAGACTCATGTTGTTTTCTGTGTCTGCGTACTTTTATCTTCTTCTTGGTTTGGCCTGGCTGAGTCCTTAGCTCCACAAGGTACTCAGAGGTCTTCACTAATCTTGAAGTCTTGCACAGACACCTGCCTTGGATCCTTATTGAGTTAAGGGCCCCAGGGGTCTTCGGAGCTCACCCCGTGAGAACGGGGAGGTCCAGATCTGCCGACCACGTGGCGGGCCTGGAGCTCTCCTCTGAGAAGATGGAGGTCCGACCCCACAGGACACGTGGGGCCTTCGGAGCTCACCCCTGCGAAGGGAGCGAGGCCCGGCTCTGCCAGCCACGTGCTGGGCTCGGAGCTATCCTCTGAGGAGAGGGGAGCTCCGGCCCCGCCGGACACGTGGGGCCTCCGGAGCCCGCCCCTGCGGAGGGGGCGAGGTCCGGATCCACCGGTCTTGTGAGGTCCCGTAATGGCCCCCTGTTAGGTGTGGCCAATTGTTTGGGCGCACCTACCATACTGCTGCGAGGGAGCTAAGGCTGGGAGGTCCTGCACACAAGTAAGGGAAACGTAATTCTCCTTGGGGCTCTCTCCTCCCTATCTCATAGTCTTCTGTGGCTTAAGATCCTGATCTGGTATACGGGGCTTGGGTAATTCAGTGCGCGAAGCATCGGGGGCTCGAGGCCCCCTGGCCATCGGCAGGTACCTCAAACGTGACCGTCTTCGGTAGGATAGCAAATGTCGACTAGCGGTGAGAACAGGAAAAGGAAGCTGAGTGCATGGTGAGCATACACAGGAAGTGCGGTCATAAAAAATAATCATAATTTAAATGAGCACAAGGGAAGAGCAAAGAAGGACATGTTTCTTTCCATATAAATATCCATAGGAGGAAGGCAGGCTAAACATGGAGGCAACGACCCGCCCAATTAAGAAGGGAAGCAAGACTCTACGCGCTTAGGGTCGGAACCAGGCCAAGCTGAACGTAGTCCTGGACCGTACCCTGAGATTTAGCTGCTCTGAGCGCTGTTCCTGGACTCTATGGGATCTATTACAGAAAGAAAAGACTGTCCTACTATTGCTCTAGGGATAGAACTTACGGAGGTGTTTTATGTTCCAAGGGTTCGGGAGCGGATCCCCATCCTCGGTGGAAAGGCGTACACATCCGGGGCGGCAAACTCTCTTGACTCAAAAGGGACCTTCAAAGCTGGGGGAGAGTTTGTCGGACCCTTCGCGAGAAAGTATGCGCTCAGCTCTTGAACACGCACAGACCTTTGGTGGTAGCACCGGAGCGTTTGCCGGTACCGTGCGTTGCGGAGTGCTGCATGTAATCGAGCCTCGCGACGAGGTCGATGTCTTCACGCCGGAGGTTGTCCTGCACGGCTTCGTCGTAACCTCGGACACGGAGAGACCCCATGGTTATCTCTGGGGGAAGCACAGCTTCGGCCCCATACACCATGAATAAGGGTGTCTCTTTGGTGGCCCGGCTCTGGGATGTCCGGTTAGCCCACAGTGTGTTCGGAAGCTCGTCCACCCACTTGGCGCCATGTTTCTTCAAGCTGGCATAGGTGCGAGTCTTGAGGCCCCGAAGAATCTCGGCGTTGGCCCTCTCGACTTGCCCATTGCTCTTTGGGTGAGCAACGGAGGCATAGAACACCTGGATGCCGAGGTCTTTGCAGTAGTCTTGGAACGATGCGCTGGTGAACTGGGTCCCGTTGTCGGTGATGATTCTGTTCAGGACCTCGAACCGGCAGACGATCGACTTAATGAACTTTACCGCTGATTGCTTGTTGATGGTGACGACGGGTGTAGCTTTCGGCCACTTGGTGAACTTGTCGATGGCGACGTAGAGGTACCGGAACCCCCCGACGGTTTTGGGGAATGGTCCCAAGATGTCCAACCCCCATACGGCGAACGACCATGAGGGCGGGATCATCTGAACCGCCTGAGCCGGTGTGTGGATCTGCTTGGCGTGGAACTGGCACGCCTTGCAGCTCTCGACCAGCTTGACGGCATCCTGGAGTGCTGTCGGCCAGTAGAAGCCATGCCGGAAGGCTTTACGGATGAGCGTGTGTGAGGAAGAGTGACTCCCACATTCGCCTCCATGGATCTCAGCGAGCAAGTCGCAGCCTTCCCCCTGGGTTATGCACCGCAATAGGACGTGGTTGGCGCCACGCCAGTAGAGATCCCCTTCTACCAGCACGTACCTTTTAGCCATGTGCACGATCCGTTCAGCGGATACACGTTCATCAGGGAGGATGTTGTCTTTCAAGTAGTCCCGGATCTCCGTGATCCATGCATCGGGTCTGACTTGAGCTTCTGGATCTTGAGCGCTGGGTTGCACGGAGTCCCCAGTGACGCTTATGACCCTTAGCGGCGTCCATGGCTGCAGGGCCGCCGGGACCGCCAGCTTCGAGGTGCTGGTCCAGCCCCCTTCGCCCGGCTCGGCAGACCGGGCTGTGGGCCGCAGCAACGTCCTTTCGAAGACTCCTTCGGGCACAGGGGCTCCGCTGGAGGCCTTCGTTGAGAGGTCGTCGGCCGCAGCATTGCCAGCACACGGTACATGGCGCAGGTCCAAGGTGAGGAAGTCTTTCTCCAACATCTGCACGTGGAGCAGATAGGCAGCTAGCTGTGGGTCATTGCAAGAGCATTCACCCTTAACTTGCTTGATGACTTGCTAGGAGTTGCCCTGTGCCAACAACTGGCGAGCTCCCAGAGACAGGGCTGTCTTTAGGCCAAAGATGAGTGCTTCATACTCTGCCATGTTGTTGGTTGCCTTGAAATTGAGACGCACCATATACCCAAACTGCTCCCCCAATGGCATGAGAAGCAGTACGCCAACACCGGCCTCCTGCTTTCGCAAGGAGCCGTCGAAGAAGAGCGTCCAGTGAGGCCCGATGAAGACCTGAGCTCGGGGCGTTGGTTCACCGTCTTCGTGGCCCCCTGGGTTAGTCTTTGTCGACGTCCACTCGGCCACGAAGTCAGCCAGTGCTTGGCTCTTGACTACGTGGCGAGGAAGGAGGTCTAGCTCAAACTCCGCCAATTCCGCTGCCCATTTAGCGACATTGCCGGTCGCGTTGGGGCTGTGAAGGATTGCCTTCAGCGGGTAGGAGGTGACCACCGAGATCCGGTGGGCTTGAAAGTAGTGGCGGAGCTTTCTAGATGCCACGAGCACCGCACAAAGCAGCTTGTGGACCTCTAGGTACCTTGTCCTGGCATCGTGGACGACTTTGCTGATGTAGTAGACAGGCCTCTGGATGGTCCGGACCCTCCCCCCTGGGCCTGAGATGTCCTCATCCATTGGCTCAGGCCGGCAGGAGGTAGACGGGTCTAGCGGAGCCTCCGAGAGCTGGGACTCGAAGGCTCGTAGCCCGTCTCGGACCTCCGGGAGATCTGGCTTGTTTTCCAAGTGGACCTCCTGGGCCCTCAGGAGGACGTCTTCACCTTGTGGGGGTTATCCTGGAGCTCCGAGAGGTCCCGTTGGACCTCCGGGAGGTTGTCTTGGAGCTCTGGGAGGTCCCATTGGACCTCCGGGGGGTTTTCTTGGAGCTCGGGGAGGTCGTATTGGACTTCCGGGGTCTCCTGGTGCTTGTCTTCTGCTACCGTAGCATGTTGCGGTGACGAGGGGTCCGGCCGCTCTGCGACAAAGACCATGCTCACCACCTCAGTCGTTGCCGAGATGTAGAGCAGCAGATGCTCTTCGGGCTCGGGGGCTACCATGATGGGTAGGGTCGTCAGGAGCTGCTTCAACTCCTGGAAAGCTTCTTCTGCTTCGTCGGTCCAAGCAAATGGGCCGGATTTGCGCAGGAGCATAAAAAAGGGGAGCGCCCGCTCTGCTAGCCTCGGTATGAACCGACTCAGCGCGGCTAGGCATCCCGTGAGTTTCTGGACATCTTTGATGCGGGCGGGGGTCCGCATCAGGTCGATGGCCTTGATCTTCTCTGGGTTGGCCTCAATTCCTCGGTGTGAGACCAGGAATCCTAGGAGCTTCCCAGAGGATACGCCGAACACACACTTGTCGGGGTTCAGCTTAGTGCGCGTGGAGCGCAGTCTGTCAAAGACTAGGGCTAGGTTATCTAACAGGGATGAACTCTGCCTGAACTTGACAACGATGTCATCGACATACACCTTGACTAAGTCTCTTATTAGCTCTCCAAAGGTTTTGTGCATTGCACGTACAAAGGTGGGGAGAGCATTCTTTAAGCCATAAGGCATAGAGACATAACAATACAGGCCGTCTACTGTGATGAAGGAAGTGTGCTCTTCATCTTCTCTAGACATAGGGATCTGATGAAAACCCGAATAGGCGTCTAGGAAGCATAGCATATCACATACTGATGTCGAGTCTACTATTTGATCTATTCTAGGGAGGGGGAATTGATCTTTGGGACATGCCTTGTTGACACTGGTGTAGTCGATGCACATCCAGAGCTTCCCGCCGGCCTTCGGGACGACGATGGGGTTCGCCAACCACCGGGGGTGGTGGACTTCCCGTATGAAGCCAGCGTCCAACAGCTTCTTGATTTCTTCTCGGATGAAGTTCTGCCGCTTGATGGACTGCTTGCGAGGCTTCTGTTATACTGGCTGGGCATTGGGGAAGATCTTCAGATGGTGCTCGATCACCTCCCTAGGGATCCCCGACATCTTCGACGCTGCCATGCAAACACGTCGACGTTGTGCCGGAGGAAGGTGATAAGCGTGCCTTCCTATTTGCTGTCCAGGCCCCCGGCTACCCGGGTGATCTGGGCAGCATCGGCGCTGACTTAGACGACCATCAGGGGGACGTCGCCCTCGTTGAGGGGGTTGCACGCGGGGTGCCGAGGTAGAGGCACGGTGGCGCGCACTCGGGTGGAGCCGGCCCGGTTCTGCACTACCAGGGGCTGGTGCTCAGCCTGTTGCAAGTGCTTGGAGCTTCTCCAAAGCTGACACTGCAGCAGTGCGGTCTCCACGAATCTTGAGGATGCCTGTTGGTGTAGGCATCTTAAAGACAAGGTAGCCATAGTGGGCTACTTCCATGAATCGGTAGAGGGCTGGCCTGCCGATTATGGCGTTGAAGGGGAGGTCGATCTCCGCTACGTCGAACAGAATGTACTCTGTCCGATAGTTGTCCGGTGCCCCAAAGGTCACCGGAAGGCTGATGTTGCCGTAGGGAACGACTTGTCCCGGCCCTACCCCTGAGAACAGGCTCGATGGGGTGAGCTTGGCCATCGGGATCTGCAGCTTCTAGAAAGTTGCGCGGCTGATGAGGTTCAGCCTAGCCCCGCCATCTACCAGAACATGGTACATCCTCACGTTGGCGATGGTGGGTGCTACCAAGAGCGGTAGATGGCCGGCCCCAGCCATGTTCCTGGGGCAGTTGGTGGCTTCGAAGCTGATGGGGGTTCCCATCCACTTGAGGTGCGGCGCGGCACTTGGGAGAGGAGCCACCGACGCTACCGCTCGGCGCAGAGTCTTAACTGCGCTTCGGGACAAGGGCTCAACGGACCCGCCGTAGATGACGTAGAGTGTCTTCCGGCACTCGTCATCGCTGGAGCTGGAGTCCTCATGGTTGCGCACCGCCTTCACGGCGCGCTGAGGCTCCTGGAACTCCACTTGGTGGTCGACGTTGTCTTGGGTGTTGACCTTCTGCTTGCCCTCCCTTTGAAGGAAGGGAGGGGCGTCAGCATGCGGTTGCTTCCCCTTGCGGAAGTGCTCCACGAGCTTCTGAATCTCCCGACACTCAGCAGCAGTATGGCTGCTGGTGTCGTGCACGGGGCATGGCTCGCCTTGGTCACCATCTAGAGCTGGTGACCATCACTGCCTTTTGTCGGGGCGTGGCCACCGAGCTCCGCTGGGTGCTGCTGCTGCAGCAACGGGAGCTGCGATCAGTGGTTTCATCCTGCCACCGCCCCGGTTCTGGATCTTCTTGCCGCTTCCATGGGAAGCAGCGCCAGATCTGGGCTGTCCTCCTGACTCAGAGGCTGGCAGTGAGTGCCAGTTCCGCCCTTCTGCTGCTCTGGTGCACTTGTCCGCCAGGCTGAAGAGCTCCAAGACGTCGCGAACCTCTCTGATCGTGAGCTTCTCAAGCATCTTCGTATCCTGTACACCCTGCCGGAACGCCACCGCCACAGAAGCATTTTGGGTATGCGGGATGGTGTTCCGTACCTGGGAGAACCGCTGGATGAAGGAGCGCGGCGTCTCTCCAGGTTGTTGCTGGATGGCATGGAGGTCGAGCTCCGTGCCAGGCCGGGTGTAGAAGCTGCTGAAGTTAGCAGTGAACTGCCGACAGAGCTCTCCCCATGAGGTTATGGAACCCTGGGGGAGATTCATGAGCCAAGACCGGGCTGGGCCGGTCAAGGCGACGGGGAAGTAGTTGGCCATGACGGCCTCGTCCCCTCCTGCAGCAAGGATGACGGTGGAGTAGATCTGGAGGAACTCCGCTGGGTTGACGCTGCCATCGTACTTCTCGGGAAGGTGCGGCCAAAACTTGCAAGGCCACTTCGCATAGCGAAGGTGTGGCGCCAGGGACGCACATCCTGCTCCTGTTGCTGCAGGTGTTGGTGCCGCGAACCAAGAGAACTCTTGGTTCGCTGCTGGCACTGTATACCCCGGTATGGGCAAAGCTGCACCATAGACCGGAGGCACCATTTGCAGGGCATATGGCTGGGGCATATGCTGCGTGGCGTATGCCTGGGGCAGAGATCGCGTGGCGAACCTCTGCGGCCCAGGCTGGGTTGAGGCGGTCGACATGCTGTCACCGGCATCTTGGTCGCGACGCCTTTCTCGTCGTCGCTGGATGACCACTCGGGCATCGTCGCCCAAGTGGCGTCGTTCCAGCTCCGACCTCAGGGCCGCCGACGGGAGCCTGGTGGAGCGGGAATCTGCCGTCTGCCCGTCAACCGTTGGCGTGCGCGTCAGCGACACAGCCGGTTGACTGGGACGTCGTCCCCGCCGAAGTCGAGGGTTGGCGGCAGCGACGACGAGATAGTCTACGTCGCGAATCCACTGCTGGGTCACTGACTGAGGTGCGTCCCCAGCAGGTGGATTGTGCTGTAGCGCTCGTGCTGCAGCTAGTGCGCCCCCGTGGGAGACACTCAGCGCTGCAGTGGATATCACGCTCGCTGGAGCCTGCGCTGCCGGAGTCGGCTGCTGGCTCCCATCTTGCGCCGACACACTCTGTCCTGTGTGTGTCGAGACGTAGTTCCCGCTGGTCACCGTTCGTCATGAACGTGGGCGGGGAGAGCTTGCTGCTGAAGGAAGCTTCGTCATCTTCGTTGGAAGAAGCTCGTCGCGCAAGGGAAAAGCCCCCTACCTGGCGCGCCAAATGTCAAAGTGTGTAGCCGATACTTTCCCCGGGCCTGCTCCTGGCAGCCTGCAGAGGTTCTTTTTCGGAGGGGCTAGTCACTCACGGAGAGCTTACCCGTTAGGGACGATTGAGGGAGAAGCTTGACACAGGGATTTTAACGTGGTTTAGGCTGCCGGAGCGTAATACTCTACGTCCACAGTGAGCTGAGTTGCTCGTTGTATTGTGAAAAGGTGTGTGTGTGCTGAGTCAAACATGATGGGAAACCCTTTTATAGGAGTTTACTAGTTTTTTTTAAACCACCCTTCTCACTAGGGAAGTTTATGAGTCGGGTATGGTTTTTACTTTTATGCTTCGCTGAGTACATGGGATTGGGAAGCGAGATAGGTGTGTCTAGCTAACTGCACTCGTAACGATAATGAGAAACTGATGTTGTTAATGAACATGGATCGGAGGGAGATCTAGGCAAGACTGGGTTTGTGAATGAGGTAGCATGATATGGTGGTTTACTTGCCGTAGATCTAAGGACCGGTTCATGCGAGCACATGCCAGGATAACAGTGCCACCACAAGGCCAAGTTTGGGTGCGGCTTAGCTGAGTAATTAGGTAAGTTGCTAGATTGTTATGGACCGTGGAAGGCGCGGGGAATGGGAGTCGAGTGAGGACTGCCCTGGGAACTGCATGGCACAAGAGGGGCCCGTGGGTGGGAGAATTGGAGATTCTAGCCTGCTGGTGAAACCTTAGTGAGTCCATACATCTAGTAGCCCCTTTGTAAAGGCTATTTTGTGATCTCTTGGCCATACACCGACGGTTGTGTACTGGTATAATGGAGGTTCTGCAGTCGCCGACAGGTTACGAAATCACAAACTTGTGGGTAAAGAGGTGCAAACTCTGCAGAGTCTTAAAACTATCATGATAGCCGAGCTTACGGTCACGAGCGCCTGACCAACTTCCATGATTAGTTGGATGGTTATTGTGGGATGACTTCAGATGGTTTTGGTTATGGTTTGGTTTTGGTTTTGTTTTGGGACTGTTGAGTCCGGGTGATAAGATGAGTTGCATGACTGTTGAGTCATGGCAGCGAGATTGGTCGGTGGGAGACGAAGTTGTTCATGAATAAAATGGTAGCGAATACGAGATGGTATTCATGAGATGGTAGCGAATACGAGGAGGTATTCGTGAGAAAAAAATGAGGTTGATTAATGTCTGGATGGGACATGGAAGGTAATGAACATAATGGAGGTATGATCAGTATTTTAATACATGTTGAGATTACACTCACTTAAAGATAAGTTGTTGTCTTATCGTGGTTTTTGATAAATAACTTTGCTTTCTGCAATGAGCCTTTTTATACCTACCTTGTGATGAGCTACATATCATATTTTCCCGCACTTGCTGAGTACATCATTGTATTCAAACTTGCATTATTATTTCATCATCAGCAACAGGAGAAGATTACTATGAAGACCAAATAGAGAATTAGGCGTGTAATCTGTTCTCAACCTTGCCTGTGGGGATGGAGTAGAGATGGAGCCGCTACTGCTTAGATTGCTTTCACACTAGTTAGAAGATTTCCGCTGCATAGAAATAAGACTTCCTCTGTTAGATTAAGACTTCCGCTGTGAGCATGAGTCCAAGACTCATGAAACATTGTAATAAACTCTGTTATTCGTGGTTATATATATTTTGAATTCAGTTTGTGGAACATATGTGTATGTGTGATGAACATCCTGGGCACACATATGCATCAGTTCTCGGTTCCATGGTTTTCCATAGAATTTAAGGTGTCACAGATTGGTATCAGAGCCACGGGTTGACAGTAGGTTACGCGCTTAGATAGATCACAGATTGGCATCAGACACAGATTGGTAGCTAAACCACGCTGACCATAGGATGCAAGCCTAGGAAAGGCCATAGTTGGATCATAGATTGGCAACATCCTAAGCCATATAGGACCCCCATCGAACAAGCCTTGAATAGGAGTTGTGTGAGCCCTTGTGATGATTGTTTGTGATTATGTGCTTAGTGTGAGTTATGGGACGTCTCAAAGCGTTGTCCATATCCACACATAAGTAGAAAGAGGTGTGAGATGCCTCGGCACTTGTTCACATCCTCATATGGGCTAATATATATAGTCCAACCCACCTTGATGCATATAGTTGAGGGGATCTACCTAACCTTCTAACCTTCTATTCTATTTCATTCTCTCTCATAGATGGTGAGAGGAAACGCTGGCCGAAGGAACGTCCGTGACAACCAAGAGGATGGCCACGATGAAGTTCCTGTTAACCACGGAGCTGGTGAGAACAACCTGGAACGGTTGATGGCCATGCAGAATCAACTTATGCAAACTATGATCCAAACTTTGGGTCAGTTGCAGGCCAACAACAACAACTCCATTCCGGCACCACTGCCACCACCACCGCCGGCTCATAACAGACTGGGAGATTTCATGAGGACTCGACCACCCACCTTTGCCCAAGCTAACGACCCCATTGAGGCCGACGACTGGTTGAAATCCATGGAGAAGAAGCTTGCCATAGTGCAGTGCAATGACCGAGAGAAGGTTCTTTTTGCGTTGCACCAACTTATGAGAGCTGCTGCTGACTGGTGGGATGCCCTATGCAACGCTCATGTCGACGTGGAGACGATCACATGGACTGAGTTCAAGGTGAGTTTCCGCTCCCATTACATTCCTGCTGGTGTAATGCTGCTCAAGAGACAAGGGTTTGAAGGTCTCCGCCAAGGACAGAGAAGCGTGAATGAGTATCTCAACAAGTTCAAACAACTGTCCCGGTATGCCCCCGAAGATGTCAACTCAGACCATAGGAAGCAATACCTGTTCATGAGAGGATTGAACAATGAGATTCAGGTTCAGCTCCTCATCAATGACTACGCGAGCTTCCAGAAGCTGGTTTACAAGGCTATAGTAGTCGAAAGCAAGATCCGAGAGATCGAGCGAGAGTGCAAGAGGAAGATGCCATACCAGCCCCAAGGGAGCAACGTACGACCTCGGTACATGCCCCCGGCCGCACCGTAGTATGGATTGACCGCTCC
Source organism: Neostapfia colusana (assembly GCA_030760725.1). Taxonomy (NCBI): domain Eukaryota; kingdom Viridiplantae; phylum Streptophyta; class Magnoliopsida; order Poales; family Poaceae; genus Neostapfia; species Neostapfia colusana. The sequence continues at coordinate 47,278,711 of JASWHV010000018.1, read as the reverse complement.
TGCATACCGCCCTAGTAAGCCACCACAGCAACGACACGTTGCACAAGCACCTCGTGTGCCCTTGCCTCCTATGCCCCAACCCAACATGGGCACTCCTGTTCAAAAACCCCACGCCAACGTACCTGCTGCCGTAGGAAGCAGGGCATGCTTTGCATGCGGGGAAACAGGACACTTCGCGAGCCAGTTCCCGAGGAGAGGCCCTGGACAGCAAGGCAACGTGCCCAAGAAGAACCCGCGACCGAACGGAGGGGAAAATCAAGGAAACCGTGGACAGAAGAACTATGCTCGCGGCAACGTGAACCATGTCTCTGCTGAGGAAGCACAACAGGTTGAGGACGTCGTAATTGGTATGTCCTTTTCCAACTCCAACCCAGCCACCATCTTATTTGATTCTGGAGCATCGCATTCCTTCATATCATCCAAGTATGTTGCCAAACATAATCTACCCATATCACACTTAAAATGCGCTATGTTAGTTAATTCTCCCGGTGGAGAGATGAGCACTAATATAGTATGTCCGAAAGTAAGCCTTAAAATAAGGGGGGTAGACTTCCTTGCCAACCTCATCATCTTGGATTCCCAAGGGATTGACATAATACTAGGGATGGATTGGTTAAGCAAGCACAATGGAGTAATCCAATGTGCTGAGAGGAGCGTACAGTTGACAAATGAGCACGGTATTCGTGCCGAGTTTGAGTCAACCCGACAAACAACCGAAAAGGCAATCTTGAACCACGTCGAAGGAGCAACGTTGGACAGCATTCCAGTGGTTCAAGAATTCTCGGACGTATTTCCAGGGGAGCTTCCAGGTATGACACCTGATCGGGACATTGAGTTTGCCATTGATTTGGTACCTGGAACTGCACCCATAGCAAAGAGACCCTATAGGATGCCCGTCAATGAACTAGTGGAACTCAAGAAGCAAATTCAGGAGCAGTTGGAGAAGGGTTTTATACGTCCAAGCTCGTCACCATGGGGAGCTCCTGTGCCCTTTGTGGACAAGAAGGATGGGACCCAAAGGATGTGCGTGGACTATAGGTCTCTCAATGAGGTAACAATCAAAAACAAATATCCTCTACCCCGTATGGAGGACCTATTCGACCAAATGAAAGGAGCCCGAGTGTTCTCCAAGATTGATCTTCGGTCTGGATACTTCCAACTGAAGATAAAGCCCTCCGATATACCCAAGACTGCCTTTCGAACATGGTATGGTTCGTATGAATGTACTGTCATGTCTTTTGGGTTAACAAATGCACCCGCATACTTCATGTACCTTATGAACAAGGTATTCATGGAGTACATGGATAAGTTCGTCGTGGTTTTCATCGATGACATTATGGTGTATTCTAAAAGTGAGGAGGAGCATGAAGAACATTTGAAATTGACCTTGCAGAAAATGCATGAGCATCAATTGTATGCCAAGCTTAACAAGTGTCAATTTTGGCTAAAGGAAATATCGTTCCTAGGCCACATTATCTCCGAGGAAGGGGTATCGGTTGATCCCGGAAAAGTGGGAGATATTCTGAAGTGGAACCAACCGCAAAACGTGAGGGATATTCGGAGTTTTCTTGGGATGGATGGATACTACCGCCGCTTCATCAAGGACATCTCTAAGATAGCAAAGCCTATGACGGAGTTGCTAACAAAGGGAAAGGTCTTCCAATGGACACCAGCATGCCAAGAAAGTTTTGAGGAACTCAAGAAGAGGCTAACCACAGCGCTGGTTTTGGTATCGCCGGACATAAGCAAGAGCTTTGACATATATTGTGACACATCCAGACAAGGGCTCGAATGTGTGCTCATGCAAGAAGGACGAGTGGTAGCCTATGCCTCATGACAATTAAAAAAGCACGAGCTTAATTATCCTACACATGACTTGGAGCTAGCAGCAATAGTGCATGCATTGAAGATTTGGAGACATTATATCCTTGGTCATCGATGTGAGATCTATACGGATCATAAAAGCCTCAAGTACATATTTACACAAATGGACCTGAATTTGAGGCAGCGTTGATGGTTGGAACTCATCAAGGATTACGATGTTGGAATCTACTACCACCCTGGGAGGGCCAATGTAGTAGCTGATGCATTGAGCCGGAAGGGAGCATGTCACCAACTCACGGTTCGGGAACTACCACCCAAACTATGTAAGGAGTTCGAACGGTTATGCCTCGGATTTTTAAGCAACGTGGAAGTAATAGAGATCCACTCTTCATTGGAGCAAGATATAAGAGATGGCCAAGCAACGGATCAGGAGATCAAGGAGATCAAGGAAAGGATCCGACAAGGAATAGAGAAGGAATTCAAAGAGATGAGAAGGGTAAGCTTTGGCTAGGAAAAAGGATTTGCGTGCCTAACGTGAAGCACCTCCGCGACATGATATTGAAAGAGGCACATGATTCACCCTATTCCATACATCCCGAGAGTACCAAAATGTACAAGGACTTGAAGACTTGTTATTGGTGGGATGATATGAAAAGGGACATAGCCGAATACATTGCCCTATGCGACACATGCCAACGGGTGAAGGCCGAACATCAAAGACCCGCTGGATTATTGCAACCCTTGAAGGAACCCGAGTGGAAGTGGGAAGACATCAGTATGGATTTCATCGTCGGATTGCCACGTACTCAGTCGGGTTATTACTCCATCTGGGTTATCGTGGACCGATTGACGAAAACAGCCCATTTTCTCCCTGTAAGGGCCAAGTACAACGTTGCACAATTAGCCGAGTTGTACATGGAGCAGATCGTGTGCCACCATGGATTCCCGAGGAGGATAGTCTCCGATCGAGGTTCTCAGTTTACCTCTAAATTCTGGAGGAAGCTGCAGAAAGCTATGGGTACACGACTGGATTTTAGCTCCGCCTATCACCCACGAACCGATGGACAAACCGAAAGGACAAACCAAATTTTGGAGGACATGTTGAGAGCTTGCGCCTTGAAACGTGGGCGTAGTTGGGATAGGAGTTTACCGTACGCCGAATTCTTCTATAACAACAGCTATCAAGCTAGCTTGAAGATGTCGCCTTTCGAAGCATTGTACGGTAGACGGTGTAGAACACCGCTGTTTTGGAATGAAACCGGAGAGAACCAGGTGTTTTGACCCGAAGTGCTACAAGAAGCTGAAAAGAAAGTCGAAACGATACGGGAGAACTTAAAGGCTGCTCAGTCACGACAGGAAGGCTATGCGGACAATAGGCGAAGGAAGTTGACTTTCGAAGTATGAGACTTCGTATACCTTAAGGTATCACCTATTCGTGGCCAACGACGTTTCAACGTCAAAGGCAAGCTAGCACCTCGCTACATCGGACCATTTAAGGTTTTGGACAAGCAAGGAGAGGTATCCTATCAACTAGAGCTCCCAACATATCTCTCCGACATACATGACGTGTTTCATGTATCCCAGCTCAAGAAATGCTTGAGAGTACCAGAGGAGCAAGTAACAATGGAAGAGCTTGAACTTCAAGAGGACCTGACTTATGCGGAGCACCCTGTCCGAATTTTGGACGTAAGGGAAAGGGTCACAAGGAACAAAGTGATCCGATGGTGCAAGATACAATGGAGCCATCACACCGAAGCTGAAGCCACATGGGAGCGTGAAGAAGACATCAAGGCAGAATTTCCTCATCTATTCTCTACCAACGAATCTCGAGGGTGAGATTCAATTTAAGGGGGGGGGGTAGATTTGTGACACCCTCATTTTCGGTTTCTGCATGTATTCATGTTTCATGAAGAGAAAACATTTTAAAGGAAGTGGGAACAGAGAAAATATAAAAAAGATAGCCAAAAAGAGCCGAATCCAGTTCACAGAGAGCGCCGAAGACAACTCCAGCGGCCCGCTGGCCACGTGGCGTGTTCGGAGCTCATCCCTGCGAAAGTGGGGAGAGGTCCGCTGCTAAAATGGCTACGTAGCAGGCTCGGGGCTCATCTCCGCGAAGGGGGAGAGGTCCGACCATGTGGGACATGTGTTGCCCCCGGAGCTAGCCTCTGCGGAGAAGCGAAGGCAGTCTCGCAGGACATGTGTCACCTTCGGAGCTAGTCACCGCGGAATTCAGAGGACCAGTCACGTGGGATAGGTGCCGATCTCGGAGCTCACCTCCGAGAGGTCCGGTCCTATTGGACAAGTGTCACCACCGGAGCTTACCTCCGGGAGGTCCGTCACTGTTGGACACGTGTCAACCTCAGAGCTCATCTGTGAGCAGATAGGGAGTCTGGCGCTGTTAGGACACGTGGCACACCCGGAGCCACCTCCGGAGAGAGGGAAGGCCCGGCACTGACACGTGGCATGCGCGGAGCCACCTCCGAATAGAGAGGAGTTCCCGACCGCCAGGATACGTGGCGCACGCGAAGCTCACCTCCGAAGGAGAGGGAGATCTCGCTCGCTTGACACGCGGCACAACCGGAGCTCGTCTCTGCGGAAAGGGAAAGACCTGGCCCCGGTGGACACGTGGAGCTTCCGGAGCTCATCACCGCAGAGGTAACGAGTTCTGGATCGGTTTTTGGATTCTGTACGCGTAGAATACCGGTACGGAGAGGAAACCGACCTGAATTCCAAAATGTTACCGCACCAAATCAACTAAAGATATGTTGTTAAGATTCAACGGCAATCTGAATAGGACTCTTATTCGAAATACAATCAGATTAGGACTCTTCTTCTCCCGATTATAAATAGAACCCAGAACCTCTGGCCGAAACCACGAACTTCTTTTCCACCTCCTGAGCCGACGACTTAGAGCCCTAGCCCCAACTCGCCGAGTAAGCCCATCGCCAGAGTTAAGTCGAGGAAGATCGCCGGAATAAAGCCCCAACGATCTGTCTGATCGGAGAAGGACCCCGAGGCCTAGAAGAACGTAAGGTAGGTCTCCAATATCACCTTACGACATCATCGTGTTTTCTTTGCATCTGTTCTTCGATTCCTTTCGAACAGAAGCTTTCTCATGGACAGATCACTTGTTGATCGGGGTGATCTAAAGAAAAGATCATCACCACGACCACATTTGATCCGAACACCTCTGTTCATCATAAAATCCATGCAAACCATGCAAGAACACGTACAAAATAAAAACTGATCATATGATAGCATGCATATGCATCATCGCATCTAGTTAAAGTTTGTGCATGATATTGATTGCTGTATATCTTGTATGTGTGTGATCCTGTATAGCAGGACAAGCTCGGGGAGCTGTCTACGATGAGCTGCAACAACAAGGTTTTGAGATCCAAGAGCAACCGGAACCGCAAGAACAAGGCAAGTGCCCTTTGACCATATTGATCCTATGTTTTGGGAACTGTTTTGTTTTGCGAAAAGGTGTGTGTGTGCTGAGCCAAACATGATGGGAAACCCTTTTATAGGAGTTTACTAGTTTTTGTTAAACCACCCTTCTTGCCAGGGAAGTTTATGAGTCGGGTATGGTTTTTACTTTTATGCTTCGCTGAGTCCATGGGATTGGGAAGCGAGATAGGTGTGTCTAGCTAACTGCACTCGTAACGATAATGAGAAACTGATGTTGTTAATGAACATGGATCGGAGGGAGATCTAGGAAAGACTGGGTTTGTGAATGAGGTAGCATGAGATGGTGGTTTACTTGCCGTAGATCTAAGGACCGGTTCATGCGAGCACATGCCAGGATAGCAGTGCCACCACAAGGCCAAGTATGGGTGCGACTTAGCTGAGTAATTAGGTAAGTTGCTAGATTGTTATGGACCGTGGAAGGCGCGGTGAATGGGAGTCGAGTGAGGACTGCCCTGGGAACTGCATGGCACAAGAGGGGGCCCGTGGGTGGGAGAATTGGAGATTCTAGCCTGCCGGTGAAACCTTAGTGAGTCCATACATCTAGTAGCCCCTTTGTAAAGGCTATTTTGTGATCTCTTGGCCATACACCGACGGTTGTGTACTGGTATAATGGAGGTTCTGCAGTCGCCGACGGGTGATGAAATCACAAACTTGTGGGTAAAGAGGTGCAAACTCTGCAGAGTCTTAAAACTATCATGATAGCCGAGCTTACGGTCACGAGCGCCTGGCCAACTTCCATGATTAGTTGGATGGTTATTTTGGGATGACTTTGGATGGTTTTGGTTATGGTTTGGTTTTGGTTTTGTTTTGGTACTGTTGAGTCCGGGTGATAAGATGAGTTGCATGACTGTTGAGTCATGGCAACGTGATTGGTCGGTGGGAGACGAATTTGTTTATGAGATGAAATGGTAGCAAATACGAGATGGTATTCGTGAGATGGTAGCAAATACGAGGAGGTATTCGTGAGCAAAAATGAGGTTGATTAATGTCTGGATGGCACATGGAAGGTAATGAACATAATGGAGGTATCATCGGTATTTTAATACATGTTGGGATTACACTCACTTAAAGATAAGTTGCTGTTTTATCGTGGTTTTGATAAATAACTTTGCTTTCTGCAATGAGCCTTTTTATACCTACCTTGTTATGAGCTACATATCATATTTTCTCGCACTTGCTGAGTACATCATTGTACTCGAACTTGCATTATTATTTCATCATCAGCAACAGGAGAAGATTACTATGAAGACCAAATGGAGCATTAGGCGTGTAATCTGTTCTCAACCTTGCCTGTGGGGATGGAGTAGAGATGGAACCGCTACAGCTTAGATTGCTTCCGCACTAGTTAGAAGACTTCCGCTGCATAGAAATAAGACTTCCGCTGTTAGATTAAGACTTACGCTGTGAGCATGAGTCCAAGACTCATGAAACATTGTAATAAACTCTGTTATTTGTGGTTATATATATTCTGAATTCAGTTTGTGAAACATATGTGTATGTGTGATGAACATCCTGGGCACACATATGTATCAGTTCTCGGTTCCGTGGTTTTCCACAGAATTGAGGGTGTCACACTCACGTGCATGCTGCAGTGACGCCAGGCGGTCAAGCTCTGAGGGTGGTAATGAGGGGGATGATGATGAAGGCGATGAAGAGGTTGATGATCCCGAGCGAGACGCCAGGCTAGCAAGATTGGCTGAGCTACAGGCTTCAAGACACCCCGATAAGTGTCCCTTTAGGTAATATTTCAGATTAATCGATAAGTAAAATAGATTGATTTCCTTGTCAAAAAATAAAGTAATTTTATCTGTACAGGTTGCGGCGGCACCTTTTCTATAATCTAAGTAAAAGCTTTGACGAGCGGACGGTTATAAAGCCGAAGGGTACTACGTGCTGGATTGAGCTTTGTTAGAGTGGCAGAGGGCATCGACGAGTAGTTTACACGGAGTAAGGAAACATTATTCGGTTTTTCTTTCCTGGAATGGTGCTAGTTAATGGTCAAAGGATTGCGGCGCATAATTGGGATCACTATGCGCTGCAACCATATGGCAATTCGGGTACATGCTAGGATAGAGTTTGGGAGATGTTCAGGGTAAGTTCCTTTTCATTGTTTCAATTACATTGCATCAAGATTTGGTTGACATTAACTGTAACATGCATGTATGCAGGGTGTGTTTCGTTTGGAGGAGGGTACAAGTGGTGCATATGCAAGTATGGTTTTCCATAATGCAGCAAGAAGACGTGTCAAGGAATCCTTCTCTAAAGAACAGATCAAAGCTGTGACTGTGTTCTACCAGATGGTGATGTTCCAGCCTATGACCAACAAGGCAGCGGCCAAAATTCACCTAAAGAAGGATGAGTACTTGGAAAGCAGTGTTGATTGGATTTGTGCAAACACGGAGGCTTGGGAGTGGTTATGTGAGTATTGGACGTCAAATGAGTTCATTCAACTCTCTGATAGAAATCGAAGAAATCGAAAAAGCAGGCCTGGAAAGCACTTCTTTGGTCCGGATGGATATGTGCGGATGGAGCAAAGGATGGTATGCATTCTTTCAGGCATACTTAGATTGTTTCAATTAGTTGTATTCATTAAACTGTTCAAATTTGGTATTGCAGACAGCTGAAACTGGTGTGAGTCCCACTTTTTTTTTGAGCTTTACCTTAAGGGACACAGAGGTCCAGATCCAAATAGTCCGGAGCTGTTGTGTGACGAGGCATCAACGCGGAAATTAGTATGTTTGTTGGTTGTTTGTTGCATTTATCAATCAAATCAATGTATGTTTTATGACATATATATGTATACTCAATGTATGACAGCAAAAATATGTTGAGCATTTTAAGAAAACACATGAAGATGATGCAGACTTTAGAAGTGAGCCGTTGGATGTTGCTGCGGTGTATGATGCCGGCGGAGGTGTACCGCATGGGAGGTATGAGTAAAGATAATGATAATTTAGAGCTTAATGAATGTTGATTTATCAGACTAGTATATTTTTAGACTTGCGTTGGGCGACGGGTATGTGGAGCGTGATTCTTATGCTCGACGGTGGTCCTCCAGTGTTAGTTCTAGTTGGTCTCGGTCTACGGCAGAGGCTGATGAACTAAGAGAAGAATTGAGACGCACCAAGGAGCAGATGCAGCTGCAGCAGCAACAACAACAACAGACACAGCAACAGATGAAAATTTTGTATATGTCACAGGTACCATCTCACATTGAAACAATTTATTTGATTTTAAAAAGTTTCTACTAAAATTTTGTGAACTACTTTACTAGATGCAGATGATGTCTCAAGGTAACACTGGTTCTCAATTCAATATGCCGCAACAACCCCAGTATGGCATGATGTCGCAGGTAAACTTCTCTGTTCTTTTCAAGTTACAATACTCCTTAACATGTGCGTGTAATTAGTTAGCTTAATATTGCTACTTCATGCAGTTATTAGCTCAAGGTGGGATGGGATCGCAGTTTGGTATGCCTCGTCCAATGCAGCCACAACATTTTGGTTCCTCATCACAGGTAAAACTGTTTATTTAATTCGCTCAGGTTATAATGCAATATCGTAACCATTTATGTTGCAGGTTTCTGAGAACGGTCAACCTTGTGTTCCACAACCTCAGGGATTTATGTCGTTGTTGGCTCTGATGCAAGCTCATCCATCATCAGCTGCAGATGCAACGGTATGACTACTAGTCTAATTCAAATATTTATCCTAATGTCAAAGTATATAGAGAGAGGGAGAGATATAGAGAGAGGGAGAGATGTGAAAATGGAGAAGGAAAAGAGGGTATGGGAGAGCGAGTGAGAGCGGCAAGTGAGAAAGAGAGATATGGAGACACGAAAGGATACATAGAAAAGGAGAGAGGGAGAGATAGAGGCGGAGATATATAGAGAGAGTTAGAGGGCAAGAGGGAGAGAGTTAATGACTTATTGTCCATTTTGTATTTGTAAATACTTGTGAGCGAAAACTTTATTAAGTTTCTTTTTTATTTCTTTGTCGTAGGGATTCCGCCATGAAACGCCCAAAGGTTGCGATATTTTTCTCAATATTAACGATGGAGGTGCGAGTGGATGAGGCTCCCACAAAGACATGTGAACTTGTTAATTTGTTTTCATTTTGTTTTATGAACTTGAGAACTTGTATCGAGCTTGGTATTGTGCTTGTATCGAACTTGAATCTCGGATTTGTGCTTGTATTGAACTTGAAATGTGTTGTCAACTTGAATCTGTTGTATTTGTGTTGTGCTGACTGTTCGGTGGATCGACTGTGTCGATCGGAGGCTCCCAGCTGGGACACAGAAGAAACAGCTATGGTTTTTTTTAAAAAAAAGTTATAAGCGTCGGTTTAGGGATAACCGACCCATATAAGCCAACTAAGTGTGTTGGTTTTCATTAACCGACGCTCATAAACGTATAAGTGTGTCGGTTTCCTAGGACTAGCCGACGCACATACATGAATTAAGGGTGTCGGTTGCACTGGAACGGACACTCATATTTGGGTTAAATGGGTTGGGGCACCTAGCCGTCCCACATAGTGGCATTAAATGGGTCGGTGCCGCTGGCCGACTCACATAGGGGAATTAAATGTGTCGGTGCCACTGGTCGACCCATATACAACATACATGGGTCGGTTTTAGGAAACCAACACTTCTACACATTAAGTGTGACGGCCCCGACCCATTTATTGCTTAAATGCGTCCGCGTAACTTCGTCGGATAAGAGGGTCGGTGCACCGACTTTTTTAGTTTATGGGTGTCGGTTTCTTCTGCTAACCGACACTCATATGGCCGACACCTTTTTGCCCGTTTCTTGTAGTGGCTTGTAATTTTCTTTGTAATTCACTTGTTGCTTGGTCCTCTAGAAAACAAAATTCAGTTCCACAATCCACAGCCGAATCTGAATATGTAGCTGCTGCTAGCACTTGCTCAGAAATTCTTTGGATTGTTCAAACACTTAAGGACTATTTGGTTGATCTAGATAGTGGTCCACTATTTTGTGATAACACTAGTGCCATTTGCATTGCTAAAAACCCTGTGCAACATTCGAGAACAAAGCACATTGACATTAGGTACACTTTCTCCGTTATAATGTTGAAAAAGGAAACATTGTGCTTCACCATGTAGATACCGAACAACAATTGGCTGACATTTTACAAAACCTTTGGATTTCACTATTTTTGTTTCATTCGTAGTGAAATAGGGGTTATGCATCCTCATGGCTTAAATTGGGGGCAAGTATTGAAACTTGGGAAGTCTATGTGTGAATCTGAATTTAGAATAATATGAGCATAGTATTTCATACATATATGACTTTGTGATTCCTTTTATATGCTGAAAGTTCTTACTACATTACTCATGTTATACATTTTGTAGTTTTTGCCATAACTAGTAATTGAAATAATTATTTACACTAAATCTGGTCATGATCGAACTTTCTTGCTGTTTTAAACTTGGTGCATGCCCACAAGTGCTCTTAATAATGAAAAAATAATCAATCAACTATTCACATGTTGAGCTTTTATGTTCAAATGAAAAATTGAGAAAAAGATCAAGAGAATATGCATGCATCACACTTCTTCTTTTGAGATGGCTTATCATTGCACTTAGATATGAACTTGGAAGAAGTTGTGTATGACTAAAACCATGTCCTTGAGCTTCTGATTGTCAAATGACATAGCATTGGCTTGGTTAGTTAGAATAAGACTGATGAGGCAAATAATCTCTTGCAAATGTCATATGATCTGAATTTGTGCTTTGAAAAATAATTAAAATGCAGCAACAAGTGTCTTGCTTTCATGTCTTGACATAGTTAAGTTTGTGAGATCATGACTTGCTTAAATTGAAAATTGCACTTGATCTCTAGCATGGCTTACACTACTTTATTTATCTCATTGATGTGATAGTGTATGTTACTTGATAGTATGGCTTGGATGAGGTTTGTTTATATGTATATGTAATAAATACGCTCATAACAATTAAAATTTCTCTTTTGAACCTTGCTGAATACATTGTCAAAGGGGGAGAAATTGATCAGACATTGCATGATTCACAAGTGTTTCGACATGATTCTTCTCAGGGGGAGATTTTTTGTTTTTCTTCTCATTTTATTTCTGATTTATGAAGGGGGAGAAATATGTATAGGGGGGATTTTTGTTTCAAAATTTCTTTCTCATTTGATTGTTTTCAAAAACTTTTCATGTGAATTAGCCAATGTTCAGATTTTAAGTGATGTCGCCAATGCATTCATCAAGGGGGATTTTGTGAGACCTATGTCTGCTGAATATATTGGCTATGACGATAAAAGTTTTTAATTATGCCAAAACACTCTTTTTGTCAAGCTCCGACTCTAGGTCCGAGCTCCGACAAAATCTGGCGTAAGGTCCGACATGCTATGGCTAGGTCCAACATGTGTTTAGTTAGCTCCGGCGGTAGGTCCGACTTGCTTTGGTAAGTTCCGGTGCTAGGTTCTGCTAGCTTCGGTAAGCTCCGGCTCAAGGTCCGGTTAGCTTTGGCAAGGTCCGGAGTTAAATCGCAATGGTTCTGTTTTTACCATGCAAATATTTCAAACTTGCTGCACATCTATGGAAAGTTTGCTTAGTATTCTTTTACTAAGTTTTTGAAGTGTTATGGCTGTTTATGGTGGTTAACATTTTGCTATGGTTTGCAACATGCTTATGTGAGGTGTTCACGTAAGGTGTTGTGGTTTTCGGAACTAACGTGAGTAAAGTCACGGACTTGTGCTCGAAAGTATTGGTTGTTTATTCATGTGCAGGTGTTGCTTGAGTTCAAGATATGGCTGGTGACGGGATCTATTGAACTAGTCTTAGGGAGAAGATGAGGTTCAACAACCATGTTCAGGAGGAATTGTGTGGTTGAATTGATCGGGAGGTGGCACAGCATGTTTGGATCAAGAACAATGCATATGAAGGTATCGTGGACGTCGTTGGAAGGTGTTTGCACGTGTGCAAGGAGTGCATAGACGTGTCTATATTTTTCCAAGGCGTGGTGAAGAGATATGGAAGTGGAGATATGGTTGAAAAGGTTCAACCGACTGGATTTTGCGCTCAGGCTGCGGCTGAGGCGGTTATGATTTGTTTATGGAAAGTTTCGAGTTGGTTATAATAGAATTTCGTGTTAGGCATGAAGTAGAGTTGTTTTATGAATGTTTGGGACGTTCCTAAGGTGTTTGAAAGTCTTAATATTGCTTCTATCTGCGTATAGAAGAGTCTTGAGCAGTATTGGAAAGTTACAGTTTGAATCCATGTAGGAGTAGGAGTCCTAGTTTGAATTGGGTTTGCCTTAGGGCTGGTTATATAAGCAAGGGAGGCCAAGGCTCATGGGGTACACGACTTTGGGCTGTTCCTCTTATGTTTTGATCAATAAAATTCGTAATTTAGAGGAGCTTTTGTGCCTTGTTCGTCTGACTTGTTTTTGTCAAGTCTTTCCCGTCAAGTATCTGGACAGCACGACAGTGCTTCGGTGTTTTGAACGTAACTCGAGTTTTACAGATCCAATTGACGTGATTCTTTTTTGGGTTGTCTTCACAACTTGATTATTTATCATCTGCGAAAATTTCACGATCATTGGATTTGTAGTTTCTGATCTACACGAGTTTCTTTGCAGTGTTGCAGATCTGGTTTTTACTAGAGTAGAACAGATTGACCCTCGTTTGATCTTTCCATCATAACTTGAGTTATTTTTGATGGATTTCCGTGATTCTTGTTGTCGTGTCTTTGTGAATTTATTCTCTATAATATGTACCACTTTTGTCATGGTTGAACACATTTAGATCAGTCGCATACACGGTTTCTTTAACAGATCGATTTTCTACCAAGGGATTTTTTGTTGCTTCCGCTAAAAAGTTTAAATCTACCATTCACCCCCCCTCTGGTAGCTTTTCATGTGCTCTTCGATCCTACAGAGAATTCATTTTGAGCTCGCCTGAGAAACTTCTTGAGTGTTCCTTGAGTTTTTGAGTTATCATGCAAAAAGAAAACCCAAGTGAAGCGTGAAAAAGATCGACAATGACCAAACCATATTTATTACTATCGATGCTTATCTAAGCAATTGGACCAAATAGGTCCATGTGGAGGAGCTCGAGTGGTCTTGTTGTAGTCATGAAATTCTTCGTGAGATGGGGTGCTCCTACTTGCTTCCCGGCTTGACACGCGCTACAAGGCCTGTCTTTCTCAAAAACAACATCCTTCAAACCTCGGATGTGATCGCCCTTTAGAAGTTTTTGTAGATTCCTCATACCAACATGTGCTAGCCGTCTATGCCGCAGCCAACCCATGTTGGTCTTTGCATTGAAGCATGTGTTAAGTTTGGCTTTATCTTTGTTGAAATCAACTAGATAAAGTTTTCCCTTTAACACATCCTTGAAAGCAATAGAGTTATCACTCCTTCTACAGACGGTCACACCCTCATTAGTGAATAAACAATTATAAACTTCGTCACATAGTTGAGATATGGACAAGAGGTTATAATCTGAGGAATCAACATGTAAAACATGAGAAAGTGCGTGTTGTGATGAAATAGCTATTTTACCGGTACCTAGCACCTTTCCTTGACTATTATCACCAAAACAGATGCCTTCGCTTGAGTCTTCATTTTTTTCGTACTCCACGAACATTTTTCTTTCTCCGGGCATGTGATTGGTTCATCCACTATCTAGCACCAATTTTGGTCCACCAGATGCAAATGCGTACAACAAAGAAATTATGCTTTGGTCTTAGGTACCCAAGCTTGCTTGGGTCCTTTGAGGTTAGTGACAAGTGACTTGGGCACCCACAGACAAGACTTAGTGTTCTCATGGCGTGGCCCAACATATTTAGCATGAACTTTTCCAAGACTATTTTTCATAAGCACATATGAAGCATCAAAGGTTCTAAACAAGATTTGTTGTTCATATGAGTTTTCAATGTTAATTTTATCAACATTATTATGTTTTCCAACTTGGTAAAAGTTTCCCTTGACAAAGACAATGTGTTTCTTGTCATTCTTGTGGCTTCTAGCGTTTTGCCTTTCACCATAAGAATACCCAATGCCATGTTTAACATTAGGAGGTCTTGTGACCAAGTATGCACTACGTGCATACTTGACCTTCTCCTTGTCAAACATGCCACTTTGGGAGGGATGCTTGTCTTTTTTCAAGTTTGACTTTTCTTTCAAGTTGGTGTCATTTTTAGCACATGTTCAAGTTATGAAAGTTTTGGATTCAACATGTTGAGAAGGTGAGCTTAAAAAGGATGAAGAACCACTTTGCTTGAGTGAATCAACTTGCGCCTCAAGAATCTTGTTAACCTTGGTTAAGTTAGGAAGTTCATCCTTGAGTGCAATGTTTGAGTCTTTTAGCTTCAAACAAGTCTCGTTGCTTGAAGCTAACTCAAGATCAAGTGATTTGCTTCGCTCCTTTTCAAGCTCAAGAAGCCCTTCAATCTCAAGATATTTCTCCTTTTGGAGAATGATCATATCTTCTTGGCGATTGACTAGCTCCTCCTTATCAACAATCTCATCCATTAGAATTTTCATTTTAGCTATAGTTTTATCTAAACCTCTAAGCATGTCTCCATCATTATTATAATTATCAATATCACTAGTAAAGGAATGCAAGGAGGACGATTTAGTTTTAACCTTTCTTTTTCCTTCCTTGGCCATTAGGCATGTGTGGTTGGTGTCCTTCCATGCTCCCATGGTTGGGAAGAGAGTGGACATCATGGTAGGCTTCTTGATAGCTATAGTGGCTATCTCCTCTTCTTCTTCAGATGGGGACTCATCATTGGAGTCCCATTCCTTCCCTAGATGTGCTTGGCCATATTGCTTCCTTTTCTTGACTATTTTCTTTTGTTGAGGCTTGTTGTCTTTACTCTTCCTCTTATTTTCTTCATGTGGACAATCCACCATGAAATGATCATATTCTCCACAATTGTAGCATGCGCGCCTCGTCTTGGATCTTTGTCTATCCTTATATCTTCCTTCATTTGAGTTGCCACCATTTCTTCTTCTCATCATTTTCATGAAGTTTCTGATGAACAGGATCATGTCTTCATCATCGATATCAGTGCTTTCATCATCACCATCATCATCCTTAGGAGCTTCTCGAGTTTCTTTTGATGTTGGCTTGCAAGTTGCCTTTAGTGCAACTCCTCTCTTTTTTGCCGAGGTAAGGTTGGCAAGTTCCTTGACATGCTTGGCTTCCTTCTCCATCATTTCAAAGTTGATGATCATGCCAAGAATCTCGTACGGGGTCATTTTGTGAAACCCGGGACTTTCTCTAATCATGAAGCAGAATGTCAAGTTTCGAGGCATAAATGCGCTAAGAATCAATTTGACCACTTCATGATCCATCCACTTCTTGCTACCATAGGCTCGGACCTTATTGATGAGAGATTTTAGTCTTTTGTACATCTCTTGGTGTGATTCACCTTCTTCGATAGCAAACCTTCCCAATTCACCTTCTATCATTTCGACCTTAGCTTCACGCACATGACAATCACCTTCATGTGCGGTTTTGAGAGTGTCCCAGATTTCCATAGCAATTTTGAGTCCATCCATCTTGGTGAACTCGTCTCGGCTCAATGATGAGGTGATTACTGCTGCGGCTTGAGCGTTCCGGTGAATAGCTTGTTCTTGATCCAGGGTTAGCTCTTCATCATCATTAGGTATATCTAGACCTGTACACACTATATGTGAAAGACTTGGGTTAAGAGATATAAGGTGCATTTTCATGTTTGTTTCCACATTGTATAGTCATTTCCATCAAAGAAAGGTGGTTTGCCTAATGGAATTAACAAGTAATGATTTTTTGAATTTAAACGCTCATAGTTAAAAGGATATCGAGAATAGTCTTTGTGACTACTCCCTTCTTGCCTTTTGTCTTCAATCTTCTTCTAACACCCCAATATGTGGCAAAATGAATTTAAATTTATTGCACGTGATGCATGTTGGAGGAAATTTCAAATTCAAACTGGAATTCAAATTTGAAGCAAAAACAGAAAAAGAAAAATGGCCAATGGGCCGAAACCCGCCAGCCGGCCCAGCAACCTGCGACCCATTCCCCCCCTCTCCTCTCTCTGCCGTGCGGGACCCACCTATCGGCACCTTCTTCTCTAACCGCCGCCCGGCCTTTTTCCTGCTCCGAGCAACCACTGTGCGCCCCCGTCCGGATTCGCCGCCTGCACCCACGATCTGCGGCCCCTCTCGGTGCAGCACGATCCCCACTCACCCCCACCACCCCCTCGCCCATTTAAACACTGAGGTACGTCCCTTTTTCTCCCCGATCGACTCGCCTCAGTTTCCGGTGAGGACCGAAGCTCCCATCGTCGCTTTCCTTCGAATTTCTCCTGTTTTCTCCGATATAACGCGTGTGTGTGCCACCACCGCCAGGGAGTCTTGCTGGTGAAGAAGGCACCGTGTTTTGCGCTCTAGCCACAGCTCCGGTGAGCACCGCTGAGCTTCCCCCTCGACCTCGTCGCCGACCGACTTCCAGGGCCTCCGAACTCAAGAAAACCACCGAGGTGAGACCCCCTACCTCCCCTCTTCCGTTCTATGCCAAGAAATCCGAGTTTTAGCGAGTGTAGATGAAAACCCAAAACTCTCCGACGAGATCACCGCCTCCTGCTGCCGTGCGCTGCCGGGCAGCGCCGCCCGCACACGGCTAGGGTGACGTTGTAAAGGTCCCAAAATATGCATACAAAGAAACTCTTGTTTGCACAAGTTGGTTTCACATGTATGAAAAATGGGACTTGTTAAAACGTTTCTTTCCACATGTGATAATGCACATGAGATCCTTCTTCACACAAGTTCAAATATTTATTTGAAGACTTGGAATCCAAGAGGGATCTAAAACTAAGGTGGGAAGTTCCCATGAGTGTGAGGAAGCCAAAGTCAGATTTTGAGAACAGATTGTTTCACTCAAAAATGCAAATGAGAGTAACAAAAGGGTTTTCAAACTGTTGTATTAAAAACCTCATTTGCAGCAGCCAAATCAATGATCAGAGTTCACATTTGGATTCCTTAGGTCCAAATTAGGGGGTAGGCAAAGTTTCATGAATTTTTGAGAAGATTTGCTATCCAATTCTCCCAAAAGGACTTAAATTGGCAAAGAATCCAAATACACCTTTGAATTTGGATGATGTTTGCCCAACTTTCCAAATGCAACTCAATTTGCAACTTCAAACATTTGGATGGATTAATTGCCAAACTGTGGAGATATTTGTGAGAAAAATGAGAGGGGATAAGAAGGGGGCAGTGGGACCCACATGCCATAGTGATATTAGACTTACGCACTAAGTCTTCAGTTTGCCACTCGAACAACCGACCCAGCTGCGGGCGACACCGAAGAGTCTCCCCGTGCGCCACACCGAGCAGTTCCCACGCCACCTCCTGCTCTTCGCGTGGTGCTTCCCCCCAGCTCTTATCCTTCCCACCGAAGCAACACCCAGTTGCTCACCCTCAGCCCGTGTGTCGCTCCCTGTTACGCTCCCGCATGCGATGGAGTTTCCCCGGCGCCGCCTCTGTTTTTCTTGCTTGCAAGCCGGCGTTGCTCCTCCATGGCTCGAGTAATCCACAGCAAAGGGGAGCGTCAACACGTGCCGTAGCTACACACCTCACTACTTTGCAGCGGTGTCGCCTGGAGGGGTCACAGTTCGACGATCGCTGCCGAGAACAGAGCTATCCGGTGGAAAACCGAAGCCGGTCTCACGTGGACAGCCCTACCGAGAGCGTCTCAGGCCCCAGCAAGAGTACCCTCAGACGCGCTGAGACCCTCTGATGCTCATATCCGAAGCTCAAGCTGTGACGTCATCTATCGAACGCGAATTTGAAGAAAATTCCCCGGCGGGCACGAACTGACCTCCCAGCACGGTAACTTCAAATTCTACCTCTACCTTTGTTCTTAGCTTGACAATTCTTGCACACAGGACCGCCAGTAGTCGGCGATCATTGTTCTTCACAACCCTAGTTGGAAAGATGCACGTAGACCGCATGAATTCCAGAATTTCCGAGCTCAAATGCGGAGGAGGTTTCGGGTGCACGGTGAGACACCATTAGCCGCCAGTCCCGAGCAGTTTTGAGGTTAGGTCGAGCATCCCCATGGTCCACTGGTGCTGTAGCGCCGTCCCACCGATGTCTTGGCAGGCTAGGATGACCGGGCGACGCTGCCGAACTCATACAGAGCCGTCGCACCGTGGCCGGCTAGGTTAGAGCCACCGCTGGCCAGGGGAGGGGGTCCCATCATGTTCAGCACGTGAAATTAGGACCTAGCGGCGAGAGATGGCTCGGGGGATGGCCGGGAGACCGGAATCCGTCAAACTCCGGCGAGCCTGGCGGCGCGCGGGCGCGGGGGGGCGGAGGTAGAAGACGACCCGGCGGGTCCCACCTGTCAGCGATGGTGTTTCAAATTTCTGATCGACTGTGGTGCAGGGATCTAGTGTCGACGCGCGGCAAATAACCAGTAGCCCCTTGTGGCTTGCCTCGGTGAGTGACACCTGTCCCCTGGACCCACAGTCAGCATTTGAACATTTTTGGGAATTTCAGATTTCAGTTCAAAGTTTGAATAGCTACAACTTTGTGTAGGAGGATCCAAAAATTGTGACACAAATTTTTTTGGATTCCTCTAAGAGAGTACTATCCAGGGGTACAGCCCAATAATTATGAAAATCCCCGGTTTTTGCTCATTAATTCATAGAAGGAAAATTTTGTGGGAATTTTTCCAGGAGTTCTGTGTATTGGATAATCCCAAAATTTGGGCAGGAGATTCCTCCAAAAATACTTGAACTCCAGTAAAATTATTAGAAGCATTGGCCCTCATTTGTTTGGCCAAATGTGGTGTTAATTCCTTATGTCTTTGAAAATTGGAAAAAAAACAGAGTTCAATTTCAGGATTTTCCCCAATCTTTAGAACCTCATAACTCTTGCTAGGAATCCCCAAATTTAGTGATTCAAATTGGGTTGGATTCATATTGAATAGCTCTGTCCAAATCAACAACCCAATTTGTATGAAACTCATTATTTAATTCTGGAACTTTTTTTAAAGCTTTTCAGAAAAAGAATTTTAGAGGGAGTTTGGTTAATTCAAAAATCCTCAAATTTTGCCAAAATATTCTCTATGATAATATTGAACATCTGTAAAACTTTCAGACAATTTGGAGTTGATTTGATCAGGGCAATTCAGATTTGAAGATGCTGTGTTCAATTGAATACAGAAACATTCAGAGAATTTCCAAAACTTGGAAATTCAGTTCTGGGCAGATCTTAGCTCCAAAAATGCTAGGAAAATTTATGCAAACTATATGAACTATAATTGAAATTGTAGTTCACTAAGTATGGCATGAACATGGGTGTTAGCACAGAATTAATTCTTCTTTGCTTAATTACTTAGAAAATTATTCTGAACAAACCACTCAATGACAAGTGCTAATTTTTGGTCCAGAGGAATTTCTGGTGACAAGGAACTCACATTAAAATTCTCAGCTCCATTGGAGCTCTGGATCACCCCTGTTCTGTTTAACCTCTTTAGGTGATCAATATAGAAGAGGGGGAAACCACTTAGCATTAATCATGTGTTTAGAACCAAACCTAAACCACTAGCACCTGTGTCATTTTATATTCTTTAACAAAGTTCCAGTTTTTGAAAACTTTTTATTAGAACTTGTAGCAAAGTCT
The DNA here is from genome assembly GCA_030760725.1 of Neostapfia colusana. Lineage (NCBI taxonomy): Eukaryota > Viridiplantae > Streptophyta > Magnoliopsida > Poales > Poaceae > Neostapfia > Neostapfia colusana. The sequence goes on along the minus strand of JASWHV010000018.1, from coordinate 47,258,755 downwards.
TTACAATTAAACAATTGTGCATATGCATTACGTGTAGCATCTAGGTGAAGGACTTCAAGTCATTGGAGGAGAGATCAAAGGAGGGAGGCAAGAGATCAAGACAAGTGAACTTCACTAACTGAGTTATATATATTAGCCCCTGCAAAACAAAGGCAAGCCCCGGTTTGCATCAAAATTTACAAGTTTTTATTTGTATTCACTTCATACGTCTAGCATTTTATTTATTGCATTACGTCTAGATGGTATGAAACTCCAAATGCATGACCAAAAAACCCTGGAGTTTAATGTAGGATATGTTATCAATTAATTATAACTGCTGATCTCAACAAAAGTGGATTAAAAGAGGCATAACTCGAGTGGTCAGATTCCTACTCGTGAACAGGGATTTAGGGGGATCAATTGGAAGAGTTTGGAATTGATCCTCATAGTGGGGAATGGAGACCGGGCAGTGGATAGAAGGATCAAGGACGTGGTCCTGTGAGCCTAGTCTATGGCTGAGTCGATTAAGGCCTGTTCTCGTGTGCGGCCCGTTGGACAAGTTCGAGTTGTGTACCGGATGCATACTGGCTATATGGGACCCAGGAAACTGATGTAACATGTTAACCTGGGTGTCGAGGCATACCTCACCTTCTGATGCCGATGCTGAAAGGATAGAGAAGTCAGCTCTACGAGGGTTTGCCGTAGAGAGACTTAATCCAAGTCGGTGGGACCGGTTTGACATTTGGGTGTCGTGTGAAAGGTGGCCACGTACGACGTCAGTGTCGGTTGCTGTGTGCAACGTCGAGTACGGGCGTACGTGTCGTGTCAGCCGGGTGTTTTTGATTGCAATCACTGTCGCTCGCGGAATGGACCGAGCATACTTGTTCTTTGCGTCGTGACGTAGTAATAAACTGGGAAAAGTTAATAATGCTTCGTGGGTAATCCTCATAACGGAGATGAGGAACGATCAACACTTCACTAAATTTAATTTCCACCTTGGGCTAGTAGTGTCGAGGCAAAGCGTTTCTTGTTTGATTGTGGAGTCTCGACGTTGGTGGCGCAAGGTCATTATGAGTCTAGGATAGCTCACTAAAGTTACTTGCACCTCGGGCAAGTGACATCGAGATGAAGTGTTTCTTGTTTGATTGTGGAGTCTCGATGTAAGTTGCGCGAGGGTTATAAAAGTTGCTTAAAACTTGAAGTAAGGACTCTCCTTTAGTTCAAGTTCATCGTTTGTGCAAACTTCTATAATCAGCCCTCTATTTTCATCATGTAGAGTTTCATGACTAGGGTGACGGGTCAGTCTTGCTGAGCTTCGTGCTCAAAGATACTGCATAAGTTGTTTTGCAGGTAATAACTGTAGGCTGATATGTACGGGTGCCCGAAGAGACTTGGAACTCCCCGAGTGGTGAACTCATGGCAACCCCTGCCGCTGCTATCATGACAGTGTTGCTAGCGAGAAGGGTCCGCGGGCTGGACACCTTCTCTGTTGCTTAGCATAGGTATGAGACGTGAGTGTAATAGTCTTCTGCTGTAGCATATTTTTGAGAAGTATTAGTAAAATCAACACTTTGTAAGCTTCCGCTTGTTTTATGTAATATGATGCTTTATTATGTGTGCTGTTGGGTGCCGCATCGCACGGCACCACCCAATGCGATTCCCGGGCGAGGTGCCCCGTCCCCGTGAGTGATCGGGACGGTGGGGTCCTCACAGCATGGTATCAGAGCGGCATAGGTAATAGCACACGGAATAAGGATCGTATTACGACAAAAAACTTAGGATACGGTGAGGAAACGGTATTAGGCCCACATAAGGACTATAGTAGTATAGTTACTTAAGTGGCAGAACTAACTTACTTGTTATAATTCTGAATTTTGATTACGTAACGACGCACCTACGCTCAGGTAAGCATGGTAAGGAACGCCACCGAAAGCGGTTCAATTTCGGTTAGCTCCCCCTGACGAGGAAAGTGGTTCAGGGCTAGGTCTCACAGCTTGGTGTGAGACGTCAATATGAACTCTTGGACTCTCCATGTTCCTGAGTTCATATGAAACGCTGATCCCTAGCGTGCATTAGGCAAGTAAGTGGAGACCCCATCGTGTGGTCAGTAACGCGATAGTGTGTTCGTCTGGAAATAGCCCAGGAGGACATACGCAGCGCTTGCCATCGGCGTGCCCTGCAGGGCAGTAGGTGGTATCTGTTGGGTTGATAACATTCCCAACCGTGACGACCCGTTCATGACCTACTCGGGTTCCCCATCGTGTGGTGTTGAAACACGATCACGTACCTTGAGACGTGACTTAACTCAAGGACGGCCGTATGGCAATGATACGGGTGTTTGTATTTACTTTCTAATATGGAACTGCCTGAAATGAAACAACCTTGAGTGTACCACTATTGAGTGTCTTCTGCAGGTACTAACCACGTACGTATCCCGTGTAGTATACGTGTGTGAGAGACCGTTTAGTGCCACTGATTAAACGGATATGCCGGTATAATCCGGTTTAGGATTTTCTTTGGTGAGGCAACGTAGTACCGACATGTTTCTTATGGTGCATCGACACCGTACTACACTTAATAACCTCTTCCCTATGAAGAAATGATTCATGAGCTAACTTTCAACTAAAAATGGAAGTTTGAAACAAATATTAGTGAGTGAACTCTTATTTTGAACTAAGATTCAAATGAGAGAGTGTCTAGGTTTTAAAGATTTCAAAAACAGAGTGCTCTGTTTCTGGCAGAAATTTTTGCTGGACTTTAACAGAGCATAACACTGAGTAGCTTTAACCAATTAAGTTGTATGATACAGTTCTGGAAACATTTTCAAGTGCTCTACAACTTTTTTGTAGACCTCCAGAGCAAAATCACACGTTAAGTTGGTGAAAAGTCCAGATGAAGGCAAACTGTTCAGAACCAGGACAGTAGCAAAACCTCTCTGGACCTTTCTGTTTTTAAGCCATAACTTCCTGTAGAAAAATCCCTAAGGAGCCTATGATACACCATAGGAAAGGTTAGGAGATATGAAACATTGTTGTAGTTCAAAGTTGGATCAGAATCATAATGTAACGGTGTATACAACTGTGATAAAGTCAGCCACATACAAAGGAGATGCTGGCAAACTTTGTCCAGGAATTCTGTCAACTTTGAGCAATCATAACTTTTGATCCATAAATGATCTAGAGGCATAGGAGTACTCGTTGGAAAGATATTGAAGTTAAATTTAACTTTGGTATTCAACTTGAGTTATGAAAATGCTTCTAAATGGATCAAAATCTGGGTTAGGACCGAAGAGTCTGTTCTTCACAGCAAAGAGAATGGTTGAAGGAGCAACTAAATGAACTCATGAGCAAATGAGTTGTACGGCCAACCTCATGACCTTGGGGTTGCTCTGCGCTGTGTAGTAGCGAGAAGGATGAAACACTATGGCTTAGTGTTAATTTTGTCCGCTTAACATTGTTACAATCAAGGACAAGTACCCGTTACCACAGATCGACATATTGTTTGATCAGTTGGTCAAAGCAAGGATCTTTTCCAAGATGGACTTAGGATCAGGGTACCATCAGATTGAGATAAGGGCTGAGGCTATTCTGAAGACAGTTTTTCAACGAGGTACGGAGTTTATGAGTACCTGTCATATTCCTTGGCCTTACCAACACTCCAGCTCAGTTCAGGTACTCAAGGAACTCGGTATTCATGCCGGAGCTGGACATGTTTGTCGTGGTCTTCATCGACGACCTACTGGTTTATTCCAAGTCGGAGGGGAGAACACGAGAAGCACCGGCCTATAGTCTTGCAACGGCTGCGGGATCACAAGCTATACGTGAAATTCAGCAAGTGCGAATTTTAGATATTACAAGTACTTGGTCTCGGGCATATCACCTCAGCGGAGGGCATCGCTGTGAGCCCGAGTAATATCGCACCTGTGCTGCATTGGAGGTCCCCGAGAACTGGTCACGAGGTACGGAGTTTCCTCGGACTCGCGGGATATTATCGGAGGTTCATTTCGAACCTCTCGAAGATTGCCAAGCCTAGGACATAGCTGCTGAAGAAGGCTACCAAATAAGTTTGGAGTCCAACATGTAAAGCAGCATTCAAGGCATTAGTGAAACACTTAACATCAGCACCGGTTTTGGCGCAGCCAAACACAACAAAACCGTTCGTTGTGTACTGTGATGCATCCGGCTTTGGGCTAGGATGTGTGCTGATGCAAGACCGAAGGTGGTCGTGTATGGATGACGGCAACTCAGGAATCATGAGCAATGCTATCCGAATCATGACTTAGGACTCACTGCCGTGGTACTCGCATTAAAAATGTGGAGGTACTACCTACTCGGTAACGTCGTGCATTTATATACCGACCACAAGTGCCTCAAGTACATATTCACTTGGAAGGAGTGAAGTATGAGGCAACAAAGATGGTTGGAGTCGATAAAGGATTACAAAATAGAGATCCATTATCACCCCGGCAAGGTTAACATGGGCGAATGCGGGAGTCGCAAGTCACACGTTCATAATCCAACTATCACCCAGTTGGAAGAGAGCGAGCCACCAATACGTATGGTTCACCTTATAGCTCTCTACAATTTAGCTTTCATCCCCACCATCCGTGAAGAAAGGGTGGCAGCCCAGAAACGTGATAAGGGAATGTCATGATTGCGGGGATGTATAGACAGTGGGGAACAGAAATAACTCCGGAAAGACGGAGACGGCGTCGTGTGATTACGGACAGAATCGTCGTACCCCATAACCCGGAGTCGAAGGAGAAAGATTTTTGACGAGGCTCACTTGTCAAAGTCTCTATTCACCCCCAAGTCATCGGTCCATTCCAGGTTTTCGGAAAGATGTGGGTCAGATGCACATGGGCTGGAATTACCAGCGATATTCACCGGTGTGTACGACATCTTCCACATTTCTCGGCTATGGAAGTGCCTCAAGTGTTCAACCACCATTCAGCTGGGAAACTCCGGGAAACTGAAACCAGATCTCACCCATCAGGAGGGACTGGTTCAGATCATCAACAGAACAGACCGAACCACACGCGACCATACGTTGTGGTTCTATAAAGTTTTAGGGAGTGATTACTCGAAGGTTCAAGCGACATGGGAGAGTGAAGGATTGCTTCGCACCAATTATCCCAACTCTTGACGTCGCACGTTAGTTAATTTTCCACTATCCTTCCTCTCATTTTTACCTTATAATCTCGGGACGAGATTCTCTTAAGGGGGGAGGATTGTAAATGTCCCAAAATATGCATACAAAGAAACTCTTGTTTGCACAAGTTGGTTTCACATGTATGAAAAATGGGACTTGTTAAAACATTTCTTTCCACATGTGATAATACACATGAGAGCCTTCTTCACACAAGTTCAAATATTTATTTGAAGATTTGGAACCCAAGAGGGATCTAAAACTAAGGTGGGAAGTTCCCATGAGTGTGAGGAAGCCAAAGTCAGATTTTGGGAAGAGATTGTTCCACTCAAAAATGCAAATGAGAGTAACACAAGGGTTTTCAAACTGTTGTATTAAAAACCTCATTTGCATCAGCCAAATCAATGATCAGAGTTCACATTTGGATTCCTTAGGTCCAAATTAGGGGGTAGGCAAAGTTTCATCAACTTTTTAGAAGATTTGCTATCCAATTCTCCCAAAAGGACTTAAATTGGCAAAGAATTCAAATACACCTTTGAATTTGGATGAAATTTGCCCAACTCTCCAAATGTGTAACACCTTAAAATCCTGTTAAGAGGGGAATTTAAAAATTTTTGGACGTATTGCATGTGTTGCAAAAATTCAAATTCAAACTGGAATTCAAATTAAACTCAAAACAGAAATGAAAAAGAAAAAGAAAAAAGAAAAAATAAACCTTCCCGGCCAGTGGGCCGAAACCCACCAGCCGGCCCACCCAACCCCCGCGCCAGCCCGCAGCCTCGCGCCCGCGCACCTCTCGCAGACAGGCGGGACCCACCTGTCATCCCCGACCTCCCGCTCGTCCGAACCCGGGACTCCTCCGCGCGCGCACCCGATCGAAACTAACCCGGAAAACCGCGCGTTCCCAGCCGAATTCTGGTCACAGAAGACTCCAGCTCGATCTAAATCATCCCGCCGCCCTCCCCCGTCTATAAAAACCCCGGCATAGTCCCGTTTTTCCCCACGATCCGCCGTTTTTCTCTCCGGTGAGAACCCGAGCTTCTCCGGCGAATTCTGCTCGATCTACGCTCGGGAATTCTGATCTAACTCGCTGGTCTTGATCCACCGCCTCCGGGGAACCTCGCTGGTGCAGAAAACTCGGTGGTTTGCGGTTCAAACACAGCGCCGACGAGCCTCGCCATGAATTAATCTCGGACCTCGTCGCCGGTCGCTTTCCAAGACCTCCGAGCTCAAGAAAACCCCCGAGGTGAGATCCCCGACCTCCCCTCTACCGATCTGTGCCATAAAATCACAGTTCTAGGGACAATTAACGAAGATCCGAAACTCTCCGGCAAGATCGCCGCCTCCCGCCGCCGTGCGCCGCCGGGCAGCGCCACCCGCGCTCAATCAGAGCGACGTGGCCGCTTGTGCGCCGTCTATTTTAAATCGCACGGTAGGATTTAAATCCCCGCGTACCGGTTCGACGTTATAATCTCAGCCGTCTGTTTTAAATCAAACGCTCCACGTCAGCCCCGTGTTATAAAGGCTGGGATTCTTACGTGCTACCCCCTGGGGTTCTCGGAAAATACGAGCTAGCCCCGGAAACTTCTGATCTAGCCCCTGGAACTTCAGAAAATCATGTAAATTCATTAAAAATAAGTTTTAGTGCCTGGACTTAATAAAAATTAGGAAAACCCCTCTGTTATGTGTAGTTAGACCCCTGGAAATTCTTAAAATAATATAATAGACCTGTAGTGGGGTGAGTTTACCTTTTTAACCCTATGTGATATTAAATTTAGGAATTTGAATATGTGTTTAGTGTTTAAAATTTGAAAGATGGGACAAACACATTGTAAATTCAAATTAAAAAATTTCCTAGTACTTGGAAAACTTTGGAGTGAGATAAAATAGATTTTTGGCTGAAATAAATCTGTTTAATTGATTATTCACATTTATTAGTAATAGGGACACGTTTTTAAGTAGAGAATAATTCTGAAAATTTGTAAAATAAATGTAAAATAGTTCACATCAGAAGAGAAGTTCAAAAATATATTATTTAATATTTTAGACCCAAAACCTATTCTGTTTAGATGAGGTGTCTTACTATTTTCATAATAAAGTGCACATTTTGGCATAGGAAACAAATCTGAAAATATAGCAAGCTAGGTATAAATAACTAGAAAATGATAAATGAAGTTTCCAAAATCCAAAGAATTCAGTTTAGGGTTGGTAGAAGGTTTGAAGATACATATGAAGTAGGAAAATACCTTTCATGCATACTTGGTAGCTAAAATGTGTATCAATTAAATATAAGGGATTTATTTAAATTAGAAATTCATATATAGTATGCCAACATGAATATGAATACAAAAATAGAAATCATATGTACATGTTTAAAAGTGCATGTAAGCCAAAATCAACACACATAGAGTAACCGCAACACATAGAAATGAGAATGGCTTTCATAAATGTGAATGTGTGGCTTGTATGAAGTGGAAGTGTGAACTATGTCTTATGACTTGTTGTTTTCTTTTGCTATGTGTGATGGTATGAGTAGAACCTGCTCCCGAGCAAGTTCTTCCTTTCCAAGATCAGGACTACCCATTCCAAGAGCAGCAGGAAGGAGGCAAGTGTCCTTGACCACTTTGTTCCTATAATAGGATGTGTAGATAGAATTATTTGCATTGTCAACTAAAAATATGAAACCCATGCTAGGATGTTTCCCTAGAATTGCATTACCTTGTTTCCTTGTAGCTTGGGTTGGGATTCATATTATCATGTCATTTATTATTATACATATGCTTAGCCATGCTTAGAATGGGATATTTGGGATATGAGATCATCAGTTCATTTTACCATACTATTGAATGAGATATTGTGAGTTATGTAGAGGTAGGGATCAAGACAAGTTGGATGTTTTGGTTGGTGCTGGGTGCACGAGACTCGGGTTTGCGTTTAGTACTTGCCTGGATCCTAAGGACTGGTTTATGGAGCATGTAACCTGGCTTTACCGTGCCAACCACATGCTGAGATGGGGCAGCTTGGCCAATTAATTAGGTGTATCCCCGGCGTAGTATGGGTGTGTTGGATGGTGCGGGGAATAGGTGTCAGCTGGACTACCATATGAACCGCAAGGCTCAAGAGGGGGCCACTGCATCGGGGTTGGAGCCTCTTGTATGCTGTTAGGGGTGAAACCTCAGTAGGCCCACGCTCGTCAGGAATCCCTTTGTAAAGGCTTCGTAGTGATCTCCTGGCTACACACCTGGGAAGTGTGAATGTGGTTCGTGGCCACTGGCATAATGGAGGTTCTTTTAGTCCACCCGGCAATGGGGGATGAAATCACTACATGTGGGTACAGTGGTGCAAACTCTGCAGAGTCAAAACTGTCATGACAGCCGTGCTCACGGTCAAGAGCGGCTTGGACTTATTCATGATTAGAGGATGATGGCTTTGGAAGTTGTGGGTGTTAAGCGGGGAGCTTAACATTGGAAATGATGTTATGGTTATTTGATTATGATGATGGGATGGGAGATTGGGACCATTTCACCTGTGTAGTAATGTAGGTGCTTAATAAGCTTAGGTGATAGGTATTAATTGCGTAGTGCTTTAACCATGAGTACAACCACCCCTTGTTCTAGCCATGCATGACATAACTTTCCCACACTTGCTGAGTACCATCGGTACTCAACCTTGCATATTTGTTTGTTTATATTTCTGCTCAGGTTAAGATAATGAAGTGGTGTTTAATGATCAAGACTTTGGACCCGAAGAAGGTTTCTAGGTTCATGGAGTCCCCCGGGCAACGCCTGTAACGGAGCCCACAAGAATAATATTCTGCTGCTATTTTATGAACTCATTATCGTCCATTGAGACATATGCTATGTAAGACTTATTTATATTCAACACCTGGCTTGTAATAAATGGTGCTTCACTATTTGTCATCACATGTATGAGAAAATGATCCTGGCATACATGTGATATTCACTCGGTTGTTCTTCGGAGAAACCGGGTGTGATAGAAGTGGTATCAGAGCCAAGGTTGCCCGTAGGAACGTGGACCTAGGTAGAAATGGACGTATTTAAGGACCCTATTTTCCTAAAAACTATTTTACAAGGTGTGTGTTGAAAAGTGTTATTTAATGGAGTCACTTTCTTCATCTTACCCCAACTTTCAATTCAAAATAGGATTTTTGTTTAAAAGTTTATCTAACCTAAGTTTAAATGCTTTCTGTTTTAGATGGTTCGCGTGATTCGCACTGCTCGCAAGTCCACAGGAGGGAGAGTTCCCGTAGTTGCCCTTGCCCAAAGAGAGGAGAGTCGTCCGGTGACGTACCTTTCCTACGGATTGGCAGTAGGAGGCTTGTTGCGCCGTCTTCGACGTATGCTCCAAGCCGCCAGCAATACGGGCAAGCTAATCATACATTGTAGCTCCACCAGGACCATCCGTGAGAAGAGGGAAGAATGGAGTTCAGAGGTGAGGATTATCCACGAAAATCAGCTGCTCAAGATCCACCGCTCTCCAGCTTGTCGAGTGACACATGTCGATGCGGAGAAGGATGTCACCTGGGAGGCCATCACCTGCCAGAGTCACATCTATCGTCGACACCTGGATAGGACTGAGTACATGTATGTCCTCCAGCGCGAGAGTGGTACAACAGAGTACAAGTACCCGCCATTGCAGCAAGGGACTTCCCATGAGCACATGGACCTGTGCTTGGAGGATGTTGCTATGCTCAGCACTCGATTGCAGGAGTGTCAGCAGGAGCTTCAGGATGTTCGTGACACCCTGAAGGAAACCGAGGCGTTGATTCGATCCTGCTTCAGGGCGAGAGAAAGAGGAGATGGGAATGAACTGTGTGTCACCATGAATGATACATGGACTCCTGACTCCCCAGATCGCCGGGCGATCAGGTGTCGTCGCACTTCTCCACCAGCAGCCTCCCCACCCAAAGCAGAGTCAGAAGGCAGCCGCAATAATGAGGAAGATCCTGACGAGCCAGCTCAGGGATACGAGTAGTGCAGAGTCTTTCCCTTAGTTAGCAAGATGTCAAATAGTCGAGTCGTTACCTTAGTTAATAGTGTGCTAATGCTTGGTGTGTGACGTGAGTTGTGGAAGCCATGAGCAATTGTCCACAGCCTCGTCTTCAGATTATTTTGCTTTGGTGTGTGAACCACATGCAATAATAGTGCATTTATTTTTGTGTGAGACATGAACCCTCAGAAAGTATAACAAAGTCTCAACACTTCAAAGTAAAAACAAGTGAAAGTAGTAAGATAATACGTAATGCCTCAAATTAACATTTGGTTGATCATGCTAGATGGCCGGAAGAGGAAAGGGTCGTGCCGCCAACCCCGCCAACAACAACGATGAGGCCTGCAATCCTCATCTTTTTGGGAGCCAAGACAGGAGTGGACGCCGTGAGGGCGTTGATCCCATTCACCAATTGCTTGAAAATCTAAATCAGCTCATCCAGATCCTGACTCAAGTGGTGGCCAACTTGCATCAAGTTCCACCTCCACAAGCTGCACCACGCCAACCAAGGTTGAGTGAGTTTCTAGGAACTCAACCTCTGAAGTTTGCAAGTGCTGCTGAACCTCTTGAGGCAGATGACTGGCTAAAGACCATTGAGAGCAAGATGAGGATCATACAGTGCCAAGGGTATGAGATGGTGCTGTTTGCCTCTCATCAATTGCATGGACCTGCTGCTGATTGGTGGACCGCCTACGTGGCCGCCCATCATGACCCTGAGAACATCACTTGGGAAGAGTTCAAGCGTAGCTTCTGCAACCATTACATACCAAGGGGTGAACTCAAAAACAAGAGGAAGGAGTTCTTGGGGTTGCAGCAAGGAAACATGACTGTGAGGGAATACCTCAATAAATTTACTCAACTCTCCCGTTATGCCCCACGGGACATAGAGACTGATGAGCAGAAACAAGATTGTTTCGTGGAAGGACTTACCGCAGAAATGCAGTGTACAATGTCCTCCAACGAGTATGAAAGCTTCCAAAAGATGGTGGACAGAGCATTTGTGGTAGAAAGGAAGCTGAAGGCCTTGGAAAATGAAAACAAGAGGAAGGCCCGGTGGTCACACCAAGCCTCTGGGAGCAACACCCACCCACGTCTGATGCAGCAACCCACAGGGCAGACGAACCGTGCTGCGGTATCCTACTCAGCACCAAGAGGGTACAACCCGAACTACAGCCCTTCGGCAGCACCAATACAGCCACAACGTCAGTTCGTACAGCAGCCTCACCCTATATATCAACCTCGACCAGCAGTGCAAGGACCCCCAAACCAACCCCAAGACAACAAAGGCCAGGCACCTAAGGTTGGGGTGCAATGTTTTAACTGTGGTGAAGTGGGGCACTACGCCCATAAGTGCCCAAAGAAGAAGCCCGCGCAGCCGCAACAGCAAAATGTAATGAGAGGACGGGTGAACCACGTCAACATGGAGGAGGCGCAAGAGGCACCTGACGTGGTAGTTGGTAAGTTTCCTGCCAATTTACACATTGCAACCCTGTTGTTTGATTCTGGTGCTACCCACTTGTTCATTGCCCAAGGGTTTGTTAAGAAGCATGACCTAGCAACAACAGAAATGAACCATATGCTAGCAGTAAACTCTCCAGGTGGAGAAATAAGGACAAGACAAGTGTGTCCCAAAGTGAACCTAGACAATAATGGGGTAGTATTTACTGCTAACCTCATAGTGATTGATTCACAAGGTATAGATATTATCTTGGGTATGGATTGGTTGACCAAACATAAAGGATTCATCCATTGTTCGACCAGAACGGTGGAACTAACTCACCCTAGTGGCACAAGAGTAAAGTTTATAACAATACAAGAGCCTAGGAGGGACATTAAATTAAATCAAGTTGAGGTGAAAGTGGAGGAGATCAGAATCATCAGGGAATATCCAGATGTTTTTCCGGAGGAGTTGCCAGGAATGCCTCCTGATCGTGAAGTGGAATTCGCAATTGAGCTAGTGCCTGGAACAGCCCCGATATACAAGAGACCTTATCGGATGGACTCCAAGCAGTTGGGAGAACTCAAGGATCATTTGAGAGAATTGATGGAGAAGGGGTATATTCGTCCTAGTTCCTCACCTTGGGGAGCTCCAGTCATATTTGTGCCCAAGAAGGATGGAACCCAAAGGTTGTGCGTAGACTACCGTGCCTTGAATGAAGTGACCATCAAGAACAAGTACCCATTACCCCGTATTGAAGACTTGTTTGATCAATTGAGGGGAGCTTGTGTGTTCTCGAAAATTGATCTCAGGTCAGGATACCACCAACTTAAGATAAGGCAAGCAGATATTCCAAAGACAGCTTTCGTATCTCGGTAAGGATTGTATGAATATACCGTCATGCCTTTCGGGCTAACTAATGCCCCGGCATACTTCATGTATCTCATAAACAAGGTATTCATGGAATATCTGGACAAATTTGTGGTGGTTTTCATCAATGACAATATCGTTTTCTCCAAAGATGAATAGGAACATGAGAAACATCTAAGGTTGGTGTTGCAGAAACTAAGAGAACACCAACTATATGCCAAGTTGAGAAAGTGTGAGTTTTGGCTGAAGAGAGTTCCCTTCTTAGTGACACGACCCCACGGTCTTGTCAAGCCAGGATCACGCTGAGGGGTGCTGCGTTGCACAGCACCGGATAACACACGTCAAAGGTACCAAGCGGAAGCGGAATTTTATTACATAAACAGGTTTATGAACATGTTTACATCAAAATAAGTTTAGTCTACACTCGCGGGCGTAGACTACGCATCAAGTCCATGTTCAGCCCTCGAACGTGTCCTTGCTAGCACACACACACTAATTCTGCGGCGTGCACGACTCCCACTCGACGGGGTTCCCCTCCTGGGGTTCCGTCTCCTCTTAGGGAGTCTCTTCCTCATAGAACCCTGCAAAAGCTTCAAACACAAGCAGTGAGCATGAAGGCTCAGCAAGTCTGACCCGTCTCACCTAAACATGGAACTTCTACATGAGGAGTGATGGGTACATGAGGTAAAACAATTTGCAAAGGACTCGCCTAATTATTGGAACCTTACTTTCAAGTTTTAGCAGCAGGTTGTGGAGAATCTTACGCTAAGGCACATGAGAGAGCCGCAATCAAACAAGGAACGCATTTCTCTCATGTACTTTGCCCAAAGTTGAAAAGAACTTTAGTTAGCTCTAGACTACAGCCTATCATTAACAATCAAGTCCATCTTTCAATCAGCAAGATTTTAACATGTAACTAGCCTGTTCTTTCTACGTCACGGTACAGTGAACAAGTGGTACTCATTGACCGCGAGGGATGGCGATTATAATCGATTTACACCTGCAGGGTTACCCGAACAACCCGTCACGTACGCCTGTACTCGATGTTGCCTACAACAACCATCACGGACGCCGTACGCAACCACCTTTCGCCCGTCAGCCAAATATTGAACCGGTCCCATCATCCCGAGCAAGAGGTCTCTACACGCGCATCTCAGTGCCGGCAGCCGATTTACACCTCAAGCTCTCAACCTACCCTCTGAACGACGGGCAATGCCTCAATACCCAGCTACCCGAGTTACATCAGTTTCCCGGTTCCCATATAGCCGGTAGGTCTTCGGTACTGTTCTAGCTTGTTCAACAGGCCACACGGCTCGGTCCTCAATCGACACAAGCGGAGCTACAGCACACAGGCCCTAAAGTCCTTCTGCCCTTACCCTCCGCTTGGTCTCATTTTCTTGCCATGTGTTTCATGTGCTATGACTACCCGAGTCGAGTGCCTCTAGCCTATGCTCGCGAGTAGTTCCAACTACTCGACTTGTACCGAATCCTACTCTATCTTAGCATTGCAGTAGCTAACAGGGTTTGCAATCCTAAACCTAACCCATGGTTTTCTTGGCTATGCAATTGGGTTTCCAAACAAGACTCTAATGCAAAGAATAAGGTATTCAAGTATGTGCTCAAAACAGTAAAAACTTGTAAAAAGGTTAATGCAAACCGGAGCTTGCCTTGCTGCTCTTGGTCGTAGGCTAGCTGTTACTCCGGAGTAACGAAGTCTAGGACTTCGGGTTCCTCCTCGACCTTAGCGACTACATGATATAAGACATACATGTATTAATTTGAATGCATTTATATTAAGTTTGAACTTGTGAAGCTTATAAGTCCCACTAGACAGACTCAATGACTGTGAAACTTTTACTGTGGCTTGGTTACAACATAAACAGAGACTTGGTCAAGTTTTAGTTGCAGCAAAGCTCATTTGAGCCCTCCACAATTAATTATGTACTTGACCTTAACTAAAGGCTTTTAGGGTGTTCTAAGGATTTTCAGGAAGCAAACTATGACTTTCTAAAAACTATATTTTCAGAGGGTTCTAATGGAATTGGTCTCACTTAATTTGAATGTTTCTAGCTAAAGATATGAGCTAAACAATTCCAGAGAAAATTCTGAAAATGTTTCTGAACATTTTCTATTTTCTCTGGAACAGTTTCACTAATCACACCATTAGGTGCATCAAATGAGCTCAAATGGATCTGAAATTTTTATGGTAGTTCGGGGATATTTTTGTGAACCTCCCACAAAATTTCAGGATTTTCCTCCAAAGGATTCTCCAGTTAAAATTCCAAACAGTTTAAACTCTGAGGAATTAATTCTGGAAAAGTAAGGAATTTCATGAAGTGATACTTGATTTGCTGGAAAGTACTCAGAGAGCTGAATCCATCAAAATTTGGTTCACTCGATTTGGACCTTTCTAGCCAAAGTTATGAGGATTTGAAGTTTGGAAGAATTCTGAAAATCGGGGAAAAAGTTTAAACTCTCGGGGGCCCGCGGGGACACGTGTCGAGCGTGGAGGTGTCCGGCACACCCGATGTCACAGGGTATTTGCGCGCCAGCACAGCTGATCCCGGCCGCAGCCCGATCCCGATTTAAAATATCTCCCGCTGACAGCTGGGGTCCACCCCTTCGTCAACCTCCTGCTGCCCGCGTTCTGCCGCCGAGGAGCCTCGCCGGAGAGCTCGCCGTCGGCTTCTGTAAAGCTCCAAACTTCACGATTCTGGCCGCCCCTCCCTATTTCCACTCGGGGAACAGGATTCTGGGGTCAGCTCGTCATGACAACGGCCGCCACCTGGTCGGCGACGAGCTGCAACCTCGGAAGAACTTCGGTCGCGTTGTCCACCCTCCCTAGCACCTCCCCCGATCAAGCTAAGGCTCGTCGAGCATCAGTGGACCATAGGAAAGGTCGACATGAGCTCTACGGAGCTCGGGAAGGGCTGTGTTGGGCTGTCACCGTGCGGCCTAGGCCGGAAATCGGGATTTCTACTAAAACTCGAAGAACAGCGGTTTCCCTCCAGGGTTCTTCGTGGTTCTTGATCCTATGGATCCGCACGGGCTACTAGAAGTGATCCTCTCCATGAGAGGATGAGTGATGAAGTGTGGTTTACGAATTTCTCGGATCAGTACCGACCTCACTTTTGCACACCGTCGCGAAAATATGAAATTCCGGCCGGAGCGGTGCTTGTCACGCCGCCGGAGCTTGCGGAAAAGAAAGAGGGGTTGAAGGCGAACCTCTTTGCTGTTTACAGCTCTGTGAACGGTGGGCTGTGGTGGCCGGAAAGGCGGTTCCCGCAGCGGCGGCTCGAGCTGCACCGGCAGGGCAAAGATCGCCGCGGTGGAGCTCGGGGAAGGCTGCGCAGGGTCTGGAACCGATGCGAAGGTGTCGAAGATGGCTTGGCGCACCCGGTGCTGGTCTCAGATCGCCGAGAGGGTCACTGGATCGGCCGGGCGATGAGGAACCGAAGGTTTGCTCGGGCGGCGACGTGTTTCGGCGTTTTGAGTGAAAGTGCGGCGAGGCAGCGATGGGAGGCGTCGGTGACCGCTCGGGCGGGTAGATAAAGACCCAGGGAGTCGGTTCAGCGACCGTGGGCGGCAAGCAGGTGGTGGCGCGGCGGCCTCCCCTCGGTGGCGCTCTCGGGAGAAGCACGGGGACCCGAGTGCTGAAAGTCCACTCGGTTGATCTCCTTCAGTGGCTGACATGTGGGTCCCACTGCCAATTTTAACCTCTGAAATTTACTCCTAACCACTGTTGTAAACAGTGAGTCCCAAAATACCCATGGTAATTCAAATTATTCACCCATGAGCCATTTGAATTGAGTAGAATTCAAATAGGGTTTGATTTGAATGAATTTCAGCACAAGTTCAGTTTTGAATTCAAAGAAAGTTTGAATTTGTCCCACTTAGCTCATGTCAAGATCAACTCCAAATGGAGTGAAAATTGGTGTGTGAGCTCACAAAAATGTGCTGAATAAGAATCTGCCTCCCACTTTTAAATTCATGGGATAAAACAGTTTGATTTTGAATACGGTTTCAAACTGCCCTCTTCCTAGCTATACCCAAAATGACCTCAAAAAGGTTTTGAATTTGGGTGAAACTTGGCATGGACATCCTTAGCAATGTGTAGGAGTTTTCATATTTCCAGCCCACCTATATCACATGTGGGAAATACCACTTTTGCAATATGTGAGTTTGTTCTCTAATGAACATGTTGATGGTGGTTACTTGCTCTTCTTTTGTGTTCATCAACTTTCCTCAAATTAGGTGTGTGGTGTGGTGATGAACACTTCAATTATGTGTCAAAAACTGAGGCACTTACACTTAGGACATATAATCTCGGAGGGAGGAATCTCCGTAGATCCCGCCAAAATCGAGGATATATAGAAGTGGAAGACCCCTGAAAATGTCGGGGAAGTTCGAAGCTTCTTGGGATTGGCTGGATACTATCGACGGTTTATTGAGGGATTCTCTAAGATCTCGAGACCCCTCACCAAACTGTTGGAGAAGGGAATCACATTCACATGGACGCCACAGTGCGAGACGAGTTTTCAGGAGCTAAATAAAAGATTGACAACAGCCCCAGTGTTGGTTATGCCAGATATGCAGAAGAATTTCACGGTGTACTGCGATGTCTCTGGAAACGGGTTGGGATGTGTTCTCATGCAAGAAGGGCATGTCGTGGCTTATGCGTCCCGGCAGCTCCGGAAGCACGAGAAAAACTATCCTACACATGACCTAGAACTAGCCGCAGTGGTACACGCGTTGAAAATTTGGCGACGCTATTTGATGGGGAAGAGGACAGAGATATATACGGATCATAAGAGTTTGAAGTACATTTTCACACAGCCAGATCTCAACCTCAGACAAAGAAGATGGTTAGAGCTAATCAATGACTTTGATGTGGGCATCAACTATCATCCTGGGAAGGCAAACGTCGTGGCCGATGCTTTAAGTCGGAAAGTGCAGGTCAATAAGTTGAGCTTGAAGGACATGCCTGCAGAATTGAAGGACGAGGTTATAAGACTCAATCTAGGCCTGGTGAATAGTGGTGAAGCCATCGCCATGGAGGTGGACTCCACACTAGAGCGAGACATACGCGAGGGTCAAGAGAATGACGAGAAGATACAAGAGATCAGACAACTCATCAAGGAAAATAAAGCTCCTGGTTTCAGAGAGGATGAACAAGGTACGGTGTGGCACGGGAAAAGAATCTGTGTGCCTGAAGTAAAGGAAATCCGTGAATTGATTTTGAAGGAGGCTCACGATTCCGACTATTCCATTCATCTTGGGAGTACGAAGATATACCAGGACCTCAAGAGCAGGTATTGGTGGTATGGCATGAAGTGAGATGTCGCGGAACATGTTGCCCTATGTGACACATGTCAGTTGGTGAAAGCAGAACATCAACGACCCGCGGGATTATTGCAACCACTCAAAGTGCCTGAATGAAAATGGGAAGAAATCGGTATGGATTTCATAGTGGGACTGCCTAGGGCCCAATCAGGATATGATTCGATATCGGTCATCATCGACAGGCTAACCAAGGTAGCTCATTTCATCCCCGTGAAAGAAAGCTACAGTGGATCCAAATTGGCGGAGTTGTACATGTCAAGGATCATGTGTTACCATGGAGTGCCAAAGAAGATAGTGTCGGATCGAGGGACACAGTTCACCTCGAGGTTCTGGCAGAAGTTGCACGAAACCATGGGAACCCATCTGAACTTTAGTTCTGCCTATCATCCCCAAACTGACGGGCAGACGGAAAGAACCAATCAGATTCTTGAGGATATCCTGAGGGTGTGTGCACTCAAAAACAATCGGAGTTGGGACAAGAACTTACCATATGCGGAATTCTCCTATAACAACAACTATCAAGCTAGTATGAAGATGTCACCATTCGAAGCTTTGTATGGGAGGAAGTGTAGAACTCCCCTATTTTGGAACCAAACAGGGGAAAGTAAAGTGTTTGGTCCCGAAGTACTACAAGAAGTCGAGGCGAAAGTGAGGGAAATTCGCAACAACTTGAGGATAGCACAGACACGACAAAATATCTATGCCGATGTACGGAGAAGAGAGCTCGTTTTCAACGTGGGAGACTATATCTATCTCAAGGTGTCCCCTATCCGATGACTTCGTCGGTTCAAAGTGAAAGGGAAGTTGTCACCTCGATACATCGGACCCTTTCAAGTTCTGGAGAGGAAAGGCGAAGTGGCGTATCAACTAGAATTACCAGCTCGCCTGTCGGATGTGCACGACGTATTCCATGTGTCACAGCTCAAGAAATGTCCGAGAACGCCTGAAGAGGTGTTGCCCATGAATGAGATTGACGTAGCTGAGGATTTGTCTTATGCCGAGCAACCATCCAAGATTTTGGAAACAATGGAACGCCTCACCAGAAATAAAAGAATCCGAATGTGCAAGGTGCAGTGGAAGCATCACTCGGAAGAGGAAGCCATCTGGGAGCGAGAAGATGAGCTTAAGGCACAATTTCTGGAATTGTTTTCTTAGAACCACCAATCTCGAGGACGAGATTTCTTTTAAGGGGGGTAGAGCTGTAACACCACAAAATCCTGTTAAGAGGGGAATTTAAAAAATTTTGGACGTATTGCATGTGTTGCAAAAATTCAAATTCAAACTGGAATTCAAATTAAACTCAAAACAGAAATGAAAAGAAAAAGAAAAAGAAAAAAAATAAACCTTCCCGGCCAGTGGGCCGAAACCCACCAGCCAGCCCACCCAACCCCCACGCCAGCCCGCAGCCGCGCTCCCGCGCACCTCTCGCAGACACGCGGGACCCACCTATCATCCCCGACCTCCCGCTCGTCCGAACCCGGGACTCCTCCGCGCGCGCACCCGATCGAAACTAACCCGGAAAACCACGCGTTCCCAGCCGAATTCTGGTCCCAGAAGACTACAGCTCGATCTAAACCACGCCGCCGCCCTCCCCCGTCTATAAAAACCCCGGCATAGTCCCGTTTTTCCCCACGATACGCCGTTTTTCTCTCCGGTGAGAACCCGAGCTTCTCCGGCGAATTCTGCTCGATCTACGCTCGGGAATTCTGATCTAACTCGCTGGTCTTGATCCACCACCTTCGGGGAACCTCGCAGGTGCAGAAAACTCGGTGGTTTGCGGTTCAAACACAGCGCCGACAAGCCTCGCCGTGAATTCACCTCGGACCTCATCGCCGATCGCTTTCCAGGACCTCCGAGCTCAAGAAAACCCCCGAGGTGAGATCCCCGACCTCCCCTCTACCGATCTATGCCATAAAATCATAGTTCTAGGGAGAATTAACGAAGATCCGAAACTCTCCGGCGAGATCGCCGCGCTCCCGCCGCCGGGCAGTGCCGCCCGCGCTCGATCAGAGCGACGTGGCCGCTTGTGCGCCGTCTATTTTAAATCGCACGGTAGAATTTAAATCCCCGCGTACCGGTTCGACGTTATAATCTCAGCCGTCTGTTTTAAATCGGACGGTCCACGTCAGCCCCGCGTTATAAAGGCCGGGATTCTTACGTGCTACCCCCTGGGGTTCTCAGAAAATACGAGCTAGCCCCGGAAACTTCTGATCTAGCCCCTGGAACTTCAGAAAATCATGTAAATTCATTTAAAAATCAGTTTTAGCCCCAGGACTTAATAAAAATTAGGAAAACCCCTCTGTTATGTGTAGTTAGACCCCTGGAAATTCTTAAAATAATATAATAGACCCTGTAGTGGGGTGAGTTTACCTTTTTAACCCTATGTGATATTAAATTTAGGAATTTAAATTTGTGTTTAGTGTTTAAAATTTAAAAGATGGGACAAACACATTGTAAATTCAAATTAAAAACTTTCCTAGTACTTGGAAAACTTTGGAGTGAGATAAAAATATATTTTTGCCTGAAATGAATCTGTTTAATTGATTATTCACATTTATTAGTAATAGGGACACATTTTTAAGTAGAGAATAATTCTGAAAATTAGTAAAAAAAATGTAAAATAGTTCACATCAGAAGAGAAGTTCAAAAATATATTATTTAATATTTTAGACCCAAAACCTATTCTGTTTAGATGAGGTGTCTTACTATTTTCATAATAAAGTGCACATTTAGGCATAGGAAATAAATCTGAAAATATAGCAAGCTAGGTATAAATAACTAGAAAATGATAAATCAAGTTTCCAAAATCCAAAGAATTCAGTTTAGGGTTGGTATAAGGTTTGAAGACACAAATAAGTAGGAAAATACCTTTCATGCACACTTGGTAGCTAAAATGAGTATCAATTAAATATAAGGGATTTATTTAAATTAGAAATTCATATATAGTATGCCAACATGAATATGAATACAAAAGTAGAAATCATATGTACATGTTTAAAAGTGCATGTAAGCCAAAATCAACACACATAGAGTAACCACAACACATAGAAATGAGAATGGCTTTCATAAATGTGAATGTGTTGCTTGTATGAAGTGGAAGTGTGAACTATGTCTTATGACTTGTTGTTTTCTTTTGCTATGTGTGATGGTATGAGTAGAACCTGCTCCAGAGCAAGTTCTTCCTTTCCAAGATCAGGACTACCCATTCCAAGAGCAGCAGGAAGGAGGCAAGTGTCCTTGACAACTTTGTTCCTATAATAGGATGTGTAGATAGAATTATTTGCATTGTCAACTAAAAATATGAAACCCATGCTAGGATGTTTCCCTAGAATTGCATTACCTTGTTTCCTTGTAGCTTGGGTTGGGATTCATATTATCATGTCATTTATTATTATACATATGCTTAGCCATGCTTAGAATAGGATATTTGGGATATGAGATCATCAGTTTATTTTACCATACTCTTGAATGAGATATTGTGAGTTATGTAGAGGTAGGGATCAAGGCAAGTTGGACGTTTTGGTTGGTGTTGGGTGCACGAGACTCGGGTTTGTGTTTAGTACTTGCCTGGATCCTAAGGACCGGTTCATGGAGCATGTAACCTGGCTTTACCGTGCCAACCACATGCTGAGATGGGGCAGCTTGGCCAATTAATTAGGTGTATCCCCGGCGTAGTATGGGTGTGTTGGATGGTGCGGGGAATAGGTGTCAGCTGGACTACCATATGAACCGCAAGGCTCAAGAGGGGGCCACTGCAGCGGGGTTGGAGCCTCTTGTATGCTGTTAGGGGTGAAACCTCAGTGGGCCCACGCTCGTCGGGAATCCCTTTGTAAAGGCTTCGTAGTGATCTCCTGGCTACACACCTGGGAAGTGTGAATGTGGTTCGTGGCCACTGGCATAATGGAGGTTCTTTTAGTCCACCCGGCAACGGGGGATGAAATCACTACATGTGGGTACAGTGGTGCAAACTCTGCAGAGTCAAAACTGTCATGACAGCCGTGCTCACGGTCAAGAGCGGCTTGGACTTATTCATGATTAGAGGATGATGGCTTTGGAAGTTGTGGGTGTTAAGCGGGGAGCTTAACATTGGAAATGTTGTTATGGTTATTTTATTATGATGATGGGATGGGAGATTGGGACCATTTCACCTGTGTAGTAATGTAGGTACTTAATAAGCTAAGGTGATAGATATTAATTGTGTAGTGCTTTAACCATGAGTTCAACCTCCCCTTGTTCTAGCCATGCATGACATAACTTTCCCACACTTGCTGAGTACCATCAGTACTCAACCTTGCATATTTATTGGTTTATATTGCTGCTCAGGTCAAGATAATGAAGTGGTGTTTAATGATCAAGACTTTGGACCCGAAGAAGTTTCTAGGTTCATGGAGTCCCCCGGGCAACGCCTGTAACGGAGCCCACAAGAATAATATTCCGCTGCTATTTTATGAACTTATTATCGTCCATCGAGACATATGCTATGTAAGACTTATTTACATTCGACACCTGGCTTGTAATAAATGGTGCTTCTCTATTTGTCATCACATGTATGAGAAAATGATCCTGGCATACATGTGATATTCACTCGGTTATTCTTCGGAGAAACCGGGTGTGACAAAATGCAACTCAATTTGCAACTTCAAACATTTGGATGGATTAATTGCTAAACTATGGAGATATTTGTGAGAAAAATGAGAGGGGATAAGAAGGGGGAAATGGGACCCACATGTCATAGTGATATTAGACTTACACATTAAGTCTTCAGTTTGCCACTCGAACAACCGACCCAGCTGCGGGCGACACCGAGGAGTCTCCCCGGGCGCCACACCGAGCAGTTCCGCCGCCACCTCCTGCTCTTCGTGCGGTGCTTCACCCCAGCTCTTATCCTTCCCACTGAAGCAACACCGAGTTGCTCACCCTAAGCCCGTGTGTCGCTCCCTGTTCCGCTCCCGCACGCGATGGAGTTTCCCCGGCGCCGCCTCTGTTTTTCTTGCTTGCAAGCCGGCGTTGCTCCTCCATGGCTCGAGTGATCCACAGCAAAGGGGAGCGTCAACACGTGCCGTAGCTACACACGTCACTACTTTGCAGCAGCATCGCCTGGAGGGGTCACAGTTCGACGATCGCTGCCGAGAACAAAGCTATCCGGCGGAAAACCGAAGCCGGTCTCACGTGGACAGCCCTACCGAGAGCGTCTCAGGCCCCAGCAAGAGTACCCTCAGACGCGCTGAGACCCTCTGATGCTCATATCCGAAGCTCAAGCTATGACGTGATCTACCGAGCGCGAATTTGAAGAAAATTCCCCGGCGGGCACGAACTGACCTCCCGGCACGGTAAATACAAATTCTACCTCTACCTTTGTTCTTAGCTCGACAATTCTTGCACACAGGACCGCCAGTAGTCGGTGATCGTTGTTCTTCACAACCCTAGTTGGAAAGACGCACGTAGACCGCATGAATTCCAGAATTTCCGAGCTCAAATGCGGAAGAGGTTTCGGGTGCACGGTGAGACACCATTAGCCGCCAGTCCCAAGCAGTTTTGAAGCTAGGTCGAGCATCCCCATGGTCCACTGGTGCTGTAGCACCGTCCCACTGATGTCTTGGCAGGCTAGGATGACCGGGCGACGCTGCCGAACTCATACAGAGCCGCCGCACCGTGGCCGGCTAGGTTAGAGCCACCGCCGGCCAGGGGAGGGGGTCCCATCTTGTTCAGCACGTGAAATTAGGCCCTAGCGGCGAGGGATGGCTCGGGGGATGGCCGGGAGACCGGAATCCGTCGAACTCCGGCGAGCCCGGCGGCGCGCGGGTGCGGGGGGCCGGAGGTAGAAGACGACCCGGCGGGTCCCGCCTGTCAGCGACGGTGTTTCAAATTTCTAATCGTCTGTGGCGCGGGGATCTAGTGTGGACGCGCGGGAAATAACCAGTAACCCCGTGTGGCTTGCCTCGGCGAGTGACACCTGTCCCCTGGACCCACAGTCAGCATTTGAACATTTTGGGAATTTTAGATTTCAGTTCAAAGTTTGAATAGCTACAACTTTGTGTAGGAGAATCCAAAAATTGTGAAACAAATTTTGTTGGATTCCTCTAAGAGAGTACTATCCAGGGGTACAGCCCAATAATTATGAAAATCCCTGGTTTTGGCTCATTAATTCATAGAAGGAAAATCTTGAGGGAATTGTTCCAGGAGTTCTGTGTATTGGATAATCCCAAAATTTGGGCAGGAGATTCCTCCACAAATACTTGAACTCCAGTAAAATTTTCAGAAGCATTGGACCTCATTTGTTTGGCCAAATGTGGTGTTAATTCCTTATGTCTTTGAAAATTGGAAAATAAACAGAGTTCAATTTCAGGATTTTCCCCAAACTTTAAACCTCATAACACTTGCTAGGAATCCCCAAATTTAGTGATTCAAATTGGGTTGGATTCATATTGAATAGCTCAGTACAAATCAACAACCCAATTTGTATGAAACTCATTATTTAATTCTGGAAAATTCTTTAAAGTATTTCAGCAAAAGAATTTTAGAGGGAGTTTGGTTAATTCAAAAATCCTCAAATTTTGCCAGACTATTCTCTAGGATAATATTGAACTCCTGTAAAAATGTCAGACAATTTGGAGTTGATTTGTTCAGGGCAATTCAGATTTGAAGATGCTGTGTTCAATTGAATACAGAAACATTTTCAGAGAATTTCCAAAACTTGGAAATTCAGTTCTGGGCAGATCTTAGATCTAAAAATGCTAGGAAAATTCATGCAAACTCTATGAACTATAATTGAAATAGTAGTTCACTAAGTATGTCATAAACATGGGTGTTAGCTCAGAATTAATTCTTCTTTTCTTAATTACTTAGAAAATTATTCTGAACAAACCACTCAATGAAAAGTGCTAATTTTTGGTCCAGAGGAATTTCTGGTGACAAGGAACTCACATGAAAATTCTCAGCTCCATTGGAGCTCTGGATCACCCCTGTTCTGTTTAACCTCTTTAGGTGATCAATATAGAAGAGGGGGAAACCACTTAGCATTAATCATGTGTTTAGAACCAAACCTAAACCACTAGCACCTGTGTCATTTTAGATTCCTAAATAAAGTTCCAGTTTTTGAAAACTTGTTATTAGAACTTTTAGCAAATTCTTTACAATTAAACAATTGTGCATATGCATTACGTGTAGCATCGACGTGAAGGACTTCAAGTCATTGGAGGAGAGATCAAAGGAGGGAGGCAAGAGATCAAGACAAGTGATCTTCACTAACTGTGTTACATATATTAGCCCCTGCAAAACAAAAGCAAGCCCCGGTTTGCATCAAAATTTACAAGTCTTTATTTGTATTCACTTCATACGTCTAGCATTTTATTTATTGCATTACGTCTAGATGGTATGAAACTCCAAATGCATGACCCAGAAAACCCTGGAGTTTAATGTAGGATATGTTATCAATTAATTATAACTGTTGATGTCAACAAAAGTGGATTAAAAGAGGCATAACTCGAGTAGGCAGATTCCTACTCGTGAACAGGGATTTAGGGGGATCAATCGGAAGAGTTTGGAATTGATCCTCATAGTGGGGAATGGAGACCGGGCAGTGGATGGAAGGATCAAGGACGTGGTCCTGTGAGCCTAGTCTATGGCCGAGTCGATTAAGGCCCGTTCTCGTGTGCGGCCCGTTGGACAAGTTCGAGTTGTGTACCGGATGCATACTGGCTATATGGGACCCAGGAAACCGATGTAACATGTTAACCTGGGTGTCGAGGCATACCTCACCGTCTGATGCCGATGCTGAAAGGATAGAGAAGTCGGCTCTATGAGGGTTTGCCGTAGAGAGACTTAATCCAAGTCGGTGGGGCCGGTTCGACATTTGGGTGTCGTGTGAAAGGTGGCCACGTACGACGTCAGTGTCGGTTGCTGTGTGCAACGTCGAGTACGGGCGTACGTGTCGTGTCAGCCGGGTGTTTTTTATTGCAATCACCGTCGCTCGTGGAATGGACCGAGCATACTTTTTCTCTGCGTCGTGACATAGTAATAAACTGGGAAAAGTTAATAATGCTTCGTGGGTAATCCTCATAACGGAGATGAGGAACGATCAACACTTCACTAAATTTAATTTCCACCTTGGGCTAGTAGCGTCGAGGCAAAGCGTTTCTTGTTTGATTGTGGAGTCTCGACGTTGGTGGAGCAAGGTCAGTATGAGTCTAGGATAGCTCACTAAGGTTACTTGCACCTCGGGCAACTTACATCGAGATGAAGCATTTCTTGTTTGATTGTGGAGTCTCGATGTAAGTTTCTTGCTTAAAACTTGAAGTAAGGACTCTCCTTTAGCTCAAGTTCATCGTTTGTGCAAACTTCTATAATCAGCCCTCTATTTTCATCATGTAGAGTTTCATGACTAGGGTGACGGGTCAGTCTTGCTGAGCTTCATGCTCACAGATACTGCATAAGTTGTTTTGCAGGTAATAACTGTAGGCTGATATGTACGGGTGCCCGATGAGACTCAGAACTCTCCGAGTGGTGAACTCATGGCAATCCCTGCCGCTGCTATCATGACAGTGTTGCTAGCGAGAAGGGTCCGCGGGCTGGACACCTTCTCTGTTGCTTAGCATAGCTATGAGACGTGAGTGTAATAGTCTTCCGCTGTAGCATATTTTTGAGAAGTATTTGTAAAATCAACACTTTGTAAGCTTCCGCTTGTTTTATGTAATATGATGCTTTATTATGTGTGCTGTCGGGTGCCGCATCGCACGGCACCACCCAATGCGATTCCCGGGCGAGGTGCCCCGTCCCCGTGAGTGATCGGGACGGTGGGGTCCTCACAGACGTGGCCCTCTATGGCCCGTCCATTTTAAATCGGGCGGATGAAAACAAAATCCCAGCGTACCCCATCGCGATCTAATCTTAGCCCTCCATTTAAAATCCAACGGCCCACATCATCCCTGTGTTATAAAGGCCGGGAATCTTGTGGGCTACCCCCCGGGGTTCTTAGGAAAAAGGATCTAGCCCCGAAAGCTTCTGATCTAGCCCCTAGACCCTCAGAAATTCATGTAAATGCATTTAAAAATCAGTTTTGGCCCCTGGACTTAATAAAAATTAAGAAAACCTCTTTGTTTTGCACACTTAGACCCCTGAAAATTTAGAAAATAATAAATTGGACCCTACTGCAGTGTGAATTTGAACTTCAGACCCTATAGGACATTAAATTCAGAGATTTGAACATATGAGTAGAATTTAAATTCAAATGGTGATGCAAATGCATGTGCAAATACAATTTAAATTTTTCGTAGCACTTGGAAAACATTTAGAATAAATTTAGGACTGATTTTAGGCTGAAATGAAATCTGACTAAGGGCTAGTTACTTTTATTATTGCTGGAAAGTCATTTTTAGGTTAGAAAAAATTCTGAAAAATAGATAAAAATAGGTATAAATTGATCCCATCAGAGAGGAAGTCAAAAGATATTTTGTTGGACATTTTAGATCAAATTATATTATGTGTAGGTGACATGTCTTGCTATTTTATTTTAGTATTAATGTTCACTTTTAGGTATGGAAAATAAATCTGAAAATATAGGAAAATAGGTATATATAATTAGAAAATGTCAAGTGAGGTCCCCAAACATAAAACTTCAAGTTAAGAATAGTGTAGAAGGTCTGAAAACCCATTTGTAGTAGGAAAGTATCTCTCATGCAACTTTTGTGGCTAAGAAGGGTATTATCTAATATAGAAAATTTGTTCAAATTGGAAATTCATGTATAGTGTGCACATAGAAATCTGAATATTAAAGTTAGAAATAATACACTTGCTTAAAAGTGCACGTATGCCTAGAATCAACATATCTAGGGTAAACACAAAACTTAAATATGTGTATGACTTTCATATGTATGTATATGTGGGTTGTATGAGTGGAAATATGGACTATTGCTTATGGAATGTGCTTTCTTTTGTTATGTGTATGATGGCATGATTAGAACCAGCCCTAGAGCAGGTTCTCACCTTTCAAGATCAAGACTTTCCATTCCCGGAGCAGCAGGAAGAAGGCAAGTGTCCTTGACCACATTGACCCTATACTAGGAGGTGTAGTTAGAATTATTTGCATTGTCAATTGAAATATGAAACCCATGCTAGGAAGTTTCCCAAGATTTTCATTATCTTGCTTCCTTGTAGCCTGGGTTGGGAGTTATGTTATTATGTCATTCATTTACCCTACTCATGCTTAGCCATGCTTAGAATGGGACAAATGGGATATGAGATCATCAACTTGTTTACTTTACCCTTGAATGAGATATTATGAATTGTGTAGAGGTAGTGATCTAGGCAAGTTGGATGCTTTGGTTGGTGCTGCGTGCATGAGACTCGGGTTTGTGTATAGTACTTGCCTGGATCCTAAGGACCGGTTCATGGAGCATGTAACCTGGCTTTACCGTGCCAACCACATGCTGAGATGGGGCAGCTTGGCCAATTAATTAGGTGCATCCACGAGGTAGTATGGGTCTTTGGAAGGTGCGGGGAATAGGTGTCAGCTGGACTACCATATGAACCGCAAGGCTCAAGAGGGGCCACTGCAGCGGGGTTGGAGCCTCTTGGATGCTGTTAGGGGTGAAACCTCAGTGGGTCCACACTCGTCGGGAATCACTTTGTAAAGGCCTCGTAGTGATCTCCTGGCTACACACCTCGGAAGTGTGAACGTGGTTCGCGACCACTGACAAAATGGAGGTTTTCTAGTCCACCTGGCAATGAGGGATGAAATCACTACATGTGGGTACAGTGGTGCAAACTCTGCAGAGTCAAAACTGTAATGACAACCGTTCTCACGGTCAAGAGCGGCTTGGACTTATTCATGATTAGAGGATGATGAAGTGGGAAGATGAGGATGTTAAGCGGGGAGCTTAACATTGGAAATGCTGTTATGGTTACTTGATATTGACGATGGGATAAGGGATTGGGACCATTTCACCTATGTAGTAATGTAGGTGCCTAATAAGCTAATGTGATAGGTATTAATTGCTTAGTGCTTTAACCATGAGTTCAACCTCTCCTTGCTCTAGCCATGCATGACATAACTTTCCCATACTTGCTGAGTACCAACGGTACTCAAGCTTGCTTTTCTGTTGGTTTAAATTGCTGCTCGGGCCAAGTGAATGATGTGGTGTACAATGACCAAGACTTCGGACCTGAAGAAGGATTCTAGGTTCACGGAGTCCCTCGGGCAACGCCTGTGATGGAGCCCACAAGACTTATCTTCCGCTGGTGTTTTATTTACATGTTATGAACATATTATCGTCCCTCAAGATGTTATGTTATGTAAGACTTATTTATATTCGAACACTTGGCTTGTAATATAATGATGCTTCACTATTTGTCGTCACATGTATGAGAAAATAATCCTGGCATACATGTGGGAGTCACTCGGTCCTTCTTCGGAAAAACCGGGTGTGACAGAAGTGGTATCAGAGCCAGGTTGCAGGTAGGAACGTGGACCTAGGTAGAAATGGACGTATTTAAGGACCCTATGTTCTTATAAACTATTTTACAAAAATGCGTCGAGTGAAAGTGTTATTTAATGTTGTCACTTTATTTGATTTGTTCATCTTGCCTCAACTTTTATTCAAAATACAGTCTTTATTTAATTCTTATCTAACTCGATTTTAAATGCTTTATGTTTTAGATGGTTCACATGGTCCGCACCGATCGCAAGTCCACCAGAGGGAGAGTTCCTGTAGCTGCCCTTGCCTTAAGGGAGAACCGCCCGGTGACGTACCACTCCTACGGGTTGGCAGTGGGAGGCTTGATGCACTGTCTTCGGCGTATGCTTCACACCGCCGGCAACGTGGGCAAGCTGATCATACACTACAGCTCCACCAGAACTATCCGCAAAAAGCATGAAGAATGGATCTCAGAGATGAGGATCATCCATGACAACAAGATGCTCAAGATCCACCGCTCTCCAGCTTGTCGGGCAACTCAAGCCGATGCTGAGAAGGATGTCACCTGGGAGGCCATCACCTGCCAGAGTTACATCAACTGTGGCCACCTGGACAGGACTGAATACATGTATGTCCTCCAGCGTGAGAGTGACACCAAGGAGTACAAGTACCCGCCGGTGCAGCAGTGGACTTCTCATGAGCACATGGACCTGTGCTTGGAGGATGCAGCTATGCTCAGCACTCGACTGCAGGAGTGCCAGCAGGAGCTTCAGGATGTCCGTGACACCCTGAAGGAGACTGAGGCGTTGCTTCGTGCCAGCCTGAGGGCGAGGGAGAGAGGAGATGGGAACGAACTGTGTGTCATGGAGAATGACACATGGACTCCTGACTCCCCAGACCGCCGGGCGAACAAGCGTCGCCGCACTTCTCCACCAGCAGCTTCCCCACCTAGAGCGGAGTCTGATGGCAGCCGCAATGATGAGGAAGACCCCGACGAGCCAGCTCAGTTATACGAGTCGTTTAGAGTCATTTCCCTTATTTCATCATGTTATCGAGTAGTCGAGTCAAGAACCTATCTATTTTCTTGTTAATGTTTGGTGTGTGACGTGAGTTGTGGCAGCCATGGGCACTTATTCACAACCTCATCTTTAAGATTGCATTAGTTTTTGTGTGTGAAACCTTATGAATCAATAGTTGCATTTATTTTCGTATGAGACATAGTGCCTAAAAGTCTATGCGAAATCTTCAGATATTGTCTAAATTTTAAGGTCTCAAAAGTTTAAGTTTATACAAGCGATGTGGGAAATTAATGCGTAATGATTAAGTTGACACTTGGTTGATCATAATAGATGACCGAAAGAGGAAGAGGTCGTGGTGCCAACCACAACAACAACAACAACAACAACAACAACAACAATGAGACTGCCAATTCTCACCTTCCTAAAGGGCAAGACAGGGGTGGTCGCCGAGGAGGAGCTGATCCTATCTACCAAATGATCGACAATCAAAATCAGCTCATCCAGAATTTGACTCAAGGGTGGCCAATTTACACCAAGCTCCATCCCCGCAGGCTGCACCACGTCAACCAAGGTTGAGTGAGTTTCTGGGAACTCAACCCCCAAAGTTTGCGAGTGCTACTGAACCTCTGGAGGCAGATGATTGGCTCAAAACCATTGAGAACAAGATGTGGATCATACAATGCCAATGGTATGAGAGGGTGCTGTTTGCCTCTCATCAATTGCATGGACCCGCTGCTGATTGGTGGACCGTTTACGTGGCAGCCCATCACGATCCCGAGAACATAACTTGGGAAGAGTTCAAGCGCAGTTTCCGGAACCACTTCATACCAAGGGGAGAACTCAAGAACAAGAGGAAGGAGTTCTTGGGACTGCAGCAGGGCAACATGACTGTGAGGGAGTACCTCACCAAGTTCACCCAACTGTCCCGTTATGCACCACGGGACATTGAAACTGATGAGCAGAAACAGGACTGTTCTGTGGAAGGACTTACCATGGAAATGCAATGTGCAATGTCCTCCAACGAATATGAAAGTTTCCAAAAGATGGTGGACAGGGCGTTTGTTGTGGAGAGGAAGTTGAAAGCCTTGGAGAATGAACACAAGAGGAAGATGGGATGGTTACACCAAGCGTCAAGCAGCAATACACGTCCACGTCTTATGAAGCAACCTGCAGGGCATATGAACCGTGCTGTGGTACCCTACTCAGCACCGAGAGGTTACAACCCGAACTTCAGGCCTCCATCAGCACCAGTACAGCCGCAGCGTCAGTTTGTGCAGCAGCCACGCCCGACTTATCAACTTCGACCAGCAGGACAAGGGTCACAGAACCCACCCCAAGATAACAAGGGCCAGGCACCTAGAGTTGGGGTGCAATGCTTCAACTGTGGTGAAGTGGGGCACTACGCTCACAAGTGCCCGAAAAAGAAGCCAATGCAGCCACAACAGCAGAACATGATGCGGGGATGGGTGAACCATGTGACCATGGAGGAGGCGCAAGAGGCACCTGACATGGTGATTGGTAAGTTTCCTGCCAGTTTACACATTGCAGCCATATTGTTCGATTCTGGTGCTACACACTCGTTCATTGCTCAAGGATTTGTTAAGAAGCATGATCTAGAGACAACACAAATGAATCATATATTAGCAGTGAACTCTCCAGGGGGAGAAATAAGGACAAGACAAGTGTGTCCCAAAGTGAGTCTAGAC
Organism: Neostapfia colusana; assembly: GCA_030760725.1. Taxonomy (NCBI): domain Eukaryota; kingdom Viridiplantae; phylum Streptophyta; class Magnoliopsida; order Poales; family Poaceae; genus Neostapfia; species Neostapfia colusana. Next base: position 47,226,831 of record JASWHV010000018.1, on the reverse strand, counting down.
ATTAATGGGGTAGTATTTACTGCAAACCTCATAGTGATAAATTCACAAGGAATAGATATTATATTGGGTATGGATTGGTTGACCAAGCATAATGGAATTATCCATTGCTCGACTAGAACGGTGGTACTATCCCACACTAGTGGCACAAAAGTGAAGTTCATGGCCGTACAAGAACCTAAGAGGGACATTAAACTCAATCAAGTGGAAGTGGAAGTGGAAGAGATAAGGGTTATCAAGGAATATCCGGGCGTTCTTACTGAGGAGTTACCAGGTATGCCCCGAGATCATGAAGTGGAATTCGCGATTGAACTAGTGCCTGGAACAGCCCCGATATACATGAGGCCTTACCGGATGGACTCCAAACAACTGGTAGAGCTCAAAGAACATATATGGGAATTGACAAAGAAGGGGTATATTCATCCTAGTTCCTCGCCATGGGGAGCTCCAGTGATATTTGTGCCCAAAAAGGACGGAACCCAAAGGCTATGCGCAGACTACCGTGCGTTGAATGAGATAACCATCAAGAACAAGTACCCACTACCCCGCATTGAAGACTTATTTGATCAGTTGAGGGGAGCGTGCGTATTCTCAAAAATTGATCTCAGGTCGGGATATCACAAACTAAAGATAAGACCAACCGACATTCCCAAGACGGCATTCGTATCTTGGTACGGGCTGTATGAGTACACCGTCATGCCGTTCGGGCTAACTAACGCCCCGGCGTACTTCATGTATCTTATGAACAAGGTATTCATGGAGTATTTGGACAAATTTGTGGTGGTTTTCATTGATGAAATTCTCATCTTCTCCAAAGATGAAGAAGAACACGAGAAGCACCTAAGACTAGTGTTGCAGAAGTTGAGAGAAGACCAACTATATGCCAAGCTAAGCAAATGTGAGTTTTGGCTGAAGCGAGTCCCTTCTTAGGACATATAATCTCGGAAGGAGGAATCTCCGTGGATCTCGCCAAGATCGTGGATGTGCATAAGTGGAAGACCCCTGAAAACGTCTAGGAGATCAGGAGCTTCTTAGTATTGGCTGGGTACTATCGACGATTCATTGAGGGCTTCTCCAAGATCTCAAGACCCCTCACCAAATTGTTAGAGAAGGGAATCACATTCACGTGGACACCGGAGTGTGAGGCAAGTTTCCAAGAGCTGAAGAAAAGATTGACAACAGACCCAGTGCTAGTTATGCCAGACATGCAAAAGTATTTTTTGGTATATTGTGATGCTTCTGGACACGGGTTGGGATGTGTTCTCATGCAAGAGGGGAATGTCGTTGCCTATGCGTCTCGGCAGCTCCGAAAACATGAGAAGATCTATCCTACGCATGACCTAGAGCTAGCCGCAGTGGTCCACGCATTGAAGCTTTGGAGGCATTACTTGATAGGACAGAGGACAGAGATATATACAGATCATAAGAGCTTAAAGTACATTTTCACACAGCCAGATCTCAACCTCAGACAAAGGAGATGGTTAGAGCTAATAAACGACTTTGATGTGGGTATCAACTATCATCCTAGGAAGGCGAACGTCGTGGGGATGCGTTAAGCCGGAAGGTGCATGTCAACATGTTGAGCTTAAAAGACACGCCTACGGAATTGAAGGAGGAGATTGCAAAACTCAATCTATGTCTGGTGAATAGTGGTGAGGCCATCGCCATGGAAGTGGACTGCACATTGGAGCAAGACATACGCAACGGTCAGAAGAATGACGAGAAGATACAAGAAATCAGAGAACTCATCAAAGAGAATAAAGCTCCAGGGTTTAGAGAGGATGAACAAGGCACGGTGTGGCATGGGAAAAGAATCTGTGTGCCTGAAGTAAAGGAGATCCGTGAACTAATTCTGAAGGAGGTTCATGATTCCAACTATTCCATCCATCCTGGGAGTACGAAGATGTATCATGACCTCAAGAGCAGATATTGGTGGTATGGCATGAAGCGGGATGTCGCGGAACATGGTGCCCTATGTGACACATGTCAGTTGGTGAAAGTAGAACATCGACGACCCGCGGGACTGTTGCAATCACTCAAAGTGCCAGAATGGAAATGGGAGGAAATAGATATGGACTTCATAGTGGGACTGCCTAGGACCCAATCGGGATATGATTCGATATGGGTCATCATCGATAGGCTAACTAAGGTAGCCCATTTTATCCCCGTGAAACAAAGCTATAGCGGATCCAAACTGGCAGAATTGTACATGTTAAGAATCGTGTGTTTCCATGGAGTATCGAAGAAGATAGTGTCAGATCGAGGAACACAATTCACCTCAAGATTCTGGTAGAAGTTACATGAGACCATGGGGACTCATTTGAATTTCAGCTCCGCATACCATCCACAGACTGACGGGCAGACCGAAAGGACCAATCAAATCCTTGAGGATATGTTGAGAGCTTGCGCACTCAAGAACAATAGGAGTTGGGATAAGAACTTACCGTATGCGGAGTTCTCCTATAACAACAGCTATCAGGCTAGTATGAAGATGTCACCCTTCGAGGCGTTGTATGGGAGGAAGTGCAGGACTCAATTGTTTTGGAACCAAACTGGGGAAAGCAAAGTGTTTGGGCCCGAGGTACTACAAGAAGCCGAGGCAAAAGTGAGGGAAATCCGCAACAACTTGAGGATAGCCCAAACCCGACAGAAGATCTATGCCGATGTACAAAGAAGAGAGCTCATTTTCAACGTAGGGGACTATGTCTATCTCAAGGTGTCTCCTATCCGAAAGCTTCGTCGGTTCAAGGTAAAAGGGAAGCATATACGTTAGAACTATCGGCTCACCTATCAGATGTGCACGACGTATTCCATGTGCCACAACTCAAGAAACGCTTAAGAACACCAAAATAGAGGTTACCCATGAATGAGGTAGACGTACGAGAAGACCTTTCATATGCCGAGCAGCCGGTCAAGATCCTGGAGACGATGGAACGCATCACAAGGAATAAAAGAATCTGAATGTGCAAAGTGCAATAGAAGCACCACTCGGAAGCAGAAGCCACGTGGGAGCGAGAAGACGAGCTCAAGGCACAATTTCCGGATCTGTTCCCCTAGAGTCACCAATCTCGAGGACGAGATTTCTTTTAAGGGGGGTAGAGTTGTAACACCCCAAAATGTGGCAAAATATGAATTTAAATTTATTGGATGTGATACATGTTGGAGGAAATTTCAAATTCAAACCGGAATTCAAATTCGAAGCAAAAACAGAAAATAAAAAAGGAAAGGAAAAAGAAAAATGGCCAATGGGCCGAAACCCGCCACCTGGCCCAGCAACCTGCGACCCATTCCCCCTCCCTCTCCTCTCTCTGTCGTGCGGGACCCACCTGTCGGCACCTTCTTCTCCAACCGCCACCCAGCCTTTTTCCTGCTCCGAGCAACCGCCGCGCGCCCCATCTGTATTCGCCGCCTGCACCCACGATCTGCGGCCCCTCTCGGTGCAGCACGAACTCCACTCGCCCCCGCCGCCCCCTCGCCAATTTAAACATCGAGGTCCGTCCCTTTTTCTCCCCGATCGACTCACCTCAGTTTCTGGTGAGGACCGAAGCTCCCATCGTCGTTTTCCTTCGAATTTCTCCTGTTTTCTCCGATCTAACGCGTGTAGTGTGTGCCACCGCCGCCGGGGAGTCTTGCAGGTGAAGAAGGCACCGTGTTTTGCGCTCTAGCCACAGCTCCGGTGAGAACCGCCGAGCTTCCCCCTCGGACCTCGTCGCCGACCGACTTCCAGGGCCTTCGAACTCAAGAAAACCACCAAGGTGAGACCCCCTACCTCCCCTCTTCCGTTCTATGCCAAGAAATCCAAGGTTTAGCGAGTGTAGACGAAAACCCAAAACTCTCGGGTGAGATCGCTGCCTCCCGCCGCCGCGCGCCGCTGGGCAGCGCCGCCCGAACACGGCTGGGGCGACGTGGCCCTCTGTGGCCCGTCCATTTTAAATCGGGCGGATGAAAACAGAATCCTCGCGTACCCCTTCACGATCTAATCTCGGCCCTCCATTTAAAATCCAACGGCCCACATCAGCCCCACATTATAAAGGCCGGGAATCTTGCAGGCTACCCTCTGGGGTTCTGAGGAAAAAGGATCTAGCCCCGGAAGCTTCTTATCTAGCCCCTGGACCTTTAGAAATTCATGTAAATGCATTTAAAAATCAGTTTTAGCCTCTCTGTTTTGCACATTTAGACCCCTGAAAATTTACAAAATAATAAATTGGACCCTACTGCAGTGTGGATTTGCACTTCAGACCCTATAGGACATTAAATTCAGAGATTTGAACATATGAGTAGAATTTAAATTCAAATGGTGATGCAAATGCATGTGCAAATACAATTTAAATTTTTCCTAGCACTTGGAAAACATTTATAATAAATTTAGGACTGATTTTAGGCTGAAATGAAATCTGACTAAGGGCTAGTTACTTTTATTATTGCTGGAAAGTCATTTAAGGTTAGAAAAAATTCTGAAAAATAGATAAAAACAAATATAAATTGATCCCATCAGAGAGGAAGTCAAAAGATAATTTGTTGGACATTTTAGATCAAATTATATTCTGTGTAGGTGACATGTCTTGCTATTTTAGTATTAATGTTCACTTTTAGGTATGGAAAATAAATCTGCAAATATAGGAAAATAGGTATATATAATTAGAAAATGTCAAGTGAGGTCCCCACACATAAAACTTCAAGTTAAGAATAGTGTAGAAGGTCTGAAAACCCATTTGGAGTAGGAAAGTATCTCTCATGCAACATTTGTGGCTAAGAAGGGTATTATCTAATATAGAAAATTTGTTCAAATTGGAAATTCATGTATAGTGTGCACTTAGAAATCTGAATATTAAAGTTAGAAATCATACACATGCTTAAAAGTGCATGTATGCCTAGAATCAACATATCTAGGGTAAACACAAAACTTAAATATGTGTATGACATTCATATGTATGTTTGTGTGGGTTGCATGAGTGGAAATGTGGACTATTGCTTATGGAATGTGCTTTCTTTTGTTATGTGTATGATGGCATGATTAGAACCAGCCCCAGAGCAGGTTCTCACCTTTCAAGATTGACACGACCCCACGGTCTTGTCGAGCCAGGATCACGCTGAGGGGTGCTGCGTTGCACAGCACCATATAACACACATCAAAGGTACAAAGCGGAAGCGAAATTTTATTACATAAACAAGTTTATGAACATGTTTACATCAAAATAAGTTCAGTCTACACTCACGGGCGTAGACTACGCATCAAGTTCACGTTCAGCCCTTGATCGTGTCCTTGCTAGCACACACGCACACTAACTCTGCGGCGTGCACGACTCCCACTCGACGGGGTTCCCCTCCTGGGGTTCCGTCTCCTCTTCGGGAGTCCCTTCCTCATAGAACCCTGCAAAAGCTTCAAACACAAGCAGTGAGCACGAAGGCTCAGCAAGTCTGACCCGTCTCACCTAAACATGGAACTTCTACATGAGGGGTGATGGGTACATGGGGAAAAAATCATTTGCAAAGGACTCACCTAATTAGTGGAACCTTACTTTCAAGTTTTAGCAGCAGGATGTGGAGAACCTTATGCTAAGGCACATGAGAGAGCCACAATCAAACAAGAAACGCATTTCTCTCATGTACTTTGCCCAAAGTTGAAAAGAACTTTAGTTAGCTCTAGACTACAGCAAATCATTAACAATCAAGTCCATCTTTCAATCAGCAACATTTTAACATGCAACTAGCGTGTTCTTTCTACGTCACGGTACAGTGAACAAGTGGTACTCACTGACCGCGAGGGACGGCGATTATAATCGATTTACACCTGCAGGGTTACCCGAACAACCCGTCACGTACGCCCGTACTCGATGGTGCCTACAACAACCATCACGGACGCCGTACGCAACTACCTTTCACCCATTAGCCAAATGTTGAACCGGTCCAATCGTCCCGAGCAAGAGGTCTCTGCACGCGCATCTCATTGCCGCCAGCCGATTTACACCTCGAGCTCTCAGCCTACCCTCTGAACGAACAGCTATGCCTCAACACCCAGCTACCCGAGTTACATCGGTTTCCCGGTTCCCATATAGACGGTAGGTCTTCACTACTGTTCAAGCTTGTTCAACAGGCCTGCACACGGCTCGGTCCTCAATCAAGACAAGCGGAGCTACAGAACACAGGCCCCAAAGTCCTGCTGCCCTTACTCTCCGCTCGGTCTCATCTTTCTTGCCATGTGTATCATGTGCTATCTCTACCCGAGCGATGTGCCTCTAGCCTATTCTCGCGAGTAGTTCCAACTACTCGACTTATACCGAATCCTACTCTATCTTAGCATTGCAGTAGCTAAAGGGGTTTGTAAATCCTAAACCCAATCCATTGTTTTCTTGGCTATGCAGTTGGGTTTCCACAGAAGACTCTAATGCAAAGAATCATAATGCTCAAGTAAGTGCTCAAAACAATAAAAATTTGTAAAAATGGTTATTGCAAACCGGAGCTTGCCTTGCTACTCTTGGTCGTAGGCTAGCTGTTCCTCCGGAGTAACGAAGTCTAGGACTTTGGGTTCCTCCTCGACCTTAGTGACTACATGATAGAAGAGGTACATGTATCAATTTAAATGCATTTGTATTCAGTTTGAAGTTGTGAAGTCTATAACTCTCACTAGACAGACCCAATGACGGTGAAACTTTTACTGTGGCTTGGTTACAACCTAAACAGAGATTTTGTCATGTTTTAGTTGCAGCAGAGCTCATTTGAGCCCTCCACAATTAATTATGTACTTGACCTTAACTGAAAGCTTTTAGGGTGTTCTAAGGATTTTCATGAAACAAACTATGACTTTCTGAAAACTAGATTTTCAGAGGGTTCTAATGGAGTTGGTCTCACTTATCCTAGCTAAAGATATGAGCTAAACAATTTCAGAGGAAATTCTGAAAATATTTCTGGACATTTTCTATTTTCTCTGGAACAGTTTCACTAATCACACCATTAGGTGGATCAAATGAGCTCAAATGGATCTGAAATTTTTATGGTAGTTCAAGGATATTTTGGTGAACATTCCAGAAAAATTTCAGGAGTTTTCTCCAAAGGATTCTCCAGTTAAAACTCCAAACAGTTTAAAACTTGAGGAATTAATTCTGGAGAAATAAAGTTTTTCATGAAGTGAAGCTTGATTTGCTGGAAAGTGCTCCGAGAGCTGAATCCAACAAAATTTGGTTCACTCGATTTGGAGCTTTCTAGCCAAAGTTATGAGGATTTGAAGTTTGGAAGAATTCTGAAAATCGGGGGGAAAAAGTTTAAACTCGCGGGGGCCCGCGGGGACACGTGTTGAGCGCGGAGGTGTCCGGCACACTGAGGCCTCCAGGGTGTTTGCGCGCCAGCACAGCCGATCCCGGCCACACCCGATCCTGATTTAAATTCTTCAGCCGCTGACACGTGGGCCAGTCGGCTTCGTCTTCCTCCCGCCGCTCTCTCGCGCCCGCGCCGCCGACCTCGCCGGAGCAGACCCGGAGCTCGCCGGCTCGCCGCTGCCGGACCTCCCATGGTCTGAAACTCGCCGCCAGGTGGTTGTCGACGTTGAGGAACACATCGGTGGTGTCAGGTCGGACTGGGGGTGACCGGAAATAGCCCGGCGACGTGCCGCGGCCTCGGTTGAGGTTCGGCGCCATCGACCGTGGGTTCTAACCCGCTAACACCTCGAACAAACGGTCCTACAGCATCAGTGTACCTCTAAGAAGCTCGACAAGGTGTCAAAAGGGTTCAGGGATGGCGGCAAGTCGGTCGGCACTGTGTGACTGATCGTGCCCGCCATGACCGCCCTTGATCGAGCTCGAAATTCGTCACTCCTAGACAGTTTCACGCCACGGATGCAGAAAAGAACTTGATCGCCGGCTAGTCCAGCATCTATGTGCAAGATTTGATAACCACCGAAAGATCATAGAGCGAGAATTTGAAGAATCCGTACCGGAAGCTCGGTTTACGGTCGCCGGAGCAAAAACTGGAAATTCTCTGTGGATTCTTCACGGTTTGCTTCCAAACTTGGAGGAGAGCAGCACGGTGGTCGCGCGCTCCTGTTGCCTCTCTTGCTGGACCGTGAAAACGCCTGTGGAACGCTGTCCACGGGCGCCTGACTCTCGGCTGAGGCTAGGTCGCCGCGGTGGCGATCGTTTTCGGGCAAAGGAGGTCGGAGCTCGGGGTTTCTGGCGTTGGGGAGGTGGAGTGCGACCTCAGGTTGCTGTCTAGCAGCTCAGGAATGAAGGAGGAGATTGTTTTGCTGGTTTTTCCGATTGAGCAGAGAGCTGCGGCGAGAAACAATGCCGCTGCTCGGGTTTGCCCACGAGAAGATAAAGCCGGCCGACTCCTGCTCGGCTGAGGCGGTGCCGGTCGCGTGGGGGTGCGAGCAAGCCGCCCTGGGCGCCATCGCGCGTAGAGGGGAAGCAGCTGGTGGCGCCGGTGGCTGCTCGGTGGCACAGCCGACAGCTGCTCGGGTGGAATTTCCCACCGAGGCTGTGACTTTGTGTGCAAGTTTTGCCTCCTTCTCTCTATGACATGTGGGTCCCACTTCCAATTTTAACCTCTGAAATTTACTTCTAATCACTGTTGTAAAAAGTGAGTCCCAAAATACCCATGGTGATTCAAATTATTCACCCATGAGCCATTTGAATTGGTTAGAATTCAAATGGGGTTTGGTTTGAATGAATTTCAGCACAAGTTCAGTTTGAAATTCAAATAAAGTTTGAATTTGCCCCACTTAGCTAATGTCATGATCAACTCCAAATGGAGTGAAAATTGGTGTGTGAGCTCACAAAAATGTGCTGACTAAGAATATACCTCCCACTTTTGAATTCATGGGATAAAAACGGTTTGAATTTGAATAGGGTTTCAAACTGCCCTCTTCCTAACTATACCCAAAATGACCTCAAAAAGCTTTTGAATTTGGGTGAAACTTGGCATGGACATCCTTAGCAATGTGTAAGAGTTTTCATATGTCCAGCCCCTCCATATCACATGTGGGAAATACCACTTTTGCAATATGAGTTTGTTCTCTAATGAGCATGTTGATGGTGGTTACTTGCTGTTCATTTATGTTCATCATCTTTCCTCAAATGAGGTGTGTGGTGTGGTGAATAACACTTCAAAAATGTGTCAAAAACTGAGGCCCTTACATTCCTCCCCCCTTTAAAGAATCTCGTCCTGAGATTATAAGGTGAAAATGAGAGAGAGGACGGTGGAAAATTACCGGATATGCGACGTGAAAAAGTCGGGGTAGTTGGCGCGAAGAAATCCTTCGCTCTCCCATGTCGCTTTGTCCATGGAGTGATTACTCCATAGAACCTTGTAGAACCACAACGTACGGTTACGTGTGGTTCGGGCCTTTTCATCAATAATCTGCACCGGTTCCTCTCGATAGGTGACATCCGGTTGCAGTTCTTCAATGTCTTCCAGCTGAATGGTAGTTGATAGCTTGAGACACTTCCTCAGCTGGGAAATGTGAAAGACGTCGTGCACACCGGAAAGTGCTTCTGGTAATTTCAGCCGGTATGCCACTGATCCACATCTTTCGGTAATCTGGAATGGACCAATGAATCGGGGTGCCAACTTTCCTCTTACCCCAAATCTGTTTACTCCATTCATTGGAGATACACGTAGATATACGTGATCTCCTACTTCGAATTGTAATGGGCGTCTTCTCCGGTCCACGTACTGTTTCTGACGGGATTGGGCGGCTTTCAGGTTCGCTTGAATCAGTCAAACCTTTTCTTCCGTGTTGTTGACAAGGTCAATGCCGAAGGTATTCCTTTCGCCAGTCTCACACCAGTTCAATGGTGTGCGGCATTTTCTCCCGTATAGCGCCTCATAAGGCGCCATCTTGATGCTGGCTTGGTACCCATTATTGTACGAGAACTCGGCTAACGGCAAGTGATCATCCCAATTCTTGCCATGGTTGATAGCGCAAGCTCGTAGCATGTCTTCTAGGATCTGGTTTACCCGCTCCGTTTGCCCATCTGTCTGCAGGTGGTATGCTGAACTATGGATCAGCTTCGTCCCCAAGGCAGCGTGCAGCTGTTCCCAAAAACGGGACACAAATAAAGTGCCCCAATCCGATATGATGGTACAGGGTACGCCGTACAAGCATAGGATCCGTGAGATGTATAGTTCAGCGTACTTCTTGGCGTTGTAGTTTTTGTTGACCGGGATGTAATGGGCAACTTTGGTGAGCCGATCGACGATCACCCACACAGAATCATGCTTTTGAAGAGTGGTGGGTAAACCGACGATGAAGTCCATGCTCACATCCTCTCACTTCCAGGCAGGAATGCCCAGTGGTTGCAGCAGTCCCGGTTTCCGCATATGGTCTGCCTTCACCCTTCGACATGTATCACACTCGGACACGTATTTTGCAGTCTCACGCTTCGTCCGTGTCCACCAAAACATGCTTCTGAGTTCTTGATACATTTTGTTGCTGCCGGGGTGAATAGAAAACTTTGATCAGTGAGCCTCATCAAAGATTTTCTTCCGTAGTTCCGGGTTACGGGGTACGACGATCCGGTCCTTGAACCATAGGACGCCGTCTCCGTCCTTCCGGAAACATTTCAACTCCCCACTGTCTACACGTCTCCGCAAATGCGACATGCCCTTGTCATTCTTCTGGGCTGCCGCTATCTCTTCACGGATGGTGGGGATCAAAGCTAGGTTGTAGAGAGCTCCGTGTGGAATCACATGTAGTGGTGGTTCGCTCACTTCCAACGGTGTGATGGTCAGAGTGTTGACGTGTGACTTGCGGCTCAGCGCATCTGCCACTACGTTTGCCTTGCCCGGATGATAATGGATCTCTATTTCGTAATCTTTTATCAATTCTAACCATCTTCGTTGCCTCATGTTCAGCTCCTTCTGAGTGAATATGTACTTGAGGCTTTTGTGGTCGGTATATAAATGTACGAGGTTACCGAGTAGGTAGTGCCTCCACATTTTCAGTGCAAGCACCACGGCAGCAAGCTCTAAGTCGTGAGTTTGATAATTTTTCTCATGGTTCCTAAGCTGCCGTGATCCATACGCGAGCACTCTTCGGTCTTGCATCAGCACACATCCGAGCCCAATGCCGGATGCATCGCAGTGCACATCGAACGGTTTTGTTGTGTCTGGCTGCGCCAAAACTGGTGCTGATGTTAGGTGCTTGACTAAAGCCTTGAATGCTGCTTCACATGCTGGACTCCAAACATATTTGGTAGCCTTCTTCAGCAGCTCTGTCATTGGCTTGGCAATCTTCGAGAAGTTCGGAATGAACCTCCTATAATATCCCGCGAGTCCGAGGAAACTCCGTACCTCGTGAACCGTTCTCGGGGATTTCCAATTCAGCACTTGAGTGATCTTGCTCGGGTCCACAGCGATACCCTCCGCTGAGATGATATGCCCGAGAAAAGGCACCTGCAATATCCAAAACTCGCATTTGCTGAATTTCGCGTATAACTTGTGATCCCGCAGCCGTTGCAAGACTATACGCAGATGCTTCTTGTGATCTTCCTCCGACTTGGAATATACCAGGATGTCGTCGATGAAGACCACGACAAACTTGTCCAGCTCCGGCATGAATACCGAGTTCATCAAGTACATGAAGTGAGCTGGAGCATTGGTGAGGCCGAAGGACATGACCAGGTACTCATAAAGTCCGTACCTCGTCGAGAAAGCCGTCTTCGGAATATCCTCAGCCCTTATCTTAATCTGATGGTACCTGGATCTTAAGTCCATCTTGGAAAAGATCTTCGCTTCGACCAACTAATCAAACAACATGTCGATCCGTGGCAACGGGTACTTGTTTTTGATGGTTACGGCATTTAATGGACGATAGTCCACGCAAAGTCGCAACGTATCATCCTTCTTCTTTACAAATAGTGCCGAACAGCCCCATGGCGAGGAGCTCGGCCTAATAAAATCCTTTTCCAGGAGGTCCGTGGGCTGAGTCTTCAGTTCAGCCAACTCCCTGGGCGCCATCTTGTACGGCCTTCGGGATATTGGCATGGTTCCCGGTGCAAGTTCAATCTTGAACTCCACCTCTCTATCGGGCGGCATTCCCGGTAAATCATCCGGGAACACATCAGGCAACTCTCGGACCACTGGAATATCTTCCAATCTGATAGTGGTGGCTTGATAGACACTTGGAAGTTTTATTTCTGGACTGTCCAGAAATAAAGAATGAGATTCGTGCACTTCTGAATTCAAATGCACGATGCGGAGGACGGTGTCTAAAACAGCGCCGTGGCGGGTTAACCACGACATCCCTAGAATGACATCGACCTTTTGTCCCTCTAGGATTATGAGAGACGTAGGGTAGACTCTACCCTCTAAGCACAGTGGCGCTTTTGGGACCATCATGCTTGCTCAAATTTTCCCACCCGGTGAACAGATCACATAAGGACTATCGGTGGGTAGTATTTGCAAGCTATATTTATCAATAAAAGCTTGGCTAATGAAGCTATGCGTGGCACCTGAATCAAATAGTACTATAGCGGGATGCTGGTGGAGTTGGAACATACCCGCAAGGATTGGCTCACCCTCCGACACGTCCTCTATGGCAAGCTGGTGGACGGTGCCGGGCCTAGGGTTTGCCCGCCGCGCATTAGTAGGGTTCCGGGGTTGATTCCTCCCCGGAAACTGCGGTGCCACTCCGCCGCCTTGCCTCTCCGGGCAACTGCTCGCGATGTGTCCTGGACGACCACACTTGTAACATGTGGCCGCTGCTGGTGTAGTGCTCGGGGGACGAAAGCCCGGCATGTGTTGCTGAGGTGCATACGCACGCGGCATCGCCCGCTGCTGCTGTTGTTGCGGAGGTGGTACTGGAAGTGCCGGCCTGAATGCCGGTGAAGAGTACGGCCGACTGTGAAAAGGCATCGACCTCTAGGGTGGCTGCCAGCGTGGACCTGATGGTGGGCGATTCACCATCCGAAACTTCTGAGAAGGACCGCCTCCTTCTCTGCTACTTTGCGGCGCACTTCGCTTTCGCTCTGCCACCGCCAACTCCTTGCCGGAGTCCTCTTGAACAATCGCAGCATCAATGATGTCGTTGAGGCTGCCGCGATTGAACATCGCCAACTTGTCCTTCAGGAGCAGGTTAAGCCCCTGGTAAAAATGGTCCCGCCGCTTCTCGTCTATATCTGCGTGATACGACGCATAGAGCGCGAGATCGTTGAACGCTCTGGAGTATTCCAGCGTGTTCCGGCTCCCTTGTTGCAGGTGTAAGAACTCCTGCGTCTTCCTCTTCATCAAACCTGGCGGTATATGATAGGCCCTGAAGGCCGTCCGGAACTCCGTCCAGGTCATAACTCGGTCGGTGGGCTGTGAAGCACAGAAGTTCGCCCACCACGCGCTCGCGGATCCTTGGAGCTGCTGGACCGCGAACTGAGTCTTGCGCTGCTCGCTTATCTGGAGCAGCCCGAACTTCATCTCTATCGCGCGGAGCCAGTTGTCCGCGTCAAGAGGTTCATCCGCCCTTGAGAATACCGGGGGATGAGTAGCCAGGAAGTCGGAGTAGGAGCTCTGTTGACGCTCCTCCCGATCTTGACGTCTCTCTCGGCGAGACGTATTGGCTATAAGCATTTGCAGCAACTCTGTGTGCTGCTGATGTGAACCCGCCATTGCCGCGACGATGTCGGCCAATGTAACCGTTGGCAGTGGCGGTGGCGGTGTTTGCTGTTGCTGTTGCTGCTGCTGTTGTCCCGAGGAGTCCTCGGGAGGTGGTTGGGAGGTCTCTCCCCCTTGACTGGTACCTCCAACGTCAGGGATGGCACGAGTACGCGTCATTCTGAAATTCAAAACAGCAGCGATTAGCACATGTCTTACTTTAACATTCCATATGTAACAGTAGGTATTGAAGTGACACATGATTAATTTGCACAGCATTCACATATATTGATAAAGCATAAACTTTATACAAGATACATTATTCTCGGTTCTCCGAGAAGTCGTGCTCATGTCGTCACTACCTATACATACGCTACTGTCTACACGACATGTCACCGATTACAAAATTTGGGCTACACTACCCTAGCTGCCCTACATGGCAACTGTAACCCCCTACTCGGAGTAGAACTCGACCTCCTGTGGGTCGTCCTCCTCCGGTACCTCTGCTGGTGGCTCTGGATCTACCACCTCTTCTCCCATCCCGGGTTCTCCCATTGCTGGAAGACCAAGACCACCGGTATGCCCAATACCAGAGGCACGAGGTCCTGCAAAGCATGCACCTCATCCATAGCCTGGTTGTAGTCCTCTTCCAAGCCTTGGCCTTCCTCAATAGCGTCATCTCGCTATTGAGCAAGGTCCTCATTCTGCTGGGTCAGATTCTGTACCAGTTCCTGTAACGCCGCGGTGTCGACACGGCTCTTCTTCTTTGTCTTCTTCAGACGATGCAACTGATTGTGCTGTTCATTCAGTCGCTTGATCGTCGGAAGGAGCACATTGCCGAGTGCGCTGTGAGCACTCTCGAAATGGTCCCCACGGCTCGTGCTCTCCTTGAGCTTTGTGGCGAGATGCTCTGTATGAACAGCTTGGCTGTCCATCACGGCATTTCCCGCCCTCATATGGAGGCTAAGGTTTGCCTCCGCGGGGCTGTACCTTGGGCAACTCGGGTCCGTTGCCTCCAGGTACCTCTCTTCACACACATGCTGAGCCTGTCCCTCCACCGGAACGAGCGCGTATGGAGTGCCCTCCATAGCTTGCACGTGTAGTTGGCAGAAACGTGACATGGTGTCACGGGCTGCCACTTGCCACATCCCTTCCGGTTGTCTTCCTCTCACCGTAACGGTGAAGGGCACCCAACCGGGTGGCGTAGGTCCTGCAGGGACCTTGACATGGATTGTCCACGTCTTGTTCCCCTCTTCGCCTTCTTCCTTGGTGACGTACTGCAGCATCTGGTTGTATCCGAAATATTGAAGCATCTGCCTCAATGTTTCCGGATAGCCGCTGTGGTGAGAACAGTGGGATTCCACCCAACCGTTCTTCAACTGCTTATTTGCTGTCATCTGTAAAAATTATATTTGAGAGATGTCAAATATTTATTTAAACAGTAAACCATTGATTTATAACATAAGGCATGTCATTGAACCCATAAAACTTGGAAACAACGTTCAAATTTTTAACAAATTTGACTGCTGATCTGCTGTTCCCATGACAGCCCTGACCATTTTCCATTTCAACCTGATTTAGGCCATGTTAATGGCAAAACTAGTTCTGGAGCTCAACATCAAAGTCAATTCTAACTTCAATAGATTTCCATAAAGTATTTGCTTGGCCTAAGATCTGTCTTGGTTCAAAAGTTATGAGATGGCAAAGTTAACAGAATTTCTGGAGAAAATTGGACAGCACCTCCCTGCTTTAGGTACTGATGTGATCCAAGAATTCCAGTTAATTCTGCTCTCAATCTGACAAAACTTTCTGTTACAAAGTTGTAACCCATCTCATAAGATTTCCAGAACTACCTTATTTTCTATTTTTTGGATTTTTATGCAGGAAGTTATACTCAATTTACAGAGAGTTTACAGAGAGTCTTTGCTCTGTCCTGTTTTCTGGACAGTTTCAACCCTACTGCACTTTTCGATTGGTTAAGGGATGCTACACGTCTACCGTTTCGTGGTCAGGCTACCTGCAGGAAACTCAAGCAATCGTCAGACTCAGCTTCACACCGAGCCCGGAATCCATACAGTTCGTACACCCGGCCGTCATCACTCGTCCGGATGTTCTCAAGCCAAACACACCTTAAGTTACGTGTTCACGTTTCAGACCACGTGACGGGGTCTCCCAAGTTGCACCACGCACGCCAGGGACAGACGTTGCTCGAATACCCCAAACGACATGAAGAGTCATAGAGGATATTAAAGCGGGTCGGTTACCTGCCACCCGTGGGGCTCCACCCTTCAGCTTGTGCGCACTGGTGGACAGCGCTTACGTGCACCCCCCAAGACATAAACGTCCCGAGATGCACGATTTTCTGACATAGACAAATAGGTTAGTATGCCACTTTCTATATACTAATACATCCTTATACGGGCTACTAACTCGTTCCTCACTAGATTTTTGAAAAATATAACCTTTTTAGTGCGTTAAACCTCAAGCGAGCTCTGATACCAGCGCTGACACGACCCCACGGTCTTGTCGAGCCAGGATCACGCTGAGGGGTGCTGCGTTGCACAGCACCGTATAACACATGTCAAAGGTACAAAGCGGAAGAGAAATTTTATTACATAAACAAGTTTATGAACATGTTTACATCAAAATAAGTTCAGTCTACACTCATGGGCATAGACTACGCATCAAGTTCACGTTCAGCCCTTGAACGTGTCCTTGCTAGCACACACGCACACTAACTCTGCGGCGTGCACGACTCCCACTCGACGGGGTTCCCCTCCTGGGGTTCCGTCTCCTCTTCGGGAGTCCCTTCCTCATAGAACCCTGCAAAAGCTTCAAACACAAGCAGTGAGCACGAAGGCTCAGTAAGTTTGACCCGTCTCACCTAAACATGGAACTTCTACATGAGGGGTGATGGGTACATGGGGAAAAAATCATTTGCAATGGACTCGCCTAATTAGTGGAACCTTACTTTCAAGTTTTAGCAGCAGGTTGTGGAGAACCTTACGCTAAGGCACATGAGAGAGCCGCAATCAAATAAGAAACGCATTTCTCTCATGTACTTTCCCCAAAGTTGAAAAGAACTTTAGTTAGCTCTAGACTACAGCAAATCATTAACAATCAAGTCCATCTTTCAATCAGCAACATTTTAACATGCAACTAGCCTCTTCTTTCTACGTCACGGTACAGTGAACAAGTGGTACTCACTGACCGCGAGGGACGGCAATTATAATCGATTTACACCTGCAGGGTTACCCGAACAACCCGTCACGTACACCCGTACTCGATGTTGCCTACAACAACCATTACGGACGCCGTACGCAACTACCTTTCACCCTTAGACAAATGTTGGTCCAGTCCAATCGTCCCGAGCAAGAGGTCTCTGCACGCGCATCTCAGTGCCGCCAGACGATTTACACCTCGAGCTCTCAACCTACCCTCTGAACGACCAGCTATGCCTCAACACCCAGCTACCCGAGTTACAACGGTTTCCCGGTTCCCATATAGCCGGTAGGTCTTCGGTACTGTTCTAGCTTGTTCAACAGGCCCACACACGGCTCGGTCCTCAATCGACACAAGCGGAGCTACAGCACACAGGCCCCAAAGTCCTGCTGCCCTTACTCTCCGCTCGGTCTCATCTTTCTTGCCATGTGTATCATGTGCTATCTCTATCCGAGCTGTGTGCCTCTAGCCTATTCTCGCGAGTAATTCCAACTACTCGACTTGTACCGAATCCTACTCTATCTTAGCATTGCGGTAGCTAACGGGGTTTGTAAATCCTAAACCCAATCCATGGTTTTCTTGGCTATGCAGTTGGGTTTCCACACAAGACTCTAATGCAAAGAATCATAATGCTCAAGTAAGTGCTCAAAACAATAAAAATTTGTAAAAATGGTTAATGCAAAACGGAGCTTGCCTTGCTGCTCTTGGTCATAGGCTAGCTGTTCCTCCGGAGTAACGAAGTCTAGGACTTCGGGTTCCTCCTCGATCTTAGCGACTACATGATAGAAGAGGTACATGTATCAATTTAAATGCATTTGTATTCAGTTTGAAGTTGTGAAGTCTATAACTCTAACTAGACAGACCCAATGACGGTGAAACTTTTACTGTCGCTTGGTTACAACCTAAACAGAGATTTGGTGAAGTTTTAGTTGCAGCAAAGCTCATTTGAGCCCTCCACAATTAATTATGTACTTGACCTTAACTGAAGGCTTTTAGGGTGTTCTAAGGATTTTCATGAAACAAACTATGACTTTCTGAAAACTAGATTTTCAGAGGGTTATAATGGAGTTTGTCTCACTTAATTTGAAGGTTCCTAGCTAAAGATATGAGCTAAACAATTTCAGAGAAAATTCTGAAAATGTTTCTGGACATTTTCTATTTTCTCTGGAACAGTTTCGCTAATCACACCATTAGATGGATCAAATGAGCTCAAATAGATATGAAATTTTTATGGCAGTTCAGGAATATTTTGGTTAACATTCCAGCAAAAGTTCAGAATTTTCCTCCAAAGGATTCTCCAGTTAAAATTCCAAACAGTTTAAACTTTGAGGAATTAATTCTAGAGAAATAATGATTTTCATGAAGTGAAGCTTGATTTGCTGGAAAGTGCTCAGATAGCTGAATCCAACAAAATTTTGTTCACTCGATTTGGAGCTTTCTAGCCAAAGTTATGAGGATTTGAAGTTTGGAAGAATTCTGAAAATGGGGGGAAAAGTTTAAACTCGCGGGGGCCCGCGGGGACACGTGTTGAGCGCGGAGGTGTCCGGCACACTGGGGCCCACAGGGTATTTTCGCACCAGCACAGCCAATCTTGTCCACACCCGATCCCAATTTAAATTCTTCAGCCGCTGACACGTTGGCCAGCCGGCTTCGTCTTCCTCCCGCCGCTCTCTCGCGCCCGCGCCGCCGACCTCGCCGGAGCAGACCCGGAGCTCGCCGGCTCGCCGCTGCTGGACCTCCCATGGTCTGAAACTCACCGTCAGGGGGTTGTCGATGTCGAGGAACACGTCGGTGGTGTCAGGTCGGGCTGGGGGTGACCGGAAATAGCCTGGCGACGTGCCGCGGCCTCTGTTGAGGTTCGGCGCCGTCGACCGTGGGTTCTAACCCGCCAACACCTCGAACAAACGGTCCTACAGCATCAGTGTACCTCTAGGAAGCTCGACAAGGTGTCAAAAGGGTTCAGGGATGGCGGCAAGTCGGTCGGCACTGTGTGACCGATCGTGCCCGCCATGACCACCCTTGATCGAGCTCGAAATTCGTCACTCCTAGACAGTTTCACGCCACGGATGCAGAAAAGAACTTGATCGCCGGCTAGTACAGTGTATATGTGCAAGATTTGATAACCACCGAAAGATCATAGAGCGAGAATTTGAAGAATCCATACCGGAAGCTCGGTTTACGGTCGCCGGAGCAAAAACTGGAAATTCTCTGTGGATTCTTCACGGTTTGCTTCCAAACTTGGAGGAGAGCAGCACGGTGGTAGCGCGCTCCTGTTGCCTCTCTTTCTGGACCGTGAAAACGCCTGTGGAACGCTGTCCACGGGCGCCTGACTCTCGGCTGAGGCTAGGTCGCCGCGGTGGCGATCATTTTCGGGCAAAGGAGGTCGGAGCTCGGGGTTTCTGGCGTTGGGGAGGTGGAGTGCGACCTCAGCTTGCTGTCTAGAAGCTCAGGAACGAAGGAGGAGATTGTTTTGCTGTTTTTTCCAATTGAGCAGAGAGCTGCGGCGAGAAACAATGCCGCTGCTCGGGTTTGCCCGCGAGAAGATAAAGCCGGCCGACTCCTGCTCGGCTGAGGCGGTGCCGGTCGCGTGGGGGTGCGAGCAAGCCGCCCTGGGCGCCAGCGCGCGTAGAGGGGAAGCAGCTGGTGGCGCCGGTGGCTGCTCGGTGGCACAGCCGACAGCTGCTCGGTGGAATTTCCCACCGAGGCTGTGACTTTGTGTGCAAGTTTTGCCTCCTTCTCTCTATGACATGTGGGTCCCACTTCCAATTTTAACCTCTGAAATTTACTTCCAATCACTGTTGTAAACAGTGAGTCCCAAAATACCCACGATGATTCAAATTATTCACCCATGAGCCATTTGAATTGGTTAGAATTCAAATGGGGTTTGGTTTGAATGAATTTCAGCACAAGTTCAGTTTGAAATTCAAATAAAGTTTGAATTTGCCCCACTTAGCTCATGTCAAGATCAACTCCAAATGGAGTGAAAATTGGTGTGTGAGCTCACAAAAATGTGCTGACTAAGAATATGCCTCCTACTTTTGAATTCATGGGATAAAAACAGTTTGAATCTGAATATGGTTTCAAACTGCCCTCTTCCTAACTATACCCAAAATGACCTCAAAAAGGTTTTGAATTTGGGTGAAACTTGGCATGGACATCCTTAGCAATGTGTAGTAGTTTTCATATGTCCAGCCCCTCTATATCACATGTGGGAAATACCACTTTTGCAATATGTGAGTTTGTTCTCTAATGAGCATGTTGATGGTGGTTACTTGCTCTTCATTTGTGTTCATCATCTTTCCTCAAATGAGGTGTGTGGTGTGGTGAAGAACACTTCAAATATGTGTCAAAAATTGAGGCCCTTACAAAGATCAAGACTTTCCATTCCCGGAGCAGCAGGAAGAAGGCAAGTGTCCTTGACCACATTGACCCTATACTAGGAGGTGTAGTTAGAATTATTTGCATTGTCAATTGAAATATGAAACCCATGCTAGGAAGTTTCCCTAGATTTTCATTATCTTGCTTCCTTGTAGCCTGGGTTGGGAGTTATGTTATTATGTCATTCATTTACACTACTCATGCTTAGCCATTCTTAGAATGGGACAAATGGGATATGAGATCATCAACTTGTTTACTTTACCCTTGAATGAGATATTATGAATTGTGTAGAGGTAGGGATCTAGGAAAGTTGGATGCTTTGGTTGGTGCTGCGTGCACGAGACTCGGGTTTGTGTATAGTACTTGCCTGGATCCTAAGGACCGGTTCACGGAGCATGTAACCTGGCTTTACCGTGCCAACCACATGCTGATATGGGGCAGCTTGGCCAATTAATTAGGTGCATCCCCCATGTAGTATGGGTGTTTGGATGGTGTGGGGAATAGGTGTCAGCTGGACTACCATATGAACCGCAAGGCTCAAGAGGGGGCCACTGCAGCGGGGTTGGAGCCTCTTGGATGCTGTTCGGCGTGAATCCTCAAGGGGCCCACACTCCTCGGGAATCCCTTTGTAAAGACCTCGTAGTGATCTCCTGGCTACACACCTCGGATGTGTGAATGTGGTTCGCGGCCACTGGCAAAGTGAATGTTTTCTAGTCCACCCGGCAACGGGGGATGAAATCACTACATGTGGGTACAGTGGAGCAAACTCTGCAGAGTCAAAACTGTCATGACAGCCGTGCTCACGGTCAAGAGCGGCTTGGACTTATTCATGATGATGAAGTGGGAAGATGAGGATGTTAAGCGGGGAGCTTAACATTGAAAACGATGTTATGGTTACTTGATATAGATGATGGTTTAGGGGAAACTGGGACCATTTCACCTATGTAGTAATGTAGGTGCCTAATAAGCTAAGGTGATAGGTATTAATTGCGTAGTGCTTTAACCATGAGTTCAACCTCTCCTTGCTCTAGCCATGCATGACATAACTTTCCCACACTTGCTGAGTACCAACGGTACTCAAGCTTGCTTTTCTGTTGGTTTAAATTGCTGCTCAGGCCAAGGGAATGACGTGGTGTACAACGACCAAGACTTCAGACCCGAAGAAGGATTCTAGGTTCACGGAGTCCCTCGGGCACCGCCTGTGATGGAGCCCACAAGACTTATCTTCCACTGCATTTTTATTTACATGTTATGAACATATTATCGTCCCTCGAGACATTATGTTATCTAAGACTTATTTATATTCGAACACTTGGCTTGTAATATAATGATGCTTCACTATTTGTCGTCACATGTATGAGAAAATGATCCTGGCATACATGTGGGAGTCACTGTAAAAGTCCCAAAACTTGTAAATAGAAAACTTGAGCTAGGAATAAAAGTTGAGTTATATACAAGAAATGGGACTTACAAAAACTTTTGTTTACTCATGAAAGTGTTGGCATGTGCAATAAAACTTTGAATTCAGTTTGAATTAAGAGGGTCACTTCAAAAAGAAGAAGGGCATTTTCAAGAGAGAAAATTCAAACTGTTGTTTGAAAAAAATGTATTTGCAATAGCCAACGCAAAGATCAGAGGACATATTTGAATTCCTCAGATCCAAATTTTGAGGGAGCCATGTTTTGAGCAAATTTGGAGGAGCTTTGATAGGGATATCAAAGGAACTTGTAAATTTCATACAAATTTGAATTTGAACTTGAAACTGTGGCACAACTTGTCAAATGGCAAATGGCTTTTGAATTTGGATCCCTAATAGCTGAAGTTTACAATGTGCCAAAATTTGGATATTTAGGAGAGGAGATGAGTGGGACCCAATTGTCATTGAGAAGAGGGGAAGGCTTAGCACTTAAGCAAGAGTTTCTCTGTTCAGACTAAAACCGGTTCCCTGTTTCGCTCGAAGGACCGGACACGCGCGCGCGCCCCCGCAGCCTTGCGACCGCCAGCTCCCGAGTTGCTTCAACGTCGGTTTCCCCCACACGCCCTTATCGGTCTCCCACCGAGTGCGCCTCACGGCACCGAGAGAACACCTGAGCTACGTTTTTTCCACGCCACAGCCTCATCCCGGAGAGTTTTTCTTTCCGCTCGACCTAACCTTGGCGCCGATCGTCGCTGGGCGCCGCTCGCCCCTTGCACGGCCGTATGAGCTCATGGCAGCGTGCGCAAGAACCCACTGATCCTCCTCGAGCTACCCAAACACGTCCACTAGCCCGTGTGCGCAGTTCACAGCAAGAAGTCGCTGTGGAGTTTTGGTTCAAGCTGCTGCCACGCCTCCTCAACGCCCCGGCGGTACAGGCCGTGTCACACCACGGGTTGAACAGCGAAAATGTGCGCCACCCCCTCCTCTTCACACTGCCAAAGACCCTAGGCAATTCATCCACGGTAGCCCGGGAATTTTTAGAAAAACCGACGAGGTGTCCATAAGCCGTGGTGGGGGGATTTCCCAAAATTTGTGATCAACAGCAGTTCTTTACTCATTCTGATCACGGGATAGGCTAGAGACATCCTTGTGCATCGCTGACATCAAAAATCCGGAAGAAAAATAGAGCCTCGACGGTGTTCTTCGAGTTTTAGCGTCGGACACCCATTTTTAAGCTAGGGCGCACGGTGACGTGGTAGTTGGGGGCGTTTCCGAGCTTTGTTTCTTGCATTACGACCTCGGCCATGAGTCACTGGTGCTCTGGAGCAAGAAATCCGCGAATTCGGGTCAGTAGGGAAGCCGGCCGACGTCGCCGGACATAGGCCGAAACCGCTGCCCGTCGCCCGACCCCTTGCGGTCCCCTACAGCCCACGCAGACCCCGGGAATGGTTTTCCCGCCCTCAAAAACCCCCAGGCGGCATACTTCGGGCCAGGAGACGACCGGGGAATGAGGGAACCTAGAGGGGGAATTCTGCTGGCGAGAGGGCGTGGGCGCGGGAAAGAGAGGGGCGGGAGGTTGAAGAAGGTGGTGGTCCCACCTGTCAGCCGCCGAGGTGTTAAACGGGATTCCCTGTGGCTTCTGATCGTTTATGGCTATGGGCGAATATTGGTGTAGACCCGTGTGTCCTCGAATTCTATTGGCTGCCCTTTTAAACAGTGGGTCCAGTTAGAATTTCTGTAGGAAATTAATTCCAGATTTCAAACAAAGCTTAGAAATTCATAACATGAGCTAGGAAGATCCAAATGTAGTGATTCAAATTGGATTGGATTCAGGATGAAAAACCCTCTCCAAATATGCAACCCAATTTGCATGAAAATCAATAGAAAATTCTGGAAAATTCTTTAAATCTTTTCAAAAAAAGAATTTTAGAGGGATTTTGGTTCATCCAAAAATTCCCAAATTTTGCCAGAATATTCTTTAAGCTATTAGGAAACCACTGTAAAAGTTTCAGCTCATTTGAAGTTGAATTAGTGAGGGCAATTCTAATTTCAAGTTTCTGTATTCAAATAAATACAGAAACATTTTCAGGAAATTTCCAAAACTTGGAAATTCAGTTCTAGGCATTCCTTAGCTCCAAAAATACTAGGAAAATTCATGCATACTCCCTGAGCTATGTATGAAATTATGATTCACTTGGATTTGCATGAAAGTGCAAGTTTAATCAGAATTAATTCCTTTATGCCTAAATGCTTAGGAAATTGTTCTGGGTGATCTAATCAGTGAAACATTCTGAATTTTGATCCAGAGGACTTTCTTGTGACAAGGAACTCACAAGAAAATTTCCAGCTCCATTGGAGCCATGGGTCAGCAGTGTTCTGTTCAACCAATTAGGTGATCACCACCCAAGTGATGAACCTCACTTCTCACTTGAGGATAGTGCTTAAACACAAACCCAACCCACCACCCCAGTGTCATTTTAAATTCTTGAACAGAGTTCCAGTTTTAAACTTGTCTTTAGAACTTGTTAGCAAAAGTTTTACAATTAAATATATGTGCATGTTCATAACGTGTAGTGATTAAACGTGGAAGAGTGGAAAAGAAGTTAAGCTTGGATCAAGGAGCAAGAAGGGCAGGAATTGAACTTCAAGTCATCAGAAACTAACTTCATATCATCTGACTTTAGTCACCTGCAAAACCAAGGCAAGCCTCGGTTTGCATTTAAGATGTTCTAAAGTTTTTACTTTGTTCACTACTATGGGTCAAAGTTTGGATGTTCATTAGGTCCAGGATGTTTTACACCCCAAATGCATGACCACATGAACCCTGGAGTTGAGGGTAGAAAAGGGTTACCGCTGTAGAAGAATGCCGTGCTAAATAGCTTAGGACATTCGGTAGAAGTCGAGTAGTTCGAATCTACTCGCGAGTTATAGACGGGATTACACGGGGGTAGTCAGAAATAAGGTAAACTAAAGTTTACATTTCTAAAGATGAGACCGGGCAGCGGGGTTAGGCAGCGAAAAGACGAGGTCTTGGTCAAGTAGCTCTGCCTGTGTCGGTTAAGGACCGAAGCGTGTGCAGCCCCGCTGAGCAAGTTTTGAGTTGTGTACCGGATGCTTACTGATATATGGGAACCAGGAAACCGATGTACCAGGTTCACTGGATTTTAGAGGCATACCACATCGTCTCGTTAGACCTATGAGCCCGAGAAGGCGCGACCTGTTCTACAGTCTAGTGTCCTGAGAAAGATTGCCACATACGACATAATGAAGGACGCCAGAGTTAGGTCTTTAGAGGCGGGCGTATGTGTCGAGTTATCCGGGTAGTGTTAGATTCGAATCACCGTCCCTCGCGGTTATGAGTACCGCTTGCTCACTGCGCTGTGACGTAGTAATCAATTTGTGTGGGAATAGTTTGCAAAGTTTTAAATGCTGTTATGCTAATTATATATTGCATGAAAACTCTGTTTGAAATAGAGATAGAGCAAACTAAAGTTATTTTCCACCTTGAGACAAGTAACATTGGAATGAAGCGTTTCTTGTTTGATTGTGGAGTTCCAATTTTGCTGGGCGCAAGGTCACTACTATTATGGCTAAAATCTGAAAGTTAAGGATGAACTCGTAGGCGAGTCTTTTCGCAAATGACCGTTTTAAGTCTTAGGTTACCCTCATGTAGAGTTGCATGCCTTAGGAGAGACGGTTAAGTCTTGCTGAGCCTTTGTGCTCACTCTTGCTATATAAGTGGTTTCGCAGGTTAACCTCGACGCTATAAAGAAGGTTGTCCGGTGAGACTCGGGAACTCCCGAGTCATGTCACACTTGGAGAACCTAGCCACTGCCATGTCTTCGTGTTGCTAGCGAGAGGAGTCCGCGGACTGGACCTCTTCTCGAGTGCTTCTTAGATATTCAACGTGAACTGTTTATAGACTTCCTCTGTAGCTATTTTATGTAAATTATTTACGAAGAACAATTGTAAGCTTCCGCTTTGATTTATGTAATACATTGTTCCTTATATGTGTGCTGTTGGGTGCCGCATAACACGTCACCACCCAATGCGATCCCAGGGCAAGGCGGCACGACCCCGTGATGGAGGTCGGGCCCTCTCAGCGTGGTATCAGATCCGCATTGGTAATAGCACACGGAATAAGGATCGTATTACAACAAAAACATAGGATACGGTGAGGAAACGGTATTAGGCCCACATAAGGACTATAGTAGTATAGTTACTTAAAGTGGCATTGCTAACTTACATGTTATAATTCTGAATTTTGATTATGTAACGACGCACCTACGTTCAGGTAAGAATGGTAAGGAACGCCACCGAAAGCGGTTCAATTTCGGTTAGCTCCCCTGACGAGGAAAGTGGTTCAGGGTTAGATCTCACAGCTTTGTGTGAGACGTCAATATGAAACTCTTGGACACTTCATGTTCCTGAGTTCATATGAAGCACTGATCCCTAGCGTGCTTTAGGCAAGTAAGTGGAGACCCCATCATGTGGTCAGTAACGCGATAGTGTGTTCGTCTAGAAATAGCCCAGGAGGACATACACAACGCTTGCCATCGTCGTGCCCTGCCGGGCAGTAGGTGGTATCCGTTGGGCTGATAACATTCCCAACCGTGATGACCCGTTCATGACATACTCGGGTTCCCCGTCGTGTGGTGTTGAAACACGATCACGTACCTTGAGACGTGGCTTAACTCAAGGACGGCCGTATGACAATGATACGGGCGTTTGTATTTACTTTCAATTATGGAACTGCCTGAAGTGAGAAAAAACTTTGAGTGCACCACTATTGAGTGTTTTTCTGCAGGTACCAACCATGTACGTATTCCGTGTAGTACACGTGTGCGATAGACCGTCTTAGTGCCACTGATAAAATGGATATGCCGGTATAATCCGGTTTAGAATTTTCTTTTGGTGAGGCTATGTAGTACCGACATGTTTTTACGGTGCATCGCCACCGTACTACACTTAATAATCTCTTCCCTACTAAGAAATGAGTCATGAACTAACTTTCAACTAAAAATGGAAGTTTGAAACAAATATTAGTTACTGAACTCTTATTTTGAGCTAAGACTCAAATGAGAGTATGACTAGGTGTCAAAGTTTTCAAAAACAGAGTGCTCTGTTTCGGGCAGGAATTCTTGCTGGACTTTCACAGAGCATAACTCTAAGTAGCTTTAACCGAGTAAGGTGTATGATACAGTTCTGGAAATATTTTCAAGTGCTCTACAATTTCTTTGTAGACCTCCAGAGAAAAATCACACGTTAAGTTGGTGAAAAGTCCAGTTGAAGGCAAACTGTTCAGAACCAGGACAGTAGCAAAACCTCTCTGAACCTTTCTGTTTTTAAGCCATAACTTCCTGTAGAAAAATCCTTAAGGATCCCATGATACACCGTTGGAAAGATACTGAAGTTTACTACAACTTTGGTATTGAACTCAAGTCAAGAATCTGTAGTTAACTTGAGTAAAATTTTGAGTTTGTGTGAACTGGTCAGGGTAGTCCAGCTGATTAGTTAAGCGTACTTGTGATTTGTTTAAACATGAATGTGGTTATGCTTTCATAAAGTTCATGACATGTTCATGTTTTACTCATCTTTACTTACTACTGAGATAGAATTTTTATTGACTCAAAATTTTGTTTCGTGCAGTATGGTACGCGCACACTCTCAAATGGAGATTGGAGGTTCAAGTCGAGGTGGGAATGACTCGACTTCATCACAAGAGCCATCGCCAACCGGATTGGCGGAAATCATGGCAAGGATGAATGAAACTCTCCAAACTCTAGTTCAGCAAGGCGTAAATCGAGAAGCTCAACGTCACATGCCAACCCAGAGCACGTATCTGGATTTCTTGGCGACACAACCGCCGGTATTCTCTGAGGCGGCTGACCATTGTGAAGCAAATCACTGGTTACTTGTCATTGAGTCCAAGTTTGGGTTGATTCAATGTGATGAGTTTTCGAAGCCTCTATATGCCGCTCAGCAGGTTCACGGCTTTGCTGGAGCATGGTGGGTAGAGTACCTTTCTGTCCAACCAGCAGGGCATCGTGTCACATGGGCGGAGCTCCAGGCTGCATTTCGTGCTCGCTTCATCCCTGCGGGCATAATGCAAACCAGTCTGGATGAGTTCTGGAGTCTGAAGCAAGGGGACATGAGTGTTACTGAGTATGCGAAGGAATTCAATCGCTTAGCTCAATATGTCCCTGACTATGTGAAATCACCATCCATGAGGGGTTATCATCTTTATCGAGGGCTGACTGCTAGGCTGCGATGTGAATTGGCTCAAGTTAGCCAAGAGAATTTTGATGAGTTTGTGAGCTGTGCTATCGCTCAAGATTATTATTCCAACCTCTACCTCAAGGAAAAGAGGGAGTGGGACTCATCACAGGATGAAGACAATCGTCTGCCTCAGAAGTATTGGTTGGTAATCCGTTCACCTTCCGGTAGAGAGATTCCACAAGAGGTGCAATCATTCTGGGAGTGTGACGACTCTTCTACTCCACAGAGGTTTTATTCACCTACACCGCAGCAGCAACTTGTTTCTCATGCACCTCAGTATCAACAAAGTGCACCAGAATATTATTACCCTCAAGAGGTTGAAGATGATCAAGGTGATTTCTCAGCTGAACCCAGTGCGGTCCCACTTGATATTGACAGTGAATTCAACGTCAATGGAGCAACTGAACCGAGCAGCAACATTATGTATGCGGGTCCAGTTCCTCAGTGTTATCTTGGGCACCCAAGAAAAGCTATGTCCAAGGTGGGGACAGTTAATTATGTGTCAGTCGATGATCTTCCAAAGGGAGGACCTGTTCTTGCTGGCAGGTTCACCTTAAATGGCATGCCGGTTGTCATTTTATTCGGCTTTGGTGCAACACATAACTTCATTAGCAGGGCAACGGTACTCCGGGATCAGATCTCCACCATTATCACCAAAGGTTCATACCTTATTCATTCGCCGGGTGGAGACATATCCACTAATGAAGTCGTCTCTCGAGCACCCCTCTGTTTGGGTGGAAAATTTTATCTGACCACCCTCATTATTCTTGAAGACCAAGGAATCAATGCCATATTGGGAATATCATGGTTGACCTTCCATAAGGCTGTTCTGGACATCGAGAACAGGAGTGTTCACTTGGACTCTCCACTTCTCGGACGTCAAACATTGTATCTCGGCGAAGCGGGTTCCAAAGACCCGGAAGTATGTAATGCCGAGGTTTGCAAGTTAGAAGACATTCCGGTAGTCCGTGAATATCCGGACGTGTTTCCCGAAGATCTTCCAGGCTTACCACCTGAGCACGGGGTGGAATTCAAAATATAGGCGATTTTCTGTAGGAAAATAATTTAGGAATCGGCCCAAACTTAAGAAATTCATAACGTTAGCTAGAAGTGTCCAAATCCAGGGAAACAAATTTTGCTGGATTCATCTCTGTGAGTACATTCCAGCAACACAAATTTCAGCTCATGAAACGTAATGGTTTTTCCAGAATTAATTCCCTAAAATTTGAACTGTTAGGAATTTTATCTAGAGTATTACTTTATGAAAAATTCTGAAATTTGGCTGGGAGGTTCATTGGAAAATCCTTGAGTCACAGTAAAATTTTCAGAACCATCCAAGTTGATTTAGCCACCCTAATGGTGTGATTAAGTGAACTGCCCAGACAAAATAGAAAAATATACAGAAACATTTTTCAGATTTTCTAAATGCTTGTTTAGGGCATAACTTCAGATAGAGTTCTTCGAATGACATGAAACCAATTCCATTAGAACCATCCCAAGTTCAAGTTTCCAGAAAGTAATGGTTGAAGCCTTGAAAATCTCTGGAATTCCTTAGAGGTTCTAATATTGATCAAATAGGCTTTTATTTGTACAAGGCTCAAATGAACCTTGTTTCAAATGAAACTTGGTCAATACTCTGGTTAGGACCCTACCAAGCCACCATAAAAGTTTCAGAACCAAAGGGGAGGGCTAGCTAGAGTTATAGTAATTACTTATTCAGTTTTAAACATTGCATTTGAATTGACATATAGTATATTGTTGACGTGTAGTCGCTGAAGGCGAGGAAACTCCGGAAGTGCTCGACTTCCTTCTTCCGGACGAAGCCCTAACCACTGACGAGCAGCAACAAGGCAAGCCCCTTTTTGCATTAACCAAATTTATAAAGTTTTGCTTTGTTTACATACTTAGTGTGAGGTGTATATATGTGCATTAGGTGTAGGATGATTGAGACCCCAAATGCATAACCAGATTTTTCTATAAGAGTGAGGGTAGTGTCTAAGACCTCGAGTAGACAGGCTAGGCTTAATGATTCCTAGAACTTTGTTACAAGTCGGGTAGTTGGAATCTACTCGCGAGTTTAGGCTTGGAACACACGGGATTGGTTCGAGTGATGTGAGATCACTTTAGAAATGAAAATGAGACTAGGCAGCGGCAAGGGTGCAGCAAGAGGAAGTCTTGTGTGCGCAGCCCTGTCCGTGTCGATTGAGGACCGATCCGTGTGCGGCCCTTCTGAACAAGTATCGAACGTACCAAAGGCATATCGGATATATGGGCCCCGATAAACCAATGTAACCTATACCTCCGGGCGTCGAGGCATAACACACCGATTTATAGGTGTAGGCTGAGGGCAGCAAGGTGGAAATCTGCTAACGGGCATAGAGAGATGCTCCGTGTAGGGAACCTCCTGCTCGTTTCGGTGCGACCAGTTCGACGTTTGGGCTGTTGGGTGAAAGGTTGACCCGTACAGCATCGAGTGAGCGTGCTGTGCAGCTCCACGGTTGGGCGTACGTGACATGCTCTTTGGGTATCCCTGCAGGTGTATATCGAGTCAATTCGCCGTCCCTCACGGTGACGAGTACCGCTTGTTCACTGCGTCGTAACATAGATAAACTATGGAATGTGATGATTCAATACTGCTAATATGTATAATTGCTCTGCTACATGTGTGCCACCAAATATTGCTTACTAAATTTCTTATTCATGAACTGTTAACTGGTGGCTAGAAGATGAACTAAGGATGAACTTGTAGGCGTGTCCATTTGCTGAAATTACCATTCCATGTTCGTACCAACTGCCTGTAGAGTTTCATGCCTAGGTGAGTCGGTTAAGTCTTGTTGAGCCATCGTGCTCACGGTTGCTGCTATAAGTGTTTTTCAGGTGAGCAGCATCCCACGGACTCGGGTTACGAGTCCACCGGCGAGGGCTACCCTCCGTCGGGGACCACGACTGAGTGGGAGCCGTACACGCCGCGCTAAGCTGAGGAGTGCAGCTAGTGTGGGTTGCCCTAGGGCTGGGCAACCGACTTTTGCTAGATAGACGGGCGTGAATTGTACAAATTTAGCTTCCGCTGTGTAATATAAACACTAGTTTGTAACTGGAGTAGTGTACTACTTTGTACATTTCAGTTGGTTCTCTATGTAATACAATGTATCCTTATGATGTGTGCTGTCAGGTGTCGCATCGTGCGGCACCACCCTCTGCGATCCTGGATGAGTGGATTCCGGTCCGCCACAGGCTGGTATCAGAGCCGCATTGGGGATAGCACATTAATTAAGGACTATATTACGGGAAAACTTAGGTTATGGTGAGGATTCGGTAGTTTGCCCAAGTAAGGACTATATTAGCATAGTTACTTAATGTGGCAAGACTAACATATGTGTTATAATTCTGAATTTTAATTATGTAATGACGCACCTACGCTCTGGTAAAAATGGTAAGGAACGCCACCGAAAGCGGTTCAATTTCGGTTAGCTCCCCTGACGAGGAACGTGGTTCAGGGATAGGTCTCACAGCTTGGTGTGAGACGTCTATATGAAGCTGTTGGACTCTTCATGTTCCTGAGTTCATATAAACGCTGATCCCTAGCGTGCATTAGGCAAGTAAGTGGATATCCCATCGCGTGGTCAGTAACGCGAAAGTGTGTTCGTCCGGAAATAGTCCAGGAGGACATACGCAGCGCTTGCCATCGGCATGCCCTGCCGGGCAGTAGGTGATATCTGTTGGGGTGATAAAATTCCCAACCGTGACGACCCGTTCGCGGCTCTACTCGGGTTCCCCGTCGTGTGGTGTTAAAACACGATCACGTACCTTGAGTCGTGGCTTAACTCAAGGACGGCCGTATGGCAATGATACGGACGTTTGTATTTACTTTCAAATATGGACCTGCCTGAAATGAAAATAACTTTGAGTGCATTATTATTGGGTGTTTCTCTGCAGGTACTAACCACGTACGTATGCTCACGAGAGCCTGTTTAGTGCCACAATTGAGATGTATATGCCGGTATAATCTGGTTAGGATTTTCTTTTTGTGAGGAACGTAGTACCGACATATCATACGCATGTGCATGAAAGATAATGATAACAAGGAACTAAGCTCACCAAGTTTCAGCAATTAATAATACTGAAGCTCTCAAGTTAGAGGACATCCCCGTAGTCCGGGAATACCCCGATGTGTTTCTAGATGATCTTCCGGGCATGCCACCTGAGCGGGATGTCGTGTTCAAGATTGAGCTTGCACCCTGGACTACGCCCATATCACGGAGACCATACAAAATGGCTCCAAATGAGCTGGATGAACTGAAAGAACAGCTCAATGATTTGTTGAGCAAAGGTTTCATTACACCGAGTTCCTTGCGTTGGGGATGCTCGGCGCTGTTTGTAAAGAAGAAAGATGAAACCTTGAGGCTGTGTGTGGATTACCGGCCGCTCAACGCCGTCACCATCAAGAACAAATACCCACTGCCCCGCATTGACATTCTGTTTGATCAGCTAGTGGGTGCAAGTGTGTTCTCCAAGATGGACCTTCGCTCCGGGTATCATCAAATAAAAATCCGGGCGGAGGATATCCCAAAGACGGCCTTCTCGACGAGATATTGCTTATATGAGTATCTCGTCATGTCTTTTGGTCTCACGAATGCTCCGGCACATTTCATGTATCTCATGAACTCGGTGTTCATGCCAGAGCTGGACAAGTTCGTTGTGGTGTTCATTGATGATATCTTGGTTTACTCCAAGACAGAAGCTGACCACGCCGAACATTTGAGGATCGTTCTTCAACGATTGCGAGACCACAAGCTCTACGCCAAGTTTAGCAAATGTGAGTTTTGGATCAGCCAAGTGCCATTTTTGGGACATATAATCTCAGCGGAAGGCATTGCGTTTGACCCAAGCAAAATTGAGCAAGTGCTGAAATGGAAAGCCCCTACTTCTGTCTATGAAGTCAGAAGCTTCCTCGGCTTAGTGGGACACTACCGGAGGTTCATTCCAATTTTCTACAAGCTTGCTAAGCCGATGACCGAATTATTAAAGAAGGGAACAAAATATGTTTGGAACTCAGCATGTGAAGGAGCGTTCCAAGGATTAGTGAAGCATCTCACTACAGCCTCGGTCTTAGCTCAACCGGATACAACTAAGCCCTTCGACGTGTATTGTGATGCGTCCGGCATCGGGCTCGGCTGCCTGTTGATGCAAGAAGGACGTGTGGTCGCATATGGCTCACGCCAACTTCAAAACCATGAGCAG
This sequence comes from Neostapfia colusana, assembly GCA_030760725.1. Lineage (NCBI taxonomy): Eukaryota > Viridiplantae > Streptophyta > Magnoliopsida > Poales > Poaceae > Neostapfia > Neostapfia colusana. Next base: position 47,193,719 of record JASWHV010000018.1, on the reverse strand, counting down.
CATTATCCAACCCATGATCTTGAGCTTGCTGCTTTGGTTTTAGCGTTGAAGATGTGGAGGCACTATCTCCTGGGGAATTTGGTGCACCTCTACACTGACCACAAGAGCCTAAAGTATATTTTCACCCAGAAGGAGCTGAATATGAGGCAAAGGAGGTGGTTAGAACTAATCAAAGATTATGAGATTGAGATTCATTACCACCCTGGCAAGGCGAATGTGGTTTCCCGACGCGCTGAGTCGGAAGTCACATGTCCATAACCTCACCATTACACCGGTGGAGGAGAAAGAGCCAAGTCTATACTTGGTTCCTTATGGATCACTCTACAACCTTGCTCTCAACCCTACCATTAGGGAGGACATCATTGCAGCTCAGCAGATTGACAAGGGCATGGCACATCTCCGGAGACGGTTAGACAATGGGGAAATAAAATGTTTCCGGAAAGATGATGAGGGGATGCTGTGGTTTAATGACCGCATAGTCGTACCCAGAAACATGGAGCTGAGGAAGAAAATTCTTGATTAATCTCACTTGTCTAAATACTCCATTCATCCGGGCAGCAACAAAATGTACCAAGATTTGAAAAAGAAATTTTGGTGGACATGGATGAAGCGGGAAGTGGCTAGGTACGTATCCGAATGTGATACGTGTAGGCGAGTGAAAGCTGATCATATGAGGAAATCAGGGCTGCTGCAACCCCTGAAAATCCCGGCAAATGAAATGGGAAGATGTGAGCATGGATTTCATTGGGGGATTACCCCTGACTTCCAGCAAGCATGATTCCATTTGGGTAATCGTTGACCGATTAACCAAGTCGGCTCACTTTATTCCTGTGCATACACGTTACAATGCCGGCAAATATGCGGAGCTGTACATAGCGAGAATTCTATGCTTATATGGGGTACCCAAGATCATAGTCTCAGATCGAGGTGCACTGTTTGTATCTCGTTTCTGGGAGCAGTTGCACGCTGCATTGGGTACTAAGCTGATTAGAAGCTCCGCCTATCACCCTCAGACAGACGGTCAAACAGAGAGGGTGAACCAAGTACTAGAAGACATGTTGAGAGCGTGTGCCATCCACCACGGTAGAAACTGGGATGATCATCTACCGTTGGCGGAATTCTCATACAACAACAGCTATCTGGCGAATATCAAGATGGCACCCTATGAAGCTCTCTACGGTCGTAAATGCCGCACCCCGTTAAACTGGTGCGAGTCCGGTGAGAGGGTCACATTCGGGGTTGATGTGGTGAATGAAGCCGAAGAGCGTGTTCGGATGATTCAAGCTAACTTGAAGGCCGCTCAATCCCGGCAGAAAAGCTACGCTGGTAAGAGGCGTAGGCCGCTGCACTTTGACGTCGGGGAGCACGTGTATCTCCGATGAAAGGCGTGCACCAATTCGGCGTGAAGGGGAAACTCGCTCCCCGTTTCATTGGACCTTATGCCATCACCGAGAAGTGTGGACCAGTGGCGTATAGACTGGAACTACCGGCATCTCTTGCAGGTGTTCACGACGTTTTCCATGTTTCACAACTGCAAAATGTCTGAAGTATACAGCCGCTATTCCCACCGAAGACATCGGCGAGTTGCAACCGGATTTGACGTATGATGAACATCCGGTGGCAATTATTGATGAGAAGGATCGGACCACGCGTAGCCGAACGTTGTGGTTCTACAAGATACTCTGGAGCAACCACACCGCTGAAGAAGCGACGTAGGAGGGCGAGGAATTCCTTCGCTCAAACTACATGGAGTTCATGACGTCCCAGCATGGGTGAGTTTCTATTACATCGCTGCCTCTTCTTTTATAATCTTGGGACGAGATTCTTTTAAGGGGGGAGGGATGTAAAAGCCCAAGGAAAGGGACTTGCAAAAGTGATTATTTTCATCACCTCACGACACCACAGCTCATCTTGTGGACATTTTGTGCACACTTGTGAAGAGCAAGTAACCACCCTCAAACGGGTAATTAGAGGGGAAAGCCCTAACTTCCAAAAAGTAGAATTTCTACACATGAACATGCAAGGTTGATCTCACCTCTAGACCTTAAATAATCTTGGGAAGGCTCAGGCAAAAGTTCATGCAAATCCAACACTTTTTGAGGCACTTTTGGAGGCATTTGAAAAAGAGGCCAATTTGAATGTAAATTAAAATTGCAGCAACTTCCATCACTTGAATTCAAAAGTTGACTTCATATTCAAACTCAGCACATTTTTCTGAGTTAGTCCCCCAATTTTCATCTCCATTGGACCTCATCTTGTCGGGAGCTAAATTTGCATTAATTCAAAACTGAATTTGAATTTCAGTTCAAAGGTGAAGCAAATTTAGACAAACCAATTTCAAATTTAGGAGATCAAATTCAAACAATGACTTGGAGGCTAAGTCTCACATTTAATTGTGAGTAGCTGGGATATTTTCAGTGCAAACAGAAATGAAAAATTAGAAAAAGAATTAGAGGGGAGGTCCCACTTGTCAGCAGCATTAACCCAGAAGCCTCCTCAGCTGATTTTTCTCATTCGGCCGAGAAGCGCGCGCCAGCCGCTGTCAACGTCGGCGCCCGACCGACTCAGCCGGCCAGCTCCTACTTCGGCGTGGGAGGTGGCTCGGCAGGTGTCGCGCCCTCCACTGCCCTCAGTGGCCTATAAAAGGCACGAAATTGGCCGGCGAGCTCCTGTTTCGCACACTTCAGTGAACCGCCGCCTAACCGCCCGAGTTCCAGTCCCTTGCCAATCAAGCTGCGGTCATCCTCTGCCCTCGACGTCTATAGAAAAGCAGAGCGCTAGCTTGTCCTCAAGCCCACCGCGCAAACCATTCCAAGGTTCGACCTTTGTGCGCAGAGAATTTCCCAGTTTAGGGTGGGGAGCTCATTATGGGACCCGATTAGGTTTAGGAGAAATTCAGGAGGATCGGCATGTGGGAGGGCAAAAAGAGCTGAGAAATAGCATCTAGAGGTTCTTGCGCCCCTCCTCGATCAAAAACCGAAAACAAACCACCGCCGGAACCATAGGTTCACCGTGGAACAACTTGGCGGAAGAGGGGGTCACCGGTGAGGTCCGGTGCGCCGGCTGTTTCGGTCCCAACCGAGGTCATGCCGAGCTTCCCGAGGTCTTCCTGAACGTGGTGACGCGATTAGCACGAGAAGGGGGTGGTCAGGATGACGGGAAAGCGTTGCCGATGTTGCACAGAGACATAGCGCTCATCGCCGGCGAGCTACGGCGGTTAGCCGGCGGCGGCATGATGTCCAACGTGTTCAGCGTCCAAAGTTGTGTGGGGGCGGCAAGTATCACCATCGCCGGCGAGCTAGGTCACCGGGAACGCCGACCTCGCCGGAGCCCGGCGGCTCGGTGCGGAGGCGTCGGGAGGTAGATGAAGGCGTGGGTCCCACGTGTCAGCCACTGTGTTAAGCGCGCGAGCGCGCGGTTAGTTTAAATTAAATGGGCGGGGCCCACTGTCAGCCTACGGTTGAGCGCGGGAGGCGATTTTCTGTAGGAAAATAATTCAGGGATCGGCCCAAACTTTAGAAATTCATAACTTTGATAGAAGTGTCCAAATCCAGGGAAACAAATTATGCTGGATTCATCTCTGAGTACTTTCCAGCAACACAAATTTCAGCTCATGAAACTTAATAGTTTTCCAGAATTAACTCCCTAAATTTTAAACTGTTAGGAATTTTATCTGGAGAATTACTTTATGAAAAATTATGAAATTTGGCTGGGAGGTTCAGTGGAAAATCCTTGAGTCACAGTAAAATTTTCAGAACAATCCATGTTGATTTAGCCACCCTAATGGTGTGATTAAGTGAACTGCCCAGAGAAAATAGAAAAATGTACAGAAACATTTTTCAGATTTTCCAAATGCTTGTTTAGGGCATAACTTCGGCTAGAGTTCTTCAGATGACATGAAATCAATTCCATTAGAACCATATCAAGTTCTAGTTTCCAGAAAGTAATGGTTGAAGCTATGAAAATCCCTGGAATTCCTTAGAGGTTCTAATATTGACCAAATAGGCTTTTATTTGTACAAGGCTCAAATGAACATTGTTTCAAATGACACTTGGTCAAGACTCTGGTTAGGAGCCTATGTAGGATCGAATTACACGTGTAAAGCTACCAGAGGTGGGGTGAATGGTAGATAAAGACTTTTCAGCGGAAGAACAAAACACCCCTCAGCAGAAAACTGATCTGTTAAAGAAACCGTATGTGTGACTAATCTAAATGTGTTCAACTGTGACAAAACTAGTATAGATTGTAGAGAATCAAGTAACAAAGACGTCACAACAAGAATCATAAAAATCCGTTGAGAGAAACTCAAGTTACAATCAAAAGATCAAACAAAGGTCAATATGTCCTACCGGAGAAAAACAGTTCTGGAATACTGCAAAGAAACTCGTGTATATCAGAAACCACAAATTCAATGGCCGTGAAATTTTTACAGATGATATATAATCAAGTTGTGAAGACAACCCAAAAAGAATCACATCAATTGGATCTGTAAAACTCGAGTTATGATAAAACCACCGAAGCAAGGTAGTGCTGAACAGAAACTCGACGAGAAAAACTTGTCTGAAACAAGTCGGACGAACAAGGCACAAAAGTTCCTTTAGAATATGAATTTTATTTATCAAAACACAAGAGGAACAGCCCCAAAGTCGCGCTCTCCACGAGTCTAGGCCTCCCTTGCTTATATAACCAACTCTATGGTCAATCCAATTCAAACTAGGACTCCTACTCCTACTTGGATTCAAACTGTAACTTTCCAATACTGCTCAAGACTCTTCTATACGCAGATAGAAGCAATCTTAAGACTTCCAAACACCTTAGGAACGTCCCAAACATTACTAAAACAACTCTACTTCATGCCTAACACGAAATACTGTTATAACCAACTCGAAACTTTCCATAAACAAACCATAACCGCCTCAGCCGCAGCCTGAGCGCAAAATCCAGCCAGTTGAACCTTTTCAACCATATCTCCACTTCCATATCTCTTCACCACGCCTTGGAACCATGTTGCCACGTCCATGCACTCCTTGCACACGTGCAAAACACTTTCCAACAACGTCCATGATACCTTCATATGCATTGATCTTGATCCAAACATGCTGTGCGACCTCCCGATCAACTCAACCACAATTCCTCCCGAACTTGGTTGTTGAACCTCATCTTCTCCCTAAGACTAGTTTAATGGATCCCGTCACCAGCCATGTCTTGAACTTAAGCAACACCTGCACATGAATAAATAACCAATACTTCCGAGCACAAGTCCTCGACTTGATTCTCGTTAGTTCCAAAACTACAACATCTTACGTGAGCACCTCACATAAGCATGTTGTAAACCATAGCAAAACAATATCAGCCATAACCATCAAAACACACCAAAAACTTAGTAAAATAATACTAAGGAAACTTTCCATAAGAGTAAAGCAAGTTCGAAACATTGCAAGTTAAAAGCAGAACCATTGCAATAAGCTCCGAACCTTACCAAAGCTAACCTGACCTTGAACCGGAGCTTACCAAAGCTAGTCGAACCCAGCGCCGGAGCTTACTAAAGCTTAGTCGGACCTAGCATGGAACTTACCAAAGCTAGTCGGACCTAGCAAAAACAAGTCGGACCTAGCCAAAATAAGTCAGACCTAGACAAAGCAAGTCGGACCTTATGTCGGACCTTGCCGGAGCTACCCAAAACAAGTCGGACCTCTCGTCGGACCTTGCAGGAGCTCGGACCTAGAGTCGGACCTTGTTAAAAAGGTGTTTTGGTAGTATTCAAAACTTTTTTCGTCAAAGCCAATGTATTCAGCACAAATAGGTCTCACACCCTACCAAGCAACCATAAAAGTTTCAGAACCAAAGGGGAGGGCTAGATAGAGTTATAGTAATTACTTATTCAGTTTTAAACATTGCATTTGAATTGACATATAGTATATCGTTGACGTGTAGTCGCTGAAGTTGAGGAAACTCCGGAAGTGCTCGACTTCCTTCTTCCGGACGAAGCCCTAACCACTGACCAGCAGCAACAAGGCAAGCCCCGGTTTGCATTAACCAGATTTATAAAGTTTTGCTTTGTTTACATACTTAGTGTGAGGTGTATATATGTGCATTAGGTGTAGGATGATTGAGACCCCAAATGCATAACCAGATTTTCCTATAAGAGTGAGGGTAGTGTCTAAGACCTCGAGTAGACAGGCTAGGCTTAATGATTCCTAGAACTTCGGTACAAGTCAGGTAGTTGGAATCTACTCGCGAGTTTAGGCTTGGGACACACGGGATTTGTTCGAGTGATGTGAGATCACAAGAATGAAAATGAGACTAGGCAGGGGCTAGGGTGCAGCAAGAGGAAGTCTTGTGTGCGCAGCACTGTCCGTGTCGATTGAGGACCGATCCGTGTGCAGCCCTGCTGAACAAGTATTGAACGTACCAAAGGCATATCGGATATATGGGCCCTGATAAACCGATGTAACCTATACCTCCGGGTGTCGAGGCATAACGCACCGATTTATAGGTGAAGGCTGAGGGCAGAAAGGTGGAAATCTGCTAACGGGCATAGAGAGATACTCCGTGTAGGGAACCTCCTGCTCGTTTCGGTGCGACCGGTTCGACGTTTGGGCTGTTGGGTTAAAGGTTGTCCTGTACGGCATCGAGTGAGCGTGCTGTGCAGCTCCATGGTTGGGCGTACATGACATGCTCTTTGGGTATCCCTGCAGGTGTATATCGAGTCGATTCACCGTCCCTCGCGGTGACGAGTACGCTTGTTCACTGCGTCGTAACGTAGATAAACTATGGAATGTGATGATTCAATACTGCTGATATGTATAATTGCTCTGCTACATGTGTGCCACCAAATATTGCTTATTTAAATTTCTTATTCATGAACTGTTAACTGGTGGCTAAAAGATGAACTAAGGATGAACTTGTAGGCGTGTCTATTTGCTGAAATTATCATCCCATGTTCGTACCAACTGCATGTAGAGTTTCATGCCTAGGTGAGTAGGTTAAGTGTTGTTGAGCCATCGTGCTCACGGTTGCTGCTATAAGTGTTTTTCAGGTGAGGAGCATCCCACGGACTCGGGTTACGAGTCCACCGGCGAGGGCTACCCTCCGTCGGGGACCACGGCTGGGTGGGAGCCGTACACACCGCGCTAACCTGAGGAGTGCAGGTAGTGTGGTTTGCCCTAGGGCTGGGAAACCGACTTTTGCTAGATAGACGGGCGTGAGTTGTACAAATTTAGCTTCCGCTGTGTAATATAAACACCAGTTTGTAACTGGAGTAGTGTACTACTTTGTACATTTCAGTTGGTTCTCTATGTAATACAATGTATCCTTATGATGTGTGCTGTCGGGTGTCGCATCGTGCGGCACCACCCTCTGCGATCCTAGATGAGCGGATTCTGGTCCGCCACAACAGGTTATTCGGGTAACCCTGCAGGTGTAAATCGATTATAATCACCGTCCCTCGTGGTAAGTGAGCACCACTTGTTCACTGAACCGTGACGTAGAAAGAACAGGATAGATTCATGTTAAAAGTTTTCTGACTTGAAGGATAGATCTTGATTGCTAATGAAGTGCTATAGTTTAGAGCTAATTAAAGTTCTTTTCAACCTTGGGCAAAGCACATGAGAGAAATGCGTTTCTTGTTTGACTGCGGCTCTCTTATGTGCCTTAGCTTGAGATTCTCCACAATTTGCTACTAAAACTTCAAAGTAAGGTTCAACTACTTAGGCGAGTCCTTTGCAACTTACTTTCCCATTTACACGGTAATCTAGCATGTATAAGTTTCATGTATAGGAAAGACGGGTCAGACATGCTGAGCCATCGTGCTCACTGCTTGTGTTTGAAGCTTTTGCAGAGTGTTATGAGGAGGAGACTCCCGAGGAGGAGACCGACCCCCAATAGGGAAACCCCGTCCAGTCGGAGTCATGCGCGCCGCCGTGTTAGTGTGCGTGTGTGCTAGAGGGAACACGTTCATGGGCTGAACGTGAACTCTGTGCGTAGTCTACGCCCGTGATTGTGGACGGAACATATTTTGTTGTAAACATGTTCATAAACTCTTTTATGTAATAAAACTTTTCTTCCGCTTTGTTTCTTTTATGTGCGGTATTCGGTGTTGTGCAACGCAACACCCCTCAGCATGATCCTGGCTCGTCGAGGCCGTGAGGCCCTCGCAATCCTGCCCTAAAATTCCCCCGTAATTTTCCACTAATTTCCCCTAAAATACCCCCCTATTTTCCCCATATAATTCCCCTAGGGAATTTCTCCCCACATTTGGGGGAATTTCTCCCCTATTTGGCCGCACCACCCTAAGAGGGAAAGCCCTAGCCGGCCCTCCCCTCCCCCTGGCTACACCACCCTAACGGGGAATCCCTAGCCGCCCCCTTTTCTTTTTCTTGGATTTTCTTTTTCCCCAAAATAATCTCAGCCCTTGGTGGGAAATAATTAATTAAATAACAGCCCCTAGCTCCCACCTCTTCTCAAATTAAATATCAGCCCTTGGATAAATGAGTTGCTAAAATCATAGCCCCGTTAGCTATTTTCTCCTCCTATTAAATAAAACCCCGACGCCCTCCCTAGCCGCAGCTCCACAATTCTCGAAAGAAAAACCCCAGCTGCTGTCAATGCAAGGAAAAGGGTCCATCCGCAAGGAGGAAAGGAGGAAGAAGGGAGGTAGGTCGCCGTTACCCCTCTTACCATGTCGCCGCTGTTGCTACGCACCCGTTTTTCTCCACTTCCTGTGAGCAAAAATTTCTGCACGTGGGTAGACCACGTTTTGGTAAGTTTTGACGGTGGAATTGATCTACAACTTGAGCTAAGATCATAACCACGTCCACACTTAATTCCAGCAGCCTTGTTCATCCCGTGGAAGGTTACTAAAACTTGCAACACCATGTGCAAAATGATGATTACAAACTGCACAATAGGATTTGCATTCATGTACCTCATTGCATCTTGAGTGAAGTTTGTGCATGACGTTTGATTGCTGTACTATTTGTATCTACGTGGTCATGAGTAGAAGGACACGCTCAAGAGGCTCTCTACAAGGAACTACATCACCAAGACTTCGAGACGCTTGAGCAACATGAACCGTGGGAGCAAGGCAAGTGCTCTTGACCATTTTGAACCTATGTTTTTGAACTGTTTTTCTTGCAAAAACTGCATGCTCATGTCAACTTGATGGAAAACCCTTCAGTAGGAGTTTACTAGCTTTGTTAGCCACCCTTGTCGCCAGGAAAATTGTTGAGTCGGGTATGGTCATTTTTTTTCCTTTTGCTTTGCTTAACTTACAGGATTCAGGAAACTGAAATAAACTTGTTTAGCTACTGGACTCATAAAGATTTAAGATGATGAGAACATGATGATGTTAATGAGCATTGATTCGGGGAGATCTAGGCAAGCTTGGTTTGTGGATTTTGCTGAATGAGATGATGGTTTGCTTGCCGTAGATCTAAGGACTGGTTCATGCAAGCAAATGCCAGGAAAATAGTGCCACCACAAGGTCAAATATGGGTGCGGCTTAGCTGACTAATTAGGTGTTTTGCTAGCTTGTTATGAACCATTAGATGGCGTGGGGAGTGGGAGTCGAGGAGGACTGCCCTGGGAACTGCATGGCCCACGAGGGCGCCCGTGGGTGGGAGAATGGGGATTCGAGCCTGCCGGCGAAACCTCAGTGTTTCCGTACATTCTAGTAGCCTCTTTGTAAAGGCTATTTTGTGATCTCTTGGCCATACCGATGATTGTGTAGTGGCAGAATGGAGGTTCTCTCTAGCCGCTGACGGGTGACGAAATCACGAACTTGGGGGTAAAGTGGTGCCACCTCTGCAAAGTGTAAAACTATCATGATAGCCGTGCTTCCGGTTACAAGCACCTGGCCAACTTCCATGATTAAAGTCAAAACATGGGATGTTTATTTGGGTATGGTTACGGTATTGTCATCCGGACTTGTTTCGGGACTGGTTCGGTTTGGTTTATGAGTTTGGTTTCTATTATATGATTATGTGATGATCATGAGTGTTTATGAGTATGAGTGTAAAGGTCCCAAAATTGTGAATACAAAGAAACTGAAGCTTGAAACAAGCATTTGGTTTCATGTGTATGAAAACTGGAACTTGCAAAAACATTCCACATGTGATGATATACGTGAGTGTTCCACCACACTAGCAAATCATTAGTGGAGTGCTTGGGGATAAAGTTAATTTACAACCCATGTGTAAGTTCTCATGTGCAAAAGAAAGTGTAAATTCATATTTTGAACTTAATTTGTTCAACTCAAATTTCAAATGAGGGCAACCCAATAGTAATGAAAACTGTTGTGTTGAAACTATCATTTGCAGCAGCTAAATTGAAATCAGATTTCATATTTGAATTCCTTAGGTCCAAATTAGTGGGGATGCAAAGTTTGATAAATTTTTGAGGTACTTTGCTAACCATTTAAAAGAGGACATTAAATTGCATAGGAATTCAAATTCAAAATTTAATTTGGATGAAACTTGCCCAATTATTCAAAAGCAGTTCAGATTCGAACTTCCAACACTTGAATTTGGTCATTTGACAAAAATGAAGATCTTTTAGAGGATAAGAATGGGCTGACTTGTGGGACCCACATGGCATTGGGGGCAGTAGACTTGCAACCGAAGTCTGCTCCTCTGTTTTTCACTCGAGCCAGACTGAAGCTCCCCGGGCGACATCGAGACACACCGAGGACACCTCTTCGCAGCCTCACTAACGCTGGCGAGCTTCTTCCTGGCCTTATCACCTCACGCCGTGCTTGTTTTGCCCACAAAACCGAGAACCCACCTCTGTTCTTCCTCACGCACGTACTAAACACAGGACTGCCTCATCTCCACTTCGGTCTCGATCGGGAAACCTCATTCCCGTTCGTACGAAGCCTCAAGCAGTAGCAAAACGGCAACAGGGATCCCTCCATGACCTCCTCGGACCACAGCCGTCCGGTGCTTGGCCTCCCTCACTCGAGAACACTCCTTCCTAGCAGCGGCCGAAAGCAACCAACGGAGGAGGCTCACGTGGACAGCCCGACTGGGAGATTGTCACGCTCGAGCAAGAGCGTCTTTGGGGCCGCTAGGACTTCACCTGCTCACCTCCAAAGCTTAGCTCGAGCCGTGGATCATGGCCGGCGAATTTCTGATTCTTCGTCCAGCCGGCGCAAGAAAACCTTCGGGTAAGAAACCTTCAAATTCTCGATCAATTCTTGCTGAGGGCTCACCAAACTAGGCACACAAGAGCTAAACTAAGTAGTCAAATGTAACACCCCAAAATTTTGATTCAAAACCCTAAATCATGTTAAGAGGGGAATTTAAAAATTTTTGGACGTGTTGCATGTTTTGCAAAAATTCAAATTCAAACTGGAATTTAAATTAAACTCAAATCAGAAAAGAAATAGAAAAAGAAAAAGAGAAAACAGAAAAAAAACCGGCCAGTGGGCCGAAACCCACCAGCCGGCCCACCCAGCCCCCGCGCCAGCCGCAGCCGCGCGCGCTGCTTCCTCACACTGACAGGCGGGGCCCACCCGATCGTCGTCTACCTCGCGCCATCGCCGGACTCCCTCGCGCCCAAATCAAAACCGATCGGGATTTCGGCGTATCCCCGCTGAATTCTGTTCGTAGGCGACGTGGACATGATCTAAACCACCCCGCCGCCCTCCCCCGTCTATAAAAACCCCGGCCTCGTTCTGTTTTTCTCACGCGATCGGCTGATTTTCCTCCGGTGAGAACCGAGACTTCTCCGGCGAATTCTGCCCGATCTAAGCTCGGAAATTCCGATCTAACTCGCTGGTCTTGATCCACCGCCTCCGGGGAACATTGCAGGTGCAGAAAACTCGGTGACTTGCGGTGTAAACACAGCGCCGACGTGCTTCGCCGTGGTTTCGCCTCGGACCTCGTCGCCGATCACTTTCCAGGACCTCCGAGCTCAAGAAAACCCCCGAGGTGAGATCCCCGACCTCCCCTCTACCGATCTATGCCATAAAATCACAGTTCTAGGAAGAATTCCCGAAGATCCGAAAGTTTCCGGCGAGATCGCCGCTTCCCGCCGCCGTGCGCCGCCGGCAGCGCCGCCCGCGCTCGATCAGAGCGACGTGGCCGCTTGTGCGCCGTTTATTTTAAATCGCACGGTAGGGTTTAAACCCCCGCGTACCGGTTCGATGTTATAATCTCGGCCGTCGGATTAAAATCGGACGGTCCACGTCAGCCCCGCGTTATAAAGACTGGAAGTCTTACGTGCTACCCCCTGGGGTTATCGGGAAATAAGAGCTAGCCTTGGAAACTTCTGATCTAGCCCCTGGAACTCCAGAAAATCATGTAAATTCATTTAAAAATCAGTTTTAGCCCCTGGACTTAATAAAAATTTGGAAAAACACCTCTGATAAGTGTAGCTAGACCCCTGGAAATTCTGAAAATAATATTATAGACCCTGTAATGGGGTGAGTTTACCTTTTTAGCCCTGTTTAGTATTTAAATTAGGAAATTGAATATGTGGCTAGTGTTTAAAAATTAAAAAGTGGGACAAACATATTGTCATAATTAAATTAAAAACATTCTCAGTATTTAGAAAACTTTGGAGTGAGATAAAAACATATTTTGGGCTGAGTTGAATCTGTTTAATTTATTATTCACATTTAGGGACACAATTTTAAGTAATGAATAATTTTAGAAAATAGGGAAAATAATTGTAAAATAGTTTACATCAGAGGAAAAGGTCAAAAATATATTAGTAAATATTTTAGATCAGAACCTATTCTGTTTAGATGAGGTGTCTTGTTATTTTCATAATAATATTCACATTTAGGCATAGGAAATAAATCTGAAAATATAGCAACTAGTAAATGATAAATGGAGTTCTAAAATCCAAAGGATTCAGTTTAGGGTTGGTAGAAATTATGAAGACACATATGGAGAAGGAAAATACCTTTCATGCATACTTGGTAGCTAAAAGGTGTAGTAATTGAATATAAGGAATTTATTTAAATTGGAAACTCATATATATAGTATGCAAGCATAAATGTGAATACAAAAGTAGGAATCATATACATATGATTAAAAGTGTATGCAAGACACAAATCAACACACATAGAGTAACCACAACACATATAATGGTGAATGACTTTCATAAATGTGAATGTGTGGTTTGTATGAAGTGGAAGTGTGAACTATGTCTTATGGATTGTTGTTTTTCTTTTGCTATGTGTGATGGTATGATGTAGAACCTGCTCAAGAGCAAGTTATTCCTTTCCAAGACTAGGACTACCCATTTCAAGAGCAGCAAGAAGGAGGCAAGTGTCCTTGACCAATTTGATCCTATACTAGGATGTGTAGATAGAATTATTTTCATTTCAAATGAAATATGAAACCCATGCTAGGAAGTTTCCCTAGAATTGCATTACCTTGTTTTCCTTGTAGCTTGGGTTGGGATTTATTTTATCATGTCATTCATTATTATGCATATGCTTAGCCACGCTTAGAATGGGATATTTGGGATATGAGAACATCAGTTTATTTTACCATACTCTTGGATGAGATATTGTGAGTTATGTAGAGGTAGGGATCAAGGCAAGTTGGATGTTTTGGTTGTGTGCTGGTTGCACGAGACTCGGGTTTGTGTTTAGTACTTGCCTGGATCCTAAGGACCGGTTCATGGAGCATGTAACCTGGCTTTACAGTGCCAACCACATGCTGAGATGGGGCAGCTTGGCCAATTAATTAGGTGTATCCCCGGCGTAGTATGGGTGTGTTGGATGGTGCGGGGAATAGGTGTCAGCTGGACTACCATATGAACCGCAAGGCTTAAGAGGGGGCCACTGCAGCGGGGTTGGAGCCTCTTGTATGCTGTTAGGGGTGAAACCTCAGTGGGCCCACGCTCGTCGGGAATCACTTTGTAAAGGCTTCGTAGTAATCTCCTGGCTACACACCTGGGAAGTGTGAATGCGGTTCGTAGCCACTGGCATAATGGAGGTTCTTTTAGTCCACCCGGTAACGGGGGATGAAATCACTACATGTGGGTATAGTGGTACAAACTCTGCAGAGTCAAAACTGTCATGACAGCCGTGCTCACGGTCAAGAGCGGCTTGGACTTATTCATGATTAGAGGATTGATGGTTTTGGAAGTTGTGGATGTTAAGCGGGGAGCTTGACATTGGAAATGATGCTATGGTTATTGGATTATGATGATGGGATGGGAGATTGGGACCATTTCACCTGTGTACTAATGTAGGTGCTTAATAAGCTAAGGTGATAGGTATTAATTGCGTAGTGCTTTAACCATGAGTTCAACTCCTCCTTGTTCTAGCCATGCATGATATAATTTTCCCAAACTTGCTGAGTACCATTGGTACTCAACCTTGCATATTTGTTGGTTTATATTGCTGCTCAGGTCAAGATAATGAGGTGGTGTATAATGACCAAGACTTTGGACCCGAAGAAGGTTTCTAGGTTCATGGAGACCCCCGGGCAACGCCTGTGATGGAGCCCTCATGAATAATATTCCGCTGCTAGTTTATTTATTTATGATGAACTATTTATCGTCCATCGAGACATATGCTTTGTAAGACTTATTTATATTCGACACCTGGCTTGTAATAAATGATGCTTCACTATTTGTCGTCACATGTATGAGAAAATGATCCTGGCATACATGTGATATTCACTCGGTTGTTCTTCGGAGAAACCGGGTGTGACAGAGGTGGTATCAGAGCCAAGGATGCCCGTAGGAACGTGGACCTAGGTAGAAATGGACGTATTTAAGGACCTTATTTTCTTAAAAACTATTTTTTTACAAGGTGTGTGTTGAAAAGTGTTATTTAATGAGTCACTTTCTTCATCTTACCCCAATTTTCATTCAAAATAGGATTTTTGAGAGTCTATCTAACCTAATTTTAAATTCTTTTTGTTTTAGATGGTTTGCATGATTCGCACCGCTCGCAAGTCCACAAGAGGGAGAGTTCCCGTAGTTGCCCTTGCCGAAAGAGAGGAGAGCCGTCCGGTGACGCACCTTTCCTATGGATTGGCAATAGGAGGCTTGTTGCGCCGTCTTCGGCGTTTGCTCGAAGCCGCCGGCAATACGGGCAAGCTAATCATCCACTATAACTCCACCAGGACCATCCGTGAGAAGAGGGAAGAATGGAGTTCGAAGATGAGGATTATACACGAAAATCAGCTGCTTAAGATCCACCACTCTCCAGCTTGTAGAGCGACACAGGTCGATGCGGAGAAGGATGTCACCTGGGAGGCCATCACCTGCTAGAGTCACATCTATCGTCGCCACTTGGACAAAACTGAGTACATGTATGTCCTCCAACGTGAGAGTGGTACCACGGAGTACAAGTACCCACCAGTGCAGCAAGGGACTTCCCATGAGCACATGGACTTGTGCTTGGAGGATGCTGCTATGCTCAGCACTCGACTGCAGGAGTGTCAACAAGAGCTTCTGGATGTCCGGGACACCCTGAAGGAAACGGAGGCGTTGCTGCGAGCCTGCTTAAAGGCGAGAGAAAGAGGAGATGGGAATGAACTGTGTGTCACCGTGAATGATACATGGACTCCTGACTCCCCGGATCGCCGAGCGATCAGGCGTCGTCACACTTCTCCACCAGCAGCCTCCCCACCCAAAGCAGAGTCAGAAGGAAGCCAAAATGATGAGGAAGATCCCGAGGAGCCAGCTCAAGAAAACGAGTAGTGTAGAGTCCCTCCCTTAGTCAGCAAGATGTCGAATAGGCGAGTCGTTAAGTTAATTTAATGGTGTGATAATGCTTGGTGTGTGACGTGAGTTGTGGAAGCCATGAGCAATTGTCCACAGCCTCGTCTTTAGATTGCTTTGTTTTGGTGTGTGAACCCACATGAAATAATATTGCATTTATTTTTGTGTGAAAAGTGAACCCTTAGAGAAGAATAACAAAGCCTCAACACTTCAAAGTACAAACAAATGAAAGTAGTAAGATGATACTAAATGCTTTATAATTAACATTGGTTGATTCTGCCAGATGGCCGGAAGAGGAAAAGGACGTGCTGCCAACCCCGCCAACAACAACGATGAGGCATGCAACCCTCATCTTTCTGGAGGCCAGGACCGGGGTGGTCGCCGTGAAGGAGTTGATCCCCTCCACCAAATGCTGGAGAATCAAAATCAGCTCATCCAGAACTCGACTCAAGTGGTGGCCAACTTGCATCAAGTTCCACCTCCACAAGCTGCACCACGCCAACCAAGGTTGAGTGAGTTTCTAGGAACTCAACCTCCAAAGTTTGCAAGTGCTGCCGAACCTCTGGAGGCAGATGATTGGCTGAAGACTATTGAAAGTAAGATGAGGATCATCCAGTGCCAAGGGTATGAGAGGGTGCTGTTTGCCTCTCATCAATTGCATGGACCTGCTGCTGATTGGTGGACCGCCTACGTGGCCGCCCATCATGACCCTGAGAACATCACTTGGGAAGAGTTCAAGCGTAGCTTCCGCAACCATTACATCCCAAGAGGTGAACTCAAAAACAAGAGGAAGGAGTTTTTGGGACTGCAGCAGGGAAACATGACGGTGAGGGAATACCTCACTAAATTTACTCAACTATCCCGTTATGCCCCACGGGACATAGAGACTGATGAGCAGAAACAAGATTGTTTTGTGGAAGGACTTACCGCAGAGATGCAGAGTGCAATGTCCTCAAATGAGTATGAAAGCTTCCAAAAGATGGTGGACAGAGCATTTGTGGTAGAAAGGAAGCTAAAGGCCTTGGAAACTGAGAATAAGAGGAAGGCCGGGTGGTCACATCAAGCCTCAGGGAGCAACACCCGCCCACGTCTGATGCAGCAACCAGCAGGGCAGACGAACCGTGCTGCGGTACCCTACTCAGCACCAAGAGGGTACAACCCGAATTACAGGCCTCCGCAGCACCAGCACAGCCGCAACGTCAGTTTGTACAGCAGCCTCGCCCCGCATATCCACCTCGACCAGCAGTGCAAGGACCTCCAAACCAACCCCAAGACACTAAAGGCCAAGCACCTAAGGTTGGGGTGCAATGTTTTAGCTGTGGTGAAGTGGGGCATTATGTCCATAAATGCCCAAAGAAGAAGCCTGCGCAGCCACAACAGCAGAATGTAATGAGAGGACGGGTGAACCACGTCACTATGGAGGAAGCACAAGAGGCACCCGACGTGGTAGTTGGTAAGTTTCCTGCCAATTTACACCTTGCAACCCTGCTGTTCGATTCTGGTGCTACCCACTCGTTCATTGCTCAAGGGTTTGTTAATAAGCATGACCTAGCAACCACACAAATGAACCATATGCTAGCTGTAAACTCTCTAGGTGGAGAAATAAGGACAAGACAAGTGTGTCCCAAAGTGTACCTAGACATTAATGGGGTAGTATTTACTGCTAACCTCATAGTGATAGATTCATAGGGAATAGATATTATTTTGGGTATGGATTGGTTGACCTAACATAAAGGAATCATCCATTGTTCGACTAGAACGGTGGAACTAACTCACCCTAGTGGCACAAGAGTAAAGTTCATAACAATACACGAGCCTAGGAGGGACATTAAATTAAATCAAGTTGAGGTGAAAGTTGAGGAAATCAGGACCATCAGGGAATATCCAGATGTTTTTCCGGAGGAGTTGCCAGGTATGCCTCCCGATCGTGAAGTGGAATTCGCAATTGAGCTAGTACCTGGAACAGCCCCGATATACAAGAGACCTTATCGGATGGACTCCAAGCAGCTGGAAGAACTCAAGGATCATTTGAGAGAATTGTCGGAGAAGGGGTATATTCGTCCTAGTTCCTCACCATGGGGAGCTCCGGTGATATTTGTGCCCAAGAAGGACGGAACCCAAAGGTTATGTGTGGATTACCGTGCCTTGAATGAGGTAACCATCAAGAACAAGTACCCATTACCCCGCATTGAAGACTTGTTTGATCAATTAAGGGGCGCTTGTGTGTTCTCGAAAATTGATCTCAGGTCGGGATACCACCAACTCAAGATAAGGCAATCTGATATTCCTAAGACAGCTTTCGTATCTCAGTACGGACTGTATGAATACACTGTCATGCCTTTCGGGCTAACTAATGCCCCGGCATACTTCATGTATCTCATGAACAAGGTATTCATGGAATATCTGGACAAATTTGTGGTGGTTTTCATAGATGACATTCTCGTCTTCTCCAAAGATGAAGAAGAACATGAGACACATCTAAGGTTGGTGTTGCAGAGGCTAAGAGAACATCAACTATATGCCAAGTTAAGCAAGTGTGAGTTTTGGCTGAAGACAGTTCCCTTCTTAGGACATATAATCTCGGAGGGAGGAATCTCTGTGGATCCTGCCAAAATCGAGGATATACAGAAGTGGAAGACCCCTGAAAATGTCGTGGAAGTTCGAAGCTTTTTGGGATTGGCTGGATACTATCGACGGTTTATTGAGGGATTCTCCAAGATCTCGAGACCTCTCACCAAACTGTTGGAGAAGGGAATCACATTCACCTGGACGACACAGTGCGAGACGAGTTTTCGGGAGTTAAAGGAAAGATTGACAACAGCCCCAGTGCTCGTTATGCCAGATATGCAAAAGAACTTTACGGTGTACTGCGATGCCTCTCGAAACGGGTTGGGATGTGTTCTCATGCAAGAAGGGCACGTCGTGGCTTATGCATCCCGACAGCTCCGGAAGCATGAGAAGAACTATCCTACACATGACCTAGAACTAGCTGCAGTGGTACACGCGTTGAAAATTTGGCGGCACTATTTGATGGGGAAGAGGACCGAGATATATACTGATCATAAGAGTTTGAAGTACAAATTCACACAGCCAGATCTCAATCTCAGACAAAGGAGATGGTTAGAGCTAATCAATGACTTTGATGTAGGTATCAATTATCATCCTGGGAAAGCAAACGTCATGGCCGATGCTTTGAGTCGGAAAGTGCAGGTCAATAAGTTGAGCTTGAAGGACATGCCTGCAGAATTGAAGGATGAGGTTATAAGGCTCAATCTATGCCTTGTGAATAGTGGTGAAGCCATCGCCATGGAAGTGGACTCCACACTAGAGCAAGACATCCGCGAAGGTCAAAAGAATGACGAGAAGATACAAGAGATCAGACAACTCATCAAGAAAAATAAAGCTCCTGGTTTTAGAGAGGATGAACAAGGAACGGTGTGGCATGGAAAAAGAATCTGTGTGCCTGAAGTAATGGAGATCCGTGAATTGATTTTGAAGGAGGCTCATGATTCCGAGTATTCCATTCATCCTGGGAGTACGAAAATGTACTAGGACCTCAAGTGCAGGTATTGGTGGTATGGCATGAAGCGAGATGTCGCGGAACATGTTGCCCTGTGTGACACATGTCAGTTGGTGAAAGCAGAACATCAACGACCCGCGGGATTATTGCAACCACTCAAAGTGCCTGAATGGAAATGGGAAGAAATCAGCATGGATTTCATTGTGGGATTGCCTAGGACCCAATCAGGATATGATTCGATATGGGTCATCATTGACAGGCTAACCAAGGTAGCTCATTTCATCCCGTGAAAGAAAGCTACAGCGGATCCAAATTGGCAGAGTTGTACATGTCAAGGATCGTGTGTTACCATGGAGTGCCAAAGAAGATTGTGTCGGATCAAGGGACACAGTTCACCTCGAGGTTTTGGCAGAAGTTGCACGAAACCATGGGAACCCATCTGAACTTTAGTTCTGCCTACCATCCCCAAACTGACGGGCAGACGGAAAGAACCAATCAGATCCTTGAAGATATGCTAAGGGCAGGTGCACTAAAAAATAATAGGAGTTGGGACAAGAACTTACCGTATGTGGAGTTTTCCTATAACAACAGCTATCAAGCTAGTATGAAGATGTCACCGTTTGAAGCTTTGTACGGGAGGAAGTGCAGAACTCCCCTATTTTGGAACCAAACGTGGGAAAGTAAAGTGTTTGGTCCAGAAGTACTACAAGAAGCCGAGGAGAAGGTGAGGGAAATTCGCAAAAATTTGAGGATAGCACAGACACGCCAAAAGAGCTATGCCGATGTACGAAGAAGAGAGCTCGTTTTCAACGTAGGAGACTATGTCTATCTCAAGGTGTCCCCTATCAGAGGACTTCGTCGGTTCAAGGTGAAAGGGAAGTTGTCACCTCGATACAACGGACCCTTTCAAGTTTTGGAAAGGAAAGGCGAAGTGGCGTATCAACTAGAGTTACCGGCTCATCTATCGGATGTGCACGATGTATTCCATGTGTCACAACTCAAGAAATGCCTGAGGACGCCTGAAGAGGTGTTACCCATGAATGAAGTGGATGTAGCTGAGGATTTGTCTTATGCCGAGCAACCATACAAGATTTTGGAGACAATGGAACGCCTCACTAGAAATAAAAGAATCCGGATGTGCAAGGTGCAGTGGAAGCATCACTCAGAAGAGGAAGCCACCTGGGAGCGGGAAGATGAGCTCAAGGCACAATTTCCGGAATTGTTTTCTTAGAAACACCAATCTCGAGGACGAGATTTCTTTTAAGGGGGGTAGAGCTGTAACACCCCAAAATTTTGATTCAAAACCCTAAATCATGTTAAGAGGGGAATTTAAAAATTTTTGGACGTGTTGCATGTTTTGCAAAAATTCAAATTCAAACTGGAATTCAAATTAAACTCAAATCAGAAAAGAAATAGAAAAAGAAAAAGAGAAAACAGAAAAAAACCGGCCAGTGGGCCGAAACCCACCAGCCGGCCCACCCAGCCCCCGCGCCAGCCGCAGCCGCGCGCGCTGCTTCCTCACACTGACAGGCGGGGCCCACCCGATCGTCGTCTACCCCGCGCCAGCGCCGGACTCCCTCGCGCCCGAATCAAAACCGATCGGGATTTCGGCGTATCCCCGCTGAATTCTGTTCGTAGGCGACGCGGACATGATCTAAACCACCCCGCCGCCCTCCCCCGTCTATAAAAACTCCGGCCTCGTTCTGTTTTTCTCACGCGATCGGCTGATTTTCCTCCGGTGAGAACCGAGACTTCTCCGGCGAATTCTGGCCGATCTAAGCTCGGAAATTCCGATCTAACTCGCTGGTCTTGATCCACCGCCTCCGGGGAACATTGCAGGTGCAGAAAACTCGGTGACTTGCGGTGTAAACACAGCGTCGACGAGCTTCGCCATGGTTTCGCCTCGGACCTCGTCGCCGATCACTTTCCAGGACCTCCGAGCTCAAGAAAACCCCCGAGGTGAGATCCCCGACCTCCCCTCTACCGATCTATGCCATAAAATCACAGTTCTAGGAAGAATTCCCGAAGATCCGAAAGTTTCCGGCGAGATCGCCGCTTCCCGCCGCCGTGCTCCGCCGGCAGCGCTGCCCGCGCTCGATCAGAGCGACGTGGCCGCTTGTGCGCCGTTTATTTTAAATCGCACGGTAGGGTTTAAACCCCCGCGTACCGGTTCGATGTTATAATCTCGGCCGTCGGTTTAAAATCGGACGGTCCACGTCAGCCCCGCGTTATAAAGACTGGAAATCTTACGTGCTACCCCCTGGGGTTCTCGGGAAATAAGAGCTAGCCCCAGAAACTTCTGATCTAGCCCCTGGAACTCCAGAAAATCATGTAAATTCATTTAAAAATCAGTTTTAGCCACTGGACTTAATAAAAATTAGGAAAAACACCTCTGATAAGTGTAGCTAGACACCTGGAAATTCTGAAAATAATATTATAGACCCTGTAATGGGGTGAGTTTACCTTTTTAGCCCTGTTTAGTATTTAAATTAGGAAATTGAATATGTGGCTAGTGTTTAAAAATTAAAAAGTGGGACAAACATATTGTCATAATTAAATTAAAAACTTTCTCAGTATATAGAAAACTTTGGAGTGAGATAAAAACATATTTTGGGCTGAGTTGAATCTGTTTAATTTATTATTCACATTTAGGGACACAATTTTAAGTAATGAATAGTTTTAGAAAATAGGGAAAATAATTGTAAAATAGTTTACATCAGAGGAAAAGGTCAAAAATATATTAGTAAATATTTTAGATCAGAACCTATTCTGTTTAGATGAGGTGTCTTGTTATTTTCATAATAAAGTTCACATTTAGGCATAGGAAATAAATCTGAAAATATAGCAACTAGTAAATGATAAATGGAGTTCTAAAATTTAAAGGATTCAGTTTAGGGTTGGTAGAAATTATGAAGACACATATGGAGAAGGAAAATACCTTTCATGCATACTTGGTAGCTAAAAGATGTAGTAATTGAATATAAGGAATTTATTTAAATTGGGAACTCATATATATAGTATGCAAGCATAAATGTGAATACAAAATTAGGAATCATATACATATGATTAAAAGTGTATGCAAGACACAAATCAACACACATAGAGTAACCACAACACATATAATGGTGAATGACTTTCATAAATGTGAATGTGTGGTTTGTATGAAGTGGAAGTGTGAACTATGTCTTATGGATTGTTGTTTTTCTTTTGCTATGTGTGATGGTATGATGTAGAACCTGCTCAAGAGCAAGTTATTCCTTTCCAAGACCAGGACTACCCATTTCAAGAGCAGCAAGAAGGAGGCAAGTGTCCTTGACCACTTTGATCCTATACTAGGATGTGTAGATAGCATTATTTGCATTGTCAAATGAAATATTAAACCCATGCTAGGAAGTTTCCCTAGAATTGCATTACCTTGTTTTCCTTGTAGCTTGGGTTGGGATTTATTTTATCATGTCATTCATTATTATGCATATGCTTAGCCACGCTTAGAATGGGATATTTGGGATATGAGAACATCAGTTTATTTTACCAGACTCTTGGATGAGATATTGTGAGTTATGTAGAGGTAGGGATCAAGGCAAGTTGGATGTTTTGATTGTGTGCTGGTTGCACGAGACTCGGGTTTACGTTTAGTACTTGCCTGGATCCTAAGGACCGGCTCATGGAGCATGTAACCTGGCTTTACAGTGCCAACCACATGCTGAGATGGGGCAGCTTGGCCAATTAATTAGGTGTATCCCCGGCGTAGTATGGGTGTGTTGGATGGTGCGGGGAATAGGTATCAGCTGGACTACCATATGAACCGCAAGGCTCAAGAGGGGGCCACGGCAGCGGGGTTAGAGCCTCTTGTATGCTGTTAGGGGTGAAACCTCAATGGGCCCACGCTCGTCGGGAATCCCTTTGTAAAGGCTTCGTAGTGATCTCCTGGCTACACACCTGGGAAGTGTGAATGTGGTTCGTAGCCACTGGCATAATGGAGGTTCTTTTAGTCCACCCGGTAACGGGGGATGAAATCACTACATGTGGGTACAGTGGTACAAACTCTGCAGAGTCAAAACTGTCATGACAGCCGTGCTCACGGTCAAGAGCGGCTTGGACTTATTCATGATTAGAGGATTGATGGTTTTGGAAGTTGTGGATGTTAAGCGGGGAGCTTGACATTGGAAATGATGTTATGGTTATTGGATTATGATGATGGGATGGGAGATTGGGACCATTTCACCTGTGTAGTAATGTAGGTGCTTAATAAGCTAAGGTGATAGGTATTAATTGCGTAGTGCTTTAACCATGAGTTCAACCCCTCCTTGTTCTAGCCATGCATGATATAATTTTCCCACACTTGCTGAGTACCATTGGTACTCAACCTTGCATATTTGTTGGTTTATATTGCTGCTCAGGTCAAGATAATGAGGTGGTGTATAATGACCAAGACTTTGGACCCGAAGAAGGTTTCTAGGTTCATGGAGACCCCCGGGCAACGCCTGTGATGGAGCCCTCATGAATAATATTCCGCTGCTAGTTTACTTATTTATGATGAACTATTTATCGTCCATCGAGACATATGCTTTGTAAGACTTATTTATATTCGACACCTGGCTTGTAATAAATGATGCTTCACTATTTGTCGTCACATGTATGAGAACATGATCCTGGCATACATGTGATATTCACTCGGTTGTTCTTCGGAGAAACCGGGTGTGACATCAAACTTTCCTCTTCGCATCCCTAGCATGAAACCCCCTGTAGACGGCCTATTCCGAGTTTTTTTTAACGGCGCCAATGGCGGACGCCGTTGGGTGCACGCTGCAACCCTAGTTAGGGACTTCCCCAAGATGATTTGATTGCTTGACGATCATCTCTAGCACCCAATGGTGCTTTAGAGCTGGGAAGCAAAGTGTTTGGCTTGTTAGGGCGTCGGGTCGACGCCACCGAAGTCAAGCCAAACCACTGCACCGTCGCGGGCTATGTTGGAGCCATCGCCGGTCTGGGGAAACCCCTCCAATGTGTTCAGCACGTTATTTTAGGGTCTAGCAGCAAGTGGGAGCACAACAGAAGGCCGGGAGACAAAAATCCGGCGAGCTTCGGGCGCGGGCACGCGGGATCTGCCGGAGGTTGAAGATGGACGTGTGCTCCACGCAACAGCGTGCAGAGTTGAAAGGAGCTGGATCTTCTGTGGCACCAGATCAATGTGTGACAACGCGCAAAAGACTCTGTAACCTCATGTGGTTTGCCTGAGAAAGCGCCACGTAGCCCCTGGACCCCACTGTCAGATTTTAAACTTTTCCCCAGTTTATTTGAATTCCAGATTTCCTTCAAACTTTGGAAGAGCATAACTTTTTCTAGGAAACTCCAAAATTAGTAATTCAAATTGGGTAAGGTTCAGGTTGAAAAACTATGTCCAAGTATGCAACCCAAATTGTATGAAAATCAATAATTAATTCGGGAAATTCTTTAAATATTTTAAGCAAATGAATTTTAGAGGGAGTTTGATTCTTCTAACAATCCCCAAATTTTTCCATAATGTTCCTTAGGATATTATTGAACTCCTGTAATATTTACAGCTCATTTGGAGTTGATTGAGTAGGAGAATTCATATTTCAATTTGCTGTGTTCAAATGAATACAGAAACTTTTCAGAAAAAGTCCCAAAGTTGTAAAATCATTTCTGGACAATTCTGAGCTCCAAAAATCTTAGGAAATTTCATGCAGGCTCTATGAACTATAATTGAAATTATAATGCACTAAGTTTGGCATGAACATGTGAGTTACTTTAGAATTAATTCCTTTTGGCCAAAATGCTTAGGGAATTGTTCTGAATTAACCACTCAGCGAAAAGTGCTAATATTTTGTCCAGAACACTTTATTGTGACATGTAACTCACATGAAAAGTTTCAGCCAAAATGGAGCTCTGGATCAGTACTTTTCAGTACACTTTGCTTAGGGAGAAATACCCTCATTAGGAAAAGCACTTAACACTTGATCACAATGGCTAAACCCATCTCCATCCACTGAACCCAGTTTCATTTTAAATTCTTAAACAGAGTTCTGGTTTTAAACTCATCATTAGTATGTGTTAGAAAATATCTACAATTAAATACATATGCATTTCAACTCCGCCTATGTTGTAATGACATAGCCGGTCCCTAGCCCGGGTAAAGGAGGAGGGGGTTGTGATAGGCTTGGCGAGCCAAAAACTACACTTAGCCATTCTCATTGAAATGAAACCCAATAGAAATTTGTTGGGGCGTAACCCTCTTAGCGACGCGCCATATCGGAACCCGGGTATGGTGTTAAGTGGGCAAGGGCCGGGTCCCCACCGCCTTAGTGGCGCGCCATATCGGAACCCGGATATGGTGTTAAATGAGCAAGGGCCGGATCGCCATCACCTTAGTGGCGCGCTACATCATCGCCCGGATGTAGTGATAAGTGAGCAAGGGTCTTTGCATCTTACTCGACGGGTGCAAAGCGTAAGGAAGCTAGCCGAGGAACATAGATTTCGGGTGGGTAGATGGAATGTAGGATCCTTGACAGGGAAGCTACGTGAGTTAGTAGATGTTGCCATTAGGAGACGAGTAAATATCCTTTTTGTACAAGAGACTAGATGGGCGGGTCAAAAGGCGAGAGAAGTCGAGAATACCGGTTTCAAGCTTTGGTATTCTAGTTCTGCTGGGACTAGGAATGGCGTAGGTGTTCTAATAGATAAGAGTCTTAAGGATGGAGTAGTGGATGTTCGAAGACAAGGGGATAGGATCATCTTAATCAACATAGTAATTGGGGACATTGTCTTGAACGTCATTAGTGCTTATGCCCCACAAGTTGGGCTCAACATGAGTGCTAAGAGGCAATTTTTGGAGGACTTGGAGGATATGGTTAGTAGTGTACCGATAACCGAGAAACTCCTCATAGAGGGAGATCTCAATGGTCATGTGGGTGCAACTAACCTAGGATTTGAGGGAGTACATGGAGGTTTTGGATGCGGCGATAGAAATCAAGAGGGTAAGGACATCCTAGACTTTGCCGTAGTCTATAATCTGTTGATAGCTAACACCCTCTTTAGGAAGAGGCAATCTCACCTAGTGACCTTTAGTAGTGCCCAACACTCTAGCCAGATTGACTTTGTCCTCACTAGGAGAAAGGATAGACGGGAGTGTCTAGATTGTAAGTGTAAGGGCCTCAGTTTTTGACACCCATTTGCAGTGTTCATCCCCACACCACACACCTCATTTGAGGAAAAATGATGAACACAAATAAAGAGCAAGTAACAATTATCAACATGCTCATTAGGGAACAAACTCACACATTGCAAAAGTGGTACTTCCCACATGTGATATAGATGGGCTGGACATATGAAAACTCCTACACTTTGCCAAGGATGTCCATGCCAAGTTTCACCCAAATTCAAAACATTTTTGAGGTCATCTTGGGTGTAGATAGGAAAGGGGCAGTTTGAAAACATATTCAAATTCAAACTGTTTTCACCCACTGAATTTAAAAGTGGAAGGCATATTCTTGCTCAGCACATTTTTGTGAGCTCACACACCAATTTTCACTCCATTTGGAGTTGATCTTGACATGAGCTAAGGGGGAGAAATTCAAACTTTATTTGAATTTCAAACTGCACTTGTGCTGAAATTCATTCAAACCAAACCTCATTTGAACTTTGATCAATTCAAATGGCTCTTGGGTGAATAATTTGAGTTGCCAAGGGTAGAATAGGGTTCACTGTTTACCACAGCTGTTAGGAATAAATTTCAGAGGTTAAAAGAGGAGTGGGACCCACATGTCAGCCTCAGCCTCAAAGCAAACCGACTGAACCACAGTTCAGTCGGTTCCCGGCTGTTGTGCGCGCGCGCCACCGAAGGGGCCGGCCGGCGCCAGCTCCTGCTGCGTGCCCCAAGCCGGAGGCCAGCCGGCCGAGCTATTTATTCCCTCCCCGGCGTGCCTCAGTCACCATTTCCCCGAGCTACCGACGTGCGCGACTGCTTTTCCCACTGCCATCGCCGCCGCTCGAGTTCCTGCTTGAGCAAGCCGATCGCAGCTCCCTCTTTCCATTCCAAGGTCCCAGCAAGGTACTAGCAACCATCCTCCATCCTTCCCATTGATAGAAATCGATTGAAACCGAGTGATATCGGCTGTGCCGAAAGATCAAACTCGGAACTGGAAACCGCCGCACCTCGGGCTCTCGTGGACAGCCCAACCTGGGCGTTGTCACGCCCGAGCCAAGGCACCCTTGGACGCGCAAGTGATCGGTGCTGCTCATCCCCGAGCCACAGCTCGAGTGGCTGCTCACCGGCGGCGAATTTCCACTTTTCCCCTTTCTGTGTGCAGAACGACCCTCGGGTACGATTCTGTTTAATTCGTGCTCTAGAAAGGATTAGAGGGCCTCAGGCCACTCCCACACGAACTAGACACGGTGACGCACAAGTTGCCTTCACAACTCTGGGCCGGAGAACTTCTGTGCCCGGCGTAATTCAAGGTCTACTAATGGCGGAACGCACGGGGGGTATCGGGCGCACGGTGAGGACCTATTTCGGGCCTTCCCCGAGCTGCCCCGAGTTCATGTCGACCTTCTCTGAGGTCCACTGATGCTCCCCGACCGGTTTCCCAAGTAGCTGAGGCACTAGGAGCATCAGCCGACATGGCCGAAGTCGTTCCGATATGGCGGCTCGTCGCCGACCATGCTCCGGCCGTTGTCATGAGCAGCTGACCCTCGGATCATGTTCCCCAAGTAAAAGTAGGCAGGGGCGGCCAGAATCAAGAAGTTTGAAGCTGTACAGCAGCCGGCGGCGAGCTCTCCGGCGAGGTCCCTCGGCGACGGAGCGCGGGTGTCGCGAGGTTGAAGAAGGGGGTGGACCCCAGCTGTCAGCGGCCGATATTTTGAATCGGGATCCGGCTGCGGCCGGGATCGGGTGTGCTGGCGCGCAAAAGCCTTGTGGGCCGCGGTGTGCTGTCGCTTCGGCGTGCGACGCGTGTCTCCTGGGCCCACGCGCGAGTTTAAACTTTTCCCCGATTTTCAGATTTCCTTCAAACTTCAAATCCTTATAACTTTGGCTAGAAAGCTCCAAATTGAGTGAACCAAATTTTGCTGGATTCAGCTCTTTGAGTACTTTCCAGAAAATCAAGTGTCACTTCATGAGATTCCTTAATTCTCCAGAATTAATTCCTTAAAGTTTAAACTGTTAGGAATTTTAACTGGAGAATCATTTGGAGGAAAATCCTGAAATTTTGCTGAGATGTTCACCAAAATATCCTTGAACTACCATAAAAATTTCAGATCCATTTGAGCTCATTTAGTCCACCTAATGGTGTGATTAGTAAAACTGTTCCAGAGAAAATAGAAAATGTTCAGAAACAGTTTCAGAATTTTCTCTGAAATTGTTTAGCTCATATCTTTAGTTAGAGACTTCCAAATTAAGTGAGACCAATTCCATTAGAACCCTCTGAAAATCTAGTTTTCAGAAAGTCATAGTTTGTTTCATGAAAATACCTAGAACACCCTAAAAGCCTTTAATTAAGGTCAAGGACATAATTATTTGTGGAGGGCTCAAATGAGCTTTGCTGCAACTAAAACTTGACCAAGTCTCTGTTTAGGTTGTAACCAAGCCACAGTAAAAGTTTCACAGTCATTAGGTCTATCTAGTAAAGGTTATAGACTTCACAACTTCAAAGTTAATACAAAAGCATTTAATTAATACATACATTGTTCTTATCATGTAGTCGCTAAGGTCGAGGAGGAACCCGAAGTCCTAGACTTCGTTACTCCGGAGGAACAGCTAGCCTACGACCAAGAGCAGCAAGGCAAGCCCCGGTTTGCATTAACCATTTTATAAATTTTTATTGTTTTGAGCACATACTTGTTTTCTTTATGTTGTGCATCAGAGTCTTGTTTGGAAACCCCACTGCATAGCCAAGAAAACCATGGGTTGGGGTTTAGGATTGCAAACCCCGTTAGCCACTGCATTGCTAGGATAGAGTAGGATTCGGTACAAGTCGAGTAGTTGGAACTACTCGCGAGAATAGGCTAGAGGCACATTGCTCGGGTAGAGGTAGCACATGATACACATGGCAAGAAAATGAGACCGAGCGGAGAGTAAGGGCAGCAGGACTTTGGGGCCTGTGTGCTGTAGCTCCGCTTGTGTCGATTGAGGACCGAGCCGTGTGCGGGCCTGTTGAACAAGCTAGAACAGTACCGAAGACCTACCGGCTATATGGGAACCGGGAAACTGATGTAACTCGGGTAGCTGGGTATTGAGGCATTGCCCGTCGTTCAGAGGGTAGGTTGAGAGCTCGAGGTGTAAATCAGCTGGCGGCACAGAGATGCGCGTGCAGGGACCTCTTGCTCGGGACGATGGGACCGGTTCAATATTTGGCTAACGGGTGAAAGGTAGTCGCGTACGGCGTCCGTGATGGTTGTTGTAGGCAACATCGAGTACGGGCGTACGTGACGGGTTGTTCGGGTAACCCTGCAGGTGTAAATCGATTATAATCGCCGTCCCTCGCGGTCAGTGAGTACCACTTGTTCACTGTACCGTGACGTAGAAAGAACAGGCTAGTTACATGTTAAAATGTTGCTGATTGAAAGTTGGATATTGATTGTTAATGATATGTTGTAGCTTAGTGCTAACTAAAGTTCTTTTCAACTTTGGGCAAAGTACATGAGAGAAATGCGTTTCTTGTTTGATTGCGGCTCTCTCATGTGCCTTAGCGTAAAGTTCTCCACAACCTGCTGCTAAAACTTGAAAGTAAGGTTCTACTAATTAGGCGAGTCCTTGCAAATGATTTTTACCTCATGCAACCCATCACCCTCATGTAGAAGTTTCATGTTTAGGTGAGACGGGTCAGACTTGCTGAGCCTTCGTGCTCACTGCTTGTGTTTGAAGCTTTTGCAGGGTTCTATGAGGAAGGGACTCCCGAAGAGGAGACGGAACCCCAGGAGGGGAACCCCGTCGAGTGGGAGTCGTGCACGCCGCAGAGTTAGTGTGCGAGTGTGCTAGCAAGGACACGTTCGAGGGCTGAACGTGCACTTGATGCTTAGTCTACGCCCGCGAGTGTGGACTAAACTTATTTTGATGTAAACATGTTAATAAACTTGTTTATGTAATAAAGCTTCCGCTTCCGCTTTGTACCTTTGACGTGTGTTATACGGTGTTGTGCAACGCAGCACCCCTCAGCGTGATCCTGGCTCGACAGGACCAGTGGGGTCGTGTCAGCGTGGTATCAGAGCTCGCTTGAGGTTTAACACAGTACAAAGGTCTTCTTTTTCAAAAATCCAGTGAGGAACGAGTTAGTAGCCCGTATAAGGATGTTATTAGTATATAGAAAGTGGCTTATTAACTTATTTGTTATGTCGGAAAATCGTGCATCTCGGGACGTTCATGTCTTGGGGGGTGCACGTAAGCGCTGTCCACCAGTGCGCACAAGCTGAAGGGTGGAGCCCCACGGGTGGCAGGTAACCCGACCCGCTTTGATATCCTCTACGACTCTTCATGTCGTTTGGGGTATTCGAGCAACGTCTGTCCCTGGCGTGCGTGGTGCAACATGGGAGACCCCGTCACGTGGTCTGAAACGTGAACACGTAACTCAAGGCGTGTTTGGCTTGAGAACATCCGGGCGAGTGATGACGGCCGGGTGTACAAACTGTATGGATTCCGGGCTCGGTGTGCAGCCGAGTCTGATGATTGTTTGAGTTTCTGCAGGTAGCCTTACCACGAAACGGTAGACGTGTAGCATCCGTGTGCGAGTGACGAGTAGTGCCACTGAACTAACGAAGCCGGCTAAATCCGGTATAGGTTTTTCCTTTGTGAGGACGTAGTACCGACATAATCTGGTGACGCCTCGACGTCACACCCAACTAAATGAACAACTTCATTTAAAAACTTGAAGGTTTTGATCCAAAGTAGTAAAACTTGATGTAACTCCTTCCCTTGAACAGGATATTCAAAGTTAATAAATTTTCAACTTATAGGATGTTAAGGACAGAGCACTCTGTTTTCAGCTAAATCAAGGCTGAAGTTAATCAGAGGTTAGAGGTTGAGTTCTTTCGAGGTTGGGGTCGTATGATACATTTCTGGAAAGCTTTGGAGGAGCTTTACAACTTTTCTGTTGAGTTCCATAGGTGTTTCATCCCTTAACCACTCGAAAAATGCAGTAGAGTTGAAACTGTCCAGAAAACAGGACGGAGCAAAGACTCTCTGTAGACTCTCTGTAAATTAAGCATAACTTCCTGCATAAAAATCCAAAAATAGAAAATGAGGTGGTTCTGGGAAGCTTATGAGATGGGTTACAACTTTGTAACAGAAAGTTTTGTCAGATTAGGAACAGAATTAACTGGAATTCTTGGATCAAATCAGTACCTAAGGCAGGGAGGTGCTGTCCAATTGTTCCCAGAAATTCTGTTAACTTTGACATCTCATAACTTTTGAACCAGAGCAGATCTTAGGCCAACCAAATACTTTCTGGAAAGCTATTGAAGTTAACTTTAACTTTGATGTTGAGCTCCAGGACTGGTTTTGCTTTTAACCTGGCCTAAATCAGATTGATATGGAAACTGGTCAGGGCTGTCATGGGAACAGCAGATCAGCAGTCAAATTTGTTTAAAAATTTGAACTATGTTTCCAAGTGTTAAGGGTTCAATGACATATCTTATGTTATAACTCAATGGTTTACTGTTTAAATAAATATTTGACATTTCTCAAATATATTTTTACAGATGGCAGCAGATAAACGGTTGGAGAACGGGTGGGTAGTTTCCCACTGCTCTGACCGTAGCGGCTACCCGGGAGCATTGTGGCTAATGCTCCAATATTTCGGGTACAACCAGATGCCGCAATACTTCGCCAAGGAAGAAGGCGAAGAGGGGAACAAGACGTGGACGATCCATGTCGAGGTTCCTGCAGGGCCTACGCCACCCGGTTGGGTGCCATTCACCGTCACGGTGAGAGGAAGACAACCGGAAGGGATGTGGCAAGTGGCAGCCCGTGACACTATGTCACGTTTCTGCCAACTACACGTACAGGCTATGGAGGGAACTCCATACGCACTCGTTCCGGTGGAGGGACGAGCTCAGCATGTGTGGGAAGAGAGGTACCTAGAGGCAACAAACCCGAGTTGCCCAAGGTACAACCCCGCGGAGGCAAATCTCAGCCTCCAAATGAGGGCGGGAAACGCTGTGATGGACAGCCAAGCTGTTCATACGGAGCATCTCGCCACCAAGCTCAAGGAGAGCACAAGCCGTGGAGATCATTTTGAGAGTGCTCACAGTGCACTCCGCAATGTGCTCCTTCCGACGATCAAGCGACTGAATGAACAACACAATCAGTTGCGTCGTCTGAAGAAGGCAAAGAAGAAGAGCCGTGTTGACATTGCGGCGTTGCAAGAGCTGGTGCAGACCCTAACCCAGCAGAATGAGGACCTTGCTCAAGAGCGGGACGACGCTATTGAGGAAGGACAAGGCTGGGAAGAGGACTACAACCAGGCTATGGACGAGGTGCATGCATTGCAGGACCTCGTGCCCCCGGTATTGGGCGTACCGGTAGTCTTGGGTCTTCCAGCCATGGGAGAACCTGGAATGGGAGAAGAGGTGGTAGACCCCGAGCCACCAGCAGAGGTACCGGAGGAGGACGACCCACAGGAGGTCGAGTTCTACTCCGAGTAGGGGGTTACGGTTGCCAAGTAGGGCAGCTAGGGTAGCGTAACCCAACTTTTATAATCGGTGACATGTCGTGTAGACAGTAGCGTATGTATAGGTAGTGACGACATGAGCACGACTTCTCGGAGATCCGAG
Source organism: Neostapfia colusana (assembly GCA_030760725.1). Lineage (NCBI taxonomy): Eukaryota > Viridiplantae > Streptophyta > Magnoliopsida > Poales > Poaceae > Neostapfia > Neostapfia colusana. Next base: position 47,160,721 of record JASWHV010000018.1, on the reverse strand, counting down.
AATAATGTATCTTGTATAAAGTTTATGCTTTATCAATATATGTGAATGTTGTGCAAGTTAATCATGCGTCGCTTCAATACTTACTCCTGTTTATGGAATTTTGAGTAAGACATGTGCTAATTGCTGCTGTGTTGAATTTCAGAATGACGCGTACTCGTGCCAACCCTGATGTTGGAGGTACTAGTCAAGGGGGAGAGACCTCCCAACCACCTCCCGAGGACTCCTCGGGACAGCAGCAGCAACAGCAACAGCAAACACCGCCACCGCCACTGCCAACGGTTACATTGGCCGACATTGTCGCGGCAATGGCGGGTTCACATCAGCAGCATACAGAGCTGCTGCAAACGTTAATTGCGAATACGTCTCGCCCAGAGAGACGTCAAGATCGTGAGGAGCGCCAACAGAGCTCCTACTCTGACTTCCTGGCGACTCATCCCCCTGTATTCTCAAGGGCGGATGAACCACTTGACGCGGACAACTGGCTCCGCGCCATAGAGATGAAGTTCGGGCTGCTCCAAATCAGCGAGCAGCGCAAGACTCAGTTCGCGGTCCAGCAGCTCCAAGGATCCGCGAGCGCGTGGTGGGCCAACTTTTGTGCTTCACAACCCACCGACCGAGTGATGACCTGGGCGGAGTTCCGGACGGCCTTCCGGGCCTATCATATACCGCCCGGTTTGATGAAGAGGAAGACGCAGGAATTCCTACACCTGCAACAAGGGAGCCGGAACGCGCTGGAGTACTCCAGAGCGTTCAACGATCTCGCACTCTACGCGTCGTATCACGCAGATACGGACGAGAAGCGGCGGGACCACTTTTACCAGGGGCTTAACCCGCTCCTGAAGGACAAGCTGGCGATGTTCAATCGCGGCAGCCTCAACGACATAATTGATGCTGCGATTGTTCAGGAAGACTCCGGCAAGGAGTTGGCGGCGGCAGAGCGAAAGCGAAGCGCGCCGCAGAGCAGCGGAGAAGGAGGCGGTCCTTCTCAGAAGTTTCGGATGGTGAATCGCCCACCATCAGGTCCGCGCTGGCAGCCACCACAGCGGTCGATGCCGTTCCGCGGTCGGCCGTATTCTTCACCGGCATTCCGGCCGGCACTGCCAGCACCACCGCAACAACAACAGCAGCAGCGGGCGATGCCGCGTGCGTTTGCACCTCCGCAACGCATGCCGGGCTTTCGTCCCCCGAGTACTCCACCAGCAGCGGCCACATGTTACAAGTGTGGTCGTCCAGGACACTTCGCGAGCAGTTGCCCGGAGAGGCAAGGCGGCGGAGTGGTACCACAGTTTCCGGGGAGGAATCAACCCCGGAACCCTACTAATGCGCGGCGGGCAAACCCTAGGCCCGGTACTGTCCACCAGCTTGCCATTGAGGACGTGCCGGAGGGCGAGCCAATCCTTGCGGGTATGTTCCAACTCCACCAGCATCCCGCTATAGTACTATTTGATTCAGGCGCCACGCATAATTTTATTAGCCAAGCTTTCATTGCTAAACACAGCTTGCCAATACTACCCACCGATAGTCCATATTTAATTTGTTCACCGGGTGGGAAGATTTCAGCAAGCGTAATGGTCTCCAAAGCACCATTATGCTTAGCGGGTAGAGTGTACCCCACGTCTCTCATTATCTTAGAGGGACAGAAGGTCGATGTCATCCTAGGGATGTCGTGGTTAAACCGCCACGGCGCTGTTTTAGACACCGTCCTCCGAGTCGTGCACTTAAACTCAGGAGTGCACGGTTCTCACTCATTATTTCTGGACAGTCCAGAAATAAAACTTCCAAGTGTCTATCAAGCCACAACCATCAGATTGGAAGACATTCCAGTGGTCCGAGAATTCCCTGATGTATTCCCGGATGATTTGCCGGGGGTGCCACCCGATAGAGAGGTGGAGTTCAAGATTGAACTTGCACCGGGAACCATGCCAATATCCCGAAGGCCGTACAAGATGGCGCCCAAGGAGTTGGCTGAACTGAAGACTCAGCTCACGGACCTTCTGGAGAAGGGTTTTATTAGGCCGAGCTCCTCGCCATGGGGCTGTTCGGCATTATTTGTCAAAAAGAAGGATGAAACGTTGCGGCTTTGCGTGGACTACCGTCCATTAAATGCCGTAACCATCAAGAACAAGTACCCGTTGCCACGGATCGACATGTTGTTTGATCAGTTGGTCGAAGCAAAGGTCTTTTCCAAGATGGATTTAAGATCCGGGTACCATCAGATTAAGATCAGGGCTGAGGACATTCCAAAGACAGCTTTTTCGACTAGGTACGGACTTTATGAGTACCTGGTCATGTCCTTTGGCCTCACCAATGCTCCAGCTCACTTCATGTACTTAATGAACTCGGTGTTCATGCCGGAGCTGGACAAGTTTGTCGTGGTCTTCATCGACGACATCCTGGTATATTCCAAGTCGGAGGAAGATCACAAGAAACATCTGCGTATAGTCTTGCAACGGCTGCGGGATCACAAGTTATACGCAAAGTTCAGCAAATGCGAGTTTTGGATATCGCAAGTGCCTTTCCTCGGGCATATCATCTCAGCGGAGGGTATCGCTGTGGACCCGAGCAAAATCACGCAAGTGCTGAATTGGAAATCCCCGAGAACTGTTCATGAGGTACGGAGTTTCCTCGGACTCGCGGGATATTATCGGAGGTTCATTCCGAACTTCTCGAAGATTGCCAAGCCAATGACAGAGCTGCTGAAGAAGGCTACCAAATATGTTTGGAGTCCAGCATGTGAAGCAGCATTCAAGGCTTTAGTCAAGCACCTGACATCAGCACCGGTTTTGGCGCAGCCAGACACAACAAAACCGTTCGATGTGTACTGCGATGCATCCGGCATTGGGCTCGGATGTGTGTTGATGCAAGACCGAAGAGTGGTCGCGTATGGATCACGGCAGCTTAGGAATCATGAGCAAAATTATCCAACTCACGACTTGGAGCTCGCTGCCGTGGTACTTGCACTGAAAATGTGGAGGCACTACCTACTCGGTAACCTCGTACATTTATATACCGACCACAAAAGCCTCAAGTACATATTCACTCAGAAGGAGCTGAACATGAGGCAACGAAGATGGTTAGAACTGATAAAGGATTACGAGATAGAGATCCATTATCATCCGGGCAAGGCAAACGTTGTGGCAGACGCGCTAAGCCGCAAGTCACACGTCAATAATCTGACCATCACACCGTTGGAAGAGAGCGAACCACCACTACATGTGATTCCACATGGAGCTCTCTACAACCTAGCTTTGATCCCCACCATCCGTGAAGAGATAGCGGCAGCCCAGAAGAATGACAAGGGCATGTCCCATTTGCGGAGACGTGTAGACAGTGGGGAGTTGAAATGTTTCCGGAAGGACGGAGACGGCGTCCTATGGTTCAAGGACCGGATCGTCGTACCCCGAAACCCGGAGTTACGGAAGAAAATCTTTGATGAGGCTCACTTATCAAAGTTTTCTATTCACCCCGGCAGCAACAAAATGTATCAAGAACTCAGAAGAAAGTTTTGGTGGACACGGATGAAGCGAGAGACTGCAAAATACGTGTCCGAGTGTGATACATGTCGACGGGTGAAGGCAGACCACATGCGGAAACCGGGACTGCTGCAACCACTGGGCGTTCCTGCCTGGAAGTGGGAGGACGTGAGCATGGATTTCGTCGTCGGTTTACCCACCACCTTACAGAAACATGATTCTGTGTGGGTGATCGTCGATCGGCTCACCAAAGTTGCCCATTTCATCCCGGTCAACACCAACTACAACGCCAAGAAGTACGCTGAACTGTACATCTCACGGATCCTATGCTTATACGGCGTACCCCGTACTATCGTATCGGACCGGGGCACTTTATTTGTGTCCCGTTTTTGGGAGCAGCTCCACGCTGCCTTGGGGACGAAGCTGATCCGTAGTTCAGCCTACCACCCGCAGACGGATGGGCAAACGGAGCGGGTAAATCAAATCTTAGAAGACATGCTACGAGCTTGCGCTATCGACCACGGCAAGAACTGGGATGATCACTTGCCGTTAGCCGAGTTCTCGTACAACAATGGGTACCAAGCCAGCATCAAGATGGCGCCCTACGAGGCGCTATACGGGAGAAACTGCCGCACACCATTGAATTGGTGTGAGTCTGGCGAGAGGGTTACCTTCGGGATTGATCTTGTCAACAACGCGGAAGAAAAGGTTCGATTAATTCAAGCGAACCTAAAAGCCGCTCAATCCCGACAGAAACAGTATGCGGACCGGAGAAGGCGTCCGTTACAATTCGAAGTTGGAGACCACGTATATCTACGAGTGTCTCCAATGAAGGGCGTAAACAGATTTGGGGTGAGAGGAAAGTTAGCACCCCGATTCATCGGTCCATTCCAGATTACCGAAAGATGTGGATCGGTGGCATACCGGCTAAGATTACCAGAAGCACTTTCCGGTGTGCACGACGTCTTTCACATTTCCCAGCTGAGGAAGTGTCTCAAGCTATCAACTACCGTTCAGCTGGAAGACATTGAAGAACTGCAACCGGATCTCACCTATCGGGAGGAACCGGTGCAGATTATTGATGAAAAGGCCCGAAGCACACGCAACCGTACGTTGTGGTTCTACAAGGTTCTGTGGAGTAATCACTCCATGGATGAAGCGACATGGGAGAGCGAAGAATTCCTTCGCACTAACTACCCCGACTTTCTCACGTCGCATATCCGGTAATTTTTCCACCGTCCTCTCTCTCATTTTCACCTTATAATCTCGGGACGAGATTCTTTTAAGGGGGGAGGAATGTAAGGGCCTCAGTTTTTGACACCCATTTGCAGTGTTCATCCCCACACCACACACCTCATTTGAGGAAAAATGATGAACACAAATAAAGAGCAAGTAACAATTATCAACATGCTCATTAGGGAACAAACTCACACATTGCAAAAGTGGTACTTCCCACATGTGATATAGATGGGCTGGACATATGAAAACTCCTACACTTTGCCAAGGATGTCCATGCCAAGTTTCACCCAAATTCAAAACATTTTTGAGGTCATCTTGGGTGTAGATAGGAAAGGGGCAGTTTGAAAACATATTCAAATTCAAACTGTTTTCACCCACTGAATTTAAAAGTGGAAGGCATATTCTTGCTCAGCACATTTTTGTGAGCTCACACACCAATTTTCACTCCATTTGGAGTTGATCTTGACATGAGCTAAGGGGGAGAAATTCAAACTTTATTTGAATTTCAAACTGCACTTGTGCTGAAATTCATTCAAACCAAACCTCATTTGAACTTTGATCAATTCAAATGGCTCTTGGGTGAATAATTTGAGTTGCCAAGGGTAGAATAGGGTTCACTGTTTACCACAGCTGTTAGGAATAAATTTCAGAGGTTAAAAGAGGAGTGGGACCCACATGTCAGCCTCAGCCTCAAAGCAAACCGACTGAACCACAGTTCAGTCGGTTCCCGGCTGTTGTGCGCGCGCGCCACCGAAGGGGCCGGCCGGCGCCAGCTCCTGCTGCGTGCCCCAAGCCGGAGGCCAGCCGGCCGAGCTATTTATTCCCTCCCCGGCGTGCCTCAGTCACCATTTCCCCGAGCTACCGACGTGCGCGACTGCTTTTCCCACTGCCATCGCCGCCGCTCGAGTTCCTGCTTGAGCAAGCCGATCGCAGCTCCCTCTTTCCATTCCAAGGTCCCAGCAAGGTACTAGCAACCATCCTCCATCCTTCCCATTGATAGAAATCGATTGAAACCGAGTGATATCGGCTGTGCCGAAAGATCAAACTCGGAACTGGAAACCGCCGCACCTCGGGCTCTCGTGGACAGCCCAACCTGGGCGTTGTCACGCCCGAGCCAAGGCACCCTTGGACGCGCAAGTGATCGGTGCTGCTCATCCCCGAGCCACAGCTCGAGTGGCTGCTCACCGGCGGCGAATTTCCACTTTTCCCCTTTCTGTGTGCAGAACGACCCTCGGGTACGATTCTGTTTAATTCGTGCTCTAGAAAGGATTAGAGGGCCTCAGGCCACTCCCACACGAACTAGACACGGTGACGCACAAGTTGCCTTCACAACTCTGGGCCGGAGAACTTCTGTGCCCGGCGTAATTCAAGGTCTACTAATGGCGGAACGCACGGGGGGTATCGGGCGCACGGTGAGGACCTATTTCGGGCCTTCCCCGAGCTGCCCCGAGTTCATGTCGACCTTCTCTGAGGTCCACTGATGCTCCCCGACCGGTTTCCCAAGTAGCTGAGGCACTAGGAGCATCAGCCGACATGGCCGAAGTCGTTCCGATATGGCGGCTCGTCGCCGACCATGCTCCGGCCGTTGTCATGAGCAGCTGACCCTCGGATCATGTTCCCCAAGTAAAAGTAGGCAGGGGCGGCCAGAATCAAGAAGTTTGAAGCTGTACAGCAGCCGGCGGCGAGCTCTCCGGCGAGGTCCCTCGGCGACGGAGCGCGGGTGTCGCGAGGTTGAAGAAGGGGGTGGACCCCAGCTGTCAGCGGCCGATATTTTGAATCGGATCCGGCTGCGGCCGGGATCGGGTGTGCTGGCGCGCAAAAGCCTTGTGGGCCGCGGTGTGCTGTCGCTTCGGCGTGCGACGCGTGTCTCCTGGGCCCACGCGCGAGTTTAAACTTTTCCCCGATTTTCAGATTTCCTTCAAACTTCAAATCCTTATAACTTTGGCTAGAAAGCTCCAAATTGAGTGAACCAAATTTTGCTGGATTCAGCTCTTTGAGTACTTTCCAGAAAATCAAGTGTCACTTCATGAGATTCCTTAATTCTCCAGAATTAATTCCTTAAAGTTTAAACTGTTAGGAATTTTAACTGGAGAATCATTTGGAGGAAAATCCTGAAATTTTGCTGAGATGTTCACCAAAATATCCTTGAACTACCATAAAAATTTCAGATCCCTTTGAGCTCATTTAGTCCACCTAATGGTGTGATTAGTAAAACTGTTCCAGAGAAAATAGAAAATGTTCAGAAACAGTTTCAGAATTTTCTCTGAAATTGTTTAGCTCATATCTTTAGTTAGAGACTTCCAAATTAAGTGAGACCAATTCCATTAGAACCCTCTGAAAATCTAGTTTTCAGAAAGTCATAGTTTGTTTCATGAAAATACCTAGAACACCCTAAAAGCCTTTAATTAAGGTCAAGGACATAATTATTTGTGGAGGGCTCAAATGAGCTTTGCTGCAACTAAAACTTGACCAAGTCTCTGTTTAGGTTGTAACCAAGCCACAGTAAAAGTTTCACAGTAATTAGGTCTATCTAGTAAAGGTTATAGACTTCACAACTTCAAAGTTAATACAAAAGCATTTAATTAATACATACATTGTTCTTATCATGTAGTCGCTAAGGTCGAGGAGGAACCCGAAGTCCTAGACTTCGTTACTCCGGAGGAACAGCTAGCCTACGACCAAGAGCAGCAAGGCAAGCCCCGGTTTGCATTAACCATTTTATAAATTTTTATTGTTTTGAGCACATACTTGTTTTCTTTATGTTGTGCATCAGAGTCTTGTTTGGAAACCCCACTGCATAGCCAAGAAAACCATGGGTTGGGGTTTAGGATTGCAAACCCCGTTAGCCACTGCATTGCTAGGATAGAGTAGGATTCGGTACAAGTCGAGTAGTTGGAACTACTCGCGAGAATAGGCTAGAGGCACATTGCTCGGGTAGAGGTAGCACATGATACACATGGCAAGAAAATGAGACCGAGCGGAGAGTAAGGGCAGCAGGACTTTGGGGCCTGTGTGCTGTAGCTCCGCTTGTGTCGATTGAGGACCGAGCCGTGTGCGGGCCTGTTGAACAAGCTAGAACAGTACCGAAGACCTACCGGCTATATGGGAACCGGGAAACTGATGTAACTCGGGTAGCTGGGTATTGAGGCATTGCCCGTCGTTCAGAGGGTAGGTTGAGAGCTCGAGGTGTAAATCAGCTGGCGGCACAGAGATGCGCGTGCAGGGACCTCTTGCTCGGGACGATGGGACCGGTTCAATATTTGGCTAACGGGTGAAAGGTAGTCGCGTACGGCGTCCGTGATGGTTGTTGTAGGCAACATCGAGTACGGGCGTACGTGACGGGTTGTTCGGGTAACCCTGCAGGTGTAAATCGATTATAATCGCCGTCCCTCGCGGTCAGTGAGTACCACTTGTTCACTGTACCGTGACGTAGAAAGAACAGGCTAGTTACATGTTAAAATGTTGCTGATTGAAAGTTGGATATTGATTGTTAATGATATGTTGTAGCTTAGTGCTAACTAAAGTTCTTTTCAACTTTGGGCAAAGTACATGAGAGAAATGCGTTTCTTGTTTGATTGCGGCTCTCTCATGTGCCTTAGCGTAAAGTTCTCCACAACCTGCTGCTAAAACTTGAAAGTAAGGTTCTACTAATTAGGCGAGTCCTTGCAAATGATTTTTACCTCATGCAACCCATCACCCTCATGTAGAAGTTTCATGTTTAGGTGAGACGGGTCAGACTTGCTGAGCCTTCGTGCTCACTGCTTGTGTTTGAAGCTTTTGCAGGGTTCTATGAGGAAGGGACTCCCGAAGAGGAGACGGAACCCCAGGAGGGGAACCCCGTCGAGTGGGAGTCGTGCACGCCGCAGAGTTAGTGTGCGAGTGTGCTAGCAAGGACACGTTCGAGGGCTGAACGTGCACTTGATGCTTAGTCTACGCCCGCGAGTGTGGACTAAACTTATTTTGATGTAAACATGTTAATAAACTTGTTTATGTAATAAAGCTTCCGCTTCCGCTTTGTACCTTTGACGTGTGTTATACGGTGTTGTGCAACGCAGCACCCCTCAGCGTGATCCTGGCTCGACAGGACCAGTGGGGTCGTGTCAGTAAGGTGATCCCGGGGGAGTGTGTTGTGACACAACATAAGCTTGTGGTAGCTGACTTTCGCTTCCATACATGTTCTTTGCGGGACAACGGTGTCAAAATCACAAGAACAAAGTGGTGGAAGTTGAAGGGAGAATCACAAGAATCCTTTAAAAATAGGGTGATCACAAAAGGACCCTGGGCAGAAAATGGAGATGCAGATAGTATGTGGATGAAGATGGCAACTTGCATTAGGAAGGTAGCTAGTGAGGTGTTCGGTGTGGCAAAGGGAAAGAAACTTGTAGATAAAGACACTTGGTGGTGGAATGAGGATGTACAAAAGGCCATTAAGGAGAAGAAGGAGTGTTACAAGAGTTGTCATAATGATAGAAGCGCAAGCAACATGCTTAAGTACAAAGAGGTTAAGAAGAATGCAAGGCGGTTGTGAGTAAGGCAAGAGGACAAGCCTATGATAAGTTATATGAGAGACTAGGGACAAAAGAAGGTGAAAAGGACATATACAAGGTAGCAAAAATCCGCGAGAGAAAGATGAGGGATCTCAATCAAGTTAAATGCATCAAAGATGAGACTGACCGCATTCTAGTGAAGGATGAAGAGATTAAGAATAGATGGCGTGATTACTCTAATGGGCTATTCAATGATGGGAATGGGAGCACTATGGTTGAGTTGGATGACTCCTTTGATGACTCCAACAGGCAGTTCGTGCGGAGGATACAAGAGTTTGAGGTTAAGGAGGCCTTAAAAAGGATGAACGGAGGAAAGGCCCTCGGCCCTGACGATGTCCCTATTGAGGTGTGGAGATGTCTTGGGGACGTCGCAATAGTATGGCTCACAAAGCTATTCAACCACATTTTTCAGTCAAACAAGATGCCTGAAGAATGGAGGAAATGTATATTAGTACCTATCTTCAAAAATAAAGGAGATATTCAAAGTTGTACTAATTGTCGAGGTATTAAGCTAAAGAGTCATACTATGAAGTTTTGGGGGAGAGTGATTGAACACCGCCTGAGGAAAGTGACCAATGTCACTAAAACCAGTTTGGTTTTATGCCTGGGAGGTCTACAATGGAGGCGATTTTCTTGTTTCGTCAGCTTATGGAGAGATATAGGGAGCAGAAGAAGGACTTGCATATGGTGTTCATCGACTTGGAGAAGGCGTACGACAAGATACCAATGTCAGTCATGTGGTGGGCACTAGAGAAACATAAAGTGCCAACAAAGTACATTACCCTTATTAAGGATATGTACAATAATATTAGGACAAGTGTGCGCGTAAGTGATAGTGAGACTGATGCATTTCCTATCACGGTAGGACTACATCAAGGATCATCTTTGAGCCCATACATCTTTTCCTTGGTGATGGATGAGGTGTCGAAGGATATACAAGGGGATATCCCTTGGTGCATGCTCTTTGCTGATGATGTAGTGCTGGTAGATGAAACTAGAGATGGTGTTGATAAGAAATTAGAGTTATGGAGACAAACCTTAGAGTCCAAGGGGTTTAGACTTAGTAGGAGTAAAACCGAGTATATGAGGTGTGACTTTAGCGGTGTTGGTCGTGAAGAGGGAAATGTTAGTCTACAAGGACAAATAGTACCTAGAAGGGACTCTTTCCGATACTTAGGATCAATGTTACAAAGCAATGGCGATATTGATGAGGATGTTTGCCACAGGATCAAGGTAGGGTGGATGAAATGGCGACAAGCCTCTGGAATCCTATGTGATAGGAAAGTCCCACAAAAGCTAAAAGGTAAGTTCTATAGGATGGTGATCAGACCCGCGATTCTCTATGGGGCGGAATATTGGCCAACTAAATGGCAACATGTCCAACAAATGAGTGTCGCAGAGATGCGCATGCTACGGTGGATGTGAGGGCACACGAGAAGAGACCGAATAAGGAATGAGGCGATTCGTGATAAGGTAGGGGTGGCGCCGATTGAAGAGAAGTTACATCGACTTAGGTGGTTTGGGCATATCCAACGGAGACCTCCAGAAGCACCGGTTAACAGTGGGATTTTAAGAGGTAGAGAAAATATTAGGAGGGGTAGAGGACGACCAAGGTTGACCTTGGAGGAGGCGGTAAAACGAGATTTGAGAGATTGGAATGTATCCAGAGACTTAGCTCATGATAGGACCGATCGGAAAGTAGCAATCCATGTGCCAGAATCGTAGTCTTGTTTTTTTTTTCTTTTTTTCTTTTTTCTTTTCTCTTTTTCTTTTCCTTTTTTCTTATTTCTTTTTTCGTTTTCCTTTTTCTTTTTTTCTTTTTTTTTCTTTTTTTCTTTTTTTTTCTATTTTTTCTTTTTTCCTTGTTCTTATATCTCTTCCTCTCTTTTACTTCATTGATATTGGCTTTCATGTCTAGCCGACCCCAACAGGCTTGGGATAAAGGCTTGGTTGTTGTTGTTGTAAATACATATGCATTTCATATCGTATAGTCATCGACGTGAGGACTTGTGAAGGAAGTAAAATGGGATTCCAAGAACAAGGTGATCAAGTAATCAGGCCTCACGTGATCAGCAACACTAACTGATTCTATAATCTAGTCACCTGCAAAACAGGCAAGCCTCGGTTTGTATTCAAACAATTTTATGAAGTCTTTTCATTTAGAGAGATCATAGCTATGAATTATTGATGGCATTAGATCTAGAAAACATTGAAGATCCAATTGCATGACCAGATTTACCAAAGAGAGAAAGGGTAGATTAGCACCTCATCGAGTGGAATTAGTCTACACTAATTGTTAGTTTGGAAGGACCGGCAGAAGTCGAGTAGTTGGAATATACTCGCGAGTTTAGGGCTTGGTTTCATCGGAACGGGTTATGAATAGAATCAGTGAGTTAAATTCACAAGTAAGAAATTGTGTCGGTTAAGGCCCGTCCGTACTTGGCCCTGTTGCACAAGTGTGAGTTGTGTACCGTGATACGACCCCCAACGGCCTTGTCGAGCCAGGATCACGCTGAGGAGTGCTGCGTTGCACAGCACCGAATAACGCACATCAAAGATACAAAGCGGAAGCAAAGTTTTATTACATAAACATGTTTATGAACATTTGTACAACAAAATATGTTCGGTCTATACTCACGGGCGTAGACTACGCATCGAGTTCACGTTCAGCCCGTGAACTTGTCCCCGCTAGCACACACACACACTAACACGGCGGCGTGCACGACTCCCACTCGACTGGGTTCCCCTCCTGGTGTTCCGTCTTCTCCTCAGGAGTCCCTTCCTCGTAGACCCCTGCAAAAGCTTCAAACACAAGCAGTGAGCACGATGGTTCAGCAAGACTGACCCGTCTCTCCTATACATGAAACTTCTACATGAAGGGTATAGGGTACATGAGGTAAATAATTTGCAAAGGACTCTCCGAATTATTTGGACCTTACTTTCATGTTTTAGCAGCAGGTTGTGGAGAACCTTATGCTAAGGCACATGAGAGAGCCGCAATCAAACAAGAAACACATTTCTCTCATGTACTTTGCCTAAAGTTAAAAAGAACTTTAATTAGCTCTATACTACAACAAGACATTAACAAGCAAATGTATAACATTCAAATCAGCAAACTTTTAACATGCATCTAGCCTGTTCTTTCTATGTCACGGTACAGTGAACAAGTTGTACTCACTGACCGTGAGGGACGGCGATTATAATCGATTTACACCTGTAGGTTTACCCGAATAATCCGTCACGTACGCCCGTACTCGATGTTGCCTACAGCAACCATCACGGATGTCGTACGCAACCACCTTTCACCCATCAGCAAATGTTGAACCGGTCTAATCGTCCCGAGCAAGAGGTCTCTGCGCGCGCATCCACAGTGCCGCCAGCCGATTTACACCTCGAGATCTAAACCTACCCTCTGAACGACCAGCTATGCCTCAACACCCAGCTACCTGAGTTACATCGGTTTCCTGGTTCCCATATAGCCGGTAGGTCTTCGGTACTGTTCTAGCTTGTTCAACAGGCCCGCACACGGCTCGGTCCTCAATCGACACAAGCGGAGCTATAGCACCCAGGCCCCAAAGTCCTGCTGCCCTTACTCTCCGCTCGGTCTCATTTTTCTTGCCATGTGTTTCATTTGCTATCTTTACCCGAGCCGAGTGCTTCTAGCCTATCCTCGCGAGTAGTTCCAACTACTCGACTTGTACCGAATCCTACACTGTCTTAGCATTGCAGTAGCTAACGAGGTTTTCAAACTTAATCCCAACCCAGGTATTTCTTGGCTATGCATTTGGGTTTCAAACAAGACTCTAATGCAATGATTTATTGAGTGCTCAAAGTAAGTTATAAAAACAGTAAAACTTTGTAAAAAGGTTAATGCAAACCGGAGCTTGCCTTGCTGCTCTTGGTTGTAGGCTAGCTGTTCTTCCGGAGTGACGAAGTCTAAGACTTCGGTTTCCTCCTCAACCTTAGCGACTACATGAGAGAACATATACATGTATCAATTTGAATGCATTTAAAGTGAAGTTTAAACTTGTGAGGACTATAAGTCTTACTAGACTGACCCAATGACTCTGAAAATTTTTACTGTGGTTTGGATACAACCAAAACAGAGACTTGGCCAAATTTCATTTGCAGCAAAGCTCATTTGAGCCCTCCACAAACAATTATGTACTTGACCTCAATTGGAGCTCTTAGGGTGTTCTAGGGATTTTCATGGAGCAAGCCACGACTTTATAAAAACTAGGTTTTCAGAGGGTTCTAATAGAGTTGGTCTCACTTCATTTGAAGGTTCCTAGCTAAAGATATGAGCTAAACAATTTTAGAGAAATTCTAAAAATGTTTCTGGACATTTTCTATTTTCTCTGGAACAGTTTTGTTAATCACACCATTAGGTGGATCAAATGAGATCAAATGGATCTGAAATTTGTATGGTAGCTCAGGGATATTTTTATGGACATCCCAGAAAAATTTCAGGACTTTCCTCCAAAGGGTTCTCCAATTAAAATTCCAAACAGTTTAAACTTTGAAGAATTAATTATGGAGAACTAAGGATTTTCATGAAGTGAAACTTGATTTGTTGGAAAGTACTCAGAGAGCTGAGTCCAAAAAAATTTGGTTCATTCGATTAGGAGTTTTCTAGCCAAAGTTATGTGGGTTTGAAGTTTGAACTAAAACTGAAAATCGAAGAAAAGTTTAAACTTCTGCCGGTGGGTCCCACACACAGTGCTTCGTCTTCCTCCTCGCGCCAAATACCCGGCGGCGGTGGTCTCCGGCGAGACTCGCCGGAACTGAGTTTCCGGCCACCTCACGGCCCGAAACTCGCCGCCCCCCCTTTTCCGACCTCCTGAACTCAGCTGTGGGCTTGCCGGTCACCGGCGATGGCCGGAAACCTGCGCGCACCGGCGACAGCACCCGCTAGAGTTTCAGCAAGATCGGTTTCGCACCACAGTGCACCAAATCAATCGGAAATTGCTCGGAGAGCATCAGTGGAGCATGAGGAACATGAACCAAGGTCTTGTGGAAGCTAGAAACGCCGGCAACCATACCCTCGACGGTGAGCCGAGGTACTTTGCAACGGTGGTGAGGAAAACGGCCATATCACGGCCGATCCTCAACGGTTTTCCTTGCTTCTTTTTTGAGCATGTGCGCTAGCATGTATAGAACCTACTGGACAACCGGCTTGCCCAACAAGAGTGTGTGGAGACCGAATTTCAGTCGGAGGTGAGCTCAGCTCATATGAACTGGCTTTCGGTAAACATGGAAATTCTCGACCGATAGTTGATTATATGCCAAACGGCTTTCGGCTACACCATATACATGCAGTGTCGCACCTTTCTTGTGTAGAGAAGTGGACACAACGACGGCTGTGCCGAGCTGTCCACGAGAGCCCCGAATGGCGGCAATGTTCAGTTCCCCGGGAAAACGCTCGGCTGAGCTCGAGGGCGCCCGATCACTGGAAAACACGACGCCGAGGATGCTCACAAGCTCACGGTGCCGTTTTGCTACTGGGAAGGTTGTGTTCGCGAGCGATCGGCCTGCTCACAAGCGGAACCGAGAGAGCGGCTGGTTTTTGGTGGAGCTTGGTGTGAGAAAGAGTGAACTCGCCGTGGACTCGGGTGGTAAGCAAAAAGGAGCACGTCGGGGAGGGATAAAAAGCCAGGGCAGCTGGTCTACCGCGCGGGGAAACACAGCAGGAGCTGGCGCCGGTCAGCCTCTCAGTGGCGCGCTCGGCTGCAACCCGAGAACCGAGCACTCTGTAATTCAGTCGGTTGATTTTGCTGGTTAGGCTGACATGTGGGTCCCACTCCGGTTTTAACCTCTGAAATTGAATTTTCCCCACTGCTATAAACAGTAGAGACCCAAATAACCCTGTTTATTTGAATTATCTACCCTCTGGACATTTGAATTGGATAGAATTCAAATTGGGGAGTGTTTGAATATATTTTCAGCACATATGCAGTTTGAAATTCAAATGTTGTTTTAATTTGCTAGACTTAGCTCATGTCAAGATCAACTCCAAATGGAGTGAAAATTGGTGTGTGAGCTCACAAAAATTTGCTGAGTGTGAATATGGATCCCACTTTTGAAATCATGGGATAAAAGTAGTTTGAATTTAAATTTGAGTTCAAACTAGCCTCTTTCTAGTTACACCCAAAAATACATCAAAAAGGTTTTGGATTTCGGTGAATTTTGGCATGAGCATTTCTAGCAAGGTGTTGGATTTTTTCATATGCTCAGCCCCTAGATGATGCATGTGGGAAATGCCACTTTTGCATTTTGTGAGTTTATTCTATAATGAGCATGTTGATGGTGTTTACATGGTCTTCAAATGTATTCACGAAGTTTCTTGAAATGAAGTGTGTGTGGTGATGAACACTTTGAATATGTGCCAAAAACTCAGGCCCTTACATCCCTCCCCCTTAAAAGAATCTTGTCCCGAGATTATAAGGTGAAAGTGAGAAAGAGGGTGGTAGAAGATTACCGTATATGTGACGTGAAAAACACGGGGTGGTTAGCGCGAAGATATCCTTCGTTTTCCCATGTCGCTTCATCTATGGAGTTATTACTCCATAGAACTTTGTAGAACCACAACGTACTGTTGCGTGTGGTTTGGGCCTTTTCATCAATAATCTGAACCGGTTCCTCCCGATATGTGAGATCCGGTTTCAGTTCTTCTATATCCTCCAGATGAATGGTAGTTGATAGCTTGAGACACTTCCTCAGCTGGGAGATATGAAAGACGTCGTGCACACCAGAGAGTGCCTCAGGTAAATTCAGCCGGTATGCTACAGATCCACATCTTTCTGTAATCTGAAATGGACCGATGAATCGTGGTGCTAACTTTCCCCTCACCCCGAATCTGGTCACGCCCTTCATTGGAGACACAAGTAGATATACGTGATCCCTGACTTCGAACTGTAATGGGTGTCTTCTCCAGTCCGCATACTGTTTCTGTTGGGATTGGGCGGCTTTTAGGTTCGCTTGAATCAGCCGAATCTTTTCCTCCGCGTTATTGACAAGATCAATCCCGAAGGTACCCCTCGCCAGACTCACACCAATTCAGTGGTGTGCGGCATTTTCTCCCCTATAGCGCCTCATAAGGCGCCATTTTGATGCTGGCTTGGTACCCATTGTTGTACGAGAACTCGGTCAACGGTAAGTGATCATCCCAATTCTTACCATGGTTGATGGCGCAAGCTCGTAGCATGTCCTCTAGAATCGGATTTACCCGCTCGGTTTGTCTATCCTTCTGCAGGTGGTACGCTGAACTACGGATCAGCTTTGTCCCCAATGCAGCGTGTAGCTCCTCCCAAAAAGGGACAAATAAGGTGTCCCGATCCGATATGATGGTGCGTGGTACGCCGTACAAGCATAGGATCCGTGAGATGTACAATTCAGCATACTTCTTGGCGTTGTAGTTTGTGTGGACCGGGATGAAATAGGCAACTTTGGTGCGCCGGTCGATGATCACCCACACAGAATCATGTTTCTGAAAAGTAGTGGGTAAACCAACGATGAAGTCCATGCTCACGTCTTCCCACTTCCAGGCAGGAACGCCAAGTGGTTGTAGCAGTCCCGGTTTCCTCATGTGGTCAGCCTTCACCCTTCGACATGTATCACACTCGGACACGTACTTTGCGATCTCCCGCTTCATCTGTGTCCACCAAAACTTGCTTCTGAGTTCTTGATACATTTTGTTGCTGCCGGGGTGAATATAAAACTTAGACAAGTGAGCCTCATCAAAGATTTTTTTCCGTAACTCCGTGTTACGGGGTACGACGATCCGGTCCTTGAACCATAGGACGTCGTCTCTGTCTTTCCGGAAACATTTCAGCCCCCCACTCTCTACACGTCTCCCCAAAGTGGACATGCCCTTTTCATGTTTCTGAGCTGCCGCTATCTCTTCACGGATGGTGGGGATCAAAGATAAGTTGTAGGGAGCTCCATGTGGAATAACATGCACTGGTGGCTCGCTCTCTTCCAACAGTGTGATGGTCAGATTGTTGACGTGTGACTTGCGACTCAGCGTATCCGCCACTACGTTTGCCTTTCCGGGGTGATAATGGATCTCTATTTCATAATCCTTTATCAACTCTAACCATCTTCGCTGCCTCATGTTCAGCTCTTTCTGAGTGAATATGTACTTGAGGCTTTTGTGGTCGGTATATAAATGCACGAGGTTACCGAGTAGGTAGTGGCTCGACATTTTATGTGCGAGCACCACGGCAGCGAGCTCCAAGTCGTGAGTTGGATAATTCTGCTCATGGTTTCTGAGCTGCCGTGATCCATACGCGACCACTCTTCGGTCTTGCATCAGCATCCATCCGAGCCAAATGCCGGATGCATCACAGTACACATCGAACGGTTTTGTTGTGTCTTGCTGCGCCAAAACCGGCGCTGATGTTAGGTGCTTCACTAATGCCTTGAACGCTGCTTCACATGCTGGACTCCAAACATATTTGGTAGCCTTCTTTAGTAGTTCTGTCATAGGATTGGCTATCATTTAGAAGTTCGGAATGAACCTCCGATAATATCCCGCGAGTCCGAGGAAACTCCGTACCTCGTAAACAGTTCTCGGGGACATCAATTCAGCACTTGTGTGATCTTACTCGGGTCTACAGTGATGCCCTCCTCTGAGATGATATGCCCGAGAAAAGGCACTTGCGATATCCAGAATTCGCATTTGCTTAATTTCGCGTATAGCTTGTGATCCCGCAGCCGTTGCAAGACTATACGCATATGCTTGTTGTGTTCTTCCTCCGACTTGGAATATACCAATATGTCGTCGACGAAGACCACGACAAACTTGTCCAGCTCCGGCATGAATACTGAGTTCATCAAGTACATGAAATGAGCTGGAGCATTGGTGAGGCCGAAGGACATGACCAGGTACTCATAAAGCCCGTACCTCGTCGAGAAATCAGTCTTTGAAATATCCTCAGTCCGTATCTTAATCTGATGGTACCCAGATCTTAAGTCCATCTTGGAAAAGATCTTTGCTTCGACCAACTGATCAAACAACATGTCGATCCGTGGCAACGGGTACTTGTTCTTGATGGTTACGGCGTTTAGTGGACGATAGTCTACGCAAAGCCGCAACATCTCGTCTTTATTCTTCACAAATAGTGCCGAACAGCCTCATGGCGAGGAGCTCGGCCTAATAAAACCCTTCCCCAGCAGGTCCGTTAGCTGAGTCTTCAGTTCAGCCAATTCTTTGGGCGCCATCTTGTACGGCCTTCGGGATATTGGCATGGTTCCTGGTGCAAGTTCAATATTGAACTCCACCTCTCTGTCGGGCGGCATCCCCGGTAAATCATCCGGGAACACGTCAGGGAACTCACAGACTACTGGAATATCTTCCAATTGTGGGGACCACTCCGTGCTTCACCCACTCCAAGATTGCATAGGGTGGTGCCATGTGATGTGGCACCCAACAGCACACATGAAAAGATTAAAGAACAACATACAAACTTTTATTTAATATAAAGAAGCGGAAGTCTTTTACAAAATATAACTATATAGCGGAAGTATTGTACATTAGTAGCCTCTCATCCTAACTATGCAAAAGTGCAACCGTACAGCCCGGGGACGCTACACGCTAGCAGCATGGAACTGGAGAAATCCCGGCGGTGTGCAGGGCTCCATCTCGGCCGTGTACCCTGACGGGGGCATCGCCTCATCCTCGGAACCCTCCTCATAGCTCTAACCTGCATACAGCTCAAATATTGCAACCGTGAGCACGATGGCTCAGCAAGGCTTAACCGTCTAGCCTAGGCATGGAACTCTACATGCAGGGATGTGTTTGATAGGAAAAGGAATTTGCGACAAAGACACGCCTATAAGTTGATCCTTACTTTCAGTTTTTGTAGCAGCAGATTCATGTGCCTTAGGCAGCCCTCATATCGGAAGTCCACAATCAAAGAAGAAACGCTTTCCTCCGATGTGGTGATGCCCAAAGAGGAAAGTAAACTTAGTTAGCTCTACATCTACAGCAGACATGGTTTTCAACACATCAATCTATCATCACAGCATATTATCATTCAACTGGCTTACATCATTTCTTACTACGTCACGAAACAGTGAACAAGCGGTACTCAAATAACCGCAAGGGATGGTGATTGCAATCAGGAGACACCAGGACAACACGTTGCATACACCCACTTTCAGAAGCGTGATTCCACACCCCTTCCTACTCTGTTGTATGCAACAACCTTTCAAAGGCAAACCAAATACCGAACCGGTCCATCC
This sequence comes from Neostapfia colusana, assembly GCA_030760725.1. Taxonomy (NCBI): domain Eukaryota; kingdom Viridiplantae; phylum Streptophyta; class Magnoliopsida; order Poales; family Poaceae; genus Neostapfia; species Neostapfia colusana. The sequence goes on along the minus strand of JASWHV010000018.1, from coordinate 47,141,217 downwards.
GTAACGGGCAGGAGGTCCCCGCGTGGAGCATGACTGTGCCCACCGGCAGATTTACACCATGCTACCCTCAACCCACTCCTATTTATGGTTGGGTAAGCCTCGGCACCCAGGTTAACCATTTACATCGGTTTCCTGCTTATGTCAGTATGCCATCTGGTACTGCTCGATACTTGTTCAGCAGGCCCGCACACGAATCGGTCCTCAATCAACACCAACAGGGCTACGCACGTGAGATCTCCGCTCACTGCTTCCTATCCCCCCTGCTGGGTCTCATTTTCACCACTCTTAAGCCATTTTCTATTCTAACCAAACCGTGTGATAAACCTTACCTCGCGAGTAGATTCCAACTACTCGACTTCTACCGAGGTCCTAAGCATATTAGCGGGGCCTTGTCTAATCGTCGGCTCTGTAAGATACCCAACCCTTCATAGGATTTGAAAGGTTATGCAAGTGGGGTTTCAATCACCTTAACTCTAATTCAAACATTCACCCTAGACATAAGTGATACAAATAAAGAATTTCATAAAAGGTACTTAAGTGCAAACCGGGGCTTGCCTGGTTGCGAGTCAAACGGGAAGTTAGCTTCAGGTGGAAGGACGTCCAAAGGCTCCGGTGCGTCTTCAACTTCGGTCACTATTATGAAATGTAATAAAATACGCGTGTCAGTATTAAGGATTTATGAGAATTGGACTTCTATTCATAGCTATGGCTATTTAGAATCCTTATTTGGCTTTGGAATTGTTACAGGGGATACTAGACCCTCTAAAGATGATCAGAGCAAAATTTGCAGAAATGTCATTGCACAATGTAGTCTTTAAAATTCCTACAAGTACAATACTTCTCTGAATTTTAAGCCCAATTCAGGAGCTTTGACATAGCTAACAGTGGAATATCTGATTAGGGTAAGTCTCCCTTGTTCTAACAAAATTTGTTTCACCATTTGTGGAGCTACCAACAGAGATATATGCATTTTTGAAGTTGGGCAGGAGTTCTGAAAAGTTTCTGTTTAAATTTGAATTTCCAAATAAATGTTGAACTTTGGAAGGCAATTTAGCCCACCAAATGAACTCCAATGAAGCTCAAATTTTTACTGGAGAGCAGTTACTATGAAAAGGATTTGCGGCCCAAATTTGGGAATATTTCATAAAGCATTGCTCCTGTAATAAATCCTTAAAGGATTTATTAAAAACAATTCTACAGAAATTCCTGGGCATTTTCATAGCCTACAATTGGTTTCTCTGTGAAGTAATCCTCATGAGCATTCCAACAAAATTGGTCTCACCCTTTTTGGAGTTTTCTACACAAAGTTATGAGTCTCCAAAGTTTGAACCGTATTAGGAAATTCTAGAAATGTTTAAATCTTGTCTGTGGACCCCACCCGTCAGCTCTCTCTTGTTCCTCCCGCCAAACAGAGGAGTCCGCGGCGTTTGCTCTGGCGAGGGTGGCGGGAATGGCTTTCCCGGCCATCTCCCGGGCTTAAACTCGCCGCTCCCCCATAATTGACCGTGCTGAACACTCTCGGAGGGTCGCCGGCTGCCGTAGCTCACCGGAAACCTCCGCGCACCTGTGACAGCAAGGTTTTGAACTCCGGCGAGGTCGGGAACCCTTATTCCTCCACCAAATGATCGGCTCTCAGGCTCTAGAGCACCAGTGGGAGTTGTGGGAGCTAGAACAGACTATCTAACTCGATGAAACGGCCGGCAAACCAGGGTTCAACGGTGAGCCGAAGCGTTTTCCCATGGCGGCGTGAAAATCGACTAGAACACGGCCAACACTAGATGGTTTTCCTCGGTTCTTTGTCAGTGACGGGCACTAGAGAGTGCAGAAGCTATGTGCACGTGAGCTCGAGGCGTGGTTGATCGTGCAACCCGAATTTGGATATGAACCGAGCCTTGTTCTTCTACACTAGGGTTCGGGAAAGAGTGAAATTCGAGCTACTCGATAGATCATTTGCTATATGGCTGGCGGCTACACCATCCAGGGCTACCCACGCACCTTTCTTTTATAGGAAGTCGGAGGAGAGGGTGGCCGGATGAGGCTGTCGACGGTGAGCCGAACGGCGAGGTCCGGTGCACCTCAAAGCTTTGGCGCCAATCCGAGTTTTTCGAGCAGCTCTGATCGGTAAACCTTGGAGGAAATCTAGGGGGTGCTAGAGCACGTCAAGGCGCTACTCTTTGCTGTGGATGGCTCGAGCAGCCGAGCTCGGAGGGCTGTTGTTGATCAGAAGGAACCGAGCGGCGAGGTAGCTCACGGTTTCGGTCGGCGCTCGGGCAGAGGAACTGAGAAGGCTACGGATGATGGCAGAGAGGAGAAATAGAAGTGTGCTGCGGCCCTGATCACCCTCGCGCACCGGCTTGACCTTGGGGGCAGCGAGGAAGCAGCTCGGTGGAGGCAGCCGTCGATCGGTGGCGCGCGGTGAACAGCCGAGTAAAATAGGGTCGGTTTGTTTGCTTTGTGTGGCTGACAATTGGGCCCCACCTCCCCCTTTGATTAGTCAAATTTTCTCTGATATTTTCCATTCAGCAACTCAGAATTAAAGACCTTACTTCACCCCAATGTTAAGGTTTGAATTTGCTGAATTCAAATGGTTTGAATTCTGGTGTAGAATTTGAATTGTGTTTGATCATTTTAACTTGAAATGGAGTTTGAATTCTCCATTTTGTATTATCCCAAAAACATATCAAACCAGCTCCAAAGTTTCCAATTTTTGGCATGGCTGCTCATTCAAATGTGGAGAACACATTTGTGAAACCAAATTTGCAAATTGAAGGAATTGGAATTTGAAACTGAATTTGAAATTCAGATTTAGAAGGCTTCGCCTTTTAATCCCAAACAAATATCAAAACTCCTCCAAATGAACTGAAATTTGGAAGGGTGAATATTTGGGCTATGAAGATCCAAGTTATGAATTTAGATCTCCATGTTTCGAAGTTTTTGAGAAATTTAAATCCTCACTTTGAACCTACACCGTTATAATTCAATGTTTAAATTCCCCTCATTTTTCCTAAGCGTACATGAGCTGAATTTTTCTTGCTACCACTTTTTAGGGATTTTACATCCCTCCCCCCTTAAAAGAATCTCGTCTCGAGATTCCAAAAGAAATGCAAAGTTGGGAAAACTTTACCAGGCATATGATGATAGCAAGTCCGGATAATACGTTCGTAGATAGTCCTCGCTTTCCCATGTCGCCTCATCAGCGGTATAGTTGCTCCACAAGACCTTGTAGAACCATAAGGTCCGGTTTCTTGTGGTGCAAATATTTTCACCAATAATCCGGATTGGATACTCCGTGTACGTGAGGTCCGGTTGAAGAACTTCTATGTCTTCAGTGCGGATTTCAGCGGAGGGTTTAAGGCACTTCCTCAGCTGAGAGATGTGGAAGACGTTGTGAATGCCTGCGAGTGACGCCGGTAAATCCAAGCGATATGCCACGGGTCAGCATTTTTCAATGACGGCGAACGGACCAATGAACCACGGCGCAAGTTTACCCTTCACTCCGAAACGATGAACTCCCTTCATCGGAGACACATGGACATAAACATGGTCCCAGATGTCGAAGTGGAGAGGACGGCCTCTTTTATCCGCATAGCTCTTTTGACGAGATTGAGCAGCCTTGAGATTGGCTTGTATTACTCGCACTCATTCTTCAGCCTCATTCACAAGTTCAATGCCGTAGATAACTCGCTCGCTGGACTCGCATCAGTTAAGGGGTTTGCGGCATTTCCGGCCGTAGAGAGCTTCATATGGCGCCATCTTGATGCTAGCTTGATAGCCATTATTGTAAGAAAATTCTGCCAACGGCAAATGATCGTCCCAATTCTTGCCGTGGTGGATGGCACAAGCGTGTAGCATGTCTTCCAGCACTTGGTTCACCCATTCAGTTTGACCACCCGTCTGCGGGTGATACGCGGAGCTTCGGATCATTTTGGTCCCCAATGATGAGTGCAGCTGTTCCCAAAACCGAGACACGAACAGCGCACCGCGGTCTGAAATAATGGAGCGGGAACACCGTGGAAGCACAAGATCATTGAAATATACAGCTCCGCATATTGCTTGGCCATGTAACTTGTATGTACGGGAATGAAATGAGCCAACTTGGTTAGTCGATTGACTATAACCCAAATCGAGTCATGCTTATGAGACGTGAGAGGTAATACGACTATGAAGTCCATACTGATATCCTCCCACTTCCACGCCGGAATGTTTAATGATTGCAGCTGTCTGGATTTACGTATGTGGCCGGCTTTCACACGCCGACACGTATCACATTCAGATACGTACTTTGCGATTTCTCTTTTCATCTGTGTCCACCAAAACCTGGTTTTCAGGTCCTGGTACATCTTGTTGCTGCCCGGATGAATAGAATACTTGGACAAATGAGCTTCATCCAAGATTTTCTTCCAAAGCTTCATGTCACGGGGTACCACTATATGGTCTTTAAACCATAGTGTACCGTTATCATCTCTTTGGAAGCATTTCATTTTGCCATTCTTCATCCTTCTCCGAATGTGCGACATTCCCACATCTTTTTTCTGAGCTTCCATAATCTCCTATCATATTTTAGGGACGAGAGCAAGATTATACAATGCCCCATACGGAACCAAGTACAGACTCGGCTCCTCCTCTTCAAGTGGGGTGATGGACAGACTGTTGACATGGGATTTGCGGCTTAAGGCACCAGTAACCACGTTTGCCTTTTCGGGATGGTAGTGAATCTCGATCTCATGGTCCTTAATCAGTTCTAGCCATCTCCGTTGCCGCATATTCAACTCTTTTTGGGTGAATATATATTTCAGACTTTTGTGGTCAGTGTAGAGGTGCACTAAATTCCCAAGCAAATAGTGCCTCCACATTTTTAAAGCCAACACAACAGCAGCGAGCTCAAGATCATGAGCCGGATAGTGCTGCTCGTGGTTACGAAGTTGACGTGAGCCATAGGCGACCACTATTCCTCCTTGCATCAATACACAGCCAAGCCCGATACTGGACGCATCACAATATACGTCGAAGGGCTTGGTTGTATCTGGTTGAGATAACACTGGGCCTGTTGTAAGATGCTTCACTAATGCCTGTAAAGCTTCTTCACAAGCTGAGCTCCAAACATATTTGATACCCTTCTTCAACAGTTCAGTCATCGGCTTAGCAAGATTGGAGAAGTTCGGTATGAATCTCCGGTAATATCCTGCTAACCCGAGGAAACTTCTGACCTCGTCGACTGATGTGGGGGACTTCCATTTCAGCACTTGTTCGATTTTGCTTGGATCAACTGCAATGTCTTCTACAGAAATAATGTAACCAAGAAATGGCACTTGGCTGATCCAAAACTTGCACTTGCTGAACTTGGCATAGAGTTTATGGTCTCGTAATCGTTGAAGCACGATATGCAAGTGTTTGGTGTGTTCTTCTTCCGACTTGGAGTAAACCAAGATGTCGTCTATGAACACCACCACAAACTTGTCCAACTCCGTCATGAACACTGAGTTCATGAGATACATGAAGTGTGCCGGGGCGTTGGTGAGACCGAAGGATATGACGAGGTATTCATACAACCCATATCTCGTCGAGAAGGCCGTCTTCTGAATATCTTCCACTCGGATCCTGATTTGATGATATCCGGAGCGAAGATCCATCTTCGAAAATACACTCGCACCCACAAGTTGATCGAATAATATATCAATGCGGGGCTGTGGATATTTATTCTTGATGGTGACGGCGTTGAGAGGTCGGTAGTCCACACACAACCTCAAGGTTTCATCTTTTTTCTTCACAAACAGCGCCGAGCATCCCCATGGCAAGGAACTCAGTTGAATGAAACCCTTCTTCACCAAATCGTTGAGCTGCTTCTTCAGTTCAACCAGCTCATTCGGAGCCATTTTGTACGGTCTCCGTGATATCGGCGTCATCCCAGGTACAAGTTCAATCTTGAACTCGACATCCTTTTCGGGTGGCATGCCCGGAAGATAATCCGGAAAGGCATCCGGGTATTCAAGGACAACACGAATATCCTCAAATTTTGTGGCTTCCGTGTTATATGTAGCTGGAGCTTCTTGAACCGAACGGTCAAGAATAAGAACATGTGGTTCATGTAGCGGAGAGTTTAAATGAACCACACTTGGAATGATGTCAAGAACAGCACCATGGCGATGTAGCCATGACATTTCTAAAATGACATCAAGTTTCTGACTCTCTAACATGATTAGAGAGGTCGGATATAGATTCCCACCCAATTGTAATGGTGCTCTATAGACCATTCTATCAGCTGTTATTTTCCCACCCGGAGAACATATCAAATATGAATTATTTGTGGGAATGATAGGCAGTTGATATTTAATAACATAAGACTGACTTATGAAATTATGGGTGGCACCGGAGTCAAAAATTATGACTACGGGATGATCTAAGTAAGAAAACATACCCGCGAGGACGGGTTCGCCTTCCGGCACGCCTTCGATGGCTAAGTGTTGGACGTTGCCGGGTTTTGGTGCTGGTTTCTTGGGCTGGTTGCGGGGCTGATTAGCACCCTGATACAGTGCTGCACCCCTGCCCTGTCGCGGCTCGGGGCAGTCCCTTGAAATATGCCCGACACGGCCACATGTAAAGCACGTGTAAGGTGTCAGGGTCCCGCCGACTTGAGGACGGAATCCTGGTGCACGCTGTTGAAACTGAGGCGCACGCAGGATCATCCTTTGCTGTTGCTGTTGCTGTGGTGGATACGTTGGTCGAAAGCCCGGCACGTTATATTGTCGACCGCCGAACTGAGGCGGTTGCGCCGGTGGCTGCCATCTCTGACCGGATGGTGAGCGATACACCACGCGGTATTTCCGTGGCGTCCCACCACTGCTGCTTGTCAGCGCGTTGCGTTTCCTCTTGTCAGAACCGTGTTCGCGCTGAGCATTTTCTTGTAGAATCACGGCATTAACTAGGTCGTTTAATGTGCCGCGATTGCTCTGGGCGAGATGGACCTTCATCTTTGAATTCAGGCCTCAGAAGAACGCATTGCGCTTGTTTTATTCCGTCCCCACAAATCCTGGCGCATACTGTGCCAGCTTGTTGAATAACCTGGAGTACTCATGAGCACTCCTCTCGCCCTGTCGTAGCGCCAGGAACTCCTGGAGCTTCATTTCCATCACACCGGAGATAATGATAGGCGTGGAACGCCTCCCGGAATTCTGTCCATGCGACGGCATGGCCAGCCGGTAAGGAGGCGGTGTAGTTCGCCCACCAAGTACTGGCTTCTCCTTGAAGCTGTTGCGCTGAATACAGCGCCTTCTGATGTTCGGTGCATCGTAGCAGCCCGAACTTCGCCTCCAGAGTGCGGATAAAGCTGTCCTCCTCCAATGGTTCTTCGGCCTCCGTGAAGACCGGTGGATGGGTCGCCATGAATTCTGAATACGAACTTTGTTGGGGCTGGCGTTGCCCATTGTCTTGGCATCCTCCCTGATGGGACGCATTCTGCTGGACTAGCATCCGCAGCAACTCGGTTTGCTCGTCGCACGAGCCGAGCACTGCGGTGAGAACCTCCGCAAGATTCCTTGGAAGTTCTGGCGGTGGAGGAGGTGGTTGCTGCTGCGTCGTGGATTGCTCCAGAGGTGGAGACTCATCACCACGAACTTGACTCGGACCTCCCTCCTCTTGTGTTGAACGTGTCCGCACCATTCTGCATTCAGATCATTCAAATGATCAGCACATGTTGGTTTACTTCATCCAGTCTATGCAATAGTAATGCGAGAATGGAATAAACAGTACACACAACAGTCACACATATGGATAAAGTATAAACTATATGCAACATATACATCCCTGGACTGTGTCACAAGATCAAGTTCCAAAGTATTGAACTTTATGGGTTAAAAGTTCATTTCGACCATCGGGGTCACCACGGGATGTCAAGTGTGTTAGCATGCGTAATTCCTCGCTATTGTACTGGACCCAAACATGTCCTAACTCGAAATGAACTGTCAAATGCATAAACTTTTTGACTCCACTCGTTGTTTTACAACAGCCGCTGGATATCGAAAGGTGAAAGTAAATGTTTTGGTTGAAATACAGAAAAATTCTAGAGAGCATTTTGGTCTGCCCTGTTTCTTGACAGTACCTACTCATCTGAGATTTTCATCCCCTTGGATGGAGATTTTGTTCTGGAACTCTACAGAAAAGTTGTAGAGGACTTCAAAACCTTTCCAGAATGGTATCCCACACATCCATTGGTTCAAGCAATCCTATGTTATGCCCTGCTCAAGTTCAGAAAAATTTCTGCCAAAACAGGGGAGATTGTTCCTAAGTCTTAGAGATTGAACCTATACTCCCAATTGACTATTAGTTCAATATGGAAGTTCAATAACCCCTAAATAGAATCCTAAACTTCATTTTGACTGTTTTATTTGAAAGATATCCTTTTATGCAGTCTCGGTACTACGTTTTCTCACCAAAGAACAATCCTAAACCGGTATTCTGGCATATACGTGTCAAATGGTGGAACTAAAGATGTCACTCACAAACGGTTTCTACACGTCATGCACTAACATGGTTAATGTACCTGCAGAAGAACACACAATAATTGTGCACACAAGGGTTTTTGACATTTCAGGCAGTTCCATATCATAGTAAAAACATACGGTCCGTATCATTGCCATATGGATCGTCCTTGAGTCAAGCCACGTCTCAAGGTACATGGTCGTGTTTTCACACCACACGACGGGGAACCCGAGTAGAGCGCGAACGGGTCGTCACGGTTGGGAATTTTATCAACCCAACGGATACCACCTACTGCCTCATGACCGTTGAGGCACGCAGATGGCGAGCGCTCTGTATGGCCCTTTGAACATTGAACGTTCAAGAGTTGCATACAATCGTGTTGCTTACCACACGATGGGGTATTCTTACTTTTGCCTAAAGCACGCTGGAGATCAGCGTTTTCATATGCTCTCAGGACCATAGAGAAGGTTCAGAGACTCATATTAACTACCGTGCCAAGCCATGGTATATCTTTCCATACTATTACTCGTATGGTGAGTTACCGCAATTGATCCGCCTGCGGTGGCGTACCTTACCTCTTACCTGACATCGGAGTGTCGTTACAGAATGTATAACACATAAGTTAGTTTTTCCACCTTAGTAACTACTACTATCATAGACCTTATGTGGGCTTAATGACTAATCCTCACTCGACTACTTCTAAATTTTCAAAATAGGCTCTTTTCGAGTGTGCTATTCCCAATGCGGCTCTGATACCACGACTGTAGGAACCACATGGTGGTGCCATGCGATGCGGCACCCAACACCACACACGAAAAGATTAAAGAACAACATACAAACTTTTATTTGATATAAAGCAGCAGAAGTCTTATACAAAATATAACTATACAGAGGAAATAATGTACATTAGTAGACTCTCATCCAAACTATGCTAAAGTGCAGCCGTCCAGCCCGGGGACACTACACGCTAGCAGCATGTAACCGGAAAAATCACGGCGGCGTGCAGGGCTCCATCTCGGCCATGTACCCTGATGGGGGCATCGCCTCGTCCTCGGAAACCTCCTCATAGCTCTCACCTGCATACATCTCAAATATTGCAACCGTGAGCACGATGGCTCAGCAAGTCTTAATTGTCTAGTCTAGGCATGGAACTCTACATGCAGGGATGTGTATGATAGGAAAAGGAATTTGTGACAAACACACGCCTATAAATTGATCCTTACTTTCAGTTTTTATAGCAGCAGATTCATGTGCCTTAGGCAGCCCTCACATCGGAAGTCCACAATCAAACAAGAAAGGCTTTCCTCCGATGTGGTGATGCCCAAAGCGGAAAGTAAACTTAGTTAGCTCTACATCTACAGTAGACATGGTTTTCAACACATTAATCTATCATCACAGCATATTATCATTCAACTGGCTTACTTCATTTCTTACTACGTCACAAAACAGTGAACAAGCGGTACTCAAATAACCGCGAGGGACGGTGATTGCAATCAGGAGACACCCGGACAACACGTTGCATACACCCACTTTCAGAAGCGTGATTCCACACCCTTCCTACTCTGTTGTATGCAAAAACCTTTCAAAGGCAACCCAAATACCGAACCGGTCCATCCGTAACGGGCAGGAGGTCCCCGCGTGGAGCATGACTGTGCCCACCGGCAGATTTACACCTTGCTAGTAAAAGTCCCAAAACATGTACATGAATAAAACTAATGTTTGAGTTCATATGTGTGGCAAAGACATGAAAAATGGGACTTGCAAAAACCTTTCTTCATGCAAAGTGATACATGGATGATCATCCAAAGATAAGTCTCACATCTTTATTTGAAGGTATTGAACCAATAAGGATTTAAATAACTCTTTGCATGCAAGTTTAAAAATCAGATTTGAAATTCAAAGTTCACACAAATGGTGGCAAAAACTTGGAATAACCTCAACCCACTCCAATTTACGGTTGGGTAAGCCTCGGCACCCAGGTTGACCATTTACATGGGTTTCCTGCTTATGTCAGTATGCCATCCGGTACTGTTCGATACTTGTTCAGCAGGCCCGCACACGACTCGGTCCTCAATCGACGCCAACAGGGCTACGCACGTGAGATCTCTGCTCACTGCTTCCTATCCCCCCTGCTGGGTCTCATTTTCACCACTCTTAAGCCATTTTCTATTCTAACCAAACCGTGTGATAAACCTTACCTCGCGAGTAGATTCCAACTACTCGACTTCTACCGAGGTCCTAAGCATATTAGCGGGGCCTTGTCTAATCGTCGGCTCTGTAAGCTACCCAACACTTCATAGGATTTGAAAGGTTATGCAAGTGGGGTTTCAATCACCTTAACTCTAAATCAAATATTCACCCTAGACATAAGTGATACAAATAAAGAATTTCATAAAAGGTACTTAAGTGCAAACCGGGGCTTGCTTGGTTGCTTGTTAAACGGGAAGTTAGATTCAGGTGGAAGGACGTCCAAAGGCTCCGGTGCGTCTTCAACTTCGGTCACTATTATGAAATGTAATAAAATACACGTGTAAGTATTAAGGATTTATGAGAATTGGATTCTATTCATAGCTATGGCTATTTAGAATCCTTAATTGGCTTTGGGATTTTTACAGGGGATACTAGACCCTCTAAGGATGATCTGAACAAAATTTGGAGAAATGTCATTGCACAATGTAGTCTTTAAAATTCCTAAAAGTACAATGCTTCTCTGAATTTTGAGCCCAATTCAGGAGCTTTGACATAGCTAACAGTGGAATACATGATTAGGGTAAGTCTCCCTGGTTCTAACAAAATTTGTTTCACCATTTTTGGTGCTACCAACAGAGATATATGAATTTTTGAAGTTGGGCAGGAGTTCTGAAAAGTTTCTGTTTAAATTTGAATTTCCAAATAAAGGCTGAACTTTGGAAGGCAATTTAGCCTATCAAATGAACTCCAATGAAGCTCAAATTTTTACTGGATATCAGTTCCTATGAAAGGATTTGCTGCCCAAATTTGGGAATATTTCATAAAGAATTGCTCCTGTAATAAATCCTTAAATGATTTAATAAAAACAATTCTACAGAAATTCCTGGGCATTTTCATAGCCTAAAACTGGTTTCTCTGTGAAGTACTCCTCATGAGGATTCCAAAAAAATTGGTCTCACCCTTTTTGGAGTTTTCTACACAAAGTTACGAGTCTCCAAATTTTGAACTGTATTAGGAAATTCTGGAAATGCTTAATCTTGTCTGTGGACCCCACTCGTCAGCTCTCTCTTCTTCCTCGCGCCAAACAGAGGAGTCCGCGGTGTTTTCTCCGGCGAGGGTGGCGGGAACGGCTTTCCCGGCCATCTCCCGGGCCTAAACTCGCCGCTCCCCCATATTTGACCATGCTGAACACTCTGGGAGGGTCGCCGGTGGCCGTAGCTCACCGGAAACCTCCGCGCACTGGTGACAGCAAGGTTTTAAACTCCGGCGAGGTCGGGAACCCATATTCCTCCACCAAATGATCGGCTCTCAGGCTCTAGAGAACCAGTGGGAGTTGTGGGAGCTAGAACAGACTGCCTAACTCGATGAAACAGCCGACAAACTAGGGTTCAACGGTGAGCCGAAGCGTTTTCCCATGGCGACGCAAAAATCGACTAGAACACGGCCAACGCTTGATGGCTTTCTTCAGTCCTTTGTAGGGGACGGGCGCTAGAGAGTGCAGAAGCTATGTGCATGTGAGCTCGAGGCGTGGTTGATCGTGCAACAAGAATTTGTGTATGAACCGAGCCTCGTTCTTCTACACTAGGGTTCGGGAAAGAGTGAAATTCGAGCTACTCGATAGATGATTTGCTATACGGCTGGCGGCTACACCATCCAGGGCTACCCACGCACCTTTCTTGTATAGGAAGTCGGAGGAGAGGGTGGCCGGATGAGGCTGTCGACGGTGAGCCGAACGGCGAGGTCCAGTGCACCTCAAAGCTTTGGCGCCAATCCGAGTTTTTCTAGCAGCTCTGATCGGTAAGCCTTGGAGGAACTCTAGGGGGTGCTAGAGCACGTCAAGGCGCTACTCTTTGCTGTGGATGTCTCGAGCAGCTGAGCTTGGAGAGCTGTGGTTGATCGGATGGAACCCAGCGGCGAGGTAGCTCACGGTTTCGGTCGGCGCTCGGGCAGAGGAACTGAGAAGCCTACGGATGACGGCAGAGAGGAGAAATAGAAGTGTGCTGCAGCCCTGCTCGCCCTCGCGCACCTTCTTGACCTTGGGGCAGCAAGGAAGCAGCTCGGTGGAGGCAGCCGTCGGTCGGTGGCGCGCGGTGAACAGCCGAGTGAAAATAGGGTCAGTTTGTTTGCTTTGTGTGGCTCACAATTGGGCCCCACCTCCCCCTTTGTTTAGTCAAATTTTCTCTGATATTTTCCATTCAGCAACTCATAATTAAAGACCTTACTTCACCCCAAAGTTAAGGTTTGAATTTGCTGAATTCAAATGGTTTGAATTCTGGTGTAGAATTTGAATTTTGTTTGATCATTTGAACTTGAAATGGAGTTTGAATTCTCCATTTTGTATTATCCCAAAAACATAGCAAACCAGCTCCAAAGTTTCCAATTTTTGGCATGGCTGCTCATTCAAATGTGGAGAACACATTTGTGAAACCAAATTTGCAAATTGAAGGAATTGGAATTTGAAACTGAATTTGAAATTCAGATTTAGAGGGCTTCTCCTTTTAATCCAAAACAAATATCAAAACTCCTCCAAATGAACTGAAATTTGGAAGGGATATTTGGGCTATGAAGGTCCAAGTTATGAATTTAGATCTCCATGTTTGGAAGTTTTTGAGAAATTTAAATCCTCACTTTGAACCTACACCGTTATAATTCAAAGTTTAAATTCCCCTCATTTTTCCTAAGCGTACATGAGCTGAATTTTTCTTGCTACCACTTTTTAGGGATTTTACACCAATCTGATGGTTGTGGACTGATAAACACTTGGAAGTTTTATTTCTGGACTGTCCAGAAATAAAGAGTGTGACTCGTGCACTTCTGAGTTCAAATGCACGACTCGGAGGACGGTGTCTAACACAGCGCCGTGGCGGTTTAACCACGACATCCCTAGGATGACATCGACCTTCTGTCCCTCTAACACCCTGAGAGATGTAGGGTATACTCTACCCTCTAAGCACAATGGCGCTTTTGGAACCATCATGCTTGCTGAAATTTTCCCACCGGGTGAACAAATCAAGTATGGACTATCGGTGGGTAGTATTTGCAAGCTGTATTTAGCAATAAAGGCTTGGCTAATGAAGCTACGCGTGGCGCCTGAATCAAATAACACTATAGCGGGATGCTGGTGGAGTTGGAACATACCAGCAAGGATGGGCTCTCCCTCCGGCATGTCCTCTATGGCAAGTTGGTGGACGGTGCCGGGCCTAGGATTTGCCCGCCGCGCATTAGTGGGGTTCCGGGGCTGATTCCTTCCCGGAAGCTGTGGTGCAACTCCGCCGCCCTGCCTCTCAGGACAATTGTTGGCGAAGTGTCCTGGGCGACCACACTTGTAGCATGTGGCTGCTGCTTGACCGCTGCTTGGGGGACGAAAGCCCGGCATGCGCTGCTCAGGTGCATACGCACGCGGCATCGTCCACTGTTGCTGTTGTTGCTGCGGAGGTGGTACTGGCAGAGCCAGCCTCAATGCCGGTGGAGAATATGGCCGACTGCGAAATGGCATCGGCCTCTGTTGTGGCTGCCAGCATGGACCCGATGGTGGGCGATTCACCATCCGGTATTTTTGAGAAGGACCACCTCCTTCTCCGCTGCTTTGCAGCGCGCTTCGCTTCCTCTCTGGCGCCGCAAACTCCTTGCTGGAGTCCTCTTGAACAATCGCAGCATCAATAATGTCATTGAGGCTGCTGCGATTGAACATCATCAGCTTGTCCTTCAGGAGCGGGTTAAGCCCCTGGTAGAAATGATCCCGCCGCTTCTCGTCGGTATCGCTGTGATACGAAGCATAGAGCGCAAGATCATTGAATGCCCTGGAGTATTCCAGCATGTTCCGGCTTCCGTGCTGCAGGCGTAAGAACTCCTGTGTCTTCCTCTTCATGAGACCCGGCGGTATATGATAGGCCCAGAAGGCCGTCCAGAATTCTGTACAGGTCATTACTCGCTCGGTGGGCTGCGAAGCACAGTAGTTCGCCCACCAAGCGCTCGCGGATCCTTGAAGTTGTTGGACCGCGAACTGAGTCTTGCGCTGCTCACTCACTTGGAGCAGCCCGGACTTCATCTCCATCGTGCGGAGCCAGTTGTCCGCATCGAGTGGTTCATCCGCCCTTGAGAATACCGGGGGGTGAGTAGCCAGAAAATCGGAGTAGGAGCTTTGTTGGCGATCCTCACGATCTTTACGCCTCTCTGGTCAAGACGTATTTGCAATGAGAGTTTGCAGCAACTCTGTGTGTTGCTGATGAGATCCCGCCATCGCCGCCACGATGTCAGCCAAAGTAACCGTTGGCGGTGGCGGTGGCGGTTGTTGCTGTTGCTGTTGCTGCTGTTGTTGTCCGGAGGAATCCTCGGGAGGCTGTTGGGAGGTCTATCCCCCCTGACTGGAACCCCCAACGTCCGGGTTGGCACGAGTGCGAGTCATTCTGAAATTCAAAACAGCAGCGATCAGCACATGTCATACTTAAAATTCCATATAAAACAGTAGGTATTTGAAGTGATGCATGAATAATTTGCACAACATTCACATATATTGATAAAGCATAAACTTTATACAAGATACATTATTCCCGGGTCTCCGAGAAGTCGTGCTCATGTCGTCACTACCTATACATACACTACTGTCTACACGACATGTCACCGATTACAAAAGTTTTGGTTACATGACCCTTGCTGCCCTACTCGGCAATAGTAACCTTCTACTCGGAGTAAAATTCGACCTCCTGCAGGTCGTCCTCCTCCGCCACCTCTTCTGGTGGCTCCGGGTCCATGACCTCCTCTCCCAGTTCAGGTTCTCCCATTGCTGGAAGACCCAAAACCACAGGTACGGCACCCACCATTGGTATGCCCATTACCGGAGGTACGAGGTCCTGCAACGCGTGCACCTCGTCCATGGCCTGGTTGTAGTCCTCTTCCCAGCCTTGCACCTCCTCAATAGCGTCATCCCGCTCTTGAGTGAGGACCTCATTCTGCTGGGTCAAGGCTTGCACTTGTTGTTGCAAAGCCATGATGTCAACATTGCTTTTCCTCTTTGCCTTCATCAGACAATCCAACTGATTATGTTGTTCGTTCAGTCGCTTGATCGTCGGAAGTAGAACATTACGGAGTGCACTGTGAGCACTCTCGAAATGGTCTCCACGGCTTGTGCTCTCCTTGAGCTTCACGGCGAGACATTCCATATGAACAGCTTGGCTGTCCATCACGGCCTTTCCCGCCCTCAACTAGAGGCTGAGGTTCGCCTCCCCGGGGTTGTACCTTTGGCAATCCGGATCTGTTGCCTCTAGGTACCTTTCCCCCCACACATGATTACCCCATCCCTCCACCGGAACGAGCGCGTATGGAGTGCCCTCCATAGCCCTCACATGTAGTTGGCAGAAACGCGACATGGTGTCGCGGGCTGCCACTTGCCACATTTCTTCTGGCTGTCTACCTCTCACCGTGACGGTGAACGGCACCCAACCGGGTGGCGTAGGTCCTGCAGGAACTTCGACATGGATCGTCCACGTCTTGTTCCCCTCCTCGCCTTCTTCCTTGGCGAGGTACTGCGGCATCTCGACGTACCCGAAATATTGAAGCATTTGCTTCAACACTTCCGGATAACCGCTGCGGTGAGAACAGTGGGATACCACCCACCCGTTCTGCAATTGTTTATCTACTGTCATCTGTAGAAACATATTTGAGAAATGTCAAATATTTATTCAAACAGTAAACCATTGAGTTATAACATAAAACATGTCATTGAACTCATAAAACTTGGAAACATAGTTCAAACTTAAACAAATTTGACTGCTGATCTGCTGTCCACTATGACAGCCCTGACCAGTTTCCATTTCAACCTGATTTAGACCATGCTAAATGCAAAACAAATTCTGGAGCTCAACATCAAAGTTTAAGTTAACTTCAAAATCTTTCGAGAAAGTATTTGCTTGGCCTAAGATCTGTTCTGCAGAAAATTGGACAGCACCTCCCTGCTTGAGGTACCGATTTGATCCAAGAATTCCAGTTAATTCTTCACCAAATTTGACAAAACTTTCTTTTACAAAGTTGTCACCCATCTCATAAAATTTTCAGAACTACCTTATTTTCCATTATAGGATTTTTATGCAGGAAGTTATGCTAAGTTTACAGAGAGTTAGAGAGTATTTGCTCTGCCCTGTTTTCTGGACAGTTTCAACTCTACTGCATTTTTCGATTGGTTAAGGGATGTAACACCTCTGGGCATCAACAGAAAAGTTGTAATGATCTTCCAAAGCTTTCCAGAAAGTTATCATATGACCCTAACCTCGAAAGAGTTCAATCTCTAACCTCTGATTTACTTCAGCCTTATTTCAGCTGAAAACAGGGGACTCTGTCCTTAGTATCATATAAGTTGAAAACTTGTTAACTTTGAATGTCATGATTAAGGGAAGGAGTTACATCACATATTTGGTGCTCTAGATTGAAACTTTTCAGTTTTACAATGAAGTTGCTCATTTAGTGGGGTGTGACGTCGATGCATCACCAGTTCATGTTGGTACTACGTCCTCACAAAGAAAAACCTATACCGGGCTTAGCCGGCTTCGTTAGTTGAGTGGCACTAAACGTCTCTCGCACACGGATGCTACACGTCTACCGTTTTGCGGTTAGACTACCAGCAAATAACTCATACAATCGTCAGACTCGGCTGCACACCGAGCCCGGTATCCATACAGTTCATACACCCGGCCGTGATCACTCGCCCGGATGTTCTAAAGCCAAACATGCCTTGAGCTACGTGTTCACGTTACTGACCACGTGACGGGGTCTCCCAAATTGCCCAAAGCACGCCAGGGACAGAAGTTGCTCGAATACCCCCAAATGACATGAAGAGTCGTAGATGATATTAAAGCGGGTCGGCACCCGTGGGGCTCCACCGTTCAGCTTGTTCGCACTGGTGGACAGCGCTTACGTGCACCCCTGCAAGACATAAACGTCCCGAGATGCATGATTTTTCTGGCATAAACAAATAGGTTAGTATGCCACTTTCTATACACTAATAACATCCTTATATAGGCTACTAACTTGTTCCTTACCGAATTTTTGAAAACGATGACCTTTGTAGTGCGTTAAACTTCAAACGAGCTCTGATACCACGCTGACACGACCCCCAACGGCCTTGTCGAGCCAGGATCACGCTGAGGGGTGCTGCGTTGCGGATAACGCACATCAAAGATACAAAAGCGGAAGCAAAGTTTTATTACATAAACAGGTTTATCAACATTTGTACAACAAAATATGTTCAGTCTACACTCACGGGCGTAGACTACGCATCGAGTTCGCGTTCCGCCCGTGAACTTGTCCCCGCTAGCACGCACACACACTAACACGCCGGCGTGCACAACTCCCACTCGACGGGGTTCCCCTCCTGAGGTTCTGTCCCCTCCTCGGGAGTCCCTTCCTCATAGACCCCTGCAAAAGCTTCAAACACAAGCAGTGAGCATGATGACTCAGCAAGACTGACCCGTCTCTCCTATACATGAAACTTCTACATGTAGAGTATAGGGTACATGAGGTAAATAATTTGCAAAGGACTCGCCTAATTATTTGGACCTTACTTTCATGTTTTAGCAGCAGGTTGTGGAGAACCTTACGCTAAGGCACATGAGAGAGCCGCAATCAAACAAGAAACGCATTTCTCACATGTACTTTGCCCAAAGTTGAAATAAACTTTAATTATGTGGGACGCCCGCGGCCCGGGAATCGCAGTGGGTGGTGCCGTGCGATGCGGCACCCAACAGCATGCACGAAAAGACGATAAGAACATAACGGAACCATTTTGTTACTCAAGGTAATTTCTTTTACAACATAATGTACACACGCAGCGGAAATTTAAATTTGCTGGACAAACTACTCACTCTCGACCCTAACTATGCCGAAGAGAAGTCGTTCAGCCCGGGAACGCTTCCTACTAGCTTCACCAAAGAAAGGCAGCGGCTAGGTTTCCGATGAGTTGAACAAACTGTGAGGTTCATCGTCTCACCGAACAACCCTCTTCATAGCAGGCATCCTGCTACCTGCAAAAACAACTCAGAAGCAACCGTGAGCACTAAGGCTCAACAAGACTTACCCGTCACTCCTAAACATGCAACTCTACATGCAGAGGTAGTAAGAAAGTAGGCATAGGAATTTGCAAAATGCATCATGACTAAACTTGATCCTTATATTCAGATTCTTATAGCCTTCATTTTAGTGGTCCTCACGCCTCACAACATCGGAAGTCCACAATCAAACAAGAAACGCTTATCCCGATGTTGCTAGCCTAAGGTGGAAATGAAATTTAGTTGGCTCTATAACTACTTCAGTCAAGGTTCCAATACAGTGATTAATCCACAAACAGCAAGTTAAGAGACTTAGTTTCTCTTTTTACTAAGTCACGGCGCAGTGGGCAAGTATGCTCAATCCTCTTCCGCGAGCGACGGTGATTCGAATCAAAAACAACCCGGAATACACGACACATACACCCGCCTCGAAAGACTCTCTCAAGAGCTCTTTCTTACGTTGTATGCAGCAACCTTTCACACGACACCCCGACATAGAAAAACGCTTCGCGCAGAGCAGGATGGTCCTCTACGCGGACACGTCGAAGTTGCCCGCTAAAGGATTTACACCTCCCGCCTTCTCAACGCCATTCCCACGCGAAGGATGAGTTTCTATATCACGGTCCATCGTGTTACATCAGTTTCATGGGTCCCATACCCCACTATATATCCGGTACAGCTCAATCTTGTCCAGCAGGGCCGCATACATACGGTCCTTAACCGACACGGACGGGGCTACAACCAACCTCCACATTTGCCTTACCATCCTGGTCCAGGCCAAATGTGGTCTCAAGCATTGTCACACCCATCGCAGGTCGAGACCAACCTTGAGCGCTCCATCCTACAGGAACATCCCCGTCCCCATCTCATATTCATGAGGGTGCTCTTATCATTTATCTCTCGCGAGTAACTCCATCACTCGAACTTTCTCGCGAGTAGCTTTTTACTACTCGACTTCTACCGAGCTAGCTACAACATTAGCCTAGCATCTACAACGAGGCAAAGCCTACACTAAACCTTCTAATGAGGGATGTAATAGGCATGCAAGTGGGTTTCAATCATCCTAGACATAATGCACTCAAGTCTAATAAACATGATGTGAAGTAAAGCAAAATTTGAAACGGTAACTATATGCAAACCGGGGCTTGCCTTGCTCAACGGTTTTGTTAGAAGCTAGAAGTTAGTCTTCCTCCGGAGAATCCGCCAAACTCGTCACGAGATGGAGATCCTCGCTGCAGAGTCGAGTCCTCGTTGAACGGCGACGTCACGTGCTATTAAGAAAATTTATGCACATGTATTCAAAATCAATTTAGAAAATGATTCAAATCTGTTGTACAGTTAACTCACACATAAGAGAGGTAAACAACAGCAAGGTTTCTGTTGTTGGATCTAAACCTTAGAGAAGATGAAAGCTAGGGTGAAAAGGAGATACTAATAATCACCATGTGATTAAGTCCATTATATGAACACTTAAACCTAAAAGATGGTAGCTCAAGTTCCAGAGGTCCAATGAAGCTGAGAATTTAACCACAGCCTCTATGGAAGATATTTAGGCAGTGTGCAAAGATTGAGCTCATGAAATGGCTCAAGGTGATCACAATAATTCCTTATGTGATTTTCACTAATCTGCCCTTACCCCCTAGGTATTAAGCTTTCCTATGCTGCAACGTAGACTTTTTGTGAATTACAAAATGTCCTGAGTCCATAGGAATTGGTTTTACCATTTTTGAAGTTTCCTACATGGAGATATGGATTTTTCAAAGAATGGTGAAAAGCTGAAATTGTCTCTGTTTATTTTCCTATTTTTCAGAGACATAAGGAATGAACACATTATTTGACCAAGCAAATTAGGTCCAATGCCTCTGAAATTTTTACTGGAGTTCAAGGAATTTTGTAAGAATGTCCTGTCAAAATTTGGGAATTTTCCAATAAACAGAACTCCTGTTAAAATTCAGAAAAAAAAATTTTTAAATGAATTAATGAGCCAAATTCAGGGATTTTCATAAACATTGGTCTGCACCCCTGGATAGTAATCTTTGAGAGGAATCCAACAAAATTTGTTTCACAATTTTTGGACATTCCTACACAAAGTTATGGCTCTCCAAAGTTTGAACTAGAGTGGGAAAATCTGGAAATTGTTTAAATGCTGACAGTGGGTCCCACCTGTCAGCCTTCTCCTTCAACCTCGCGCCAGAGGCCCGAGCGGCGGCGTCCTCCGGCGAGGTTCGCCGGAACCCAGTTTCCAGTCGCCTCCCAACCTCAAGTCCGCCGCCCCCCCACAACTTTCGGTGCTGAACTCAGTTAGAAGGTCGTCGCCGGCCGAGGATCGCCGGAAACTAGCCCGCACCGATCACAGAGAAGGTTAGAACTCCGGCGAGGTCGGTTTCCGTCGTTCCTTCACCAAATGACCATCTCTCGGGCTCTACAGCATCAGGGGGACTAGTAGAGGCTGGACAGGGACTCTAACACCGGTGAAACGGCCGGCAACCTAGGGTTCCACGGAGACCCGAGGCGTTCTTCCATGGCGGCCCGAAAAACCGCAAGAACTCAGTCGTTTCTGGATCGTTTAGCCCGATTATTGGTCGAGAGGGAGCGCTAGGATGTGAGGAAGATGTTTGCAAGCTCGCTAAGGCAGTAGTTACCCGAGCAACTCAAATTCCGGGGTAGACCGAGTTCTACCCGGATACACCACGTTTCAGGAGAACTGGAAATTCTCCTCACTCGGCTGATGGATCGTTGTACGGTTTGCAGCTACACGAGCTAGGGAAAATGACACACCTTTCTTGTGTAGAGGGGGAACGGTGAAATGGTCTGTAGCTCGGTGTCCACGGTGAGCCAGTCGGAGTTCCGCCGTGAGCTTCGGTTCTTGGCGCCAAATCTCCAACTCACGCTGAATCGCAGCTCCCAACTCCGAGGTGCGCCGGTGAGCAACTTGTGCACGCCCTTGCGCGCCTTTTCTGTGTTGGAAGCTTCAGCTGGGGAGGTGCGGTGGCGGCTGACGATCGGGAGATCGAGAGCGGCCGAGCTGTTGTGACCGTGGCCAAACTACCGAGGCGAGAGGGAAGAGGAGTAAGCGAACTCCTTCGGTGCGCACGTGGTGGAGTCGATCAGGTCGAGCGAGAGCGGCAAGCAGGAGCTGGCGCTGGGGAGTGGCGGTAACGCCGGGCGCCGGCGCGCTGTCGGGCGCGCGCTCGTCCGAGGGGAAAAACAGAGGCGGTGCCCTGTGTTGAGAGGCTGACCGGTGGGGTCCACATCTCCCACAATTTTTTTCCCTCACTGTGCTTTAAGATTCCCACCTAAACATTGTCCGAATCTCCCCAAATTTGGAGGAGAGGTCAAACATGATGTGAAAAATTTGAATATGAAACCTGATTTCAAAATTGAGCACAGTTGGCTCAGTTTCCAAATTCAAATTTGAATTGGAATGTGCTCACAAATATTCCTCCAAATAATTGGTAGATGAGCTCCAAAATTCTCCAAATTTGAAACTTAGGCTCTTGATATATGAGAGATGCATCTATGATCTCCCATATAGGCCCTTCGACAATCTGAATAGAAATCCTTTCAAAAGATTCAAATTGCGTTTAAATTTCCCCACTCTACTCATAGAGAAGGTGCACATGAGTTAGAGTTTTTGGGAGTCTAATTCTTTCCCCTAGGTGAACATGTGTTGAGCAAGGGCTAGAGGAAATTTTTAACTCCCTCACATGTCCATTTGTGTGTTCATCATTTCATGTGACACAATTATAGCCTTTTGTTGCCTTAACTTTGTTTTATGAGCTGACATCAACTTTACAAAAGTTAGGGCTGTTACATTCCTCCCCCCTTAAAAGAATCTCGTCCCGAGATTACAACAACAAAGACGAAGGGAGAATGACTACTGGACATATGGTACAAACAAGTCTGGAAAATTTAAACGGAGAAATTCCTCGCTTTCCCACGTAGCTTCCTCAGCGGTGTGGTTGCTCCACAAGACTTTGTAAAATCGCAATGTCCGATTTCTTGTGGCGCGAGTCTTCTCGTCAATAATCTGTATCGGATACTCAGAATAAGTGAGATCCGGTTGAAGATCCTCAATGTTCTCCATATGAACTGCGGTTGGGTACTTAAGACATTTCCACAGCTGAGAGACGTGGAAAACATTGTGAATACCCGAAAGTGACGTCGGTAACTCCAGACGATAGGCCACGGGTCCGCATATCTCAGTGACAGCAAACGGCCCGATGAATCGCGGAGCAAGCTTTCCCTTCACTCCGAAACGATGAACTCCTTTTATCGGAGAGACACGAAGATAAACGTGGTCCCCGATGTCAAAGTGAAGAGGTCGACGTCTTTTGTCTGCATAACTCTTCTGCCGAGATTGAGCAGCCTTTAAGTTGGCTTGAATCACTCGCACTCGTTCCTCGGCTTCATTCACAAGATCAATCCCGTAGACTACTCTCTCGCCGGACTCACACCAATTCAGTGGTGTGCGGCACTTCCGGCCATAAAGAGCTTCATACGGGGCCATCTTGATGCTGGATTGATAACCGTTATTATATGAGAATTCTGCTAACGGTAGATGGTCATCCCAATTCTTTCCATGATTGATGACACATGCCCGTAGCATATCCTCCAGAATCTGATTGACTCTCTCCGTTTGACCATCAGTTTGCGGATGATACGCTGAACTCCGAATTAATTTGGTTCCCAAGGAAGCATGCAGTTGCTCCCAAAATCTGGATACGAACAACGCACCTCGGTCAGACACGATTGTGCGGGGAACCCCGTGTAAACACACGATTCTCGAGATGAACAGCTCCGCATACTTCTTTGCCACATATTTAGTATGGACTGGAATAAAATGTGCTGTCTTGGTCAAACGATCGACGATTACCCAAATAGAATCATGCTTGTTGCTGGTCATGGGTAAACCGACGATGAAGTCCATACTTATGTCTTCCCACTTCCATGCTGGAACCTTCAGTGGTTGAAGTGGTCCGGCTTTCCTCATATGGTCGGCTTTAACCCGCCGACACGTATCACACTCGGATACGTACTTCGCAATCTCTCTTTTCATCCGTGTCCACCAGAACTTAGATTTCAAGTCCTGGTACATTTTATTGCTTCCCGGATGAATGGAGTACTTGGATAAATGTGCTTCATCCAATATCTTCCTCCGCAATTTCATGTTTCGGGGTACAACTATACGGTTGTTAAACCATAGAGTACCCTCTTCATCCTTGCGGAACATCTTCAATTCACCGCTGTCCACTCTCCTCCGGATATGAGACATACCTCTGTCTCTCTTCTGAGCCTCTACAATCTCATCTCGGATTGTATGAATAAGAGCGAGGTTGAACAGTGACCCATAGGGAACTAAGCGCAGGCTTGGTTCTCCTTCTTCATGTGCAGCCATGGCTAAATGGTGAACGTGAGCTTTCCGACTAAGTGCGTCGGCAACCACATTCGCTTTACCCGGATGGTAATGAATTTCAAGTTCATAATCCTTGATCAATTCGAGCCATCTTCGCTGCCTCATATTCAGTTCCTTCTGTGTGAAGATGTACTTCAAGCTTTTGGGTCAGTGTAGAGATGTACTAGATTGTCTAGTAGATAATGTCTGCACATTTTCAATGCTAAGACCACTGCAGCTAGTTCAAGGTCGTGCGTCGGGTAATTCTGCTCATGACCCCTGAGTTGTCGGGATCCATACGCGACCACACGTCCTTCTTGCATCAACACACAACCCAAACCGATGCCGGATGCATCACAATAAACATCAAACGGCTTCGTAGTGTCCGGCTGGGCCAAAACTGGAGCTGTAGTGAGATACTTCACTAAAGTTTGAAAAGCTTGTTCGCATGAATTGCTCCAATCATACTTGGTGCTTTTCTTCAACAGCTCCGTCATAGGTTTAGCGACTTTGGAGAAGTTTGGAATGAATCTCCGGTAATAGCCCGCTAAACCTAGGAAACTCCTCACTTCATGAACAGATGTTGGAGATTTCCAATTCAGCACTTGCTCGATTTTACTTGGGTCCACAGCGATGCCTTCTACTGAAATAATATGCCCAAGAAACGGCACTTTGCTGATCCAAAACTCACATTTACTGAACTTTGCATATAGCCTGTGATCCCTCAAGCGTTGGAGTACAATACGCAAATGTTCAGCATGTTCTTCTTCTGACTTTGAATAGACCAAAATATCGTCGATGAAAACCACGACGAACTTGTCTAACTCTGGCATGAACACAGAGTTCATGAGATACATAAAATGAGCCGGAGCATTGGTCAATCCAAAGGACATGACAAGATATTCATAAAGACCATATCTTGTTGAGAACGCCGTCTTAGGTACATCTTCTGCCCGGATCTTTATCTGGTGATACCCGGACCGAAGATCCATCTTGGAAAATACCTTAGCACCCACTAGTTGATCGAACAAAATGTCAATGCGTGGTAGTGGATACTTATTCTTGATAGTGACAGCATTCAGTGGACGATAATCTACGCATAGTCTCAAAGTCTCGTCCTTCTTCTTCACGAAGAGTGCGGAACAGCCCCAAGGTGATGAACTTGGGCGTATAAAACCTTTGTCCATGAGGTCATTAAGCTGCTCCTTCAATTCTGCTAGCTCCTTCGGTGCCATTTTATATGGTCGCCGAGAAATAGGTGTTGTTCCCGGTGCTAGTTCAATCCTGAACTCTACATCACGTTCGGGTGGCATGCCCGGCAAGTCTTCGGGAAACACATCTGGATATTCACATACCACTGGAATATCCTCAATTTTAGGAGCTTCAATCTGATGCACTGCCGCAACTTGTTGTGATGGATCCACAAGATTCAATGTGTTGCAACCGTGTATTGGGGAATTCAGTTGGACAGTTCGAGAGCTGATGTCAAAGATAGCTCCATAATGTGTCAACCATGACATCCCCAAGATAATATCAATCCTTTGGCCTTTAAGTATGATAAGGCTCGCAGGATAGATGTTTCCACCCAAACATAACGGTGCCCGAGAGACCATCTCATCTGTTGATATCTTGCCTCCGGGTGAGCTGATATGAAATGAATGCTTAACTGTGCTAAATGGAAGATTATTCTTCAGCACATAGTCTCTGCTAATAAAATTGTGGGTGGCTCCGGAATCAAATAACACGAAAATGGGCTGTTCATGTAAAGTGAACATGCCCGCCAAAACTGGTTCGCCTTTAGCAATATCCTCAATAGCAGTGTAATTAACCCTGCCAGCTTTTGAACGATTCTTCTGTGAAGGTTCACGATGCTGATCTGAGCATGGACGAGGCAACACACGAGTGTGACTCTGCTCAGCACCACAACGGTTTCGTGTTGTAGAAATCTTCAGCTCTCTACTAACACGAGGTGGAGATAATTCGTGCGTAGCTGGTTGTGGTAGGGTTGCACGAATAATTTCTGTCCGCTGTTGTTGAGGTGGAGGCTCATATGTGATCAACTCCAGCCGTGGTTGTGAGAGTTGCAACACTGGCTGAATTTGTTGCCTAACTGGCGAGTAATATCGCACTCGATAGTTCGGACGAACCTCAATATCGCTGTCTGGCGGTATACTTCTTTTCAGCTCCGCTTCACAACGAAGATGCATGTCTTCCTTAATGATAGCGGCATTTACCAACTCATTGTAAATACCGTTATTGAACAAGGTCACTTGTTCCTTAAGTTCGACATTCAAACCTCGGAAGAAATACTCGCACTTCAACGCTTCCGAGTCAACCATATGAGTTGCGTATTGCATCAAGTCTTCAAACTCCTTGAAGTACTCGTACGCACTCCTTTCTCCTTGCTTTAACTCCAGAAAGTCTTGATACTTTGTTCGAAGAATTCCTGAACAAACGTGACGTGCCCGGAAAACATTCCGGAATTCATCCCACGTCACTCGATGACCTTCTGGAAGAGTAGCGATGTACTCCGCCCACCAAGCTCCAGCAGCTCCGTGGAGTTGTTGAGCGGCAAATAGAGTCTTCTGATATTCATTGCACTCAAGCGTATCGAACTTGGCTTCAATACATTGGAGCCAATGAGCCGACTCCAACGGTTCTTTCGCTTCCGAGAAAACCGGTGGTTGTCTTGCTAGAAAATCCAGATAAGTGCTTGGCGGAGGATTTTGCTGTAGTGTCTCCTGTCGTATGCTTTGTCGCGCCAACAGATCCAGAGACTCAGCCATCTTTGCCAAGATTTCCGCCAATCCGGTTGATGACGTCGGCACTTCTTGTCGTGGCTTATTACTTTCGCCGTGACTCGACTCACCAACCTCACTCCTGGAATGAGCACGATCCATGCTGCAAGAATGAGCAATTTACGGTTAAAATTCAAAGTTCAAACTCAACTTGAATTCCAAAAACATTAACCGTCAAAGCATCACTTCAATAATGCAGCACACATAATCTAACCAGGGTTCCGACAATTCTGGAATCTATCAAACGTGAGAAAGTTTGTCCAAACCCTTAATCCCAACAGTAGGACAACTGAAAAATAACTCGAGAACATGTTATGGAGCTTAGAGAAGTCTAAGACATCCCTGTCCACAACAAGTCTCAAGCTAAATGACAATAAGTACTACTCTGTTCAGAATGACCAATAGGTCTTAATCCCAGAATTTGAATACGACAATGGCAATTTCATGTCTCAAGTTGAATATCAAAGTTATAGTTAACTTTAATATCTTTCCAACGAGTATTCATTTGCCTTCATATATGTTCTGGATCAAAGATTGTGATATTTCAAAGTTAACAGAAATCTGGAACAATTTTGACAGCACTTCCTTTGAAAGTGGCTGTTTTGTCCGCAAGATTTCATCACTTTAAACTCCAAATCTGGAGACTTTGAACTATGAAGTCATAGCATATATCACAAGCTTTCCAACGGTGTATTACTTGACCCTTAGAAGATTTTCTACAGAAAGTTATGGTCGAAATACAGAAATTTCCAGAGAGCAATTTGTGCCTGCCCTGGTTTTGGACAGTTCACACTCATCTGAGAATTTTATCCATTTGGAGGGTGATTCTGGTCTGGAGTTCTAATGAAGAGTTGTAGAATACTTCAATAGCTTTCCATAAATGTATCACTCACCTCCATTGGTTCAACCAAACAAAAGTTACGTCCTGTTTAACTTCAGAAAAAAAATTTTGCTGAAAACAGGGGAGGTTATTCCTAAGTCTTTGTAAATGAATCTATACCCCCAATTGACTCTTAGTTCAATATAGGAGTTCATTAACCCCTAATAGAATCCTAGACTCCAAATTTACTCTTTTTATTTTCAAACCTTCTTTTTCTTGCAGTTCAAAACACATCACGGTACTACGTTGCCTCACCAAATTAAAATCCTATCCGGCTTTATACCGGCTTATACGTCTCAAGTGGTGGCACTAAAACGATCACTCACAAATGTTTTCTACACGACATGTTCTAACGTGGTTAAGGTACCTGCAGAAAATCACTCAATAATGATGCACACATTGGTTTATCATTTCAGGCAGGTCCATATCATAGTAAAAACATACGCCCCGTATCATTGCCATACGGGCCGTCCTTGAGTCAAGCCACGTCTCAAGGTACATGATCGGGTTATTCACCACCCGACGGGGGCTCCACACCTTTGCAATAAAGCACACCGGTGGAACAGCGCTTTCGTAAGCCTCATAGGACATGAAGAGTCCTAGAGAACATACTTCGTGTTACAAACCACATGATGGGGTCTCCTCCTCCTGCCCCTGGGTTTGCGCACTGGAGGCTAGTGCTATTCATATGTCTCTAAGACATGAAGAGTCTTAGAAAACATATTCACTTCCCGTCCATTGCTGAACGGAACACCCCACACTACTTTCCTCGTATGGGTGAGCTAACCGAAATTGATCCGCTTTCGGTGGCGTTCCTTACCATTCTTACCTCCACGTAGGTGCGTCGTTACGGAATTTAAATACTGAAGAGTAACACACTGTTAGCTTGCCACCTTAAGTAACTATGCTAATAGTACTCCTTATGTGGGCATACTATACGTTCCTCACTCGTATACTCCTAAGTTTTCAAAAATAGACCCTTTTCATGCGTGCTATTCCCAATGCGGCTCTGATACCACGCCTGTGGGACGCCCGCGGCCCGGGAATCGCAGTGGGTGGTGCCGTGCGATGCGGCACCCAACAGCATGCACGAAAAGATGATAAGAACATAACGGAACCATTTTGTTACTCAAGGTAATTTCTTTTACAACATAATGTACACACGCAGCGGAAATTTAAATTTGCTGGACAAACTACTCACTCTCGACCCTAACTACGCCGAAGAGAAGTCGTTCAGCCCGGGAACGCTTCCTACTAGCTTCACCAAAGAAAGGCAGCGGCTAGGTTTCCGATGAGTTGAACAAACCGTGAGGTTCATCGTCTCACCGAACAACCATCTTCATAGCAGGCATCCTGCTACCTGCAAAAACAACTCAGAAGCAACCGTGAGCACTAAGGCTCAACAAGACTTACCCGTCACTCCTAAACATGCAACTCTACATGCAGAGGTAGTAAGAAAGTAGGCATAGGAATTTGCAAAATGCATCATGACTAAACTTGATCCTTATATTCAGATTCTTATAGCCTTCATTTTAGTGGTCCTCACGCCTCACAACATCGGAAGTCCACAATCAAACAAGAAACGCTTATCCCGATGTTGCTAGCCTAAGGTGGAAATGAAATTTAGTTGGCTCTATAACTACTTCAGTCAAGGTTCCAATACAGTGATTAATCCACAAACAGCAAGTTAAGAGACTTAGTTTCTCTTTTTACTAAGTCACGGCGCAGTGGGCAAGTATGCTCAATCCTCATCCGCGAGCGACGGTGATTCGAATCAATAACAACCCGGAATACACGACACATACACCCGCCTCGAAAGACTCTCTCAAGAGCTCTTTCTTACGTTGTATGCAGCAACCTTTCACACGACACCCCGACATAGAAAAACGCTTCGCGCCGAGCAGGATGGTCCTCTACGCGGACACGTCGAAGTTGCCCGCTAAAGGATTTACACCTCCCGCCTTCTCAACGCCATTCCCACGCGAAGGATGAGTTTCTATATCACGGTCCATCGTGTTACATCAGTTTCATGGGTCCCATACCCCACTATATATCCGGTACAGCTCAATCTTGTCCAGCAGGGCCGCATACATACGGTCCTTAACCGACACGGACGGGGCTACAACCAACCTCCACATTTGTCTTACCATCCCGGTCCAGGCCAAATGTGGTCTCAAGCATTGTCACACCCATCGCAGGTCGAGACCAACCTTGAGCGCTCCATCCTACAGGAACATCCCCGTCCCCATCTCATATTCATGAGGGTGCTCTTATCATTTATCTCTCGCGAGTATCTCCATTACTCGAACTTTCTCGCGATTAGCTTTTTACTACTCGACTTCTACCGAGCTAGCTACAACATTAGCCTAGCATCTACAACGAGGCAAAGCCTACACTAAACCTTCTAATGAGGGATGTAATAGGCATGCAAGTGGGTTTCAATCATCCTAGACATAATGCACTCAAGTCTAATAAACATGATGTGAAGTAAAGCAAAATTTGAAACGGTAACTATATGCAAACCGGGGCTTGCCTTGCTCAATGGTTTTGTTAGAAGCTAGAAGTTAGTCTTCCTCCGGAGAATCCGCCAAACTCGTCACGAGATGGAGATCCTCGCTGCAGAGTCGAGTCCTCGTTGAATGGCGACGTCACGTGCTATTAAGATGATTTATGCACATGTATTCAAAATCAATTTAGAAAATGATTCAAATCTGTTGTACAGTTAACTCACACATAAGAGAGGTAAACAACAGCAAGGTTTCTGTTGTTGGATCTAAACCTTAGAGAAGATGAAAGCTAGGGTGAAAAGGAGATACTAATAATCACCATGTGATTAAGTCCATTATATGAACACTTAAACCTAAAAGATGGTAGCTCAAGTTCCAGAGGTCCAATGAAGCTGAGAATTTAACCACAGCCTCTATGGAAGATATTTAGGCAGTGTGCAAAGATTGAGCTCATGAAATGGCTCAAGGTGATCACAATAATTCCTTATGTGATTTTCACTAATCTGCCTTTACCCCCTAGGTATTAAGCTTTCCTATGCTGCAACGTAGACTTTTTGTGAATTACAAAATGTCCTGAGTCCATAGGAATTGGTTTTACCATTTTTGAAGTTTCCTACATGGAGATATGGATTTTTCAAAGAATGGTGAAAAGCTGAAATTGTCTCTGTTTATTTTCCTATTTTTCAGAGACATAAGGAATGAACACATTATTTGACCAAGCAAATTAGGTCCAATGCCTCTGAAATTTTTACTGGAGTTCAAGGAATTTTGTAAGAATGTCCTGTCAAAATTTGGGAATTTTCCAATAAACAGAACTCCTGTAAAAATTCAGAAAAGATTTTTGTTAAATGAATTAATGAGCCAAATTCAGGGATTTTCATAAACATTGGTCTGCACCCCTGGATAGTACTCTTTGAGAGGAATCCAACAAAATTTGTTTCACAATTTTTGGACATTCCTACACAAAGTTATGGCTCTTCAAAGATTGAACTAGAGTGGGAAAATCTGGAAATTGTTTAAATGCTGACAGTGGGTCCCACCTGTCAGCCTTCTCCTTCAACCTCGCGCCAGAGGCCCGAGCGGCGGCGTCCTCCGGCGAGGTTCGCCGGAACCCAGTTTCCAGTCGCCTCCCAACCTCAAGTCCGCCGCCCCCCACAACTTTCGGTGCTGAACTCAGTTAGAAGGTCGTCGCCGGCCGAGGATCGCCGGAAACTAGCCCGCACCGATCACAGAGAAGGTTAGAACTCCGGCGAGGTCGGTTTCCGTCGTTCCTTCACCAAATGACCATCTCTCGGGCTCTACAGCATCAGGGGGACTAGTAGAGGCTGGACAGGGACTCTAACACCGGTGAAACGGCTGGCAACCTAGGGTTCCACGGAGACCCGAGGCGTTCTTCCATGGCGGCCCGAAAAACCGCAAGAACTCAGTCGTTTCTGGATCGTTTAGCCTGATTCTTGGTCGAGAGGGAGCGCTAGGATGTGAGGAAGATGTTTGCAAGCTCGCTAAGGCAGTAGTTACCCGAGCAACTCAAATTCCGGGGTAGACCGAGTTCTACCCGGATACACCACGTTTCGGGAGAACTGGAAATTCTCCTCACTCGGCTGATGGATCGTTGTACGGTTTGCAGCTACGCGAGCTAGGGAAAATGACACACCTTTCTTGTGTAGAGGGGGAACGGTGAAATGGTCTGTAGCTCGGTGTCCACGGTGAGCCAGTCGGAGTTCCGCCGTGAGCTTCGGTTCTTGGCGCCAAATCTCCAACTCACGCCGAATCGCAGCTCCCAACTCCGAGGTGCGCCGGTGAGAAACTTGTGCATGCCCTTGCGCGCCTTTTCTGTGTTGGAAGCTTCAGCTGGGGAGGTGCGGTGGCGGCTGACGATCGGGAGATCGAGAGCGGCCGAGCTGTTGTGACCGTGGCCAAACTACCGAGGCGAGAGGGAAGAGGAGTAAGCGAACTCCTTCGGTGCGCCCGCGGTGGAGTCGATCAGGTCGAGCGAGAGCGGCAAGCAGGAGCTGGCGCTGGGGAGTGGCGGTAACGCCGGGCGCCGGCGCGCTGTCGGGCGCGCGCTCGTCCGAGGGGAAAAACAGAGGCGGTGCCCTGTGTTGAGAGGCTGACCGGTGGGGTCCACATCTCCCACAATTTTTTTCCCTCACTGTGCTTTAAGATTCCCACCTAAACATTGTCCAAATCTCCCCAAATTTGGAGGAGAGGTCAAACATGATGTGAAAAATTTGAATATGAAACCTGATTTCAAAATTGAGCACAGTTGGCTCAGTTTCCAAATTCAAATTTGAATTGGAATGTGCTCACAAATATTCCTCCAAATAATTGGTAGATGAGCTCCAAAATTCTCCAAATTTGAAACTTAGGCTCTTGATATATGAGAGATGCATCTATTATCTCCCATATAGGCCCTTCGACAATCTGAATAGAAATCCTTTCAAAAGATTCAAATTGCGTTTAAATTTCCCCACTCTACTCATAGAGAAGGTGCACATGAGTTAGAGTTTTTGGGAGTCTAATTCTTTCCCCTAGGTGAACATGTGTTGAGCAAGGGCAAGAGGAAATTTTTAACTCCCTCACATGTCCATTTGTGTGTTCATCATTTCATGTGACACAATTATAGCCTTTTGTTGCCTTAACTTTGTTTTATGAGCTGACATCAACTTTACAAAAGTTAGGGCTGTTACAAATTACCTCTAAGCTACAACAAGACATTAACAAGCAAAGTATAACTTTCAAATCAGCAAACTTTTAACATGTATTTAGCCTGTTCTTTCTACGTCACGGTACATTGAACAAGTGGTACTCACTGACCGTGAGGGACGGCGATTATAATTGATTTACACCTGCAGGGTTACCGAATAACCCATCAAGTACGCCCGTACTCGATGTTGCCTACAGCAACCATCACGGACATCGTACGCAACCACCTTTCACCCGTCAGCCAAATGTTGAACCGGACCAATCGTCCTGAGCAAGAGGTCTCTGCGCGCGCATCCACAGTGCCGCCAGCCGATTTACACCTCGAGCTCTCAACGCTATGCCTCAACATCCAGCTACCCGAGTTACATCGGTTTCCCGGTTCCCATAAAGACGGTAGGTCTTCGGTACAGTTCTAGCTTGTTCAACAGGCCTGCACACGGCTCTGTCCTCAATCGACACAAGCGGAGCTATAGCACCTTGGCCCCAAAGTTCTGCTGCCCTTACTCTCAGCTCGGTCTCATTTTTCTTGTCATGTGTTTCATTTGCTATCTTTACCCGAGTCGAGTGCTTCTAGCCTATCCTTGCGAGTAGTTCCAACTACTCGACTTGTACCGAATCCTACACCGTCTTAGCATTGCAGTAGCTAACGAGGTTTTCAAACCTAATCCCAACCCAGGGTTTTCTTGGCTATGCATTTGGGTTTCAAACAAGACTCTAACACAAGGATTTATTGAGTCCTCAAAGTAAGTTCTCAAAACAGTAAAACTTTGTAAAAAGGTTAATGCAAACCAGAGCTTGCCTTGCTGCTCTTGGTCGTAGGCTAGCTGTTCTTCCGGAGTGACGAAATCTAAGACTTCAGGTTCCTCCTCAACCTTAGCGACTACATGAGAGAACATATACATGTATCAATTTGAATGCATTTAAAGTGAAGTTTAAACTTGTGAGGACTATAAGTCTTACTAGACTGACCCAATGACTCTGAAAATTTTTACTGTGGTTTGGATACAACCTAAACAGAGACTTGGCCAAATTTCATTTGCAGCAAAGCTCATTTGAGCCCTCCACAAATAATTATGTACTTGACCTCAATTGGAGCTCTAAGGGTGTTCTAGGGATTTTCATGGAGCAAGCCATGACTTTATGAAAACTAGGTTTTCAGAGGGTTCGAATAGAGTTGGTCTCACTTAATTTGATGGTTCCTAGCTAAAGATATGAGCTAAACAATTTCAGAGAAATTCTAAAAATGTTTCTGGACATTTTCTATTTTCTCTGGAACAGTTTTGTTAATCACACCATTAGGTGGATCAAATGAGCTCAAATGGATCAGAAATTTGTATGGTAGCTCAGGGATATTTTGGTGAACATCCCAGCAAAATTTCAGTATTTTCCTCCAAAGGGTTCTCCAATTAAAATTTTAAACATTTTAAACTTTGAAGAATTAATTCTGGAGAACTAAGGATTTTCATGAAGTGAAACTTGATTTGTTGGAAAGTACTCACAGAGCTGAATCCAACAAAATTTGGTTCCCTTGATTGGGAGTTTTCTAGCCAAAGTTATGTGGGTTTGAAGTTTGAACTAGAACTGAAAATCGAAGAAAAGTTTAAACTTCTGCCGGTGGGTCCCGCACACAGTGCTTCGTCTTCCTCGTCGTGCCAAATACCCGGCGGCGGCGGTCTCCGGCGAGACTCGCCAGAACTGAGTTTCCGGCCATCTCACGGGCCGAAACTCGCCGCCTCCCCCTTTTCCAACCTCCTGAACTCAGCTGTGGGCTTGCCGGCAACTGGCTATGGCCGGAAACCTGCTCGCACCGGCAACAGCACACGCTAGGGTTTCGGCGAGGTCGGTTTCGCACCACAGTGCACCAAATTGATCGGAAATTGCTCGGAGAGCATCAGTGCAGCACGAGGAACATGAACCAAGGTCTTGTGGAAGCTAGAAACGCCTGCAACCATACCCTCGACGGTGAGCCGAGGTACTTTGCAACGGTGGCGAGGAAAACAGCCATATCACGGCCGATCCTCAACGGTTCTCCTTGCTTCTTTCTCGAGCATGTGTGCTAGAATGTATAGAACCTACTGGACAACCGGCTTGACCAACAAGAGTGTGGGAAGTCTGAATTTCAATCGGAGGTGAGCTCAGCTCATATGAACTGGCTTTCGGTAAACTTGGAAATTCTCAACCGATGGTTGATCATATGCCAAACGGCTTTTGACTACACCATCTACATGCAGTGCCGCACCATTCTTGTGTAGAGAAGTGGACGCGACGACGGCCGTGCCGAGCTTTCCTCGAAATCCCTGAATGGCGGCAACGTTCAGTTCGCCGGGAAAACGCTCGGCTGAGCTCCAGGGCGCCCGATCACTGGACAACACGACGCCGAGGATGTTGCTCACAAGCTCACAAGCGATCGGCCTGCTCATGAGCGGAACCGAGAGAGCGGCTGGTTTTCGGTGGAGCTAGGTGTGAGGAAGAGTGAACTCACCATGGACTCGGGTGGTAAGCAAAAAGGAGCACGTCGGGGAGGGATAACCAGCCGGGCAGCTGGTCTACCGCGCGGGGAAACACAGCAGGAGCTGGCGCCGGTCAGTTTCTCGCTGGCGCGCTCGGCTGCAACCCGAGAACCGAGCACTCTGTAATTCAGTCGGTTGATTTTGCTGGTTAGGCTGACATGTGGGTCCCACTCCGGTTTTAACCTCTGAAATTGAATTTTCCCCACTGCTATAAACAGTAGAGACCCAAATAACCCAGTTCATTTCAATTATCTACCCTCTGGCCATTTGAATTGGATAGAATTCAAATTGGGGAGTGTCTCAATATATTTTCAGCACATATGCAGTTTGAAATTCAAATGGAGTTTGAATTTGTTAGACTTAGCTCATGTCAAGATCAACTCCAAATGGAGTGAAAATTGGTGTGTGAGCTCCGAAAATGTGCTGAGTGTGAATATAGATCCCACTTTTGAAACCATGGGATAAAAGTAGTTTGAATTTAAATTTCATTTCAAACTAGCCTCTTTCTAGTTACACCCAAAAATACCTCAAAAAGGTTTTGGATTTGGGTGAATTTTGGCATGAGCATTGCTAGCAAGGTGTTGGAGTTTTTCATATGCTCAGCCCCTAGATGATGCATGTGGGAAATGCCACTTTTGCATTTTGTGAGTTTATTCTCTAATGAGCATGTTGATGGTGTTTACTTGCTCTTCAAATGTATTCACAAAGTTTCTTCGAATGAAGTGTGTGTGTGGTGATGAACACTTTGAATATGTGCCAAAAACTCAGGCCCTTACATAGAGGGTGCATACTTGCTATATGGGACCCAGGAAACCGATGCACCTCATGAGATCCACAGAAACTATTCCGATTGGCTTAGGCTTTTGGCATCAGAACAGCAGTTGGTAACTCGCTTAAGAACATATCACTGCGGGTATGTACCTTGAGGGATCTTGCTGTTCGGGTTGATGGGACCGCGTCTGATGTGGGTAAACATGGGAAAGGTGTCTGCGTATGACATCGGTCAAGTTCGCTGCAGGCAACTCGGAGATGGGTGTACGTGTAGTGCAGTACCGGCGTGTCTTGGTTCGAATCACCGTCGATTGCGGTTATATGAGCATACTTGAACACTGAGTCTTGACGTAGTAAGAACTGAAGTGAATTACATTGAATTTGATAAGGATTCTGCTCTAAATTGTATTGAAACCATGCTTGAGTTAGAGATAGTGCCAATTAAACTTTACTTCACCTTGTGCAAGAAGCATCACAACAAAGCGTTTCTTGTTTGATTGTGGAGTTGTGATGCTGCTCGGCTCAAGGTCTTTAAAATGAGGCTTTAAAATATAAAAGTTAAGGATCAATTGTAGGCGAGTTCTTTATGCAAATTCAGCTACCGTGTTTCAATCCGTCGTGCATGTAGAGTTTCTTGTTTAGAGGAGTCGGATCATTCTTGCTGAGCCTATGTGCTCACGCTTTCTATATGAGTGGTTTTGCAGGTTAACATCGATGCTATGAGGAGGATGTCCAGTGAGACTCGGAGACTTCCGAATCATTTATGAGACGGGCCGGGTACCGACTGAGACAGGGCTCAGCTAATGATACCACTTGTCACAGTTCTGATACCACGATGAGACGGCCCGACACCGCCCGTTTAGTCACTGGGACGGGGCACTCGCCCGGGAATCGCATTGGGTGGTGCTGTGTTGTGCGGCACCCAATAGCCCACATACGAGGAACAACGTATTACATAAAACAATAGCGGAAGCTTAAAAGTTTTTATTTGTAAATAGTTTACATCAAATAGCTACATCGGAAGTCTATAACAACTCACGTCGAATAACTAAGAGCACTCGAGATGATGTCCAGCCCGCGGACTCCTCTCCCTAGCAACACGAAGACAAGCAGCAGCGGCTGGGTTCTCCATGTGTTACCTGACTTGGAAGTCTCCGAGTCTCACCGGACAACCTCCATCTTAGCATCGATGTTAACCTGCAAAACCACTTATATAGCAAGCGTGAGCACATAGGCTCAGCAAGACTGATCCGTCTCTCCTAAACAAGAAACTCTACATGCACGACGGATGCAATTGGGTTAGCTAGATTTGCATAAAGGACTCGCCTAAATTTGATCCTTAACTTTCAGATTTTAAGCCTCATTGAGCAGACCTTGAGCCGAAAAGCATCGCAACTCCACAATCAAAAAAGAAACACTTTATTGCGATGCTCCTTGCACAAAGTTAAAGTAAAGTTTAATGAGCCTATCTCTAATTCAATCATGGTTGCAATACAAGTTACAGAACAGCCTTATCAAGTTCAAAAGATAACCAGTTCCAGTTGTTACTACGTCAATACGCAGTGGGAAAGTATGCTCATATGACCACGAGCGATGGTGATTCGAATCAGTACATGCCCGGACTACACGACACGTACACCCGTACTCCGAGTTGCCGGCAGCAACCTCGACTGACGTTGTACGCGGCCACCTTTCCCAAGATCTTCCACATTGGACGCAGTCCAACTGCCCCGAGTATGCAAGCTCCCTCAAGGTACATACCCGCAGTGGTATGTTCTTAAGCGAGTTACCTCCTGCTACCCTGACACCGAAAGCCTAAGGCAGTTGGAAAAGTTCCACTATGGATCTCCCAAGGTACATCGGTTTCCTGGGTCCCATATAGCCAGTATGTGCCCGGTACACAACTCAAACTTGTCCAACAGGGCCAAGCACGGACGGGCCTTAACCGACACAGGCAGGGCTATGCACGCACGGTCCTCAACCTGCTGCATCTAAACCTCCCTGCCCAGTCTCCATTTCTTATGTGTGAACTTTCCTCATCTTTTCTATTTTGGATCCGCTCCGAATAAACCAGCCCTAAACTCGCGAGTAGATTCCAACTACTCGACTTCTACCGGACCTTTCCTACTAACATTAGCGTAGCCAAATCCACTCGAGGAGGTGCTATTCTACCCTTTCCCTCTTAGGTATTTCTGGTCATGCAAGTGGGGTTTTCAATATCAACTAGACTTAATGCAATCAATGATGCAAAGCTATGATCTCTAAAAATGGAAATGCTTTATAACACTGTTCAAATGCAAACCGGTGCTTGCCTGTTTTGCAGGGGGCTAAGATTACAATCAGTTAGTGACGATCACTTGGAGCTTGATTACTTGCTTTTCCTTCCTCCTTGATCTTCACTTTAAGTCCTTCTCACGTTCTTCACGTAGATGCTACACGATATGATCATGAATATGTATTTAATTGAAAAGCTTTTGCTAATAAGATCTAATGACAGTTTTAAAACTGGAACTCTGTTTAAGAATTTAAAATGACACTGGTGCTAGTGGTTTGGGTTGGGTTTAAACACCCTGATCAAAGGTTAAGTGCTTTTCCCACTTAAGTGTTGATCACCTTAAGAGGTTACACATGACAGTGGGGATTCAGAGCACCAATGGGGCTGAGAATTTTCGTGTGAGTTCCTTGTCACAAGAAAGTTATCTGGACCAAAAATTAGCACTTCTCAATGAGTGGTTTATTTAGAACGATTTTCTAAGCAATTAAGCAAAGAAGAATTAATTCTGAGGTAAAACCTATGTTCATGTCAAACTCAGTGAATCACGTGTTCGTTGCCGGGAGGGGGTCACAGGATTGTTTCCTGTGCTGTCACAGTCGATCCGGCACCACAGAGTATCCAGCTCCTGTTTCTGTGCGACTGACGCGTGGGGCCGGCAGCCTTCTTCAACCTCACAGCCGCCCGCGCCCGCGCCGCTGGGGCTCGCCGGAGTTACCTCGAATTCGGTCGTCCGGCCACCTCCGACGCTTAAACTCGCCGTCAGGCCCTTATTTTGTGAGAGGAACACACTGGTGCGACTTCCACAGACCGGCGACATCTCTAAACCACCCCGAACCGGTGCTGCGGCTCGGATGAAGTCCGGCGACGTTACCCCGAAGGCCTAAGCCTCCCAAGCTCCGGTTTCCAGGTTCTAAAGCACCAGCGGACGCTAAGGAACGTCGACATGGGAATGAAACGGCTCGGAGATGGATCTGAACTAGGGTTCACCGTACACCCGAACCTTCCTGCCATAGCCGCTGTCGGAAAGACCGGAAATACGCTGTGCACCGTGCGTTTCATGCGAGGCTTCAAAAGCAAACTGGGGCGCCCTCAAGTCTAGCCCGTGTGTGCGAAGTTTCGTTGTGTCTAAACAAAAATCAATCAGGAATTTTGTGGAATCATACCCGAAGGTCGGTTTACACCGGCCGGAGAGGATTTCTAAAATTCGTCGGCAAGACGCGAAGACAAGCTCTGTGCTTCGGATGGAAGCAGCAGGAAGCTCCTGCGCGTACATGTGCCCTCTTTCTTGGTCGTGAAAACCACTCTGTTGTAACACCCCAAAACCTGTTAAAGAGGGGAATTTAAAATTTTTTGGACGTATTACATGTGGTGCAGAAATTCAAATTCAAACTTGAATTCAAATTCAAATCAAAACAGAAAAGAAAAGGAAAAAGAAAAAGAAAAAGAAAAAGAAAAGACCCCAACCGGCCAGTGGGCCGAAACCTGCCAGCCGCCCCGATCCCCGGCGCCAGCCCAAGAACGCGTGCCCCCTCTCTTCCTCTCACTGACACACGGGGCCCGCGTGTCATCTCCTTCCCCCCGCGCCCCCAACAGCCCGGACTCTTCCCTCGCGCCTGATCGCAGCCGACCTCCGGAAACCCGTGCCCCCAGCCCGATTTCCGGTCCAGGACGCCCCCAACTCGATCTCAACAGACCGCCGCCCTCCCTCGGCTATTTAAACGCCGACAATCGCCCTGTTTCCCCCCCTGATCGGACGTTCTTCTCTCCGTTGAGAACTGAAGCTTCGATCACCGTTTTCTTTCGATCCTTGCTCGGATTTTCTGATCTAACGCGCTGATCGTGCTCCACTGCCCCCAGGGAGCCCTGCACGTGAAGGAAGCGACAAGTTTTGCGCCCTAGCATCGGTTCCGACGAGCACCGAGGAGCAGCTTCAACCATCGTCGTCGCAGAGCCGAACTCCGACCTCCCCTAGCCCGAGAAACCTTTAGGTGAGCTCCCCTACCCCTCAGCAGTCGATCGGTGTGAAAACTGCAAGTTTTAACGCATAGCGGCAAGGAACCGAAGCTGCGCCGGCGAGATCGCCGCCCCCGCTGCCGCGCGCGCGGGCTGGCTCCGGCCAGGGCGACGTGGCCCCTTGAGGGCCGTCTATTTTAAATCGCACGGTAGAAATAAAATCGTGCATACCGGTTCGGCGATCTAATCTGAGCCGTCTGTTTTAAATCGGACGGTCCACGTCAGCCCCGCGTTATAAAGGACAGGATTCTTACGCGCTACCCCCTGGGGATCTCAGAAAACACGAGCTAGCCCCGGAAACTTCTGATCTAGCCCATGGAACTTCAGAAATTCGTGTAAATTCATTTAAAAATCAGTTTTAGCCCCTGGACTTAATAAAAATTAGGAAAACCCCTCTGTTATGTGTAGTTAGACCCCTGGAAATTTATAAAATAGTAAATTAGACCCTGCAGTAGGATGGATTTACCTTTTTGACCCTATATGATATTAAATTCAGAAATTTGAATAGGTGACTAGGATTTAAATTTAAAAGGTAAGGCAAACACATGTGCAAATTCAAATATAAACTCTCCTAGCACTTGGAAAATTTTAGAATGAGTTAAAAATAGATTTTAGGCTGAAATAAAACCTGCCTAAGTGTTGTTCATATTTATTAGTTCTAGAAACACATTTTTAGGCTAGGAAATAATTCTGAAAACTGATAAAATAAATTTAAATTAGTTCACGTCAGAGGAGAAGTTCAAAAATTTATTATTTAATATTTTAGATCAGAACCTATTCTGTTTAGATGATATGTCCTACTATTTAATATT
Source organism: Neostapfia colusana (assembly GCA_030760725.1). Lineage (NCBI taxonomy): Eukaryota > Viridiplantae > Streptophyta > Magnoliopsida > Poales > Poaceae > Neostapfia > Neostapfia colusana. The sequence goes on along the minus strand of JASWHV010000018.1, from coordinate 47,099,849 downwards.
AAGACTCACTTTTAGGCATAGAAAATAAATCTGAAAAATATAGGAAAATAGGTATGCATAATTAGAAAATAATAAATAAAGTCTCCAAATCCAAAAACTTCAGTTTAGGATTTGGTAGAAGATCTGAAAACCTATTTGGAGTAGGAAATTACCTTTTTTGCAAAATTTGGTAGCTAAGAAGTGTATTAATTAAATATAAAGAATTTGTTCAAGTTGGAAATTCATATATATAGTGTGCAAACAGAAATCTGAATACAAAAGATTAGAAATAATATATATATATATATATATATATATATATGTTTAAAAGTGCATGTAGGCCAAAAATCAACCCATGTAGAGTAACCACAACATTTAGAAATGTGAATGACTTTCATAGGTATGTATGTGTGGTATTGTATGAAGTGAAAGTGTGAACTATGTCTTATGGATTGTTGTTTTCTTTTGCTATGTGTATTAGCATGAGTAGAACCTGCCTGAGAGCAAGTTCTCCCCTTCCAAGACCAAGACTTTCCATTCCTAGAGCAGCAGGAAGAAGGCAAGTGTTCTTGACCACTTTGATCCTATACTAGGATGTGTAGATAGAATTATTTGCATTGTCAATTGAAATATGAAACCCATGCTAGGAAGTTTCCCTAGAATTGCATTACCATGTTTCCTTGTAGCTTGGGTTCGGATCTATTTTATCATGTCATTTATTTATATGCTTATGCTTAGCCATGCTTAGAATGGGATAAGTGGGATATGAGATCATCAACTTATTTACCTTACCCTTGAATGAAACATTATGAGTTATGTAGAGGTAGGGATCGAGGCAAGTTGGATGATTTGGTTGGTGTTGGGTGCACGAGACTTGGGTTTGTGTTTTGTACTTGCCTGGATCCTAAGGACCGGTTCATGGAGCATGTAACCAAGCTTTACCGTGCCAACCACATGCTGAGATGGGGCAGTTTGGCCAATTAATTAGGTGTATCCCCAGCCATATGAACCGCAAGGCTCAAGAGGGGGCCACTGCAGCGGGGTTGGAGCCTCTTGTATGCTGTTAGGGGTGAAACCTCAGTGGGTCCACGCTCGTCAGGAATCCCTTTGTAAAGGCTTCGTAGTGATCTCCTTGCTACACACCTAGGAAGTGTGAATGTGGTTCACGGCCGCTGGCATAATGGAGGTTCTTTTAGTCCACCCGGCAACGGGGGATGAAATCACTACATGTGGGTACAGTGGTGCAAACTCTGCAGAGTCAAAACTGTCATGACAGCCGTGCTCACGGTCAAGAGCGGCTTGGACTTATTCATGATTAGAGGATGATGAATTGGGAAGTTGTGGATGTTAAGCGGGAAGCTTAACATTGGAGATGAGACTATGTTTACATGATAATGATGATGGGTTGAGGGATTGGGACCATTTCACCTGTGTAGTAATGTAGGTACTTAATAAGCTAAGGTGATAGGTATTAATTGCGTAGTGCTTTAACCATGGGTTCAACCTCTCCTTGCTCTAGTCATGCATGACATAACTTTCCCACACTTGCTGAGTATCCACGGTACTCAAACTTGCTTTCTGTTGGTTTATATTGCTGCTCAGATCAAGAGAATGATGTGGTGTTTAATGACCAAGACTTTGGTCCTGAGGAAGGATTCTAGGTTCACGAAGTCCCCCGGGCAACGCCTGTGACGGAGCCCACAAGATTTATATTCTGCTGCTGTTTTATTTACATGTCATGAACTTATTATCGTCCATTGAGACGTATGCTATGTAAGACTTATTTATATTCAACACCTGGCTTATAATAAATGATGCTTCACTATTTGTCATCACATGTATGAGAGAATGATCCTGGCATACATGTGGTATTCACTCGGTTGTTCTTCGGAGAAACCGGGTGTGACAGAAGTGGTATCAGAGCCAAGGTTGCCCGTAGGAACGTGGACCTAGGTAGAAATGGACGTATTTAAGCACCCTATTTTCTTAAAAACTATTTTGCAAATGAGAATTATCCATGAAAATCAGCTGCTCAAGATCCACCGCTCTCCAGCTTGTCGTGCGACACAGGTCGATGCTGAGAAGGATGTCACCTGGGAGGCCATCACCTGCCAGAGTTACATCAACCGTCGCCACCTGGACATGACTGAGTACATGTATGTCCTCCAGCGTGAGAGTGGCACCGCGGAGTACAAGAACCCGCCAGTGCAGCAGGGGACTTCCCACGAGCACATGGACCTGTGCTTGGAGGATGCTGCTATGCTCAGCACTCGACTGCAGGAGTGTCAGCAGGAGCTTCAGGATGTTCGTGACACCCTGAAGGAGACTGAGGTGTTGTTCCGAGCCATCTTGAGGGCGAGAGAAAGAGGAGATGGGAATGGACTGTGTGTCACCGTGAATGGCACATGGACTCCTGACTCCCCAGACCGCCGGGCGAGCAGACATCGCCGCACTTCTCCACCAGCAGCTTCCCCACCCAAAGCGGAATCAGAGGGCAGCCGCAATAATGAGGAAGACCCCGAAGAGCCAGCTCAGTGATACGAGTTGTTTAGAGTTCTTTCCCTTAGTTCAGCAGGTTATCGAGTAGTTGAGTCAATACCTTAGTTATTTGTGTGTTAAAGTTGATGTGTGACGTGAGTTGTGGAAGCCATGGGCAATTGTCCACAACCTCGTCCTTAGGTTGTTTTGCTTTGATGTATGAACCCCTATGAATTAAGAGTGCATTTATTTTCGTGTGAGACGTGACTCCCAAAAATCTACGTGAAACCCTCAGCAAATGTTTAATATATTAAGGCCTCAAAAGTTTAAGATTAAACAAGCAATTTGGGAAGTTAATACGTAATGCTTTAAGTTAACATTTGGTTGATCATGATAGATGGCTGGAAAAGGAAAGGGTCGTGGTGCCAACCCCGCCAACAACAACGATGAGGCCAGCAACCCTCATCTTTCTGGAGGACAAGACAGGGGTGGTCGCCTTGAAGGAGCTGATCCCATCCACCAAATGCTTGAAAATCAGAATCAGCTCATCCAGAGTTTAACTCAAGTGGTGGCTAACTTGCACCAAGCTCCACCTCCGCTAGCTGCACCACGCCAACCAAGGTTGAGTTTCTGGGGACTCAACCTCCAAAGTTTGCAAGTGCTGCTGATCCTCTGGAGGCAGATGACTGGCTAAAGACAATTGAGAGCAAGATGAGGATCATACAATGCCAAGGGTATGAGAGGGTGCTGTTTGCCTCTCACCAATTGCATGGACCTGCTGCTGATTGGTGGAGCGCTTATGTGGCAGCCCATCATGACCCCCGAGAACATCACTTGGGAAGAGTTCAAGCGCAGTTTCCGCAACCATTACATACCAAGGGGTTAACTCAAAAACAAGAGGAAGGAGTTCTTGGGACTGCAGCAAGGGAAACATGACTGTGAGGGAATACCTCACTAAGTTCACCCAACTATCCCGTTATGCACCACGGGACATCGAAACTGATGAGCAAAAACAGGACTGTTTTGTGGAAGGACATACTATGGTAATGCAGTGTGCAATGTCCTCCAACGAGTATGAAAGCTTCTAAAAGATGGTAGATAGAGCATTTGTTGTGGAGAGGAAGCTGAAGGCCTTGGAAAATGAAAACAAGAGGAATGCGGGATGGTCACACCAAGCCTCAGGTAGCAACACACGCCCACGTCTGATGCAGCAACCCTCTGGGCAGACGAGCCATGCTGTGGTACCCTACTCAGCACCCAGAGGGTACAACCCGAATTTCAGGCCTCCGTCAGCACCAGCACAGCCGCAGCGTCAGTTTGTACAGCAGCGTCGCCCCACATATCAACCTCGAACAGCAGTACAAGGACCACCAAACCAACCCCAAGACAACAAAGGCCAGGCACCTAAGGTTGGGGTGCAATGCTTCAACTATGGTGAAGTGGGGCACTACGCCCATAAGTGCCCAAAGAAGGAACCCATGCAGCCACAACAGCAGAATGTGATGCGAGGACGGGTGAACCACGTGACCATGGAGGAAACGCAAGAGGCACCTGACGTGGTAATTGGTAAGTTTCCTGCCAATTTACACATTGCAACCCTGTTGTTCGATTCTGGTGCTACCCACTCGTTCATTGCTCAAGGGTTTGTTAAGAAGCATGATCTAGCAACAACACAAATCAACCATAGGATAGCAGTATACTCTCCAGGGGAAGAAATAAGGACAAGACAAGTGTGTCCCAAGGTGAATCTAGACATTAATGGGGTAGTATTTACTTCAAACCTCATAGTGATAGACTCACAAGGGATAGATATTATTTTGGGTATGGATTGGTTGACCAAACATAAGGGAATCATCCATTGTTCGACAAGAGCGGTGGAACTAACTCACCCTAGTGGCACAAGAGTGAAGTTCATAACTGTACAAAACCCTAGGAGGGACCTTAAACTCAATCAAGTTGAGGTGGAAGTGGAAGAGATCAGGATTATCAGGGAATATCCAGACGTTTTTCCGGAGGAGTTGCCAGGTATGCCTCCCGATCGCGAAGTGGAATTCGTGATTGAGCTAGTGCCTGGAACAGCTCCATTATACAAGAGGCCTTATCGGATGGACTCCAAACATCTGGAAGAACTCAAGGAACATTTAAGAGAATTGACAGAGAAGGGGTACATTCATCCTAGTTCCTCACCATGAGGAGCTCCAGTGATATTTGTGCCCAAGAAGGATGGGACCCAAAGGTTATGCGTAGACTACCGTGCATTGAATGAAGTAACCATCAAGAACAAGTACCCATTACCCCGCATTGAAGACTTGTTTGATCAGTTGAGGGGAGCTTCTGTGTTCTTGAAAATTGATCTCAGGTTGGGATACCACCAACTTAAGATAAGGCAAACTGACATTCCAAAGACAGCTTTCGTATCTCGGTACGGACTGTATGAATACACCATCATGCCTTTCGGGCTAACTAATGCCCTGGCATACTTCATGTATCTCATGAACAAGGTATTCATGGAATATCTGGACAAATTTGTTGTGGTTTTCATTGATGACATTCTCGTCTTCTCCAAAGATGAAGAAGAACATGAGAGACATTTAAGGTTGGTGTTGCAAAAACTGAGAGAACACCAACTATATGCCAAGCTGAGCAAGTGTGAATTTTGGTTGAAGAGAGTTCCCTTCTTAGGACATATAATCTTAGAGGGAGGAATCTCGGTAGATCCCGCCAAGATCGAGGATGTGCAGAAGTGGAAGACCGCTGAAAATGTTGGGGAAGTTCGAAGCTTCTTAGGATTGGCTGGGTATTATCGACGGTTTATCGAGTGTTTCTCCAAGATTTCGAGACCCCTCACCAAATTGTTAGAGAAGGGAATCACATTCACATGGACACTGCAGTGCGAGACGAGTTTTCAAGAACTGAAGAAAAGATTGACAACAGCCCCAGTGCTAGTTATGCTAGATATGCAGAAGAACTTTTCGGTGTACTGCGATGCCTCTGGAAACGGGTTGGGATGTGTTCTCATGCAATAGGGGCATGTCGTGGCTTATGCGTCCCGGCAGCTCCGGAAACACGAGAAGAACTATCCTACGCATGACCTAAAGCTAGCCGCAGTGGTACACACATTGAAGATTTGGCGGCATTACTTGATGGGAAAAAGGACAGAGATATATACGGACCATAAGAGCTTAAAGTACATTTTCACACAGCTAGATCTCAACCTCAGACAAAGGAGATGGTTAGAGCTGATCAACGACTTTGATGTGGGCATCAACTATCATCCTAGGAAAGCGAACATCGTGGCAGATGCTTTAAGCCGAAAGATGCGGGTCAATAGGTTGAGCTTAAAGGACATGCCTACAAAATTGAAGGAAGAGGTTGTAAAGCAAAATCTATGTCTGGTGAATAGTGGTGAGGCCATCGCCATGGAAGTGGACTCCACATTAGAGCAAGACATATGCAATGGTCAGAAGATTGACGAGAAGATACAAGAGATTAGAGAACTCATCAAGGATAATAAAGCCCCTGGGTTCAGAGAGGATGAACAAGGTACGGTGTGGCACGGGAAAAGAATCTATGTGCCTGAAGTGAAGGAGATCCGTGAATTGATTTTGAAGGAGGCTCATGATTCCGACTATTCCATTCATCCTGGGAGTACGAAGATGTATCATAACCTCAAGAGCAGGTATTGGTGGTACGGCATGAAGCGAGATGTCGAGGAACATGTTGCCCTATGTGACACATGTCAGTTGGTGAAAGCATAACATCAACGACCCGCGGGATTATTGCAACCACTCAAGGTGCCCGAATGGAAATGGGAAGAAATAGGTATGGATTTCATAGTGGGACTGCCTAGGACCCATTCGGGATATGATTCGATATGGGTCATCATCGACAAGATAACCAAGGTAGCTCATTTCATCCCCGTGAAAGAAAGCTACAGCGGATCCAAATTGGCGGAATTTACATGTCAAGGATCGTGTGTTTCCACGGAGTGCCAAAGAAGATAGTGTCAGACCGAGGGACACAGTTCACCTCAAAGTTCTGGCAGAAGTTACATGAAACCATGGGAACTCATCTAAATTTTAGTTCTTCCTATCACCCCCAGACTGACGGGCAGACGGAAAAAACCAATCAGATCCTTGAGGATATGCTAAGAGCATGTGCGCTCAAGAACAATAGGAGTTGGGATAAGAACTTACTGTATGCGGAGTTCTCCTATAACAACAGCTATCAGGCTAGTATGAAGATGTCACCATTTGAGGCTTTGTATGGGAGGAAGTGCAGAACCCCACTATTTTGGAACCAAACAGGGGAAAGTAAAGTATTTGGGCTGAAGTATTACAAGAAGCCGAGGCGAAGGTAAGGGAAATCCGCAACAACCTGAGGATAGCACAGACCCGACAAAAGAGCTGTGCCGATGTACGGAGAACAGAGCTCATTTTCAACGTGGGGGACTATGTCTATCTCAAGGTGTCCCCTATCCGAGGACTTCATCAATTCAAGGTGAAAGGGAAGTTATCACCTCGATACATCGGACCCTTTCAGATTCTGGAGAGTAAAGGCGAAGTGGCATATCAACTCAAACTACCGGCTCGCCTATCGGATGTGCACGACGTATTCCATGTGTCACAGCTCAAGAAATGTCTAAGGACGCCTGAAGAGATATTACCCATGAATGAGGTTGACGTAGGAGAGGATCTGTCTTATGCGAGCAACCAGTCAAGGTTTTTTAGACAATGGAACGCCTCACAAGAAATAAAATAATCCGGATGTGCAAGGTGCAGTGGAAGCATCACTCGGAAGAGGAAGCCACATGGGAGCGAGAAGACGACCTTAAGGCACAGTTTCCGGAATTGTTTTCCTAGAACCACCAATATCGAGGACGAGATTTCTTTTAAGGGGGGTAGAGCTGTAACACCCCAAAACCTGCTAAAGAGGGGAATTTAAAAAATTTGGACGTATTGCATGTGGTGCAGAAATTCAAATTCTAACTGGAATTCAAATTCAAATCAAAACAGAAAAGAAAAGGAAAAACAAAAAGAAAAAGAAAAAAACCCCAACCGGCCAGTGGGCCGGAACTCGCCAGCCAGCCCAATCCCCGGCGCCAGCCCAAGACCGCACGCCCCCTCTCTTCCTCTCACTGACACGCGGGGCCCGCGTGTCATCTCCTTCCCCGCGCGCCCCCAATGGCCTGGATTCTTCCCTCGCGCCCGATCGCAACCGACCTCCGGAAACCCACGCCCCCAGCCCGATTTCCGGTCCCGGACGCCCCCAACTCGATCTCAACAGACTGCCGCCCTCCCTGGCCTATTTAAACGCCGACAATCGCCCTGTCCCCCCCCCGATCGGCCGTTCTTCTCTCCGGTGAGAACCGAAGCTTCGATCACTGTTTTCTTTCGATCCTTGCTCGGATTTTCTGATCTAACGCGTTGATCGTGCTCCACCGCCCCCAGGGAGCCCTGCACGTGAAGGAAGCGACAAGTTTCGCGCCCTAGCATCGGTTCCGACGAGCACCGAGGAGCAGCTTCAACCATCGTCGTCGTAGAGCCGAATTCCAACCTCCCCAAGCCCGAGAAACCCCTAGGTGAGCTCCCCTACCCCTCCGCAGTCGATCCGTGTGAAAAACTGCAAGTTTTAACGTATAGCGGCAAGGAACCGAAGCTGCACCGGCGAGATCGCCGCCGAGCGCCGCCGCGCGCGCGGGCTGGCTCCAGCCAGGGCGACGTGGCCCCTTGAGGGCCGTCTATTTTAAATCACACGGTAGAAATAAAACCCGAGCGTACCGGTTCGGCGATCTAATCTGAGCCGTCTGTTTTAAATCGGACGGTCCACGTCAGCCCCGCGTTATAAAGGCCGGGATTGTTACGCGCTACCCCCTGGGGATCTCTGAAAACACGAGCTAGCCCCGAAAACTTCTGATCTAGCCCCTGGAACTTCAGAAATTCGTGTAAATTCATTTAAAAATCAGTTTTAGCCCCTGGACTTAATAAAAATTAGGAAAACCCCTCTGTTATGTGTAGTTAGACCCCTGGAAAATTATAAAATAGTAAATTAGACCCTGCAGTAGGGTGGATTTACCTTTTTGACCCTATATGATATTAAATTCAGAAATTTGAATAGGTGACTAGGATTTAAATTTAAAAGGTAAGGCAAACACATGTGCAAATTCAAATTTAAACTCTCCTAGTACTTGGAAAACATTAGAATGAGTTAAAAATAGATTTTAGGCTGAAATGAAACCTGCCTAAGTGTTGTTCATATTTATTAGTTCTAGAAACACATTTTTAGGCTAGGAAATAATTCTGAAAACTGATAAAATAAATTTAAATTAGTTCACATCAGAGGAGAAGTTCAAAAATATATTATTTAATATTTTAGATCAGAACCTATTCTATTTAGATGATATGTCCTACTATTTAATATTAAGACTCACTTTTACGCATAGAAATAAATCTGAAAAATATAGGAAATTAGGTATGCATAATTAGAAAATGATAAATGAAGTCTCCAAATGCAAAAACTTCAGTTTAGGATTTGGTAGAAGATCTGAAAACCTATTTGGAGTAGGAAATTACCTTTTTTGCAAAACTTGGTAGCTAAGAAGTGTATTAATTAAATATAAAGAATTTGTTCAAATTGGAAATTCATATATATAGTGTGCAAACAGAAATCTGAATACAAAAGATTAGAAATAATATATATATGTTTAAAAGTGCATGTAGGCCAAAAATCAACCCATGTAGAGTAACCACAACACTTAGAAATGTGAATGACTTTCATAGGTATGCATGTGTGGTATTGTATGAAGTGAAAGTGTGAACTATGTCTTATGGATTGTTGTTTTCTTTTGCTATGTGTATTGGCATGAGTAGAACCTGCCCCAGAGCAAGTTCTCCCCTTCCAAGACCAAGACTTTCCATTCCCAGAGCAGCAGGAAGAAGGCAAGTGTCTTTGACCACTTTGATCCTATACTAGGATCTGTAGATAGAATTATTTGCATTGTCCATTGAAATATGAAACCCATGCTAGGAAGTTTCCCTAGAATTTCATTACCTTGTTTCCTTGTAGCTTGGGTTGGGATCTATTTTATCATGTCATTTATTTATATGCTTATGCTTAGCCATGCTTAGAATGGGATAAGTGGGATATGAGATCATCAACTTATTTACCTTACCCTTGAATGAGACATTATGAGTTATGTAGAGGTAGGGATCGAGTCAAGTTGGATGATTTGGTTGGTGCTGGGTGCACGAGACTTGGGTTTGTGTTTAGTACTTGCATGGATCCTAAGGACCGGTTCATGGAGCATGTAACCTAGCTTTACCGTGCCAACCACATGCTGAGATGGGGCAGCTTGGCCAATTAATTAGGTGTATCCCTGGTGTATTATGGGTGTGTTGGATGGTGCGGGGAATAGGTGTCAGCTGGACTACCATATGAACCGCAAGGCTCAAGAGGGGGCCACTGCAACGGGGTTGGAGCCTCTTGTATGCTGTTAGTGGTGAAACCTCAGTGGGCCCACGCTCGTCGGGAATCCCTTTGTAAAGGCTTCGTAGTGATCTCCTGGCTAGACACCTGGGAAGTGTGAATGTGGTTCGCGGCCACTGGCATAATGGAGGTTCTTTTAGTCCACCCGGCAACGGGGGATTAAATCACTACATGTGGGTACAGTGGTACAAACTCTGCAGAGTCAAAACTGTCATGACAGCCGTGCTCACGGTCAAGAGCGGCTTGGACTTATTCATGATTAGAGGATGATGAATTGGGAATTTGTGGATGTTAAGCGGGAAGCTTAACATTGGAGATGAGACTATGTTTACTTGATAATGATGATGGGTTGAGGGATTGGGACCATTTCACCTGTGTAGTAATGTAGGTACTTAATAAGCTAAGGTGATAGGTATTAATTGCGTAGTGCTTTAACCATGGGTTCAACCTCTCCTTGCTCTAGCCATGCATGACATAACTTTCTCACACTTGCTGAGTACCCACGGTACTCAAACTTGCTTTTCTGTTGGTTTATATTGCTGCTCAGGTCAAGAGAATGATGTGGTGTTTAATGACCAATACTTTGGTCCCGAGGAAGGATTCTAGGTTCACGGAGTCCCCCGGGCAACGCCTGTGACGGAGCCCACAAGATTTATATTCCGCTGCTGTTTTATTTATATGTCATGAACTTATTATCGTCCATCAAGACGTATGCTATGTAAGACTTATTTATATTCAACACCTGGCTTGTAATAAATGATGCTTCACTATTTGTCATCACATGTATGAGAGAATGATCCTGGCATACATGTGGTATTCACTCGGTTGTTCTTCGGAGAAACCGGGTGTGACATCTGTGGAGTTGTCCACGAGAGCGCCTCGTCGCCGTTGTTTTCGGTTGCCGCGGGAACTCGGCGTTCTCGGTCTCTAGAGGTGGAGCTCACGTTGGAGTGGCGCGAGGACGTTGGAGGAGCGTCTGTGGTGTGGTTCGGTCGCTCAGTTGATGCTCGCATGCGAGCTAGGCGGTGGCCGATCCATCACAAGCACGGCGGCAGCGCTCGGTTTGTTTCGTGCGCGAGGGAAGAAGAACAGGGCTGAGGCTTCAGCGATGAGGGCGAAAGGGAGTGCGGCAGAGGGTATAAAATGCCTGGGCATCCCTCAAACGCGATGGAATTCAACAGGAGGTGGCTCTGGCTCTGTCTCGGTGTCGCTCGGTGAGAAACCTCGGTGGCTCGAGTGAACCGACTGCAGAACTCAAACAGAGACTACACTCTGAGATCTTTTTGCATATTTTAACTCCCTCAATGACATGTGGGTCCCACAGCTCAGTCCCTCCTTATCCCTCTCCAAAATATCTCCCAAAATTTGCAAATTGTGGAAGAAAATTGTGGGAGTTCAACTCTGAGGTGCATTTGGATATTTGGGCAAGTTTCATCCAAATTCAAATATGCATTTGAATTCTTTGTTATTTAAAGTCCATTTTGGAAAATGGGTTGCAAACATATCAACAAATCATGAAACCTTGCACACCCACTAATTTGGACCCAAGGAATTCAAATATGAAATCTGATTTTTAATTTGGCTGCTGCAAATCAGATTTGTAGCACAACAGTTTTGAAATTCATAGTGTTGCTCTCATTTGAATTTTGAGTTGAACAATTTGTTCTAAATCTGTATTTAGTTTTCTCACACCTATGGAAACTTCCCATCTTGGTTTTTGACCCTCTTAGGTTCCATGTTTTCAAATAAACATTTGAACTTGTGTGAAGAAAATCCTCATGTGGGTTATCACATGTGGAAAAGTTTTAACAAGTTCCAAGTTTCACTCATATGAAACAAACTTTTGAAAACAAGTGTTTCTTTGTATTCACATTTTTGGGACCTTTACATTCCTCCCCCCTTAAGAGGAATCTCGTCCCGAGATTACAAAGAAAGAATGAGACGGGAGGTGATTACAAAGTTTATGACAAAAGTTCCGGATAGTTCTTATGGATGTAATATTCGGTTTCCCACGTCGCCTCTTCCGGGGTATGATTACTCCACAGGACTTTGTAAAATTTCAAAGTCCGGTTTTGGGTGATCCGGGTCCTTTCATCGATAATCTGTATAGGTTGCTCGACATAGGTGAGGTCCGGCTTCAACTAGTCGATGTCTTCAGTGCGGATGGCAGCGGTAAACTTGAGACACTTCCGTAGCTGGGACACGTGAAATATGTCGTGAATACCGGCAAGGCTTGCCGGTAGTTCCATCCGGTAGGCTACAGTTCCAAACTTCTCCGTTATGGAAAATGGACCAATGAATCGGGGAGCAAGTTTCCCCTTGACACCGAACCGATGAATCCCCTTAATCGGAGACACACGAAGATACACGTGCTCTCCGACTTCGAAATGCAGCGGTCGACGCCTCTGATCCGCGTAGCTTTTCTGACGAGATTGGGCAGCTTTGAGGTTCTCTTTTATTACCCGAACCCTCTCTTTGGCTTCATTGACAAGATCAACCCCGAACGTTACTCGTTCACCGGACTCACACCAGTTCAATGGCGTACGGCACTTCCGATCGTATAGAGCTTCATATTGTGCCATTTTGATGCTCGTCTGATATCCGTTGTTGTACAAGAACTCCGCCAACGGTAAGTGATCATCCCAGCTCTTACCGTGGTGGACGGCACATGCTCTTGGCATATCTTCCAGTATTTGATTCACCCTCTCAGTTTGCCCATCGGTTTGAGGGTGATATGCAGAGCTTCTAATCAACTTCGTCCCCAAGGATGCGTATAGCTGCTCCCAGAAACGGGATACGAACAGCGATCCTCTATCTGACATAATGGTATGGGGAACTCCATGTAAGCACAAGATCCGTGCTATGTACAGCTATGCATACTGCTTTGCGTTATACCTAGTATGCACAGGGATGAAATGTGCTGATTTGGTTAACCGGTCCACAATTACCCAAATCGAATCATGGTTGTGGGAGGTCATTGGCAACCCGATGATGAAGTCCGTACTCAAGTCTGCCCACTTCCATGCCGGTACTTGCAATGGCTGCAACAGTCCTGACTTATTTACTTGGTCGGCCTTAACTCTTCGACATGTATCACACTCTGAAACGTATTTTGCAACTTCAAATTTCATACGTGTCCACCAAAACTTCTTCCAGAGATCTTGGTACATTTAATTACTGCCCGGATGAATGGAAGACTTGGACAAATGAGCTGCGTCCAGAATTTTCTTCCGTAGTCCCATATCCCGGGGTACTACAATCCGGTTGTTGAACCACAAAGTACCTTCATCGTCCTTCCGGAAGCACTTCATTTCTCCGTTGTCTATCCTTCGCCGTATGTGAAACATACCCTTGTCTTTTCATTGAGCTTCAATGATCTCCTCTCGGATGGTCGGAATGAGAGCGAGATTATAGAGAGCTCCATACGGGACGACACGGAGGCTTGGTTCTTCATCATCCATTTCAGCAATAGTTAGGTGATGGATATGCTCCTTACGACTGAGCGCATCGGCGACCACATTCGCCTTTCCTGGATGATAATGAATCTCAAGTTCATAGTCTTTAATGAGCTCTAGCCATCTTCGTTGCCTCATGTTCAATTCTTTCTCAGTGAAGATGTACTTCAAGCTCTTGTGGTCGGTGTAGAGGTGTACAAGATTTCCGAGCAAGTAATGCCTCCACATCTTCAAAGCGAGGACCACGGCAGCTAACTCAAGATCATGAGTTGGATAATGCTGCTCGTGATTTCTGAGTTGATGGGATCCATAAGCGACAACTCGTCTTTCTTGCATCAGCACGCAGCCAAGACCTATGCCAGATGCATTGGAATACACGTCAAAGGGCTTGGTCGTATCCGGGTGAGCAAGAACTGAGGCTGTTGTGAGATGCTTCACTAAAGTCTTGAAAGCTTGTTCACATGCAGCACCCCACACAAATCTGGTATTCTTCTTTAATAATTCCGTCATCGGTTTAGCAATCTTGGAGAAACCCGGAATGAACCTCCAGTAATAACCTGCTAAACCGAGGAAGCTTCGAATTTCATGCACTGACTTTGGTGACTCCCATTTCTGTACTTGGATAATCTTACTCGGATCTACAGCGATGCCCTCCGCTGAAATGATGTGTCCGAGAAAAGGTACTTGATTAATCCAGAATTCATACTTGCTGAATTTTGCATATAGCTGATGATCTCGCAATCTTTGTAGCACAATATGCAGATGTTCGGCATGTTCTTCCTCTGACTTGGAACACACCAAGATATCATCGATGAAGACAACGACGAATTTATCCAACTCCGGCATGAATACTGAATTCATCAGGTACATAAAGTGTGCCGGAGCGTTGGTCAAACCAAAAGACATAACGAGATACTCATACAGCCCGTATCTCGTTGAGAATGCCGTCTTCGGAATATCTTCTGCCCGGATTTTAATCTGGAGATACCCGGACCGAAGATCCATCTTCAATAATACTTTTGCACCCACTAAATGGTCGAAGATCATATCAATGCGAGGTAGTGGATACTTGTTCTTGATGGTAACGGCGTTCAAAGGACGATAACCAACACAAAGCCGTAGTGTTCCGTCCTTCTTCTTGACAAACAATGCTGAACAACTCCAAGGTGACGAACTCGGTCGTATAAATCCCTTGCTCATTAGGTCATTCAGTTGTTTCTTTAATTCTGCCAGTTCATTGGGTGCCATCTTGTACGGCCTTCGTGATATCGTTGTTGTTCCCGGTATGAGTTCAATCTTGAACTCTACGTTTCGCTCGGGCGGCATGTCCGGTAAATCATCAGGAAATACATCCGGATACTTACGTACCACCGGAATGTCCTCTATCTTAACAGCTTCCGTGTGGTTTACTGTTGCAATCTGTTGCCGTCTGGCACCGAGAATTAATATATGAAGACCGTGCTGTGGGGAGTTGAGCTCAACGGTCCTAGAGCTGATCTTAAGAACTGCTCTGTGGTAATTCAACCACGACATCCCCAAAATGATGTCGATCTTCAGACCCTCAAGGATAATGAGAGTCGTAGGGTAAATTCTACCCCCGAAACAAAGAGGTGCTCGGGAGACAACCTCACTTGCGGCACTGCTGCCCCCGGGCGAAGATATGAGGTATTGCCTCTTTGTATAAACTGTTTGGAGCTGATGTTGAGCCACAAAAGATTGACTAATGAAGTTGTGTGTGACACCGGAATCAAAGAGAATCAAAACCGGTAGCTGATTCAGAGAAAAGATCCCTGCTAAAGCGGCTTCTCCTTCCGGAACATCATCAATCACAGTATAGTGAATGTTGCCCCTTATCTTCCCTCCTATCTGCAGATTGAGGTACGGGTCGTATTGTTGTAAATATGATGACCCGCAGCCTCTAGTTCCCTCCGTACAATGTCTAGCATAATGGTCCATACTCCTACAAGTGAAACACGGATGTCTTTCCGGTTCTTCGTTGACTTGCGGTGGGATGCTAGGTACACATGGCTGCAGCGATGGAGCACAAACCACCGTCTGATGCTACGGCTGTGGAGGTGGTGCAAGTTGTAGAACTTGACCAGTAATCAATCTCTGAGGAGTTGATCGTACATGTGGCATCCATCTTTCACCAGGTGGCGTTCGATACACCAAACGGTACTTTTGAGGAACATAACTTGTGCTAGCCTGCTCGATCTCACTCATCTTTCTCTTCTGAGCTTGCCACTCAAGTGTCGGCTTCTCTTGGATGAAAGCCGCATCTACCATGTCGGTGTAACTGTCATTATTGTGTACGGACAACTTCTCCTGTAATATGGCACTCAGGTCGTGGAGGAATAGGTCACACTGTGCCTCTTCTTTCGCCACATAATCGGGAGCATATTGGGCCAAAAGGTTAAACCTTCGGACATACTCGAGGACACTCATGTCCCTTTGCTTTAAGCCCAAAAATTCCTCCCGCTTTGCCTTGACAATACCTAGTGGTATGTGACGAGTACGAAAGGCTTCACAGAACTCACTCCATGTTATTTGATGATCATCCGGAATGGTGGCAAGATGATCCACCCACCAGTTTCCGGCGGCTCCATGATGTTGCTGAGCGGCGAACTTTGTCTTCTGCACTTCATCACACTCGAATACTCCGAATTTTGACTCCATGACATGAAGCCATTGATCTGCTTCCACAGGTTCGGTGGCTTCAGTGAAGATTGGCGGTTGAGTCGCCAAGAAATCCAGATAAGCGTTCCGAGGTGGAACGACTTGTTGCGTGTTCTGGAGTACGCCTTGCTGTACCAAAGCTTGGAGTAAGCGTGTGTGTTATTGCGTTGCTTCTTGGAGTAGCCTAGTGTTCTCTTGATTAGACTCGATGACTCGAGTCATAAGATCCATCCATCCCGTGGATGGTGGTTCCGATGGTGGAATAGAAGCATTACCACCTCGATGAGAACTTCCGGCCCTACTCCTAGAGCGAGTACGAACCATACTGCATAAATGTAGTTAAGAAGAGTTAAACAAGAACTCAGCAGTATGTGAGACTAATGAAAGCAGTAACAAAATTCATGTTTACATAACTCCTTAGTAGGCATAGCTATCCAGCCTATCTGTACAGAACAGACCTTTATGCACTATATCCAGATTTTGATCTAGTTAAGAGCATTTTCATAAATCAAGTTTAATACCAAAGTTAAAGTTAACTTTAGTATCTTTCCAACGAGTACTCATACCTGCAGATCGTCTCTGGATTAAAAGTATGATTTTCCAAAGTTGACAGAATTCCTGGATAAAGTTTGCCAGCATCTCCTTTGTATGTGGCTGATTTTATCACAGTTGTATATGCAAATACAATAAGAATCTGAACAAACTTTGAATTACAACAATTTTGAACATTTCACAACCTTTCTAACGGTGTATCATAGGCTTCTTAAGGATTTTTCTACAGAACGTTATGGCTTAAAAACAGAAAGGTCCAGAGAGGTTTTGCTGTTGTCCTGGTTCTGGACAGTTTACCTTCCTCTTAACTTTCTACCCATTTTGCGTGTGATTTTGCTCTGGAGCCCTACAAAGAAGTTGTAGACTACTTGACAATCTTTTCATAGCCGTATCATACACCTTAATTGGGTCAAGCTACTCAGAGTTATGCTCTGTTAAAGTCCAGCAAGAATTCTTGTCGAAAACAGAGCACTCTGTTTTTGAAATCTTTGAAGCCTAGTCTTCCTCTCATTTGAATGTTAGCTCAAAATAAGAGTTCAGTAACTAATATTTGTTTCAAACTTCCATTTTTAATCGAAAGTTAGTTCATGAGTCATTTCTTCAAAGGAAAGGGGTTATTAAGTTTAGTACGGCGTCGATGCACCGTAAGAAGCATGTCGGTACTACGTAGCCTCACCAAAATAAAATCCTAACCGGATTATACCGGCATATCTGTACCTTAGGTGGCACTAAAACGGTCACTCGCAAACGTGTACTATTTGTACTACGGTTTCGTGGTTAATCCTGCATAAATCACACTCAATCGTCAGGTCCGGCTGCACACCGAACCCGGTATCCATACAATTCTTACTCCCGTCCTACATCACTCGCACAGGTGTTCTCAAGCCAAACACGCATTGAGCTACGTGTTCACGTTACTAACCACATGACAGGGTTTCCCAAACTTGCCTGTAGCACGCCAGGGAAGGGCGTTGTTCGAGTACCCCAAACGACATGAAAAGTCGTAGAGGATACCAAAGCGGATATGGTTACCTGCCACCCATGGGGCTCCACCCTTCAGCTTGTGCGCACTGGTGGCCATCGCTTACGTGCACCCCCAAGACATAACTCGTCCCGAGATGCACGATTTTCCGACATAACAAATAAGTTAGTTTGCCACCTTCATAATATGCTAATAGTGATCCTTATTCCGTATCCTCACCGTAACCTAAATTTTTTTCGTAATACGATCCTTATTCCGTGCGCTATTACCAATGCGGCTCTGATATCGGCTGAGACGGGCCGGGTACCGACTGGGACAGGGCTCAGCTAATGATACCACTTGTCACAGTTCTGATACCACGATGAGACGGCCCGACGCCGCCCGTTTAGTCATGGGGACAGGGCACTCGCCCGGGAATCGCATTGGATGGTGCCGTGTTGTGCGGCATCCAACAGCCCACATACAAGGAACAATGTATTACATAAAATAATAGCGGAAGCTTACAAGTTTTTCTTTGTAAATAGTTTACATCAAATAGCTACAGCAGAAGTCTATAATAACTCACGTCGAATAACTAAGAGCACTCGAGATGAAGTCCAGCCCGCGGACTCCTCTCGCAACCAACACGAAGACAAGCAGCAGCGGCTGGGTTCTCCATGTGTTACCTGACTCAGAAGTCTCCGAGTCTCACCGGACAACCTCCATCTTAGCATCAATGTTAACCTGCAAAACCACTTATATAGCAAGCGTGAGCATATAGGCTCAGCAAGACTGATCCGTCTCTCCTAAACAAGAAACTCTACATGCACGACGGTTGCAATTGGGTTAGCTAGATTTGCATAAAGGACTCGCCTAAAGTTGATCCTGAACTTTCAGATTTTAAGCCTCATTGTGCAGACCTTGAGCCGAAAAGCATCGCAACTCAACAATCAAACAAGAAACGCTTTGTTGTGATGCTCCTTGCACAAAGTGAAAGTAAAGTTCAATGAGCCTATCTCTAATTCAATCATGGTTGCAATACAAGTTACAGCACAGCCTTATCAAGTTCAAAAGATAACCAATTCCAGTTGTTACTACATCAAGACGCACTGGGCAAGTATACTCATATGACCGCGAGCGACGGTGATTCGAATCAGTACACGCCCGGACTACACGACACGTACACCCGCACTCCGAGTTGCCGGCAGCAACCTCGACTGACGTTGTACACAGCCACCTTTCCCAAGATCTTCCACATTGAACGCAGTCCAACTGCCCCGAGTACGCAAGCTCCCTCAAGGTACATACCCGCAGTGGTATGTTCTTAAGCGAGTTACCTCCTGCTACCCTGACGCCGAAAGCCTAAGGCCGTTGGAAAAGTTCCACTATGGATCTCCCAAGGTACATCAGTTTCCAGGGTCCCATATAGCTAGTATGTGCCCGTTACACAACTCAAACTTGTCCAACAGGGCCAAGCACGGACGGGCCTTAACCGACACAGGCAGGGCTATGCATGCACGGTCCGCAACCTGCTGCATCTAAACCTCCCTGCCCGGTCTCCATTTCTTATGTGTGAACTTTCCTCATCTTTTCTATTTTGGATCCGCTCCGAATAAACCAGCCCTAAACACGCGAGTAGATTTCAACTACTCGACTTCTACCGGACCTTTCCTACTAACATTAGCGTAGCCAAATCCACTCGAGGAGGTGTTATTCTACCCTTTCTCTCTTAGGTATTTCTGATCATGCAAGTGGAGTTTTCAGTATCAACTAGACTTAATGCAATCAATGATGCAAAGCTATGATCTATAAAAATGGAAATGCTTTATAAAACTGTTCAAATGCAAACCGGGGCTTGCCTGTTTTGCATGTGGCTAAGATTACAATCAGTTAGTGACGATCACTTGGAGCTTGCTTTTCCTTCCTCCTTGATCTTCACTTTAAGTCCTTCTCACGTTCTTCACGTAGATGCTACATGATATGATCATGCGTATGTATTTAATTGAAAAGCTTTTGCTAATAAGATCTAATGACAGTTTTAAAACTGGAACTCTGTTTAAGAATTTAAAATGACACTGGTGCTAGTGGTTTGGGTTGGGTTTAAACACCCTGATCAAAGGTTAAGTGCTTTTCCCACTTAAGTGTTGATCACCTTAAGAGGTTACACATAACAGTGGTGATCCAGAGCTCCAATGGGGCTGAGAATTTTCATGTGAGTTCCTTGTCACAAGAAAATCATCTGGACCAAAAATTAGCACTTTTCATTGAGTTGTTTATTTAGAACGATTCTCTAAGCAATTAAGCAAAGAAGAATTAATTCTGAGGTAACACCTATGTTCATGTCAAACTCAGTGAATCACAATTTCAATTATAGTTCATAGAGCTTGCATGAATTGTCCAAGGATTTTTGGAGCTAAGAAACTGAATTTACAAGTTTTGGCAATTCACTGAAAATGTTTCTGTATTCAATTGAACACAGCGACTTACAATCTGAATTACCCTGATCAAATCAACTCCAAATGAGCTGAAACCTTTACAGGAGTATGATAACACCCTAACGAATATTCTGGCGAAATTTGAGGATTTTTGGATAAACCAAACTCCCTCTAAAATTCTTTTGCTGAAAAGCTTTAAAGAATTTTCCAGAATTAAATAAAGACTTTCATACATATTGGGTTGCATATTTGGATAGAGTTTGTAGAAAATTTGAATCACTAAATTTGGAGGTTCGTAGAAAAATTTATGCTCTTCTAAAGTTTTGGGAAAACCTGGAATTTGAATAAATCTGGGAAAAAGTTTAAACTGACGGTGGGACCAGGGGACACGTTTTTGTTGCCGGGAGGGTGCCACACGGGGTCACAGGATTGTTCCCATGCTGTCACAGTCGATCCGGTGCCACAGAGTATCCAGCTCCTGTTTCTGTGCGACTGACGCGTGGGGCCGGCAGCCTTCTTCAACCTCCAGCCGCACGCGCGCCCGCGCCACCGGGGCTCGCCGGAGTTACCTCGAATTCGGTCGTCCGGCCACCTCCGATGCTTAAACTCGCCGCTAGGCCCTTATTTTGTGCGAGGAACACGCTGGTGTGACTTCCACATACCGGCGACGTCTCTAAACCACCCCGCACTGGTGCTGCGGCTCGGATGAAGTCCGGTGACGTTACTCCCGACGGCCTAAGACTCCCAAGCTCCGGTTTCCAGGTTCTAAAGCACCGGCGGACGCTAAGGAACGTCGACATGGGAATGAAACGGCTCGGAGATGGCTCTGAACTAGGGTTCACCGTGCACCCGAACCTTCCTGCCATAGCGGCCGTCGAAAAGAGTGGAAATACGCTGTGCACAATGCGTTTCATGCGAGGTTTCAAAAGCAAACTGGTGCGCCCTCAAGTCTAGCCTGTGTGTGCGAAGTTTCGTGGTGTCTAAACAAAAATCAATCGGGAATTTTGTGGAATCATACCTGAAGGTCGGTTTACACTGGCCAGAGAGGATTTCTAAAATTCGTCGGCAAGACGCGAAGACAAGCTCTGTGCCTCGGATGGAAGCTGCAGGAAGCTCCTGCGCGTCCAAGGGCCCTCTTTCTTGGTCGTGAAAACCACTCTGTGGAGCTGTCCACGAGAGCGCCTCGTCGCCAATGTTTTCGGTTGCCGCGGGAACTCGGCGTTCTCGGTCTCTGGAGGTGGAGCTCATGTTTGAGTGGCGCGAGGACGTCGGAGTGTAAAATCCCCAAAAGTGGTAGCAAGAAAATTCAGCTCATGTACACTTATGAAAAATGAGGGGAATTAAAACTTTGAATTATAATAAGTGTGAGTCCAATGTGAGGGTTTAGACTTCCCAAAACTTCCAAACATGGAGATCTAAATGCACAACTTGGATCTGCATAGTCCAAATATTCAGCCTTCCAAATTTCAGCTCATTTGGAGGAGTTTCAATATTTGTTTGGGATTAAAAGGAAAAGCCCTCTAATCTGAATTTCAAATTCAGTTTCAAATTCCAATTCCCTCAATTTGAAAATTGGGTTTCACAAATGTGTTCTCCACCTTTGAATGAGCAGCCATGCCAAAAATTGGAAATCTTGGAGCTGGTTTGCCATACTTTTGAGGCAATATAAAGTGGAGAATTCAAACTCTTTTTCAAATTCAATTGATCAATCCACATCCAATTTTCACACCTGAATTCAAACTATTTGAATTCAGTAAATTCAAACTATGACTTGGGGTTGAAGTCAAGTCTTTAATGTTGAGTTGCTGGTGGGAAAATATCAGAAAAAAGTTGATTAAACAAAGAGGGGAGGTGGGGCCCATTTGTCAGCCACCCACTGGGGTTGCCGCCTCAGCCGACAGCGGTCGAACAGCGGGAGCGCGCCAGCTCCCGGTTGAACCCGCGCCCGAGGGAGAGCCCGCGCCATCTCCTGCTGCCTCGGTGGCTCGGTTGGATCATGGCAAAGGGTGCGCCGGAGCTGTTTTCCTTCTTCCCCTTCTATAACTCGCGCCTCCGCCGTTTCTTCCATCCAGAACACCGCCGCCGTTCTCTCCGATCGACCTCCAAGCTCGATTGCTCCAGTGCTCCACAGCAAAGAGCATCGCCTGGACGTGCTCTAGCCCTTTCCAAAGCCCCTTCGAGGTTTGCCGGTCCGAACTGCTCGAGAAGCACGGATTGGCGCCAAAGCTTCAAGGTGCCCGGACCTCGCCGTTTCGTCTCTCCGTCGTCAGCAGCAACCGGCCACCCTCTCCCCCAACTTCCTATACAAGAAAGGTGCGTGGACATGTCCTGGTCGTGTAGCTGGAGGCCGTTTAGCGTTTGCTAGGACCGATGGCAAGAATTTAACCATTTCCCCAAACGGTACACCGATGGGTAGTGCGCGGTCTAGCCAAAAATTCGTGGTGCACGATCCTTTAGACCTCGGGTAAGCTTGCACAGAGCTTCTCTACTTCCTAGTGCCTCTCCTCGACGAAGAACCAAGCAAAAACATCAAGAAACGAGGGAGCCCTAGCTGTTTTCTTAGTCGCCAGTGCAAAAGCACCTCGGGTCGCCGTGGAGCCCTCGGTTGCCGGCAGTTTCACCGGCGGCCAGGAACCTTACGGGCTCCTACATCACTCACTGATGCTCTAGAGCCCAAGAATCGATCGAATGATAGAGGAATAAGGGTTCCCGACCTCGCCGGAGTTCAAAACTTTGCTGTCACCGTGCGCGATGGTTTCCGGTGAGCCACGGCCGCCGGCGACCCTCCCACAGTGTTCAGCGCGGTTAAAAATGGGGCAGCGGCGAGTTTGACGAAGTTTAGACCGCGGGAACCCCGTCCCGGCGAGCCTCGCTGGCGTGCGCCGCCGCGGGAGGCGCGGGCAGAGCAAGGAAGACGAAGGAGGGCCGGGTCCCACCGGTCAGCCTCCGGGTTCGCGCGAGGATCAGTTTGTGGCGCCGGATCTGGTGCGGCTGCGCGGGAATAACCCCGTAGCCCCCGGTGTTGCCGAAACTGACTGGTCCGACTTAAAACATTGGGCCCAGCCCAATTATTTGAAGTTTCTATTAGAGAAATAATTCCAGAATTTAGCTGATCTTCGCAAGCCCATAACTTTGTGTAGAAAACTCCAAAAAGAGTGAGACCAATTTTGTTGGATTCCTCATGAGGAGTACTTCACAGAGAAACCAATCTTTGGCTACGAAAATGCCCAGGAATTTCTGTAGAATTGTTTTTAGTAAATCCTTTAGGGATTTATTACAGGGGCAATTCTTTATGAAATATTCCCAAATTTGGGTAGCAAATCCTCTTCATAGATACTGATCTCCAGTAAAAATTTGGGTTTCATTGGAGGTCATTTGCTAGGTCAAATTACCTTCTCAAGTTCAGCCTTTATTTGAAAATTCAAATTTAAACAGAAGCTTTTTCAGAACTTCTGTCTAAGTTCAAAAATTCATATCTTTCTGATTGTAGCTCCAAAAATGGTGAAACAAATTTTGTTAGAACCATGGAGACTTACCCTAATCAGATATTCCACCATTAGCTATGTCAAGCTCCTGATTTGGGCTCAAAATTCAGATAAGCATTGTACTTGTAGGAATTTTAAAGACTACATTATGCAATGACATGTCTCCAAATTTGGCTCAAATCATCCTTAGAGAGTCTAGTATCCACTGTAAAAATCCCAAAGCCAATTAAGGATTTTAAATAGCAGTAGCTATGAGTAGAAGTCCAATTCTTATAAATCCTTAATACTTATACATGTATTTTATTACATTTCATAATAGTGACCGAAGTTGAGGATACGACGGAGCCCTTGGACGTCCTCCCATCAGAAGCTGACTTTCCGTTTAACTCGGAACCAGGCAAGCCCCGGTTTGCACTTAAGTACCTTTTATAAAGTTTTTCCTTTGTACCATTTATGTCTAGGTTGAATGTTTGCATTAGAGTTAGGGTGATTGAAACCCCACTTGCATAGCCTCTTTAAATCCTATGTAGGGTTGGGTAGTTTATAAACTCGATGAGTAGAGAATGCCATGCTAATGTATAGGATCTCGGTAGAAGTCGAGTGGTTGGAAGCTACTCGCGAGATAGTACTTATTACACGGAATGAAAAGAGGTAAAAAATGGCTTAAGTTATGAAAATGAGACCCAGCAGGGGGGATAGGAAGCAGTGAGCAGAGGTCTCACGTGCGTAGCCCTGTTGGTGTCGGTTGAGGACCGTCCATGTGCGGCCCTGCTGGACAAGTATCGAATAGTACAGGATGCATACTGGCATATGGGAACCAGGAAACCGATGTAATTGGTTAACCTGGGTGTCGAGACTTACCCAACCGTAAATAGGAGTGGGTTGAGGGTAGCAAGGTGTAAATCTGCCGGTGGGCACAGTCACGCTCCACGCGGGAACCTCCTACCCGTTACGGATGGACCGGTTCGGCATTTGAGTTGCCTTTGAAAGGTTGTTGCATACAACAGAGTAGGAAGGGGTGTGGAATCACGCTTCTGAAAGTGGGTGTATGCAACGTGTTATCCGGGTGTGTCTTGATTGCAATCACCGTCCCTCACGGTTATTTGAGTACCCGCTTGTTCACTGCGCTGTGACGTAGTAAGAAGTGAAATAAGCCAACTGAAAATGCTGTATTGATCCTAATGTCTCGAATACCTTGATTGCTGTAGATATAGAGCTAATTAAGTTTATATTCCACTTTAGGAATCACCACATCGGAGGAAAGCGTTTCTTGTTTGATTGTGGACTTCCGATGTGAGGGCTGCCTAAGGCACATGAATCTGCTGCTATAAAACTGAAAGTAAGGACCAACTTATAGGCGTGTCTTTGTCGCAAATTCCTTTTCCCATCTTACATATCCTTGCACGTAGAGTTCCATGCCTAGGGTTGACGGTTAAGACTTGCTGAGCCTTCGTGCTCACGGTTGCAATATTTGAGCTGTGTGCAGGTGAGAGTTTTGAGGAAGGTTCCAAGGACGAGGCGATGCCCCCGTCGGGGTACACGGCCGAGCTGGAGCCCTGCACGCCACTGTGATTCTCCAGTTCCATGTTGCTAGTGTGTAGCGTCCCCGGGCTGGACGGCTGCACTTTTGCATAGCTAGGATGAGAGGCCTTATATGTATATTACTTCCGCTGTATGAATAGGTTTTGTAAAAAGACTTCCGCTGTTTTATATCAAATAAAAGTTTGTATGTTATCCTTTATTCTTCTCGTGTGTGCTGTTGGGTGCCGCATCGCACGGCACCACCCTATGCGATCCTGGAGTGGGTGAACCACGGGGTGGTCCCCACAGTGTTGGTATCAGAGCCGCATTGGGAATAGCACGCTCAAAAAGAGCCTAATTTTGAAAATTTAGAAGTAGTCGAGTGAGGATTAGTCATTAAGCCCACATAAGGTCTATTATAGTAGTAGTTATTAAGGTGGAAAAGCTAACTTATGTGTTATACATTCTGTAACGACGCTCCGACGTTAGGTAAGAGGTAAGGTACGCTACCGCAGGCGGATCAATTGCGGTAACTCACCATACGAGTAATAGTATGGAATGGTATACCGTGGTTTGGCACGGTAGTGAATATGAGTCTCTGGACCTCTTTATGGTCCTGAGAGCATATGAAAACGCTGTTCTCCAGCGTGCTTTAGGCAAAAGTGAGAATACCCCATCGTGTGGTAAGCAACACGATAGTATGCAACTCTTGAACGTTCAATGTTCAAAGGGCCATACGCAGCGCTCGCCATCGGCGTGCCTCAATGGTCATGAGGCAGTAGGTGGTATCCGTTGGGTTGATAAATTTCCCAACCGTGACGACCCGTTCGCGCTCTACTCGGGTTCCCCGTCGTGTGGTGTAAAAACACGACCATGTACCTTGAGACGTGGCTTGACTCAAGGATGATCCGTATGGCAATGATACGGACCGTATGTTTTTATTATGATATGGAACTGCCTGCAATGTTAAAACCTTTGTGTGCATCATTATTTTTGTTTTTCTGCAGGTACACTAACCACGTTAGTGCATGACGTGTAGAAACCGTTTGTGAGTGACGACTTTAGTTCCACCATTTAACACGTATATGCCGGAATACCGGTTTAGGAATTTTTTGGTGAGGAAACGTAGTACCGACTGCATAAAAGTTTATTTTCAAAGAAAGTGTCACAATGAAGTATAGGAATTCATTTAGGGGTTAGTAAACTCCTATATTGAACTGAGAGTCAATTGGGAGTATAGATTCGATCTCAAAAACTTAGGAACAATCTCCCCTGTTTTTGGCAGAAACTTTTGCTGAACTTGAACAGGGCATAACTTAGGATTGGTTGAACCAATAGAGGTATGGGATACCATTCTGGAAAGGTTTTGAAGTCCTCTACAATTTTTCTGTAGAGATTCAGAACAAAATCTCCCTCCAATGGGATGAAAATCTCAGATGAGTAGGTACTGTCCAGAAACAGGGAAGATCAAATGCTCTCTGGAATTTTCTGTATTTCAACCAAAACACTTAGTTTCACCGTTTGACGTCCAGTGGCTGTTGTAAAACAGCGAGTTAGAGTCGAAGGGTTTATGCATTTGACATATCACTTCGAGTTAGTACATGTTTGGGTCCAATACAATAGCGAGGAATTACGCATGCTAACACACTTAACATCCCGTGGTGACCCTGATGGTCGAAATGAACTTTTAACCCATAAAGTTCAATACTTTGGAACTCGATCGTATGACACGGTCCCGGGATGTATATGGTGCATAAAGTTTATACTTTATCCATATGTGTGATTGTTATGTGCATTGTTTATCCCATTCTCGCATTACTATTGTATAGACTGGATGAGCTAAACCCACATGTGCTGATCGTTTGAATGGTATGAATGCAGAATGGTGCGGACACGTTCAACGCAAGAGGAGGGAGGTCCGAGTCAAGTTCGTGGTGATGAGTCTCCGCCTCCGGAGCAGACCACGACGCAGCAGCAACCACCTCCTCCACCGCCAGAACTTCCAAGGAATCTTGCCGAGGTTCTCGCCGCAGTGCTCGGCTCGCGCGATGAGCAAACCGAGTTACTGCAGATGTTGGTGCAGCAGAATGCGTCCCATCAGTGAGGACGCCAAGACAATGGGCAACGCCAGCCCCAACAAAGCTCGTATTCAGAATTCATGGCGACCCATCCACCGGTCTTCACGGAGGCCGAAGAACCTTTGGAGGCGGACAGCTTTATCCGCACTCTGGAGGCAAAGTTCGGGCTGCTACGATGCACCGAACATCAGAAGGCGCTGTACGCAGCGCAACAGCTTCAAGGAGAAGCCGGTACCTGGTGGGCGAACTACACCGCCTCCTTACCGACTGGCCATGCCGTCACATGGACAGAGTTCCGGGAGGCGTTCCGCGCCTATCACATACCTCCCGGTGTGATGGAAATGAAGCTCCAGGAGTTCCTGGCGCTACGACAAGGCGAGAGGAGTGCTCATGAGTACTCCAGGTTATTCAACCGGCTGGCGCAGTATGCGCCAGGATTTGTGGGCACGGAAGACAACAAGCGCAATGCGTTCTTCCGGGGCCTGAACTCCAAGATGAAGGTCCATCTCGCCCAGAGCAATCGCGGCACATTCAACGACCTAGTTAATGCCACGATTCCGCGGCATTGACTAAGTCGTTGAATGTGCCGCGGTTCCACTGTACGAGATGGGTCTTCATTTCGGGGTGTAACCCCCGATAGAAGTGCTCCCTCTTCTTCTCCTCCGTGGAGATGTAGTTTGACGCATACTGCGCCAGATGGTTGAAGGCACGGGAGTAGTCGTGGGCACTCCTCCCGCCCTGCTTCAGCTCCAAGAATTCTTGGAACTTCCTCTTCATTATTCCGGGAGGAATGTGGTAGGCGCGGAACGCCTCCCGGAACTCTTGCCATTCCACGGCATGGCCAGCCGGACGTGAGGCGATGTAATTCGCCCACCACGCACCAGCGGCACCGTGGAGCTGCTGTGCTGCAAACAGGGTCTTCTGCCGCTCCGTACACTGGAGCAGCCCAAACTTGGACTCGATGGTCCGCAGCCAGTTGTCAGCCTCCAGTGGTTCTTCAGCTTCGGTGAACACTGGAGGGTGCGTACTCATGAAATCCGAGTACGACACTTCGTGGGGCTCACGAGGCCCTCGCTCTTGACGTCCACCCGCCTGGGACGTATTCTGCACGATCGTGCGGAGCAGGTCGGTCTGCTCCTCACGACCTCCCACCAATGCCGCTATCACATCCGCTAGAGTAAGCGGAGGCGGCGGAGGTGGCTGCTGCTGCGGGGTACTGTCGTAGGCCGGTGGCTGGGAGTCATCGCCTCCCCCTTGGCTAGAGCCACCTACCTCGTGTGTGGTCCTGGTGCGAACCATCTGCAACCATACGACAATAACATCAGTCCCGCAACATTTGCATGCAGTCCAATTAAAATGGGCGTAAAAACATTATGACAACAAAAACATGCGATATATCTCGTAAGTAGATAATGTAATAACTTTGCACAAGCTACCCCATTACCAGACCAAACACAAGCTAGTTTAATCCAACTTTATTAACCTCCTCTTTGGAAGCTCACCATAACTAGGTTTGGTCACTACGAGACATTACTATCGCTTTGTCATCACGTATAGCACCCTTAGGGTACAACACCCTCTCCAATGAGTTCAACTGTCATTCTTCTGTCAGACTGACCAGTTTCTACCTATTCCAAATTTTGATCTGATTCTGGGCATTTTCATGACTCAAGTTGAATACCAAAGTTAAAATTAACTTCAGTATATTTCCAACTAGTACTCATTTGCCCCCAGATCAGCTTTGGTTAAAAAGTTATGCCAATTCAAAGTCAGCAGAATTTCTGGAAAAATTTTAACAGCACCTCCCTTGGAAGTGGTTGTTTTCAACCCTGGTTTCCACTGAAATCTGTGCTGAAATTTCAGAAACTTTGAATTGCAAAGATGTCACACATCTTCTACTCTTTCTAAGGATGTATTATGTGCCACTTTTATATTTTTCTACTGGGAATTATGTTTGAAAAACAGAACAGTTCAGAGAATGTTTTACTCTGTCCTGGTTCTGGACAGTTTACATTCCTCTGGGATTTAAGCCATCTTAAGGTGAGTTTCAGCTCTGGAAGTCTACAACAAAGTTGTAGAGTACTTCAATATATTTCCAGAACTATATAGCACACCTCTATCGGCTAAAATACCTGTGAGTTGTGCTCTGTTGAAGTTCGGCAACCTTGCTGCCCAAAACAGAGCGCTCTGCTTTTCATACTTTTGGCTATACTGCCCCACTATCCCATTCTTATACCCAACCAGGGTCCTAAATGTTGAACCTATAGATTTTAATTCTTTGTTATCATTATTCTCATGCATATGCCTACAATATCTCGGTACTACGTTCCTCACAAAAGAAAATCCTAACCGGATTATACCGGCATATACGTCTCAAATGTGGCACTAAACGGTCTCTCGCACACGTTTTCTACACGGATACATACGTGGTTAGTACCTGCAAAAGACCACACAATAATGGCGCACTCAAGGGTTTTGTTTCCATTTCAGGCAGTACCATATTTAAAAGTAAATACAAACGCCCGTATCATTGTCATACGGCCGTCCTTGAGCTAAGTCACGTGTCAAGGCACGTGATCGTGTTTCAACACCACACGACGGGGAACCCGAGTAGGTCATGAACGGGTCGTCACGGTTGGGAATGTTATCAACCCAACAGATACCACCTACTGCCCTGCAGGGCACGCCGATGGCAAGCGCTGCGTATGTCCTCCTGGGCTATTTCCAGACGAACACACTCTCGTGTTACTGACCACGCGATGGGGTCTCCACTTACTTGCCTAATGCACACTAGGGATCAGCGTTTCATATGAACTCAGGGACATGAAGAGTCCAAGAGTTTCATATTGACGTCTCACACCAAGCTGTGAGATCAGTCCCTGAACCACGTTCCTCGTCAGGGGGAGCTAACCGAAATTGAACCGCTTTCGGTGGCGTTCCTTACCATACTTACCAGAGCGTAGGTGCGTCGTTACATAATTGAAATTCAGAATTATAACACATAAGTTAGTCTTTGCCACTTTAATTAACTATACTAGTATAGTCCTTACTTGGGCAACTACCGAATCCTCACCGTATACCTAGGTTTTTCCCATAATGCAGTCCTTAAGTACTGTGCTATCCCCACTGCAGCTCTGATATCAGGCTGTGGCGGACCGGAATCCGCTCATCCAGGATCGCAGAGGGTGGTGCCGCGCGATGCGACACCCGACAGCACACGTCATAAGAGCACATTATATGGGAAAAACAAACTGAATGTACAAAATAGTACACTTCTCAGTTACAAACTAGGGTCTTTATTACACAGCGGAAGTTTCTTTTATACAACTCACGCCCGTCTATCTAGCAAAAGTGGTTGCCTAGCCCTAGGGCAACCCACACTAGCTGCACTCCTCAGCTCAGCACGGCGTGTACGGCTCCCACTCAGCCGTGGTCCCCGACGGAGGGTAACCCTCGCCGGTGGACTCGTACTCCGAGTCCGTGGGTGGCTCCTCACCTGAAAAACACTCAAGCAGCAACCGTGAGCACGAAGGCTCAGCAAGACTTAACCGACTCACCTAAGCATGAAACTCTACATGAGGGGTACAATGGACATAGGATAGTAACATTTCAGCAAAAGGACACGCCTACAAGTTCATCCTTAGTTCATCTTTTAGCAACAGGTTAACAGTTCATGAAATCTGAAATTTAGTAAGCAGTATTTGGTGGCACACATGTAGCAATACAATTATATCAATCAGCAACATTGAATCAACATATTTCATCCATTAATCTACGTCACAACTCAGTGACCAAGTGGTACTCTTCACCGCGAGGGACGGCGAATCGACTCGATATACACCTGCAGGGAAACCCAAAGAGCACGTCACGTACGCCCATCCGTGGAGCTGCACAGCACGCTCACTCGATGTCGTACGGGGCAACCTTTCACACAACAGCCCAAACGTCGAACCGGTGGCACCGAAACGAGCAGGAGGTTCCCCACACGGAGCATCTCTCTATGCCCGTTGGCAGATTTCCACCTTGCTGCCCTCAACCTACACCTATAAATCGGTGTGCTATGCCTCGACGCCCGGAGGTTTAGGCTACATCGGTTTATCGGGGCCCATATATCAGATATGCCTTCGGTACGTTCAAACTTGATCAGCGTGGGCCGCACACGGATCGGTCCTCAATCGACACGGACAGGGCTGCGCACCCAAGACTCTCTCTTGCTGCGCCCTAGCCCCTGCCTAGTCTCATTTTCATTACTAAAATGATCTCACATCACTCAACCGAACCCGTGTGTCCCAAGCCTATCTCGCGAGTAGATTCCAACTACTCGACTTGTACCGAAGTCCTATGACTCATTAAGCATAGCCGGTCTACTCGAAGTCTTAGACACTACCCTCACTCTTTTAGGAACCTTTGGTTATGCAAGTGGGGTTCCATTCATCCTACACCTAATGCACAATCATACTTCACATGACTCATGTAAACAAAAGAAAACTTATAAAAGGGTTAATGCAAACCGGGGCTTGCCTTGTTGCTGCTGGTCAGTAGTTATTTATTCGTCCGGAAGAAGGAAGTCCAGCACTTCCGGAGTCTCTTCTTCAATGGCTACACGTTGAATATAATACTACATGTAAATTTAAATGCACTGTGTAAACTTGAATACTTATTTACTAATAACTCAAGCTAACCCTTCCCTTTGGTGCTGAAATTTTTATGGTGGCTTGGTAGGGTCCTAACCAGAGTCTTGAGCAAGTTTCATTTGAAACAAAGTTCATTTGAACCTTGTACAAATAAAAGCCCATTTGGTCAATATTTGAGCCTCTAACTAATTCCAGGGGTTTTCATGGCTCCAACCATTACTTTCTGGAAACTAGACTTTAAGATGGTTCTAATGGAGTTGGTTTCATGTCATTTGAAGGATTCTACATAAAGTTATGTCCTAATTAAGATTGGAGAAAATCTGAAAAATGATTCTGTACATTTTTCTATTTTCTCTGGGCAGTTCCCTTAATCACCCAATTAGGGTAACTAAATGAACTTGGATGAGTCTGAAAATTTAACTGGGATTCAGTGATTTTCCAAAGAACCTTTCAGCCAAATTTCAGAATTTTTCATAAAGTAGTCCTCCAGATAAAATTCCCAACAGTTTAAACTTTAGGGATTTAATTCTGGAAAACTATTCACTTTCATGAGCTGAATTTGGTATTGCTGGAAAGTGCTCAGAGAGCTGAATCCAACAAAATTTGGTTCACCCGATTTGGAGCTCTCTAGCCAAAGTTATGAGGATTTGAAGTTTGGAAGAATCCTGAAAATCGGGGAAAAAGTTTAAACTCTCGGGCCCGCGGGGACACGTGTCGAGCGCGGAGGTGTCCGGCACACCGGAGATACCACACGTGTCGAGCGCGGAGGTGTCCGGCACACCGGAGCTCACAGGGTATTTTGCGCGCCAGCACAGCCGATCCCCGGCCACACCCGATCCCGGTTTAAATTCTTCAGCCGCTGACACGTGGGCCAGCCGGCTTCGTCTTCCTCCCGCCGTTCTCTCACGCCCGCGCCGCCGACCTCGCCGGAGCAGGCTCGGGGCTCGCCGGCTCGCCGCTGCCGGACCTCCCAGGGGCTGAAACTCGCCGCCAGGGGGTTGTCGACGTCGAGGAACACGTCAGTGGTGTCCGGTCGGGCTGGGGGTGACCGGAAATAGCTCGGCGACGTGCCGCTGCCTCGGCTGAGGTTCGACACCATCGACCGTGGTTTTTAAACCCACCAACACCTTGAACAAAGGCCCTACAGCATCAGTGTACCTCTAGGAAGCTCGACAAGGTGTCAAAAGGGTTCAGGGATGGCGGCAAGTCGGTCGGCACCGTGTGACCGATCGTGCCCGCCATGACCGCCCTCGATCGAGCTCGAAATTCGTCACTCCTAGACAGTTTCACGCTACGGATGCAGAAAAGAACTTGATCGCCGGCTAGTCCAGCGTCTATGTGCAATATTTGATGACCTCCGAAAGATCATAGAGCGAGAATTTAAAGAAACCGTACCGGAAGCTCGGTTTACGGTCGCCGGAGCACAAACTGGAAATTCTCTGCGGATTCTTCACGGTTGGCTTCCAAACTTGGAGGAGAGCAGCACGGTGGTCGCGCGCTCCTGTTGCCTCTCTCGCTGGACCGTGAAAACATCTGTGGAACGCTGCCCACGGGCGCCTGACTCTCGGCTGAGGCTCGGTCGCCGCGGTGGCGATTCTCTTTGGGCAAAGGAGGTCGGAGCTCGAGGTTTCTGGCGTTGGAGAAGTGGAGTGCGAGCTCAGGTGGCTGTCTAGCAGCTCAGGGACGAAGGAGGAGATGGTTTTGCTGGTTTTCCAGATTGAGCAGAGAGCTGTGGCGAGAAAAAATACCGCTGCTCGGGTTTGCCCGCGAGAAGATAAAGCCGGCCGACTCCTGCTCGGCTGAGGCAGTGCCGGTCGCGTGGGGGGCGCGAGCCAGCCGCCCTGGGCGCCAGCGCGCGGAGAGGGAAGCAGCTGGTGGCGCCGGTAGCTGCTCGGTGGCACAGCCGACAGCTGCTCGGTGGAATTTCCCACCGAGACTCTGACTTTGGGTGCAAGTTTCTCCTTCTCCCCTCTATGACATGTGGGTCCCACCTGGGGTTTTAACCTCCAAAATTTACTCCTAATCACTGTTGTAAACAGTGAGCCCCATAACACCCCTGGTGATTCAAATTGTTCACCCCTGAGCCATTTGAATTGAATAGAATTCAAATTGGGTTGGGTTTGAGTGAATTTCAGCACAAGTTCAGTTTTGAATTCAAATAAAGTTTGAATTCGTCCCACTTAGCTCATGTCAAGATCAACTCCGAATGGAGTGAAAATTGGTGTGGTGTGGTGATGAACACTTCAAATGTGTGCCGAAACTGAGGCCCTTACAGAACTCGTACCTGGGACAACACCAATCTCACGGAGACTATATAAGATGGCTCCGAATGAGCTGGCTGAACTAAAGGAGCAGCTCAACGATTTGATGAAGAAGGGTTTCATTCGACCGAGTTCCTCGCGATGGGGTTGCTCGGTGCTGTTTGTGAAGAAGAAGGATGAAACCTTGAGGTTGTGTGTGGACTACCGACCTCTGAACGCCGTCACCATCAAGAATAAATATCCACTGCCCCGCATCGATATTCTCTTCGATCAACTTGTGGGTGCGAGTGTATTTTCCAAGATGGATCTTCGCTCTGGATATCATCAAATCAAGATCCAAGTGGAGGATATCCCAAAGACGGCCTTCTCGACGAGATATGGGTTGTATGAATACCTCGTCATGTCCTTTGGTCTCACCAACGCCCCAGCACACTTCATGTATCTCATGAACTCAGTGTTCATGCCGGAGTTGGACAAGTTTGTTGTTGTGTTCATAGACGACATCTTGGTTTACTACAAGACTGAAGAAGAACACGCCAAACACTTGCATATCGTACTTCAGCGATTAAGAGACCATAAGCTTTATGCTAAGTTCAGCAAGTGCGAGTTTTGGATCAGCCAAGTGCCATTCCTTGGTGAAATTATTTCTGCAGAAGGCATTGCAGTTGACCAAAGCAAAATTGAACAAGTGCTGAAATGGAAATCCCCCACATCAGTCCATGAAGTCAGGAGTTTCCTCGGGTTAGCAGGATATTATCGGAGATTCATACCAAATTTCTCCAAGCTTGCTAAGCCGATAACTGAACTGTTGAAAAAGGGTATCAAATATGTTTGGAGCTCAGCTTGTGAAGAAGCTTTCCAAGCATTAGTGAAGCATCTTACAACAGCCCCGGTGTTAGCTCAACCGGATACAACCAAGCCCTTTGATGTATATTGTGATGCATCTGGCATCGGGCTTGGCTGTGTATTGATGTAAGGAGGAAGAGTGGTCGCCTATGGCTCACGTCAAATCCGTAACCACGAGCAGCACTATCCGACTCATGATCTTGAGCTCGCTGCTGTGGTGTTGGCATTGAAAATGTGGAGGCACTATTTGCTTGGGAACTTAGTGCACCTCTACACCGACCACAAAAGTCTGAAATATATATTCACTCAAAAGGAGTTGAATATGCGGCAACGGAGATGGCTAGAACTGATCAAAGACTATGAGATCGAGATTCACTACCATCCTGGTAAGGCAAACGTGGTTGCCGATGCCTTAAGCCGCAAATCCCATGTCAACAATCTGTCCATCACCCCGCTTGAAGAGGAGGAGCCGAGTCTGTACTTGGTTCCATATGGGGCATTATATAATCTTGCTCTCATCCCAACCATAAGAGAGGAGATTATGAAAGCTCAGAAGAAGGACATGGGAATGTCGCACATTCGGAGAAGGATGGAGAATGGCGAAATGAAGTGCTTCCGAAGAGATGAACACGACACTCTATGGTTTAAAGACCGTATAGTGGTACCCCGTGACCTGAAGCTTCGGAAGAAAATCTTGGACGAGGCTCATTTTTCCAAGTATTCTATTCATCCGGGCAGCAACAAGATGTACCAGGATCTGAAAACCAGGTTTTGGTGGACACGGATGAAGAGAGAAATCACAAAATACATATCCGAGTGTGATACGTGTCGGCGGGTGAAGGCCGACCATATGCGTAAAGCCGAACAGCTGCAACCATTGAACATTCCGGCGTGGAAGTGGGAGGATATCAGCATGGACTTCATAGTCGGATTACCTCTCACGTCTCACAAACATGACTCGATTTGGGTGATAGTTGATCGACTAACCAAGTCGGCTCATTTTATCCCCGTACATACAAAGTACGTGGCCAAGCAATATGTGGAGCTGTACATTGCAAAGATCTTATGTTTGCACGGTGTTCCCCGCTCCATCATTTCAGATCGCGGTGCGCTGTTCGTCTCTCGGTTTTGGGAACAGCTGCACGCATCACTGGGAACCAAACTGATCCGAAGCTCCGCGTATCACCCGCAGATAGATGGTCAAACTGAACGGGTGAATCAAGTGCTTGAAGACATGCTACGCGCTTGTGCCATCCACCACGGCAAGAATTGGGACGATCATTTGCCGTTGGCGGAGTTTTCTTACAACAATGGCTATCAAGCTAGCATCAAGATGGCGCCGTATGAAGCTCTCTACGGCCGGAAATGTCGCACAACTCTCAACTGGTGTGAGTCCGGCGAGCGAGTCATCTACAGCATTGAACTTGTGAATGAAGCTGAAGAACGAGTGCGAGTGATACAAGCCAACCTCAAGGCTGCTCAATCTCGTCAGAAAAGCTATGCGGATAAAAGACGCCGTCCTCTCCACTTCGACATCGGGGACCATGTTTATGTCCGTGTGTCTCCGATGAAGGGAGTTCATCATTTCGGAGTGAAGGGTAAACTTGCGCCGCGGTTCATTGGTCCGTTCGCCGTCATTGAAAGATGCGGACCCGTGGCCTATCGCTTGGAGTTACCAGCGTCGCTCGCAGGGATTCACAATGTCTTCCACATCTCTCAGCTGAGGAAATGCCTCAAAACCTCAGCTGAAATCCGCACTGAAGACATAGAAGTTCTTCAACCAGACCTCACGTACATGGAGTATCCGATCCGGATTATCGATGAAAAGACTCGTGCCACAAGAAACCGGACCTTATGGTTCTACAAGGTCTTGTGGAGTAACCATACCGCTGATGAGGCGACATGGGAAAGCGAGGACTATTTACGAACATATTATCCGGACTTGCTATCATCATATACCCGGTAAAGTTTTTCCCCACTTTACTTTTCCTTTGGAATCTCGGGACGAGATTCTTTTTAAGGGGGGAGGGATGTAAAATCCCCAAAAGTGGTAGCAAGAAAATTCAGCTCATGTACAATTATGAAAAATCAGGGGAATTAAAACTTTGAATTATAATAAGTGTGAGTTCAAAGTGAGGGTTTAGACTTCCCAAAACTTCCAAACATGGAGATCTAAATGCACAACTTGGATCTGCATAGTCCAAATATTCAACCTTCCAATTTTCAGCTCATTTGGAGGAGTTTCAATATTTGTTTGGGATTAAAAGGAAAATCCCTCTAATCTGAATTTCAAATTCAGTTTCAAATTCCAATTCCCTCAATTTGAAAATTGGGTTTCACAAATGTGTTCTCCACCTTTGAATGAGCAGCCATGCCAAAAATTGGAAATCATGGAGCTGGTTTGCCATACTTTTGAGGCAATATAAAGTGGAGAATTCAAACTCTTTTTCAAATTCAATTGATCAATCCACATCCAATTTTCACACCTGAATTCAAACTATTTGAATTCAGCAAATTCAAACTATGACTTGGGGTTGACGTCAAGTCTTTAATGTTGAGTTGCTGGTGGGAAAATATCAGTAAAGTTGATTAAACAAAGAGGGGAGGTAGGGCCCATTTTTCAGCCACCCACCGGGGTTGCCGCCTCAGCCGACGGCGGTCGAACAGCGGGAGAGCGCCAGATCCAGGTTGAACCCGCGCCCGAGGGAGAGCCCGTGCCGCCTCCTGCTGCCTCGGTGGCTCGGTTGGATCACGGCAAAGGGTGCGCCGGAGCTGTTTTCCTTCTTCCCCTGCTATAACTCGCGCCTCCGCCGTTTCTTCCGTCCAGAACACCGCCGCCATTCTCTCCGATCGACCACAGCCCTCCAAGCTCGATTGCTCGAGTGCTCCACAGCAAAGAGCATCGCCTGGACGTGCTCTAGCCCTTGCCAAAGCCCCTTCGAGGTTTGCTGGTCCGAACTGCTCAAGAAACGCGGATTGGCGCCAAAGCTTCAAGGTGCCCGGACCTCGCCGTTTCGGCTCTCCGTCGACAGCAACAACTGGCCACCCTATCCCCCGACTTCCTATACAAGAAAGGTGCGTGGACATGTCCTGGTCGTGTAGCCGGAGGCCGTTTAGCGTTTGCTAGGACCGATGGCAAGAATTTCACCGTTTCCCCAAACGGTACACCGACGGGTAGTGCGCGGTCTAGCCAAAAATTCGTGGTGCACGATCCTTTAGACCTCGGGTAAGCTTGCACAGAGCTTCTCTACTTCCTAGCGCCTCTCCTCGACGAAGAACCAAGCAAAAACATCAAGAAACGAGGGAGCCCTAGCTGTTTTCTTAGTCGCCGGTGCAAAAGCACCTCGGGTCACCGTGGAGCCCTCGGTTGCCAGCAGTTTCACCGGCGGCCAGGAACCTTACGGGCTCCTACATCACTCACTGATGCTCTAGAGCCCAAGAATCGATCGAATGATAGAGGAATAAGGGTTCCCAACCTCGCCGGAGTTCAAAACTTTGCTGTCACCGGTGCGCGATGGTTTCCGGTGAGCCACGGCCGCCGGCGACCCTCCCACAGTGTTCAGCGCGGTTAAAAATGGGGGAGCGGCGAGTTTGACGAAGTTTAGACCGTGGGAACCCCGTCCTGGCGAGCCTCGCTGGCGTGCGCCGCCGCGGGAGGCGCGGGCAGCGCAAGGAAGACGAAGGAGGGCCGGGTCCCACCGGTCAGCCTCCGGGTTCGCGCCAGGATCGGTTTGTGGCGCCGGATCTGGTGCGGCTGCGCAGGAATAACCCCGTAGCCCCCGGTGTTGCCGAAATCTGACTGGTCCGACTTAAAACAGTGGGCCCAGCCCAATTATTTGAAGTTTCTATTAGAGAAATAATTCCAGAATTTAGCTGATCTTTGCAATCCCATAACTTTGTGTAGAAAACTCCAAAAAGAGTGAGACCAATTTTGTTGGATTCCTCATGAGGAGTACTTCACAGAGAAACCAATCATTGGCTATGAAAATGCCCAGGAATTTCCGTAGAATTGTTTTTAGTAAATCTTTTAGTGATTTATTACAGGGGCAATTCTTTATGAAATATTCCCAAATTTGGGTACCAAATCCTCTTCATAGATACTGATCTCCAGTAAAAATTTGGGCTTCATTGGAGGTCATTTTCTAGGTCAAATTACCTTCTCAAGTTCAGCCTTTATTTGAAAATTCAAATTTAAACAGAAGCTTTTTCAGAACTTCTGTCTAAGTTCAAAAATTCATATCTCTCTGATGGTAGATCCAAAAATGGTGAAAAAAATTTTGTTAGAACCATGGAGACTTACCCTAATCAGATCATCCACCATTAGCTATGTCAAGCTCCGGATTTGGGCTCAAAATTCAGATAAGCATTGTACTTGCAGGAATTTTAAAGACTACATTATGCAATGACATGTCTCCAAATTTGGCTCAAGTCATCCTTAGAGAGTCTAGTATCCACTGTAAAAATCCCAAAGCCAATTAAGGATATTAAATAGCAGTAGCTATGAGTAGAAGTCCAATTCTTATAAATCCTTAATACTTATACATGTATTTTATTACATTTCATAATAGTGACTGAAGTTGAGGATACGCCGGAGCCCTTGGACGTCCTCCCACCAGAAGCTGACTTTCCATTTAACTCGCAACCAGGCAAGCCCCGGTTTGCACTTAAGTACTTTTATAAAGTTTTTCCTTTGTACCATTTATGTCTAGGTTGAATGTTTGCATTAGAGTTAGGGTGATTGAAACCCCACTTGCATAGCCTCTTTAAATCCTATGGAGGGTTGGGTAGTTTATAAACTCGACGAGTAGAGAATGCCATGCTAATGTATAGGATCTCGGTAGAAGTCGAGTGGTTGGAAGCTACTCGCGAGTAGTACTTATTACACGGAATGAAAAGAGGTAGAAAATGGCTTAAGTTATGAAAATGAGACCCAGATGGGGGGATAGAAAGCAGTGAGCAGAGGTCTCATGTGCCTATCCCTGTTGGTGTCGGTTGAGGACCGTCCGTGTGTGGCCCTGCTGGACAAGTATCGAACAGTACCGGATGCATACTGGCATATGGGAACCAGGAAACCGATGTAATTGGTTAACCTGGGTGTCGAGGCTTACCCAACCGTAAATAGGAGTGCGTTGAGGGTAGCAAGGTGTAAATCTGCTGGTGGGCACAGTCACGCTCCACGCGGGGACCTCCTACCCGTTACGGATGGACCGGTTCGGCATTTGGTTTGCCTTTGAAAGGTTGTTGCATACAACAGAGTAGGAAGGGGTGTGGAATCACGCTTCTGAAATGGGTGTATGCAACATGTTATCCGGGTGTGTCTTGATTCAATCACCGTCCCTCGCGGTTATTTGAGTACTCGCTTGTTCACTGCGCTGTGACGTAGTAAGAAGTGAAATAAGCCAACTGAAAATGATGAATTGATCCTAATGTCTTGAATACCTTGATTGCTGTAGATATAGAGCTAATTAAGTTTATATTCCACTTTGGGCATCACCACATCGGAGGAAAGCGTTTCTTGTTTGATTGTGCACTTCTGATGTGAGGGCTGCCTAAGGCACATGAATCTGCTGCTATAAAACTGAAAGTAAGGACCAACTTATAGGCGTGTCTTTGTCGCAAATTCCTTTTCCCATCTTACATATCCTTGCACGTAGAGTTCCATGCCTAGGGTTGACGGTTAAGACTTGCTGAGCCTTCGTGCTAACGGTTGCAATATTTGAGCTGTGTGCAGGTGAGAGTTATGAGGAAGGTTCCGAGGACGAGGCGATGCCCCCGTCGGGGTACACGGCCGAGCTGGAGCCCTGCACGCCGCCGTGATTCTCCGGTTCCATGCTGCTAGTGTGTAGCGTCCCCGGGCTGGACGGCTGCACTTTTGCATAGCTAGGATGAGAGGCCTTATATGTATATTACTTCCACTGTATGAATAGGTTTTGTAAAAAGACTTCCGCTGTTTTATATCAAATAAAAGTTTGTATGTTATCCTTTATTCTTCTCGTGTGTGCTGTTGGGTGCCGCATCGCACGGCACCACCCTATGCGATCCTGGAGTGGGTGAACCACGGGGTGGTCCCCACACGGAGGAGCGTCTGTGGTGTGGTTTGATCGCTCAGTTCAGGCTCGCATCCGAGCTAGGCGGTGGCCGATCAATCACAAGCACGGCGGCAGCGCTCGGTTTGTTTCATGCGCGAGGGAAGAAGAACAGGGCCGAGGCTTCATCGATGAGGGCGAAAGGGAGCGTGGCAGAGGGTATAAAACGCCTGGGCAGCCCTCCAGCGCGATGGAATTCAATAGGAGGTGGCTCCGGCTCTGTCTCGGTGTCGCTCTGTGAGAAACCTCGGTGGCTCGAGTGAACCGACTGCAGAACTCAAACAGAGACTACACTCTGAGATCTTTTTGCATATTTTAACTCCCTCAATGACATGTGGGTCCCACATCTCAGTCCCTCCTTATCCCTCTCCAAAATATCTCCCAAAATTTGCAAATTGTGGAATCAAATTGTGGGAGTTCAAATCTGAGGTGCATTTGAATATTTGGGCAAGTTCCATCCAAATTCAAATATGCATTTGAATTCTTTGTTATTTAAAGTCCATTTTGGAAATGGGTTGCAAACATATCAACAAATCATGAAACCTTGCACACCCACTAATTTGGACCCAAGGAATTCAAATATGAAATCTGATTTTTAATTTGGCTGCTGCA
The DNA here is from genome assembly GCA_030760725.1 of Neostapfia colusana. Lineage (NCBI taxonomy): Eukaryota > Viridiplantae > Streptophyta > Magnoliopsida > Poales > Poaceae > Neostapfia > Neostapfia colusana. Next base: position 47,058,305 of record JASWHV010000018.1, on the reverse strand, counting down.
AATAAGATTTATAGCACAACAGTTTTGAAATTCATAGTGTTGCTCTCATTTGAATTTTGAGTTGAACAATTTGTTCTAAATCTGTATTTAGTTTTCTCACACCTATGGAAACTTCCCATCTTGGTTTTTGACCCTCTTAGGTTCCAAGTTTTCAAATAAACATTTGAACTTGTGTGAAGAAAACCCTCATGTGGGTTATCACATGTGGAAAAGTTTTAACAAGTTCCAAATTTCACTCATATGAAACAAACTTTTGCAAACAAGTGTTTCTTTGTATTCACATTTTTGGGACCTTTACATTCCTCCCCCCTTAAAAGGAATCTCGTCCCGAGATTACAAAGAAAGAACGAGATGGGAGGTGATTACAAAGTTTATGACAAAAGTTCCGGATAGTTCTTATGGTTGTAATCTTCGATTTCCCACGTCGCCTCTTCCGGGGTATGATTACTCCACTGGACATTGTAAAATTTCAAAGTCCGGTTTCGGGTGATCCGGGTCCTTTCGTCGATAATATGTATAGGTTGCTCGACATAGGTGAGATCCGGCTTCAACTCGTCGATGTCTTCGGTGCGGATGGCAGCGGTAAACTTGAGACACTTCCGTAGCTTGGACACGTGAAATATGTCGTGAATACCGGCAAGGCTTGCCGGTAGTTCCATCCGGTAGGCTACAGTTCCGCACTTCTCCATTATGGCAAATGGACCAATTAATCGGGGAGCAAGTTTCCCCTTGACACCGAACCGATGAATCCCCTTCATCGGAGACACACGAAGATACACGTGCTCTCCGACTTCGAAATGCAGCGGTCAACGCCTCTGATCCGTGTAGCTTTTCTGACGATATTGGGCAGCTTTGAGGTTCTCTTTTATTACCCGAACCCTCTCTTCAGCTTCACTGACAAGATCAACCCCGAATGTTACTCGTTCACCGGACTCACACCAGTTCAATGGCGTACGGCACTTCCGACCGTATAAAGCTTCATATGGTGCCATTTTGATGCTCGTCTGATACCCGTTGTTGTACGAGAACTCCGCCAACGGTAAGTGATCATCCCAGCTCTTACCGTGGTGGACGGCACATGCTCTTAGCATATCTTCCAGTATTTGATTAACCCTCTCAGTTTGCCCATCGGTTTGAGGGTGATATGCAGAGCTTCTAATCAACTTCGTCCCCAAGGATGCGTATAGCTGCTCCCAGAAACGGGCTACGAACAGCGATCCTCTATCTGACACAATGGTACGGGGAACTCCATGTAAGCACAAGATCTGTGCTATGTACAGCTCCATATACTGCTTTGCGTTATACCTAAACCGCTCGTGTTTCTTAAAGCTGAGGTACCAGTTAGAGGAAACGAGCGAGAGCATGATGGAGCACGCGACACTCGTGTTCCACACAAACGCTCGGAAGCTCGTGACGCAGGCATTGTAGTACGCCCGCAAACAGGCCGTTAACGACTACCAGAAACGACATCAGCATCAGCAGGAACGGGGTCCCTTTAGAAGGGACTCCGACACGTACTTGACAGAGGATCAATACGCAGGGGTAAGTTCTAATTGTTAAAAAAACTCAATAGTTACGTATGTTAACAGTTAATGATATACTAAATATGTGCAGGTTAGTATTTCCTGGTTAGAGGGTCAACCCGACGCATACCGAGCTCCCTGTCGGTATTGGGCTAGCGATGACTTCAAAGCTAAGTCCATGAGGGCTCGAGGATGCAAAGGGTCGGACGGGAAGCACACCTATGGTGCCGATGGTCATTTGCGTTTGGCTAAACGCATGGTAAGTGTATTATAAGTTTATGTGTTCATAACATATTTATCCTACTAACGCTCATCTACAGGAGCGAGAGACCGGCCAGGAGCCTAGCGCAACCAAGGTTTGGAAGAGAGGTCACAGGGGAAGTGACCTGTCGCAGCCGGGACAGTGCAGTCAGGTCGCGACCGATCGATTGGTAAGTTTTCAGAATTATTCAATTTAATTATAACTAATATTATTATTGACACACTAACACCATTTCTATGTTTTTTAGGAAAAGTACGGGCAGGAAGTCGTCAAAATACACGGTGAAGGGTACGATTGGGAAAACGCGCCAATCCACCCTCAAGCCGTGTATGCATGCGGCGGCGGGAAGGCCCATGACCCGTGAGTTGGTTTCTTTGATATAGGTTTTTCACTCTTCCTTCTTTTACTTATTAATTTTCTTTATTTTGTAGGTTTGCCATTTTTGATGGAGTTGTCGACTCGAGGTCGGCGCAACCTGCGAGAGGCACTTCATCGATGCAGACTTCGTCGGATGGGCCGTCGAGTGGCCGTCTCTCGCAGAGGGACATGGAGTTCCGTGCCATGCAGGAGAGGCTGATGCGGACCTAGGAGGAGCTCGACAGGACGAGGGCCATCCTGGAGTACCAAGCTAACTACATGGCCCAAATGCAGGCTGCGATGGAAGTAAGTATTTTCAATTACCGTAGTTTACTTTTATAACATTTCAGTAATACATATGTTCTAATATTTTCCAATTATAGGCCGTAGCTCGACAGAACAGCCAACAAATCGCGATTCATGCGTGGCAGCCGCCACAGGTGACCCCGTCACAGGAGCCCGCAGCCCGGGTGCTTCCGGTACACGTAATAAACTCTTTAATATTGTATTTTCATCGAACATAAGGAGAGAGGGAGATGTAGAGTGCTACAGAAAAGAGAGAGGGAGTGCGAGAGAGAGAGAGAGAGAGTGAGAGTGAGATGGAGAGATGGAGTGTTACAATAGAGGGAGAGAGAGAGTGCGAGAGAGGGTGTGAGTGAGACTGACATAAAGAGGGGATGAATAGTACAGAGATAGAGGAACAGAGTGAGAGAGATGATGAAAAGTATAGAGAGAGGAAAAGAGTGAGAAAAAATAGAAAGACATTGATATCTGAATCCAAACCGTCGTAACTACTCATTTGTTTTGTAGGGTTCAGCGACGGAGGCCTCTACTCCATCACCACAGCTACCGGTTCCAAGAGAGACGCGTGGAGATGATTTCTTCGGCTCCGGAGGTAGTCGAGGGGGCAGTGTGTAGCCCGTTTGTCGTTTCTGTTGTGTGTGATGCATATGAACTGTTGTATGAACTGTTTTATGACTGTCTACTCTGTTTTGTAACTGTTTGTTCTGTGTGCTGGCCATCGAGACAGGTTAGTGCGTTTCTGTTTTTTTTTTAAATTATAAACATAACTTACGACGACTACTGCCCAGAAACCGTCGTAAGTTAGCTTCTGCTACTTACGACGGTCAGTAAAACCGTCGTAAGTTAGCCTCTGTTACTTACGACGGTCACCAGAACCGTCGTAAGTAACGTGCCTTGGGCCACCACGTGGCCTGGGCCGTTACTTACGACGGATGCGCGACGCCGTCGTAAGTTACTTTATTTACGACGGTAGCCGTCGTAAGTTAGATTATTTACGACATAATAATTACCTCAGCTTTATAGTAAGTAACGAAATACCGTCGTAAGTAGCTAACTTACGACGGTTTATGACTTAATTACGATGGCCTTAGCCATCGTAAGTCCGTCGCATCCCTGTAGTGACATAACTTCATTAGCCAATCTTTTGTGGCTCAACATCAGCTCCAAACCACTTTTACAATGAGCCAATACCTCATCTCTTCGCCCAGGGGCAGCATTACAGCAAGCGATGTTGTCTCCTAAGCACCTCGTTGTTTCGGGGGTAGAATATACCCCACAACCCTCATTTTTCTTGGGGGCCTGAAGATCGACATCATTTTGGAGATGTCGTTGTTGAATTACCACAATGCAGTTCTCAATATAAGTTCTCAAACCGTTGTGCTCAACTCCCCACAGCTTCGTCTTCATATATTATATCTGGGCGCCAGTCGGCAACAGATTGCAACATTGAACCACATGGAAACTATGAAGTAGAGGGCATTCCGGTGGTACGTGAATATCCGGATGTGTTTCCCAATGGTTTACCGGGCATGCCACCCGAGCGGGACGTAGATTTCAAGATTGGACTTGCGCCAGGAACAACACCGATTTCACAAAGGCCGTACAAGATGGCACCCAAGGAACTAGAAGAATTGAAGACACAGCTGAATGACCTAATGAGCAAGGGCTTCATACGACCGAGTTTGTCACCTTGGGGTTGTTCAGCATTGTTTGTCAAGAATAAGGACGAAACACTACGGCCGTTTGTTCACTATCATCCTCTTAACGCAGTTACCATCAAGAACAGGTATCCACTACCTCGCATTGATATGCTCTTCGATCAATTGGTGGGTGCGAAAGTATTCTCGAAGGTGGATCTTCGGTCAGGATATCATCAGATTAAAATCTCGGGAGAAGATATTCCGAAGACAGCATTCTAAACGAGATGCGGTTTATACGAATATCTCGTCATGTCATTTGGTTGACCAATGCTTCGGCACACTTTATGTACCTGATGAATTCAGTGTTCATGCCGGAGTTGGATAAATTTGTCGTTTTCTTTATCGACAACATCTTGGTGTACTCCTTGTCAGAGGAAGAGCATGCTGAGCATCTGCATATTGTGCTACAAAGATTGCGAGATCACAAGCTCTATGAAAAATTAAGCAAATGTGAATTCTGGATATTCAAGTACCTTTTCTCGAACACATTATTTCAGCTGAGGGCATCGCTGTAGATCCGAGTAAGATTATCCAAGTGCGGGAATGGGAGTCACCTAAGTCTGTGCATGAAATACGAAGCTTTCTTGCTTTAGCGGGTTATTACTGGAGGTTCATTCTGAGCTTCTCCAAAATTGCTAAACCGATGATGGAACTTTTGAAGAAGAGTACCAGATTTGTTTGGGGTGCTGCATGTGAACAAGCTTTCAAGACTTTAGTGAAGTATCTCACAACAGCGCTAGTTCTTGCTCAGCCGGATACGATGAAGCCATTCGACTTTTATTGCGATGCATATGGCATCGGTCTTGGCTGCGTGCTGATGCAATAAGGATGAGTGGTCGCTTATGGATCTTGTCAACTCAGAAATCACGAGCAGCATTATCCAATTCATGATCTTGAGTTAGCTGCTATGGTCCTTGCTTTGAAGATGTGGAGGCATTACTTGCTCGGAAATCTTGTACACCTCTACACCGATCACAAGAGCTTGAAATACATCTTCACTCAGAAAGAATTGAATATGAGACAATGAAGATGGTTAGAGCTCATTAAAGATTATGTACTTGAGATTCATTATCATCCGGGAAAGGTTAATGTGGTCGCCGATGCGCTCAGTCATAAGGCGCATATCCATCACTTGACTATTGCTGAAATGAATGATGAATAAACAAGTCTCCATGTCATCCCATATAGGGTGCTCTATAATCTTGCTCTCATTCCTACAATCCGAGAGATCATTGAAGCTCAAAGAAAAGATAAGGGTATGTCTCACATACGGCAGAGAATAGACAACGGAGAAATGAAATGCTTCCAAAAGGACAAAGAAAGTACGTTGTTGTTCAACGACCGGATAGTAGTACCCCGGGATATGGGACTACGAAAGAAAATTTTGGATGGAGCTCATTTGTCCAAATTTTCCATTCAGCCGGGCAGCAATAGAATGTACCAAGATCTCCGGAAGAAGTTTTGGTGGACATGTATGAAATGCAAAATTGCAAAATACGTTTTGGAATGTGATACGTGTCGAAGAGTCAAGGCCGACCATGTGAAGAAGTCGAGCCTGCTACAACCACTGCAAATACCGGCATGGAAATGGGAGGACTTAACTATGGACTTCATCGTCGGGTTGCCGATGACCTCCCACCAACACGATTCGATTTGGATAATCATTGACCGGTTAACCAAATCGGCACACTTCATCCCTGTGCATACCAGATACAAAGCAAAGCAGTATGCAGAGTTGTACATAGCACGAATCTTGTGCTTACATGGAGTTCACCGTACCATTGTCTCCGACAGAGGATCACTGTTTGTAGCCTGTTTCTGGGAACAGCTACACGCATCCTTGGGAACCAAATTGATATGAAGCTCCGCGTATCACCCTCAAACCGATGGGCAAACTGAGAGGGTGAATCAAATACTTGAACATATGCTAAGAGCGTGTGCCATCCACCACGGTAAGAACTGGGATGATCACTTACCGTTGGCAGAGTTCTCGTACAACAACGGTTATCAAACGAGCATCAAAATGGCACCATATGAAGCTCTCTACGGCCGGAAGTGCCATACAACATTGAATTGGTGTGAGTCCGGTGAACGAGTAATGTTCGGTGTTGATCTTGTCAATGAATCCGAAGAGAGAGTTCGGATAATACAAGAGAACCTCAAAGCTGCTCAATCTCATCAAAAGAGCTACGTGGATCAGAGGCGCGACCGTTGCATTTCGACATCGGAGAGCACGTGTATCTTATGTATCTCCGATGAAAGGAATTCATCGGTTCGGTGTCAAGGGGAAACTTGCTCCCCAATTCATCGGTCCATTTTTTATTACGGAGAAGTGCGTAACCTTAGCCTACAAGCTGGAACTACCAGCAAACCTTTCTGGTATTCATGATATTTTTGACATGTCACAGCCGTGAAAGTGTCTCAAATTTACTGCTGCTGTCTGCACCGAAGATATTGATGAGCTAAAGCCGGATCTCACATACACCGAGCAGCCCATTCAGATTGTTGATGCGAAGACCCGGATCACCCGGAGCGGGACTTTGAAATTTTACAAAGTCCTGTGGAGTAATCATACCATGGAAGAGGCGACGTGGGAAAGCGAAGATTACATCCATAAGAACTATCCGGAACTTTTGTCATATACTTTGGAATTACCCTCCCATTTCGTTCTCCTTTTGTAATCTCGGGACGAGATTCTTTTAAGGGGGGAGGAATGTAAAGGTCCCAAAATTTTGAATACAAAGAAACTGAAGTTTGAAACAAGCATTTGGTTTCATGTGTATGAAAATTGGAACTTGCAGAAACTTTCCACGTGTGATGAGATACATGAGTGTTCCACCACACTAGCAAATGATTAATGGAGTGCTTGGGAACAAAGTTAATTTAAAACCCATGTGTAAGTTCTCATGTGCACAAGAAAGTGTAAATTAAGATTTTGAACTTATTTTGTTCAACTCAAATTTCAAATGAGGGCAACCCAATAGTAATGCAAACTGTTGTGTTCAAACTCTCATTTGCAGCAGCTAAATTGAAAATCAGATTTCATATTTGAATTCCTTAGGTCCAAATTAGTGGGGATGCAAAGTTTGATGATTTTTTGAGGTACTTTGCTAACCATTTAAAAGAGGACTCTAAATTGCATAGAAATTCAAATTCAAATTTTAATTTGGATGGAACTTGCCGAATTATTCAAATTTAGTTCAGATTCAAACTTCCAACACTTGAACTTGGTCATTTGACAAAAATGGAGATCTTTTAGAGGATAAGAGGGGGCTGACTTGTGGGATCACATGTCATTGGAAGCAGTAGACTTGCAACCGAAGTCCGCTCCTCTGTTTCTCACTCGAGCCAGGCTGAAGCTCCCCGAGCAACACCGAAACACACCAAGGACACCTCCTCGTGGCCTCAGTCACGCTGGCGAGCTGCTTCCCGGCCTCATCACCTCATGCCGCGCTTGTTTTGCCCACAAACCGAGAACCCACCTCTGTTCTTCCTCACGCACGTACTAAACAGAGCACTGCCTCGCCGCCACTTCAGTCTTGATTGGAAATCTCATTCCCTTGCTTACAAAGCCTCAAGTAATAGCAAAACAGCACCATGGATCCCTCCACGACCTCCTTGGACCACAGCCGACCGGTGCTTGGCCTCCCTCACTCGAGAACACTCCTTCCTAGCGGCGGCAAAAAGCATCCAACGGAGGAGGCTCACATGGACAGCCCGACGGGGAGATTCTCACGCCCGAGCAAGAGCGTCCTTGGGGCCGCTAGGACTTCACGCTGCTCATCTCCAAAGCTTAGCTCGAGCCGTGGATCATCGCCGTCGAATTTCCGATTGTTCGTATGGTTGGTGCAAAAAAAACTTCGGGTAAGAAACATTCAAATTCTCGATCAATTCTTGCTTAGAGCTCACCAAACTAGGCACACAACAGCTAAACTAGGTAGTCAAACTTTCCTCTTTGCAACCCTAGCATGAGACCCCCTGCAGATGGCCTATTCCGAGTTTTTCTAATGGCGCCAATGGCGGAAGCCGTCGGGTGCACCGTGGAACCCTAGTTAAGGACTTCCCCAAGCTGATATGATTGCTTGACGATCTTCTCTTGCACCCACTGGTGCTATAGAGCTTGGAAGCTAAGTGTTAGGCAGATTAGGGCGTCGGGTCGATGCCACCAAAGTGAAGCCAAACCGCTGCACCGTCGCGGGCTAGGTTGGAGGCGTCGCCCGTCCGGAGAAACCCCTCCAACATGTTCAGCACGTTAGTTTAGGGGCTGGCGGCGAGTGGGAGCACGGGAGAAGGCCAGGAAGCTGAAATCTGGCGAGCTCTGGAAAGCTTCGGGTGCGGGCACGCAGGAGCTGCCGGAGTTTGAAGATGGACGCGGGCCCCACGCATCAGCCGCAGAGTTGAAATGAGCTGGATCTTCTGTGGTGCTGGATCAACGTGTGACAACGTGCAAAAGACTCTGTAACTGTAAAGGTCCCAAAAATATGAATACAAAGAAACTCAAGTTTGATCAAGCATTTGGTTGCATGTGTATGAAAAATGGGACTTGTTTAAACTTTCACATGTGATGATGCACATGAGATCTCTCTTCACACAAGTTCAATTATTTATTTGAATGCTTGGAACCAAAGGGGGTTTGAACCCAAGGTGGGATGTTCTCATGTGTGTGAGAAAGTTAAATTCAGATTTTGGAACAAAATTTGTTCAACTCAAATTTCAAATGAGGGTAACACAATGGAAATGCAAACTTTTGTTCAAACTCTCATTTGCAGCAGCTAAAATTAAAATCAGATTTCATATTTGAATTCCTTAGGTACAAATTAGTGGGGGTGCAAAGTTTCAAGAATTTTGGAAATGTTTTGCTACCCATTTTTCCAAAGTAACTTTAAATTGCAATGAATTTAAATACAAATTTGAATTTGGATAAAACTTGCCCAATTATCCAATTGCAGTTCGTATTTGAACTTCCCCACAATTGAATTTCATCATTTGCCAAATTTTGGAGGATTTGAGAAGATAAGAGGGACAGTGGGACCCACTTGACAGTTGCATGTTAAAAGATCTTTAGTGGAGGTCTCTGTTTTGCATCTCCCGGGAGATAGACAGCAGCTGCTGCCTCGCCAGTGCACACCGGCAGTCAGTCGACCAACGCAACAACTGACTCCAGTGCTGATTCAACCCCCCTCCCCTCGGCGATCTCATCACTTCATCCCGTGTTCGTTTTGCCCACAGAACCGAGAACCCACCTCTGTTCTTCCTCACGCATGGACTTAACCGAGCCCTGCCTCTCCGCCACTTTGGTCTCGATCGGGAAACCTTGTTCCCGTGCGTACCAAGCCTCTAGCAGTAACAAAAAGTCACCACAGATCCCTCCACGACATCCTCGGACCACAGCCGACCAGTTCTGTTATGGCCCGGCCCTCGACGGGGTCGTGCTGCTCGCCCAGGAATTGCACTGGTTGGTGCCGTGCCATGCGGCACCCAACAGCATGCACGAAAAGACGGTAGAACATAGGAAATGCTTTATTACTCAACATAAGATCTTTTACAACATAATATACACAGGCAGCGGAATATATAAGCTGGACATCTACTCACTCTCGACCCTAACTACGCCGAAGAGAAGTCGTTTAGCCCGTGAACGCTTCCTACTAGCCTCACCAAAGTAAGGCAGCGGCTAGGTTTCCGGTGAATTAAATGAACCGTGAGGTTCGACGCCTCACCTAACATCCATCTTCATAGCAGGAATCCTGCTACCTGCAAAAACAACTAAGAAGCAACTGTGAGCATTAAGGCTCAACAAGTCTTAACCATCAATCCTAAACATGTAACTCTACATGCAAGGGTAGCAAGACAGTAGGAACATGAATTTGCAAAATGAAGCTTGACTAAATTTGATCCTTATATTCAGATTCTCATAGCATTCATTTTAGTGGTCCTCATGCCTCACAACACCGGAAGTTCACAATCAAACAAGAAACGCTTATCCCGATGTTGCTAGCCTAAGGTGGAATAGAAACTTAGTTGGCACTATATCTACTTCAGTCAAGGTTCCAATACAATGATTAAGCCATAAACAACTTGTTAAAGACTTAGTTCCTCTTCTTACTACATCACGGTGCAGTGGGCAAGTATGCTTAATCCTCTTCCGTGAGCGACGGCGATTCAAATTAATAACAACCCGGAATACACGACACATAGACCCGCCTCGAAAGAATCACTCTTTCTTACATTGTATGCAGCAACCTTTCACACGACAACCCGACATAGGAAAAATGTTTCACGCCGAGCAGGATGGTCCTCTACGCGGACACGTCGAAGTTGCCCTCTAAAGGATTTACACCTCCCGCCTTATGAACGCCATTCCCACACGAAGGATGATTTTCTATATCATGGTCCATCGAGTTAGATCAGTTTCATGGGTCCCATACCCCACTATATATCCGGTACAACTCAAACTTTCTCAGCAGGACCGCATACGCACGGTCCTTAAACGACACGGACGGGGCTAATAACCAACCTCCACATTTTCCTTACCCTCCCGGCTCTGGACCAATGTAGTCTCAAGCATTGTCACACACATCACAGGTCGAGACAACCTTGAGCGCTCCATCCTACAGGAACTCCCCCGTCCCCATCTCATTTTTCATTAGGGTGCTCTTATCATCTACTTCTCGCGAGTAGACTCCGTTACTCGACCTTTCTCGCGAGTAGCTTTTTACTACTCGACTTCTACCGAGCTAGCTACACAGTAGCCTAGCATCTATGACAAGGCAAAACCCAATATAACCATCTACTCAGGGCTTTCATGGTAATGCAGTTGGAGTTTCAAGTACCCTAAACGTAATGCACAATATCAAGTCTATCAACATTTGGTGAAAGTAAAGCAGAATTTAAAACGGTATTTATATGAAAACCGGGGCTTGCCTTGCTCAACAGTTTTGTTAGAGACTAGGAGTTGGTCTTCCTCCGGAGAATCCGCCAAACTCATTACGAGAGGGAGATCCTCGCCTCGAAGCTGATCTCCTCGTCGAGCATCGACGTCACGTGCTAATGAGGTGATGATGCACATAGATTTCAAAATCAACTTACAAAATGCTTTAAAGTGGGGTTTACAAGTTAATTACAACTAAGAGTGGAAAACAACAGAACGGTTTCTGTTGTTGGATCTACAACCTTAGAGAAAAAGATGCTAAGTGAAATGGAGGTACTATTAATCACCATGTGATTAAGTCCATTATATGAACACTTAGACCTACATAATGGTAGCTCAAAGTCCAGGGGTTCAATGAAGCTGAAAATTTAACCACAGCTTACAGGGAAAGTATTTAGGCGGTGTGCAAAAATTTAGCTCATGAAATGGCTCAATGTGATCACAACAAAACCTTATGTGGTTTTAACTAATCTGCCTTTAACCCCTAGATATTAAGCTTTTCTATGCTGAAAAGTGAACTATTTGTGAAGAACAAAATGTACTGAGTCCATAAGAATTGGTTTTAACATTTTTGGAGTTTCCTACATGGAGATATGGATTTTACAAGGATTGGGGAAAAGCTGAAAATGACTCTGTTCTATTTTCCAATTTTCAGAGACATAAAGGATTGGCACTTCATTTGCCCAAGCAAATGAGGTCCAATGACTCTGAAACTTTTACTGGAGTCCAAGTATATTTAGAGGAAGGTTGTGCCCAAAATCAGGAATTTTCCAATACACAGAACTCCTGGAATTAATTCTACAAAATTTAATTAAATGAAATAATGAGCCAAATCCACGGATTTTCATAAATATTGGGATGCACCCAGGATAGTACTCTCTGAGAGGAATTCAACAAAATTTATTTGACAATTGTTGGACACTCCTACACAACGTTATGGCCCTTCAAAGTTTAAACCGAAACTGCAAAAATCCTCAAAATGCTTAAACGCTGCCGGCGGGCCCCACATGAGAGCGCTCTTTTTCAACCTCGCGCCAACAGACCGGAATCATCTTTCCGGCCACCTTCCGTCCACATACTCGCCCCCCCCCCCCATTTTCAGACACCTGAACGCATTGGTGGGGTCGCCGGCCGTCGGCAATGCCTGGAAAGGGGTGCGCGAAAGTGGCAGCGCCCGCTAGGGTTCCGGCGAGGTCAGCCAAGCCCAATCCTTCACCAAACTTTCGGATTTTTGGCTGTAGAGCACCAGTGGAAGGTGTAGAAGCTAGAAATGGAGGCCAACACCGGTGAAACGGCCGGCAAACCCAAGATCGACGGTGAACCGAGACCGTTTTCGAAGGCCGCACGAAAAACAGCAAGAACATGGTCAATTCTGGATGTTTTCGCTCCGTTATTCTTCGAGGAGGAGTGCGAGGAAGTGTAGAACCTACTTGCATGCTACAGCATGTCTTGGTGCTGCTTTTTTATGTATATCACTCGTGCAAATGATAATCGGGTACCGGTGTGCGATCGGAGAAACAGAGGCGGCACCGGCGGCTATCTTTTGCGCGTGGGAGCAGAACAGAGGCCGAGTGAGCGAGAGAGGAAGCAAACTGGTGTTGTGCTCGTGCGTGGAGGATGGGCTGAGGTGAGCAGCAGGGGTGAGCAGGAGGTGGCGTCAGCTAGCCATCGGGCGGGGGTCGGACACCGGGAGCTGTCGCACGCGCGTGCACCGGGAGGAAAACAGAGGCGGTTGTAAAGTGTGTGGCTGACCACTGGGGTCCACCCCCCTCATTTTCAACCCCCCCCCCCCACTGTGCTTTGAGATTCCCAGACAAACATTGTCCAAACTTGACCAAACTTGGAGGGTAGGCCAAAAATGATGTGAGGAATTTGAATCTAAACTCAGATTTCAAAATTGAGCATGTTTGGTTCAGTTTCCAAATTCAAATTTGAATGTGCTCTCAAATATTCCTTCGAATAAATGGTAGATGAGCTCCAAAATTCTCCAGATTTGGAACTTAAGCTCTTTAATACCTGAGGAATGCAGTGGTGATCTCACATATATGCCTTTGGACAATCTGAACATGAATCCTTTTAAAAGATTCAAAATTGTGTTTAAATTTCCCTCCACACTACTCATAGAGGATGTGCACATGAGTTAGATTTTTGGGAGTGAAATTCTTTCCCTAGGATAACATGTGTCAAGCTTAGGCCAAAGAAATTTTTTAACTCCCTCACATTGTCTATTTTTGTGTTCATTATTTCATGTGACAAAAACTGAAGCTTTCCTTTGCCTTAACTTTTGTGTCACAATGTGAAATAAAACTTTACAAAAGTTACAGCTGTTACATCCCCCCTCCCTTAAAAGAATATCGTCCCGAGATTGCAAAAAGAAAGAGGAAGGGAGAAAGACTACTGGACATATGGTACAAACAATTCGGGAAAATTTAAACAGAGAAAATCCTCGTTTTCCCACGTAGCTTCATCAGCGGTGTGGTTACTCCACATGACTTTGTAAAATCGCAATGTCCAATTTCTTGTGGCGCGAGTCTTCTCGTCGATAATCTGGATTGGATACTCAGAATAAGTGAGATCTGGTTGAAGATCCTCGATGTTTTCCATATGAACTGCAGTTGGGTACTTAAGACATTTCCGCGGCTGAGAGAAGTGAAAAACATTTTTGTGAATACCTGAAAGTGACGCCGATAACTCCAGCCGATATGCTACGGGTCCGCATACTTCAGTGACAGCAAACGGCCCGATGAATCGTAGAGCATGTTTTCCCTTCACTCCAAAACGATGAATCCCTTTCATCAGGGAGACACGAAGATAAACATGGTCCCTGATGTCAAAGTGAAGAGGTCGACGTCGTTTGTCTGCATAGCTTTTCTGCCGAGATTGAGCAACCTTTAAGTTGGCTTGAATCACTCGCACTTGTTCCTCGGCTTCATTCATAAGATCAATCTCATAGACCACTCTCTCGCCGGACTCACACTAATTCAGTGGTGTGCGGCACTTTCGACCATTAAGAGCTTCATACGGGGCCATCTCGATGCTGGATTGATAACTGTTATTATATGAGAATTCTGCTAACGGTAGGTGGTTATCCCAATTCTTTCCATGATTGATGACACATGCCCGTAGCATATCCTCTGGAATCTGATTTACCCTTTCCGTTTGACCATAGGTTTGCGGATGATACGCTGAACTCCGAATTAACTTGGTCCCCAAGGAAGCATGCAATTGCTTCCAAAATCTGGATACGAATAACGCACCACGGTCAGAGACGATGGTGCAGGGAACCCCGCGTAAATAAATGATTCTCGAGATGAACAGCTCCGCATACTTCTTTGCCACATATCTAGTATGGACTGGAATAAAATGAGCTGTCTTGGTCAAACGATTGATGATTACTCAAATAGAATCATGTTTGTTGCTGGTCATGGGTAATCCGACGATGAAGTCCATACTTATGTATTCCCACTTCCATGCTGGAACCTTCAGCGGTTCAAGTCGTTCGGCTTTCCGCATATGGCCGGCTTTAACCCGCCGACACGTATCACACTCGGATATGTATTTTGAAATCTCTCTTTTCATCCGTGTCCACCAGAACTTAGATTTCAAGTCCTGGTACATCTTATTGCTTTCCGGATGAATGGAGTACATGAATAATGGAGCTTCGTCCAATATCTTCCTCCGCAATTTAATATTCTGGGGTACCACTATGTGGTTGTTAAACCATAGAGTACCCTCTTCATCCTTGCGGAACATCTTCAATTCACCGCTGTCCACTTTTCTCCGAATATGAGACATACCTCTGTCTCTCTTCTGAGCCTCTACAGCCTCGTCTCAGATTGAATTTCAAGTTCAAATCCTTGATTAATTCCAGCCATCTTCGCTGCCTCATATTCAGTTCCTTATGTGTGAAGATGTACTTCAAGCTTTTGTGGTCAGTATAGAGATGTACTTGATTGCCTAGTAAATAATATCTCCACATTTTCAATGCAAGGACCACTGCAGCTAGTTCAAGGTCCCTGAGTTGTCGGGATCCATACGTGACCATACGTCCTTCTTGCATCAACACACAACCCAAACCAATGCCGAATGCATCACAATAAACATCAAAAGGATTCGTGGTGTCCGGCTGGACCAAAACCGGAGCTGTGGTGAGATACTTCACTAAAGTTTGAAAAGCTTGGTTACATGAGTTGCTACAATCATATTTGGTGCTTTTCTTAAACAGCTCCGTCATAGGTTTAGCGAATTTGGAGAAGTTTGGAATGAATCTCCAGTAATAACCCGCTAAACCTAGGAAACTCCTCACTTCATGAACAAATCTTGGAGATTTCCAATTCATCACTTGCTCGATTTATTTGGGTCCACAGCGATGCCTTCCGCTGAAATAATATGCTCAAGAACAGCACTTTGCTGATCAAAACTCACATTTACTGAACTTTCATATAGCTTGTGATCTCTCAAGCATTGGAGTACAATACACAATTGTTCAGCGTGTTCTTCTTCTGACTTTGAATAGACCAAAATGTCGTTGATGAAAACCACGACGAACTTATCTAACTTCGTCATGAACACAGAGTTCATGAGATACATAAAGTGAGCCGGAGCATAGGTCAACCCAAAGGACATGAAAAGATATTCATAAAGACCATATCTTGTCGAGAACGCCGTATTTTGTACATCTTCCGCCGAGATTTTTATCTGGTGATACCCGGACTGAAGATCCACCTTGGAGAATACCTTAGCACCCACTAGTTGATTGAACAAAATATCGATGTGCGGTAGTGGATACTTATTCTTGATAGTGACAGCATTCAATGCACGATAATTACGCATAGTCTCAAAGTTTCGTCCTTCTTCTTGACAAAGAGTGCCGAAACAGCCCCAAGGTGACGAACTTGGGCATATAAAACCTTTGTCCATGAGGTCATTAAGCTGCTCCTTCAATTCTGCAAGCTCCTTTGGTGCCATTTTATATGGTCAGCGAGAAATAGGTGTTCCCGGTGCTAGTTCAACCTTGAACTCTACATCAAGTTCGGGCGGCATGCCCAGTAAGTCATCGGGAAACACATCTGGATATTCACATACCACTGGAATATCCTCAAGCTTAGGAGCTTCAATCTGATGCACTGTGTAAAGGTCCCAAAAATGTGAATACAAAGAAACTCTTGTTTGCAAAAGTTGGTTTCATATGTATGAAATTTGGGACTTGTTAAAAAAAATTTCCATATGTGATAACCCACATGAGGGCTTTCTTCACACAAGTTCAAAAGTTTGTTGGAAAACTTGGAACCCAAGAGGGGTATAAAACCAAGGTGGAAGTTCCCATATGTGTGAGAAAACTAAAATCAGATTTGGAACAAACTTGTTCAACTCAAAATTCAAATGAGAGCAACACTATGACTTTCAAAACTGTTGTGCTACAAATCTCATTTGCAGCAGCCAAATTAAGAATCAGATTTCATATTTGAATTCCTTAGGTCCAATTTAGGGGGTGTGCAAAGTTTCAAGACATGGAAATGATTTGCAACCCATTTTTCCAAAATGGACTTCAAATAACAAAGAATTCAAATGCATATTTGAATTTGAATGAAACTTGCCAAATTGTCCAAATGCCTCTCAGATTTAAACTCCCTCAATTTAAGTCCATCATATTCAAACTTTGGGAGATATTCTGGAGGGGGATAAGGAGGGACTGAGCTGTGGGACCCACATGTCAGTGAGGGGACTGAATATTGCAAAAGATCTTCAGTACACGGTCTCTGTTTATTCTCTCCCACACGAAGCAATCGGCACAGCCGACTTCCCACCGCGCGACACCGCACTGAGACGACGCCTCCACCTCCTGTTGATTTTCAGCATGCTGGAGAGCTGCCTGGACGTCCTTACCCCACTGCCATGCTCCTTTTATCCCACGGTACCGAAGAACGGCGCTGTTCTTTCCCCCTCGCGCGAGAAACAGCCGAAGCTGCCGACGCCCGTCCGCTCGATCGGCCACCACCATAGCTTGCATGCAAAGCTTCGGTTGAGCAGCCAAACAACACCACAGACTCTCCTCCAACGTCCGCGCGCCATTCCTACGGGAGTTCCGCCTCCCCAAGTCGAGATAAACCAGTTTCTGCGGTGGCTGCCATAGAACCGAGAGCAAGTGCTCTCGTGGACAGCTTCAACCGCGGCGTGTCACGGCCAAGCTAGGCCACTTCTGGACGCGCACGACGTCTATGAAACTCACCCCCGAAGCTCAGGATCAACCACAGATCATCGGCAGGGAATTTCGAGATTTTCTCCCGATTGGTACAAACCGACCTTCGGGTATGATTCCATGAAATTCGTGATTGATTTTTGTTTATACACCACGAAACTTCGCACACTCGGACTAGACTTGAGGGTGCACCAGTTTGCTTTTGAAGCCTCACATGAAATGCACGGTGCACGGCGTATTTCCGGTCTTTCCGACGGCGGCTATGGCGGAAAGGTTCGGGTGCATGGTGAACCCTAGTTTAGAGCCACTCCAAGCCATTTCATTCCCATGTCGATGTTCCTTAGCGTCCGCCGGTGCTTTAGAACCTGGAAACCGGAGCTTGGGAGGCTTAGGGCATCGGGGTCACGTCACCGGACTTCATCCGAGCCGCTGCACCGGTGCGGGGTGGTTTAGAGACGTCGCCGGTCTGTGGAAGTCACACCAGTGTGTTCCTCGCACAAAATGAGGGCCTGGTGGCGAGTAACAGCTCGGGAGTTGGCCGGAACGACGAAAACCGGCAAACTCCGGCGAGCCCGGCGGCGCGGGAGCGCGGGGGCGGGAGGTAGACGAAGATACTGCCGGCCCCATGCGTCAGTCGCATAGCAACAGTAGCTGGATACTCTGTGGCGCCGGATCGTCTGTGACAGCACGGGAAACAATCCTGTGACCCCGTGTGGCGCTCTCCCGGCAGCAGACATGTGTCCCTGGTCCCACCGTCAGTTTAAATATTTTCCCGGATTTATTCAAATCCCAGATTTTTCCCCAAACTTTAGAAGAGCATAACTTTTGCTAGGAACCTCCAAATTTAGTGATTCAAATTGGGTTACACTCAGATTGGCAAACTCTATCCAAATATACAACCCAATTTGTATGAAAGTCTTTATTTAAGTTTGGAAAATTCTTTAAAGCTTTTCAGCAAAAGAATTTTAGAGGGAGTTTGATTTATACAAAACTCCTCAAATTTTGCCAGAATATTCTTTAAGATGTTATTAGACTCCTGTAAATGTTTCAGATCATTTGGAGTTGATTTGTTTAGTGTAATTCAGGTTGTAAGTTGCTGTGTTCAATTGAATACAGAAACATTTTCAGAGAATTTCTCAAAACTTGTAAATTCATTTCTGGGCAATTCTTAGCTTCACAAATCCTACGAAAATTCATGCAAGCTCTAAGAACTATAATTGAAATTTTGGTTCACTGAGTTTGACATGAACATAGGTGTTACCTCAGAATTAATTCTTCTTTACTTAATTGCTTAGAAAATTGTTCTGAATAAACCACTCAATGAAAGGTGCTAATTTTTGGTCCAGATAACTTTCTTGTTATAAGGAACTCACATGAAAATTTTCAGCTCCATTGGAGCTCTGGATCACCACTGTTATGTGTAACCTCTTAAGGGGATCAACACTTAAGTGGGAGAAGCACTCAACATTTGATCATAGTGTTTAAACCCAATCCAAACCACTAGCACCAGTGTCATTTTAAATTCTTAAAAAGAGTTCCAGTTTTAAAACTGTCATTAGATCTTATTAGCAAAAGCTTTTCAATTAAATACATATGCATGATCATATCATGTAGCATCTACGTGAATAACGTCAGAAGGACTTAAAGGGAAGATCAAGGAGGAAGGAAAGAAAGTGATCAAGCTCCAAGTGATCATCACTAACTGATTGTAATTCTAATCACCTGCAAAACAGGCAAGCCCCGGTTTGCATTTGAACAGTTTTATAAAGCATTTTCATTTCTAGAGATCATAGCTTGAATTGTTTGTTTGCATTAAGTCTAGTTGATATTAAAAACCCCACTTGCATGATCAGAAATACCTAAGAGAGAAGGGTAGAATAGCACCTCCTTGAGGGAAGTTGGCTACGCTAATGCTAGTAGGAAAGGTCTGGTAGAAGTCGAGTAGTTGGAATCTACTCGCGAGTTTATGGCGGGTTTATTCGGGGCGGGTCAAGAATAAAAATGATGAGGAAAGTTCACCCGAAATAAATAGAGACCGGGCAGGGAGGTTTAGATGCAGCAGGCTGCGGACCATGCGTGCGTAGCACCTGCTTGAATTTTTGGGCTTGGAGCAAGGCGACATGAGTGTCCTCGAATATGTCAGAAGGTTTAACCTTTTGGCCCAATATGCTTCCGAATATGTGGCGAAAGAAGAGGCACCTTGTGACCTATTCTTCCATGGCCTGAGTGCCATATTACAGGAGAAGTTGGCCGTGCACAATAATGGCAGTTACATTGACATGGTAGATGCGGCTTTCATCCAAGAGAAGCCGACGCTTGAGTGGCAAGCCGAGAAGAAAAAGATTAGTGAGATCGAGCAGGCCAGCACAAGTTATGTGCCTCAGAAGTACCATTTGGTGTATCGAACGCCACCCGGTGAAAGATGGAGGCCACCTGTACGATCAACTCATCAGAAATTGATTACTGGTGAAGTTCTACAACTTGCACCATCTCCACAGCCGCAGCATCAGATGGTGGTTTGTGCTCCATCGCTGCAGCCATGTGTACCTAGCATCCAACCGCAAGTCAACGAAGAACCGGAGAGACATCCGTGTTTCACTTGTAGGAGTATGGGCCATTATGCTAGGCATTGTCCGTAGGGAACTAGAGGCTGTGGGTCATCATATTTACAACAATACGACCCGTACCTCAATCTGCAGACAGGAGGGCAGATAAGGGGCAACATTCACTATACTGTGATTGATGATGTTCCGGAAGAAGAAGCCGCTTTAGCAGGGATCTTTTCTTTGAATCAGCTACTGGTTTTGATTCTCTTTGATTCCGGTGCCACACACAATTTCAGTAGCCAGTCTTTGGTGGCTCAACATCAGCTCCAAACAGTTTATACAAAGAGGCAATACCTCATATCTTCGCCCGGGGGCAGCAGTACCGCATGCGAGGTTGTCTCCTGAGCACCTCTTTGTTTGGGGGGTAGGATATACCCTACGACTCTCATTATTCTTGAGGGTCTGAAGATCGACATCAATTTGGGGATGTCGTGGTTGAATTACCACCAGGCGGTTCTTAACATCAGCTCCAGGACCATTGAGTTCAACTCCCCACAGCGCGGTCTTCACATATTAATTCTGGGCGCCAGACGGCAGCAGATTGCAACAGTGAACCACATGGATACTGTTAAGGTAGAGGACATTCCGGTGGTACGTGAGTATCCAGATGTGTTTCCCGATGATTTACCGGGCATGCCGCCCGAGCGAGACGTTGAGTTCAAGATTGAACTTATACCGGGAACAACACCGATATCACGAAGGCCGTACAAGATGGCACCCAATGAACTGGCAGAATTGAAGACACAACTGAATGACCTAATGAGGAAGGGCTTTATACGACTGATTTCGTCACCTTGGGGTTGTTCAGCATTGTTTGTCAAGAACAAGGATGAAACACTACGGCTTTGTGTTGATTATTGTCCTTTGAACGCTGTTACCATCAAGAACAAGTATCCACTACCTCGCATTGATATGCTCTTCGATCAATTAGTGGGTGCGAAGGTATTTTTGAAGATGGATCTTTGGTCCGGATATCACCAGATTAAAATCCGGGTGGAAGATATTTCGAAGACGGCATTCTCAACGAGATAAGGGCTGTATGAGTATCTCGTTATGTCTTTTGGTTTGACCAACGCCCCAGCACACTTTATGTACCTGATTAATTCAGTGTTCATGCCGGAGTTGGATAAATTCGTCATTGTCTTCATCGACGATATCTTGGTGTACTCCAAGTCAGAGGAAGAACATGGTGAACATCTGCATATTGTGCTACAAAGATTGCGAGATCATCAGCTCCATGCAAAATTCAGCAAGTGAGAATTCTGGATTAATCAAGTACCTTTTCTCGGACACATCATTTCAGCGGAGGGCATCGCTGTAGATCCGAGTAAGATTATCCAAGTACAGAAATGGGAGTCACCAAAGTCAGTGCATGAAATCCGAAGCTTCCTCGGCTTAGCGGGTTATTACCGGAGGTTCATTCCGGGTTTCTCCAAAATCGCTAAACCGATGACCGAATTATTAAAGAAGAATACCAGATTTTTGTGGGGTGCTGCATGTGAACAAGCTTTCAAGACTTTATTGAAGCATCTCACAACAGCTCCAGTTCTTGCTCAGCCGGATATGACGAAGCCATTTGACGTTTATTGCGATGCATCTGGCATTGGTCTTGGCTGCATGCTGATGCAAGAAAGATGAGTGGTCGCTTATGGATCTCGTCAACTCAGAAATCACGAGCAACATTATCCGACTCATGATCTTGAGTTAGCTGCCGTGGTCCTTGCTTTGAAGATGTGGAGGCATTACTTGCTCGAAAATCTTGTACACCTCTACACCGACCACAAGAGCTTGAAGTACATCTTCACTCAGAAAGAACTGAACATGAGGCAACGAAGATGGCTAGAGCTCATTAAAGACTATGAACTTGAGATTCATTATCATCCAGGAAAGGCGAATGTGGTCGCCGATGTGCTCAGTCGTAAGGCGCATATCCATCACCTGAATATTGCTGAAATGGATGATGAAGAACCAAGCCTCCGTGTCATTCCGTATGGAGCTCTCTATAATCTCGCTCTCATTCCTACCATCCGAGAGGAGATCATTGAGGCTCTATAAAAAGACAAGGGTATGTCTCACATACGGCGAAGATTAGACAACGGAGAAATGAAGTGTTTCCGGAAGGAGGAGGATGGTACCTTGTGGTTCAACGACCTGATTGTAGTACCCCGGGATATGGGACTACGGAAAAAAATCTTGGATGAAGCTCATTTGTCCAAGTTTTCCATTCATCCGGGCAGAAACAAAATGTACCAAGATCTCCGGAAGAAGTTTTGGTGGACACGTATGAAACGCAAAGTTGCAAAATACGTTTCAGAGTGTGATACATGTCGAAGAGTCAAGGCCAACCATGTAAAGAAGTCAGGCCTGTTGCAGCCATTGCAAGTACCGGCATGGAAGTGGGAAGACTTGAGTATGGACTTCATCGTCGGGTTGCCGATGACCTCCCACAACCATGATTCAATTTGGGTAATCGTGGACCGATTAACCAAATCAGCACACTTTGTCCTGTGCATACTAGCAATAACGCAAAGCAGTATGCGGAGCTGTATATAGCACGGATCTTGTGCTTACATGGAGTTCCCCGCACCATTGTTTCAGATAGAGGGTCGCTGTTCGTAGCCCGTTTCTGGGAACAGCTACACACATCCTTGGGGACGAAGTTGATTAGAAGCTCTGCGTATCACCCTCAAACCGATGGGCAAACTTAGAGGGTGAACCCAATACTGGAAGATATGCTAAGAGCATGTGCCATACACCACGGTAAGAGCTGGGATAATCACTTACCGTTGGCGGAGTTCTTGTACAACAATGGATATCAGACGAGCATCAAAATGCCATAACGGAGAAGTGCGCAACCTATACAGATTATCGACGAAAAGACCCGGATCACCCGGAACCGGACTTTGACATTTTACAAAGTCCTGTGGAGTAATCATACCCTGGAAGAGGCGACGTGGGAAACCGAAGATTACATCCACAAGAACTATCCGGAACTTTTGTCTTAAACTTTGTAATCACCTCCCGTCTCATTCTTCTATTGTAATCTCGGGACGAGATTTCTTTTAAGGGGGGAGGAATGTAAAAGTCTGAAAAATGTGAATACAAAGAAACTCTTGTTTGCAAAAGTTGGTTTCATATGTATGAAATTTTGGACTTGTTAAAAAAATTCCACATGTGATAACCCACATGAGGGCTTTCTTCACACAAGTTCAAAAGTTTGTTGGAAAACTTGGAACCGAAGAGGGGTATAAAACCAAGGTGGGAAGTTCCCATGTGTGAGAAAACTAAAATCAGATTTGGAACAAACTTGTTCAACTCAAAATTCAAATGAGAGCAACACTATGACTTTCAAAACTGTTGTGCTACAAATATCATTTGCAGCAGCCAAATTAAGAATCAGATTTCATATTTGAATTTCTTAGGTCCAAATTAGGGGTTGTGCAAAGTTTCATGACTTATGGAAATTATTTGCGACCCATTTTCCAAAATGGACTTCAAATAACAAAGAATTCAAATGCATATTTGAATTTGAATGAAACTTGCCCAATTGTCCAAATGCCTCTCAGATTTAAACTCCCACAATTTAAGTCCATCATATTCAAACTTTGGGAGATATTTTGGAGGGCGATAAGGAGGGACTGAGCTGTGGGACCCACATGTCAGTGAGCGGACTGAATATTGCAAAAGATCTTCAGTACACGGTCTCTGTTTGTTCTCTCCCATGCGAAGCAATCGGCATAGCCGACTTCCCACCGGGCGACACCGCACTGAGCCGACGCCTCCACCTCCTGTTGATTTTCAGCGCGCTGGAGAGCTGCCTGGACGTCCTTACCCCACTGCCGTGCTCCTTTTATCCCACGGTACCGAAGAACGGCGCTGTTCTTTCCCCCTCGCGCGAGAAACAGCCGAAGCTGCCGACGCCCGTCCGCTCGATCGGCCACCACCATAGCTTGCATGCAAAGCTTCGTTTGAGCAGCCAAACAACACCACAGACTCTCCTCCAACGTCCTCGCGCCATTCCTACGGGAGTTCCACCTCCCCAAGCCGAGATATACCGGTTTCCGCGGTGGCCGCCATAGAACCGAGAGCAAGTGCTCTCGTGGACAGCTTCAACCGTGGCGTTTGACGGCCAAGCTAGGCCACTTCTGGACGCGCACGACGTCCATGCAACTCACCCCCGAAGCTCAGGATCAACCACGGATCATCGGCAGGGAATTTCGAGATTTTCTCCCGATCGGTACAAACCGACCTTCGGGTATGATTCCATGAAATTTCTGATTGATTTTTGTTTAGACACCACGAAACTTCGCACACATGGACTAGACTTGAGGGTGCACCAGTTTGCTTTTGAAGCCTCACATGAAATGCACGGTGCACGGCGTATTTCCGGTCTTTCCGACGGCGGCTATGGCAGAAAGGTTCGGGTGCACGGTGAACCCTAGTTTAGAGCCATCTCCGAGCCGTGTCATTACCATGTCGACGTTCCATAGCGTCCGCCGGTGCTTTAGAACCTGGAAACCGGAGCTTGGGAGGCTTAGGGCATTGGGGTAACGTCACCGGACTTCATCCAAACCGCTGCACCGGTGCGGGGTGGTTTAGAGACGTCACCGGTCTGTGGAAGTCACACCAGTGTGTTCCTCGCACAAAATGAGGGCCTGGCAGCGAGTAACAGCTCGGAAGTTGGCTGGAACGACGAAAACCGGCGAACTCCGGCGAGCCCGGCGGCTGTGAGGACCCCGCCGTCCCGATCACTCGCGGGGACGGGACACATCGCCCGGGAATCGCATTGGGTGGTGCCGTGCGATGCGGCACCCAACAGCACACATAATAAAGCATCATATTACATAAAACAAGCGGAAGCTTACAAAGTGTTGATTTTACAAATACTTCTCAAAATAAACTACAGCGGAAGACTATTACAACTCACGTCTCATACCTATGCTAAGCAACAGAGAAGGTGTCCAGCCAGCGGACCCTTCTCGCTAGCAAAACTGTCATAATAGCGGCGGCAGGGGTTACCTGAGTTCATCACTCGGAGAGCTCCGAGTCTCATCAGGTACCCGTACATCTCAGCGTACAGTTATGACCTGCAAAACAACTTGTGCAGTATCTGTGAGCACGAAGCTCAGAAAGACTGACCCGTCACCCTAGTCATGAAACTCTATATGATGAAAATAGAGGGCTCATTATAGCAGTTTGCATAAACGATAAATTTGAGGCTAAAGGAGAGTCCTTGCTTCCAGTTTTAATCAACTTTTATATACCTCGCGCAAATTACATCGAGACTCCACAGTCAAACAAGAAATGCTTCATCTCGATGTCACATGCCCGAGGTGAAAGTAACTTTAGTGAACTACCCTAGACTCATACAGACCTTGCGCCATCAACGTCGAGACTCCACAATCAAACAAAAAACGCTTTGCCTCGACGCTACTAGCCCAAGGTGGAAAATAAATTTAGTGATGTGTTGATCATTTCCTCATCTCCAATATGAGGATTACTCACGAATCATTATTAACTTTTCCCAGTTTATTACTACGTCACGACGCGGAGAACAAGTATGCTCACTACCGCGAGCGACGGTGATTGCAATCAAAAACACCCGGCTGACACGACAAGTACGCCCGTACTCGACGTTGCACACAGCAACCGTCACTGACGTCGTATGTGGCCACCTTTCACACGACACCCAAATGTCGAACCGGTCCCACCGACTGGGATTAAGTCTCTCTACGGCAAACCCTCGTAGAGCCGACTTCTCTATCCTTTCAGCATCGGCATCAGACGGTGAGGTATGCCTCGACACCCAGGTTAACATGTTACATCGGTTTCCTGGGTCCCATATAGCCAGTATGCATCCGGTACACAACTCAAACTTGCCCAATGGGCCGCACACGAGAACGGGCCTTAATCGACTCAGACATAGACTAGGCTCACAGGACCACGTCCTTGACCTTCCATCCACTGCCCGGTCTCCATTCCCAACTACGGGGGTCAATTCCCAACTCTTCCGATTGATCCCCCTTAACTCCGTTTCACGAGTAGGAATCTTCCCACTCGAGTTATGCCTCTTTTAATCCACTTTTGTTGAGATCAGCAGTTATAATTAATTGATAACATATCCTACATTAAACTCCAGGGTTTTCTGGTCATGCATTTGGAGTGTCATACCACCTAGACTTAGTGCAATAAATAAAATGCTAGAAGTATAAAGTGAATACAAATAAAAACTTGTAAGTTTTGATGCAAACCAGGGCTTCCCTTTGTTTTGCAGGTGACTTATATATATATGAAGTTCAGTTAGTGAAGACCACTTGGTGCTTGATCAACTGCTTTCCTCCTTCCTTGATCTCTACTCCGATGACTTCAACTCCTCCACGTAGATACTACACGTGATGAATAAGCATATATGTTTAATGGTAAAACTTTGCTACAAGTTCTAACAACAAGTTTCAAAACTGGAACTCTGTTCAAGCATTTAAAATGGCACTGGTGCTAGTGGTTTGGGTTTGGATCTAAGCACATGATTAGTGCTAAGTGGTTTCCCCCTCTTCTATATTGATCACCTTAAGAGGTTAAACAGAACAGGGGTGATCCAGAGATCCAATGGAGCTAATAATTTTCATGTGAGTTCCTTGTCACAATAAAGTCCCATGGACCAAAAATTAGCACTTTTCATTGAGTGGTTTGTTCAGAACAATTTTCTAAGCAATTGCGCAAAGAAGAATTAATTCTGATATCACACCCATGTTCATGCCAAACTTAGTAAACTACAATTTCAAGTATAGCTCATAGAGTTTGCATGAATTTTCCTAGCATTTTTGGAGCTAAGATCTGCCCAGAACTGAATTTTCAAGTTTTTGGAAATTCTCTGAAAAAGTTTCTGTATTCAATTGAGCACAGCAACTTAAATCCTGAATTTCCCTGATCGAGTCGACTCTAAATGGTCTGAAACTTTTACAGGGTCGCACTAACATCCTAAAGAATAGTCTGGCAAAATTTGAGGATTTTTGGATGAACCAAACTCCCTCTAAAATTCTTTTGATGAAAAGCTTTAAAGAATTTTACAGAATTAATTAATAAGTTTCATACGAATTGGGTTGCATATTTGGATAGAGCTATTAAATATGAATCCAACCCAATTTGAATCACTAAATTTGGAGCTTCCTAGCAAGAGTTATGAGGTTCTAAAGTTTGGGGAAAAATTCTGAAATTGACCTCTGTTTATTTTCCCATTTTCAGAGACATAAGGAATTAACACCACATTTGGCCAAGCAAATGAGGTCCAATGCTTCTGAAAATTTTACTGGAGTTCAAGTATTTTTGGGGGACTCTCCTGCCCAAATTTGGGGATTTTCCAATACATAGAACTTCTGGAAAAATTCCAACAAGATTTTCCTTCTATGAATGAATGAGCCAAAACTAGGGGTTTTCATAATTATTGGGCTGTACCTCTGGATAGTACTCTCTCAGAGGAATCCAGCAAAATTTGTTTGACAATTTTTGGACATTCCTACACCAAGTTGTGGCTATTTAAACTTTCAACTGAATTCTGAAAACAGATAAAGGTTCAAATGCCTGCTGCTGGGCCCAGGCCACGTGTCACCCTCTGAGACAAAACCACACAGGGCCACACAGTCCCAGCCACGCAGTCACACCGGATCAAATAGCCACAGAGGATCGCCTTTAAACCTTTTCCCTCACTGACTGCTGGGACCCGGTACCCTTTCTTCAACCTCGGGCTGTTCCCGCGCCCCCGTGCCCGCGCCGCCGCCCTCGCCGGAGATCGCCGGAAACCGGTCTCCCGGCCTCTGCCCGAGCTCCGGCTCACTGCCGCCAGGGCCTAAACTTCCACGCTGGGCACGATGGTGAGGTTTCCCCGAGCCGGTGAAGCCTGTACGGTAGCTAGCGGCGATGCGGTAGCTCGGCGCATCATCGGTGACGTCGGCTGGCCATCCTAGTGCGCTAAAAGCTCGGCAAAACATTGCTACAGCACCAGTGAATGATGGGGGAGCTCGACCTAGCCTCTAAAACGTTCGGGAACGATGGCAAACATGCTTTCACCGTGCGACAGCGGTGCCCCGGTTCGGTCGCTGGTAGAAACCCATGAAATACTCGGTCTATGTGCAGTTTTAGGCTAGAACCGTGAAGGGCAAAGGATCGCCTATCACTTTGGGCCCTTCATGCAAACTTTGACGAACAAAGATTGAGAATTGGGGAGGAATTCGGGATTACCGTGCTGGAAGGTCAGATGGAGTACGCCAGAGCAACTTTTCAAAAATCACTCCCGGCGGTTCATGGCATGGGCTAAGCTTGGGAGGAGAGCAGCACGGTGCCTTGGCGCTTCCAGGGGCGCCGGTACTTGGTCGTGACATTCACCAGGTGGAGCTGTCCACGGACGCCTCCTAATCGGTCCTTGTTCGGCCGCCGCACGGACGTGGTGTCCCCGGGGTAGGAGGGACGAGCTCGGTCGGTGGCGCGTCGTGGAGGACGAGGGTGAGGCCCTGGTGCCGTCTTGCTACTCAATGGCCTCGGTTTGTGATCACTGTCACACCCGGTTTTTCCGAAGAACAACCAAGGTGAATATCACATGTATGCCAGGATCATTTTCTCATACATGTGATGACAAATAGTGAAGCATCATTTATTACAAGCCAGGTGTCGAATAAATAAGTCTTACATAGCAAATGTCTCGATGGACAATAATAAGTTCATCACAAGTAAATAAACTAGCAGCGGAATATTATTCTTGAGGGCTCCGTCACAGGCGTTGCCCGGGGGTCTCCATGAACCTAGAAACTTTCTTCGGGTCCAAAGTCTTGGTCATTATACACCACCTCATTATCTTGACCTGAGCAGCAATATAAACCAACAAAATATGCAAGGTTGAGTATCAATGGTACTCAACAAGTGTGGGAAAGTTATGTCATGCATGGCTAGAACAAGGGGAGGTTGAACTCATGGTTAAAGCACTACGCAATTAATACCTACCACCTTAGCTTATTAAGCACCTACATTACTACACAGGTGAAATGGTCCCAATCTCCCATCCCATCATCATAATCAAATAACCATAACATCATTTCCAATGTTAAGCTCCCCGCTTAACATCCACAACTTCCAAAACCATCAATCCTCTAATCATGAATAAGTCCAAGCCGCTCTTGACCGTGAGCACGGCTGTCATGACAGTTTTGACTCTGCAGAGTTTGTACCACTGTACCCACATGTAGTGATTTCATCCCCCGTTGCCGGGTGGACTAAAAGAACCTCCATTATGCCAGTGGCTACGAACCACATTCACACTTCCCAAGTGTGTAGCCAGGAGATCACTACGAAGCCTTTACAAAGGGATTCCCGACGAGCGTGGGCCCACTGAGGTTTCACCCCTAACAGCCTACAAGAGGCTCCAACCCCGCTGCAGTGGCCCCCTCTTGAGCCTTGCGGTTCATATGGTAGTCCAGCTGACACCTATTCCCCGCACCATCCAACACACCCATACTACGCCGGGGATATACCTAATTAATTGGCCAAGCTGCCCCATCTCAGCATGTGGTTGGCACGGTAAAGCCAGGTTACATGCTCCATGAACCGGTCCTTAGGATCCAGGCAAGTACTAAACACAAACCCGAGTCTTGTGCACCCAGCACACAACCAAAACATCCAACATGCCTTGATCCCTACCTCTACATAACTCACAATATCTCGTTCAAGAGTATGGTAAAATAAACTGATGATCTCATATCCCAAATATCCCATTCTAAGCATGGCTAAGCATATGCATAATAATAAATGACATGATAAAATAAATCCCAATCCCAAGCTACAAGGAAACAAGGTAATACAATTCTAGGGAAACTTCCTAGCATGGGTTTCATATTTAACTTGACAATGCAATAATTCTATCTAAACATCCTAGTATAGGATCAAAGTGGTCAAGGACACTTGCCTCCTTCCTGCTGCTCTTGAAATGGGTAGTCCTGATCTTGGAAAGGAATAACTTGCTCTTGAGCAGGTTCTACATCATACCATCACACATAGCAAAAGAAAAACAACAATCCATAAGACATAGTTCACACTTCCACTTCATACAAACCACACATTCATATTTATGAAAGTCATTCACCATTATATGTGTTGTGGTTACTCTATGTGTGTTGATTTGTGGCTTACATGCACTTTTAATCATGTGTATATGATTCCTACTTTTGTATTCACATTTATGCTTACATACTATGTATATGAGTTTCCAATTTAAATAAATTCCTTATATTCAATTACTTACACCTTTTAGCTACCAAGTATGCATGAAAGGTATTTTCCTTCTCCATATGTGTCTTCAGAATTTCTACCAACCCTAAACTGAATTCTTTGGATTTTAGAACTCCATTTATCATTTACTAGTTGCTATATTTTCAGATTTATTTCCTATGCCTAAATGTGAACTTTATTATGAAAATAACAAGACACATCATCTAAACAGAATAGGTTCTGATCTAAAATATTTACTAATATATTTTTGACCTTTTCCTCTGATTTAAACTATTTTACAATTATTTTCCCTATTTTCCAGAACTATTCTTTACTTAAAAATGTGTCCCTAAATGTGAATAATAAATTAAACAGATTCATTTCAGCCCAAAATATATTTATATTTCACTCCAAAGTTTTCTAAATACTGAGAAAGTTTTTAATTTAATTTTGACAATATGTTTGTCCCACTTTTTAAATTTTAAACACTAGCCACATATTCAATTTCCTAAATTAAATATTAAACAGGGCTAAAAAGGTAAACTCACCCCACTACAGGGTCTATAATATTATTTTAAAAATTTTCAGGGGTCTCGCTATACATAACAGAGGAGTTTTTCCTAATTTTTATTAAGTCCAGGGGCTAAAACTGATTTTTAAATGAATTTACGTGATTTTCTGAAGTTCCAGGGGCTAGATCAGAAGTTTCTGGGGCTAGCTCTTATTTCCCGAGAACCCCAGTGGGTAGCACGTAAGATTTCCAGTCTTTATAATGTGGAGCTGACGTGGACCGTCCGATTTTAAACCGACGGCTGAGATTATAACGTCGAACAGGTACGCGGGGATTTAAACTCTACCGTGCGATTTAAAATAAACGGCGCACAAGCGGCCACGTCGCTCTGATCGAGCGCGGGCGGCGCTGCCGGCGGCGCACGGCGGCGGGAGGCGGCGATCTCGCCGGAGAGTTTCGGATCTTCGGGAATTCTTCCTAGAACTGTGATTTTATGGCATAGATCGGTGGAGGGGAGGTCGGGGATCTCACCTCGGGGGTTTTCTTGAGCTCGGAGGTCCTGGAAGGCGGTCAGCGACGAGGTCCGAAGTGAAACCACGGCGAGGCTCGTCGGCGCTGTGTTTGAACCGCAAGTCACCGAGTTTTCTGCACCTGCAGGGTTCCCCGGAGGCGGTGGATCAAGACCAGCGACTTAGATCGGAATTTCCGAGCTTAGATCGGCCAGAACTCGCCGGAGAAGGCTCGGTTTCTCACCGGAGTAAAATCGGCGGATCGCGTGGGAAAAACAGAACGAGGCCGGGGTTTTTATAGACGGGGAAAGGCAACGGGTGGTTTAGATCAAGTCCGCGTCGCCTACGAACGGAATTTGGCAGGGATGCGCAGGAATCCGGGTCGGTTTTGATTCGGGGTGAGAGAATCCTGGCGCAGGCGCGAGGTAGAAGAAGGGCTGGCGGGTCCCGCCTATCAGTGGGAGGAAGCGGCGCACGCGGCTGCAGGCTGGCGTGGTTGCTGGGTGGGCCGGCTGGTGGGTTTTGGCCCACTGGGCGGTTTTTTTTTCTGTTTTCCTTTTTCTTTTTCTATTTCTTTTCTGTTTTGAGTTTAATTTGAATTCCAGTTTGAATTTGAATTTTTGCAAAACATGCAAGACGTCCAAAAATTTTTAAATTCCTTTCTTAACATGATTTAGGGTCTTAACAAGATTTTTGGGGTGTTACAGCTCTACCCCCCTTAAAAGAAATCTCGTCCTTGAGATTGGTGGTTCTAAGAAAACAATTCCGGAAATTGTGCCTTGAGCTCGTCTTCCCGCTCCCAGGTGGCTTCCTCTTCTGAGTGATGCTTCCACTGCACCTTGCACATCCGGATTCTTTGATTTCTGGTGATGCGTTCCATTGTCTCCAAAATCTTGTATGGTTGCTCGGCATAAGACAAATCCTCAGCTACGTTCACTTCATTCATGGGTAACACCTCTTCAGGCGTCCTCAGGCATTTCTTGAGTTGTGACACATGGAATACATCGTGCACATCCGATAGGCGAGCCGGTAATTCCAGTTGATACGCCACTTCGCCTTTCCTTTTCCAGAACTTGAAAGGGTCCGATGTATCGAGGTGACAACTTCCCTTTCACCTTGAACCGACGAAGTCCTCTGATAGGGGACACCTTGAGATAGACATAGTCTCCCACGTTGAAAACGAGCTCTCTTCTTCGTACATCGGCATAGCTCTTTTGTCGTGTCTGTGCTATCCTCAAGTTATTGCGAATTTCCCTCACTTTCGCCTCTGCTTCTTGTAGTATTTCAGGACCAAACACTTTACTTTCCCCTGTTTGGTTGCAAAATAGGGGAGTTCTGCATTTCCTCCCGTATAAAGATTCGAACGGTGACATCTTCATACTAGCTTGATAGCTGTTGTTATAGGAAAACTCCGCATACGGTAAGTTCTTGTCCCAACTCCTATTGTTTTTGAGTGCACATGCCCTCAGCATATCTTCAAGAATCTGATTGGTTCTTTCTGTCTGCCCGTCAGTTTGGGGATGATAGGCAGAGCTAAAGTTCAGATGGGTTCCCATGGTTTCGTGCAACTTCTACCAGAACCTGGAGGTGAACTGTGTCCCTCGATCCAACACAATCTTCTTTGGCACTCCATGGTAACAAACGATCCTTGACATGTACAACTCCGCCAATTTGGATCCGCTGTAGCTTTCTTTCACGGGGATGAAATGAGCTACCTTGGTTAGCCTGTCGATGATGACCCATATTGAATCATATCCTGATTGTGTCCTAGGCAATTCCACGATGAAATCCATGCTGATTTCTTCCCATTTCCATTTAGGCACTTTGAGTGGTTGCAATAATCCCGCAGGTCGTTGATGTTCTGCTTTCACCAACTGACATGTGTCACATAGGGCAACATGTTCCGCGACATCTCGCTTCACGCCATACCACCAATACTTGCTCTTGAGATCCTGGTACATCTTCGTACTCCCAGGATGAATGGAATAGTCGGAATCGTGAGCCTCCTTCAAAATCAATTCACGGATCTCCTTTACTTTAGGCACACAGATCCTTTTCCCGTGCCACACCGTACCTTGTTCATCCTCTCTAAAACTAGGAGCTTTATTTTCCTTGATAAGTTGCCTGATCTCTTGTATCTTCTCGTCTTTCTTTTGACCCACGCGGATGTCTCGCTCTAGTGTGGAGTCCACTTCCATGGCGATGGCTTCCCCACTATTTACCAGACATAGATTGAGCCTTATAACCTCGTCCTTCAATTCTGCAGGCATGCCCTTCAAGCTCAACTCATTGACCTGCACTTTCCGACTTAAAGCATCTGCCACGACGTTTGCTTTCCCAGGATGATAGTTGATGCCCACATCAAAGTCATTGATTAGCTCTAACCATCTCCTTTGTCTGAGGTTGAGATCTGGTTGTGTTAAAATGTACCTTAAACTCTTATGATCCGTATATATATCTCTGTCCTCTTCCCCATCAAGTAGTGTCGCCAAATTTTCAACGCGTATACCACTGCGGCTAGTTCTAAGTCATGTGTAGGATAGTTTTTCTCGTGCTTCCGAAGCTGCCGGGATGCATATGCCACGACATGCCCTTCTTGCATGAGAACACATCCCAACCCGTTTCCAGAGGCATCGCAGTACATGGTGAAATTCTTCTGCATATCTGGCATAACCAACACTGGGGCTGTTGTCAATCTTTTCTTTAGCTCCTGAAAACTCGTCTCGCACTGTGGCGTCCATGTGAATGTGATTCCCTTCTCCAACAGTTTGGTGAGGGGTCTCGAGATCTTGGAGAAACCCTCGATAAACCGTCGATAATATCCAGCCAATCCAAAAAAGCTTCGAACTTCCCCGACATTTTCAGGGGTTTTCCACTTCTGTATACCACTTCTGTATATCCTCGATTTTGGCAGGATCCATGGAGATTCCTCCCTCCGAGATTATATGTCCTAAGAAAGGAACTCTCTTCAGCCAAAACTCACATTTGCTCAACTTGGCATATAGTTGGTGTTCTCTGAGCCTTTGCAACACCAACCTTAGATGTTTCTCATGTTCTTCTTCATCTTTGGAGAAGACGAGAATGTCATCTATGAAAACCACCACAAATTTGTCCAGATATTCCATGAATACCTTGTTCATGAAATACATGAAGTATGTCGGGGCATTAGTTAGCCCGAAAGGCATGACAGTGTATTCATAAAGTGTTGGTGATATGTCCAAGAGGCAATCATAACAAATCGGATAAAGGACTGATGGATATTTGATCCATAAGAAATTAGGGTACTAATGGGCCTATGACCTAAAAGCCCATTAGCTCGCCTATAAATATGAGGGGTAGGGTTACGGACAGATGACTCCACCAGATAGCAGTCCCAGCCGCCGCCCCTCACAGGTCAGCCGCCGAAACCCCTGCCGCGCGCACGGTGCTAGCACACCGATGCACGGCGTTCCTCCCTATACGTGTGGACTCCGGGGAGGCGCTGCTGTTACTGCTGCGCAGATCGGCTACTGCACGCATCTACGATCCGCTGCGCTGCGCGTCTAGTGGTAACGATCCATGACCTTCTTACTCGCATGTTTCCTGGGTGATACGGTCGAATTGCAAGAGTAGTGCATCGCCTATTTCCCAACAGTGGTACCAGAGCCGACTTGCGTAGTTTTTGGTCTGGATCTTAGATGTGATCTACTGCAGACAAGTTCATATGATGAATTTTTATAGTTCGGCTTTTGGGGTTTGGAATTGGTTAGAGTAGATTGCCATCATATGACTAAAGGATTAGTTCGTGCTCCTTCTCTGCTGTGTGCGCAACCTGTCCCTACCGGCTGGAATCACCATCGGGACTAATAGTGTACATAGCAAGCAGATTGAGCCAACAGATCACGGTCATGTATCGCGATCTTCTCATGGATAACCGGTCACAATGAAAATTGAGGCATTCTGAATGTCTCAGATTCGGGTTGATCTGATCAATTCGGGACCGCCGTTGCTGTCTGCTATAGTGACATCATTAAGTTGTTTCGCGATATACATTGTTCTACGCTTAACATGTTTTTGCAGGGAATGATGTGAATGGTATGGCCTAAATATGATGTGATAATCTGTGTGTAAACTAGTGCAGCCTGCGTGTTGCAAATTTAACACAACCGGGTTGAGGTTGTCACATATTTGTATAACGACCTGCGTGTCGCCCTGTGATGCCTGATCTCTCATGTAATTTATTTGATAGCTATTAGATGTATTAGCTTCTTTTATATTCATTGAGAAACCTCAAGCATGATGGCGATGGTGATCACCATAAGAAGGGAGACATGGCGGTGTAGATCATGATGGAACCATGGTGATGGAGATCACTATGATCCTAAAGGCCATACTATTCACATATATGATATGATCGTATGCCTGTGATGTTTTACTATTCTTTTCATGCTTTTCATATGGTGGATGTTTTGTCATGATAGAATAGCTTCCCTCGGAAAAGTTGAGTATTTGATGCCATTTACCTATAGCTGCACCTATGTTGTTTTGATCGTTGTATGGTAGGTTTGCCAAAGAAAAATACCGTTATCTATCATAATGAATAGGGTGAATGTTGGACATTCACATGCATAGTATTGGTTTACTCAACAAAGCTATCAAAACGGTTTTGGGCTTTATGGCATAGTGTTGGGAGCCGGGGCATTGGATGTCACCCAACAAACAAGAATCATATAGAGATATGATTAACAATGGTTGTTTACCTATGTTACTAATTTTCTAGCAGTGAAGCCAAAGCTCACTAGGAATTAGTGAATATGGATCTTGGACCACTATATGTCGTTAGAGGGAGGACGATGCTCATATAGTGGTGGTGTCTTTTATTAAACTGTTAATAAAATATTGGTACATAACATAGTGCTAAAACCTTGCATATTTATTTTCTATTGTAGATCATGTCTGCTAGTAACAATTCCGGTTTCAATTTGCGATCTGTGCTTGAGAAAGAAAAGCTCAATGGAGCTAACTTTATTGATTGGTACCGCAACCTGAGAATTGTTCTCAGGCAAGAGAAATTTGAGTATGTTCTTGAGCAACCATACCCCAATGACCTCCCCGATGATGCAAATGCCGCAACTCACAGGACTTATGAGAAGCACTGCGATGATGCGCTTAATGCAAGCTGCCTCATGATTGCCACAATGTCCCCTGATCTACAGAAACAATATGAGCATGCAGATGCTTGTTCTTTGATTCAGGGACTACGTGGAATGTTTGAGAACCAAGCAAGGGCTGAGAGGTACAACATCTCAAAGTCCTTGTTCTCATGCAAGCTGGCAGAAGGTACCCCGGTCAGTCCCCATGTAATCAAGATGATTGGTTACATTGAGACTTTGGACAAACTTGGTTCTGAACTCAAGGATGACCTGGCTATTGACGTTATTCTCCAGTCACTCCCACCGAGCTATGAGCCATTTATATTGAACTATCAAATGAATGGCATGGAGAAAACGTTGGCTGAATTGCATGGGATGCTTAAAATAGCCGAGGAAAGCATTAAGAAAAACACCACTCATGTGAAGATGGTTCAAAAGGAGAATAAAAAGAGGAAGCGTGTGATGCATCCTAAAGGCAAGGGAAAGGTTCCCAATGAGTCTTCAAGCTCAAAGCCAAAGGGCAAATCAGGCCCTTCTCCTAATGATGAATGCTTCCACTATCATGCTAAGGGGCATTGGTCTAGGAACTGCAAGAAGTACTTGGAGGATAAGAAGAAGAAAGGGAGTGAGACTTCCACTTCAGGTATAAATGTTATAGAAATCAATATTGCTACATCTTCTGGTGAATCATGGGTATTTGATACCGGATCAATGATTCACACTTGCAAATCGTTGCAGGGTCTAAGTGAGACTAGAAGATTTGCAAAAGGCGAGTTGGATGTTCGTGTCGCCAATGGAGCAAAGGTTGCTGTCATAGCTGTCGGAACTTATCACTTGTCATTACCCTTAGGATTAGTTTTGGAATTAAATAATTGTTATTGCATTCCTTCTTTGAGCAAGAACATTATATCTTCTTCATGTTTGGAAGAAGTTAATGGTTATGAGATTATAATAAAGAACAAATGTTGTTCTATTTATTATAATAATATTTTCTATGCTCAATGTCCATTAGTGAATGGATTATATGTTCTTGATCTTGAGGATAAAACAGTCTATAACATTAATACAAAAAGGGCTCGACAAAATGATCTAAATCCCACTTTTATTTGGCATTGTCGCTTAGGTCATATAAATGAGAAACGCATTGAGAAACTCCATAAAGATGGTTTGTTAAGTTCATTTGATTTTGAATCACTTGACACATGCGAGTCTTGTTTGCTTGGGAAGATGACCAAAGCACCCTTCACTGGTCAAAGTGAGAGGGCAAGTGACTTGTTGGGACTTATACATACTGATGTATGTGGACCAATGAGTTCGGTAGCTAGAGGTGGTTTTCAGTATTTCATTACTTTTACCGATGACTTTAGTAGATATGGATATGTCTATCTAATGAGGCACAAGTCTGAATCTTTTGAAAAGTTCAAAGAATTTCAGAATGAAGTACAAAATCAGTTGGGCAAGACAATTAAACTTCTACGATCTGATCGTGGGGGTGAATATTCGAGCCATGAATTTTATGATCATTTAAAACAATGTGGAATTGTTCCACAGTTGACTCCACCTGGAACGCCCCAATGGAATGGGGTGTCCGAGCGGAGGAACCGAACCTTGTTAGACATGGTTAGGTCGATGATGAGCCAGACTGATCTTCCACTATCCTTTTGGGGTTATGCTCTTGAAACTGCTGCGTTTACACTAAACAGAGTCCTAACTAAGTCTGTTGAGAAGACACCATATGAGATGTGGAACGGGAAACGTCCCGGATTGTCTTTCCTCAAAGTTTGGGGATGTGATGCTTATGTCAAACGTTTGACGTCAGACAAACTTACTCCCAAATTAGACAAATGCTTCTTTGTGGGATATCCTAGGGAAACCAAAGGATACTATTTTTATAATAAAACGGAGGGTAAAGTGTTTACTGCTCGCAATGGTGTCTTCTCGGAGAAAGAGTTTCTCTCAAAAGGAGTTAGTGGGAGCAAGGTGCATCTTGAAGAAATTCAAGAAATATCTGAAAATGTTTCGGCACCCTCTAATCCTATACAGGATGTACAAGATGTTGTACAACCACTTGATGAAACACCAGCCCCACGAAGGTCTACAAGAGTACGTCGTGCAACTGAAAAGTTGACACTCCTAACCACGGAACCACAAGACATGGTATTGTTGGACAATAATGAGCCTGTGACCTACACTGAAGCAACAATGGACCCGACTCTGAGAAATGGCTTGGAGCCATGGAATCCGAAATAGAATCCATGCATGAGAATCAAGTTTGGAACTTGGTTGATCCAATCGATGGTGTGAGACCGATCGATTGCAAATGGATTTTCAAGAAAAAGACTGATATGGATGGAAAAGTTCACATCTATAAAGCACGATTGGTGGCGAAAGGTTTCAAACAAATTCAAGGTGTTGATTATGATGAAACATTTTCACCTGTCGCTATGCTAAAGTCTGTTCGGATTCTCCTAGCAATTGCTGCATATTTTGATTATGAAATATGGCAGATGGATGTCAAAACAGCTTTCTTAATGGGAGTCTGACTGAGGATGTGTACATGACACAACCTGAGGGTTTTGTCGATCCTAAAGATGCTAGAAAAATATGCAAACTTCAAAAGTCCATCTATGGATTGAAGCAAGCATCTCGGAGTTGGAATCTACGTTTTGATGAAGTAGTCAAAGGGTTTGGTTTCATCAAGAACGTAGAAGAACCTTGTATTTACAAGAAGGTTAGTGGGAGCGCACTTATATTTCTGGTCCTATATGTAGATGACATATTGTTGATCGGAAATGACATTCCAGTACTAGATGCTGTTAAACCCTCATTAAGGAAAAGTTTCTCAATGAAGGATTTAGGAGAGGCAGCGTACATTTTGGGCATAAAGATCTATAGAGATAGATCTAAAAGGTTAATTGGATTAAGCCAAGACACATATATTGACAAGATATTGAATCGGTTCAATATGCAAGATTCTAAGAAAGGTTTCTTGCCAATGTTACATGGCATCGCTCTAAGCAAAAGTCAGTGTCCTTCGACGCCTGATGAGCAAAAGAGGATGAGAGCGATTCCTTATGCTTCGGCTATTGGATCTATCATGTATGCCATGTTGTGTACACGCCCAGATGTATCCTATGCTCTAAGTGTTACGAGCAGGTATCAATCAGATTATGGTGAGGCTCATTGGACAGTTGTCAAAAACATTCTTAAGTACTTGAGAAGAACTAAGGATGTATTCCTAGTGTTTGGAGGTGAAGAAGAGCTCGTTGTAAGAGGTTACACCGATGCTAGCTTCCAAACAGACAAGGATGACTCTAGATCGTAATCCGGTTTTGTGTTCTGCCTCAATAGAGGGGCAGTGAGGTGGAAAAGTTCCAAGCAAGACACAGTAGCAGATTCAACGACGGAGGCGGAGTATATTGCAGCTTCTGAAGCTGCAAAGGAAGCTGTTTGGATCAGAAAATTTGTTTCTGAGTTGGGTGTTGTTCCTAGTGCGTCCGGACCTGTGGATCTCTATTGCGACAATAATGGAGCCATTGCACAGGCAAAGGAGCCTAGATCACACAAAAGATCCAAACATATACTACGCCGCTATCATCTGATTCGAGAGATTATCGACCGAGGTGATGTGAATATATGCAAGGTGCATACGGATTTGAATATGGCAGATCCGTTGACAAAGCCTCTTCCACAATCAAAGCATGAGACGCACACGAGATCTATGGGTATTAGATACTTACATCAGTGATCCTAGTGTGTAGTGGGAGACTTGTGTCATAGCTATGTTTATGTATTATTTGAGTAACTATTATTCACATTGATCATCAAGTATGTGACTTGTTCGTGAGACTCTTTGTTAATTATAATGTTACTCAAAACGATCCCTAGTCTACATCGTTATATGAGATAATGATAGTACGTAGACTAGCACATGTATTAATTGATGATCACGTTTCACGGATCATAGATATGGAGATATCAAATTAATAATGTGAACACATGTTAGTGAACATGGTGTTGGATAGACCCATTCCGAGACACTGTTGGGATTGTTATTTACATATGTGCCATCAGTTGGTCTTGAGTGATACACCTGCTAGATTCTTTGACCTGAGATCGCCATTGTTTCTCACTATGTGTAGTTGTGCACTTTGAAACTATCAAACGCTACTCCGTAACTGGGTGGTCATAAAAATAGTCTTCAGGTGCATGATGAAGCATGGAATGAGATGTGTGTGGATCAAGATGGGATTTGCCCCTCCTAAATAACAGGAGAGATATCTCTGGGCCCCTCGAGATAGTTGGATTGAAAGTGCATGGCCATGCCAAAATGATTAAAGAGTTAATCATTATGACTAAAAGTTAGTCATAGATTGAATCCACTATTTGATCGAGTGAATGGTTGAGCTATCACAAGGATGGCACGTATCTCGCCTTGAGCTTGACTGGTATAGTGTGGCAAAGGAATTAGCATGTGAATGTATCTAGGTTCAGCCGATATGATCTTTATGTACATTCGGGAGTCAGTATGTCCTGCTAGGTACCTCTACTGACTTGTGTTTGAAAACGGTTTTCATTCATAACCGACTGTACATGAACCTAACGGGTCACACACTTAAGGGGATGGAATATTGAAAAACTTGGCTATATGATTG
This sequence comes from Neostapfia colusana, assembly GCA_030760725.1. Taxonomy (NCBI): domain Eukaryota; kingdom Viridiplantae; phylum Streptophyta; class Magnoliopsida; order Poales; family Poaceae; genus Neostapfia; species Neostapfia colusana. The sequence goes on along the minus strand of JASWHV010000018.1, from coordinate 47,017,366 downwards.
TCTCTAGTGCAAGTGGGAGATTGTTGGTGATATGCCCAAGAGGCAATCATAACAATTCAGATAAAGGCCTGATGGATATTTCATCCATAAGAAATTAGGGTACTAATGGGCCTGTGACCTAAAAGCCCATTAGCGCGCCTATAAATATGAGGTGTAGGGTCACGGACAGATGACTCCACCAGATAGCAGTCCCAGCCGCCGCCCCTCACAGGTAAGCCGCCGAAACCCCTGCCGCGCGCACGGTGCTAGCACACCGACGCACGGCGTTCCTCCCTGTACGTGTGGACTCCGTGGAGGCGCTGCTGTTACTGCTGCGCTGATCGGCTACTGCACGCATCTACGATCCGCTACGCTGCGCGTCTAGTGGTAACAATCCATGACCTTCTTACTCGCATGTTTCCTGGGTGATACGGTCGAATTGCTAGAGTAGTGCATCGCCTATTTCCCAACAGTGGTACCAGAGCCGACTTGCGTAGTTTTTGGTCAGGATCTTAGATGCGATCTACTGCAGACAAGTTCATATGATGAATTTTTATAGTTTGGCTTTTGGGGTTTGGAATTGGTTAGAGTAGATTGCCATCATATGACTAAAGGATTAGTTCGTGCTCCTTCTCTGCTGTGTGCGCAACCTGTCCTTACCGGCTGGAATCACCATCGGGACTAATAGTGTACATAGCAAGCAGATTGAGCCAACAGATCACGGTCATGTATCGCGATCTTCTCATGGATAACCAGTCACAATGAAAATTGAGGCATTCTGAATGACTCAGATTCGGGTTGATCTGATCAATTCGGGACCGCCGTTGCTGTCTGCTATAGTGACATCATTAAGTTGTTTCGCGATATACATTGTTCTACGCTTAACTTGTTTTTGCAGGGAATGATGTGAATGGTATGGCCTAAATATGATGTGATAATCTGTGTGTAAAATTCGTGCAGCCTGCGTGTTGCAAATTTAACACAACCGGGTTGAGGTTGTCACATATTTGTATAACGACCTGCGTGTCGCCCTGTGATGCCTGATCTCTCATGTAATTTATTTGATAGCTATTAGATGTATTAGCTTCTTTTATATTCATTGAGAAACCTCAAGCATGATGGCGATGGTAATCACCATAAGAAGGGAGACATGGCGGTGTAGATCATGATGGAACCATGGTGATGGAGATCACTATGATCCTAAAGGCCATACTATTCACATATATGATATGATCGTATGCCTGTGATGTTTTACTATTCTTTTCATGCTTTTCAAATGGTGGATGTTTTGTCATGATAGAATAGCTTCCCTCGGAAAAGTTGAGTATTTGATGCCATTTACCTATAGCTGCACCTATGTTGTTTTGATCGTTGTATGGCAGGTTTGCCAAAACAAAATACCGTTATCTATCATAATGAATAGGGTGAATGTTGGACATTCACATGCATAGTATTGGTTTACTCAACAAAGCTATCAAAACGGTTTTGGGCTCTATGGCATAGTGTTGGGAGCCGGGGCATTGGATGTCACCCAACAAACAAGAATCATATAGAGATATGATTAACAATGGTTGTTTACCTATGTTACTAATTTTCTAGCAGTGAAGCGAAAGCTCACTAGGAATTAGTGAATATGGATCTTGGACCACTATATGTCGTTAGAGGGAGGACGATGCTCATATAGTGGTGGTGTCTTTAATTAAACTGTTAATAAAAGATTGGTACATAACATAGTGCTAAAACACCTTGCATATTTATTTTCTATTGTAGATCATGTCTGCTAGTAACAATTCCGGTTTCAATTTGCGATCTGTGCTTGAGAAAGAAAAGCTCAATGGAGCTAACTTTATTGATTGGTACCGCAACCTGAGAATTGTTCTCAGGCAAGAGAAAATTGAGTATGTTCTTGAGCAACCATACCCCAATGACTTCCCCGATGATGCAAATGCCGCAACTCGCAGGACTTATGAGAAGCACTGCGATGATGCGCTTAATGCAAGCTGCCTCATGCTTGCCACAATGTCCCCTGATCTACAGAAACAATATGAGCATGCAGATGCTTGTTCTATGATTCAGGGACTACGTGGAATGTTTGAGAACCAAGCAAGGGCTGAGAGGTACAACATCTCAAAGTCCTTGTTCTCATACAAGCTGGCAGAAGGTACCCCGGTCAGTCCCCATGTAATCAAGATGATTGGTTACATTGAGACTTTGGACAAACTTGGTTCTGAACTCAAGGATGACCTGGCTATTGACGTTATTCTCCAGTCACTCCCACCGAGCTATGAGCCATTTATATTGAATTATCAAATGAATGGCATGGAGAAAACGTTGGCTGAATTGCATGGGATGCTTAAAACAGCCGAGGAAAGCATTAAGAAAAACACCACTCATGTGAAGATGGTTCAAAAGGAGAAAAAAAAAGAGGAAGCGTGTGATGCATCCTAAAGGCAAGGGAAAGGTTCCCAATGAGTCTTCAAGCTCAAAGCCAAAGGGCAAATCAGGCCCTTCTCCTAATGATGAATGCTTCCACTATCATGCTAAGGGGCATTGGTCTAGGAACTGCAAGAAGTAATTGGAGGATAAGAAGAAGAAAGGGAGTGAGACTTCCACTTCAGGTATAAATGTTATAGAAATCAATATTGCTACATCTTCTGGTGAATCATGGGTATTTGATACCGGATCAATGATTCACACTTGCAAATCGTTGCAGGGTCTAAGTGAGACTAGAAGATTTGCAAAAGGCGAGTTGGATGTTCGTGTCGCCAATGGAGCAAAGGTTGTTGTCATAGCTGTCGGAACCTATCACTTGTCATTACCCTCAGGATTAGTTTTGGAATTAAATAATTGTTATTGCATTCCTTCTTTGACCAAGAACATTATATCTTCTTCATGTTTGGAAGAAGTTAATGGTTATGAGATTATAATAAAGAACAAATGTTGTTCTATTTATTATAATAATATTTTCTATGCTCAATGTCCATTAGTGAATGGATTATATGTTCCTGATCTTGAGGATAAAACAGTCTATAACATTAATACAAAAAGGGCTCGACAAAATGATCTAAATCCCACTTTTATTTGGCATTGTCGCTTAGGTCATATAAATGAAAAACGCATTGAGAAACTCCATAAAGATGGCTTGTTAAGTTCATTTGATTTTGAATCACTTGACACATGCGAGTCTTGTTTGCTTGGGAAGATGACCAAAGCACCCTTCACTGGTCAAAGTGAGAGGGCAAGTGACTTGTTGGGACTTATACATACTGATGTATGTGGACCAATGAGTTCGGTAGCTAGAGGTGGTTTTCAGTATTTCATTACTTTTACCGATGACTTTAGTAGATATGGATATGTCTATCTAATGAGGCACAAGTCTGAATCTTTTGAAAAGTTCAAAGAATTTCAGAATGAAGTACAAAATCAGTTGGGCAAGACAATTAAACTTCTACGATCTGATCGTGGGGGTGAATATTCGAGCCATGAATTTTATGATCATTTAAAACAATGTGGAATTGTTCCACAGTTGACTCCACCTGGAACACCCCAATGGAATGGGGTGTCCGAGCGGAGGAACCGAACCTTGTTAGACATGGTTAGGTCGATGATAAGCAAGACTGATCTTCCACTATCCTTTTGGGGTTATGCTCTTGAAACTGCTGCGTTTACACTAAACAGAGTCCCAACTAAGTCTGTTGAGAAGACACCATATGAGATGTGGAACGGGAAACGTCCCGGATTGTCTTTCCTCAAAGTTTGGGGATGTGATGCTTATGCCAAACGTTTGACGTCAGACAAACTTACTCACAAATTAGACAAATGCTTCTTTGTGGGATATCCTAGGGAAACCAAAGGATATTATTTTTATAATAAAACGGAGGGTAAAGTGTTTACTGCTCGCAATGGTGTCTTCTCGGAGAAAGAGTTTCTCTCAAAAGGAGTTAGTGGGAGCAAGGTGCATCTTGAAGAAATTCAAGAAATATCTGAAAATGTTTCGGCACCCTCTAATCCTATACAGGATGTACAAGATGTTGTACAACCACTTGATGAAACACCAGCCCCACGAAGGTCTACAAGAGTACGTCGTGCAACTGAAAAGTTGACACTCCTAACCACGGAACCACAGGACATGGTATTGTTGGACAATAATGAGCCTGTGACCTACACTGAAGCAACAATGGGACCCGACTCTGAGAAATGGCTTGGAGCCATGGAATCCGAAATAGAATCCATGCATGAGAATCAAGTTTGGAACTTGGTTGATCCAATCGATGGTGTGAGACCGATCGATTGCAAATGGATTTTCAAGAAAAAGACTGATATGGATGGAAAAGTTCACATTTATAAAGCACGATTGGTGGCGAAAGGTTTCAAACAAATTCAAGGTGTTGATTATGATGAAACATTTTCACCTGTCGCTATGCTAAAGTCTGTTTGGATTCTCCTAGCAATTGCTGCATATTTTGATTATGAAATATGGTAGATGGATGTCAAAACAGCCTTTCTTAATGGGAGTCTGACTGAGGATGTGTACATGACACAACCTGAGAGTTTTGTCGATCCTAAAGATGCTAGAAAAATATGCAAACTTCAAAAGTCCATCTATGGATTAAAACAAGCATCTCGGAGTTGGAATCTACGTTTTGATGAAGTGGTCAAAGGGTTTGGTTTCATCAAGAACGTAGAAGAACCTTGTATTTACAAGAAGGTTAGTGGGAGCGCACTTATATTTCTGGTCCTATATGTAGATGACATATTGTTGATCGGAAATGACATTCCAGTACTAGATGCTGTTAAATCCTCATTAAGGAAAAGTTTCTCAATGAAGGATTTAGGAGAGTCAGCGTACATTTTGGGCATAAAGATCTATAGAGATAGATCTAAAAGGTTAATTGGATTAAGCCAAGACACATATATTGACAAGATATTGAATCGGTTCAATATGCAAGATTCTAAGAAAGGTTTCTTGCCAATGTCACATGGCATCACTCTAAGCAAAAGTCAGTGTCCTTCGACGCCTGATGAGCAAAAGAGGATGAGAGCGATTCCTTATGCTTCGGCTATTGGATCTATCATGTATGCCATGTTGTGTACACGCCCAGATGTATCCTATGCTCTAAGTGTTACGAGCAGGTATCAATCAGATTATGGTGAGGCTCATTGGACAGTTGTCAAAAACATTCTTAAGTACTTGAGAAGAACTAAGGATGTATTCCTAGTGTTTGGAGGTGAAGAAGAGCTCGTTGTAAGAGGTTACATCGATGCTAGCTTCCAAACAGACAAGGATGACTCTAGATTGCAATCCGGTTTTGTGTTCTGCCTCAATGGAGGGGCAGTGAGCTGGAAAAGTTCCAAGCAAGACTCCGTGGAGGCGCTGCTGTTACTGCTGCGCTGATCGGCTACGGCGCGCATCTATGATCCGCTGCGCTGCGCGTCTAGTGCTAACGATCCATCACCTTCTTACTCGCATGTTTCCTGGGTGATACGGTCGAATTGCTAGAGTAGTGCATCGCCTATTTCCCAACATACAGTCCGTACCGAGATACGAAAGCTGTCTTGGGAATATCAGATTGCCTTATCTTGAGTTGGTGGTATCCCGTCCTGAGATCAATTTTCGAGAACACACAAGCTCCCCTCAACTGATCAAACAAGTCTTCAATGCGGGGTCATGGGTACTTGTTCTTGATGGTTACCTCATTCAAGGCACGGTAATCCACGCATAACCTTTGGGTTCCATCCTTCTTGGGCACAAATATCACCGGAGCTCCCCATGGTGAGGAACTAGCACGAAGATACCCCTTCTCCGTCAATTCTCTCAAATGATCCTTGAGTTCTTCTAGCTGCTTGGAGTCCATCCGATAAGGTCTCTTGTATATCGGGGCTGTTCCAGGCACTAGCTCAATTGCAAATTCCACTTCACGATCGGGAGGCATACCTGGCAACTCCTCCGGAAAAACATCTGGATATTCCCTGATGGTCCTGATTTCCTCAACTTTCACCTCAACTTGATTTAATTTAATGTCCCTCCTAGGCTCGGGTATTGTTATGAACTTTACTCTTGTGCCACTAGGGTGAGTTAGTTCTACCGTTCTGGCCGAACAATGGATGATTCCTTTATGTTTTGTCAACTAATCCATACCCAAGATAATATCTATCCCTTGTGAATCTATCACTATGAGGTTAGCAGTAAATACTACCCCATTAATGTCTAGGTTCACCTTGGGACACACTTGTCTTGTCCTTATTTCTCCACCCGGAGAGTTTACGGCTAGCATATGGTTCATTTGTGTGGTTGCTAGGTCATGCTTCTTAACAAACCCTTGAGCAATGAACGAGTGGGTAGCACCAGAATCAAACAGCAGGGTTGCAATGTGTAAATTGGCAGGAAACTTACCAACTACCACGTCGGGTGCCTCTTGTGCTTCCTCCATAGTGACGTGGTTCACCCGTCCTCTCATTACATTCTGCTGTTGTGACTGCGCGGGCTTCTTCTTTGGGCACTTATGGGCGTAGTGCCCCACTTCACCACAGCTAAAGCATTGCACCCCAACCTTAGGTGCTTGGCCTTTATTGTCTTGGGGTTGGTTTGAGGGTCCTTGCACTGCTGGTCGAGGTGGATATGCGGGGCGAGGCTGCTGTACAAACTGACGTTGTGGCTGTGCTGGTGCTGCGGGAGGCCTGTAGTTAGGGTTGTACCCTCTTGGTGCTGAGTAGGGTACCGCCGCACGGTTCGTCTGCCCTGCAGGTTGCTGCATCAGACGTGGGCGGGTGTTGCTCCCTGAGGCTTGATGTGACCACCCGGCCTTCCTCTTATTCTCATTTTCCAAGGCCTTTAGCTTCCTTTCTACCACAAACGCTCTGTCCACCATCTTTTGGAAGCTTTCATACTCATTTGAGGACATTGCACACTGCATTTCTGCGGTAAGTCCTTCCACGAAACAATGTTGTTTCTGCTCATCAGTCTCTATGTCCCGTGGGGCGTAACGGGATAGTTGAGTAAATTTAGTGAGGTATTCCCTCACCGTCATGTTTCCCTGCTGCAGTCCCAAAAACTCCTTCCTCTTGTTTTTGAGTTCACCTCTTGGGATGTAATGGTTGCAGAAGCTACGCTTGAACTCTTCCCAAGTGATGTTCTCAGGGTCATGATGGGCAGCCACGTAGGCGGTCCACCAATCAGCAGCAGGTCCATGCAATTGATGAGAGGCAAACAGCACCCTCTCATACCCTTGGCACTGTATGATCCTCATCTTGCTCTCAATGGTCTTAAGCCAATCATCTGCCTCCAGAGGTTCAGCAGCACTTGCAAACTTCGGAGGTTGAGTTCCTAGAAACTCACTCAACCTTGGTTGGCGTGGTGCAGCTTGTGGAGGTGGAACTTGATGCAAGTTGGCCACCACTTGAGTCAAGTTCTGGATGAGCTGATTCTGATTCTCCAGCATTTGGTGGAGGGGATCAACTCCTTCACGGCGACCACCCCGGTCCTGGCCTCCAGAAAGATGAGGGTTGCATGCCTCATCGTTGTTGTTGGCGGGGTTGGCAGCACGCCCTTTTCCTCTTTCGTCCATCTGGCAGAATCAACCAATGTTAATTTGAAAGCATTTAGTATCATCTTACTACTTTCATTTGTATGTACTTTTGAAGTGTTGAGGCTTTGTTATACTTTTCTGAGGGTTTATTTCTCACACAAAAATAGATGCAATATTATTTCATGTGGGTTCACTCACCAAGGCAAAACAATCTAAAGACGAGGCTGTGGACAATTGCTCATGGCTTCCACAACTCACGTCACACACCAAGCATTAACACACCATTAACTTAACGTAACGACTCGACTATTCGACATCTTGCTAACTAAGGGAAAGACTCTACACTACTCGTTTTCTTGAGCTGGCTCCTCGGGATCTTCCTCATCATTTCGGCTGCCTTCTGACTCTGCTTTGGGTGGGGAGGCTGCTGGTGGAGAAGTGCGACGACGCCTGATCGCTCGGCGATCTGGGGAGTCAGGAGTCCATGTATCATTTATGGTGACACACAGTTCATTCCCATCTCCTCTTTCTCTCGCCCTCAAGCAGGCTCGAAGCAACGCCTCGATTTCCTTCAGGGTGTCACGAACATCCTGAAGCTCCTGCTGACACTCCTGCAGTCGAGTGCTGAGCATAGCAGCATCCTCCAAGCACAAGTCCATGTGCTCATGGAAAGTCCCTTGCTGCACTGGCGGGTACTTGTACTCCGTGGTACCACTCTCACGTTGGAGGACATACATGTACTCAGTCCTGTCCAGGTGGCGACGATAGATGTGACTCTGGCAGGTGATGGCCTCCCAGGTGACATCCTTCTCCACATCGACCTGTGTTGCTCTACAGGCTGGAGAGCGGTGGATCTTAAGCAGCTGGTTTTCGTGTATAATCCTCATCTCTGAACTCCATTCTTCCCTCTTCTCACGGATGGTCCTGGTGGAGTTATAGTGGATGATTAGCTTGCCCGTATTGCCAGCGGCTTCGAGCATACGTCGAAGACGGCGCAACAAGCCTCCTACTGCCAATCCGTAGGAAAGGTACGTCACCGGACGGCTCTCCTCTCTTTGGGCAAGGGCAACTACGGGAACTCTCCCTCCTGTGGACTTGCGAGTGGTGCGAATCATGCGAACCATCTAAAACAAAAAGCATTTAAACTTAGGTTAGATAAACTTTTAAACAAAAATCCTATTTTGAATGAAAATTGGGGTAAGATGAAGAAAGTGACTCATTAAATAACACTTTTCAACACACACCTTGTAAAAATAGTTTTTAAGAAAATAAGGCCCTTAAATACATCCATTTCTACCTAGCTCCACGTTCCTACGGGCAACCTTGGCTCTGATACCACTTCTATCACACCCAGTTTTTCCGAAGAACAACCAAGGTGAATATCACATGTATGCCAGGATCATTTTCTCATACATGTGATGACAAATAGTGAAGCATCATTTATTACAAGCCAGGTGTCAAATAAATAAGTCTTACATAGCAATTGTCTCGATGGACAATAATAAGTTCATCACAAGTAAATAAACTAGCAGCGGAATATTATTCTTGAGGGCTCCGTCACAGGCGTTGCCCGGGGGTCTCCATGAACCTAGAAACCTTGTTCGGGTCCAAAGTCTTGGTCATTATACACCACCTCATTATCTTGACCTGAGCAGCAATATAAACCAACAAAATATGCAAGGTTGAGTACCAATGGTACTCAGCAAGTGTGGGAAAGTTATGTCATGCATGGCTAGAACAAGGGGAGGTTGAACTCATGGTTAAAGCACTACGCAATTAATACCTACCACCTTAGCTTATGAAGCACCTACATTACTACACAGGTGAAATGGTCCCAATCTCCCATCCCATCATCATAATCAAATAACCATAACATCATTTCCAATGTTAAGCTCCCCGCTTAACATCCACAACTTCCAAAACCATCAATCCTCTAATCATGAATAAGTCCAAGCCGCTCTTGACCGTGAGCACGGCTGTCATGACAGTTTTGACTCTGTAGAGTTTGTACCACTGTACCCACATGTAGTGATTTCATCCCCCGTTGCCGGGTGGACTAAAAGAACCTCCATTATGCCAGTGGCTACGAACCACATTCACACTTCCCAGGTGTGTAGCCAGGAGATCACTACGAAGCCTTTACAAAGGGATTCCCGACGAGCGTGGCCCACTGAGGTTTCACCCCTAACAGCATACAAGAGGCTCCAACCCCGCTGCAGTGGCCCCCTCTTGAGCCTTGCGGTTCATATGGTAGTCCAGCTGACACCTATTCCCCGCACCATCCAACACACCCATACTACGCCGGGGATACACCTAATTAATTGGCCAAGCTGCCCCATCTCAGAATGTTGTTGGCACGGTAAAGCCAGGTTACATGCTCCATGAACCGGTCCTTAGGATCCAGGCAAGTACTAAACACAAACACGAGTCTCGTGCACCCAGCACACAACCAAAACATCCAACTTGCCTTGATCCCTACCTCTACATAACTCACAATATCTCATTCAAGAGTATGGTAAAATAAACTGATGATCTCATATCCCAAATATCCCATTCTAAGCATGGCTAAGCATATGCATAATAATAAATGACATGATAAAATAAATCCCAATCCCAAGCTACAAGGAAACAAGGTAATATAATTCTAGGGAAACTTCCTAGCATGGGTTTCATATTTAACTTGACAATGCAATAATTCTATCTAAACATCCTAGTATAGGATCAAAGTGGTCAAGGACACTTGCCTCCTTCCTGCTGCTCTTGAAATGGGTAGTCCTGATCTTGGAAAGGAATAACTTGCTCTTGAGCAGGTTCTACATCATTCCATCACACATAGCAAAAGAAAAACAACAATCCATAAGACATAGTTCACACTTCCACTTCATACAAACCACACATTCATATTTATGAAAGTCATTCACCATTATATGTGTTGTGGTTACTCTATGTGTGTTGATTTGTGGCTTGCATGCACTTTTAATCATGTGTATATGCTTCCTACTTTTGTATTCACATTTATGCTTACATACTATGTATATGAGTTTCCAATTTAAATAAATTCCTTATATTCAATTACTTACACCATTTAGCTACCAAGTATGCATGAAAGGTATTTTCCTTCTCCATATGTGTCTTTAGAATTTTTACCAACCCTAAACTGAATTCTTTGGATTTTAGAACTCCATTTATCATTTACTAGCTGCTATATTTTCAGATTTATTTCCTATGCCTAAATGTGAACTTTATTATGAAAATAACAAGACACATCATCTAAACAGAATAGGTTCTGATCTAAAATATTTACTAATATATTTTTGACCTTTTCCTCTGATTTAAACTATTTTACAATTATTTTCCCTATTTTCCAGAACTATTCTTTACTTAAAAATGTGTCCCTAAATGTGAATAATAAATTAAACAGATTCATTTCAGCCCAGAATATATTTTTATCTCACTCCAAAGTTTCCTAAATACTGAGAAAGTTTTTAATTTAATTTTGACAATATGTTTGTCCCACTTTTTAAATTTTAAACACTAGCCACATATTCAATTTCCTAAATTAAATATTAAACAAGGCTAAAAAGGTAAACTCTCCCCACTACAGGGTCTATAATATTATTTTAAAAATTTTCAGGGGTATAGCTATACATAACAGAGGAGTTTTTCCTAATTTTTATTAAGTCCAGGGGCTAAAACTGATTTTAAATGAATTTACATGATTTTCTGAAGTTCCAGAGGCTAGATCAGAAGTTTCCGGGGCTAGCTCTTATTTCCCGAGAACCCGAGGGGGTAGCACATAAGATTTCCAGTCTTTATAATGCGGGGCTGACGTGGACCGTCTGATTTTAAACCGACGGCTGAGATTATAACGTCGAACCGGTATGCGGGGATTTAAACTCTACCGTGCGATTTAAAATAAACGGCGCACAAGCGGCCACGTCGCTCTGATCGAGCGCGGGCGGCGCTGCTGGCGGCGCACTGCGCCGGGAGGCGGCGATCTCGCCGGAGAGTTTCGGATCTTCAGGAATTCTTCCTAGAACTGTGATTTTATGGCATAGATCGGTGGAGGGGAGGTCGGGGATCTCACCTCGGGGGTTTTCTTGAGCTCGGAGGTCCTGGAAGGCGGTCGGCGACGAGGTCCGAAGTGAAACCACGGCGAGGCTCGTCGGCGCTGTGTTTGAACCGCAAGTCACCGAGTTTTGTGCACCTGCAGGGTTCCCCTGAGGCGGTGGATCAAGACCAGCGAGTTAGATCGGAATTTCCGAGCTTAGATCGGCCAGAATTCGCCGGAGAAGGCTCGGTTTCTCACCGGAGTAAAATCGGCGGATCGCGTGGGAAAAACAGAACGAGGCCGGGGTTTTTATAGACGGGGAAAGGCGGCGGGGTGGTTTAGATCAAGTCCGGTCGCCTACGAACGGAATTTGGCGGGGATGCGCAGGAATCCGGGTCAGTTTTGATTCGGGGTGAGAGAATCCCGGCGTGGGCACGAGGTAGAAGAAGGGCTGGCGGGTCCCGCCTGTCAGTGGGAGGAAGCGGCGCGCGCGGCTGCGGGCTGGTGCGGTTGCTGGGTGGGCCGGCTGGTGGGTTTCGGCCCACTGGCCGGTTTTTTTCTGTTTTCCTTTTTCTTTTTCTATTTCTTTTCTGTTTTGAGTTTAATTTGAATTCCAGTATGAATTTGAATTTTTGCAAAACATGCAATACGTCCAAAAAATTTTAAATTCCCCTCTTAACATGATTTAGGGTCTTAACAAGATTTTTGGGGTGTTACAATCACCCAAGCCGGCTGCCGATCGAATGAGTGTGGCGGCAGCGGCTCTGTTCAGGGCGCGGGGAAAAGAAGAAGAACAGAGCGGGCTCCTCGTGGTTTTGGCAAGGGGACTCGGCCGAGGTGATAAGGAGCACGAAGCAGCTCGCCAGCGCAAAAGAATTCACGAGGAGGTGTCCTCGGTGCCGCGCGGTGTCGTCCGGTGGAGCCTCGGTGTTGTCCCGGTTGCTTCGCGTGGGAACAGAAAGGAACCGACTCAATTCAGATATTTGGTGCATATGACAAGTGGGTCCCACCTTCCCCCTTATCACCTCTCATTTTCTCACAAATATCTCCTCATTTTGGAAAATGCTGGAAATCAAATGGTGGGAATTCAAATCTGAATTGTGTGTGGATATTTGAACAAGTCTCATCCAAATTCAAATGTATATTTGAATTCATTGCAAATTTAAGTCCATTTGGAAAATAGGTAGCAAACATCTTTAAAATTCCATGAGACTTTGCCTACCCCCTAATTTGGACCTAAGGAATTCAAATATGAACTCTGATCATTAATTTGGCTGCTGCAAATGAGGTTTTTTTAATATAACAACTTTGGAAACCCTTGTGTTACTCTCATTTGCATTTTTGATTGGAACAATTTGTTCTCAAAATCAAACTTTAGCTTCCTCACCCATATGGGAACTTCCCACCTTAGTTTTAGGTCCCTCTTGGGTTCCAAGTCTTCAAATAAATATTTGAACTTGTGTGAAGAAGGCTCTCATGTGTATTACCACATGTGAAAAAGTTTAAACAAGTCCCATTTTTCATACATTGGAAACCAACTTGGTGCAAACAAGAGTTTCTTTGTATTCATATTTTGGGACCTTTACAGCGGCGCGGGAGCGCGGGGGCGGGAGGTAGACGAAGATACTGCCGGCCCCATGCGTCAGTCGCACAGCAACAGTAGCTGGATAGTCTGTGGTGCCGGATCGTCTGTTACTGCGCGGGAAACAATCCTGTGACCCCGTGTGGCGCTCTCCCGGCAACAGACACGTGTCCCTGGTCCCACTGTCAGTTTAAACTTTTTCCCAGATTTTTCCCCCAAACTTTAGAAGAGCATAACTTTTGCTAGGAACCTCCAAATTTAGTGATTCAAATTGGGTTAGACTCAGATTGACAAACTCTATCCAAATATACAACCCAATTTGTACGAAAGTCCTTATTTAATTTTAAAAGTTCTTTAAAGCTTTTCAGCAAAAGAATTTTAGAGGGAGTTTGGTTTATCCAAAAATCCTCAAATTTTCCCATAATATTCTTTAAGGTGTTATTAGACTCCTGTAAAAGGTTAAGCTCATTTGGAGTTGATTTGATCAGGGTAATTCAGGTTGTAAGTTGCTGTGTTCAATTGAATACAGAAACATTTTCAGAGAATTTCCGAAAATTTGTAAATTCAGTTCTGGCCAATTCTTAGCTTCAAAAATTCTAGGAAAATTCATGCAAGCTCTATGAACTGTAATTGAAATTGTGGTTCACTGAGTTTGACATGAACATAGGTGTTACCTCAGAATTAATTCTTCTTTACTTAATTGCTTAGAAAATTGTTCTGAATAAACCACTCAATGAAAGGTGCTAATTTTTGGTCCAGATAACTTTCTTGTTATAAGGAACTCACATGAAAATTTTCAGCTCCATTGGAGCTCTGGATCACCACTGTTATGTGTAACCTTTTAAGGGGATCAACACTTAAGTGGGAGAAGCACTCAACATTTGATCATAGTGTTTAAACCCAACCCAAACCACTAGCACCAGTGTCATTTTAAATTCTTAAACAGAGTTCCAGTTTTAAAACTGTCATTAGATCTTATTAGCAAAAGCTTTTCAATTAAATACATATGCATGATCATATCGCGTAGCATCTACATGAAGAACGTGAGAAGGACTTAAAGGGAAGATCAAGGAGGAAGGAAAGCAAGTGATCAAGCTCCAAGTGATCGTCACTAACTGATTGTAGTCCTAATCACCTGCAAAACAGGCAAGCCCCGGTTTGCATTTGAACAGTTTTACAAAGCATTTTCATTTCTAGAGATCATAGCTTGAATTGTTTGTTTGCATTAAGTCTTGTTGATATTAAAAACCCCACTTGCATGATCAGAAATACCTAAGAGAGAAGGGTAGAATAGCACATCCTCGAGGGAAGTTGGCTACGCTAATGTTAGTAGGAAAGGTCTGGTAGAAGTCGAGTAGTTGGAATCTACTCGCAAGTTTAGGGTGGGTTTATTCGGGGCGGGTCAAGAATAAAAATGATGAGGAAAGTTCACCCGAAATAAATAGAGACCGGGCAGGGAGGTTTAGATGCAGCAGGCTGCGGACCGTGCGTGCATAGCTCTACCTGTGTCGGTTAAGGCCCGTCCGTGCTTGGCCCTGTTGGACAAGTTTGAGTTGTGTACCGGGCACATACTGGCTATATGGGACCCAGGAAACCGATGTACCTTGGGAGATCCATAGTGGAATTTTTCCAACTGCTTTAGGCTTCCGGCGTCAGGGTAGCAGGAGGTAACTCGCTTAAGAACATACCACTGCAGGTATGTACCTTGAGGGAGCTTGCGTACTCGGGGCAGTTGGACTGCGTCCAATGTGGAAGATCTTGGGAAAGGTGGCCGCGTACAACATCAGTCGAGGTTGCTGCCGGCAATTCGGAGTACGGGTGTACGTGTCGTGTAGTCCGGACGTGTACTGATTCGAATCACCGTCGCTCGCGGTTATATGAGCATACTTGCCCACTGCGTCTTGACGTAGTAACAACTGAAATCGTTATCTTTTGAACCTGATAAGGCTGTGATGTAATTTGTATTGCAACCATGATTGAATTAGAGATAGGCTCATTAAACTTTATTTTCTCCTTGTGCAAGGAGCATCACAATAAAGCGTTTCTTGTTTGATTGTGGAGTTGTGATGCTTTTCGGCTCAAGGTCTGTACAATGAGGCTTAAAATCTGAAAGTTAAGGATCAACTTTAGGTGAGTCCTTTATACAAATCTAGCTAACCCAATTGCAAACGTCGTGCATGTAGAGTTTCTTGTTTAGGAGAGACGGGTCAGTCTTGCTGAGCCTACGTGCTCACGCTTGCTATATAAGTGGTTTTGCAAGTTAACATCAATGCTAAGATGGAGGTTGTCCGGTGAGACTCGGAGACTTCCGAGTCAGGTAACACATGGAGAACCCAGCCGCTGCTGCTTGTCTTCGTGTTGCTAGCGAGGGGAGTCTGCGGGCTGGACTTCTTTTCGAGTGCTCTTAGTTATTCGACGTGAGTTGTTATAGACTTCCGTTGTAGCTATTTGCTGTGAACTATTTACTAAGAAGAACTTGTAAGCTTCCGCTATTGTTTTATGTAATACATTGTTCCTTATATGTGAGCTGTTGGGTGCCGCACAACACGGCACCACCCAATGCGATTCCCGGCCGAGTGCCCCGTCCCCATGACTGAACGGGCGGCGTCGGGCCATCTCATCGTGGTATCAGAACTGTGACAAGTGGTATCATTAGCTGAGCCCTGTCTCAGTCGGTACCCGGCCCATCTCACACTGCTGCAACTCGTTGTGATGGATCCACATGATTCAATGTGTTGCAACCGTGCATTGGGGAATTCAGTTGAACAGTCTGAGAGCTGATATCAAAGATAGCTCCATAATGTGTCAACCATGACATCCTCAAGATAATATCAATCCTCTGGCCTTTGAGTATGATAAGGCTCGAAGGATAGATGTTTCCACCCAAACATAAAGGTGCTCGAGAGACCATTTCATCTGTGGATATCTTGCCTCCGGGTGAGCTGATATGAAACGGATGCTTGACTATGCTAAATGGAAGATTATTCTTCAGCACAAAGTCTCTGCTAATAAAATTTTGGGTGGCCCCGGAATCAAACAACACGAAGTTGGGCTGTTCATGTAAAGTGAACATGTGTAACACCCTCAAATTCATTTCCATGCATGCATACATATTTCATATAGAAGAAACATTATAAAGAAGTAGAAATGGAGAAAGAATCATATAAATGGTGGGGAATGGGAAAAAAGATAGCTGAAATGAGCCAATTCCAATCTGCCAAAGTGCGCCGTCGACGCTTTCCCCGGCACCACGGGACACGTGGCGCCCGCGGAGCTCAACCCTGCGGAGGGGGGTGAGGTCCGGCACCGCGGGATACGTGGCGCCCGCAGAGCTCACCTCTGCGGGATACGTGGAGCTAGGGGAGCTCACCCTGCGGAAGGGATGAGGTCCGGCCCCGTGGGACACGCGGCGCCTTCGGAGCTCACCCCTGTGGAAGGGATGAGGTCTGGCCCCGCGAGACACGTGGCGCCTTTGGAGCTCACCCCTGCACAAGGGATGAGGTCCGGCGCCGCTTGGACACATGTCACCCGCGGAGCTCACCTCCGCGTAGGGGGTGAGGTCCGGTACCGCTGGACACATGTCACCAACAGAGCTCAACTCCGCGGAGCGGGTGAGGTCTGGCCCTGCTGGACACGTGTCGCCCTGGGAGCTCACCTCCGCGGAGGGGATGAGGTCCGGCACCGCTGGACACGTGTCACCCTCGGAGCTCGCCCCTGCGGAGGGAGCGAGTCCCGACTCAGCTGGCCGCGTCGCAGGCCCGGAGCTCGCCTCTGAGGAGAGGGGAGGGCCGGTACCCCCGCTGGACACGTGGCACCTCCAGAGCTCACCCCTGCGGAGGAGGTGAGGTCCTTAGGAGGTTTTCCTCTTGTGCGCGGGAGTACCCGGTACTGAGGGTACCGACACAATTTCCCCAAATTTTTCCCACATTTGGAATTTCCCCCACGTTGATGCCGCACCAAATCAATTGGAGATAATTTTGTTAAGATCCAAAACAAATTGAGTTGGACTCTTATTTGAGCTCCAATTGGAGTAGGAATCCTCTTTTTCCCCTTATAAATAGAACCCAAAACCCCCTCTTGGCCGTAACCACTTTGTTTTTTCCCCCTCCCATGTCGATGACTTGGAGGCCCTAGCCCCCAACTGGCCGAGTTGGACACATCCCTCCTCGCCAGAGTTCAGTAACCGGTGAGCCCCCGCTGCTGCCATTGCTAGGAGGAAGACCCTGCCACCAAAGGGAAGTGAGGTAGGTCTTCGTTACCCATCGTACGACGTGGTCGCTGTTTCTATGCATCTGTTTTCTTTGCTCCCTTCGAACCGAAACTTTTTTCGTGTTGACAGATCACGTTTTGATCGGTTTTTGATGGTGGAATTGATTTAGATCTTGAGTCAAGATCATTACCACGTCCACACTTGATCCCTACACCCTTGTTCATCATAAAACCCCATGAAAGCCCATTAAAACATGCAAGAACACGTACAAACTGGTTTAATAAAATAGCACCATAGGATTTGCATTCATCTACACCATTGCATCTTGAGTAAAGTTTGTGAATGATGTTTGATTGCTGTAAATCTTGTATGTGCGTGATCGTGAGTAGAAGGACAAGCTCAGGAAGCCATCTACGAAGAACTACAGCACCAAGACTTCGAGACGCTTTAGCAACAAGAGCCACGGGAGCAAGGAAAGTGCCCCTTGACCATATTGATCCCATGTTTTGAAACTGTTTTGTTTGCGAAAACTCGTATGCTTGAGTCAACTTGATGGTACACCCTTTTATAGGAGTTTACTAGTTTTCATCCTTGTCGCTGGGAAAGTTGATGAGTCGGGTATGGTCGTTTTTCCTTTTTTCATCGCTTAATCCATGGGATACGGGAAGTGGAATTAAAACATGGTTAGCTACTGCACTCATATTGATTAGGACATCACAACAGTGGATACTCACATTGATATACAAGTACCAATCACAAGAGCACAAGCACGGTTACTAAATCAGCAGGTGGACTGGTTCCTAACTTCCTGCCCAAGTGATTTTCAGAATGGATTGCTATTTAATGATTTAATTGTTGTTAGGAACCATGGACATGATCAACAAGTAAAGGGAGGAGGATTTGGGGACGTGGAGAACCAGATGGGACGTCCACAAGTAGATGGAAACAGTCGCCAACTCGGACTCGAGTTCAACTCGGAGTCCAGGAGCAGTCCATCTTAAAACGGACGCCCAGGATGCATACGGACTCCATTTTCGATGTTCTACATATGCATGGAAAGATGAGAAGATAAACTTTCCAATGGTTCTGGTCCCACATTAAAATTTGCCAGGAGTCATTGGTAGTTGTCGAAACAATTCGAATTCAGAGTTCTGTCCGGTGCTGCACCACCGTATTGGGCTTTTTGGCCTTGTATCCGGTATGAGTCCATTAGGGATGCGTCTAAGGGTCTTATGGCCGAACCCTAGCCTTTGAATACTGTAGCCACCGGCCAAATTTATGGGTTTTGCTTAGATTAAACAATCTCTCCGTTGTACGGTTTGTGAGACCACAATTTCACGATTTTCAGATTGCATCTTCATCGTTCTTGCTTGTATTCTTGGTTGCACCTGCAGGAATAGCCTTCTTGGTGAGGTCAAGCGTGTGAGGCACGGTTGATAACTAATGGAGCAGAGGTGTAGTGATTGCAGGGGTAATTCGTGTCTGCTCGAGTGCCTCGGATCATCAACGTCGAGATCTCCACATCAATCGACCTACCTTTCGGAAGATCGGGCCTAAACCACTCATCAATTGGTATCAGATTTCAGGTTGCCCGTGAGGTACTTTGATTTCCCACTAGAAGAGTTTTTGTTTTTCATACCAAGAGTCCACAGAAAAAGCCACAAAAAAACATATCGTGTTTACCGATTCCTAGACCATAGTGCCTGCAATTTTTGTTTTTCAGTTTGCATTGTTGAGTTTGAATTTGTGTGGTCGAGTCTTGTTGCTGGTTTAGCTTTGTGTTTTTGGGTCGTAGTTATCGTTTTTCTTCCTTATTTTTCTTTCTGCTCACCTATTCCACAATCCCTAAACAACAAACCGAGCCACCAAGATCACCGGTTTGCCCTAGCTAGCCGTGTTGCGTGAACTCCCGCATCGCCAGCCCTAGAACAGGTGACAAACCATTGTGCCAGTCCTCTTTGATTCATCATACAACATCCCATCAGTCATCGTTGCTAAATTCCAATTGTTTTTTTCACATCCTATTGCGAGATCTTTTTCAAAACCGAGTTTGAATCAACATAAAAAACAGTAACTTGGGTAGCCTACCTTAAAACGGCCATAACTTTTGCATACGAACTCGAAATCGGGCGATTATTTTTTCAAATTGATCTACTCAAAATTTCGCAACCGATATTCCACTGCTTTGCCATGTTCGGCGAAATTTTTTTGGCCAAATTCCCTTTGGTAGATAGACTATCCGGCCTCCGAAGTTCCAGCCCTAATTTTAAAGAATCTTCCTGATTTTCTATAGGCCACATCTTACATCCAATTGAGCTGCAAAGTTGTGTGCTTCCTATTTTCGTGCTCTTGAGTAAACAAAAAATATTAAAAAACGAAAAAAATAGTAAAGAGAGCAAAGATATTAAAGCATTGACAGCACACACTTGAAAACAGTTGGCCTATACACTTGTGCTGTACTTATTGGTTATATCTTTCTGATCTTCTATTTGCCTTTCTACTGCCTTGTGTTGTGCTAGGCCTAGAACACTTGTTAACCAGCAATAGTTCTTACATTGAATACTTATTCAACTTTGTTTTGCTGTTAACGATTTTTGCTTATTAGCCACCGTATTGTGCCATCCAAGGTCCACTTTTCCTCTTGAGCAGAACAGGTACCTTTGCAATCATTCCACGCTTCATTGGTTCTCACCGTCCACCATTTACCACCTGCTGTGTCGGTAAGAACACTTGTAAGAACGTGGTAAGACGCTTGAGAGAGAGAGAGAGATTGTTTCCTTCCTTCCACTTTTCACATTGCCACTATCCTTTGTATTTGATAGGGATAACATCTTTTTGTTGTATTTTATTTACTACTAACAATGGCAGAAGATAAAAAGGATGATGAATGTGTTCAACATGCTGAGTTGCGTGACATGATGAGGAAATGACAGATATGTTCGCCAAAACCCACGCATCAACAGAGGCATCATTGACGACCTTGAATCGCCAACTTGCTGATCTTGTTGTTTGGATGGATACTCTTGAGGCGCGGCTGCCTCTTGCTGAAGAACGTGAAGACGTTGCTTATAATATGGAAGATCATAACAATCAACCACGACTTCCACTTTATCTACGAGGTATGGGAGGTAATAATCGTTATAATTAGAATGATCGTCATAACAATTTTAATCACCCTCTTGATGATCCTTTTGCTAAAGTCAAATTTACTATACCTTCTTTTTCTGGTGCTTATGATGCTGAGGTATATCTTGACTGGGAGGTGAAAGTAGAGCAGAAATTTAATGCCCACCTTGTTCCCAAACAACATAGAGTTCGTCAAGCCACTAGTGAGTTTAAGGATTTTGCAATCATATGGTGGAATGAACTTGTTAAAACTAGAACTGATCCTCCAACATGGGATACATTAAAGGAAGCTATGCGTGTTCGTTTTGTTCCTCCTTTTCAGTGGGACCTTCGCAAAAAATTGCAGCGCTTAGACCAAGGTAACATGTCCGTAGAGGAGTGTTATCAAGAGTTACAAAAGGGTATGTTGCGTTGTGGGGTAGTAGAGGACATGATTGATAAAATAGCTCGTTTTTATGGGGGGTTGAGGCGTGAAATTCAGGACATTGTTGATTATAAGGAATATGATACTATTAACAGATTATTTCAGCTGGCTATGTTCGCAAAAAGAATTGCAGGGCCGCCAACAGCAGCAGTAACAACGCACGAGGAGCACCTTCACACCGCGTTCGACATATACACCATCCGAAACAGCACCATCTTTGAGTTTTTGTACAGCCACTACACCATCCAATGGTGGCCAACGAACTTCACCTACTGCTCCATTTCCTCGCGCACCGGAGGGCAGCAAGACGACACCATTCAAGCCTACGTCTTCCACTCCTTCCACGAGTCGAACTTCCGACATTAAGTGTCACCGCTGCCAGGGAGTTGGTCATGTGATGAAAGATTTCCCTAGCAAACGAGCATACATAGCACGAGATGATGGCGGGTATGATAGTACATCAGATGTTGAAGATGAATATTCTCTTGCTACTAACGTTGCAGGACCCAAAGATGACCACTATAGCACAGATAAAGAGGTACTTGATACTGCAGCAACGGAAAATTATAGAAGCATAATTGTGCAGCGTGCTTTGAACTCCAAAGTTGAGGTGGATGACAAGCTACAACGACACAATCTTTTCACATGTTTCTCATCATCAAGGACTGCCGTGTGCACACTATAATTGATGGAGCAGCTGCAACAACTTGGTGAACACAGATGTGGTCAAGAAACTTGGGTTGACAACAAGAGCACACCCTCATCCATACCACATTCAGTGGTTCAACAACAGCGGTAAGGTTAGGGTAACACAAACAGCGAGAGTACATTTTTCGATTGGTTCTTACCATGATTTTGCCGATTTTGATGTCGTACCTATGGATGCTTGTTCTCTTTTGTTGGGACGTCCTTGGGAATTTGATACGGATGCTATTCATCATGGTAGAACTAATAAATATACTCTGATGCATAAAAGAAAGAAAATCACTTTGCTTCCTATGACTCCTGCTGAAATTGTGCATTTGGAGAAAAGTAAAACACGTGATGATAAGGCAACAAAATCACTAGATTCTGAAAAACA
Organism: Neostapfia colusana; assembly: GCA_030760725.1. Lineage (NCBI taxonomy): Eukaryota > Viridiplantae > Streptophyta > Magnoliopsida > Poales > Poaceae > Neostapfia > Neostapfia colusana. Next base: position 46,995,387 of record JASWHV010000018.1, on the reverse strand, counting down.
GCAAGTAATTAAGTTAAAATCACCTTCGTTGCTCACAACTAAATCTGATCTTGCTGATTTATTTAATACCAAGGAGATGTACTATGCTTTAGTATGCAAAGAAGCCATGTTTCGCTTCAGGAATTGTCCATTGCATTGCCCCCTGCTGTTGCTAACCTTTTGCAGGATTTTGCGGATGTGTTTCCCCCCCGAGATACCCCCTGGATTACCACCTATGAGGGGCACTGAACATAAGATCGACTTGATTCCAGGGGCAAGTTTGCCAAATCGTGCGGCATAAAGGGAGAATCTGGAAGAGACTGGGGAAATTCAGCGACAAGATCAAGATCTTTTGAACCGTGGGTATATTCGTGAAAGCCTTAATCCTTGTTCTGTTCTTGTTCTTTTGGTTCCTAAGAAAGATGGTAGTTGGCACATGTGTGTTGATTGTAAAGCGATTAATAACATAACCATTCGATATCGTTATCCTATTCCTCGCTTAGATGACATGCTTGATGAATTGAGTGGTGCTATTATTTTCACAAAAATTGACTTGCGTAGTGGTTACCACAAAATTAGAATGGCACTAGGAGATGAATCGAAAACTGCATTTAAAACCAAGTTTGGACTTTATTAGTGGTTAGTCATGCCTTTTGGTTTAACTAATGCACCTAGCACTTTTATGCGATTAATGAACGAGGTTTTACGTGCTTTTATTGGAAAATTTGTGGTGGTTTACTTCGATGATATCCTCATTTACAGCAAGTCATGTGACGAACATCTTAATCATTTACGTGTTGTTTTCAGTGTCTTGAGAGATTCACGTTTGTTTGGTAACCTCGAAAAGTGCGTCTTTTGCACAAATCGAGTTTCGTTTCTTGGATATGTCATTTCATCGCAGGGAATTGATATGGATGAGGCAAAAATTGTGGCGATCACTAGCTGGCCAACTCCATCGACCGTCATGCGGGTGCGTAATTTTCTTGGTCTTGCAGGTTTTTATCGACGCTTTGTGCGGGATTTCAGCACCATTGCAGCACCTCTCCATGAACTGAAGAAGAAGGGAGTGCAGTTTCATGGGGCGAACAGAAGCAACTAGCTTTTGATGTTCTCAAACCAAAGCTTACACAAGCACCATTGCTACAACTTTCTGATTTTGACAAGACATTTGAGCTAGAATCTGATGCAAGCGGCATTGCTATTGGAGGTGTTCTCATACAAGGAGGTAAACCCGTTGCATTCTTTAGTGAAAAATTGCATGGCCCTTCTCTGAATTATTCTACTTATAATAAGGAATTGTATGCCTTAGTGCGAGTTCTACGAACTTGGCAACATTACCTGTGGTCTAAGGAGTTCGTCATACATTCCGATCATGAACCTTTGAAGTATCTTAACTGTCAAACCAATCTGAATAAACGACATGCTAAATGGATTGAGTTCATAGAATCGGCTCCATACATCATTAAGCATAAGAAAGGAAAGGAGAATGTTATTGCAGATGCATTATGTAAAAGTCTCAAAAATGTGTATGAATAAAAACTATGGTTTGAGTTCATATGTGTGGCAATGACATGAAAAATGGGACTTGCTAAAACTTTCTTCATGCAAAGTAATACATGGATGATCATCCATGATGAGGCTCACCTTTTTATTTAAAAGTGTTGAACGAATAAGGAGTAAATACCTCTTTGCATGTAAGTTAAGATTCAGATTTGAAATTCAAAGTTCACACATAGGGTGAGCAAAAACTTTGAATAAACATGCAACCCTATAGTTGGGATTATAGGGAAAAGTTTGCTCTCAAACTTTTCAATTGTAGGGGGCTCAAAAAGGAGTTAAAGAGGAGAATTTGCAAACTTCAACCAAATTCAAATTTGGCAAGCAAATTCAAACTGAATTGGAAGGATTCAAATTCTAACCCCCATTTTAAAACTCAGAATTGTGGGAATCAAGAGGATCAGCTTGAGAAGATATTTGGGGAGAAACTGTGGAGTGGGACCCACATGTCATAGAGCTAAAAGAGGAGCCTTGCACCTTAAGTCTCAGCCCCAGTGGGGAAAATCGTCGAGCAGCACGTGGGCCAAGAGCTGCTCCCACCGTGGAGCCACGGGAGCGCTCGGCAGCGCCACCAGCTGCTGCATTTCCCCACAAATTCTTGCCCTCTGATCCTCCTTAAGTCATCAAATTTGGCACATAGACGCGGTATTAGACGACGGTCATTTCTCCTTTAGGATCCAGCGCATGAAAACACCTCAGCACGATGGAATTCGAGCTCGACTAGAGGTGTTCATGGCGGACCCATTCGGTCGCACGGCACAAGCTGGTGCTGTAGGGCTCGTCGGCACAAGCTTTTGAGGGATGGAGACCCCGGGCGACGCTGCCGGACTTCCACAGAGGCAGTTACACGTCGCCGGCCATATTCCGGTCGTCGGCGGCCCTAGCAAACCCCACAGGCCTGTTCCTCGAGGCCCTAAACCCCCTGGCGGCGAGTTGTAGCTCCGGCGGTGGCCGGGAAGACCGTTCCGGCGAACTTCCGGTTACTCCGGCGAGGGGGAGCGCGGGGGCGCGAGAGAGGAAGCCGGAGGTAGAAGACGGAGCGTGGGCCCCGCCTGTCAGCAGCTCAGAATTCAAATCCGGGATCGGGTGTGGCCGGGATCCCGTGTGCTGGCGCGAAAAACCCCGTGGCCCCGGTGTGGCCCAGTTCTGATTGGTTGGAATTCAAATAAGCGGGCCCAGTGGGATTTTCAATAGGAAAATAATTCCAGACTTAGCTCAATCTTTAGAAATTCATATCTCCCTGTGGAAAACTCCAATTTGAGTGATTCCAATTGGGTTGGATTCATCTCTCTGAGTTCTATCCAAATATGAACCCAGATTTCTATGAAAGTCAATATTATATTCTGGAAAATTCTTTGAAGGTTTTCTGAAAAAGAATTATTGAGGGAGTTTGGGTTATCCAAAAATACCCAAATTTTGCCAGAATATTCTTTAGCATATTATTGACCTACTAGCAAATTTTCAGCTCATTTGAAGATCATTTGTGTAGGAATTTGCTAAATGCAAACTACTGTGTTCAAAAGAATCCAGAAACATTTTCAGAAAATGTTTCCCACTTCAAAAATCTGTTCTATGCAATCCATAGCTCCAAAAATCATAGGAAAATTTAGGCAAGCTCTCTGGGACATACTTGGAATTTTAGTTCACTTAGTTGGGCATGAAAATGCACATTACTACAGAATTAATTCTATTGAGTACAAATGCTTAAAGAATCGTTCTGGGAGAACTACCCAAGTAAAAGGGCTAAATTTTGGACCAGATGACTCTCTTGTGATTAAGAAGTCACATGTAAATTATCAGCCCAAGATGAGTCCTGGAACTCCCTGTCCTTATTCTCCATACTTATGTATAAGGGAAAAATACATAAGAGATATTGTGAGAATTATGGAGGACACAATATGACTCCACATTAGCTGCAATTTGGCAAGCTAAATCCTTAGGTAGTATAGAACCTGCTGTAAAAGTTTTGAGGCCATTGGAGTTCTTGTTCTTCAGTTGCACTCAAATCTTTTCAGCTTATCTATTATGTTCATTAGAGAAAAGGGTTAGTGTATAGCTAAGGGCCTTAAGGTCAAATTAGTTTAATTCTGTTCCTTGCACAACAGAGGAAAACCAAGCCATGCTTGGCTTTTCCACACTACCTCTGTTCCTAAGAAATGAATTCCATAACTTCTTTCCATTACAGTCTATAAAATATGTGCATATGCATCTCAATAGGAACCACAACGAAGGGGACTCAAAGGAGTGATTCATCGAAGTGGATCAAGCTCCGGAGAGTCAAGGGTGGATCTGCAACGATACTAACTGCTTATATACGACTACCCTGCAAAACAGGCAAGCTCCGGTTTGCATTTAACAGCTGTTAAGTTTTTATTTTGTATTCACCTTTGGTTAAGATTTGAACTGTGCATTAGGTCTAGTGTTTGATACTCCTCTTGCATAGCCAAATGACCCATGGAGTATTGGTAGGTGTCTTTCACCGTGTAGAACTGCCATGCTTAAGTACGGTTCGGTAAAAGTCGAGTGGTGAGATGCTACTCGCAGATTTAGGAACAACAGGGGTATACGGGATTGGTTCGTAATTGAATTAGCAAGTTAAAATTGAGACCGGAAGGTTGTAGGAGCAGCAGGACATAGGGGCCTGGGTGCTGTAGACCTGTCCGTGTCAGTCAAGGACCGATCCGTATGCGGCCCTGTTGAACAAGTTTGAGTTGTGTACCGGACTCATGCTGGCTATATGGGACCCAGTAAACCGATGTACCTCGGGAAGCTGTCGTTGGGACTTTTCGGGTCGCTTCAGGCGGACGGCCGGTGTGCAATATGTGGGGAATATTCTCATGACATCTCACGTCGGAAGGTGCACCATGAGAGTAGCTACTGTACGGGGCGACTTGATCGATTCAGCGGGGGTGAAACGGGGGAAAGGCGGCCACGTACGATGTCAGTGATGGTTGTTGTAGGCAACGTCGAGTACGGGCGTACGTGTCGTGTAGTCCGGGTGTTATTGATTCGAATCACCGTCGCTCGCGGAATGGACCGAGCATACTTGTTCTCACAGTTGTGACGTAGTAAGAACTTGCATGAGAAAGGAACTAATCATATTGATGTGAAGTATTATACTAGTGTTGTATTGGATCTCGATGAATAGGCTAGTGCAAACTCGATTCTTTTATGCCATGAGCAATTTACATCGGGGGAAAGCGTTTCTTGTTTGATTGTGGACTCCCGATGTAGCGTGCCCAGGGTTACTTAAAATGCTGCAATTAATACTTGAAAGTAAGGATTCACTTTTAGGCGAGTTAATTATGCTTATGCCATCCTATGTTAGGTTCATAACCTCACTTAGAGTTTCATGTTTAGGGTGACGGTTATGTCTTGCTGAGCGTTATGCTCACGGATGCTATCCGAGTTGTTTTGCAGGTAATTGACTCGCTGATTATGAGAAGGGGTACCGATGAGACTCGGGAACCTCCGAGTGCTTACTCTAAGAGCATCCTTGCCGCTGCAGATTGTCTTCGTGTTGCTAGTAAGAAACGTCCGTGGGCTGGACCGTTTCTTTGTTGCTAGTTTAGATATGAATCGTGAGAGTGATAGTCTTCCGCTGTTGTTTACTCTGATATATATTTATTTGTAAAACAATCTTGTACGCTTCCGCAAACTATTTATGTAATATGATGGGTGTTCATCGACCCGTGTGCTGTTGGGTGCCGCATAACACGGCACCACCCAACGAGGTCCCGTGGGGCCGTCTCAGTGTGGCATCAGAGCTGTTACACATGGTATCAGAGCTGCGTTGGGAACAGAGCACGGATTGAGCATCATATTATGTCAAAAACTTAGGATACGGTGAGATAACGGTACTAGGCCCACATAAGGACTACTATTATTAGCATATAATGAAGGTGGCAAGCTAACTTATTTGTTATGTCAGAAAAATCGTGCATCTCGGGACGGTTTATGTCTTGGGGGGTGCACGTATGCGCTGTCCACCAGTGCGCACAAGCTGAAGGGTGGAGCCTTACGGGTGGCAGGTAACCCGACCCGCTTTAGTATCCTCTACGACTCTTCATGTCGTTTGGGGTATTCGAGCAACGTCTTCCCTGGCATGCGTGGTGCAATTTGGGAGACCCCGTCACGTGGTCAGTAACGTGAACACGTAGCTCAAGGCGTGTTTTGCTTGAGAACACCTGGGCGAGTGATGACGGCCGGGTGTACAAACTGTTATGGATACCGGGTTCGGTGTGCAGCCGAACCTGATGATTGAGTGTGTTTTATGCAGTGCTAACCACGAAAAACCTTAGTGCGTGTAGAACACGTTTGCGAGTGACCGTTTTAGTGCCACCTAATGATACGTGTATGCCGGTGTAATCCGGTTAGGTTTTTCTTTGGTGAGGCAACGTAGTACCGTCATATGTCTTACGGTGCATCGTCACCGTACTACACTGGATAGTATTCTTACCTATGAAGAAATCATTCATGACTAACTTTCAAACTAAAAATGGATGTGATAAAGCACATATTAGTTACTGAACTCTTCATTTGAACTAAGTTTCAAAGAAGAGAATTACTAGGCTTCTTTTGATCTCAAAAACAGAGTGCTCTGTTCTGGCAGAAGTTTTGCCGAACTTTAACAGAGCGTAACTCTGATTAGTTTGACCCAATGGAGGTGTTTGATACGGTTCTGGAAAGTTTATTAAGTGCTCTACAACTTTTCTGTAGAACTCCAGAGCCAAATCCGACACCAACTTGGTTGAACGTCCAGATGAATGCAAACTGTTCAGAAAACAGAGCAGCTGCAGACTTCTCTGGATGTTGCTGTAAATTAGCCGTCACAGTCTGTAGAAAAATTTCTAAGGGTCATATGATACACCGTTGGAAAGGTTAGGAAATTTGCAACGATTTTGTAGTTCATAGTTTGTTCAGAATTGTACCCCAGTTGTATGTAAAACTGTGATGAAAACAGCCACATACAAAGGAGGTGCTGGCAAATTTTAGCCAGAAATTCTGTCAACTTTGAACAATCCTAACTTTTGTTCCAGAAATGATCTAGGGGCATATGAGTACTCGTTGAAAATATACTGAAGTTAACTTTAACTTTGGTATTCAACTTGAGTTATGAAAATGCTAATAAATGGATCAAATTCTGGGTTAAGTACATAAAGGTCTGTTCTGTACAGAATGAGCGACTGAATATGTTGGCTTTAGAAAGATGTGTAAACATGAAATTTTGTTATGCTTTCTGACACGACCCCATTGGTCCTGTCGAGCCAGGATCACGCTGAGGGGTGCTGCGTTGCACAGCACCGTATAACGCACGTCAAAGGTGCAAAGCGGAAGCGGAAGTTTTATTACATACACAAGTTTATGAACATGTTTACATCAAAATAAGTTCAGTCTACACTCGCGGGCATAGACTAAGCATCAAGTGCACGTTCAGCCCTCGAACGTGTCCTTGCTAGCACACACGCACACTAACTCTGCGGCGTGCACGACTCCCACTCGACGGAGTTCCCCTCTTGGGGTTCCGTCTCCTCTTCGGGAGTCCCTTCCTCATAGAACCCTGCAAAAGCTTCAAACACAAGCAGTGAGCACGAAGGCTCAGCAAGTCTGACCCGTCTCACCTAAACATGGAACTTCTACATGAGGGTAATGGGTTGCATGAGGTAAAAATCATTTGCAAGGACTCGCCTAATTAGTAGAACCTTACTTTCAAGTTTTAGCAGCAGGTTGTGGAGAACCTTACGCTAAGGCACATGAGAGAGCCGCAATCAAACAAGAAACGCATTTCTCTCATGTACTTTGCCCAAAGTTGAAAAGAACTTTAATTAGCTCTAAGCTACAGCATATCATTAACAATCAATGTCCAGCTTTCAATCAGCAACATTTTAACATGTAACTAGCCTGTTCTTTCTACGTCATGGTACAGTGAACAAGTGGTACTCACTGACCGCGAGGGACGGCGATTATAATCGATTTACACCTGCAGGGTTACCCGAACAACCCGTCACGTACGCCCGTACTCGATGTTGCCTACAACAACCATCACGGACGCCGTACGTGACTACCTTTCACCCGTTAGCCAACTATTGAACCGGTCCCATCGTCCCGAGCAAGAGGTCTCTGCACACGCATCTCTGTGCCGCCAGCCGATTTACACCTCGAGCTCTCAACCTACCCTCTGAACGACGGGCAATGCCTCAATACCCAGCTACCCGAGTTACATCAGTTTCCCGGTTCCCATATAGCCGGTAGGTCTTCGGTACTGTTCTAGCTTGTTCAACAGGCCCGCACACGGCTCGGTCCTCAATCGACACAAGCGTAGCTACAGCACACAGGCCCCAAAGTCCTGCAGCCCTTACTCCCCGCTCGGTCTCATTTTCTTGCCATGTGTATCATGTGCTATCTCTACCCGAGCAATGTGCCTCTAGCCTATTCTCGCGAGTAGTTCCAACTACTCGACTTGTACCGAATCTTACTCTATCCTAGCAATGCAGTGGCTAACGAGATTTGCAATCCTAACCCAACCCGTGGTTTTCTTGGCTATGCAGTTGGATTTCCAAACAAGACTCTAATGCACAGAACAAAGGAAACAAGTATGTGCTCAAAACAATAAAAATTTGTAAAAAGGTTAATGCAAACCGGGGCTTGCCTTGCTGCTCTTGGTCGTAGGCTAGCTGTTCCTCCGGAGTAACGAAGTCTAGGACTTCGGGTTCCTCCTCGACCTTAGCGACTACATGATAAGAGCAATATATGTATTAATTTAATGCATTTGTATTAAGTTTGAAGTTGTGAAGTCTATAACCTTTGCTAGATAGACCTAATGACTGTGAAACTTTTACTGTGGCTTGGTTACAACCTAAACAGAGACTTGGTCAAGTTTTAGTTGCAGCAAAGCTCATTTGAGCCCTCCACAAATAATTATGTCCTTGACCTTAATTGGAACTCTTAGGGTGTTCTAGGAATTTTCATGAGACAAACTATGACTTTCTGAAAACTAGATTTTCAGAGGGTTCTAATGGAGTTGGTCCCACTTAATTTGGAAGTCCCTAACTAAAGATATGAGCTAAACAATTTCAGAGAAAATTCTGAAAATGTTTCTGAACATTTTCTATTTTTTCTGGAACAGTTTTACTAATCACACCATCAGGTGGACTAAATGAGCTCAAATGGATCTGAAATTTTTATGGTAGTTCAAGGATATTTTGGGGAACATCTCAGCAAAATTTCAGGATTTTCCTCCAAAGGATTCTCCAGTTAAAATTCCTAACAGTTTAAACTTTAAGGAATTAATTCTGGAGAATTAAGGAATTTCATGAAGTGAAACTTGATTTGCTGGAAATACTCAGAGAGCTGAATCCAGCAAAATTTGGTTCACTCAATTTGGAGCTTTCTAGCCAAAGTTATAAGGATTTGAAGTTTGAAGGAAATCTGAAAATCGGGGAAAAGTTTAAACTCGCGCGTGGGCCCAGGGTACACGCATCGCACGCCTAGGCGATGGCACACCGCGGCCCACAAGGATTTTGCGCGCCAGCACTCCCGATCCCGGCCGCAGCCGGATCCCGATTCAAAATATCGGCCGCTGACAGCTGGGGTCCACCCCCTTCTTCAACCTCGCGACACCCGCGCCCCGCCGCCGAGGGACCTCGCCGGAGAGCTCGCCGCCGGCTGCTGTACAGCTCCAAACTTCTTGATTCTGGCCGCCCCTGCCTACTTTTACTTGGGGAACAGGATCCGAGGGTCAGCTGCTCATGACAACGGCCGGAGCATGGTCGGCGACGAGCCGCCATATCGGAATGACTTCGGCCATGTCGGCTGACTCTCCTAGTACCTCAGCTACTTGGGAAATCGGTCGGGGAGCATCAGTGGACCTCAGAGAAGGTCGACATGAGCTCGAGGCAGCTCGGGGAAGGCCCAAAATAGGTCCTCACCGTGCGCCCGATACCCCCCGTTCGTTCCGCCATTAGTAGACCTTAAATTACGCCGGGCACAGAGGTTCTCCGGCCTAGAGTTGTGAAGGCAACTTGTGCGTTACCGTGTCTATCTCGTGTGGGAGTGGCCTGAGGCCCTCTAATCCTTTCTAGAGCACGAATTAAACAGAATCGTACCCGAAGGTCGTTCTGCACACAGAAAGGGGAAAAGTGGAAATTCGCCGCCGGTGAGCAATCACTCGAGCTGTGGCTCGGGGATGAGCAGCACCGGTCACCCGCGCGTCCAAGGGTGCCTTGGCTCGGGCGTGACAACGCCCAGGTTGGGCTGTCCACGAGAGCCCGAGGTGCGGCGGTTCCAAGTTCCGAGTTTGATCTTTCGGCACAGCCGATATCAATCGGTTTCAACCGAATTCTAGCAATGGGGAGGATGGAGGAAGGTCTCTAGTACCTTGCTGGGGCTCTGGAGTGGAAGGAGGGAGCTGCGATCGGCGTCTTCCGATCAAGTCCGAACTGCGGAAACTTTCGGCCAGTGCTGGGTTCTTGCGGGAAAACACGTCGGTACCTCGGCCGAGGAGGGGGGCAGGCGCCTTAAGAAGGCTCTGCACCGCCTCATGCCCGCGCGTGGGCCAGCAGCTGGTGGCGCGGTGGCTGGCCTCGGTGGCGATCACCGCTGCGGCTCGGCGACCCGAGTGAAAAGTCTCAGTCGGTTTGTGTTGAAGTAGAGGCTGACATGTGGGTCCCACCTCCAGTTTTAACCTCTGAAATTTACTCCTAATCACTGTTGTAAACAGTGAACCCCATACTACCCTTGGCAATTCTAATTATTCACCCATGAGCCATTTGAATTGATCAAAGTTCAAATGAGGTTTGGTTTGATTGAATTTCAGCACAAGTTCAGTTTGAAATTCAAATAAAGTTTGAATTTCTCCCCCTTAGCTCATGTCAAGATCAACTCCAAATGGAGTGAAAATTGGTGTGTGAGCTCACAAAAATGTGCTGAGTAAGAATGTGCCTTCCACTTTCAAATTCATGGTATAAAAACAGTTTGAATTTGAATATGTTTTCAAACTGCCCCCTTCCTATCTATACCCAAGATGACCTCAAAAAGGTTTTGAATTTGGGTGAAACTTGGCATGGACATCCTTAGCAAAGTGTAGGAGTTTTTCCTATGTCCAGCCCATCTATATCACATGTGGGAAATACCACTTTTGCAATGTGTAAGTTTGTTCCCTAATGAGCATGTTGATAATTGTTACTTGCTCTTCATTTGTGTTCATCATTCTTCCTCAAATGAGGTGTGTGGTGTGGGGATGAACACTACAAATGGGTGTCAAAAACTGAGGCCCTTACATTCCTCCCCCCTTAAAAGAATCTTGTCCCGAGATTATAAGGTGAAAATGAGAGAGAGGACGGTGGAAAATTACCGGATATGCGACGTGAAAAAGTCGGGGTAGTTAGTGCGAAGGAATTCTTCGCTCTCCCATGTCGCTTCGTCCATGGAGTGATTACTCCATAGAACCTTGTAGAACCACAACGTACGGTTGCGTGTGGTTCGGGCCTTTTCATCAATAATCTGCACTGGTTCCTTCCGATAGGTGAGATCCGGTTGCAGTTCTTCAAGGTCTTCCAGCTGAACGGTAGTTGATAGCTTGAGACACTTCCTCAGCTGGGAAATGTGAAAGACGTCGTGCACACCGGAAAGTGCTTCTGGTAATTTCAGCCGGTATGCCACCGATCCACATCTTTCGGTAATCTGGAATGGACCGATGAATCGGGGTGCCAACTTTCCTCTTACCCCAAATCTGTTTACGCCCTTCATTGGAGACACCCGTAGATATACGTGATCTCCAACTTCGAATTGTAATGGGCGCCTTCTCCGGTCCGCATACTGTTTCTGACGGGATTGAGCGGCTTTTAGGTTCGCTTGAATTAGTCGAACCTTTTCTTCCGCGTTGTTGACAAGGTCAATCCCGAAGGTAACCCTTTCGCCAGACTCACACCAGTTCAATGGTGTGCGGCATTTTCTTCCGGATAGCGCCTCGTAGGGCGCCATCTTGATGCTGGCTTGGTACCCATTGTTGTACGAGAACTCGGCTAACGGCAAGTGATCATCCCAATTCTTGCCATGGTCGATAGCGCAAGCTCATAGCATGTCTTCTAGGATTTGATTTACCCGCTCAGTTTGCCCATCCGTCTGCGGGTGGTAGGCTGAACTACGGATCAGCTTCGTCCCCAAGGCAGCGTGTAGCTGCTCCCAAAAACGGGACACAAATAAAGTGCCTCGGTCCGATATGATGGTACGGGGTACGCCGTATAAGCATAGGATCCGTGAGATGTACAGTTCAGCGTACTTCTTGGCGTTGTAGTTGGTGTTGACCGGGATGAAATGGGCAACTTTGGTGAGCCGATCGACGATTACCCACACAGAATCATGTTTCTGTAAGGTGGTGGGTAAACCGACGACGAAATCCATGCTCACGTCCTCCCATTTCCAGGCAGGAATGCCTAGTGGTTGCAGCAGTCCCGGTTTCCGCATATGGTCTGCCTTCACCCTTCGACATGTATCACACTCGGACACGTATTTGGCAGTCTCTCGCTTCATCCGTGTCCACCAAAACCTTCTTCTGAGTTCTTGATACATTTTGTTGCTGCCGGGGTGAATAGAAAACTTTGATAAGTGAGCCTCATCAAAGATTTTCTTCCGTAACTCCGGGTTTCGGGGTACGACGATCCGGTTCTTGAACCATAGGACGCCGTCTCCGTCCTTCCGGAAACATTTCAACTCCCCACTGTCTACACGTCTCCGCAAATGTGACATGCCCTTGTCATTCTTCTGGGCTGCCGCTATCTCTTCACGGATGGTGGGGATCAAAGATAGGTTGTAGAGAGCTCCGTGTGGAATCACATGTAGTGGTGGTTCGCTCTCTTCCAACGGTGTGATGGTCAGATTATTGACGTGTGACTTGCGGCTCAGCGCATCTGCCACAACGTTTGCCTTGCCCGGATGATAATGGATCTCTATCTCATAATCCTTTATCAGTTCTAACCATCTTCGTTGCCTCATGTTCAGCTCCTTCTGAGTGAATATGTACTTGAGGCTTTTGTGGTCGGTATATAAATGTACGAGGTTACCGAGTAGGTAGTGCCTCCACATCTTCAGTGCAAGTACCACGGCAGCGAGCTCCAAGTCGTGAGTTGGATAATTTTGCTCATGATTCCTAAGCTGCCGTGATCCATACGCGACCACTCTTCGGTCTTGCATCAGCACACATCCGAGCCCAATGCCTGATGCATCGCAGTACACATCGAACGGTTTTGTTGTGTCTGGCTGTGCCAAAACCGGTGCTGATGTCAGGTGCTTGACTAAAGCCTTGAATGCTGCTTCACATGCTGGACTCCAAACATATTTGGTAGCTTTCTTCAGCAGCTCTGTCATTGGCTTGGCAATCTTCGAGAAGTTCGGAATGAACCTCCGATAATATCCCGCGAGTCCGAGGAAACTCCGTACCTCATGAAACAGTTCTCGGGGATTTCCAATTCAGCACTTGCGTGATCTTGCTCGAGTCCACAGCGATACCTTCCGCTGAGATGATATGCCTGAGGAAAGGCACTTGCGATATCCAAAACTCGCATTTGCTGAACTTTGCGTATAACTTGTGATCCCGCAGCCGTTGCAAGACTATACGCAGATGTTTCTTGTGATCTTCCCCCGACTTGCAGTATACTAGGATGTCGTCGATGAAGACCACCACAAACTTGTCCAGCTCTGGCATGAACACCGAGTTCATTAAGTACATGAAGTAAGCTGGAGCATTGGTGAGGCCAAAGGACATGACCAGGTACTCATAAAGTCCATACCTTGTCGAGAAAGCTGTCTTTGGAATGTCCTCCGCCCTTATCTTAATCTGATGGTACCCGGATCTTAAATCCATCTTGGAAAAGATCTTTGCTTCGACCAACTGATCAAACAACATGTCAATCCGTGGCAACGGGTACTTGTTCTTGATGGTTACGACATTTAATGGACGGTAGTCCACGCAAAGCCGCAACGTTTCATCCTTCTTTTTGACAAATAATGCCGAACAACCCCATGGCGAGGAGCTCGGCCTAATAAAACCCTTCTCCAGAAGGTCCGTGAGCTGAGTCTTCAGTTCAGCCAACTCCTTGGGCGCCATCTTGTACGGCCTTCGGGATATTGGCATGGTTCCCGGTGCAAGTTCAATCTTGAACTCCACCTCTCTATTGGGTGGCATCCCCGGCAAATCGTCCGGGAATACATCCGGGAACTCTCGGACCACTGGAATGTCTTCCAATCTGATGGTTGTGGCTTGATAGACACTTGGAAGTTTTATTTCTGGACTGTCCAGAAATAATGAGTGAGAACCGTGCACCTCTGAGTTTAAGTGCACGACTCGAAGGACGGTGTCTAAAACAGCGCCGTGGCGGGTTAACCACGACATCCCTAGGATGACATCGACCTTCTGCCCCTCTAAGATAATGAGAGACGTGGGGTACACTCTACCCGCTAAGCATAATGGTGCTTTGGAGACCATTACGCTTGCTGAAATCTTCCCACCCGGTGAACAAATTAAATATGGACTATCGGTGGGTAGTATTGGCAAGCTGTGTTTAGCAATGAAAGCTTGGCTAATAAAATTATGCGTGGCGCCTGAATCAAATAGTACTATAGCGGGATGCTGGTGGAGTTGGAACATACCCGCAAGGATTGGCTCGCCCTCCGGCACGTCCTCAATGGCAAGCTGGTGGACAGTACCGGGCCTAGGGTTTGCCCGCCGCGCATTAGTAGGGTTCCGGGGTTGATTCCTCCCCGGAAACTGTAGTGCCACTCCGCCGCCTTGCCTCTCCGGGCAACTGCTCGCGAAGTGTCCTGGACGACCACACTTGTAACATGTGGCCGCTGCTGGTGGAGTACTTGGTGGACGAAAGCCCGGCATGCGTTGCGGAGGTGCAAACGCACGCGGCATCGCCCGCTGCTGCTGTTGTTGTTGCGGTGGTGCTGGCAGTGCCAGCCGGAATGCCGGTGAAGAGTACGGCCGACTGCGGAACGGCAACGGCCGCTGTGGTGGCTGCCAGCGTGCACCTGATGGTGGGCGATTCACCATCCGAAACTTCTGAGATGGACCGCCTCCTTCTCCGCTGCTCTGCGGCGCGCTTCGCTTTCTCTCCGCCGCCGCTAACTCCTTGCCGGAGTCTTCCTGAACAATCGCAGCATCAATGATGTCGTTGAGGCTGACGCGATTGAACATCGCCAATTTGTCCTTCAGGAGCGGGTTAAGCCCCTGGTAGAAGTGGTCTCGCCGCTTCTCGTCGGTATCCGCGTGATACGACGCGTAGAGCGCGAGATCGTTGAATGCCCTGGAATATTCCAGCGCGTTTCGGCTCCCTTGTTGCAGGTGTAGGAACTCCTGCGTCTTCCTCTTCATCAAACCGGGCGGTATATGATAGGCCCTGAAGGCCGTCCGGAACTCCGCCCAGGTCATCACTCGGTCGGTGGGCTGTGAAGCACAGAAGTTGGCCCACCACGCGCTCGCGGATCCTTGGAGCTGCTGGACCGCGAATTGAGTCTTGCGCTGCTCACTGATTTGGAGCAGCCCGAACTTCATCTCTATGGCGCGGAGCCAGTTGTCCGCGTCAAGTGGTTCATCCGCCCTTGAGAATACAGGGGGATGAGTCGCCAGGAAGTCGGAGTAGGAGCTCTGTTGGCGCTCCTCACGGTCTTGACGTCTCTCTGGGCGAGACGTATTGGTGATGAGAGTCTGCAGCAACTCTGTGTGCTGCTGATGCGAGCCCGCCATTGCCGCGACAATGTCGGCCAATGTAACCGTTGGCAGTGGCGGTGGCGGTGTTTGCTGTTGCTGTTGCTGCTGCTGTCCCGAGGAGTCCTCGGGAGGTGGTTGGGAGGTCTCTCCCCCTTGACTGGTACCCCCAACATCAGGGTTGGCACGAGTACGCGTCATTCTGAAATTCAAAACAGCAGCAATTAGCACATGTCTTACTAAAAATTCCATATGCAACAGT
This sequence comes from Neostapfia colusana, assembly GCA_030760725.1. Classification (NCBI taxonomy): domain Eukaryota; kingdom Viridiplantae; phylum Streptophyta; class Magnoliopsida; order Poales; family Poaceae; genus Neostapfia; species Neostapfia colusana. The sequence goes on along the minus strand of JASWHV010000018.1, from coordinate 46,979,884 downwards.
AGGTATTGAAGTGACACATGATCAATTTGCACAACATTCACATATATTGATAAAGCATAAACTTTATACAAGATACATTATTCTCGGGTCTCCGAGAAGTCGTGCTCATGTCGTCACTACCTATACATATGCTACTGTCTATACGACATGTCACCGATTACAAAAGTTGGGTTACGCTACCGTAGCTGCCCTACTTGGCAACCGTAACCCCCTACTCGGAGTAGAACTCGACCTCCTGTGGGTCGTCCTCCTCCGGTACCTCAGCTGGTGGCTCTGGATCTACCACCTCTTCTCCCATTCCGGGTTCTCCCATTGCTGGAAGACCCAAGACCACCGGTATGCCTAACACCGGGGGCACGAGGTCCTGCAATGCATGCACCTCGTCCATAGCCTGGTTGTAGTCCTCTTCCCAGCCTTGTCCTTCCTCAATAGCGTCGTCCCGCTCTTGAGCAAGGTCCTCATTCTGCTGGGTTAGGGTCTGCACCAGCTCTTGCAACGCCGCGATGTCAACACGGCCCTTCTTCTTTGCCTTCTTCAGACGACGCAACTGATTGTGTTGTTCATTCAGTCGCTTGATCGTCGGAAGAGCACATTGCGGAGTGCGCTGTGAGCACCCTCGAAATGATCTCCACGGCTTGTGCTCTCCTTGAGCTTGGTGGCGAGATGCTCCGTATGAACAGCTTGGCTGTCCATCACAGCGTTTCCCGCCCTCATTTGGAGGCTGAGGTTTGCCTCCACGGGGTTGTACCTTGGGCAATTCGGGTCTGTTGCCTCCAGGTACCTCTCTTCCACACATGCTGAGCTCGTCCCTCCACCGGAACGAGTGCGTATGGAGTACCCTCCATAGCCTGCACGTGTAGTTGGCAGAAACGTGACATAGTGTCACGGGCTGCCACTTGCCACATCGCTTCCGGTTGTCTTCCTCTCACCGTGACGGTGAATGGCACCCAACCGGGTGGCGTAGGTCCTGCAGGAACCTCGACATGGATCGTCCACGTCTTGTTCTCCTCTTCGCCTTCTTCCTTGGCGAAGTATTGCGGCATCTGGTTGTACCCGAAATATTGGAGCATTTGCCACAACGCTTCCGGGTAGCCGCTACGGTCAGAGCAGTGGGAAACTACCCACCCATTCTCCAACCGTTTATCTGCTGCCATCTGTAAAAATATATTTGAGAAATGTCAAATATTTATTTAAACAGTAAACCATCGAGTTATAACATAAGATATGTCCTTGAACTCATAACACTTGGAAACATAGTTCAAATTTTTAAACAAATTTGACTGCTGATCTGCTGTCCCCATGACAGCCTTGACCAGTTTCCATTTCAACCTTATTTAGGCCAGGTTAAAAGCAAAACCAGTCCTGGAGTTCAACATCAAAGTTGAAGCTAACTTCAATAGATTTCCAGCCAGTATTTGCTTGGCCTAAGATCTGTCCTGGTTCAAAAGTTATGAGATGTCAAAGTTAACAGAATTTCTGGAGAAAATTGGACAGCACCTCCCTGCTTTAGGTACTGCTTTGATCCAAGAATCCCCGTTAATTCTATTCCTAACCTGACACGACCCCATTGGTCCTGTCGAGCCAGGATCACGCTGAGGGGTGCTGCGTTGCACAGCACCGTATAACACACGTCAAAGGTGCAAAGCGGAAGCGGAAGTTTTATTACATAAACAAGTTTATGAACATGTTTACATCAAAATAAGTTCAGTCTACACTCGCGGGCATAGACTAAGCATCAAGTGCACGTTCAGCCCTCGAACGTGTCCTTGCTAGCACACACGCACACTAACTCTGCGGCGTGCACGACTCCCACTCGACGGAGTTCCCCTCTTGGGGTTCCGTCTCCTCTTCGGGAGTCCCTTCCTCATAGAACCCTGCAAAAGCTTCAAACACAAGCAGTGAGCACGAAGGCTCAGCAAGTCTGACCCGTCTCACCTAAACATGGAACTTCTACATGAGGGTAATGGGTTGCATGAGGTAAAAATCATTTGCAAGGACTCGCCTAATTAGTAGAACCTTACTTTCAAGTTTTAGCAGCAGATTGTGGAGAACCTTACGCTAAGGCACATGAGAGAGCCGCAATCAAACAAGAAACGCATTTCTCTCATGTACTTTGCCCAAAGTTGAAAAGAACTTTAGTTAGCTCTAAGCTACAGCATATCATTAACAATCAATGTCCAGCTTTCAATCAGCATCATTTTAACATGTAACTAGCCTGTTCTTTCTACGTCACGGTACAGTGAACAAGTGGTACTCACTGACCGCGAGGGACGGCGATTATAATCAATTTACACCTGCAGGGTTACCCGAACAACCCGTCACGTACGCCCGTACTCGATGTTGCCTACAACAACCATCACGGACGCCGTACGCGACTACCTTTCACCCGTTAGCCAACTATTGAACCGGTCCCATCGTCCCGAGCAAGAGGTCTCTGCACGCGCATCTCTGTGCCGCCAGCCGATTTACACCTCGAGCTCTCAACCTACACTCTGAACGACGGGCAATGCCTCAATACCCAGCTACCCGAGTTACATCAGTTTCCCGGTTCCCATATAGCCGGTAGGTCTTCGGTACTGTTCTAGCTTGTTCAACAGGCCCGCACACGGCTCGGTCCTCAATCGACACAAGCGGAGCTACAGCACACAGGCCCCAAAGTCCTGCTGCCCTTACTCCCCGCTCGGTCTCATTTTCTTGCCATGTGTATCATGTGCTATCTCTACCCGAGCAATGTGCCTCTAGCCTATTCTCGCGAGTAGTTCCAACTACTCGACTTGTACCGAATCCTACTCTATCCTAGCAATGCAGTGGCTAACGAGATTTGCAATCCTAACCCAACCCGTGGTTTTCTTGGCTATGCAGTTGGATTTCGAAACAAGACTCTAATGCACAGAACAAAGGAAACAAGTATGTGCTCAAAACAATAAAAATTTGTAAGAAGGTTAATGCAAACCGGGGCTTGCCTTGCTGCTCTTGGTCGTAGGCTGGCTGTTCCTCCGGAGTAACGAAGTCTAGGACTTCGGGTTCCTCCTCGACCTTAGCGACTACATGATAAGAGCAATATATGTATTAATTTAATGCATTTGTATTAAGTTTGAAGTTGTGAAGTCTATAACCTTTGCTAGATAGACCTAATGACTGTGAAACTTTTACTGTGGCTTGGTTACAACCTAAACAGAGACTTGGTCAAGTTTTAGTTGCAGCAAAGCTCATTTGAGCCCTCCACAAATAATTATGTCCTTGACCTTAATTGGAACTCTTAGGGTGTTCTAGGAATTTTCATGAGACAAACTATGACCTTCTGAAAACTAGATTTTCAGAGGGTTCTAATGGAGTTGGTCCCACTTAATTTGGAAGTCCCTAACTAAAGATATGAGCTAAACAATTTCAGAGAAAATTCTGAAAATGTTTCTGAACATTTTCTATTTTCTCTGGAACAGTTTTACTAATCACACCATCAGGTGGACTAAATGAGCTCAAATGGATCTGAAATTTTTATGGTAGTTCAAGGATATTTTGGGGAACATCTCAGCAAAATTTCAGGATTTTCCTCCAAAGGATTCTCCAGTTAAAATTCCTAACAGTTTAAACTTTAAGGAATTAATTCTGGAGAATTAAGGAATTTCATGAAGTGAAACTTGATTTTGCTGGAAAGTACTCAGAGAGCTGAATCCAGCAAAATTTGGTTCACTCAAGTTGGAGCTTTCTAGCCAAAGTTATAAGGATTTGAAGTTTGAAGGAAATCTGAAAATCGGGGAAAAGTTTAAACTCGCGCGTGGGCCCAGGGTACACGCGTCGCACGCCTAGGCGATGGCACACCGCGGCCCACAAGGATTTTGCGCGCCAGAACTCCCGATCCCGGCCGCAGCCGGATCCCGATTCAAAATATCGGCCGCTGACAGCTGGGGTCCACCCCCTTCTTCAACCTCGCGACACCCGCGCCCCGCCGCCGAGGGACCTCGCCGGAGAGCTCGCCGCCGGCTGCTGTACAGCTCCAAACTTCTTGATTCTGGCCGCCCCTGCCTACTTTTACTTGGGGAACAGGATCCGAGGGTCAGCTGCTCATGACAACGGCCGGAGCATGGTCGGCGACGAGCCGCCATATCGGAATGACTTCGGCCATGTCGGCTGACTCTCCTAGTACCTCAGCTACTTGGGAAATCGGTCGGGGAGCATCAGTGGACCTCAGAGAAGGTCGACATGAGCTCGAGGCAGCTCGGGGAAGGCCCAAAATAGGTCCTCACCGTGCGCCCGATACCCCCCGTTCGTTCCGCCATTAGTAGACCTTAAATTACGCCGGGCACAGAGGTTCTCCGGCCTAGAGTTGTGAAGGCAACTTGTGCGTTACCGTGTCTAGCTCGTGTGGGAGTGGCCTGAGGCCCTCTAATCCTTTCTAGAGCACGAATTAAACAGAATCGTACCCGAAGGTCGTTCTGCACACAGAAAGGGGAAAAGTGGAAATTCGCCGCCGGTGAGCAACCACTCGAGCTGTGGCTCGGGGATGAGCAGCACCGGTCACCCGCGCGTCCAAGGGTGCCTTGGCTCGGGCGTGACAACGCCCAGGTTGGGCTGTCCACGAGAGCCCGAGGTGCGGCGGTTCCAAGTTCCGAGTTTGATCTTTCGGCACAGCCGATATCAATCGGTTTCAACCGAATTCTAGCAATGGGGAGGATGGAGGAAGGTCTCTAGTACCTTGCTGGGGCTCTGGAGTGGAAGGAGGGAGCTGCGATCGGCGTCTTCCTATCAAGTCCGAACTGCGGAAACTTTCGGCCAGTGCTGGGTTCTTGCGGGAAAACACGTCGGTACCTCGGCCGAGGAGGGGGGCAGGCGCCTTAAGAAGGCTCTGCACCGCCTCATGCCCGCGCGTGGGCAAGCAGCTGGTGGCGCAGTGGCTGGCCTCGGTGGCGATCACCGCTGCGGCTCAGCGACCCGAGTGAAAAGTCTCAGTCGGTTTGTGTTGAAGTAGAGGCTGACATGTGGGTCCCACCTCCAGTTTTAACCTCTGAAATTTACTCCTAATCACTGTTGTAAACAGTGAACCCCATACTACCCTTGGCAATTCAAATTATTCCCCCCATGAGCCATTTGAATTGATCAAAGTTCAAATGAGGTTGGGTTTGAATGAATTTCAGCACAAGTTCAGTTTGAAATTCAAATAAAGTTTGAATCTCTCCCACTTAGCTCATGTCAAGATCAACTCCAAATGGAGTGGAAATTGGTGTGTGGGCTCACAAAAATGTGCTGAGTAAGAATATGCCCCCCACTTTTAAATTCATTGGATAAAAACAGTTTGAATTTGAATATGGTTTCAAACTGCCCTCTTCCTAACTATACCCAAACTGACCTCAAAAAGGTTTTGAATTTGGGTGAAACTTGGCATGAACATCCTTAGTAAAGTGTAGGAGTTTTCATATGTCCTGTCCAGCTATATCACATGTGGGAAATACCACTTTTGCAATGTGTAAGTTTGTTCTCTAATGAGCATGTTGATAATTGTTACTTGCTCTTCATTTGTGTTCATCATTTCTCCTCAAATGAGGTGTGTGGTGTGGTGATGAACACTGCAAATGTGTGTCAAAAACTGAGGCCCTTACATAACCTGACAAAACTTTCTGTTACAAAGTGGTAACCCATCTCATAAGCTTTCCAGAACTACCTTATTTTCTATTTTTGGATTTTTAAGCAGGAAGTTATGCTTAATTTACAGAGAGTTTACAGAGAGTCTTTGCTCTGTCCTGTTTTCTGGACAGTTTCAACTCTACTGCATTTTTCGAGTGGTTAAGGGATGAAACACCTCTGGACCTAAACAGAAAAGTTGTAAAGCTCTTCCAAAGCTTTCCAGAAATGTATCATACGACCCCAACCTCGAAAGAACTCGACCTCTAGCCTCTGATTAACTTCAGCCTTGATTCAGCTGAAAACAGAGTGCTCTGTCCTTAACATCCTATAAGTTGAAAGCTTGTTAACTTTGAATATCCTGTTCAAGGGAAGGAGTTACATCAAGTTTTACTACTTTGGATCAAAACCTTCAAGTTTTTAAATGAAGTTGTTCATTTAGTTGGATGTGACGTCGATGCGTCACCAGAGTATGTCGGTACTACGTCCTCACAAAGGAAAAACCTATACCGGACTTAGCCGGCTTCGTTAGTTCAGTGGCACTAAACGTCACTCGCACACGAATGCTACACGTCTACCGTTTCATGGTCAGGCTACCTGCCGAAACTCAAACAATCATCAGACTCGGCTGCACACCGAGCCCGGAATCCATACAGTTAGTACACCCGGCCGTCATCACTCGCCCGGATGTTCTCAAGCCAACCATGCCTTGAGTTACGTGTTCACATTTTAGACCACGTGACGGGGTCTCCCAAGTTGCACCACGCACGCCAGGGACAGACGTTGCTCGAATACCCCAAACGACATGAAGAGTCGTAGAGGATATCAAAGCGGGTCGGGTTACCTTCCACCCGTGGGGCTCCACCCTTCAGCTTGTGCGCACTGGTGGACAGTGCTTACGTGCACCCCCCAAGACATGAACGTCCCGAGATGCACGATTTTCCGACATAACAATTAGGTTACTAAGCCACTTTCTATATACTAATAACATCCTTATACGGGCTACTAACTCGTTCTTCTCTGGATTTTTGAAAAAGAAGACCTTTGTACTGTGTTAAACCTCAAGCGAGCTCTGATACCACGCTGACACGACCCCATTGGTCCTGTCGAGCCAGGATCACGCTGAGGGGTGCTGCGTTGCACAGCACCGTATAACACACGTCAAAGGTGCAAAGCGGAAGCGGAAGTTTTATTACATAAACAAGTTTATGAACATGTTTACATCAAAATAAGTTCAGTCTACACTCGCGGGCATAGACTAAGCATCAAGTGCACGTTCAGCCCTCGAACGTGTCCTTGCTAGCACACACGCACACTAACTCTGCGGCGTGCACGACTCCCACTCGACGGAGTTCCCCTCTTGGGGTTCCGTCTCCTCTTCGGGAGTCCCTTCCTCATAGAACCCTGCAAAAGCTTCAAACACAAGCAGTGAGCACGAAGGCTCAGCAAGTCTGACTCGTCTCACCTAAACATGAAACTTCTACATGAGGGTAATGGGTTGCATGAGGTAAAAATCATTTGCAAGGACTCGCCTAATTAGTAGAACCTTACTTTCAAGTTTTAGCTGCAGGTTGTGGAGAACCTTACGCTAAGGCACATGAGAGAGCCGCAATCAAACAAGAAACGCATTTCTCTCATGTACTTTGCCCAAAGTTGAAAAGAACTTTAATTAGCTCTAAGCTACAGCATATCATTAACAATCAATGTCCAGCTTTCAATCAGCAACATTTTAACATGTAACTAGCCTGTTCTTTCTACGTCACGGTACAGTGAACAAGTGGTACTCACTGACCGCGAGGGACGGCGATTATAATCGATTTACACCTGCAGGGTTACCCGAACAACCCGTCACGTACGCCCGTACTCGATGTTGCCTACAACAACCATCACGGACGCCGTACGCGACTACCTTTCACCCGTTAGCCAACTATTGAACCGGTCCCATCGTCCCGAGCAAGAGGTCTCTGCACGCGCATCTCTGTGCCGCCAGCCGATTTACACCTCGAGCTCTCAACCTACCCTCTGAACGACGGGCAATGCCTCAATACCCAGCTACCCGAATTACATCAGTTTCCCGGTTCCCATATAGCCGGTAGGTCTTCGGTACTGTTCTAGCTTGTTCAACAGGCCCGCACACGGCTCGGTCCTCAATCGACACAAGCGGAGCTACAGCACACAGGCCCCAAAGTCCTGCTGCCCTTACTCCCCGCTCGGTCTCATTTTCTTGCCATGTGTATCATGTGCTATCTCTACCCGAGCAATGTGCCTCTAGCCTATTCTCGCGAGTAGTTCCAACTACTCGACTTGTACCGAATCCTACTCTATCCTAGCAATGCAGTGGCTAACGAGATTTGCAATCCTAACCCAACCCGTGGTTTTCTTGGCTATGCAGTTGGATTTCCAAACAAGACTCTAATGCACAGAACAAAGGAAACAAGTATGTGCTCAAAACAATAAAAATTTGTTAAAAGGTTAATGCAAACCGGGGCTTGCCTTGCTGCTCTTGGTCGTAGGCTAGCTGTTCCTCCGGAGTAACGAAGTCTAGGACTTCGGGTTCCTCCTCGACCTTAGCGACTACATGATAAGAGCAATATATGTATTAATTTAATGCATTTGTATTAAGTTTGAAGTTGTGAAGTCCATAACCTTTGCTAGATAGACCTAATGACTGTGAAACTTTTACTGTGGCTTGGTTACAACCTAAACAGAGACTTGGTCAAGTTTTAGTTGCAGCAAAGCTCATTTGAGCCCTCCACAAATAATTATGTCCTTGACCTTAATTGGAACTCTTAGGGTGTTCTAGGAATTTTCATGAGACAAACTATGACTTTCTGAAAACTAGATTTTCAGAGGGTTCTAATGGAGTTGGTCCCACTTAATTTGGAAGTCCCTAACTAAAGATATGAGCTAAACAATTTCAGAGAAAATTCTGAAAATGTTTCTGAACATTTTCTATTTTTTCTGGAACAGTTTTACTAATCACACCATCAGGTGGACTAAATGAGCTCAAATGGATCTGAAATTTTTATGGTAGTTCAAGGATATTATGGGGAACATCTCAGAAAAATTTCAGGATTTTCCTCCAAAGGATTCTCCAGTTAAAATTCCTAACGATTTAAACTTTAAGGAATTAATTCTGGAGAATTAAGGAATTTCATGAAGTGAAACTTGATTTTATGGAAAGTACTCAGCTGCGGAAGTGCCTCAAATTCACCGCTGCTGTTCGCACTGAGGACATCGACGAATTGAAACCAGACCTGACCTACACCGAGCGACCGGTTCAGATTTTGGATGAAAAGGCCCGGGTAACCCGGAACCGGACGATCAAATTTTTCAAGGTGCTGTGGAGTAATCACACCGCGGAAGAGGCGACGTGGGAAAGTGAAGATTAACTCCGCACCAACTACCCGGAATTTTTATCTTTGTACAGTTTGTAATTACCTCTCCCGTCTCATTCCTCTTTTGTAATCTCGGGACGAGATTCTTTTATGGGGGGAGGAATGTAAAAGTCTCAAAAATGTGTATGAATAAAAACTATGGTTTGAGTTCATATGTGTGGCAATGACATGAAAAATGGGACTTGCTAAAACTTTCTTCATGCAAAGTAATACATGGATGATCATCCATGATGAGGCTCACCTTTTTATTTAAAAGTGTTGAACCAATAAGGAGTAAATACCTCTTTGCATGTAAGTTAAAATTCAGATTTGAAATTCAAAGTTCACACATAGGGTGAGCAAAAACTTTGAATAAACATGCAACCCTATAGTTGGGATTATAGGGAAAAGTTTGCTCTCAAACTTTTCAATTGTAGGGGGCTCAAAAAGGAGTTAAAGAGGAGAATTTGCAAACTTCAACCAAATTCAAATTTGGCAAGCAAATTCAAACTGAATTGGAAGGATTCAAATTCTAACCCCCATTTTAAAACTCAGAATTGTGGGAATCAAGAGGATCAGCTTGAGAAGATATTTGGGGAGGAACTGTGGAGTGGGACCCACATGTCATAGAGCTAAAAGAGGAGCCTTGCACCTTAAGTCTCAGCCCCAGTGGGGAAAATCGTCAAGCAGCACGTGGGCCAAGAGCTGCTCCCACCGTGGAGCCACGGGGGCGCTCGGCAGCGCCACCAGCTGCTGCATTTCCCCACACACGGCACCCAGAGGCGGTTCTGCGACCTGATAAACCCCCCCGGACGAAGCAAAGGCCGTCCCTTCTTCTCTCCTCGCGAGCGCACGGCCAGCGACCGTCTTCCCCGCCGCCTCTCGGTCCGAGCGGAAGAACGGCGAAACCACCCCGCTCTTTCCTCCCCTGACCTGCTAAACAGCACCGCGAGCTCGGCCTCCACCTCCCTGGCCCGCAAGCCAGCGAGCTGCGGCCTCCAGTGCCCGAGAACAACCGCCGCCGCGGCGACCTAAGCCGAGGAAGTGATCGGGCGCTCGTGGACAGCCCTCCACAACGGGTTTCACGGCCGAGCGATCACGCCTACAGACGCGCACGGGTGCGGCGCTGCTCTCAGCCCAAGCTCAGGCCATACCGTGAAGCATCGCCGGCGAATTTCGAAGTTTTGCTCCGGCGACCCCATTCCGAGCTTCCGGTATGACTCTTTCAAATTCTTGCCCTCTGATCCTCCGTAAGTCATCAAATTTGGCACATAGACGCGGGATTAGACGACGGTCATTTCTCCTTTAGGATCCAGCGCATGAAAACACCTCAGCACGACGGAATTCGAGCTCGACTAGAGGTGTTCATGGCGGACCCATTCGGTCGCACGGCGACAACCTATTTACAGCCGCTCCCGAGCCATTTTGAGGTCGTGCCGATCTTCCTAGAGCTGCGCTGGTGCTGTAGGGCTCGTCGGCAAAAGCTTTTGAGGGCTGGAGACCCCGGCGACGCTGCCGGACTTCCACAGAGGCAGTTACACGTCGCCGGCCATATTCCGGTCGTCGGCAGCCCTAGCAAACCCCACAGCCCTGTTCCTCGAGGCCCTAAACCCCCTGGCGGCGAGTTGTAGCTCCGGCGGTGGCCGGGAAGACCGTTCCGGCGAACTTCCGGTTACTCCGGCGAGGGGGAGCGCGCGGGCGCGAGAGAGGAAGCCGGAGGTAGAAGACGGAGCGTGGGCCCCGCCTGTCAGCAGCTCAGAATTCAAATCCGGGATCGGGTGTGGCCGGGATCCCGTGTGGTGGCGCAAAAAACCCCGTGGCCCCGGTGTGGCCCAGTTCTGATTGGTTGGAATTCAAATAAGCGGGCCCAGTGGGATTTTCAATAGGAAAATAATTCCAGACTTAGCTCAATCTTTAGAAATTCATATCTCCCTGTGGAAAACTCCAATTTGAGTGATTCCAATTGGGTTGGATTCATCTCTCTGAGTTCTTTCCAAATATGAACCCAGATTTCTATGAAAGTCAATATTATATTCTGGAAAATTCTTTGAAGGTTTTCTGAAAAAGAATTATTGAGGGAGTTTGGGTTATCCAAAAATACCCAAATTTTGCCAGAATATTTTTTAGCATATTATTGACCTACTAGCAAATTATCAGCTCATTTGAAGATCATTTGCGTAGGAATTTGCTAAATGCAAACTACTGTGTTCAAAAGAATCCAGAAACATTTTCAGAAAATGTTTCCCACTTCAAAAATCTGTTCTAAGCAATCCATAGCTCCAAAAATCATAGGAAAATTTAGGCAAGCTCTCTGGGACATACTTGGAATTTTAGTTCACTTAGTTGGGCATGAAAATGCACATTACTACAGAATTAATTCTATTGAGTACAAATGCTTAAAGAATTGTTCTGGGAGAACTACCCAAGTAAAAGGGCTAAATTTTGGACCAGATGACTCTCTTGTGATCAAGAACTCACATGTAAATTATCAGCCCAAGATGAGTCCTGGAACTCCCTGTCCTTATTCTCCATACTTATGTATAAGGGAAAAATGCATAAGAGATATTGTGAGAATTATGGAGGACACAATATGACTCCACATTAGCTGCAATTTGGCAAGCTAAATCCTTAGGTAGTATAGAACCTGCTGTAAAAGTTTTGAGGCCATTGGAGTTCTTGTTCTTCAGTTGCACTCAAATCTTTTCAGCTTATCTATTATGTTCATTAGAGAAAAGGGTTAGTGTATAGCTAAGGGCCTTAAGGTCAAATTAGTTTAATTCTGTTCCTTGCACAACAGAGGAAAACCAAGCCATCCTTGGCTTTTCCACACTACCTCTGTTCCTAAGAAATTAATTCCATAACTTCTTTCCATTACAGTCTATAAAATATGTGCATATGCATCTCAATAGGAACCACAACGAAGGGGACTCAAAGGAGTGATTCATCGAAGTGGATCAAGCTCCGGAGAGTCAAGGGTGGATCTGCAAGGATACTAACTGCTTATATACGACTACCCTGCAAAACAGGCAAGCTCCGGTTTGCATTTAACAGCTGTTAAGTTTTTATTTTGTATTCACCTTTGGTTAAGATTTGAACTGTGCATTAGGTCTAGTGTTTGATACTCCTCTTGCATAGCCAAATGACTCATGGAGTATTGGGTAGGTGTCTTTCACCGTGTAGAACTGCCATGCTTAAGTACGGTTCGGTAGAAGTCGAGTGGTGAGATGCTACTCGCAGATTTAGGAACAACAGGGGCATACGGGATTGGTTCGTAATTGAATTAGCAAGTTAAAATTTAGACCGGAAGGTTGTAGGAGCAGCAGGACATAGGGGCCTGGGTGCTGTAGACCTGTCCGTGTCAGTCAAGGACCGATCCGTATGCGGCCCTGTTGAACAAGTTTAAGTTGTGTACCGGACTCATGCTGGCTATATGGGACCCAGTAAACCGATGTACCTCGGGAAGCTGTCGTTGGGACTTTTCGGGTCGCCTCAGGCGGACGGCCGGTGTGCAGTATGTGGGGAATATTCTCATGACATCTCACGTCGAAGGTGCACCATGAGAGTAGCTACTGTACGGGGCGACTTGATCGATTCAGCGGGGGTGAAACGGGGGAAAGGCTGCCACGTACGACGTCAGTGATGGTTGTTGTAGGCAACGTCGAGTACGGGCGTACTTGTCGTGTAGTCTGGGTGTTATTGATTTGAATCACCGTCGCTCGCGGAATGGACCGAGCATACTTGTTCTCACAGTCGTGACGTAGTAAGAACTTGCATGAGAAAGGAACTAATCATATTGATGTGAAGTATTATACTAGTGTTGTATTGGATCTCGATGAATAGGCTAGTGCAAACTCGATTCTTTTATGCCATGAGCAATTTACATCGGGGGAAAGCGTTTCTTGTTTGATTGTGGACTCCCGATGTAGCGTGCCCAGGGTTACTTAAAATGCTGCAATTAATACTTGAAAGTAAGGATTCACTTTTAGGCGAGTTAATTATGCTTATGCCATCCTATGTTAGGTTCATAACCTCACTTAGAGTTTCATGTTTAGGGTGATGGTTAAGTCTTGCTGAGCGTTATGCTCACGGATGCTATCCGAGTTGTTTTGCAGGTAATTGACTCGCTGATTATGAGAAGGGGTGCCGATGAGACTCGGGAACCTCCGAGTGCTTACTCTAAGAGCATCTTTGCCGCTGCAGATTGTCTTCGTGGTGCTAGTAAGAAACGTCCGCGGGCTGGACCGTTTCTTTGTTGCTAGTTTAGATATGAATCGTGAGAGTGATAGTCTTCCGCTGTAGTTTACTCTGATATATATTTATTTGTAAAACAATCTTGTACGCTTCCGCAAACTATTTATGTAATATGATGGGTGTTCATCGACCCGTGTGCTGTTGGGTGCCGCATAACACGGCACCACCCAACGAGGTCCCGTGGGGCCGTCTCAGCGTGGCATCAGAGCTGTTACACATTATCTAGACGTTACACCATGCTGTCCCAACTTAATCATAAAATATTTGGTTTGGAAACAATTAAAGGATTATATCCTACTAATTTGAGCTTCAAAGATGCCTTTGAAAATTGTAGAGAAGGAAGAACTTGGAATAAATATGTACTACGGGAGGGCCTCCTCTATCGTGCTAACAAGCTATGTGTTCCTGCTAGTTCCTTTCGCCTATTACTTTTGCAGGAAGCACATGGAGGAGGTTTGATGGGACATTTTGGAGTGAAGAAAACTGAGGATGTGCTGGCCACACACTTCTTTTGGCCAAAGATGAGACGTGATGTCGAGCGCTACGTGTCACGATGCACTACCTGCAATAAAGCTAAGTCTCGACTTAACCCACATGGTCTTTATATGCCTCTTCCTGTTCCTAGTGTACCTTGGCAGGATATTTCCATGGATTTTGTTTTGGGATTGCCTAGGACTAAGAGGGGGAGGGATAGTATTTTTGTGGTTGTTGATCGTTTCTCCAAAATGGCACATCTTATACCTTGTCATAAGAAAGATAATGCCTCACACATTGCTGATTTGTTTACAACGGAAATTATTCGTTTACATGGTGTGCCAAATATCATTGTTTCTGATCGTGATGCAAAATTTTTAAGTCATTTTTGGAGAACTTTGTGGTATAAATTGGGAACCAAGCTGCTGTTTTCAACCACATGTCACCCACAAACCGATGGACAAACTGAGGTAGTAAATCGTACTCTATCCACTATATTGCGGGCTGTTTTGAAAATAAATTTAAAGGGTTGGATGATTGTTTACCACATATAGAATTTGCTTACAACAGGTCAGTTCACTCTACTACAATGGTAAGCCCATTCCAGGTAGTGTATGGTTTCAATCACTGTGCTCCTATTGATTTAATACCTTTGCCTCCTTCTGAAACTATAAATTTGGATGCTACACAACGATCTGAATTCATCCTTAAGATGCATGAAACTACAAAGAAAAATATTGAAAGGATGAATGAGAAGTATATAATTTCTGGTAGTAAAGGTAGAAAAGAAGTAAAACTTGAACTAGGGGACTTGGTATGGCTACATTTGAGAAAAGAACGATTCCCTCACTTGAGAAAATCTAAACTTATGCCACGAGCTGCTGGTCCTTTTAAGATTGTTGAAAAGATCAATGACAATGCATATAAGCTTGAATTGCCTCCCGATTTTGAGGTTAGTCCCACATTTAACATTTTAGATTTACAACCATACTTGGGAGAAGAAGATGATCTTGAGTCGAGGACGACTCCGATTCAAGAGGGGGAGGATGATGAGGACATCACAACCGTGGATACTCACATTGATATACAAGGACCAATCGCAAGAGCACGGGCACGGTTACTAAATCAGCAGGTGACCTCGTTCCTAACTTTCTACCCATGTGATTTTAATAATGGATTGCTATTTAATGATTTAATTGTTATTAGGAACCATGGACATGATCAACAAGTAAAGGGAGGAGGATTTGGGGACGTGGAGAACCAGATGGGACGTCCACAAGTAGATGGAAAAAGTCGCCAACTCGGACACGAGTTCAACTCGGAGTCCAGGAGCAGTCCATCTTACAACGGACGCCCAGGATGCTGACGGACTCCGTTTTTGACGTTCTACATATGCATGGAAATATGAGAAGATAAACTTTCCAATGGTTCTGGTTCCACATTAAAATTCGCCAGGAGTCATCGGAAGTTGTCGAAACAAGTCGAATTCAGAGTTCTGTCCGGTGCTGCACCACCGTATTGGGCTTTTGGGCCTTGTATCCCGTATGAGTCCATTAGGGACGCTTCTAAGGGTCTTATGGCCGAACCCTAGCCTTTAAATACTATTTATAGGAGGATGAGTCCCGATCTTCCGAGAGGTAGGTTAAACTTGATTGGGTGGAGATCTCGACGTTGATGATCCAAGGCTCCGAACGAACGAAACCCGCAATCACTACACCACTGCTCCGTTGGTTATCACCCGTGTCACACGAATGACCTCGCATGAAGGCTTATCCCTGCAAGCGCAATCAAGAACACAAGCAAGAACAGAGAAGTTGCAATCAAAACTGAATTGATCACGAATTTGGGGTCTCACGACCGATGATCGGCGAACTGTTCAATGACAGATTGTAACTAAGCAAAACCCAGCTGTTTGTGATGGAGGCTAGGGGGTATAAAAGAGGTGGAGGACGACCAGGGGGTGCTGGGGTCGTGACCAAACCCTAATATACGTATATAATGGACTTGGACTCGATACAAGGCCCAATGGCCCAACTAGGTGATGCAACACCCTGACAGACTCTAAACTTTATATTGTTTCGAAGTTTCCCTTTGACTCCGAGGGAATTTTGACATGGGGCCAGCTCCACTGGAAATTTTATCCTCTCATCTTTCCGTGCATATGTAGAACGTCAAAAACGGAGTCCGTATGCCTCCTGTGCATCCATTTTAAGGTGGACTGCTCCTGGGCCCGAGTTGGACTCGAGTTTGAGTTGGGCTCGGTCTCTAACTTCTTGTTGGCGTATTTTCTGGTCCTCCACGCCTCCAAACCCCTCTCCATGTATCTCCATGTCCTCTCCATGGTTCCTAATCATAATTAATCCATTTGGTAGCAACATACTCTCAAAATTCACATATAAAGAATTGTTCAGGAACGAGCTCACCTCTAAATTCAATTTTCATGCTCGAGCTCTAGTAATTGGACCTTGCATGTCTACCATGTGATTGTTGTGTATATCTGCAGGAGTGATGTCCACATCATCCTCCCCCTCTTGCATTGGAGTCGTCCTCGACTCAAGCTCATCTTCTTCGCCCAAGTATGGCTTCAAATATGAAATGTTAAATGTGGGACTAACCCCAAACTCGGGAGGCAACTCAAGTTTATATGCATTGTCATTTATCTTATCAAGAACCTTAGAAGGTCCAGCAGCACGTGGCATGAGTTTGGACTTTCTCAAATCC
Source organism: Neostapfia colusana (assembly GCA_030760725.1). Classification (NCBI taxonomy): domain Eukaryota; kingdom Viridiplantae; phylum Streptophyta; class Magnoliopsida; order Poales; family Poaceae; genus Neostapfia; species Neostapfia colusana. The sequence goes on along the minus strand of JASWHV010000018.1, from coordinate 46,963,445 downwards.
GGGAACCTATCTTTTCTGAAATGAACCCACACCAAATCACCGGGTTCCAATTTTACCTCCTTCCTACCTTTACTAGCAGCAATGCGATACTTTTCATTCATTTTTTCAATTTGTAACTTAGTAGTTTCATGCAACTTAAGAATAAATTCAGAAGTTGTGTAGCATCTAAGTTCACAATTTCAGTATGTGGTAAAGGTAGCAAATCAATTGGAGCACGAGGATTGAAACCATAGACTACCATAAACGGACTTAACTTGGTTGTGGAGTGAATAGACCTGTTATAAGCAAACTCAATATGTGGCAAACACTCCTCCCACAACCTCAAATTGTCTTTCAAAACAGCCGGCAACATAGTAGATAAGGTACGATTAACTACCTCCGTTTGCCCATCAGTTTGTGGAGGACAAGTAGTAGAAAACAGCAACTTTGTTCCCAATTTATACCATAAAGTTCTCCAAAAGTGACTCAAAAACTTAGCATCCCTATCAGAAACAATAGTATTGGGAACACCATGCAAACACACAACCTCATTAAAGAAATCAGCAACATGTGAAGCATTATCGGTCTTGTGGCAGGGTATAAAATGAGCCATTTTAGAGAAACGATCAATAACCACAAAGACACTATCCCTCCCCCTCTTTGTTCTAGGCAATCCTAAAACAAAGTCAATAGAAATATCCTCCCAAGGTGCACTAGGAACCGGAAGAGGCATATAAAGACCATGTGGGTTAAGTCGAGACTTAGCTTTGTTGCATGTCGTGCAACGTGAAACGTAGCGCTCCACATCACGCCTCATTCGTGGCCAAAAGAAGTGAGCGGCCAGCACATCCTCTGTCTTTTTAACATTAAAATGTCCCATCAAACTACCTCCATGCGCTTCCTGCAACAACAAAAGATGAACGGAGCTAGCTGGAACACACAACTTGTTAGCACGGTAGAGAAGACCTTCACGCAGCAGGAATTTTTGCAACGTTCTTCCCTCTCTACAATTTTCAAAGGCATCTTTGAAGTCCAAATCAGTAGCATATAACCTCTTTATGGTTTCCAAACCAAAAATTTTATGAGAAAGTTGGGATAGTATGGTATAACGTCTAGATAAAGCATCGGCAATCACATTGTCTTTCCCTTTCTTATGTTTAATGATGTAAGGAAATGATTCTATGAACTCAATCCATTTAGCATGACGTTTGTTCAGATTAGCTTGTCCTTTAAGATACTTCAAAGACTCATGATCTGAATGTATAACAAATTCTTTAGACCATAGGTAATGTTGCCAAGTTTGCAAGACACGCACTAAAGCATAAAGTTCTTTGTCATATGCAGAATAATTCAGCGAAGGCCCATGCAATTTTTCACTAAAGAAGGCAACAGGTTTACCTCCTTGAATTAGCACTCCTCCAATGCCAATGCCGCTCGCGTCACATTCAAGCTCGAAGGTCTTCTCAAAATCAGGAAGTTGCAGCAATGGTGCTTGTGTGAGCTTCGACTTGAGAACATCAAAAGCTTTTTGTTGTGCTGGTCCCCATCGAAACGGCACTCCATGCTTTGTCAACTCGTGGAGAGGTGCCGCAATGGTGCTGAAATCCCGCACGAAACGCCGGTAGAAACCTGTGAGACCAAGAAAACTCCGAACCTGTGTGACCGTAGTCGGAAGTGGCCAGCTCGTGATGGCAACAATCTTTGCCTCGTCCACCTCAATTCCCTTCGAAGTAACAACATACCCGAGAAAAGACGCACGATCGGTGCAAAAGGTGCACTTCTCAAGGTTACCATATAAACATGCATCGCACAAGACATTAAAAACAGAAAGCAAATGTTCAAGATGCTCATCATATGACTTGCTGTAAATAAGGATATCATCAAAGTAAACCACCACAAATTTACCAATGAAAGCACGTAAAACCTCATTCATCAACCTCATGAAAGTGCTGGGCGCATTAGTTAAACCAAATGGCATGACTAACCATTCATAAAGTCCGAATTTAGTTTTAAAAGCAGTTTTCCATTCATCACCTAAAGCCATACGAATCTGATGATACCCACTACGCAAATCAATCTTGGAGAAAATAACAGAACCACTCAACTCATCAAGCATGTCATCCAATCTAGGAATAGGATAGCAATAACGAATGGTAATGTTATTGATGGCTCTACAATCAACACACATGCGCTAAGTGCCATCTTTTTTTGGAACCAAAAGAACAGGAACAGAACAAGGACTAAGACTCTCACAAATGTACCCGCGGTCCAGAAGATCTTGGACTTGTCGCTGAATTTCCTTAGTCTCGTCGGGGTTGGTCCTGTAGGCAGCACGGTTTGGCAAGCTCGCCCCTGGAACCAAATCAATCTTGTGCTCAATGCCTCGCACAGGTGGTAATCCAGGGGGTATCTCTGATGGAAAAACATCCATATATTCCTGCAGAAGGTTAGCAACAGCAGGGGGCAAGACAATGGATGTATTCTCAATGGAATATAAAGCATGTTTGCACACTAAAGCATAGCAAGTTCCATTAGAGGCATATAAATCATCAAGATCAGATTTAGTTGCAAGCAAAATAGGATTGTTCAACTTAATAGGTTGCTGAATTTCAGAATTGAAAACACCTTTTTGCTTAGCATTATTCTTGTTCTCCTGCTCAAATTGTACAATTTCAGTGGGACTCATAGGAAGCAACACAATTTTCTTGCCCTTATGCATGAGAGTATACTTATTAGATCGACCATGGTGAAAGCATCAGTATCAAACTCCCAAGGACGTCCCAACAAAAGAGAACAAGCATCCATAGGTACCACATCAAAATCAGCAAAATCATGATAAGAACCAATGGAAAAATGTATCCTTGCTGTTTGTGTTACCTTAACCTTACCATTGTTGTTAAACCATTGAATGTGATAAGGGTGGGGATGCTCCCGTGTGGTCAAGCCAAGCTTCTTGACCACCTCAACATTCACCAAATTGTTGCAGCTACCACCATCAATGATGGTATGTACACAGCAGTCCTTGACGACGAGAAACATGTTGAAAAGGTTGTGACGTTGGCGGTTGTCGTCCTCTAGAACCGTGGCACTCAAAGCTCACTGCACAATCAAAGTCCTATAGTTGTTTGTCGCAGATGTACCAAGAACCTCCTCAGCACCATCATCCGAACCTGAAATGTTAGTTGCAATAATATTTTCATCTTCAATATCAGAAGCACTAACATACCCACCATCAGCAGTGGCAATGATCGCCCGTTTGCTGGGGCAATCTCGTTGCATATGGCCAAGTCCCTGGCAGCGGTGGCACTTGATGTCGGAGCTGCGACTTGTCGAAGTGTTGGGTGCAGCCGCCTTTGCTGCAACACCTGGAGGTATCTGGGACTTGCTGTTATCTTGTCCCCGTGATGTAGAAGGTACGATGCTGCTGCGTACAACACCCGTGGAGGGTGGTGTAGAATCACGTACGCTCGAGGAGGGCGCTGCTTTGGATGGCACCGGAAATTGTCGTGGCGTGAAGGTGTTGTTCCGCCGCTGCTGTTGGCGACCCTTCACTTCTTTTTCTTGACGATTTCGTCGAGGGCGACGGCGCTGCTGTGCATCAACCTCATCATTATTGAAGTCATCCTCTGTGTCGTAGTGAGCATGTGCATCAATAGCTTGTTGGGGAAGACGAGTCTCCATCTCGTCCAACCGTGTGGTCAGACCAGCAACACTTGTATGGAGTCTCTGAAAGGTGGCTGTTGTAGTGGTCTGGTAATTGTTGAAAGCTTCGGTCATTGCCCGCATCATGTCCTTTAGTTCCATATGGGACACGCACTCATCATCATCCAGAGGTGTAGAACCAGAGGTCTTATCCATAGGCTTCTTTCCTGTCATTGTTAGTACAAAACAGAAACGAAGACAAAAGGATCGTGAAGAATCCTATTACTATGCTCTCCAAAGTGGGTGGATAATTGATCAGTAAGATGCGTCTTACCCCGCTCTTACAAGTTTCTTACCGGCACTGCAGGTGGCCAACGGTGACCGGTGTGAAGGAAGCAGAGAGTGGGTGTGATTGCAAAAGTTACCTGTTCTGCTCGAGAGAAGGTGGAGCTTGGAAGGCTCAAATGCAGTATATGTATGTGGCACACAAGTTAGTAACAGATAGCAATGCCGAATAAGTGTCCAAAGAATTTCACCTAGTTGCTGGCCTAAGAATGTATTAGAACAGTTGTGGCAACAAGCAAGGACAAGGATGAATGATGATGAACAACAAGGATAATATCAGCAAGTATCCAGCACTCGCACAGAAATAGCACACCCCTTAGCCTCCTGTTTTTGTCTTGAAGCACTAGTCGAAATCAAAACCTTTTTTTTCTCTTTTTTTTGATATTTTTTTCTCAACCAGGGGCACAAGAATAGAAACAGCACCAAGTATTAGCTCAAACCGATGAAAGATGAGATTGGCACAAATTCAGGAGCGATTGGAAAAACTAGTGCTGGAACTTCGGAGTTCGAAATGAGGGCCTTCTTAAAAAAAATTAATTTTTTTGAAAACGCTGTATGTGGACTTTTTCGAGACCTTTCTGGGGAAAAAATGCGCCTCAATCGGAGCTACGAGCGAAAAGTTATGCCCGTTTTAAGGAGGATACCCCGAATCAGGTTTTGGTGGTGGTGGAAACTGCAACAGAAACGAATCGGTGGATGGAATTCTTTTGTAGATTGGTTTTTTGTAGATGGCAGCAGATGGAAGAAACAAAACTGAACCAAAACAAATCTAAACCAGCAACCAGACTCAACCTAGGACACGAACTCAGAACTACGGACTCCGAAACTAAATTGTGCAAAAGATTGAGGGGGGGTTGTAGGTCAGGGAAACTAAAATTTTTTTGTGGCTTTTTGTGGACGATAGGACTGAAACAAAATAAATCTAAAGGGCACACAAGTATACCTCACGGTGAACCTGGAAATCTGATACCAATTGATAGGAGGATGAGTCCCGATCTTCCGAGAGGTAGGGTAAACTTGATTGGGTGGAGATCTCGACGTTGATGATCCAAGGCTCCGAATGAACGAAACCCCGCAATCACTACACCACTGCTCCGTTGGTTATCACCCGTGTCACACAAATGACCTCGCCACGAAGGCTTATCCCTGCAAGCGCAATCAAGAACAAGCAAGAACAGAGAAGTTGCAATCAAAACTGAATTGATCACGAATTTGGGGTCTCACAACCGATGATCGGCGGACTGTTCAATGACAGATTGTAACTAAGCAAAACCCATCTGTTTGTGACGGCGGCTAGGGGGTATAAAAGAGGTGGAGGACGACCAGGGTGGTTCTGGGGTCGTGACCTAACCCTAATACACGTACATAATGGACTTGGACTCGATACAAGGCCCAATGGCCCAGCTAGGTGATGCAACACACTGACAAACTCTAAACTTTATATTGTTTCGATGTTTCCCGTCGACTCCGGGGGAATTTTGACGTGGGGCCAGTTCCATTGGAAAGTTTATCCTCTCAGCTTTCCGTGCAAATGTAGAACGTCAAAAACGGAGTCCATATGCCTCCTGTGCATCCATTTTAAGGTGGACTGCTCCTGGGCCCGAGTTGGACTCGAGTTTGAGTTGGGCTCGGTCCCTAACTTCTTGTTGGCGTATTTTCGGGTCCTCCACGCCTCCAAACCCCTCTCCATGTATCTCCATGTCCTCTACATGGTTCCTAATCATAATTAATCCATTAGGTAGCAACATACTCTCAAAATTCACATATAAAGAATTGTTCAGGAACGAGCTCACATCTAAATTCAATTTTCGTGCTCGAGCTCTAGTAATTGGACCTTGCATGTCTACAATGTGAGTGTTGTGTATATCTGCAGGAGTGATGTCCACATCAGTAGCCACCATCCAAATTCGTGGGTTTTGCTTAGATTAAACAATCTCGCCGTTCTACTGTTTGTGAGACCCCAATTTCGCAATTTTCAGATTGCATCTTCATCGTTCTTGCTTGTGTTCTCGGTTGCACCTGCAGGAATAGCCTAATTGGCAAGGTCAAGCGTGTGAAGCACGGTTGATAACCAAAGGAGCAGAGTTGCAGTGATTGCAGGGGTAATTCGGGTCTGCTCGAGTGCCTTGGATCATCAACGTCGAGATCTCCACATCAATCGACCTACTTTTCGGAAGATCGGGCCTAAACCACTCATCACATATGAATAATGATAATAAGAACTTGATGATGATAATGAGCATGGAATCGGGGGAGATCTAGGCAAGCTTGGTTCGTGGATGTTGTTGAATGAGATGGTGGTTTACTTGCTGTAGATCTAAGGACCGGTTCATGCCAGCACATGCCAGGAAAACAGTGCCACCACAAGGCCAAATATGGGTGCGGCTTCATGGCACCGTGGAATGCGCGGGGAATGGGAGTCAAGAGGAACTGCCCTGGGAACTTCATGGCACAAGAGGGGGCCCGTAGGTGGGAGAATGGTGATTCGAGCCTGCTGGTGAAACCTTAGTGAGTCCATACATTTAGTAGCCCCTTTGTAAAGGCTATTTTGTGATCTCTTGGCCATACACTGACAGTTGTGTACTGGTATAATTGGAGGTTTTGCAGTCACCGATGGGTGACGAAATCACAAACTTGTGGGTAAAGTGGTGCCACCTCTACAGAGTGTAAAACTATCATGATAGCTGTGGTTACGGTCACAAGCACCTGGCCAACTCACATGATTAGAGGGAAAACTTGGGATAGATGTTCAGTATGGTTATGGTATGGTCATCGGGATTGGTTTCGGGACTGTTTAAGTCTTAACAATGAGTTTGGTTTTGGTTATATGAATATGAGATGGTTATGAATATTTATGAGCATGAGACGAACTTGAGAAAGATTAATGGTTGGTTGAGACTTGATAAATGGTGAATTATGATGGAGGAATATTGCTGTTTTACTTGGATATATGTTGGGATTAAATTCACCTAGAAATAGTTGCTGTTTTTCTCATGTTTATGAAATAAAATTTGCTTGCTGCAATGAGCCTTTTTATTCCATACCTTGTTGTAAGCTACATGTCATACTTTTCCCGCACTTGCTGAGTACGTCATGTACTCACCCTTGTATTATCACATAAACATCAGCAACTGGAGAAGAGTACTTCGAGGACCATGTGGAGTACTAGGCGTGCGAACTACCATCAACATGCCTGTGGAGTTGAAGATGGAGCAGCCGCTGCTTAGTTATTGTCCGTTGTCGTTTAGAGACTTCCACTGCAAGAATAAGATAGACAATCATGAGTGAGACAATTAGTAGATGTAATAAAGTACTCAAACAATATTTATTCGTGGTTATATTCTGAATTCAGTTTGTGGATTACATGTGTATGTGTGGTGAACATCCTGGGCACACATATGCATTAACTTGGTTCTGGTTTCCGGAACCAGGTGTCACAGATTGATATCAGAGCCACGTTAACCGTAGGACGCAATACTAGGTAGAATGGAAACTCTAAAACACATAGGAACACCCCTCTAAACTGCTATTTTCGAAAATTGCTTGTTGCTGCATTAACAGCCACCGCAAAGTGCTATTTTCAGCCCCTCTTTTCTCTTCTTTTGGACAACAACACTTTTGCTCTCTTGATTCGTAGCTTCTGAAGTTTTGGAGCTATTTTCTTCCTTCTCTAAAGTTTCTCATGTCCTATTTATAGATGCCAGTAATCCGGAGCACGACACGCATAAGTACTCGTTCACCATCACGTGGGAGTGCACTTAACCCCATTGAGGTGTCAGATGGACCACCCCCGTCACACGGAAGGAACAGTACCAGTTCACATGCTTAAGTTTAGGATTCCCATTGAATAAGCGGTAATAGGAATGTTTAAATCGTAGTGGCGTGAATAGGAGTGATGTGTTGAACTTTTGTGATGATTGCTTGTGTTTGTGTGCTAGTGTGAGTTGTGGGACGCTTCTGTGAAAGTCCACATCCACACATAGTAGAGAGATGTGAGATGCTTCGACATGTGTTCACATCCTCATATAGGCTGAAATTAATAAAATAAGATATTCTGATCATACCATTGATGCATATAGTTGGGGGGACCGATCTAAACTTCTAGTCTCTATTCTACTCAACTCTCTCTCACAGATGGTGAGGGAAAACGCCAGCCGTCAAAGGAGGAACGTTTGTGGTAACCATGAACCACAAGAGGATGGCAACGTTGAAGTTCCTGAAAATGCTAACCTGGGGCTTATGCAAACAACCTTGAACGGTTGATGGCTATGCAGAACCAGCTCATGCAAACTACGATACAAACTTTGGGACAGATGCAAGCTAACAACCACTACAATCCTAACCCCGTTCCTGCCCCTCCCACCACTACCACCACCACCGCTGGCTCACAACAGATTGGGAGAGTTCATGAGGACTCGACCGCCTATTTTTGCACAAGATAATGATCCCATGGAGGCTGATGGTTGGGTGAACTCCATGGAAAAGAAGCTTGCTATTGTTCAGTGCGATGACCGGGAGAAAGTTCTCTTCGCATCGCACCAACTCATGGGAGCAACCACCCTGACTGGTGGGATGCTCTTTGCAATGCCCATGACAACCAGGAGACTATCACTTGGGCTGAGTTCAAGGAGAGTTTCCGCTCTCATTACGTCCCTGCTGGAGTCATGATGCTTAAAAGGCAAGAGTTCAAAGGTCTCCGCCAAGGAAGGAAGAGCGTGAATGAATACCTCAACAAGTTCACGCAGCTGTCAATGTATGGTCCCGAAGACGTCAACTCGGATCAAAGGAAGCAATACTTGTTCATGAGAGGATTGAACAATGAGATCCAAGTACAACTGCTTAACAATGATTATGCGAGCTTCCAGAAGCTCGTTGACAAAGCTATAGTGGTTGAGAGCAAGATCCGTGAGATTGAGCAAGAGGGCAAGAGGAAGATGCCATACCAGGCACAAGGGAGCAATTTACTGTAAAATCCCCAAAAAGTGGTAGCAAGAAAATTCAGCTCATGTACACTTATGAAAAATGAGGGGAATTAAAACTTTGAATTATAATAAGTGTGAGTTCAAAGTGAGGGTTTAGACTTCCCAAAACTTCCAAACATGGAGATCTAAATGCACAACTTGGATCTGCATAGTCCAAATATTCAACCTTCCAAATTTCAGCTCATTTGGAGGAGTTTCAATATTTGTTTGGGATTAATAGGAAAAGCCCTCTAATCTGAATTTCAAATTCAGTTTCAAATTCCAATTCCCTCAATTTGAAAATTGGGTTTCACAATTGTGTTCTCCACCTTTGAATGAGCAGCCATGCCAAAAATTGGAAATCTTGGAGCTGGTTTGCCATACTTTTGAGGCAATATAAAGTGGAGAAATTCAAACTCCTTTTCAAATTCAAATGATCAATCCACATCCAATTTTCACACCTGAATTCAAACTATTTGAATTCAGCAAATTCAAACTATGACTTGGGGTTGAAGTCAAGTTTTTAATGTTGAGTTGCTGGTGGGAAAATATCAGAAAAAGTTGATTAAACAAAGAGGGGAGGTGGGGCCCATTTGTCAGCCACCCACTGGGGTTGCCGCCTCAGCCGACGGCGGTCGAACAGCGGGAGCGCGCCAGCTCCCGGTTGAACCCGCGCCCGAGGGAGAGCCCGCGCCACCTCCTGCTGCCTCGGTGGCTCGGTTGGATCACGGCAAAGGGTACGCCGGAGCTGTTTTCCTTCTTCCCCTGCTATAACTCGCGCCTCCGTCGTTTCTTCCGTCCAGAACACCTCCGCTGTTCTCTCCGATCGACCACAGCCCTCCAAGCTCGATTTGCTCGAGTGCTCCACAGCAAAGAGCATCGCCTGGACGTGCTCTAGCCCTTGCCAAAGCCCCTTCGAGGTTTGCCGGTCCGAACTGCTCGAGAAACGCAGATTGGCGCCGAAGTTTCAAGGTGCCCGGACCTCGCCGTTTCGGCTCTCCGTTGACAGCAGCAACCGGCCACCCTCTCCCCCGACTTCCTATACAAGAAAGGTGCATGTACATGTCCTGGTCGTGTAGCCGGAGGCCGTTTAGCGTATGCTAGGACCGGTAGCGAGAATTTCACCGTTTCCCCAAACGGTACACCGACGGGTAGTGTGTGGTCTAGCCAAAAATTCGTGGTGCACGATCCTTTGGACCTCGAGTAAGCTTGCACAGAGCTTCTCTACTTCCTAGCGCCTCTCCTCGACGAAGAACCAAGCAAAAACATCAAGAAACGAGGGAGCCCTAGCTGTTTTCTTAGTCGCCGGTGCAAAAGCACCTCGGGTCGCCGTGGAGCCCTCGGTTGCCGGCAGTTTCACTGGCGGCCAGGAACCTTACGGGCTCCTACATCACTCACTGATGCTCTAGAGCCCAAGAATCGATCGAATCATAGAGGAATAAGGGTTCCCGACCTCGCCGGAGTTCAAAACTTTGCTGTCACCGGTGCGCGATTGTTTCCGGTGAGCCACGGCCGCCGGCGACCCTCCCACAGTGTTCAGCGCGGTTAAAATGGGGGAGCGGCGAGTTTGACGAAGTTTAGACCGCGGGAACCCCGTCCCGGCGAGCCTCGCCGGCGTGCACCGCCGCGGGAGGCGCGGGCAGCGCAAGGAAGACGAAGGAGGGCCGGGTCCCACCGGTCAGCCTCCGGGTTCGCGCGAGGATCGGTTTGTGGCGCCGGATCTGGTGCGGCTGCACGGGAATAACCCCCGTAACCCCCGGTGTTGCCGAAATCTGACTGGTCCGACTTAAAACAGTGGGCCCAGCCCAATTATTTGAAGTTTCTATTAGAGAAATAATTCCAGAATTTAGCTGATCTTTGCAAGCCCATAACTTTGTGTAGAAAACTCCAAAAAGAGTGAGACCAATTTTGTTGGATTCCTCATGAGGAGTACTTCACAGAGAAACCAATCTTTGGCTATGAAAATGCCCAGGAATTTCTGAAGAATTGTTTTTAGTAAATCCTTTAGGGATTTATTACAGGGGCAATTCTTTATGAAATATTCCCAAATTTGGGTAGCTAATCCTCTACATAGATACTGATCTCCAGTAAAAATTTGGGCTTCATTGGAGGTAATTTGCTAGGTCAAATTACCTTCTCAAGTTCAGCCTTTATTTGAAAATTCAAATTTAAACAGAAGCTTTTTCAGAACTTCTGTCTAAGTTCAAAAATTCATATCTCTCTGATGGTAGCTCCAAAAATGGTGAAACAAATTTTGTTAGAACCATGGAGACTTACCCTAATCAGATCTTCCACCATTAGCTATGTCAAGCTCCTGATTTGGGCTCAAAATTCAGATAAGCATTGTACTTGTAGGAATTTTAAAGACTACATTATGCAATGACATGTCTCCAAATTTGGCTCAAATCATCCTTAGAGAGTCTAGTATCCACTGTAAAAATCCCAAAGCCAATTAAAGATTTTAAATAGCAGTAGCTATGAGTAGAAGTCCAATTCTTATAAATCCTTAATACTTATACATGTATTTTATTACATTTCATAATAGTGACCGAAGTTGAGGATACGCCGGAGCCCTTGGACGTCCTCCCAACAGAAGCTAATTTTCCGTTTAACTCACAACCAGGCAAGCCCCGGTTTGCACTTAAGTACCTTTTATAAAGCTTTTCATTTGTATCACTTACGTCTAGGTTGAAATGTATGCATTAGAGTTAGGGTGATTGAAACCCCACTTGCATAGCCTTTTAAATCCTATAAAGGGTTGGGTAGTTTACAAACTCGACGAGTAGAGAATGCCATGCTAATGTATAGGATCTCGGTAGAAGTCGAGTGGTTGGAAGCTACTCGCGAGATAGTATTTATCATACGGAATGAGAAGAGGTAGAAAATGGCTTGAGTTATGAAAATGAGACCCAGCAGGGGGGATAGGATGCAGTGAGCAGAGGTCTCACGTGCTTAGCCCTGTTGGTGTCGGTTGAGGACCGTCCGTGTGCGGCCCTGCTGGACAAGTATCGAACAGTACCGGATGCATACTGGCATATGGGAACCAGGAAACCGATGTAATTGTTTAACCTGGGTGTCGAGGCTTACCCAACCGTAAATAGGAGTGGGTTGAGGGTAGCAAGGTGTAAATCTGCCGGTGGGCACAGTCACGCTCCACACGGGGACCTCCTACCCGTTACGGATGGACCGGTTAGGCATTTGGGTTGCCTTTGAAAGGTTGTTGCATACAACAGAGTAGGAAGGGGTGTGGAATCACGCTTCTGAAAGTGGGTGTATGTGACGTGTTATCCGGGTGTGTCTTGATTGCAATCACCGTCCCTCGCGGTTATTTGAGTACCCGCTTGTTCACTGCACTGTGACGTAGTAAGAAGTGAAATAAGCCAACTGAAAATGCTGTATTGATCCTAATGTATTGAATACCTTGATTGCTGTAGATATAGAGCTAATTAAGTTTATATTCCACTTTGGGTATCACCACATCGTAGGAAAGCGTTTCTTATTTGATTGTGGACTTCCGATGTGACGGCTGCCTAAGGCACATGAATCTGCTGCTATAAAACTGAAAGTAAGGACCAACTTATAGGCGTGTCTTTGTCGCTAATTCCTTTTCCCATCTTACATATCCTTGCACGTAGAGTTCCATGCCTAGGGTTGACGGTTAAGACTTCCTGAGCCTTCGTGCTCATGGTTGCAATATTTGAGCTGTGTGCAGGTGAGAGTTATGAGGAAGGTTCCAAGGACGAGGCGATGCCCCCGTCGGGGTACACGGCCGAGCTGGAGCCCTGCACGCCGCCGTGATTCTCCGGTTCCATGCTGCTAGTGTGTAGCGTCCCCGGGCTGGACGGCTGCACTTTTGCATAGCTAGGATGAGAGGCCTTATATGTATATTACTTCCGCTGTATGAATAGGTTTTGTAAAAAGACTTCCGCTGTTTTATATCAAATAAAAGTTTGTATGTTATCCTTTATTCTTCTCGTGTGTGCTGTTGGGTGCCGCATCGCACGGCACCACCCTATGCGATCCTGGAGTGGGTGAACCACGGGGTGGTCCCCACACTCTTGGCCATACACCGATGTTGTGTACTGGTATAATGGAGGTTTTGCAGTCGCCGACGAGTGACGAAATCACAAACTTGTGGGTAAAGTTGTGCCACCTATGCAGAGTGTAAAACTATCATGATAGCCGTGCTTACGGTCACAAGCACCTGGCCAACTCACATGATTAGAGGGAAAACTTGGGATGGATGTTCGGTATGGTTATGGTATGGTCATCGGGATTGGTTTCGGGACTGTTTAAGTCTTGACAATGAGTTTGGTTTCGGTTATATGAATATGAGATGGTTATGAATATTTGTGAGCATGAGATGAACTTGAGAAAGATTAATGGTGGTTGAGACTTGATAAATGGTGAATTATGATGGAGGAATGTTGCTGTTTTACTTTGATATATGTTAGGATTAAATTCACCAAGAAATAGTTGAGTTTTTACCATGTTTATGAAATAAAATTTGCTTGCTGCAATGAGCCTTTTTATTCCATACCTTGTTGTAAGTTACATGTCATACTTTTCCCGCACTTGCTGAGTACGTCATGCACTCACCGTTGCATTATCACATAAACATCAGCAACAGGAGAAGAGTACTTCAAGGACCATGTGGAGTACTAGGCGTGCGAACTACCGTCAACATGCCTGTGGAGTTGAAGATGGAGCCACCGCTACTTAGTTATTTTTTGCTGTCGTTTAGAGACTTCCGCTGCAAGAATAAGATAGACAATCATGAGTGAGACAATTAGTCGATGTAATAAAGTACTCAAACAATATTTATTCGTTTTTATATTCTGAATTCAGTTTGTGAATTACATGTGTATGTGTGATGAACATCCTGGGCACACATATGCATTAACTTGGTTCTGGTTTCCGGAACCGGGTGTCACAACATGCCCGCTAAAACTGGTTCTCCTTTTGCAATGTACTCAATAGCAGTGTAGGTAACCCTGCCAGCTTTAAAAGACCCTTCTTTGAATGGTTATAGTACTGATCTGAGCATTTGCGAGACGGCACACGAGTGTGGCTCTGCTCATCTCCACAATGGTCAAGTACTATAGATCCTCAGCTTTCTAGTAACACAAGGTGAAGATAATCCCTGCACCGCTGGTTGTGGTAGGGTTGCACAAATAACATCTGATTGCCGCTGTTGAGGTGGAGGCTCATAAGTGATTAACTCCAGCTGTTGTTGTGAGAGTTGCACCATAGGCTGAATTTCTTGCCTGACTGGCGAGTAGTACCACACTCGATAGTTCGGAGGAACCTCGATATCACTGTCCGGCGGTATACTCCTTTTCAGCTCCGCTTCACAATGGAGATGCATGTCTTCTTTAATAATAGCGGCATTTACCAACTCATTGTAAATACTGTTATTGAACAAGGTAACTTTGTCCTTAAGTTCGACATTCAAACCTCGGAAGAAATGCTCACACTTCAACGCTTCCGAGTCTACTATATGAGTGGCGTACTGCATCAAGTCTTCAAACTCTTTGAAGCACTCGTACGCACTCATATCTCCTTGCTTTAACTCTAGAAAGTCTTGATACTTTGTTCGTAGAATTCCCGAACAAATGTAACCTTCAAGAAGAGTAGCGATGTACTCTGCCCACCAAACTCCAGCGGCTCTGTGGAGTTGTTGAGTGGCAAATATAGGCTTCTGGAATTCATAGCACTCGAGCATATCGAACTTGGCTTCACTACATTGGAGCCAATGAGCCGACTCCAACGGTTCTTTTGCTTTCGAGAAAACCGGTGGTTGTCTTGCTAGAAAACCCAGATAAGTGCTTGGCGGGGGATTACACTGTAAGGTCTCCTATCGTATGATTTGTTGCACCAACAGATCGAGAGACTCAGCCATCTTTTCTAAGATTTCCGCCAATCCGGTTGATGATGTCGGCACTTGTTATCATGGCGAATTTTTTCCGCCGTAACTCGACTCACCAATCTCCCTCCTGGAATCAGTGTGATCCATACTGCAAGAGTGAGCAATTTACATTTAAAATTCAAAGTTGAAACTCAACTTGAATTCAAAAACATTAACTGTAAAAGCATCACATAGATATTGCAGCACTACACAAGCTAATTAGGGATTCGACAATTCTGAAATCTATCAAACGTGAGCAAGTTTGTCCAAACCCTTAATTCCAACAGTAGGAAAATCTGAAAAATAACTCAAGAACATGTTATGGAACTTAGAGAAGTCTAGAACATCCCTGTCCACAACAAGTCCCAAGCTAAATGGCCATAAGAAATACTCTGTTAAGAATGACCAAATGGTCTTAATCCCATAATTTGAATATGAAATTGGCAATTTCATGTCTCAAGTTGAATACCAAAGTTATGGGTAACTACAATATCTTTCTAACTATTTGCCTTCATATCAGTTCTGGATCAAAAGTTAGGATATTTCAAAGTTAACAGAGATCTGGAACAATTTTGACAGCACCTCCTTTGAAAGTGGCTGTTTTGCCGCAAGATTTCATACAATCCGACTCCAAATCTGGAGAAACATGGAACTAAAAAGTCGTAGTACATATCCTAAACTTTCCATCGGTGTATTACATGATACTTAGAAATTTTTCTACAGGAAGTTATGGTCGAAATACAGAAATTTCCATAGAGCATTTTGTATCTGCCCTGTTTTTGGACAGTTCACACTTATCTGAGAATTTCATCCATTTGGAAGGTGATTCTGATATAGAGTTCTACAGAAACGTTGTAGAAGAGCATGGTTTTAGTTGCAACTTATGTGTCGAGACGAGCATGAAGGCGAACGTCGACAATGACTTGTAACTTTCAACGGTGACGCGTCGCCCCTTTGAACTTTCAACTCTGACCAACTTACACCCTCTTTCTCGTTCTTTCCTATCTTGTAAATGACTGAAAAATGAAAATGAGTAACATAGCCTATAGAAATTTATTACCCGTTTTGAATCTATAGGTCTCACATGCGATAGGCATGTGAGGCGTGTAGGTTCCGAATTGTCCCTTTTTGGACTGCCTGAGAGTGATAGAGGACGTGCTTTTGACGAGTTAGGTACGGGGTCTGGATCTGGATGTGATTTCAACAGCATAACCCTAATGTTCTCTGCTGCACCATTTTTGGGCGTGCAGTTGGAGAACAACGGGGTTATGCTGCCGAAATTTTGTCCAAATTCAGACACCGTGTCTCGTCATAAGCACGTTACCTCGGCCACTCTGAGGTGGGTTTAGGACCTATCTGCCTAGTTGTATGGGCCGGGATAAGACATAAAAATGTACTAATAGTGATTTGTCCGCTTTGAAGGTATAACCTCAGACATGGCTGAAGGCCGGACTTGGATGTCTTCTGGTTGGAAAAAGAATGGGCATCACTCAGAGGAGTGGTTCACCAAGACAGATGCATTTATACAATGAGTTTTTTCGTTGTGCAACAAAAGCAAGGTGTCGTGCCCATGTACCAAATGTCAGAATGCGAAAATTTTCTATAAGGTGACGTTGATTTCTCACTTGTGTCGAAATGGTTTTATGCAAAAGTATGAGGTATGGTACTTTCATGGTGAGACACGTTCTGAAGATGTAGAAGATGAAGTGGTGGATGATAGCATGGGAGTCGATAGGATGGACGAGATGCTTGAAGCCATAGATCCTTAGTTGATGGAGGATGCTCCTACAATGGAGGTTCAAACATTCTTTGAGCTTCTCAAAGCTAAAGAAGAGCCGCTGCATGAACACACAAAAGTGACTTTTCATAATTTCATGACTAGACTTATGGCAATTAATTCTAAGTATTTCTTCTCCAACAACTGTTACAATGATCTCATCAAATTGATCAGCGATATCCTTCCTCAACAACATAAAGTGGCGAAAGATATGTACCAGTCCAAGAAATTGATTTCTAGTCTTGGTATGAAATATGAGAATATTGATGTCTGCCAGAACAACTGTATGCTTTTTTGGAAAGAGCATGCCAACGATTAGAAATGCTTACAATGTGGCAAATCGAGGTTTGTCGAGGTTGATAATGACGAAGGAGAGCGTGTACAGACTGAAGTCGCACATAAGCAGCTTCGTTACTTGCCTGTCACACCTCGGTTGAAGTGTTTGTTTCTCTCGAAAAAAACTGCCTGCCATATGAGATGTCACAAAGAAGGTGTACGTGAGAACCTGGGAGTCATGGTGCACCCGTCCGACGGTGAGGCATGGAAGGCGTTTGACCGCTTCGATCCAGATTTTGCCAACAATGCAAGAAATGTTCACATCGGGTTAGCGACAGATGGCTTCTCACTGTTCGGTACAAACGCCACACCATACTCATGTTGGCCCGTGTTCGCTATTCCGTACAACTTACCGCCATCTCTCTGTATGAAGTATGAATTCATGTTCCTTTGCCTCATCGTTCCTGGACCAGATCATCCTGGTTCACGACTCAACGTGATGTTGAAGCCGTTGATTGAAGAGTTGAAATTGTTATGGACAGGAATCGAAGCGTACAATTGTCACAAAAGCAGAAATTTAATCTTTGAGCTGCATACTTGTGGTCTGTTCATGATTTTCCAGCATACGACATGTTTCCTAGCTAGAGTACTCATGGTCGTTTGACATGTCCGATATTTGCTGCGGACACGGAATGTTTTCGTCTTAGTCATGGTGGCAAGATATGTTACTTCGATTGTCATCGATGGTTGGCTACCTCCGAAACACATGTTCACACAACAGAGGAATGCCTTTAGAAAGAACACCGTTGCCACAAAAGGACCACCGCAACGTTTGAACGGGTCAGAGATATTATTCATGTTTGACAAGCTAGTGCCAGATGAAAATCGTCCTGGATATTTTGTTGTTTACTGAGAGGACCACAATTGGACTCATGTATGTGTATTATGGGAACTACCGTATGTGAAGTCCTTAATTCTAATGCATAACATTGATGTCATGCACCAGGAGCGTAATACGAGCGAATGCATCATAAGCACATGCTTGGACGTGATGGACAAAACAAAAGACAATATTAAGGCTCGAAAAGATTTGGCAGAGGTTTGTAACCGTCCAAGTCTTGGGCTCTCTGAAACTGGTGGCAAACCACGCGCTACTTTTTGTCTTAGACCAAAAGAAAAGAAATACGTGTTGCGGTGGTTGAAAAAGTTGAAATTTTTAGATGGTTATGCTGCTAGGCTGAGACGAGCTGTGAATGTTAAGACGAGAAAGCTCACTGGGTTGAAAAGTCATGATTATCACATAATCATGGAAAGCCTTTTGCTAGTTATGTTTTAGGGCTACCTTGACGATGCAGTGTGGAAGGTGTTAGCCGAGCTGAGCTATTTTTATAGATAGCTTTGTGCTAAAGAAATCACAAAGGAGATGATGGAGAAGTTGGAAAATGAGATACCAGTTTTGGTATGTAAGATGGAAAAAGTTTTCCATGTAGGGTTCTTCAACCCGATGCAACACCTCCTAATCCATCTTCCATATGAAGCTAAAGTGGGCGGCCCTGTTCAATAGGTGGATGTACCACATTGAAAGAACACTCAGGTGTCTTAAAACCAATGGTTCGCATTAGAGCAAGGGTTGAAGTATGCATCGCCGAAGCATTTACATTTCAGGAGATAGGCTACTTCTCATGTGTTTACTTTGCAAAAGAACACAATGTTAATGCTTCTACATAGCGATACAATGTCGATGAAGCACCCCCTTGCAGCGACCTCTCCATTTTTCAAATGAGAGGCACTACCGTTGGTAGTAGCATGAGCTACGATGCCACAACAGAAGAAAAGATGGTTTCTTTGCTCTATATGTACACTAATATAGACGGGATGGACAAATATTTCAAGTAAGTGTTTGTTCACCAGCTATACTAATTGGTACAAATTTGCCATACATATATTGTAATCGTTATTTTTTATTATGTAGTGAGTTTTATTGCCAAAATCAGAAATCTAAGCATCAACCTACGAGCAAGCAAGTAGAAATGATGCAACATTATGGACTAAATGGAAGGCCTAACTTTCAATCTTGGTTTATAAGTCATGTAATATTTTCTTGTCTTTATTCTCATATGACTTACGAGTATTGCTCGATATAGTCTTCTAATGTCTATATTTTGGAAAGTGCAAAAAAGATGATGCTGGGTACCAAGATAGTTTGTTGAACATTGAGATTGATGAGGTTTACCAAGAACAAGAGTTGTCGGACTCTTTTGTCATGAACCTAGTCTAGGTCTCGATGAGTTAGTTGGAGATGCTCAAGATTTAGAGACTCGTGAAATGCGAAAACAAAAACGAAAAACAATCATGACAGAAGATCGGTGGTCCGGATTAAGGAGTAGATTTCATGGTCATGATATTCATGAATTTTGAAACAGATTTCGAGTAACGTCTTATATATTTTCATGTAACATCTTATATCTCTTCTTTCGTCTTATATATTTTCCTTTACATTCATTAACAATTTTTCTTTTCAATGGTAGAGGAAAGGGAAAGGCGAGGAGTCTAGCTAGAGGTTTCTTGCGTAGGGAAGCTGACGTTTTTCAGGGCAGTACATCTAGCGGACTTTCTGCTAGACGGGTTGCTTTGATGAGTCAACTACTGGAGCTGAGAGGTGCAGCAGTCGCCTTACAGCGGTCAGACGAGGTAAATAACATTTCGTGAATCTTATAATTTCAATAATTACTTCATTCATCTACATTACGGTTCTTTTAAATTATCAGGAGGACCCTAGGTTCGAGGACTCAGAGACGAGAGGTCCTCTGCAGCCAGCACAGGCTGACCACCCTTCGCGGTCGGGTAGCTGACACGACCCCACGGTCTTGTCGAGCCAGGATCACGCTGAGGGGTACTGCATTGCACAGCACCGAATAACACACATCAAAGGTACAAAGCGGAAGCAAAACTTTTATTACATAAAGTGGTTTATGAACATTTGTACATCAAAATAAGTCAAGTCTACACTCACCGGTGTAGACTACGCATCAAGTTCACGTTCAGCCCTTGAATGTGTCCTTGCTAGCACACACGCACACTAACTCTGCGGCGTGCACAGCTCCCACTCGACGGGGTTCCCCTCCTGGGGTTCCGTCTCCTCTTCAGGGGCCCCTTCCTCATAGAACCCTGCAAAAGCTTCAAACACAAGCAGTGAGCACGAAGGCTCAGCAAGACTGACCCGTCTCTCCTAAACATGGAACTTCTACATGAGGGATTGATAGGTTACATGAGGTACAATAATTTGCAAGGACTCGCCTAATTAGTAGAACCTTACTTTCAAGTTTTAGCAGCAGGTTGTGGAGAACCTTACGCTAAGGCACATGAGAGAGCCGCAATCAAACAAGAAACGCATTTCTCTCATGTACTTTGCCCAAAGTCAAAAAGAACTTTAGTTAGCTCTAAACTACCACAGATCATTAACAATCAAAGTCTATCTTTCAATCAGCAACATTTTAACATGTAACTAGCCTGTTCCTTCTACGTCAAGGTACAGTGAACAAGTGGTACTCACTGACCGCGAGGGACGGCGATTATAATCGATTTACACCTGCAGGGTTACCCGAACAACCCGTCACGTACACCCGTACTCGATGTTGCCTACAACAACCATCACGGACGCCGTACGCAACTACCTTTCACCCGTCAGCTAAATGTTGAACCGGTCCAATCGTCCCGAGCAAGAGGTCTCTGCACACGCATCTTAGTGCTGCCAGCCGATTTACACCTCGAGTTCTCAACCTACCCTCTGAACGACCAGCTATGCCTCAACACCCAGCTACCCGAGTTACATCGGTTTCCCTGTTCCCATATAGCCGGTAGGTCTTCGGTACTGTTCTAGCTTGTTCAACAGGCCCGCACACGGCTCGGTCCTCAATCGACACAAGTGGAGCTACAGCACACAGGCCCCAAAGTCCTGCTGCCCTTACTCTCCACTCGGTCTCATCTTTCTTGCCATGTGTATCATGTGCTATATCTACCCGAGTCGAGTGCCTCTAGCCTATGCTCAGGAGTAGTTCCAACTACTCGACTTGTACCGAATCCTACTCTATCTTAGAATTGCAGTAGCTAACGGGGTTTGTAAATCCTAAACCCAACCCATGGTTTTCTTGGCTATGCAGTTGGGTTTCCACACAAGACTCTAATGCAAATAATTATAATACTCAAGTAAGTGCTCAAAACAATAAAAATTTGTAAGAGGTTAATGCAAACCGGAGCTTGCCTTGCTGCTCTTGGTCGTAGGCTAGCTGCTCCTCTGGAGTAACGAGGTCTAGGACTTCGGGTTCCTCCTCGACCTTAGCGACTACATGACATACAAGGATATGTATTAATTTAAATGCATTTGATTGAATTTAAACTTGGGAAGTTTATAACTCTTACTAGACAGACCCCATTACTGTGAAACTTTTACTGTGGCTTGGTTCCAACCTAAACAGAGATTTGGTCAAGTTTTAGTTGCAGCAAAGCTCATTTGAGCCCTCCACAATTAATTATGTACTTGACCTTAATTGAAGGCTTTTAGGGTGTTCTAAAGATTTTCATGAAACAAACTATGACTTTCTGAAAACTAGATTTTCAGAGGGTTCTAATGGAGTTGGTCTCACTTAATTTGAAGGTTTCTAGCTAAAGATATGAGCTAAACAAGTTCAGGGAAAATTCTGAATATGTTTCTGAACATTTTCTATTTTCTCTGGAACAGTTTCAATAATCACACCATTAAGTGGATCAAATGAGCTCAAATGGATCTGAATTTTTTATGGTAGTTCAGGGATATTTTATTGAACATCCCAGCAAAATTTCAGGATTTTCCTCCAAAGGATTCTCCAGTTAAAATTCCAAACAAATTAAATTGTGAGGAATTAATTCTGGAGAAATAAGGATTTTGATGAAGTGAAACTTGATTTGCTGGAAACTACTCAGAGAGATGAATCCAACAAAATTTGGTTCACTCGATTTGGAGCTTTCTAGCCAAAGTTATGAGGATTTGAAGTTTGAATGAAATCTGGAAATCGGGGGAAAAGTTTAAATCTGCCGGGGCCGCCCGGGGACACGTGTTAGGCGCGGAGGCGACCGCACACCGCGGCCCACAGGGTCTTTGCGCGCCAGCACACCCGATCCCGGCCACACCCGACCCCGATTTAAAATTTTGAGCCGCTGACGCGTGGGCTAGCCGGCTTCGTCTTCCTCCCGACGCGCCCGCGCGCCCGCGCCGCCTCCCCTCGCCGGAGCAGACCCGGAGCTCGCCGGATCGCCGCTGCCGGCCATCCCATGGTCTGAAACTCGCTGCCAGGGGGTTGTCAACGTCGAGGAACACATCCGTGGTGTCAGTTCGGGCTGGCGGTGACCGGAAATAGCCCGGCGACGTGCCGCGGCCTCGGTTGAGGTTCGGCGCCGTCGGCCGTGGGTTATAACCCGCCAAAACCTCGAACAATCGGTTCTACAGCATCAGTATACCTCTAGGAAGATCGAAAAGGTGTCAAAAGGGTTCAAATATGGTGGCATGTCGATCGGCACCGTGTGACCGAGCGTGCTCGCCATGAGCGCCCTTGATCGAGCTCGAAATTCGTCACTCCTAGACAGTTTCACACCACGGATGCAGAAAAGAACTTGATCGCCGGCTAGTCCAGTGTCTATGTGCAAGATTTGATGACTAAAGAAGGATCACAGCGCGGGAATTTGAAGAATCCGTACCGGAAGCTCGGTTTAAGGTCGCCGGAGCAAAAACTGGAAATTCGCCGTGGATTCTTCACGGTTTGCTTCCAAACTTGGAGGAGAGCAGAACGGCTGTTGCACACTCCTGCTGCTGCCCTTGCTGGACCATGAAAGCTCCCGTGGAATGCTGTCCACGAGCGTCTGACCTTCGGCTGAGGCTAGGTCGCCGCTGTGGCGATCGTTCTCGGGCAAGGGAGGTCGGAGCTCGGGGTTTTTGGTTTGGGGAGGTGGAGTGCGATCTCAGGTTGCTGTCTAGCATCTCAGGGAAGGAAGAGGCGAGATGTTTTCGCGGTTTTCCGATCGAGCAGAGAGCTTCGGGGAGAAGAACTGCCGCTGCTCGGATCGCACGCGAGGAGATAAAGCCAGCCGATCCCTGCTAGGGCTGAGGCGGTGCCGGTCGCGTGGAGGCGCGAGCAAGCCGCCCTGGGCGCCAGCGCGCGTAGAGGGGAAGCAGCTGGTGGCGCCAGTGGCTGCTCGGTGGCACAGCCGACAGCTGCTCGGTGGAATTCCCCACCGAGGCTGTGACTTTGTGTGCAAGACTTCCCTCCTTCTCTCTATGACATGTGGGTCCCACCCGGGGTTTTAACCTCTGAAGTTTACTCCTAATCACTGTTGTAAACAGTGAGCCCCAAAATACCCATGGTGCTTCAAATTATTCACCCATGAGCCATTTGAATTGATTAGAATCCAAATTGGTTTTGGTTTGAATGAATTTCAGCACAAGTTCAGTTTAGAATTCAAATAAAGTTTGAATTTGTCCCACTTTGCTCATGTCAAGATCAACTCCAAATGGAGTGAAAATTGGTGTGTGGGCGCACAAAAATGTGCTGAATAAGAATATGCCTCCCACTTTTAAATTCATGGGATAAAACCAGTTTGAATTTGAATATGGTTTCAATCTGCCCTCTTTCTAGCTATACCCAAAATGACCTCAAAAAGGTTTTGAATTTGGGTGAAGCTTGACATGGACATCCTTAGCAATGTGTGGGAGTTTTCATATGCCCAGCCCTACTATATCACATGTGGGAAATACCACTTTTGCAATATGTGAGTTTGTTCTCTAATGAGCATGTTGATGGTGGTTACTTGCTCTTCATTTGTGTTCATCAACTTTCCTCAAATGAGGTGTGTGTGTATGGTGATGGACACCTCAACTATGTGTCAAAAATTGAGGCCCTTACAGTAGCCAGCCTGTGGACTCTTCCGGTGACCACTCCTCCGGGTCACCTAACGTCGAGCCACCTCAGAGGTGTCGGACTAAAAGGAGTCACTATGTGGCTCCTCCTCCGGCTCCTGCAAACCCAGATGTCTGGATAGTTATTCGTCCGGTTGGCGATATGTAAGTAAATATCTAACTCTTAAATTTAGATTATTTAAGCGTTCTAGATGTATTGATTTATCATTCCTTATCAGGTCTTGTTACGATGACTCGTTCAAGGGTCAAGGACACCACAAGCAGGTGAACAGTGTCCTCGGGCGGCTTATCTGTTTGCACTACCCCGGTGTAGTGAACGGTGTCCCCGCTACGCCGTGGCACAATTACATCACCGCCTAGCACGTTGCTCATGAAAACCACCAGGAGGCTGTGTGGTCCGACTTCATGGTAAGCATGAATTATATATTTCTGTAATACAAGTCTATAATATGGTTAATATCATTGATGTATAAATATGTTTTTTAGGCATGGTACCGTTTGGAGGACGAGGCTGAGGTGGACTACGCCCGAGCCGTGTTCCACAAGAATGCTCGAAAGCTCGTTACGCAGTCGCTATCGAACACAAGAATTCAAGCTAGGAGAGCGTACATGAAGCTGCATCCGGAAGAGGGCGAGCTGAGGGCATTCAGAAACATGGCTTCCAAGTACTTGACGGCGGAGTAGTACATGGGGGTAAATTGTAAAATATTTATTTTAAAATGTGGAAGAAGCACAATAGGTAAATAGCCTATAACCTAATAATAAATGTATGCAGGTCGGTGTAGCGTGGTTAGACGTTCGTCCATAGGACTACCGTGCCTTGTGTGCTCTGTGGGCGAGTCTGGGGTTCCAGCAAGTCTCATGTGTACTTATGAAAAGTAATCTTGGAAGAGTTTATGCTAAATATGTTGGGCCACGCCATGGGAACACCAAGTCTCATGTGTTGAAAGTGCATCTAGGCATCCCTTGTGGGTTTTGGTTGATTTATGACAAGCAAATGAGACCCTAAAAAAATTGTTGAGACGAGCGCAGGTTCTTAAAGAAATTAGGAAGAAAACACAAAAAGAAAGGAGAATGAGGATCCAAATTGATAAGAGCTCAGGAGTTGAAAAGATTAGATTACTTAGTATGGAGTGTGTTGGAGAAACACATCCCAAGAGCTCAAGTGAAAGAAATCACACTAACTGCACAAAAATCAGCATGTGTCGATTTCTCTTTGACTAGAAAACGGACTAGTCCGATATGAACCGGACTAGTCCGATTTTGTCTCTGGATAGACAACGGACTAGTCCATACTCTTACGGACTAGTCCGGTATCTCACAACACTTAGTGTTTTCCACACGCCGCACACCTGACTAGTCCGGAGTCCACCACGGACTAGTCCGGACATCGCAAACCCTAAAGGTAACCTTTGGAAACCCTAGTATAAATAGAGGTGTACGGCCATACTACCAAAACTCTCGACCCCCTGCGACTTCACACCTCCCAAGAGCCCAAATTTCACATCTATCCGCACATTCTAACCCAAAAGGGATCAATTCTTTGAGGATTAGCAATTGATCAAAGGAGAGACTTGTTCTACACATCTTGAACTCTTGGGTTTGATCTCTCACACACCTTGTTCATTTATTATTCATCTTTTGAGTGTGTTTGGTGGTAGTCATCCATTGTAATTCTTGCAGAGCCCTCAACCTGTGAGAAGGCCCCTTGAACGATTTATTTGCCCTTTGTGATAGTGGAAGAAAATCATCTCCGTGGCGATTCGACGAGGGTAGGGTTGGTGAAGACTCGGTCCTTCGTGGACTCCTCAACGGGGACGTAGATTTTCTTCGTGGAATCGAATCTCGGGATAAAACTTGTCTCTTGCTCTTGTTCATTTATTGTTCATAATGTTCTAGGGTGTACTTAATCTTGTGTAATTCACGTTGAAAAAATTGAAACTAAAGTTTATCTCTGTCATTCATTATTTCACTGTTATAATACATCTAAGTTCCCAATTAATTTCCGCTGCATAGGGTACTAGAAGTGAAAATATTGATCAACCTTGATCTTTCTAGTCTACACATACCGGACTAGTCCGCACAGTACCGGACTAGTCTGATTTGTCTCTTACAAGAAAACGGACTAGTCCGCACTATACCGGACTAGTCCGATTTCCCTGTATTCGATAAATCTATTAAGTGTTTTAGGGATTAACAAACAATCGAAAAGCCTATTCACCCCCCTATAGGCTACATTCAATTGGTATCAAAGCCAAATTCTTCAAAAGAGACTCACCGCTCGAAGAGACGATTTCAGACATCAAGGATATACACAAGAAGATCGACGATGAAAAGGGTGATGATGAAAGGACTCAAAAGCTAAAGAAGCTACTCGACGCCATTCAAGATAGTGAGGACGATGATGAGGAGGTGCTCCAACTCAAGGCTCTTCTAAGGAAGAAAGCACTCTCCCCAGAAGGGAAGAAGAAGATCGATGATGAAAAGAAGAAGAAAGGGGGTAGTCACACAGACTACTCCCGATATCCTTTTGACTATGAACGTTTAAATTCTAACAATAGTCATTACTTATCAATTCCTCTAGGGAAAGCACCTTACTTTGATGGTGTCACACCCGGTTTCTCCGAAGAACAACCGAGTGAATACCACATGTATGCCAGGATCATTCTCTCATACATGTGATGACAAATAGTGAAGCATCATTTATTACAAGCCAGGTGTCGAATATAAATAAGTCTTACATAGCATACGTCTTGATGGACGATAATCAGTTCATAACATGTAAATAAAACAACAGCGGAATATAGATCTTGTGGGCTCCGTCACAGGCATTGCCCGGGGGACTCCGTGAACCTAGAATCCTTCCTCGGGACCAAAGTCTTGGTCATTAAACACCACATCGTTCTCTTGACCTGAGGAGCAATATAAACCAACAGAAAAGCAAGTTTGAGTACCGTTGGTACTCAGCAAGTGTGGGAAAGTTATGTCATTCATGGCTAGAGCAAGGAGAGGTTGACTCATGGTTAAAGCACTACGCAATTGATACCTATCACCTTAGCTTATTAAGCACCTACATTACTACACAGGTGAAAGGGTCCCAAATCTACCAACCCATCATCAAAATTAAGTAACCATAACATCATATCCAATGTGAAGCTTCCCACTTAACATCCTCAACTTCCAAATCCATCATCCTCTAATCATGAATAAGTCCAAGCCGCTCTTGACCGTGAGCACGGCTGTCATGACAGTTTTGACTCTGTAGAGCTTGCTCCACTGTACCCACATGTAGTGATTTCATCCCCCGTTGCCGGGTGGACTAAAAGAACCTCCATTATGCTAGTGGCTACGAACCACATTCACACTTCCTAGGTGTGTAGCCAGGAGATCACTACAAAGCCTTTACAAAGGGATTCCCGACGAGCGTGGGCCCACTGAGGTTTCACCCCTAACAGCATACAAGAGGCTCCAACCCCGCTGCAGTGGCCCCCTCTTGAGCCTTGCGGTTCATATGGTAGTCCAGATGACACATAGTCCCCGCACCATCCAACACACCCATACTACGCCGGGGATACACCTAATTAATTGGCCAAGCTACCCCATCTCAGCATGTGGTTGGCACGGTAAAGCCAGGTTACATGCTCCATGAACCGGTCCTTAGGATCCAGGCAAGTACTAAACACAAACCCGAGTCTCGTGCACCCAGCACCAACCAAATCATCCATCTTGCCTTGATCCCTACTTCTACATAACTCATACTATCTCATTCAATAATAAGGTAAATAAATTGATGATCTCATATCCCAATTATCCCATCCTAAGCATGGCTAAGCATAAGCATATAAATAAGTGACATGATAAAATAAATCCCAACCCAAGCTACAAGGAAACAAGGTAATGCAATTCTAGGGAAACTACCTAGCATGGGTTTCATATTTCAATTGACAATGCAAATAATTCTATCTACACATCCTAGTATAGGATCAAAGTGGTCAAGACACTTGCCTTCTTCCTGCTGCTCTGGGAATGGACAGTCTTGGTCTTGGAAGGGGAGAACTTGCTCTGGGGCAGGTTCTATTCGTGCCAATACACATAGCAAAAGAAAACAACAATCCATAAGACATAGTTCACACTTTCACTTCATACAAACCACACATACATACCTATGAAAGTCATTCACATTTCTAAGTGTTGTGGTTACTCTTCATGTGTCGATTTTTTGCCTACATTCACCTTTAAACATATGTATATTATTTCTAACTTCTATGTTCATATTTCTATTTGCACACTATATATGAAGTTCCAATATGAACAAATTCTTTATAATTAATTATTACACTTCTTAGCCACAAAGTTTGTATAAAAGGTATTTTCCTACTCCAAATAGGTTTTCAGATCTTCTACCACATCCTAAACTGAAGTTTTTGGATTTGGAGACTTCATTTATCATTTTCTAATTATGCATACCTATTTTCCTATATTTTTCAGATTTATTTTCTATGCCTAAAAGTGAGTTTTAATATTAAATAGTAGAACATGTCATCTAAACAGAATAGGTTCTGATCTAAAATATTACATAATATATTTTTGAACTTCTCCTCTGATGTGAATTAACTTAAATTTATTTTATCAGTTTTCAGAATTACTTTCTAGCCTAAAAATGTGTTTCTAGAACTAATAAATATGAACCACATTTAGACAGATTTCAATTCAGCCTAAAATCTATTTTTAAGTCATTCTAAAGTTTTCCAAGTGCTAGGAGAGTTTAGATTTGAATTTGCACATGTGTGTGCCTCACCTTTTAAATTTAAATCCTAATTACATATTCAAATTTCTGAATTTAATATCATATAGAATCAAAAAGGTAAATCCACACTACTGGAGGGTCTAATTTATTATTTCATAAATTTCCAGGGGTCTAACTTCACATAACAGAGGGGTTTTCCCTAATTTTTATTAAGTCCAGGGGCTAAAACTGATTTTTAAATGAATTTACACGAATTTCTGATGTTCCAGGGGCTAGATCAGAAGTTTCCGGGGCTAGCTCGTGTTTTCCGAGATCTCCAGGGGGTAGCGCATAAGAATCCCGGCCTTTATAACGCGGGGCTGATGTGGACCGTCCGATTTAAAATAGACGGCTCAGATTAGATCACCGAACCGGTACGCGCGGGTTTTGATTCTACCGTGCGATTTAAAAAAGACGGCGCACAAGGGGCCACGTCGCCCTAGCCGGAGCCAGCCCGCGCTTCCCGGCGGCGGGCGGCGGCGGGAGGCGGCGATCTCGCCGGAGATCTTCGGATTTTCGTCTATACTTCCTAAAACTTGGATTTCATGGCATAGAACGGTAGAGGGGAGGTCGGGGATCTCACCTCGGGGTTTTTCTTGAGCTCGGAGGCCCTGGAAGTCGGTCGGCGGCGAGGTCCGAGGTGAAAACGCGGCGGTGCTCATCGGAGCTGTGTCTAGAGCGCAAAACACCGGATTTCCTTCACCTGCGAGATTCCCCGGAGGCGGTGGAACATGATCAGCGCGTTAGATCAGGAAATCCGAGCTGGGATCGAAGGAAAACGGCAGGAGAAGCTTCGGTTCTCACCGGGAGGAAAAACAACCGATCGGGGGGGGGGGGGGGGCGGGGGGAACAGGGCGATGCCGGCGTTTATATAGACGAGGGAGGGCGGCAGTCTGTTGGGATCGAGTTGGAGACGTCCGGGACCGAAATTCGGGCTGGGGACGCGGGTTTCCGGAGTTGGTTGCGATCGGGCGCGGGGAAGAGTCCGGTTGGTTGGCGCGAGCGGGAGGTAGGAGATGACACGCGGGCCTGCATGTCAGTGAGAGGGAGAGGGGCGCGGGTTTGGGGCTGGCGCTGGGAGATTGGGCCGGATGGTGGGTTTCGGCCCACTGGCCGGTGGGGTTTTTCTTTTTCTTTTTGTATTTCCTTTTCTTTTCTGTTTTGATTTGAATTTGAATTCTAATTTAAATTTGAATTTCTGCACCACATGCAGTTCGTCCAATTTTTTTTTTAAAATTCCCCTCTTAAAAGATTTTGGGGTGTTACAACATACATAGGAAAGTCATTCACATTTCTAAGTGTTGTGGTTACCCTAGATGTGTTGATTTTAGGCCTACATGCACTTTTAAACATATGTATATGATTTCTAACTTTTGTATTCAGATTTCTGTTTGCACACTATATATGAATTTCCAATTTGAACAAATTCTTTATATTTAATTAATACACTTCTTAGCCACCAAGTTTGCATGAAAGGTAATTTCCTGCTCCAAATAGGTTTCAGATCTTCTACCAAATCCTAAACTGAAGTTTTTGGATTTGGAGACTTCATTTATCATTTTCTAATTATGCATACCTATTTTCCTATATTTTCAGATTTATTTTCTATGCCTAAAAGTGAGTTTAAATAGTAGGACATATCATCTAAATAGAATAGGTTCTGATCTAATATATTAAATAATATATTTTTGAACTTCTCCTCTGATGTGAACTAATTTAAATTTATTTTATCAGTTTTCAGAATTATTTCCTAGCCTAAAAATGTGTTTCTAGAACTAATAAATATGAACAACACTTAGGCAGATTTCATTTCAGCCTAAAATCTATTTTTAACTCATTCTAAAGTTTTCCAAGTGCTAGGAGAGTTTAAATTTGAATTTGCACATGTGTTTGCCTTACCTTTTACATTTAAAGCGCCGTCACATATTCAAATTTCTGAATTTAATATCATATAGGGTCAAAAAGGTAAATCCACCCTACTGCAGGGTCTAACTTCCTATTTCCTAAATTTCCAGGGGTCTAACTACTCATAACAGAGGGGGTTTACTAATTCTTATTAAGTCCAAGGGCTAAAACTGATTTTTAAATGAATTTACACGAATTTCTGAAGGTCCAGGGGCTAGATCAGAAATTTCCGGGGCTAACTCGTGTTTTCTGAAATCCCCAGGGGGTAGCGCGTAAGAATCCCGGCCTTTTATAACGCGGGGCTGACGTGGACCGTCCGATTTAAAACAGACGGCTCAGATTAGATCGCCGAACCGGTACGCGTGGGTTTTATTTCTACCGTGCGATTTAAAATAGACGGCCCTCAAGGGGCCACGTCGCCCTGGCCGTGTGCGAGCGGCGCTGCCGGTGGCGCGCGGCGGCGAGAGGCGGCGATCTCGCCGGAGATCTTCGGGTTTTCGTCTATACTTCCTAAAACTTGGATTTCTTGGCATAGAACGGTAGAGGTGAGGTCGGGGATCTCACCTCGGGATTTTTCTTGAGCTCGGAGGCCCTGGAAGGTGGTCGGCGGCGAGGTCCGAGATGAAAACGCGTCGGTGCTCGCCGGAGCTGCGTCTAGAGTGCAAAACACCGGGTTTTCTTCACCTGCGTGACTCTCCGGAGGCGGTGGAATATGATCAGCGCGTTAGATCAGAAAATCCGAGCAAGGATCGAAAGAAAACGGTGATCGAAGCTTCGGTTCTCACTGGAGAGAAAAGTGGAGCTGCGCTGGGGAATTCGGCGAGTTTCTTTACGTGAATTTCACGAGGGGAGGTGGCGGAGGATTGGTTTGGATAAATAGCAGCGTCCGGGGCCGATGATCGGGCTGGGGGCGCGGGTTTCCGGAGGTGGCTTTGATTCGGGTGCGAGAGAGCAGGGGTCGGTTGGGCGCGCGGGAGGTGAGGGATGACACGCGGGCCCCGCGTGTCAGTGAGCGGGTTTGGGCTGGCACGGGGGGGTATTGGGCCGGCTGGCGGGTTTCGGCCCACTGGCCGGTTGGGGTTTTCTTTTTCTTTTTTTTTTCCTTTTCTTTTTCTGTTTTGATTTGAATTTGAATTCCAGTTTGAATTTGAATTTCTGCACCACATGCAATACGTCCAAAAATTTTTAAATTCCCCTCTTTAGCAGGTTTTGGGGTGTTACAGATGGCAATGACTATTCAATGTGGATACAAAACATGAAAATGCACCTTATATCTCTTAACCCAAGTTTGTTGCATATAGTGTGTACAGGGATAGATATCCCGGATGATGATGAAGAGCTGACTCCAAGCCAAGAACAAGCCGTTCATCGAAATGCTCAAGCTGTAGCTGTGATCACGTCATCACTGAGCCGAGACGAGTTCACCAAGGTGGATGGACTCGAAATTGCCAAGGAGATATGGGACACACTACAAACCGCACGTGAAGGTGACCGTCATGTACGCGAAGCCAAGATAGAGATGATTGAAGGTGAATTGGGAAGATTCGCGATAGAAGAAGATGAATCACCACAAGACATGTACAATCAACTGAAGAATATTATCAACAAAGTCCGAGCTTATGGCAGCAAAAAATGGAATGATCATGAGGTCGTGAAGTTGATTCTCAGAGAATTCATGCCTCGCAACGTGACTCTTTTCTCTATGATTAGAGAAAGCCCCGGGTATCGGAAAATGACCCCAGACAAACTTCTTGGCAAGAGCATCAAATTTGAAATGATGGAGAAGCAAGCCAAGCATGTCAAGGAAATTGCCGATCTCACCTCGACAAAGAAGAAAGGAGTTTCTTTGAAGTCAACTTGTAAACCCGTATCACAAGAAGCTCATGGAGAAGACGACAGTGATGATGAAAGTAGTGATGTTGATGAAGAAGACATGATCTTGTTCATGAAGAAGTTTAAGAAAATGATGAGAAGAAGAAATGGTAACTGTAGGATCGAAGAGCACGTGAAAAGATACCAGGAGGGTGAATGGTAGATTAAAACTTTTCGCAGCGGAAACAACAAAAACCCCTCACCAAAAATTCAATCGGTTACAGAAACCGTGTGTGCAAGTGTTTTCAAACGTGTTCAACCGTGAAAAATCAAGTAGAGAGGTATAGAATCAAGTCACGGATCTAATTCAACAAGAATCACTTGAAAACACAAAGTAAAACTTGAGATACGATCAAAACATTAAACGAAGATCAATCTGTTCTACCCGATATAAAACAGATCTGCAACGCTGCAAAGAAACTCGTGTATCTGAAAAACTACAGATCCGAAGCTCGTGAAAATTTCACAGATGATAGATAATTGAGTTGTGAAGACAACCCAAAAAGAATCACGTCAATCGGATCTGTAAAACTCGAGTTATGAACGAAACACCAAAGCAACATCGGTCTGTCCAGAAACTCGGCGAGAAAGACTTGACGAAAAACAAGTCGGACGAACAAGGCACAAAAGCTCCTCGAAACTATGAGCTTTATTCAATAGAAACACAAGAGGAACAGCCCAAAGTTCTCTACCCACGAGAGCTCTGGCCTCCCTTGCTTTTATAGCCAGCCCTCAGGCTAAACAATCCAATTTAGGACTCCTACTCCTAATTGGACTCGTATCCTAACTTACCATAACTGCTCAGGACTCTCCTATTCTCAGATAGAATCAATCGTGAGACTTCCAAACACCTTAGGAACGTCCTAAACATTCCTAAAACAACTCAACTTCGTGCCTAGCAGGAAATCCTATCATAACCAACTCAAATCTTCCATATTTGAGCCATATCCGACTCAGCCTCAGCCTGAGTACGCAATCCAGCCGGTTGGACCTTTCCGACCAATTCTTTACGTCCACTTCTCTTCATCACGCCTTGGAACAATGTTGCCACGTCCATGCACTCCTTGCACACGTGCAAACACCTTCCAACGACGTACACGTAACCTTCATATGCACTGCCCTTGATCCAAACATGATGCGCGACCTCCCGATCAACTCAACCACAGCTCCTCCCGAACTTGGTTGTTCGAACCTCATCTCCTCCCTGAGACTAGTCCAAGGATCCCGTCACCAGCCAAGTCTTGAACTCAAGCAACACCTGCACATGAATAAACAACCAATTCTTCCAAGCACAAGTCCTCGACTTGACTCACGTTAGTTCGAAAACCACAACACCTTACATGAGCACGTCACATAAGCATGTTGCAAACCATATCAAATGATAACAGCCATAACCACCAAAACACAGCAAAAACTTAGCAAATTAATACTAAGCAAACCTTCCCATAAAGCAAGTTTGAAACATTACGAGTTAAAAGCAAAAACAAGACGTTGCAGTTCTACGAGTTGAACTTCACGGGAGCTCCCTAAAAACAAGCTCCGGACCTCACAGAAGCTCTCCGGACCTTGCAGGAGCTCTCCGGACCTTGCGTCGGACCTTGCCAACACTTGGCGGACCTAACAAAGAACTTGTCGGACCTTGCACAGAAGAATGTTTTGGCAATATTCAAAACTTCGAATGTTAATGCTAACTTTTATCCTAATTGCCAATGTATTCAGCACACATAGGTCTCACAATCTCCCCCTTGATGAATGCATTAGCAACACCAATTAAAATCCGAACATTGGCTTATGAAAAGTTTTGAAAAGCTTTGAAAACTCATTTCTCCCCCTTTATTAATTTCTCCCTATTTTTTAAAATCAGAGAAGGAAGAAAGTGTATAACATATGCAAAGTGTAAAAAAAATCTCTCCTTATACATATTTCTCCCCCTTTGACAATGTATTCAGCAAGGTTCAAAAGAGAAATTTTTAAATATTATGAGCATATTATAACATATACATACAAAACAAGGCTCATCCAAGTCATGCTATCAGGTTACTTACACTATCACATCAATGAGATACATAAAGTAGTGTAAGCCATGCTAGAGATCAAATGTATTTTTCAGTTTAAGCAAGTCATGATCTCCCTTACTCAACTATTTCAAAACCTGAAAACATGACACTTGTTGCTGCATTTTTATTATTCATAATCATTTAAGGCACAAAGTTGATCATATGATATTTGCAAGAGATTATATGCCACATCAGCCATATTCTAACCAACCAAGCCAAGCCTATGTTATTAGACAATCAGAAGCTTAAGGACATGGTTTTAGTCATACACAATTCCTTCCAAGTTCATATCTTAGTGCAATGATAAGCAATCTCAAAAGAAGAAGTGCGATGCATGCATATTCTCTTGATCTTTTCTCAATTCTTTATTTGAAAACTCAACATGTGAGCTGATCACTTGATTAATTTTTTTATGATTAAAAGCACTTGTGAGCACGCAACAAGTTCAAAACAGCAAGAAAGTTCGATCATGACCAGATTTAGTGTAAGTAATTATTCCAATTACTAGTCATGGCAAAAACTACAAAATGTATAACATGAGTAATATAGTAAGAACTTTCAGCCTGTAAAAGGAATCACAAAGTCATATATGTATGAAATACTATGCTCATATTATTTTAGTTTCAGTTTCACACATAGACTTTAAAAGTTTCAAAAACTCCCCCTCAATTTAAGCCATGAGGATGCATAACCCCTATTTCGCTACGAATGAAACAAAAACGAGTGAAATCCAAAGGTTTTGTAAAATATCAGCCAATTGTTGTTCGGTATCGACATGGTGAAGCACAATGTTTCCTTTTTCAACATTATCACGAAGAAAGTGATACCTAATGTCAATGTGCTTAGTTCTAGAGTGTTTCACGGGGTTTTTAGCAATACAAATTGCACTAGTGTTATCACAAAACAGTGGAACACTATCTAAATTTACCCCATAGTCCTTAAGTGTTTGAACAATCCAAAGAATTTGTGAGCAAGCGCTAGCCGCAGCTGCATATTCAGATTCGGCCGTGGATTGTCCAACTGAACTTTGTTTTCTAGATGACCAAGCAACAAGTGAATTACCAAGAAAATGACAAGCACCTGAAGTACTTTTCCTATCAATTCTACGACTCCGAAAATCAGCATCCGAAAAAGCTTTCAAAGAAACGGTTGAGGAAGAAGGAAGAAAAATGCCAAATTCTTGAGTTCCATGTAGGTACCTGAGAATCCTTTTGATGACTTGGCGATGTGAAGCACGTGGAGAAGTTTGAAAATGTGCACAAAGACATACGCTGAATTGTATGTACGGTCTTGACGCCGTGAGATACAAAAGTGATCCAATCATACTTCTGTATTCTTTTTTATCGACCGGGTCACCATCTTCGTCAAGTTCAAGTGTTGTTGCTGTTCCCATTGGTGTCCGAAGAGGCTTGCATTTGTCCATGTTGAAGCGCTTAAGAAGGTCCTTTGTATACTTAGTTTGATGCAAAAATATCCTTCTTTTGTTTTCTTGATTTGCAGCCCCAAAAAGTATGTGAGTTATCCCATCATAATCATCTCAAATTCTGAACTCATCATAGCTGAAAACTTGGACACGAGATCATGAGAAGCACAACCAAAGATAATATCATCCACATACACTTGAACGAATAATGAGTCATTTCCATGCTTAAGTACAAAAAGAGTTTTATCAACCTTGCCCATGGTAAACCCCTTTTCAAGTAAGAATAACCTATCATACCATGCTCTAAGGGCTTGTTTTAGACCGTACAAGTGTCACACCCGGTTTTTCTGAAGAACAACCAAGTGAATATCACATGTATGCCAGGATCATTTTCTCATACATGTGATGACAAATAGTGAAGCATCATTTATTACAAGCCAGGTGTCGAATATAAATAAGTCTTACATAGCAAATGTCTCGATGGACAATAATAAGTTCAGCACAAGTAAATAAACTAGCAGCGGAATAATTATTCTCGTGGGCTCCGTTACAGGCATTGCCCGGGGGACTCCATGAACCTAGAAACCTTCTTCAGGTCCAAAGTCTTGATCATTATACACCATCTCATTATCTTGACCTGAGCAGCAATATAAACCAACAAATATGCAAGGTTGAGTACCGATGGTACTCAGCAAGTGTGGGAAAGTTATGTCATGCATGGCTAGAGCAAGGAGAGGTTGAACTCATGGTTAAAGCACTACGCAATCAATACCTATCACCTTAGCTTATTAAGCACCTACATTACTACACAGGTGAAATGGTCCCAATCTCCCATTCCATCATCATAATCAAATAACCATAACATCAGTTCCAATGTTAAGCTCCCAGCTTAACATCCACAACCTCCAAGGTTATCATATTCTAATCATGAATAAGTCCAAGCCGCTCTTGACCGTGAGCACAGCTGTCATGACAGTTTTGACTCTGCAGAGTTTGCACCACTGTACCCACATGTAGTGATTTCATCCCCCGTTGCCGGGTGGACTAAAAGAACCTCCATTATGCCAGTGGCCACGAACCACATTCACACTTCCCAGGTGTGTAGCCAGGAGATCACTACGAAGCCTTTACAAAGGAATTCCTGATGAGCGTGGGCCCACTGAGGTTTCACCCGTAACAGCATACAAGAGGCTCCAACCCGGCTGCAGTGGCCCCCTCTTGAGCCTTGCGGTTCATATGGTAGTCCAGCTGACACCTACTCCCCGCACCATCCAACACACCCATACTACACCGGGGATACACCTAATTAATTGGCCAAGCTGCCCCATCTCAGCATGTGATTGGCACGGTAAAGCCAGGCTACATGCTCCATGAACCGGTCCTTAGGATCCAGGCAAGTACTAAACACAAACCCGAGTCTCGTGCACCCAGCACCAACCAAAACATCCAACTTGCCTTGATCTCTACCTCTACATAACTCACAATATCTCATTCAGGAGTATGGTAATATAAACTGATGATCTCATATCCCAAATATCCCATTCTAAGCATGGCTAAGCATATGCATAATAATAAATGACATGATAAAATGAATCCCAACCCAAGCTACAAGGAAACAGGGTAATGCAATTCTATGGAAACATCCTAGCATGGGTTTCATATTTTCAATTGACAATGCAAATAATTCTATCTACACATCCTAGTATAGGAAAAGGTGGTCAAGGACACTTGCCTCCTTCCTGCTGCTCTTGGAATGGAAAGTCTTGTTCTTGGAAAGGAAGAACTTGCTCTGGAGCAGGTTCTACTCATACCATCACACATAGCAAAAGAAAACAACAAGTCATAAGACATAGTTCACACTTCCACTTCATACAAGCCACACATTCACATTTATGAAAGCCATTCTCATTTCTATGTGTTGTGGTTACTCTATGTGTGTTGATTTTGGCTTACATGCACTTTTAAACATGTACATATGATTCCTATTTTTGTATTCATATTCATGTTGGCATACGATATATGAATTTCTAATTTAAATAAATCCCTTATATTTAATTGATACACATTTTAGCTACCAAGTATGCATGGAAGGTATTTTCCTACTTCATATGTGTCTTCAAACCTTCTACCAACCCTAAACTGAATTCTTTGGATTTTGGAAACTTCATTTATCATTTTCTAGTTATTTATACCTAGCTTGCTATATTTTCAGATTTATTTCCTATGCCTAAATGTGCACTTTATTATGAAAATAGTAAGACACCTCATCTAAACAGAATAGGTTTTGGGTCTAAAATATTAAATAATATATTTTTGAGCTTCTCTTCTGATGTGAACTATTTTACATATATTTTACTAATTTTCAGAATTATTCTCTACTTAAAAATGTGTCCTTATTACTAATAAATGTGAATAATCAATTAAACAGACTCATTTCAGCCAAAAATCTATTTTTATCTCACTCCAAAGATTTCCAAATACTAGAAAAGTTTTTAATTTGAATTTACAATGTGTTTGTCCCATCTTTTAAATTTTAAATACTAAACACATATTCAAATTCCTAAATTTAATATCACATAGGGTTAAAAAGGTAAACTCACCCCACTACAGGGTCTATTATATTATTTTAAGAATTTCCAGGGGTCTAACTACACATAACTGAGGGTTTTCCTAATTTTGATTAAGTCCAGGGGCTAAAACTGATTTTTAAATGAATTTACATAATTTTATGAAGTTCTAGGGGCTAGATCAGAAGTTTCCGGGGCTAGCTCTTATTTTCTGAGAACCCCAGGGGGTAGCACGTAAGAATCCCAGCCTTTATAACGCGGGGCTGACGTGGACCGTCCGATTTAAAACAGACGGCTGAGATTATAACGTCGA
The DNA here is from genome assembly GCA_030760725.1 of Neostapfia colusana. NCBI lineage: Eukaryota > Viridiplantae > Streptophyta > Magnoliopsida > Poales > Poaceae > Neostapfia > Neostapfia colusana. The sequence continues at coordinate 46,924,688 of JASWHV010000018.1, read as the reverse complement.
ACCGGTACACTGGGATTTAAATTATACCGTGCGATTTAAAATAGACGGCGCACAATCAGCCACGTCGCTCTGATCGAGCGCGGGCGGCGCTGCCCGGCGGCGCACGGCGGTGGGCGGCGGCGATCTCGCCGGAGAGTTTCGGATCTTCGTCAACTCTCCCTAAAACTGTGATTTTATGGCATAGATCGGTAGAGGGGAGGTCGGGGATCTCACCTCGGGGGTTTTCTTGAGCTCGGAGACCCTGGAAAGCGATTTGTGACGAGGTCCGAGGTGAATTCACGGCGAGGCTCGTCGGCGCTGTGTTTGAACCGCAAACCACCGAGTTTTCTGCACCTGCGAGGTTCCCCGGAGGCGGTGGATCAAGACCAGCGAGTTAGATCAGAATTCCCGAGCGTAGATCGAGCAGAATTCGCCGGAGAAGCTCGGGTTCTCACCGGAGAGAAAAACGGCGGATCGTGGGGAAAAATGTGACGATGCCGGGGTTTTTATAGATGGGGGAGGGCGGCGTGTTAGTTTAGATCGAGTCGGAATCCTCCAGAACCAGAATTCGGTGGAAATCCGGTCGGTTGAGATCGTGCGCGCGCGGGGGAACAGTCCGGGTTTCGGACGATCGGGGGTTAGGGATGACAGGTGGGTCCCGCCTGTCTGCGAGAGGGGGCACGGGCGCGCGGCTGCGGGCTGGCTGGTGGGTTTCGGCCCACTGGCCGGGAAGATTTGTTTTTCTCTTTTTCTTTTTCTTTTTCATTTCTGTTTTGAGTTTAATTTGAATTCCAGTTTGAATTTGAATTTTTGCAACACATGCAACACGTGTAACACCCCAAAAATCTTGTTAAGACCCTAAATCATGTTAAGAGGGGAATTTAAAAATTTTTGGATGTATTGCATGTTTTGCAAAAATTCAAATTCAAACTGGAATTCAATTTAAATTCAAAACAGAAAAGAAATAGAAAAAGGAAAAGGAAAACAGAAAAAAACCGGCCAGTGGTCTGAAACCCACCAGCCGGCCCACCCAGCACCCGTGCCAGCCCGCGGCCGCGGGCGCCCCTTCCTCCCACTGACAGGCGGGGCCCGCCAGCTCTTCTTCTACCTCGCACCCTCGCCGGGATTCTCTCACCCCGAATCAAAACCGACCCAGATTCCTGCGCATCCCCGCCGAATTCCGTTCGTAGGCGACGCAAACTCGATCTAAACCACCCCGCCGCCCTCCCCCGTCTATAAAAACCCCGACTTCATTCTGTTCTTCCCACGCTTTCCGCCGATTCTACTCCAGTGAGAAACCGAGCCTTCTCTGGCGAATTCTGTCCGACCTAAGCTTGGAAATTCCGATCTAACTCGCTGGACTTGATCCACCGCCTCCGGGGAACCCTGCCGGTGCAGAAAACTCGGTGACATGCGGTTCAAACACAGCGCCGACGAGCCTCGCCCTGGTTTCAATTCGGACCTCGTCGCCGACCGCCTTCCAGGACCTCCGAGCTCAAGAAAACCCCCGAGGTGAGATCCCCGACCTCTCCTCCACCGATCTATGCCATAAGATCACAGTTCTAGGAAGAATTCTCGAAGATCCGAAAGTCTCCGGCGAGATCGCCGCCTCCCGCCGCCGTGCGCCGTGTAAGGGCCTCAGTTTTGACACACATTTGTAGTGTTCATCACCACACCACACACCTCATTTGAGGAAGGATGATGAACACAAATGAAGAGCAAGTAACAATTATGAACATGCTCATTAGAGAACAAACTCACACATTGCCAAAGTGGTATTTCACACATGTGATATAAGGGGGGCTGGACATATGAAAACTCCTACATTTTGCTAAGGATGTCCATGCCAAGTTTCACCCAAATTCCAAACCTTTTTGAGGTCATTTTGGGTATAGTTAGAAAGAGGGCAGTTTGAAACCATATTCAAATTAAACTGTTTTTATCCCCTGAATTTAAAAGTGGGAGGCATATTCTTACTCAGCACATTTTTGTGAGCTCACACACCAATTTTCACTCCATTTGGAGTTGATCTTTAAATGAGCCCCAGTAAAAGTTTCACAGTCATTGGGTCTGTCTAGCAAGGATTATAGACTTCACAACTTCAAAACTTAATACAAATGCATTTAAATTGACACATGTATTCCTTCCATCATGTAGTCGCTAAGGTCGAGGAGGAACCCGAAGTCTTAGACTTCGTAACTCCGGAGGAGCAGCTAGCCTACGACCAAGAGCAGCAAGGCAAGCTCCGGTTTGCATTAACCTTTTTACAAATTTTTATTGTTTTGAGCACATACTTGTTTCCTTTATTCTGTGCATTAGAGTCTTGTTTGGAAGCCCCAATGCATAGCCAAGAGAACCATGGGTTGGGTTTAGGATTGCAAACCCCATTAGCCACTGCATCGCTAGGATAGAGTAGGATTCGGTACAAGTCGAGTAGTTGGAACTACTCGCGAGAATAGGCTAGAGGCACATTGCTCGGGTAGAGATAGCACATGATACACATGGCAAGAAAATGAGACCGAGCGGAGAGTAAGGGCAGCAGGACTTTGGGGCCTGTGTGCTGTAGCTCCGCTTGTGTCGATTGAGGACCGAGCCGTGTGCGGGCCTGTTGAACAAGCTAGAACAGTACCGAAGACCTACCGGCTATATGGGAACCGGGAAACTGATGTAACTCGGGTAGCTGGGTATTGAGGCATTGCCCGTCGTTCAGAGGGTAGGTTAAGAGCTTGAGGTGTAAATCGGCTGGCGGCACTGAGATGCGCGTGCAGAGACCTCTTGCTCGGGATGATGGGACCGGTTCAATATTTGGCTGACGGGCGAAAGGTAGTTGCGTACGGCGTCCGTGATGGTTGTTGTAGGCAACATCGAGTACGGTCGTATGTGACGGGTTGTTCGGTTAACCCTGCAGGTGTAAATCGATTATAATCGCCGTCCCCCGCGGTCAGTGAGTACCACTTGTTCACTGTACCGTGACGTAGAAAGAACAGGCTAGTTACATGTTAAAAATGTTGCTGATTGAAAGAGGACTTGATTGCTAATGGATTGCTGTAGTTTAGAGCGAACTAAAGTTCTTTTCAACTTTGGGCAAAGTACATGAGAGAAATGCGTTTCTTGTTTGATTGCGGCTCTCTCATGTGCCTTAGCGTAAGGTTCTCCACAAACTGCTGCTAAAACTTGAAAGTAAGGGTCTACTAAGTAGGCAAGTCCTTGCAAATGATTTTTACCTCATGTAACCCATTACCCCTCATGTAGAAGTTCCATGTTTAGGTGAGACGGGTCAGACATGCTGAGCCTTCGTGCTCACTGCTTGTGTTTGAAGCTTTTGCAGGGTTCTATGAGGAAGGGACTCCCGAAGAGGAGACGGAACCCCAGGAGGGGAACCCCGTCGAGTGGGAGTCGTGCACGCCGCAGAGTTAGTGTGTGTGTGTGTGCTAGCAAGGACACGTTCAAGGGCTGAACGTGCACTTGATACTTAGTCTACGCCCGTGAGTATAGACTGAACTTATTTTGATGTAAACATGTTCATAAACTTGTTTATGTAATAAAATTTCGCTTCCGCTTTGTACCTTTGACGTGTGTTATCTGGTGCTGTGCAACGCAACACCCCTCAGCGTGATCCTGGCTCGACAAGACCGTGGGGTCGTGTCAGCGTTGGTATCAGAGCTCGCTTGAGGTTTAACACAGTACAAAGGTCTTCTTTTTCAAAAATCCAGTGAGGAACGAGTTAGTAGCCTGTATAAGGATGTTATTAGCATATACAAAGTGGCATATTAACCTATTTGTTATGTCGGAAAATCGTGTATCTCGGGACGTGTATGTCTTGGGGGGTACACGTAAGCGCTGTCCATCAGTGCGCACAAGCTGAAGGGTGGAGCCCCACGGGTGGCAGGTAACCCGACTCGCTTTTATATCCTCTAAGACTCTTCATGTCGTTTGGGGTATTCGAGCAACGTTTATCCCTGGCGTGCGTGGTGCAACTTGGGAGACCCCGTCACGTGGTCTGAAACGTGAACACGTAACTCAAGGCGTGTTTGGCTTGAGAACATCGGGGCGAGTGATGATGGCTGGGTGTACTAACTGTATGGATTCCGGGCTCGGTGTGCAGCCGAGTCTGATGATTGTTTGAGTTTCTGCAGGTAGATTGACCACGAAATGGTAGACGTGTAGCATCCGTGTGCGAGTGATGAGTAGTGCCACTGAACTAACTAAGCCGGCTAAGTCCGGTATAGGTTTTTCTTTGTGAGGACGTAGTACCGACATAATCTGGTGACGCATCGATGTCACACCCCATTAAATGAACAACTTCATTTAAAAACCTGAAGGTTTTGATTCAAAGTAGTAAAACTTTATGTAACTCCTTCCCTTGAACAGGATATTCAAAGTTAACAAGTTTTCAACTTATAGGTTGTTAAGGACAGAGCAGTCTGTTTTCAGCTGAATCAAGGCTGAAGTTAATCATAGGTTAGAGGTTGAGTTCTTTCGAGGATGGGGTCGTATGATACATTTCTGGAAAGCGTTGGAAGAGCTTTACAACTCTCCTGTTGAGGTCCAGAGGTGTTTCATCCCTTAACCAATCGAAAAATGCAGTAGAGTTGAAACTGTCCAGAAAACAGCGCAGAGCAAAGACTCTCTGTAAACTCTCTGTAAATTAAGCATAACTTCCTGCTTAAAAATCCAAAAATAGGAAATAAGGTAGTTCTGGAAAGCTCATGAGATGGGTTACATCTTTGTAACAGAAAGTTTTGTCAGATTAGGAATAGAATTAACTGAGATTCTTGGATCAAATCAGTACCTAAAGCAGGGAGGTGCTGTCCAATTTTCTCCAGAAATTCTGTTAACTTTGACATCTCATAACTTTTGAACCAGGAGAGATCTTAGGCCAAGCAAATACTTCCTGGAAAGCTATTGAAGTTAACTTTAACTTCGATGTTGAGCTCCATAATTGGTTTTGCAATTAACATGGCCTAAATCAGGTTGAAATGGAAACTGGTCAGGGCTGTCATGGGAACAGCAGATCAACAGTCAAATTTGTTTAAAATTTGAACTATGTTTCCAAGTTTTATGGGTTCAATGACATGTCTTATGTTATAACCCAATGGTTTACTGTTTAAATAAATATTTGACATTTCTCAAATATATTTTTACAGATGACAGCAGATAAGAAGTTGGAGAACGGGTGGGTGATGTCCCACTGTTCTCACCGTAGCGGCTACCCGGAAGCATTGTGGCAAATGCTCCAATATTTTGGGTACAATCAGATGCCGCAGTACTTCGCCAAGGAAGAAGGCGAAGAGGGGAACGAGACGTGGACGATCCATGTCGAGGTTCCTGCAGGACCTATGCCACCCGGTTGGGTGCCATTCACCGTCACGGTGAGAGGAAGACAACCGGAAGGGATGTGGCAAGTGGCAGCCCGTGACACTATGTCACGTTTCTGCCAACTACACGTGCAGGCTATGGAGGGCACTCCATACGCACTCGTTCCAGTGGAGGGACGATCTCAGCATGTGTGGGAAGAGAGGTACCTGGAAGCAACAGACCCGAGTTGCCCAAGGTACAACCCCGCGGAGGCAAATCTCAGCCTCCAGATGAGGACGGGAAACGCCGTGATGGACAGCCAAGCTGTTCATACGGAGCATCTCGCCACAAAGCTCAAGGAGAGAACAAGCCGTGGAGATCATTTCGAGAGTGCTCACAGCGCACTCCGCAATGTGCTCCTTCCGACGATCAAGCGATTGAATGAACAACACAATCAGTTGCATCGTCTGAAGAAGGCAACGAGAAAAAGCCGTGTCGACATCGCGGCGTTACAAGAACTGGTGCAGACCCTAACCCAGCAGAATGAGGACCTTGATCAAGAGCGGGAAGACGCTATTGAGGAAGGACAAGGATGGGAAGAGGACTACAACCAAGCTATGGACGAGGTGCATGCTTTGCAGGACCTCGTGCCCCCGGTGTTAGGCGTACCGGTGGTCTTGGGTCTTCCAGCAATGGGAGAACCCGGAATGGGAGAAGAGGTGGTAGATCCAGAGCCACCAGCAGAGGTACCGGAGGAGGACGACCCACAGGATGTCGAGTTCTACTCCGAGTAGGGGGTTACGGTTGCCAAGTAGGGCAGCCAGGGTAGCGTAACCCAACTTTTGTAATCGGTGACATGTCGTGTAGACAGTAGCGTATGTATAGGTAGTGACGACATGATCACGACTTCTCGGAGATCCGAGAATAATGCATCTTGTATAAAGTTTCTGCTTTATCAATATATGTGAATGTTGTGCAAATTAATCATGTGTCACTTCAATACCTACTGTTGCTTATGGAATTTTAAGTAAGACATGTGCTAATTGCTGCTGTTTTGAATTTCAGAATGACGCATACTCGTGTCAACCCTGACGTTGGGGGTACCAGTCAAGGGGAAGAGACCTCCCAACCACCTCCCGAGGACTCCTCGGGACAACAACAGCAACAGCAGCAACAGCAACAGCAAACACCGCCACCGCCACTGCCAACGGTTACATTGGCCGACATCGTCGCGGCAATGGCGGGCTCGCATCAGCAACACACAGAGTTGCTGCAAACTCTTATTGCCAATACGTCTCGCCCAGAGAGAACGTCAAGACCGTGAGGAGCGTCAACAGAGCTCCTACTCTGACTTCCTGGCGACCCATCCCCCTGTGTTCTCAAGGGCGGACGAACCTCTTGACGCGGACAACTGGCTCCGCGCCATAGAGATAAAGTTTGGGCTGCTCCAGATAAGCGAGCAGCGCAAGACTCAGTTCGCGGTCCAGCAGCTCCAAGGATCCGCGAGCGCATGGTGGGCCAACTTCTGTGCTTCACAGCCCGCCGACCGAGTGATGACCTGGACGGAGTTCCGGATGGCCTTCAGGGCCTATCATATACCGCCAGGTTTAATGAAGAGGAAGACGCAGGAGTTCCTGCACTTGCAGCAAGGGAGCCGGAACGCGCTGGAATACTCCAGAGCGTTCAACGATCTCGCGCTTTATGCGTCATATCACGCAGATACTGACGAGAAGCGGCGGGACCACTTCTACCAGGGGCTTAACCCGCTCCTGAAGGACAAGTTGGCGATGTTCAATCGCGGCAGCCTCAACGGCATCATTGATGCTGCGATTGTTCAGGAGGACTCCGGCAAGGAGTTAGCGGCGGAGGAGAGAAAGCGAAGCGCGCCGCAGAGCAGTGGAGAAGGAGGCGGTCCTTCTCAGAAGTTTCGGATGGTGAATCGCCCACCATCAGGTCCACGCTGGCAACCACCACAGCGGTCGATGCCGTTCCGCAGTCGGCCGTACTCTTCACCGGCATTCCGGCCGGCACTGCCAGCACCACCGCAACCACAACAGCAGCAGTGGGCGATGCCGCGTGCGTTTGCACCTCAGCAACGCATGCCGGGCTTTCGTCCACCGAGCACTCCACCAGCAGCGGCCACATGTTACAAGTGTGGTCGTCCAGGACACTTCACGAGCAGTTGCCCGGAGCGGCAAGGCGGCAGAGTGGCACCGCAGTTTCCGGGGAGGAATCAACCCCGGAACCCTACTAATGCGCGGCGGGCAAACCCTAGGCCCGGCAATGTCCACCAACTTGCCATTGAGGACGTGCCGGAGGGCGAGCCAATCCTTGCGGGTATGTTCCAACTCCACCAGCATCCCGCTATAGTACTGTTTGATTCAGGCGCCACGCATAATTTTATTAGCCAAGCTTTCATTGCTAAACACAGTTTGCCACTACTACCCACCGATAGTCCATATTTAATTTGTTCACCGGGTGGGAAGATTTCAGCAAGCGTAATGGTCTCCAAAGCACCATTATGCTTAGCGGGTAGAGTGTACCCCACGTCTCTCATTATCTTAGAGGGACAGAAGGTCGATGTCATCCTAGGGATGTCGTGGTTAACCCGCCACGGCGCTGTTTTAGACACCGTCCTTCGAGTCGTGCACTTAAACTCAGAGGTGCACGGTTCTCACTCATTATTTCTGGACAGTCCGGAAATAAAACTTCTAAGTGTCTATCAATCCACAACCATCAGATTGGGAGATATACCAGTGGTCCGAGAATTCCCTGACATATTCCCGGATGATTTGCCGGGGATGCCACCCGATAGAGAGGTGGAGTTCAAGATTGAACTTGCACCGGGAACCATGCCAATATCCCGAAGGCCGTACAAGATGGCACCCAAGGAGTTGGCTGAACTGAAGACTCAGCTCACGGACCTCCTGGAGAAGGGTTTTATTAGGCCGAGCTCCTCGCCATGGGGCTGTTCGGTGTTATTTGTCAAGAAGAAGGATGAGACGTTGCGGCTTTGCGTGGACTACCGTCCATTAAATGCCGTAACCATCAAGAACAAGTACCCGTTGCCACGGATCGACATGTTGTTTGATCAGTTGGTCGAAGCAAAGATCTTTTCCAAGATGGATTTAAGATCCGGGTACCATCAGATTAAGATAAGGGCTGAGGACATTCCGAAGACGGCTTTCTCGACCAGGTACGGACTTTATGAGTACCTGGTCATGTCCTTCGGCCTCACCAATGCTCCAGCTCACTTCATGTACTTGATGAACTCGGTATTCATGCCGGAGCTGGACAAGTTTGTCGTGGTCTTCATCGACGACATCCTGGTATATTCCAAGTCGGAGGAAGATCACAAGAAACATCTGCGTATAGTCTTGCAACGGCTGCGGGATCACAAGTTATACGCAAAATTCAGCAAATGCGAGTTTTGGATATCGCAAGTGCCCTTCCTCGGGCATATCATCTCAGCGGAGGGTATCGCTGTGGACCCGAGCAAGATCACTCAAGTGCTGAATTGGAAATCCCCGAGAACTGTTCACGAGGTACGGAGTTTCCTCGGACTCGCAGGATATTATCGGAGGTTCATCCCGAACTTCTCGAAGATTGCCAAGCCAATGACAGAGCTGCTGAAGAAGGCTACCAAATATGTTTGGAGTCCAGCATGTGAAGCAGCATTCAAGGCTTTAGTCAAGCAACTGACATCAGCACCGGTTTTGGCGCAGCCAGACACAACAAAACCGTTCGATGTGTACTGCGATGCATCCGGCATTGGGCTCGGATGTGTGCTGATGCAAGACCGAAGAGTGGTCGCGTATGGATCACGGCAGCTTAGGAACCATGAGCAGAATTATCCAACTCATGACTTGGAGCTCGCTGCCGTGGTACTTGCACTAAAAATGTGGAGGCACTACCTACTCGGTAACCTCGTACATTTATATACCGACCACAAAAGCCTCAAGTACATATTCACTCAGAAGGAGCTGAACATGAGGCAACGATGATGGTTCGAACTGATAAAGGATTACGAGATAGAGATCCATTATCATCCGGGCAAGGCAAACGTAGTGGCAGATGCGCTGAGCCGCAAGTCACACGTCAACAATCTGACCATCACACCGTTGGAGGAGAGCGAACCACCACTACATGTGATTCCATACGGAGCTCTCTACAACCTAGCTTTGATCCCCACCATCCGTGAAGAGATAGCGGCAGCCCAGAAGAATGTCAAGGGCATGTCAAATTTGCGGAGACGTGTAGATAGTGGGGAGCTGAAATGTTTCCGGAAAGACGGAGACGGCGTCCTATGGTTCAAGGACCGGATCGTCGTACCCCGTGACCCGGAATTACGGAAGAAAATCTTTGATGAGGCTCACTTATCAAAGTTTTCTATTCACCCCGGCAGCAACAAGATGTATCAAGAACTCAGAAGCAAGTTTTGTGGACACGGATGAAGCGAGAGACTGCAAAATACGTGTCCGAATGTGATACATGTCGAAGGGTGAAGGCAAACCACATGCGGAAACCGGGACTGCTACAACCACGGGGCGTTCCTGCCTGGAAGTGGGAGGACGTGAGCATGGATTTCATCGTCGGTTTACCCACCACCTTGCAGAAACATGATTCTGTGTGGGTGATCGTCGATCGGCTCACCATAGTTGCCCATTTCATCCCGGTCAACACCAACTACACCGCCAAGAAGTACGCTGAACTGTACAACTCACAGATCCTATGCTTATACGGCGTACCCCGTACTATCATATCGGATCGGGGCACTTTATTTGTCTTCCGTTTTTGGGAGCAGCTACATGCTGCCTTGGGGACGAAGCTAATCCGTAGTTCAGCATACCACCCGCAGACGGATGGACAAACCGAGCGGGTAAATCAGATTTTAGAAGACATGCTACGAGCTTGCTCTATCAACCACGGCAAGAACTGGGATGATCACTTGCCGTTAGCCGAGTTCTCGTACAATAATGGGTACCAAGCCAGCATCAAGATGGCACCTTACGAGGCGCTATACGGGCGGAAATGCCGCACACCACTGAATTGGTGTGAATCTGGTGAAAGGGTTACCTTCGGGATTGACCTTGTCAACAACGCGGAAGAGAAGGTTCGACTGATTCAAGCGAACCTAAAAGCCGCCCAATCCCGTCAAAAACAGTATGCGGACCGGAGAAGGCGCCCATTACAATTCGAAGTTGGAGATCACGTATATCTACGGGTGTCTCCAATGAAGGGCGTAAACAGATTTGGGGTGAGAGGAAAGTTGACACCCCGATTCATTGGTCCATTTCAGATTACCGAAAGATGTGGATCAGTGGCATACCGGCTGAAATTACCAGAAGCACTTTCCGGTGTGCACGACGTCTTTCACATTTCCCAGCCAAGGAAGTGTCTTAAGCTATCAACTACCGTTCAGCTGGAGGATATTTATGAACTGCAACCGGATCTCACCTATCGGGAGGAACCGGTGCAGATTATTGATGAAAAGGCCCGAACCACACGCAACCGTACGTTGTGGTTCTACAAGGTTCTATGGAGTAATCACTCCATGGACGAAGCGACATGGGAGAGCGAAGAATTCCTTCGCACTAACTACCCCCGAATTTTTCACGTCGCATATCCGGTAATTTTCCACCGTCCACTCTCACATTTTCACCTTATAATCTCGGGACGAGATTCTTTTAAGGGGGGAGGAATGTAAGGGCCTCAGCTTTGACACACATTTGTAGTGTTCATCACCACACCACACACCTTATTTGAGGAAGGATGATGAACACAAAAGAAGAGCAAGTAACAATTATGAACATGCTCATTAGAGAACAAACTCACACATTGCCAAAGTGGTATTTCACACATGTGATATAAGGGGGGCTGGACATATAAAAACTCCTACATTTTGCTAAGGATGTCCATGCCACGTTTCACCCAAATTCCAAACCTTTTTGAGGTCATTTTGGGTATAGTTAGAAAGAGGGCAGTTTGAAACCATATTCAAAATCAAACTGTTTTTATCCCCTGAATTTAAAAGTGGGAGGCATATTCTTACTCAGCACATTTTTGTGAGCTCACACACCAATTTTCACTCCATTTGGAGTTGATCTTGACATGAGTTAAGTGGGAGAATTTCAAACTTTATTTGAATTTCAAACTGAACTTGTGCTGAAATTCATTCAAACCAAACCTCATTTGAACTTTGATCAATTCAAATGGCTCATGGGTGAATAATTTGAATTGCCAGGGGTAGTCTGGGGTTCACTGTTTACAACAGTGATCAGGAGTAAATTTCAGAGGTTAAAATGGGGAGTGGGACCCACATGTCAGCCTCTACTTCAACACAAACCGACTGAAACACAGCTCAATCGGTTCCCGGGTGCAGTGTGCGCGCGCCACCGGGGGGTAGCCGGCGCCAGCTCCTGCTGCGCGCCCCAAGCCGGAGACCAGTCGCCGGGCTACTTATCCCCTCCCCGGCGTGCTTCGATCACCCATTCCCCGAGCTGCCAATGTGCGCGACCTATTCTTCCACTGCCATCGCCGCCGCCCGAGCTCACGCTTGATCAAGCCCGATCACTCGCGAGCACAGCCTCCTCCACAGCAAAACGGTACCAAGAGATCGTGAGCAACCTCCTAGACCCCGTGTTGTCCAGTGAGCAAGCGTCCTCGAGCTGTACGAGCCGTTTCTCCGGCGAGCCGAGCATCGCCGCCGATCAGGCTCTCGTGGACAGCACAACACAGCCGCTGTCACGTCCTCTTCTCTGCACAAGAAAGGTGCGTGATTGTATGTAGATGGAGTAGCCGAAATCCGTTTGGCGATTGATCAACCCTCGGCTGAGAATTTCCAAATTTACTCTTGATCAGTTCATAAGGACCGAGCTCACCTTCGGGTGAAATTCGTGCTCTATACCCGGGGATTGGACGAGCTCGTTCCCTAGTAGCTTCTACGCACGATAGCGCCCATGCTCGAACTGGAATTAGAGAAAACCATCGAGAATCGGCCATGATATGGCTATTTTCCCCGCCGCCATGGCTGAACACCTCGGCTCACTGTCGAGAGCATAGCTGCCGGTATTCCTAGCTTCCACCCAGCCCGGGTTTGTGTTTCCCACGCTCTACTGATGCTCTCCGAGCGATTCCCGGTCGATTTGGCACACGGGAGAGCGGCACCGACCTCACCGGAACCCTAGCAAGTGCTGTCACCGGTGCGCACGGGTTTCCGGTCATCGCCGGCGGCCGGCGACCCCACCATCGAGTCCAGAGGGTCGGTAAAGGGGCAGGCAGCGAGTTTCGGGCCGGGGGGTGGCCGAGAACTCAGTTCCGGCGAGGGTCGCCGGAGATCGCCACCACCGCGCAATTGGCGCGAGGAGGGAGACGACGCACTGTGTGCGGGGCCCATGAGCAGGAATTTAAACTTTTCCCCGAATTTCAGTTTCAGTTCAAACTTCAAATCCTTATAACTTTGGCTAGAAAGCTCCAAATTAATGTCAAGTACATAATTAATTGTGGAGGGCTCAAATGAGCTTTGCTGCAACTAAAACTTGAACAAGTCTCTATTTAGGTTGTAACCAAGACCCAGTAAAAGTTTCACAGTCATTGGGTCTGTCTAGCAAGGATTATAGACTTCACAACTTCAAAACTTAATACAAATGCATTTAAATTGACACATGTATTCCTTCCATCATGTAGTCGCTAAGGTCGAGGAGGAACCCGAAGTCCTAGACTTTGTAACTCCGGAGGAGCAGCTAGCCTACGACCAAGAGCAGCAAGGCAAGCTCCGGTTTGCATTAACCTTTTTACAAATTTTTATTGTTTTGAGCACATACTTGTTTCCTTTATTCTGTGCATTAGAGTCTTGTTTGGAAGCCCCACTGCATAGCCAAGAGAACCATGAGTTGTGTTTAGGATTGCAAACCCCGTTAGCCACTGCATCGCTAGGATAGAGTAGGATTCGGTACAAGTCGAGTAGTTGTAACTACTCGCGAGAATAGGCTAGAGGCACATTGCTCGGGTAGAGATAGCACATGATACACATGGCAAGAAAATGAGACCGAGCAGAGAGTAAGGGCAGCAGGACTTTGGGGCCTGTGTGCTGTAGCTCCGCTTGTGTCGATTGAGGACCGAGCCGTGTGCGGGCCTGTTGAACAAGCTAGAACAGTACCGAAGACCTACCAGCTATATGGGAACCGGGAAACTGATGTAACTCGGGTAGCTGGGTATTGAGGCATTGCCCGTCGTTCAGAGGGTAGGTTGAGAGCTTGAGGTATAAATCGGCTGGCGGCACTGAGATGCGCGTGCAGAGACCTCTTGCTCGGGACGATGGGACCGGTTCAATATTTGGCTGACGGGCGAAAGGTAGTTGCGTACGGCGTCCGTGATGGTTGTTGTAGGCAACATCGAGTACGGGCGTACGTGACGGGTTGTTCGGGTAACCCTGCAGGTGTAAATCGATTATAATTGCCGTCCCTCGCGGTCAGTGAGTACCACTTGTTCACTGTACCGTGACGTAGAAAGAACAGGCTAGTTACATGTTAAAAATGTTGCTGATTGAAAGATGGACTTGATTGCTAATGGATTGCTGTAGTTTAGAGCGAACTAAAGTTCTTTTCAACTTTGGGCAAAGTACATGAGAGAAATGCGTTTCTTGTTTGATTGCGGCTCTCTCATGTGCCTTAGCGTAAGGTTCTCCACAAACTGCTGCTAAAACTTGAAAGTAAGGGTCTACTAAGTAGGCGAGTCCTTGCAAATGATTTTTACCTCATGTAACCCATTACCCCTCATGTAGAAGTTCCATGTTTAGGTGAGACGGGTCAGACTTGCTGAGCCTTCGTGCTCACTGCTTGTGTTTGAAGCTTTTGCAGGGTTCTATGAGGAAGGGACTCCCGAAGAGGGGACGGAACCCCAGGAGGGGAACCCCGTCGAGTGGGAGTCGTGCACGCCGCAGAGTTAGTGTGTGTGTGTGCTAGCAAGGACACGTTCAAGGGCTGAACGTGCACTTGATGCTTAGTCTACGCCCGTGAGTGTAGACTGAACTTATTTTGATGTAAACATGTTCATAAACTTGTTTATGTAATAAAATTTCGCTTCCGCTTTGTACCTTTGACGTGTGTTATCCGGTGCTGTGCAACGCAGCACCCCTCAGCATGATCCTGGCTCGACAAGACCGTGGGGTCGTGTCACGCCGCTGGGCAGCGCCGCCCGAGCTCGATCAGAGCGACGTGGCCGCGTGTGCGCCGTTTATTTTAAATCGCACGGTAGAGTTTAAATCCCCGCGTACCGGTTCGATGTTATAATCTCAGCCGTCGGTTTAAAATCGGACGGTCCACGTCAGCACCGTGTTATAAAGACTGGAAATCTTACGTGCTACCCCCTGGGGTTCTCGGGAAATAAGAGCTAGCCCCGGGAACTTCTGATCTAGCCCATGGAACTTCAGAAAATCATGTAAATTCATTTAAAAATCAGTTTTAGCCCCTGGACTTAATAAAAATTAGGAAAAAACTCCTCTGTTATGAGTAGCTAGACCCCTGAAAAATGTTAAAATAATATTATAGACCCTGTAGTGGGGTGAGTTTAACTTTTTAGCCCTGTTTGATATTTAATTTAGGAAATTGAATATGTGGCTAGTATTTAAAATTTAAAAAGTGGGACAAAACATATTGTCAAAATTAAATTAAAAACTTTCTCAGTACTTAGAAAACTTTGGAGTGAGATAAAAATATATTTTGGGCTGAAATGAATCTGTTTCATTTATTATTCACAATTATTAGTATAGGGACACATTTTTAAGTAAAGAATAGTTCTGAAAATAGGGAAAATAATTGTAAAATAGTTTACATCAGAGGAAAAGGTCAAAAATATATTAGTAAATATTTTAGAACAGAACCTATTCTGTTTAGATGATGTGTCTTGTTATTTTCATAATAAAGTTCACATTTAGGCATAGGAAATAAATTTGAAAATATAGCAACTAGTAAATGATAAATGGAGTTTCTAAAATCTAAAGAATTCAGTTTAGGATTGGTAGAAATTCTGAATACACATATGGAGAAGGAAAATACCTTTCATGCATACTTGGTAGCAAAAAGGTGTAGTAATTGAATATAAGGAATTTATTTAAATTGGAACCTCATATATATAGTATGTAAGTATAAATGTGAACACAAAAGTAGGAATCATATACACATGATTAAAAGTGCATGCAAGCCACAAATCAACACACATAGAGTAACCACAACACATATAATTGTGAAAGACTTTCATAAATATGAATGTGTGGTTTGTATGAAGTGGAAGTGTGAACTATGTCTTATGGATTGTTGTGTTTTCTTTTGCTATGTGTGATGGTATGATGTAGAACCTGCTCAAGAGCAAGTTATTTCTTTCCAAGATCAGGACTACCCATTTCAAGAGCAGCAGGAAGGAGGCAAGTGTCCTTGACCACTTTGATCCTATGCTAGGATGTGTAGATAGAATTATTTGCATTGTCAAGCTAAATATGAAACCTATGCTAGGAAGTTTCCCTAGAATTGCATCACCTTGTGTCCTTGTAGCTTGGGTTGGGATTTATTTTATCATGTCATTTATTATTATGCATATGCTTAGCCATGCTTAGAATGGGATATTCGGGATATGAGATCATCAGTTTATTTTACCATACTCTTGAATGAGATATTGTGAGTTGTGTAGAGGTAGGGATCAAGGCAAGTTGGATGTTTTGGTTGTGTGCTGGGTGCACGAGACTCGGGTTTGTGTTTAGTACTTGCCTGGATCCTAAGGACCGGTTCATGGAGCATGTAACCTGGCTTTACAGTGCCAACCACATGCTGAGATGGGGCAGCTTGGCCAATTAATTAGGTGTATCCCCGGCGTAGTATGGGTGTGTTGGATGGTGCGGGGGATAGGTGTCAGCTGGACTACCATATGAACCGCAAGGCTCAAGAGGGGGCCACTGCAGCGGGGTTGGAGCCTCTTCTATGCTGTTAGGGGTGAAACCTCAGTGGGCCCACGCTCGTCGGGAATCCCTTTGTAAAGGCTTCGTAGTGATCTCCTGACTACACACCTGGGAAGTGTGAATGTGGTTCGTAGCCGCTGGCATAATGGAGGTTCTTTTAGTCCACCCGGCAACGGGGATGAAATCACTACATGTGGGTACAGTGGTACAAACTCTGCAGAGTCAAAACTGTCATGACAGCCGTGCTCACGGTCAAGAGCGGCTTGGACTTATTCATGATTAGAGTATGATGGCCTTGGAGGGTGTGAGTGATTAAGCGGGGAGCTTAACATTGGAAATGATGCTATGGTTATTTGATTATGATGATGGGATGGGAGATTAGGACCATTTCACCTGTGTAGTAATGTAGGTGCTTAATAAGATAAGGTGATAGGTATTAATTGCGTAGTGCTTTAACCATGAGTTCAACCTCTCCTTGTTATAGCCATGCATGACATAACTTTCCCACACTTGCTGAGTATCATCGGTACTCAACCTTGCATATTTGTTGGTTTATATTGCTGCTCAGGTCAAGATAATGAGGTGGTGTATAATGACCAAGACTTTGGACCCGAAGAAGGTTTCTAGGTTCATGGAGACCGAAGGGCAACGCCTGTGACGGAGCCCTCAAGAATAATATTCCGCTGCTATTTTATTTACATGTTAAGAACTTATTATCGTCCATCGAGACATATGCTATGTAAGACTTATTTATATTCGACATCTGGCTTGTAATAAATGATGCTTCACTATTTGCCATCACATGTATGAGAAAATGATCCTGGCATACATGTGATATTCACTTGGTTGTTCTTCGGAAAAACCGGGTGTGACAGAAGTGGTATCAGAGCCAGGTTGCCCAAAGGAACGTGGACCTAGGTAGAAATGGACGTATTTAGGGCCCTATTTTCTTAAAAACTATTTTACAAGGTGTGTGTTGAAAAGTGTTATTTAATGGAGTCACTTCCTTCATCTTACCCCAACTTTCATTCCAAATAGGATTTTTGTTTAATAGTTTATCTAACCTAAGTTTAAATGCCTTTTGTTTTAAATGGTTCGCATGATTCGCACCGCTCGCAAATCTACAGGAGGGAGAGTTCCCGTAGTTGCCCTTGCCCAAAGAGAGGAGAGCCGTCCGGTGACGTACCTTTCCTACGGATTGGCTGTAGGAGGTTTGCTGCGCCGTCTTCGACGTATGCTCCAAGCCGCCAGAAATACGGGCAAGCTAATCATACACTATAGCTCTACCAGGACCATCCGGGAGAAGCGGGAAGAATGGAGTTCAGAAATGAGGATTATCCATGAAAATCAGCTGCTTAAGATCCACCGCTCTCTAGCTTGTCGAGCGACACAGGTCGATGCGGAGAAGGATGTCACCTGGGAGGCCATCACCTGCCAGAGTCACATCTATCGTCGCCACCTGGACAGGACTGAGTAC
Source organism: Neostapfia colusana (assembly GCA_030760725.1). Classification (NCBI taxonomy): domain Eukaryota; kingdom Viridiplantae; phylum Streptophyta; class Magnoliopsida; order Poales; family Poaceae; genus Neostapfia; species Neostapfia colusana. Next base: position 46,906,986 of record JASWHV010000018.1, on the reverse strand, counting down.
ATGTATGTCCTCCAGTGTGAGAGTGGTACCACGGAGTACAAGTACCCGCCAGTGCAGCAATGGACTTCCCATGATCACATGGACTTGTTCTTGGAGGATGCTGCTATGGTCAGCACTCGACTGCAGGAGTGTCAGCAAGAGCTTCAGGATATCCGGGACACCCTGAAGGAAACGGAGGCATTGCTGCGAGCCTGCTTGAGGGCGAGAGAAAGAGGAGATGGGAATGAACTGTGTGTCACCGTGAATGATACATGGACTCTTGACTCCCTAGATCGCCGAGCGATCAGGCGTCGTCGCACTTCTCCACCAGCAGCCTCCCCACCCAAAGCAGAGTCAGAAGGCAGCCGAAATGATGAGGAAGATCCCGAGGAGCCAGCTCAAGAAAACGAGTAGCATAGAGCCTTTCCCTTAAATTAGAAGGATGTCGAGTAGTCGAGTCGTTACGTAGTTAATGGTGTGTTAATGCTTGGTGTGTGACGTGAGTTGTGGAAGCCATGAGCAATTGTCCACAGCCTCATCTTTAGATTGTTTTGCTTTGGTGTGTGAACCCACATGAAATAATATTGCATTTATTTTTGTGTGAGAAATGAACCCTCAGAAAAGTATAACAAAGCCTCAACACTTCAAAGTACAAACAAATGAAAGTAGTAAGATGATACTAAATGCTTTCAAATTAACATTGGTTGATCATGCCAGATGGCCGGAAGAGGAAAAGGACGTGCTGCCAACCCCGCCAACAACAACGATGAGGCCGGCAACCCTCATCTTTCTGGAGGCCAGGACAGGGGTGGTCGCCGTGAAGGAGTTAATCCCCTCCACCAAATGCTGGAGAATCAGAATCAGCTCATCCAGAACTTGACTCAAGTGGTGGCCAACTTGCATCAAGTTCCACCTCCACAAGCTGCACCACGCCAACCAAGGTTGAGTGAGTTTCTAGGAACTCAACCTCCAAAGTTTGCAAGTGCTGCTGAACCTCTGGAGGCAGATGATTGGCTAAAGACTATAGAAAGCAAGATGAGGATCATACAGTGCCAAGGATATGAGAGGGTGCTGTTTGCCTCTCATCAATTGCATGGACCTGCTGCTGATTGGTGGACCGCCTACGTGGCCGCCCATCATGACCCTGAGAACATCACTTGGGAAGAGTTCAAGCGTAGCATCCGCAACCATTACATCCCAAGAGGTGAACTCAAAAACAAGAGGAAGGAGTTTTTGGGACTGCAGCAGGGAAACATGACGGTGAGGGAATACCTCACTAAATTTACTTAACTATCCTGTTATGCCCCACGGGACATAGAGACTGATGAGCAGAAACAAGATTGTTTCGTGGAAGGACTTACCGCAGAAATGCAGTGTGCAATGTCCTCAAATGAGTATGGAAGCTTCCAAAAGATGGTGGACAGAGCGTTTGTGGTAGAAAGGAAGCTAAAGGCCTTGGAAAATGAGAATAAGAGGAAGGCCGGGTGGTCACATCAAGCCTCGGGTAGCAACACCCACCCACTTATGATGCAGCAACCTGCAGGGCAGACGAACTGTGCTGCGGTACCCTACTCAGCACCAAGAGGGTACAACCCGAACTACAGGCCTCCGGCAGCACCAGCACAGCCGCAACGTCAGTTTGTACAGCAGCCTCGCCCCGCATATCCACCTCAACCAGCAGTACAGGGACCTCCAAACCAACCCCAAGACAGCAAAGGCCAGACACCTAAGGTTGGGGTGCAATGTTTTAGCTGCGGTGAAGTGGGGCACTACGCCCATAAATGCCCAAAGAAGAAGCCCGCACAGCCACAACAGCAGAATGTGATGCGAGGACGGGTAAACCACGTCACTATGGAGGAAGCGCAAGAGGCACCCGACGTGGTAGTTGGTAAGTTTCCTGCCAATTTACACCTTGCAACCCTGCTGTTTGATTCTGGTGCTACACACTCGTTCATTGCTCAAGGGTTTGTTAAAAAGCATGACCTAGCAACAAAACAAATGAACCATATGCTAGCCGTAAACTCTCCAGGTGGAGAAATAAGGACAAGACAAGTGTGTCCCAAAATGAACCTAGACATTAATGGGGTAGTATTTACTGCTAACCTCATAGTGATAGATTCACAAGGGATAGATATTATTTTGGGTATGGATTGGTTGACCAAACATAAAGGAATCATCCATTGTTCGACCAGAACGGTGGAACTAACTCACCCTAGTGGCACAAGAGTAAAGTTCATAACAATACACGAGCCTAGGAGGGACATTAAATTAAATCAAGTTGAGGTGAAAGTTGAGGAGATCAGGACCATCAGGGAATATCCAGATGTTTTCCGGAGGATTTGCCAGGTATGCCTCCCGATCGTGAAGTCGAATTCGCAATTGAGCTAGTGCCTGGAACAGCCCCGATATACAAGAGACCTTATCAGATGGACTCCAAGCAGCTAGAAGAACTCAAGGATCATTTGAGAGAATTGATGGAGAAGGGGTATATTCGCCCTAGTTCCTCACCATGGGGAGCTCCGGTGATATTTGTGCCCAAAAAGGACGGAACCCAAAGGTTATGCGTGGATTACCGTGCCTTGAATGAGGTAACCATCAAGAACAAGTACCCATTACCCCGCATTGAAGACTTGTTTGATCAGTTGAGGGGAGCTTGTGTGTTCTCGAAAATTGATCTCAGTTCGGGATACCACCAACTCAAGATAAGGCAATCTGATATTCCCAATACAGCTTTCGTATCTCGGTACGGACTGTATGAATACACTGTCATGCCTTTCGGGCTAACTAATGCCCCGGCATACTTCATGTATCTCATGAACAAGGTATTCATGGAATATCTGGATAAATTTGTGGTGGTTTTCATAGATGACATTCTCGTCTTCTCCAAAGATGAAGAAGAACATGAGAAACATCTAAGGTTGGTGTTGCAGAGGCTGGGAGAACACCAACTATATGCCAAGTTGAGCAAGTGTGAGTTTTGGCTGAAGAGAGTTCCCTTCTTAGGACATATAATCTCGGAGGGAGGAATCTCCGTGGATCCTGCTAAAATCGAGGATATACAGAAGTGGAAGACCCCTGAAAATGTCGGGGAAGTTCGAAGTTTCTTGGGATTGGCTGGATACTATCGACGGTTTATTGAGGGATTCTCTAAGATCTCGAGACCCCTCACTAAACTGTTGGAGAAGGGAATCACATTCACATGGACGCCGGAGTGCGAGACGAGTTTTCAGGAGCTAAAGAAAAGATTGACAACAGCCCCAGTGTTGGTTATGCCAGATATGCAGAAGAATTTCACGGTGTACTGCGATGCCTCTGGAAACGGGTTGGGATGTGTTCTCATGCAAGAAGGGCATGTCATGGCATATGCATCCCGGCAGCTTTGGAAGCACGAGAAAAACTATCCTACACATGACTTAGAACTAGCCGCAGTGGTATACGCGTTGAAAATTTAGCGACACTATTTGATGGGGAAGAGGACAGAGATATATACAGATCATAAGAGTTTGAAGTACATTTTTACACAGACAGATCTCAACTTCAGACAAAGAAGATGGTTAGTGCTAATCAATGACTTTGATGTGGGCATCAACTATCATCCTAGGAAGGCAAACGTCGTGGCCGATGCTTTAAGTCGGAAAGTGCAGGTCAACAAGTTGAGCTTGAAGGACATGCCTGCAGAATTGAAGGACGAGGTTATAAGGCTCAATCTATGCCTTGTGAATAGTGGTGAAGCCATCACCATGGAAGTGGACTCCACACTAGAGCAAGACATACGCGATGGTCAAAAGAACGACGAGAAGATACAAGAAATCAGGCAACTCATCAAGGAAAATAAAGCTCCTGGTTTCAGATAGGATGAACAAGGTACGGTGTGGCACGGGAAAAGGATCTGTGTGCCTGAAGTAAAGGAGATTCGTGAATTAATTTTGAAGGAGGCTCACGATTCCGACTATTCCATTCATCCTGGGAGTACGAAGATGTACCAGGACCTCAAGAGCAGGTATTGGTGGTATGGCATGAAACGAGATGTCGCGGAACATGTTTCCCTATGTGACACATGTCAGTTGGTGAAAGCGGAACATCAACGACCCGCGGGATTATTGCAACCACTCAAAGTGCCTGAATGGAAATGGGAAGAAATCGGTATGGATTTCATAGTGGGATCGCCTAGGACCCAATCAGGATATGATTCAATATGGGTCATCATCGACAGGCTAACCAAGGTGGCTCATTTCATCCCCGTGAAAGAAAGCTACAACGTATCCAAATTGGTAGAATTGTACATGTCAAGGATCGTGTGTTACCATGGAGTGCCAAAGAAGATTGTGTCGGATCGAGGGACACAGTTCACCTCAAGGTTCTGGCAGAAGTTACATGAAACCATGGGAACCCATCTGAATTTCAGCTCTGTCTATCATCCCTAAACTGACGGGCAGACGGAGAGAACCAATCAGATCCTTGAGGATATGCTGAGGGCATGTGCACTCAAAAACAATAGGAGTTGGGACAAGAACTTACCGTATGCAGAATTTTCCTATAACAACAGCTATCAAGCTAGTATGAAGATGTCACCATTTGAAGCCTTGTACGGGAGGAAGTGCAGAACTCCCCTATTTTGGAACCAAACAGGGGAAAGTAAAGTGTTTGGTCACAAGGTACTACAAGAAGCCGAGGCGGAGGTGAGGGAAATTCGCAACAACTTGAGGATAGCACAGACACGCCAAAAGAGCTATGCCGATGTACGAAGAAGAGAGCTCGTTTTCAACGTGGGAGACTATGTCTATCTCAAGGTGTCCCCTATCAAAGGACTTCGTCGGTTCAAGGTGAAGGGGAAGTTGTCACCTCGATACATCGGACCCTTTCAAGCTCTGGAAAGGAAAGGCGAAGTGGCGTATCAACTAGAGTTACCGGCTCGTCTATCGGATGTGCACGATGTATTCCATGTGTCACAACTCAAGAAATGCCTTAGGACGCCTGAAGAGGTGTTACCCATGAATGAAGTGAACGTAGCTGAGGATTTGTCTTATGCCGAGCAACCATACAAGATTTTGGAGACAATGGAACGCATCACCAGAAATAAAAGAATTCGGATGTGCAAGGTGCAGTGGAAGCATCACTCAGAAGAGGAAGCCACCTGGGAGCGGGAAGACGAGCTCAAGGCACAATTTCCGGAATTGTTTTCTTAGAACCACCAATCTCGAGGATGAGATTTTTTTTAAGGGGGGTAGAGCTGTAACACCCCAAAAATCTTGTTAAGACCCTAAATCATGTTAAGAGGGGAATTTAAAATTTTTTTGACGTATTGCATGTTTTGCAAAAATTCAAATTCAAACTGGAATTCAATTTAAATTCAAAACAGAAAAGAAATAGAAAAAGAAAAAGGAAAACAGAAAAAAAAACGGCCAGTGGGCCGAAACCAACCAGCCGGCCCACCCAGCACCCGCGCCAGCCCGCGGCCGCGCGCGCCCCTTCCTCCCACTGACAGGCGGGGCCCGCCAGCTCTTCTTCTACCTCGCGCCCTCGCCGGGATTCTCTCACCCCGAATCAAAACCGACCCTGATTCCGGCGCATCCCCGCCGAATTCCGTTCGTAGGCGACGCAAACTCGATCTAAACCACCCCGCCGCCCTCCCCCGTCTATAAAAACCCCAACTTCGTTCTATTTTTCCCACGCGATCCGCCGATTTTACTCCAGTGAGAAACCGAGCCTTCTCCGGCGAATTCTGTCCGATCTAAGCTCGGAAATTCCGATCTAACTCGCTGGACTTGATCCACCGCCTCCGAGGAACCCTGCCGGTGCAGAAAACTCGGTGACCTGCGGTTCAAACACAGCGCCGACGAGCCTCGCCGTGGTTTCAATTCGGACCTCGTCGCCGACCGCCTTCCAGGACCTCCGAGCTCAAGAAAACCCCCGAGGTGAGACCCCCGACCTCTCCTCCACCGATCTATGCCATAAGATCACAGTTCTAGGAAGAATTCTGGAAGATCCGAAAGTCTCTGGCGAGATCGCCGCCTCCCGCCGCCGTGCGCCGCCGGGCAGCGCCGCCCGCGCTCGATCAGAGCGACGTGGCCGCGTGTGCGCCGTTTATTTTAAATCGCACGGTAGAGTTTAAATCCCCGCGTACCGGTTCGATGTTATAATCTCAGCCGTCGGTTTAAAATCGGACGGTCCACGTCAGCCCCGCGTTATAAAGACTGGAAATCTTATGTGCTACCCCCTGGGGTTCTCGGGAAATAAGAGCTAGCCCCGGAAACTTCTGATCTAGCCCCTGGAACTTCAGAAAATCATGTAAATTCATTTAAAAATCAGTTTTAGCCCCTGGACTTAATAAAAATTAGGAAAAACTCCTCTGTTATGAGTAGCTAGACCCCTGAAAATTGTTAAAATAATATTATAGACCCTGTAGTGGGGTGAGTTTAACTTTTTAGCCCTGTTTGATATTTAATTTAGGAAATTGAATATGTGGCTAGTATTAAAAATTTAAAAAGTGGGACAAAACATATTGTCAAAATTAAATTAAAAACTTTCTCAGTACTTAGAAAACTTTGGAGTGAGATAAAAATATATTTTTGGCTGAAATGAATCTGTTTCATTTATTATTCACAATTATTATTATAGGGACACATTTTTAAGTAATGAATAGTTCTGAAAATAGGGAAAATAATTGTAAAATAGTTTACATCAGAGGAAAAGGTCAAAAATATATTAGTAAATATTTTAGAACAGAACCTATTCTGTTTAGATGATGTGTCTTGTTATTTTCATAATAAAGTTCACATTTAGGCATAGGAAATAAATTTGAAAATATAGCAACTAGTAAATGTTAAATGGAGTTTCTAAAATCTAAAGAATTCAGTTTAGTGTTGGTAGAAATTCTGAAGACACATATGGAGAAGGAAAATACCTTTCATGCATACTTGGTAGCAAAAAGGTGTAGTAATTGAATATAAGGAATTTATTTAAATTGGAAACTCATATATATAGTATGTAAGTATAAATGTGAACACAAAAGTAGGAATCATATACACATGATTAAAAGTGCATTCAAGCCACAAATCAACACACATAGAGTAACCACAACACATATAATTGTGGAAGACATTCATAAATATGAATGTGTGGTTTGTATGAAGTGGAAGTGTGAACTATGTCTTATGGATTGTTGTTTTTCTTTTCCTATGTGTGATGGTATGATGTAGAACCTGCTCAAGAGCAAGTTATTTCTTTCCAAGATCAGGACTACCCATTTCAAGAGCAGCAGGAAGGAGCCAAGTGTCCTTGACCACTTTGATCCTATGCTAGGATGTGTAGATAGAATTATTTGCATTGTCAAGTTAAATATGAAACCTATGCTAGGAAGTTTCCCTAGAATTGCATCACCTTGTTTCCTTGTAGCTTGGGTTGGGATTTATTTTATCATGTCATTTATTATTATGCATATGCTTAGCCATGCTTAGAATGGGATATTTGGGATATGAGATCATCAGTTTATTTTACCATACTCTTGAATGAGATATTGTGAGTTGTGTAGAGGTAGGGATCAAGGCAAGTTGGATGTTTTGGTTGTGTGCTGGGTGCACGAGACTCGGGTTTGTGTTTAGTACTTACCTGGATCCTAAGGACCGGTTCATGGAGCATGTAACCTGGCTTTACAGTGCCAACCACATGCTGAGATGGGGCAGCTTGGCCAATTAATTAGGTGTATCCCCGGCGTAGTATGGGTGTGTTGGATGGTGCGGGGAAAAGGTGTCAGCTAGACTACCATATGAACCGCAAGGCTCAAGAGGGGGCCACTGCAGTGGGGTTGGAGCCTCTTGTATGCTGTTATGGGTGAAACCTCAGTGGGCCCACGCTCGTCGGGAATCCCTTTGTAAAGGCTTCGTAGTGATCTCCTGGCTACACACCTGGGAAGTGTGAATGCGGTTCGTAGCCACTGGCATAATGGAGGTTCTTTTAGTCCACCCGGCAACGGGGGATGAAATCACTACATGTGGGTACAGTGGTACAAACTCTGCAGAGTCAAAACTGTCATGACAGCCGTGCTCACGGTCAAGAGCGGCTTGGACTTATTCATGATTACAGTATGATGGCCTTGGAGGGTGTGAGTGATTAAGCGAGGAGCTTAACATTGGAAATGATGCTATGGTTATTTGATTATGATGATGGGATGGGAGATTGGGACCATTTCACCTGTGTAGTAATGTAGGTGCTTAATAAGCTAAGGTGATAGGTATTAATTGCGTAGTGCTTTAACCATGAGTTCAACCTCTCCTTGTTATAGCCATGCATGACATAACTTTCCCACACTTGCTGAGTACCATCGGTACTCAACCTTGCATATTTGTTGGTTTATATTGCTGCTCAGGTCAAGATAATGAGGTGGTGTATAATGAACAAGACTTTGGACCCGAAGAAGGTTTCTAGGTTCATGGAGACCCCCGGGCAACGCCTGTAACGGAGCCCTAAAGAATAATATTCCACTGCTATTTTATTTACATGTTAAGAACTTATTATCGTCCATCGAGACATATGCTATGTAAGACTTATTTATATTCGACACCTGGCTTGTAATAAATGATGCTTCACTATTTGTCGTCACATGTATGAGAAAATGATCCTGGCATACATGTGATATTCACTTGGTTGTTCTTCAGAAAAACCGGGTGTGACAACACGTCCAAAAATTTATAAATTCCCCTCTTGACAGGATTTTGGGCTGTTACAGCTGTACCCCCCTTAAAAGAAATCTCGTCCTCGAGATTGGGGTTCTAAGAAAACAATTCCGGAAATTGTGCCTTAAGCTCATCTTCTCGCTCCCAGGTGGCTTCCTCTTCCGAGTGATGCTTCCACTGCACCTTGCACATCCGGATTCTTTTATTTCTTGTGAGACGTTCCATTGTTTCCAAAATCTTGGATGGTTGCTCGGCATAAGACAAATCCTCAGCTACGTCAACCTCATTCATGGGTAACACCTCTTCAGGCGTTCTCAGACATTTCTTGAGCTGTGACACATGGAATACATCGTGCACATCCGATAGGCGAGCCGGTAATTCTAGTTGATACGCCACTTCGCCTTTCCTCTCCAGAACTTGAAAGGGTCCGATGTATCGAGGTGACAACTTCCCTTTCACCTTGAACCAATGAAGTCCTCGGATAGGGGACACCTTGAGATAGACATAGTCTCCCACATTGATAACAAGCTCTCTTCTCCGTACATCGGCATAGCTCTTTTGTCGTGTCTGTGCTATCCTCAAGTTGTTGCGAATTTCCCTCACTTTCGCCTCGGCTTCTTGTAATACATCGGGACTAAACACTTTACTTTCCCCCGTTTGGTTCCAAAACAGGGGAGTTCTGCACTTCCTCCCATAGAAAGCTTCGAACGGTGACATCTTCATACTAGCCTGATAGCTTTTGTTATAGGAGAATTCCGCATACGGTAAGTTCTTGTCCCAACTCCGATTGTTTTTGAGTGCACATGCCCTCAGCATATCCTCAAGAATCTGATTGGTCCTTTCTCTCTTCCCGTCAGTTTGGGGATGATAGGCAGAACTAAAGTTCAGATGAGTTCTCATGGTTTCGTGCAACTTCTGCCATAACCTTGAGGTGAACTGTGTCCCTCGATCCGACACTATCTTCTTGGGCACTCCATGGTAACACACGATCCTTGACATGTACAACTCCGCCAATTTGGATCCGATGTAGCTTTCTTTCACGGGGATGAAATGAGCTACCTTGGTTAGCCTGTCGACGATGACCCATATTAAGTCATATCCGGATTGTGTCCTGGGCAATCCCACTATGGAATCCATACCGATTTCTTCCCATTTCCATTCAGGCACTTTGAGTGGTTGCAATAATCCCGCAGGTCGTTGATGTTATGCTTTCACCAACTAACATGTGTCACATAGGGCAACATGTTCCGCGACATCTCGCTTCATGCCATACCACCAATACCTGCTCTTGAGGTCCTGGTACATCTTCGTACTCCCAGGATGAATGGAATAGTCGGAATCGTGAGCCTCCTTCAAAATCAATTCACGGATCTTCTTTACTTCTGGCACACAGATTCTTTTCCCGTGCCACACCGTTCCATGTTCATCCTCTCTGAAACCAGGGGCTTTATTTTCCTTGATGAGTTGCCTGATTTCTTGTATCTTATCGTCATTCTTTTGACCCTCGCGTATTTCTTGCTCTAGTATGGAGTCCACTTCCATGGCGATGGCTTCACCACTATTCACAAGGCATAGATTGAGCCTTATAACCTCGTCCTTCAATTCTGCAGGCATGTCCTTCTAGCTCAACTTATTGACCTGCACTTTCCGACTTAAAGCATCTGCCATGACGTTTGCTTTCCTAGGATGATAGTTGATGCCCACATCAAAGTCATTGATTAGCTATAACCATATCCTTTGTCTTAGGTTGAGATCTGACTGTGTGAAAATGTACTTTAAACTCTTATGACCCGTATATATCTCTGTCCTCTTCCCCATCAAGTAGTGCCGCCAAATTTTCAACGCGTGTACCACTGCGGCTAGCTCTAGGTCATGTGTAGGATAGTTCTTCTCATGCTTCCAGAGCTGCCGGGATGCATATGCCACGACATGCCCTTCTTGCATGAGAACACATCCCAACCCGTTCCCTGAGGCATCGCAGTACACCGTAAAGTCCTTCTTCATATCTGGCATAACTAGCACTGGGGCTGTTGTCAATCTTTTCTTTAACTCCTGAAAACTCGTCTCGCACTGCGGCGTCCATGTGAATGTGATTCCCTTCTCCAACAGTTTGGTGAGGGGTCTCGAGATCTTAGAGAATCCCTCAATAAACCGTCGATAGTATCATGCCAATCCCAAGAAGCTTCGAACTTCCCCGACATTTTCAGGGGTCTTCCACTTCTGTATATCCTCGATTTTGGCGGGACCTACGGAGATTCCTCCCTCCGAGATGATATGTCCTAAGAAGGGAACTCTCTTCAGCCAAAACTCACACTTGCTCAACTTGGCATATAGTTGGTGTTCTCTCAGCTTCTGCAACACCAACCTTAGATGTTTCTCATGTTCCTCTTCATCTTTGGAGAAAACGAGAATGTCATCGATGAAAACCACCACAAATTTGTCCAGATATTCCATGAATACCTTGTTCATGAGATACATGAAGTATGCCGGGGCATTAGTTAGCCCGAAAGGCATGACGGTGTATTCATACAATCCGTACCAAGATACGAAAGCTGTCTTTGGAATATCGGCTTGCCTTATCTTAAGTTGGTGGTATCCCGACCTGAGATCAATTTTCGAGAACACACAAGCTCCCCTCAACTGATCAAACAAGTCTTCAATGCGGGGTAATGGGTACTTGTTCTTGATGGTTACCTCATTCAAGGCACGGTAGTCCATGCATAACCTTTGGGTTCCGTCCTTCTTGGGCACAAATATCACTGGAGCTTCCCAAGGTAAGGAACTAGGACAAATATTCCCCTTCTCCGTCAATTCTCTCAAATGATCCTTGAGTTCTCCCAGCTGCTTGGAGTCCATCCGATAAGGTCTCTTGTATATCGGGGTTGTTCCAGGCACTAGCTCAATTGTGAATTCCACTTCACGATAAGGAGGAATACCTGGCAACTCCTCCGGAAAAACATCTGGATATTCCGTGATGGTCCTGATCTCCTCCACTTTCACCTCAACTTGATTTAATTTAATGTCCCTCCTAGACTCTTGTATTGTTATAAACTTTACTCTTGTGCCATTAGGGTGAGTTAGTTCCACCGTTCTGGTCGAACAGTTGATGATTCCTTTATGTTTCGTCAACCAATCCATACCCAAAATAATATCTATCCCTGGTGAATCTATCACTATGAGGTTAGCAGTAAATACTACCCCATTGATGTCTAGGTTCACTTTGGGACACACTTGTCTTGTCCTTATTTCTCCACTTGGAGAGTTTACTGCTAGCATATGGTTCATTTGTGTTATTGCTTGGTCATGCTTCTTAACAAACCCTTGGGCAATGAACGAGTGGGTAGCACCAGAATCAAACAACAGGGTCACAATGTGTAAATTGGCAGGAAACTTACCAACTACCATGTCTGGTGCCTCTTGCGCTTCCTCCATGGTCACGTGGTTCACCCGTCCTCGCATCACATTCTGCTGTTGCGGCTGCACGGGCTTCTTCTTTGGGCACTTATGGGCGTAGTGACCCACTTCACCACAGTTAAAGCATTGCACCCCAACCTTAGGTGCTTGGCCTTTGTTGTCTTGGGGTTGGTTTGGGGGTCCTTGTACTGCTGGTCGAGGTTGATATGTAGGGCGAGGCTGCTGTATGAACTGAGGTTGTGGCTGTATTGGTGCTGCTGGAGGCCTGTAGTTCGGGTTGTACCCTCTTGGTGCTGAGTACGGTACCACAGCACGGTTCGTCTGCCCTACGGGTTGCTGCATCAGACGTCGGCGGGTGTTGCTCCCTGAGGCTTGATGTGACCACCCGACCTTCCTCTTGTTCTCTTTTTCCAAGGCCTTCAGCTTCCTTTCTACCACAAACGCTCTGTCCACCATCTTTTGGAAGCTTTCATACTCGTTGGAGGACATTGCACACTGCATTTCTGCGGTAAGTCCTTCCACGAAACAATCCTGTTTCTGCTCATCAGTCTCTATGTCCCGTGGAGCATAACGGGAGAGTTGAGTAAATTTAGTGAGGTATTCCCTCACAGTCATGTTTCCTTGCTGCAGCCCCAAGAACTCCTTCCTCTTGTTTTTGAGTTCACCCCTTGGTATGTAATGGTTGCGGAAGCTACGCTTGAACTCTTCCCAAGTGATGTTCTCAAGGTCATGATGGGCCGCCACGTAGGCGGTCCACCAATCAGCAGCAGGTCCATGCAATTGATGAGAGGCAAACAGCACCCTCTCATACCCTTGGCACTGTATGATCCTCATCTTGCTCTCAATGGTCTTTAGCCAATCATCTGCCTCCAGAGGTTCAGCAGCACTTGCAAACTTTGGAGGTTGAGTTCCTAGAAACTCACTCAACCTTGGTTGGCGTGGTGCAGCTTGTGGAGGTGGAACTTGATGCAAGTTGGCCACCACTTGAGTCAGGTTCCGGATGAGCTGATTTTGATTCTCAAGCATTTGGTGGATGGGATCAACTCCCTCACGGCGTCCACTCCTGTCTTGGCTCCAAGAAAGATGAGGGTTGCAGGCCTCATCGTTGTTGTTGGCGGGGTTGGCAGCACGACCCTTTCCTCTTCCGGCCATCTGGCATGATCAACCAATGTTAATTTAAAGCATTACGTATCATCTTACTACTTTCACTTGTTTTTTTACTTTGAAGTGTTGAGGCTTTGTTATACTTTCTGGGGGTTCATGTCTCACAAAAATAAATGCACTATTATTTCATGTGGGTTCACACACCAGAGCCAAACAATCTGAAGACGAGGCTGTGGACAATTGCTCATGGATTCCACAACTCACGTCACACACCAAGCATTAACACACCATTTACTAAGGTAACGACTCGGCTATTCGACATCTTGCTAACTAAGGGAAAGACTCTACACTACTCGTATTCCTGAGCTGGCTCCTCGGGATCTTCCTCATTATTGGGGCTGCCTTCTGACTCTGCTTTGGGTGGGGAAGCTCCTGGTGGGGAAGTGTGACGACGCCTGATCGCCCGGCAATTTGGGGAGTCAGGAGTCCACGTATCATTCATGGTGACACACAGTTCATTCCCATCTCCTCGTTCTCTCGCCCTCAAGCAGGCTAGAAGCAACGCCTCGGTTTCCTTCAGGGTGTCACGAACATCCTGAAGCTCCTGCTGACACTCCTGCAATCGAGTGTTGAGCATAGCAGCATCCTCCAAGCACAAGTCCATGTGCTCATGGGAAGTCCCTTGCTGCACTGGCGGGTACTTATACTCCGTTGTACCGCTCTCGCGCTGGAGGACATACATGTACTCACTCCTGTCTAGGTGTCGACGATAGATGTGACTCTGGCAGGTGATGGCCTCCCAGGTGACATCCTTCTCCGCATCGACCTGTGTTGCTCGACAAGCTGGAGAGCGGTGGATCTTGAGCAGCTGATTTTCGTGGATAATCCTCATCTCTGAACTCCATTCTTCCCTCTTCTAACGGATGGTCCTGGTTGAGCTATAGTGTATGATTAGGTTGCCCGTATTGCCGGCGGCTTGGAGCATACGTCGAAGACGGCGCAACAAGCCTCCTACTGCCAATCCGTAGGAAAGGTACGTCACCGGACGGCTCTCCTCACTTTGGGCAAGGGCAACTACGGGAACTCTCCCTCCTATGGACTTGCGAGCGGTGCGAATCATGCGAACCATCTAAAACAAAAAGCATTTAAACTAGGTTAGATAAACTTTTAAACAAAAATCCTATTTTGAATGAAAGTTGGGGTAAGATTGTAACACCCCAAAATTTTGATTCAAAACCCTAAACCATGTTAAGAGTGGAATTTAAAAATTTTTGGACGTGTTGCATGTTTTGCAAAAATTCAAACTCAAACTGGAATTCAAATTAAACTCAAATCAGAAAAGAAATAGAAAAAGAAAAAGAGAAAACAGAAAAAAACCGGCCAGTGGGCCGAAACCCAACAGCCGGCCCACCCAGCCCCCGCGCCAGCCGCAGCCGCGCGCGCTGCTTCCTCACACTGACAGGCGGGGCCCACCCGAGCGTCGTCTACCTCGCGACAGCGCCGGACTCCATCGCACCCGAATCAAAACCGATCGGGATTTCGGCGTATCCCCGCTGAATTCTGTTCGTAGGCGACGCGGACATGATCTAAACCACCCCGCCGCCCTCCCCCGTCTATAAAAACCCCGGCCTCGTTCTGTTTTTCCCACGCGATCATCTGTTTTTACTCCGGTGAGAACCGAGACTTCTCCGGTGAATTCTGGCCGATCTAAGCTCGGAAATTCCGATCTAACTCGCTGGTCTTGATCCACCGCCTCCGGGGAACCTTGCAGGTGCAGAAAACTCGGTGACTTGCGGTGTAAACACAGCGCCGACGAGCTTCGCCGTGGTTTCGCCTCGGACCTTGTCGCCGATCACTTTCCAGGACCTCCGAGCTCAAGAAAACCCCCGAGGTGAGATCCCCGACCTCCCCTCTACCGATCTATGCCATCAAATCACAGTTCTAGGAAGAATTCCCGAAGATCCGAAAGTTTCCGGCGAGATCGCCGCTTCCCGCCGCCGTGCGCCGCCGGCAGCGCCGCCCGCGCTCGATCAGAGCGACGTGGCCGCTTGTGCGCCGTTTATTTTAAATCGCACGGTAGGGTTTAAACCCCCACGTACCGGTTCGATGTTATAATCTCGGCCGTCGGTTTAAAATCGGACGGTCCACGTCGGCCCGGTGTTATAAAGAATGGAAATCTTACGTGCTACCCCCTGGGGCTCTCGGGAAATAAGAGCTAGCCCCGGAAACTTCTGATTTAGCCCCTGGAACTCCAGAAAATCATTTAAATTCATTTAAAAATCAGTTTTAGCCCCTGGACTTAATAAAAATTATGAAAAACACCTCTGATAAGTGTAGCTAGACCCCTGGAAATTCTGAAAATAATATTATAGACCCTGTAATGGGGTGAGTTTACCTTTTTAGCCCTGTTTAGTATTTAAATTAGGAAATTGAATATGTGGCTAGTGTTTAAAAATTAAAAAGTGGGACAAACATATTGTCATAATTAAATTAAAAACTTTCTCAGTATTTAGAAAACTTTGGAGTGAGATAAAAACATATTTTGGGCTGAATTGAATCTGTTTAATTTATTATTCACATTTTGGGACACATATTTAAGTAAAGAATAGTTCTAGAAAATAGGGAAAATAATTGTGAAATATTTTACATCAGAGGCAAAGGTCAAAATATGTTGTGAAATTATTTAGGACCAGAACCTATTCTGTTTAGATGATGTGTCTTACTATTTTCATAATAAAGTACACATTTATGCATAAGAAATTAAATCTGAAAATATAGCAACTAGTAAATGATAAATGGAGTTTCTAAAATCCAAAGAGTTCAGTTTAGGGTTGGTAGAAATTGTGAAGACACATATGGAGAAGGAAAATACCTTTCATGCTTATTTGGTAGTAAAAAGGTGTAGTAGTTGAATATAAGGAATTTATTTAAATTGGAAACTCATATATATAGTATGTAGTATAAATGTGAACACAAAAGTAGGAATCATATACACATGATTAAAAGTGCATGTAAGCCAAAATCAACACACATAGAGTAACCACAACACATAGAAATGAGAATGACTTTCATAAATATGAATGTGTGGTTTGTATGAAGTGGAAGTGTGAACCATGTCTTATGGATTGTTGTTTTTCTTTTGCTATGTGTGATGGTATGATGTAGAACCTGCTCAAGAGCATGTTATTCCTTTCCAAGACCAGGACTACCCATTTCAAGAGCAGCAGGAAGGAGGCAAGTGTCCTTGACCACTTTGATCCTATACTAGGATGTGTAGATAGCATTATTTGCATTGTCAAATGAAATATGAAACCCATGCTAGGAAGTTTCCCTAGAATTGCATTACCTTGTTTTCCTTGTAGCTTGCGTTGGGATTTATTTTATCATGACATTCATTATTATGCATATGCTTAGCCACACTTAGAATGGGATATTTGGGATATGAGAACATCAGTTTATTTTACCATACTCTTGAATGAGATATTGTGAGTTATGTAGAGGTAGGGATCAAGGCAAGTTGGATGTTTTGGTTGTGTGCTGGTTGCACGAGACTCGGGTTTGTGTTTAGTACTTGCCTGGATCCTAAGGACCGGTTCATGGAGCGTGTAACCTGGCTTTACAGTGCCAACCACATGCTCGGATGGGGCAGCTTGGCCAATTAATTAGGTGTATCCCCGGCGTAGTATGGGTGTGTTGGATGGTGCGGGGAATAGGTGTCAGCTGGACTACCATATGAACCGCAAGGCTCAAGAGGGGGCCACTGCACCGGGGTTGGAGCCTCTTTTATGCTGTTAGGGGTGAAACCTCAGTGGGCCCACGCTCGTCGGGAATCCCTTTGTAAAGGCTTCGTAGTGATCTCCTGGCTACACACCTGGGAAGTGTGAATGTGGTTCGTAGCCACTGGCATAATGGAGGTTCTTTTAGTCCACCCGGTAACGGGAATGAAATCACTACATGTGAGTACAGTGGTACAAACTCTGCAGAGTCAAAACTGTCATGACAGCCGTGCTCACGGTCAAGAGCGGCTTGGACTTATTCATGATTAGAGGATTGATGGTTTTGGAAGTTGTGGATGTTAAGCGGGGAGCTTGACATTGGAAATGATGTTATGGTTATTGGATTATAATGATGGGATGGGAGATTGGGACCATTTCACTTGTGTAGTAATGTAGGTGCTTAATAAGCTAAGGTGATAGGTATTAAGTGCGTAGTGCTTTAACCATGAGTTCAACCTCTCCTTGTTCTAGCCATGCATGATATAATTTTCCCACACTTGCTGAGTACCATTGGTACTCAACCTTGCATATTTTGTTGGTTTATATTGCTGCTCAGGTCAAGATAATGAGGTGGTATATAATGACCAAGACTTTGGACCCGAAGAAGGTTTCTAGGTTCGTGGAGACTCCGGGCAACGCCTGTGATGGAGCCCTCAAGAATAATATTCCGCTGCTAGTTTATTTACTTGTGATGAACTTATTATTGTCCATTGAGACATTTGCGAATGTAAGACTTATTTATATTCGACACCTGGCTTGTAATAAATGATGCTTCACTATTTGTCATCACATGTATGAGAAAATGATCCTGGCATACATGTGATATTCACTTGGTTGTTTCTTCGGAAAAACCGGGTGTGACAGAGGTGGTATCAGAGCCAAGGTTGCCCGTAGGAACGTGGACCTAGGTAGAAATGGACGTATTTAAGTGCCCTATTTTCTGAAAAACTATTTTACAAAGGTGTGGATTGAAAAGTGTTATTTAAATGAGTCACTTTCTTCATCTTACCCCAACTTTCATTCAAAATTGGATTTTTGTTTGAGAGTTTATCTAACCTAATTTTAAATTCTTTTTTTAGATGGTTCGCATGATTCGCACCACTCGCAAGTCCACAGGAGGGAGAGTTCCCGTAGTTGCCCTTGCCGAAAGAGAGGAGAGCCGTCCGGTGACGTACCTTTCCTATGGATTGGCAGTAGGAGGCTTGTTGCGCCGTCTTCGGCGTATGCTCGAAGCCGCCGGCAATACGGGCAAGCTAATCATCCACTATAACTCCACCAGGACCATCCGTGAGAACAGGGAAGAATGGAGTTCGGAGATGAGGATTATACATGAAAATCAGCTGCTTAAGATCCACCACTCTCCAGCTTGTAGAGCGACACAGGTCGATGCGGAGAAGGATGTCACCTGGGAGGCCATCACCTGCCAGAGTCACATCTATCGTCGCCACCTGGACAAGACTGAGTACATGTATGTCCTCCAACGTGAGAGTGGTACCACGGAGTACAAGTACGCGGCGGTGCAGCAAGGGACTTCCCATGAGCACATGGACTTGTGCTTGGAGGATGCTGCTATGCTCAGCACTCGACTGCAGGAGTGTCAACAAGAGCTTCAGGATGTCCGGGACACCCTGAAGGATACGGAGGCGTTGCTGTGAGCCTGCTTGAGGGCGAGAGAAAGAGGAGATGGGAATGAATTGTGTGTCACCGTGAATGATACATGGACTCCTGACTCCCCGGATCGCCGAGCGATCAGGCGTCGTCGCACTTCTCCACCAGCAGCTTCCCCACCCAAAGCAGAGTCAGAAGGAAGCCGAAATGATGAGGAAGATCCCGAGGAGCCAGCTCAAGAAAACGAGTAGTGTAGAGTCCCTCCCTTAGTCAGCAAGATGTCGAATAGGCGAGTCGTTAAGATAAGTTAATGGTGTGATAATGCTTGGTGTGTGACGTGAGTTGTGGAAGCCATGAGCAATTGTCCACAGCCTCATCTTTAGATTGTTTTGTTTTGGTGTGTGAACCCACATGAAATAATATTGCATTTATTTTTGGGTGAAAAGTGAACCTTTAGAGAAGAATAACAAAGCCTCAACACTTCAAAGGACAAACAAATGAAAGTAGTAAGATGATACTAAATGCTTTCAAATTAACATTGGTTGATTCTGCCAGATGGCCGGAAGAGGAAAAGGACGTGCTGCCAACCCCGCCAACAACAACGATGAGGCATGCAACCCTCATCTTTATGGAGGCCAGGACCGGGGTGGTCGCCGTGAAGGAGTTGATCCCCTCCACCAAACGCTGGAGAATCTAAATCAGCTCATCCGGTACTTGACTCAAGTGGTGGCCAACTTGCATCAAGTTCCACCTCCACAAGCTGCACCACGCCAACCAAGGTTGAGTGAGTTTCTAGGAACTCAACCTCCAAAGTTTGCAAGTGCTGCTGAACCTCTGGAGGCAGATGATTAGCTGAAGACCATTGAAAGTAAGATGAGGATCATACAATGCCAAGGGTATGAGAGGGTGCTGTTTGCCTCTCATCAATTGCATGGACCTGCTGCTGATTGGTGGACCGCCTACGTGGCCGCCCATCATGACCCTGAGAACATCACTTGGGAAGAGTTCAAGCGTAGCTTCCGCAACCATTACATCCCAAGAGGTGAACTCAAAAACAAGAGGAAGGAGTTTTTGGGACTGCAGCAGGGAAACATGACGGTGAGGGAATACCTCAATAAATTTACTCAACTATCCCGTTATGACCCACGGGACATAGAGACTGATGAGCAGAAACAAGATTGTTTTGTGGAAGGACTTACCGCAGAGATGCAGTGTGCAATGTCCTCAAATGAGTATGAAAGCTTCCACAAGATGGTGGACAGAGCATTTTTAGTAGAAAGGATGCTAAAGGCCTTGGAAACTGAGAATAAGAGGAAGGCCGGGTGGTCACATCAAGCCTCAGGGAGCAACACCCGCCCATGTCTGATGCAGCAACCAGCAGGGCAGACGAACCGTGCTGCGGTACCCTACTCAGCACCAAGAGGGTACAACCCGAATTACAGGCCTCCGGCAGCACCAGCACAGCCACAACGTCAGTTTGTACAACAGCCTCGCCCCGCATATCCACCTCGACCAGCAGTGCAAGGACCCCCGAACCAACCCCAAGACAACAAAGGCCAGGCACCTAAGGTTGGGGTGCAATGTTTTAACTGTGGTGAAGTGGGGCACTACGCCCATAAATGCCCAAAGAAGAAGCCTGCGCAGCCACAACAGCAGAATGTAATAAGAGGACGGGTGAACCACGTCACTATGGAGGAAGCACAAGAGGCACCCGACGTGGTAGTTGGTAAGTTTCCTGCCAATTTACACCTTGCAACCCTGCTGTTTAATTCTGGTGCTACCCACTCGTTCATTGCTCAAGGGTTTGTTAAGAAGCATGACCTAGCAACCACACAAATGAACCATATGCTAGCTGTAAACTCTCCAGGTGGAGAAATAAGGACAAGACAAGTGTGTCCCAAAGTGAACCTAGACATTAATGGGGTAGTATTTACTGCTAACCTCATAGTGATAGATTCACGGGGAATAGATATTATTTTGGGTATGGATTGGTTGACCAAACATAAAGGAATCATCTATTGTTCGACCAGAACGGTGGAACTAACTCACCCTAGTGGCACAAGAGTAAAGTTCATAACAATACACGAGCCTAGGAGGGACATTAAATTAAATCAAGTTGAGGTGAGGAAATCAGGACCATCAGGGAATATCCAGATGTTTTTCCGGAGGAGTTGCCAGGTATGCCTCCCGATCGTGAAGTGGAATTCGCAATTGAGCTAGTACCTGGAACAGCCCCGATATACAAGAGACCTTATCGGATGGACTCCAAGCAGCTGGAAGAATTCAAGGATCATTTGAGAGAATTGTCGGAGAAGGGGTATATTCGTCCTAGTTCCTCACCATGGGGAGCTCCGGTGATATTTGTGCCCAAGAAGGACGGAACCCAAAGGTTATGCATGGATTACCGTGCCTTGAATGAGGTAACCATCAAGAACAAGTACCCATTACCCCGCATTGAAGACTTGTTTGATCAATTGAGGGGCGCTTGTGTGTTCTCGAAAATTGATCTCAGGTCGGGATACCACCAACTCAAGATAAGGCAATCTGATATTCCCAAGACAGCTTTCGTATCTCGGTACGGACTGTATGAATACACTGTCATGCCTTTCGGGCTAACTAATGCCCCGGCATACTTCATGTATCTCATGAACAAGGTATTCATGGAATATCTGGACAAATTTGTGGTGGTTTTCATAGATGACATTCTCGTCTTCTCCAAAGATGAAGAAGAACATGAGAAACATCTAAGGATGGTGTTGCAGAGGATGAGAGAACACCAACTGTATGCCAAGTTGAGCAAGTGTGAGTTTTGGCTGGAGAGAGTTCCCTTCTTAGGACATATAATCTCGGAGGGAGGAATCTCTGTGGATCCTGCCAAAATCGAGGATATACAGAAGTGGAAGACCCCTGAAAATGTCGGGGAAGTTTGAAGCTTCTTGGGATTGGCTGGATACTATCGACGGTTTATTGAAGGATTCTCCAAGATCTCGAGACCTCTTACTCAACTGTTGGAGAAGGGAATCACATTCACATGGACGCCGCAGTGCGAGAAGAGTTTTCAGGAGTTAAAGGAAAGATTGACAACAGCCCCAGTGCTGGTTATGCCAGATATGCAAAAGAGCTTTACGGTGTACTGCGATGCCTCAGGAAACGGGTTGGGATGTGTTCTCATGCAAGAAGGGCACGTCGTAGCTTATGCATCCCGACAGCTCCGGAAGCACGAGAAGAACTATCCTACACATGACCTAGAACTAGCCGCAGTGGTACACGCGTTGAAAATTTGGCGGCACTATTTGATGGGGAAGAGGACCGAGATATATACAGATCATAAGAGTTTGAAGTACATTTTCACACAGCCAGACCTCAACCTCAGACAAAGGAGATGGTTAGAGCTAATCAATGACTTTGATGTGGGCATCAACTATCATCCCGGGAAAGCAAACGTCATGGCCGATGCTTTTAGTCGGAAAGTGAAGGTCAATAAGTTGAGCTTGAAGGACATGCCTGCAGAATTGAAGGACGAGGTTATAAGGCTCAATCTATGTCTAGTAAATAGTGGTGAAGCCATCGCCATGGAAGTGGACTCCACACTCGAGCGAGACATACGCGAGGGCCAAAAGAATGATGAGAAGATACAAGAGATCAGACAACTCATCAAGGAAAATAAAGCTCCGGGTTTTAGAGAGGATGAACAAGGAACGGTGTGGCACGGAAAAAGAATCTGTGTGCCTAAAGTAAAGGAGATCCGTGAATTGATTTTGAAGGAGGCTCACGATTCCGACTATTCCATTCATCCTGGGAGTACGAAAATGTACCAGGACCTCAAGAGCAGGTATTGGTGGTATGGCATGAAGCGAGATGTCGCGGAACATGTTGCCCTGTGTGACACATGTCAGTTGGTGAAAGCAGAACATCAACGACCCGCGGGATTATTGCAACCACTCAAAGTGCCTGAATGGAAATGTGAAGAAATCAGCATGGATTTCATCGTGGGATTGCCTAGGACCCAATCAGGATATGATTCGATATGGGTCATCATTGACAGGCTAACCAAGGTAGCTCATTTCATCCCCGTGAAAGAAAGCTACAGCGGATCCAAATTGGCAGAGTTGTACATGTCAAGGATCGTGTGTTACCATGGAGTGCCAAACAAGATTGTGTCGGATCGAGGGACACAGTTCACCTCGAGGTTTTGGCAGAAGTTGCATGAGACCATGGGAACCCATCTGAATTTCAGCTTTGCCTATCATCCCCAAACCGACGGGCAGACGGAAAGAACCAATCAGATCCTTGAAGATATGCTAAGGGCATGTGCACTCAAAAACAATAGGAGTTGGGACAAGAACTTACCGTATGCGGAGTTTTCCTATAACAACAGCTATCAAGCTAGTATGAAGATGTCGCCGTTTGAAGCCTTGTACGGGAGGAAGTGCAGAACTCCCCTATTTTGGAACCAAACAGGGGAAAGTAAAGTGTTTGGTCCCGAAGTACTACAAGAAGCCGAGGCGAAGGTGAGGGAAATTCGCAATAACTTGAGGATAGCACAGACACGCCAAAAGAGCTATGCCGATGTGCAAAGAAGAGAGCTCGTTTTCAACGTGGGGGACTATGTCTATCTCAAGGTGTCCCCTATCAGAAGACTTCGTCGGTTCAAGGTGAAAGGGAAGTTGTCACCTCGATACGTCGGACCCTTTCAAGTTTTGGAAAGGAAAGGCGAAGTGGCGTATCAACTAGAGTTACCGGCTCATCTATCGGATGTGCACGATGTATTCCATGTGTCACAAATCAAAAAATGCCTAAGTACGCCTGAAGAGGTGTTATCCATGAATGAAGTGGATGTAGCTGAGGATTTGTCTTATGCCGAGCAACCATACAAGATTTTGGAGACAATGGAACGCCTCACCAGAAATAAAAGAATCCGGATGTGCAAGGTGCAGTGGAAGCATCACTCAGAAGAGGAAGCCACCTGGGACCGGGAAGATGAGCTCAAGGCACAATTTCCGGAATTGTTTTCTTAGCAACACCAATCTCGGGGACGAGATTTCTTTTAAGGGGGGTAGAGCTGTAACACCCCAAAATTTTGATTCAAAACCCTAAATCATGTTAAGAGAGAATTTAAAAATTTTTGGACGTGTTGCATGTTTTGCAAAAATTCAAATTCAAACTGGAATTCAAATTAAACTCAAATCAGAAAAGAAATAGAAAAAGAAAAAGAGAAAACAGAAAAAAATCGGCCAGTGGGCCGAAACCCACCAGCCGGCCCACCCAGCCCCCGCGCCAGCCGCACCCGCGCGCGCTGCTTCCTCACACTGACAGGCGGGGCCCACCCGATCATCGTCTACCTCGCGACAGCGCCTGACTCCCTCGCACCCGAATCAAAACCGATCGTGATTTCGGCGTATCCCCGCTGAATTCTGTTCGTAGGCGACGCGGACATGATCTAAACCACCCCGCCGCCCTCCCCCGTCTATAAAAACCCCGGCCTCGTTCTGTTTTTCCCACACGATCGGCTGTTTTTACTCCGGTGAGAACCGAGACTTCTCCGGCGAATTCTGGTCGATGTAAGCTCGGAAATTCCGATCTAACTCGCTGGTCTTGATCCACCGCCTCCGGGGAACCTTGCAGGTGCAGAAAACTCGGTGACTTGCGGTGTAAACACAGCGCCGACGAACTTCGCCGTGGTTTCGCCTCGGACCTTGTCGCCGATCACTTTCCAGGACCTCCGAGCTCAAGAAAACCCCCGAGGTGAGATCCCCGACCTCCCCTCTACCGATCTATGCCATAAAATCACAGTTCTAGGAAGATTCCCGAAGATCCGAAAGTTTCCGGCGAGATCGCCGCTTCCCGCCGCCGTGCGCCGCCGGCAGCGCCGCCCTCGCTCGATCAGAGCGACGTGGCCGCTTGTGCGCCGTTTATTTTAAATCGCACGGTAGGGTTTAAACCCCCGCGTACCGGTTCGATGTTTTAATCTCGGCCGTCGGTTTAAAATCGGACGGTCCACGTCAGCCCCGCGTTATAAAGACTGGAAATCTTACGTGCTACCCCCTGGGGTTCTCGGGAAATAAGAGCTAGCCCCGGAAACTTCTGATCTAGCCCCTGGAACTCCAGAAAATCATGTAAATTCATTTAAAAATCAGTTTTAGCCCCTGGACTTAATAAAAATTACGAAAAACACCTCTGATAAGTGTAGCTAGACCCCTGGAAATTCTGAAAATAATATTATAGACCCTGTAATGGGGTGAGTTTACTTTTTAGCCCTGTTTAGTATTTAAATTAGGAAATTGAATATGTGGCTAGTGTTTAAAAATTAAAAAGTGGGACAAACATATTGTCATAATTAAATTAAAAACTTTCTCAGTATTTAGAAAACTTTGGAGTGAGATAAAAACATATTTTGGGCTGAATTGAATCTGTTTAATTTATTATTCACATTTTGGGACACATTTTTAAGTAAAGAATAGTTCTAGAAAATAGGGAAAATAATTGTGAAATATTTTACATCAGAGGCAAAGGTCAAAATATGTTGTTAAATTATTTAGGACCAGAACCTATTCTGTTTAGATGATGTGTCTTACTATTTTCATAATAAAGTACACATTTATGCATAAGAAATTAAATCTGAAAATATAGCAACTAGTAAATGATAAATGGAGTTTCTAAAATCCAAAGAGTTCAGTTTAGGGTTGGTAGAAATTATGAAGACACATATGGAGAAGGAAAATACCTTTCGTGCTTATTTGGTAGTAAAAAGGTGTAGTAGTTGAATATAAGGAATTTATTTAAATTGGAAACTCATATATATAGTATGTAGTATAAATGTGAACACAAAAGTAGGAATCATATACACATGATTAAAAGTGCATGTAAGCCAAAATCAACACACATAGAGTAACCACAACACATAGAAATGAGAATGACTTTCATAAATATGAATGTGTGGTTTGTATGAAGTGGAAGTGTGAACCATGTCTTATGGATTGTTGTTTTTCTTTTGCTATGTGTGATGGTATGATGTAGAACCTGCTCAAGAGCAAGTTATTCCTTTCCAAGACCAGGACTACCCATTTCAAGAGCAGCAGGAAGGAGGCAAGTGTCCTTGACCACTTTGATACTATACTAGGATGTGTAGATAGCATTATTTGCATTGTCAAATGAAATATGAAACCCATGCTAGGAAGTTTCCCTAGAATTGCATTACCTTGTTTTCCTTGTAGCTTGGGTTGGGATTTATTTTATCATGTCATTCATTATTATGCATATGCTTAGCCACGCTTAGAATGAGATATTTGGGATATGAGAACATCAGTTTATTTTACCATACTCTTGAATGAGATATTGTGAGTTATGTAGAGGTAGGGATCAAGGCAAGTTGGATGTTTTGGTTGTGTGCTGGTTGCACGAGACTCGGGTTTGTGTTTAGTACTTGCCTGGATCCTAAGGACCGGTTCATGGAGCATGTAACCTGGCTTTACAGTGCCAACCACATGCTGAGATGGGGCAGCTTAGCCAATTAATTAGGTGTATCCCCGGCGTAGTATGGGTGTGTTGGATGGTGCGGGGAATAGGTGTCAGCTGGACTACCATATGAACCGCAAGGCTCAAGAGGGGGCCACTGCAGCGGGGTTGGAGCCTCTTGTATGCTGTTAGGGGTGAAACCTCAGTGGGCCCACGCTCGTCGGGAATCCCTTTGTAAAGGCTTCGTAGTGATCTCCTGGCTACACACCTGGGAAGTGTGAATGTGGTTCGTAGCCACTGGCATAATGGAGGTTCTTTTAGTCCACCCGGTAACGGGGGATGAAATCACTACATGTGGGTACAGTGGTACAAACTCTGCAGAGTCAAAACTGTCATGACAGCCGTGCTCACGGTCAAGAGCGGCTCGGACTTATTCATGATTAGAGGATTGATGGTTTTGGCACTCCATGGTAACACACGATCCTTGACATGTACAACTCTGCCAATTTGGATCCGCTGTAGCTTTCTTTCACGGGGATGAAATGAGCTACCTTGGTTAGCCTGTCAATGATGACCCATATCGAATCATATCCTGATTGGGTCCTAGGCAATCCCACGATGAAATCCATGCTGATTTCTTCCCATTTCCATTCAGGCACTTTGAGTGGTTGCAATAATTCCGCGGGTCGTTGATGTTCTGCTTTCACCAACTGACATGTGTCACACAGGGCAACATGTTCCGCGACATCTCGCTTCATGCCATACCACCAATACCTGCTCTTGAGGTCCTGGTACATTTTCGTACTCCCAGGATGAATGGAATAGTCAGAATCGTGAGCCTCCTTCAAAATCAATTCACGAATCTCCTTTACTTCAGGCACACAGATTCTTTTTCCGTGCCACACCGTTCCTTGTTCATCCTCTCTAAAACCCGGAGCTTTATTTTCCTTGATGAGTTGTCTAATCTCTTGTATCTTCTCGTCTTTCTTTTGACCCTCGCGGATGTCTCGCTCTAGTGTGGAGTCCACTTCCATGGCGATGGCTTCCCCACTATTTACCAGGCATAGATTGAGCCTTATAACCTCGTCCTTCAATTCTGCAGGCATGTCCTTCAAGCTCAACTTATTGACCTGCACTTTCCGACTTAAAGCATCGGCCACGACGTTTGCCTTCCCAGGATGATAGTTGATGCCCACATCAAAGTCATTGATTAGCTCTAACCATCTTCTTTGTCTGAGGTTGAGATCTGGCTGTGTGAAAATGTACTTCAAACTCTTATGATCCGTATATATCTCTGTCCTCTTCCCCATCAAATAGTGTCGCCAAATTTTCAACGCGTGTACCACTGCGGCTAGTTCTAGGTCATGTGTAGGATAGTTTTTCTCGTGCTTCCGGAGTTGTCGGGATGCATAAGCCACGACATGCCCTTCTTGCATGAGAACACATCCCAACCCGTTTCCAGAGACATCGCAGTACACCGTGAAATTCTTCGGCATATCTGGCATAACCAACACTGGGGCTGTTCTCAATCTTTTCTTTAGCTCCTGAAAACTCGTCTCGCACTGTGGCGTCCATGTGAATGTGATTTCCTTCTCCAACAGTTTGGTGAGGGGTCTCGAGATCTTGGAGAATACCTCAATAAACCGTCGATAGTATCCAGCCAATCCCAAGAAGCTTCGAACTTCCCCGACATTTTCAGGGGTCTTCCACTTCTGTATATCCTCGATTTTGGCAGGATCCATGGAGATTCCTCCCTCCGATATTATATGTCCTAAGAAGGGAACTCTCTTCAGCCAAAACTCACACTTGCTCAACTTGCTATATAGTTGGTGTTCTCTCAGCCTCTGCAACACCAACCTTAGATGTTTCTCATGTTCTTCTTCATCTTTGGAGAAGACGAGAATGTCATCTATGAAAACCACCACAAATTTGTCCAGATATTCCATGAATACCTTGTTCATGAGATACATGAAATATGCCGGGGCATTAGTTAGCCCGAAAGGCATGACAGTGTATTCATACAGTCCGTACCGAGATACGAAAGCTGTCTTGGGAATATCAGATTGCCTTATCTTGAGTTGGTGGTATCCCGACCTGAGATCAATTTTCGAGAACACACAAGCTCCCCTCAACTGATCAAACAAGTCTTCAATGCGGGGTAATGGGTACTTGTTCTTGATGGTTACCTCATTCAAGGCACGGTAATCCACGCATAACCTTTGGGTTCCGTCCTTCTTGGGCACAAATATCACCGGAGCTCCCCATGGTGAGGAACTAGTGCGAATATACCCCTTCTCCGTCAATTCTCTTAAATGATCCTTGAGTTCTTCTAGCTGCTTGGAGTCCATCCGATAAGGTCTCTTGTATATCGGGGCTGTTCTAGGTACTAGCTCAATTGCGAATTCCACTTCACGATCGGGAGGCATACCTGGCAACTCCTCCGGAAAAACATCTGGATATTCCCTGATGGTCCTGATTTCCTCAACTTTCACCTCAACTTGATTTAATTAAATGTCCCTCCTAGGCTCGTGTATTGTTATGAACTTTACTCTTGTGCCACTAGGGTGAGTTAGTTCCACCGTTCTGGTCGAACAATGGATGATTCCTTTATGTTTTATCAACCAATCCATACCCAAGATAATATCTATCCCTTGTGAATCTATCACTATGAGGTTAGCAGTAAATACCACCCCATTAATGTCTAGGTTCACTTTGGGACACACTTGTCCTTATTTCTCCACCTGGAGAGTTTACGGCTAGCACATGGTTCATTTGTGTGGTTGCTAGGTCATGCTTCTTAACAAACCCTTGAGCAATGAACGAGTGGGTAGCACCAGAATCAAACAGCAGGGTTGCAAGGTGTAAATTGGCAGGAAACTTACCAACTACCACGTCGGGTGCCTCTTGCGCTTCCTCCATAGTGACATGGTTCACCCGTCCTCGCATCACATTCTGCTGTTGTGGCTGTGCGGGCTTCTTCTTTGGGCATTTATGGGCGTAGTGCCCCACTTCACCGCAGCTAAAACATTGCACCCCAACCTTAGGTGCCTGGCCTTTGCTTTCTTGGGGTTGGTTTGGAGGTCCCTGTACTGCTGGTCGAGGTGGATATGCGGGGCGAGGCTGCTTTACAAACTGATGTTGTGGCTGTGCTGGTGCTGCGGGAGGCCTATAGTTCGGGTTGTACCCTCTTGGTGCTGAGTAGGGTACCGCAGCACGGGTCGTCTGCCCTGTAGGTTGCTGCATCAGACGTGGGCGGGTGTTGCTCCCTGAGGCTTGATGTGACCACCCGGCCTTCCTCTTATTCTCATTTTCTAAGGTCTTTAGCTTCCTTTCTACCACAAATGCTCTGTCCACCATCTTTTGGAAGCTTTCATTCTCATTTGAGGACATTGCACACTGCATCTCTGCGGTAATTCCCTCCATGAAACAATCTTGTTTCTGCTCATCAGTCTCTATGTCCCGTGGGGCATAACGGGATAGTTGAGTAAATTTAGTGAGGTATTCCCTCACCGTCATGTTTTCCTGCTGCAGTCCCAAAAACTCCTTCCTCTTGTTTTTGAGTTCACCTCTTGGGATGTAATGGTTGCGGAAGCTACGCTTGAACTGTTCCCAAGTGATGTTCTCAGGGTCATGATTGGCAGCCACGTAGGCGGTCCACCAATCAGCAGCATGTCCATGCAATTGATGAGAGGCAAACAGCACCCTCTCATACCCTTGGCACTGTATGATCCTCATCTTGCTCTCAATGGTCTTAAGCCAATCATCTCCCTCCAGAGGTTCAGCAGCACTTGCAAACTTTGGAGGCTGAGTTCCTAGAAACTCACTCAACCTTGGTTGGCGTGGTGCAGCTTGTGGAGGTGGAACTTGATGCAAGTTGGCCACCACTTGAGTCAAGTTCTGGATGAGCTGATTCTGATTCTCCAGCATTTGGTGGAGGGGATCAACTCCTTCACGGCGACCACCCCGGTCCTGGCCTCCAGAAAGATGAGGGTTGCATGCCTCATCGTTGTTGTTGGCGGGGTTGGCAGCACGTCCTTTTCCTCTTCCGGCCATCTGGCAGAATCAACCAATGTTAATTTGAAAGCATTTAGTATCATCTTACTACTTTCATTTGTTTGTACTTTGAAGTGTTGAGGCTTTGTTATACTTTTCTGAGGGTTCATTTCTCACACAAAAATAAATGCAATATTATTTCATGTGGTTCACACACCAAAGTAAAACAATCTAAAGACGAGGCTGTGGACAATTGCTCATGGCTTCCACAACTCACGTCACACACCAAGCATTAACACACCATTAACTTAACGTAACGACTCGACTATTCTACATCTTGCTAACTAAGGGAAGGATTCTACACTACTCGTTTTCTTGAGCTGGCTCCTCGGGATCTTCCTCATCATTTCGGCTGCCTTCTGACTCTGCTTTGGGTGGGGAGGCTGCTGGTGGAGAAGTGCGACGACGCCTGATCGCTCGGCGATCCGGGGAGTCAGGAGTCCATGTATCATTCACGGTGACACACAGTTCATTCCCATCTCCTCTTTCTCTCGCCATTAAGCAGGCTCGCAGCAACGCCTCTGTTTCCTTCAGTGTGTCCCGAACATCCTGAAGTTCTTGCTGACACTCCTGTAGTCGAGTGCTGAGCATAGCAGCATCCTCCAAGCACAAGTCCATGTGGTCATGGGAAGTCCCTTGTTGCACTGGCGGGTACTTATACTCCGTGGTACCACTCTCACGCTGGAGGACATACATGTACTCAGTCCTGTCCAGGTGGCCACGATAGATGTGACTCTGGCAGGTGATGGCCTCCCAGGTGACATCCTTCTCCGCATCGACCTGTGTCGCTCTACAAGCTGGAGAGCGGTGGATCTTAAGCAGCTGATTTTCGTGTATAATCCTCATCTCTGAACTCCATTCTTCCCTCTTCTCACGGATGGTCCTGGTGGAGTTATAGTGGATGATTAGCTTGCCCGTATTGCCGGCGGCTTCGAGCATACGTCGAAGACAGTGCAACAAGTCTCCTACTACCAATCCGTAGGAAAGGTACGTCACCGGACGGCTCTCGTCTCTTTCGGCAAGGGCAACTACGGGAACTCTCCCTCCTGTGGACTTGCGAGCGGTGCGAATCATGCGAACCATCTAAAACAAAAAGCATTTAAACTTAGGTTAGATAAACTTTTTAAACAAAAATCCTATTTTGAATGAAAATTAGGGTAAGATGAAGAAAGTGACTCATTAAATAACACTTTTCAACACACACCTTGTAAAAATAGTTTTCAAGAAAATAAAGCCCTTAAATACGTCCATTTCTACCTAGGTCCATGTTCCTACGGGCAACCTTGGCTCTGATACCACTTCTGTCACACCCGGTTTCTCCGAAGAACAACC
Source organism: Neostapfia colusana (assembly GCA_030760725.1). Lineage (NCBI taxonomy): Eukaryota > Viridiplantae > Streptophyta > Magnoliopsida > Poales > Poaceae > Neostapfia > Neostapfia colusana. The sequence continues at coordinate 46,875,593 of JASWHV010000018.1, read as the reverse complement.
GAGTGAATATCGCATGTATGCCATGATCATTTTCTCATACATGTGATGACAAATAGTGAAGCATCATTTATTACAAGCCAGGTGTCGAATATAAATAAGTCTTACATAGCAAATGTCTCGATGGACAATAATAAGTTCATCACAAGTAAATAAACTAGCAGCGGAATAATTATTCTTGTGGGCTCCGTCACAAGCATTGCCCGGGGGTCTCCATGAACCTAGAAACCTTCTTCGGGTCCAAAGTCTTGGTCATTATACACCACCTCATTATCTTGACCTGAGCAGCAATATGAACCAACAAAATATGCAAGGTTGAGTACCAATGGTACTCAGCAAGTGTGGGAAAATTATATCATGCATGGCTAGAACAAGGAGAGGTCTAACTCATGGTTAAAGCACTACGCAATTAATACCTATCACCTTAGCTTATTAAGCACTTACATTACTACACGGGTGAAATGGTCCCAATCTCCTATCCCATCATCATAATCCAATAACCATAACATCATTTCCAATGTTAAGCTCCCCGCTTAACATCCACAACTTCCAAAACCATCAATCCTCTAATCATGAATAAGTCCAAGCCGCTCTTGACCGTGAGCACGGCTGTCATGACAGTTTTAACTCTGCAGAGTTTGTACCACTGTACCCACATGTAGTGATTTCATCCCCCGTTGCCAGGTAGACTAAAAGAACCTCCATTATGCCAGTGGCTACGAACCACATTCACACTTCCCAGGTGTGTAGCCAGGAGATCACTACGAAGCCTTTACAAAGGGATTCCCGACGAGCGTGGGCCACTTGAGGTTTCACCCCTAATAGCATACAAGAGGCTCCAACCCCGTTGCAGTGGCCCCCTCTTGAGCCTTGCGGTTCATATGGTAGTCCAGCTGACACCTACTCCCCGCACCATCCAACACACCCATACTACGCCGGGGATGCACCTAATTAATTGGCCAAGCTGCCCCATCTCAGCATGTGGTTGGCACGGTAAAGCCAGGTTACATGCTCCATGAACCGGTCCTTAGGATCCAGGCAAGTACTAAACACAAACCCGAGTCTCGTGCACCAAGCACACAACCAAAACATCCAACTTGCCTTGATCCCTACCTTTACATAACTCACAATAGCTCATTTCAAGAGTATGGTAAAATAAACTGATGATCTCATATCCCAAATATCCCATTCTAAGCATGGCTAAGCATAAGCATGTAAATAAATGACATGATAAAATAAATCCCAACCCAAGCTACAAGGAAACAAGGTAATGCAATTCTAGGGAAACTTCCTAGCATGGGTTTCATATTTCAATTGATAATGCAAATGATTCTATCTACACATCCTAGTATAGGATCAAAGTGGTCAAGGACACTTGCCTCCTTCCTGCTGCTCTTGGAATGGGTAGTCCTGATCTTGGAAAGGAATAACTTGCTCTGGAGCAGGTTCTACATCATACCATCACACATAGCAAAAGAAAAACAACAATCCATAAGACATAGTTCACACTTCCACTTCAAATAAACCACACATTCATATTTATGAAAGTCATTCACCATTATATGTGTTGTGGTTACTCTATGTGTGTTGATTTGTGGCTTGCATGCACTTTTAATCATGTGTATATGATTCCTACTTCTGTATTCACATTTATGCTTGCATACTTTATATATGAGTTTCCAATTTAAATAATTGTCCTTATATTCAATTACTACACCTTTTAGTTACCAAGTATGCATGAAAGGTATTTTTCTTCTCCATATGTGTCTTCAGAATTTCTACCAACCCTAAACTGAATTCTTTGGATTTTAGAAACTTTATTTATCATTTACTAGTTGCTATATTTTCAGATTTATTTTCCTATGCCTAAATGTGTACTTTATTATGAAAATAGTAAGACACATCATCTAAACAGAATAGGTTCTGATCCTAAATAATTTAATAACATATTTTTGACCTTTGCCTCTGATGTAAACTATTTTACAATTATTTTCCCTATTTTCAGAACTATTCTTTACTTAAAAATGTGTCCCTATACTAACAAATGTGAATAATAAAGTAAACAGATTCATTTCAGCCCAAATATATTTTTATCTCACTCCAAAGTTTTCTAAGTACTGAGAAAGTTTTTAATTTAATTTTGACAATATGTTTGTCCCACTTTTTAAATTTTAAACACTAGCCACATATTCAATTTTCCTAAATTAAATATTAAACAGGGCTAAAAAGGTAAACTCACCCCACTACAGGGTCTATAATATTATTTTTACAATTTTCAGGGGTCTAGCTATACATAACAGAGGAGTTTTTCCTAATTTTTATTAAGTTCAGGGGTTAAAACTGATTTTTAAATGAATTTACATGATTTTCTGAGGTTCCAGGGGCTAGATCAGAAGTTTCCAGGGCTAGCTCTTATTTCCCGAGAACCCCAGGGGGTAGCACGTAAGATTTCCAGTCTTTACAACGCGGGGCTGACGTGGACCATCCGATTTTAAACCGATGGCTGAGATTATAACGTCGAACCGGTACACGGGGATTTAAACCCTACCGTGTGATTTAAGATAAACGGCGCACACGCGGCCACGTCGCTCTGATCGAGTGCGGGCGGCGCTGCCGGCGGCGCACGGCGGCGGGAGGCGGTGATCTCGACGGAGACTTTCGGATCTTCGAGAATTCTTCCTAGAACTGTGATCTTATGGCATAGATCGGTAGAGGGGAGGTCGGGGATCTCACCTCGGGGGTTTTCTTGAGCTCGGAGGTCCTGGAAGGCGGTCGGCGACGAGGTCCGAATTGAAACCACGGTGAGGCTCGTCGGCGCTGTGTTTGAACCGCAAGTCACCGAGTTTTCTGCACCTGCAGGGTTCCCCGGAGGCGGTGGATCAAGACCAGCAAGTTAGATCGGAATTTCCGAGCTTAGATCGGCTAGAATTCGCCGGAGAAGGCTCGGGTTCTCACCGGAGTAAAAACGGCGGATCGCGTGGGAAAAACAGAACGAGGCCGGGGTTTTTATAGACGGGGGAGGGCGGCGGGGTGGTTTAGATCGAGTCTGCGTCGCCTACGAACGGAATTCGGCGGGGATGCGCAGGAATCCAGGTCGGTTTTGATTCGGGGTGAGAGAATCCCGGCGCGGGCGCGAGGTAGAAGAAGGGCTGGCGGGCCCCGCCTGTCAGTGGGAGGAAGAGGCGCGCGCGGCTGCGGGCTGGCGCGGGGCTGGTTGGGCCGGCTGGTGGGTTTCGGCCCAGTGGCCGGTTTTTTTCTGTTTTCCTTTTTCTTTTTCTATTTCTTTTCTGTTTTGAGTTCAATTTGAATTCCAGTTTGAATTTGAATTTTTGCAAAACATGCAACACGTCCAAAAATTTTTAAATTCCCCTCTTAACATGACTTAGGGTCTTAACAAGATTTTTGGGGTGTTTCAGATTATAACGTCGAACCGATACGCTGGGATTTAAATTCTACCGTGCGATTTAAAATAGACGGCGCACAATCGGCCACGTCGCTCTGATCGAGAGCGGGCGGCGCTGCCCGGTGGCGCACGGCGGCGGGAGGCGGCGATCTCGCCAGAGAGTTTCGGATCTTCGTCAATTCTCCCTAAAACTGTGATTTTATGGCATAGATCGGTAGAGGGCAGGTCGGGGATATCACCTCGGGGGTTTTCTTGAGCTCGGAGGTCCTGGAAAGCGATTGGCGACGAGGTCCGAGGTGAATTCACGGCGAGGCTCGTCGGCGCTGTGTTGGAACCACAAACCACCAAGTTTTCTGCACCTGCAAGGTTCCCCAGAGGCGGTGGATCAAGACCAGCGAGTTAGATCAGAATTCTCGAGCGTAGATCGAGCAGAATTTGCCGGAGAAGCTCGGGTTCTCACTGGAGAGAAAAATGGCGGATCGTGGGGAAAAATGGGACGATGCCGGGGTTTTTATAGACGGGGGAGGGCAGCGTGTTAGTTTAGATCGAGTCGGAGTCCTCCGGAACCAGAATTCGGCGGAAATCCGGTCGGTTGAGATCGCGCGCGCGCAGGGGAACAGTCCGGGTTTCGGACGATCGGGGGTTAGGGATGACAGGTGGGTCCCGCCTGTCTGCGAGAGGGGGCGCGGGCGCGCGGCTGCGGGCTGGCTCGGGAGTTGGGTGGGCCGGCTGGTGGGTTTTGTCCCACAGGCCGGGAAGATTTTTTTTTTCTTTTTCTTTTTCATTTCTGTTTTGAGTTTAATTTGAATTCCAGTTTGAATTTGAATTTTTGCAACACATGCAACACGTCCAAAAAATTTTAAATTCCCCTCTTGACAGGATTTTGGGGTGTTACAACAAGGCTTTGGACAGTTTGTAAACATGATTAGGAAAATTTGGATTTTCAAAACCCGGTGGCTGCTTAACATAAACCTCCTCCTCTATGTAGCCATTAAGAAAAGCACTTTTAGCATCCATTTGATATATCTTGAAACCTTTAGATGCAGCAAATGCTAATAAAATTCTTATAGCTTTTAATCTAGCAACAGGAGCAAATGTTTCATCAAAATCTAGACCTTCAATTTGAGTGAAACCTTGAGCAACCAAGCTAGCTTTATTCCTAACCACAACCCCATCCTCACTTTGCTTATTTTTAAATACCCATTTAGTTCCAATTAATGTGTGACCTTGAGGTGGAGGTACAAGTTTCCAAACATTATTTCTTTCAAAATTTTCTAACTCTTCTTGCATGGCATAAATCCAAGATTCATTAGTGAGTGCGTGTGATATATCCTTGGGTTCAAAAGAAGCAACAAAAGCAGAATGAGCATGAGAGTTTGGATCGCAAAACCTTGACCGAGTGACTCGTTCATGCAAGCTTCCAATGATTTGTTGTGGAGGATGACTTTTGAGTACTCGGAAGGGAGTAGACACTTCACAAGCACCTTCTTCTTCATGTTCGGACCTTTGATTAGGAGAGCTTGTTGATTGAGCAAGGTTCGAACCAGCAGTAGTGACTGTTCGTGCTGGTTGTGGTGCAAAATCAGCAGCTTGATCGTTATTTACTTCCGAGTTTTCGGGCAGCAGCACCACTTCTTCATCTTCTTCAATAAAAATACTCTCCCCCTGCGGATATGGATCCGGACCTGCAATATCGGAGCTAGTACTTGGGCTAGCTTCATCAAAAGAAACCTCGCAAGTCTCCACAATTTTGTTAGTGTCAAGTAAAAGCACACGGTAGCCTCTAGTATGAGATGGATAACCAAGAAACATGCCATCAACAGATCTAGCTTCAAATTTATCAAGATTACCATGTTTCCTAACAAAGCATTTGCATCCAAAAACCCCAAAGTGTGTAACACTAGGCCTATGTCCAAACCGGAGCTCATATGGGGTTTTTCCAAGCTTAGCACGCAAGAAAACACGATTTGAGACATAACAAGCGGTTGCAATTGCATCAGCCCAAAATTTCCTAGGAATTTGATATTCATCAAGCATAGTCCTAGCCATCTCAACTAAGGTCCTGTTCTTTCTTTCTACGACACCATTTTGTTGTGGTACATAGAGTGAAGAGTATTGATGATCTATTCCATTTTCAGCACAAAAGTGATCAAAGGATTGGTTTTTAAATTCAGTTCCGTTATCACTTCTAATTGATTTTAATGATCCTAGGTGATCAATAGATAATCTAAGAAATAAAGTTCTAAAATGACTAAAAGCTTCATTCTTAGATGCCATAAAATAAACCCAAGAATATCTGGAATGATCATCAACAATCACAAGCACATACCATTTACCTCCGAAGGATTGAACACGTGCCGGACCTACTGTGTCAAGATGTAAAAGTTGTCCTGATTCAGCTGTCATGGTCATTGTGAGAGGAGCATGTGAACCTGCAACAAACTTAGCATGTCTACAAGAAGAGCACACAATATCATTGTCCTTTTTAAGCTTCGGCAGCCCACGTATGCGATCGAGAGCACTAACACGAGTGAGATGATCAAAGCCTATGTGACCAAGTCTACGATGCCAAAAATATAGATCCTTTGTATCATTAGCAACTAGACACTGATGCTTAGAAGTTGGCAAATCAAAATCAGTTTTAAAAACTCTTCCAAACCTAGACATGTTAAACAAAAGCTCACCTTTTGAATCTACAACCTTGCAGCAATTTTTAGCAAAGCTAACCTCTAGATTTTCATCTAGCAATTGTGAAACCGAAAGCAAGTTGTATTTCAAATTTTTAACAAGCGCCACATCTTTCAAAGTGTAGAGATTGTTTACTCTAACCGAACCTTTAGCAATTATGGGAGTAGAAGAGTTATCGGCGAAAGTAACATTTTCTACACGTGACACAAAAGAGAGAGAGGAGAACCATTCTTTTTTACCGGTCATGTGGCGTGAGCAACCTGAATCCACAATCCAAATGTTCTCCTTCCTCAAACGTGAAACCTACACAGCAGCACAATACGTTGATGACTCAATACTGGGGTTATTTAAAAGACTGAGAAGGTACTGAGTCACACGACGTCCAGCAGGAATAACACGCGAAAGCTGAGAAGGTACAGCAGGTTTATCTGCCAAACATCGAAAATTTTTGTTCCCAACTACTGACTTAGAAGATGTGTTATATGTAGCACAAAAAACAGTAGGTCCGGGAGCAAGTTTTTGACTCATTACAGCAGGTTGCAAGCTCCGAACATTCGGTCTAGCAGATTTTGCTTGGTTGTTATGTGATCTAGCAAGTATTCTTTGTTTCTTATCGTGTTTAGCTAGTCTATAACAAAAATCCATGACATGACCATCTCTACCACAGTAGGTACAATGAAAAATAACCTTATTATCATGTCTAGATGAGCAAGCAACACGTTTATTAGAACCCGAATGGGACAGTACTCCTGCAGATTTGAAAATCACCTCTTTTGTCTAGGAGCTGTTTGAATCAAATCACTTCCTAATGACTTTACAACTTTAGGTGGGTGTGCCTTAGCATGAGCATGAGAATTAAAACCTAAACCAGTTTTATCATTACAATACTTGGAAGAATTCAGCAGCAAGTTTAGGTTCTTATTTGCATTAGAAAACCGATCTAGTGTCCTATGCATGTCATCAAGTTTATTGGACAGATCAAAGCAGTTTTCACATGAAGTTTTTCCTTTTAGTTTGCAATTTGAATGATATTTAACTTCATGCACACGTAAAGCATTGTTCAAAATAGAAATCTCATTCATAGCATCATTTAGTTTCTTATTCAGATCATCACATGAAGAACAATGCAAATCAATTGTAGAACAACAAGCATCTTTCAAATTTTTATCATTAAGTGCAGCAATCTCTTTGTTCTTTTCAATTTCAAGTTCAAGTTTATCAAGTGTAGGTGCGTGTGCACTTCTTAAAGAGGATAATTGTTCATAAATCAAATCACATGAGGAACAAGAATCATCACTAGGAATCAAAGTTTTTAAATGATTAATTTCAGATTCTAGTGATTCAATTTTAACAGCATTGTTCCTAAGTTTTTTATCCTTTTTCTTTAATATAACAGTGGCACGAGAAATAGCATCACACATTTCTTTGCAAGTGGGACATACCTCTTCATCGTCGCTGTTGTGTTCTGCCTCCTCGGAGCTTGAACTTGACTTGCTCGCCATGCAGCACATATTTGCCATAGCTTCTTCATCTTCATCACTACCGGTGTCCACATCACTTGAGCCGAAATCTTGAAGTGAAGAGATCATACTATGCACTATGTTGCGCATTGATAAATCTTTCTTCTTCTTATTCTTTGCAAACGATTTCTTCGGCCTTGTTTGCTTTTCTTCACGTGAAGTCGGACCTGAAAGGTTAGGGCACTCCGTACGAAAATGTCCTGTCTTACCACATTCGAAACATCGTTGAGGTCCGGAGCTTCCTCTCCTTCTAGTTCTCACATTTTGCAATGCTTTTGAGAACCGAGTAGAGATGAGTGCAAGCTCCTCCTCTGGAAACTCTTCAATCTGTTCAAGGGTTAGAGAGGACAGCAAATAGAGTGCACCACTAGATGATGATTGACTAGAACTAGACATGTCACGTTGCGAAACAAATGCAATAGACTTGTTGGGGTTTTTACGTGAGATGATGTCAATTTCATGAGTTTTCAATTTAGAATAAAGCACGTCTAAAGTAAGAGAACTCATGACAGTATATTCACGAATAGATGTAACTTTCATCTCCCGAATTGACATATCTAATGCTCCTAACAATTGTCTAGCATTTTCAGCATCTGAAAAGTTAACATTGACACTACGCAAGTTGCTGAGAATTTTATTAAAGCGAGCAAAAAGGTCGTCAATTGACTCACCGGGTTGCATCTCAAAACACATGTGTTCTTTCTTGAACATATCTTGCCTTACCTCCTTGATCGTATTGGATCCTTCATGGTAGTCACAAAGAGCTTTCCAAACATCATATGCAGATCGGAGGTGTGCAACACGGTCGAAGTCGCTTTGAGTCAATCCTTGGATGATCAAGTTGCGAGCCTTGTTGTTGTTGTCAACATCTCTCATATTCGCAGCCGTAACTTGATCGTTGGGTGGTACATCGAAGTTCCGGTAGACCTTTTCCCATATGGCGAAGCCTTGCGCCTGTATGTAGGCCTCCATCCGCGCCTTCCAAACCTGAAAATCGATGCCATTGAACACACAAGGTTTTGCGGAGTACTTCTCCATGATGGTTAGTCAAAACACGTGCAAATCACAAAGATTAGAGCACCTTGGCTCTGATACCAATTGTAGGATCGAAGAGCACGTGAAAAGCTATCAGAGGGGGGTGAATGGTAGATTAAAACTTTTCGCAGCGGAAACAACAAAAAACCCTCAGCAAAAATTCAATCGGTTAAAGAAACCGTGTGTGCAAGTGTTTTCAAACGTGTTCAACTGTGACAAATCAAGTAGAGAGGTAGAGAATCAAGTCACGGATCTAATGCAACAAGAATCACTTGAAAACACGAAGTAAAACTTGAGATACGATCAAAACATTAAACGAAGATCAATCTGTTCTACCCGATATAAAACAGATCTGCAACACTGCAAAGAAACTCGTGTATCTCAAAAACTACAGATCCGAAGCTCCTGAAAATTTCAAAGATGATAGATAATTGAGTTGTGAAGACAACCCAAGAAGAATCACGTCAATCGGATCTGTAAAACTCGAGTTATGAACGAAACACCGAAGCAACGTCGGTCTGTCCAGAAACTCGGCGAGAAAGACTTGACGAAAAACAAGTCGGACGAACAAGGCACAAAAGCTCCTCTAAACTATGAACTTTATTCAATAGAAACACAAGAGGAACAGCCCAAAGTTCTCTACCCACGAGAGCTCTGGACTCACTTGCTTTTATAGCCAGCCCTCAGGCTAAACAATCCAATCTAGGACTCCTACTCCTAATTGGACTCGTATCCTAACTTACCATAACTGCTCAGCACTCTCCTATTCGCAGATAGAAGCAATCGTGAGACTTCCAAACACCTTAGGAATGTCGTAAACATTCCTAAAACAACTCAACTTCGTGCCTAGCACGAAATCCTATCATAACCAACTCAAATCTTCCATATTTGAGCCATATCCGACTCAGCCTCAGCCTGAGTACGCAATCCAGCCGGTTGGACCTTTCCGACCAATTCTTTACGTCCACTTCTCTTCATCACGCCTTGGAACAATGTTGCCACATCCATGCACTCCTTGCACACGTGCAAACACCTTCCAACGACGTACACGCAACCATCATATGCACTGCCCTTGATCCAAACATGCTGCGCGACCTGCCGATTAACTCAACCACAGCTCCTCCCGAACTTGATTGTTGGAACCTCATCTCCTCCCTGGGACTAGTCCAAGGATCCCGTCACCAGCCATGTCTTGAACTCAAGCAACACCTGCGCATGAATAAACAACCAATTCTTCGAAGCACAAGTCCTCGACTTCACTCACGTTAGTTCGAAAACCACAACACCTTACATGAGCACGTCACATAAGCATGTTGCAAACCATATCAAATGATAACAGCCATAACCACCAAAACACACCAAAAACTTAGCAAATTAATTCTAAGCAAACATTCCCATAAAGCAAGTTTGAAACATTGTGAGTTAAAAGCAAAAACAAGACGCTGCAGTTCTACGAGTTGAACTTCACGGGAGCTCCTTAAAAACAAGCTCCGGACCTCACAGAAGCTCTCCGGACCTTGCAGGAGCTCTCCGGACCTTGCGTCGGACCTTGCCAACACTTGGCGGACCTAACAAAGAACTTGTCGGACCTTGCTACAGAAGAATGTTTTGGCAATATTCGAAACTTTGAATGTTAATGCTAACTTTTATCCTAATTGCCAATGTATTCAGCACACATAGGTCTCACAGTAACAGCTCAAACGAAGGAAGTCAAAGGGCAAAGAAAGACCCAAGATGAGACAGGCGTGCTACAACTGCGGAGAATATGATTACTACATAGTAGATTGTCCATATGAAGAAAATAAGAGGAAGACTAAAGACAACAAGCCTAAACCAAAGAAAATGTTCAAGAAGGAGAAGCAATATGACCAAGCGCATCTAGGGAAGGAGTGGGACTCCAATAATGAATCCTCATCCGAAGAAGAAGAGGATATGGCCACCATAGCCATAAAGAAGACTACCAAGAAATCCACTCTCTTCTCAACCATGGGCGCATGGAAGGACAATGACAACACTTGTATAATGGCAAAGGAAGGTAAAATAAAGGTAACAACTAAATCTTCCTTCTCACATTATTTTACTAGTGATAGTGATGATTCTAGTCAGGATCATAGCAGTGATGAAAATGAGTATATGCTTAGGGGTTTAGACAAAAAGACAGCTGCTAAAATGAAATTTCTCTTTGATAAGCTTGTTGATATTGAGAAGTTAGTCAATCGTCAGGAAGATATGATCATCTCCCAAAAGGAGGAATATCTCGAGGTTGAAAAGCTTCTTGAACTTGGAAAGGAGCGAAGTAATTCACTAGAACTTGAGTTAGCTTCAAGCAAGGAAGTTTTCTTGAAGTTAAAAGACTCAAATGCCACCATCAAGGATGAACTTGCTAACTTAACCAAAGTTAACAAGATCCTTGAGGTACAAGTTGAGTCAATCAAGCAAAGTGGTTCTTCATCCACTTCAAGCTCACCTTCTCATCATATAAAATCTGAAACTAATATAACTTGTGCTTGTGCCAAATGTGACACCAACTTGCAGAAAAAGCCAAACTCGACAAATAACAAGCAATCTTCTCAAAGTGGCATATTTGACAAGGAGAAAATCAAGTATGCATGCAGTGCATACTCGGTCACAAGACCTCCTAATGTCCAATATGGCATTGGATATTCTTATGGTGAAAAGCAAAACGCTAGAAGCCACAAGAATAACAAGGTTGCGTTGCCTTTGTCAAGGGAAACTCTTCTCAAGTAAGAAAACTTAATAATGTTGATAATTCTAACCCTGTGAACACATATGAACAACAACTTCTATTTAGAACTTTTGATGCTTCATATGTACTTATGAAAAGTAGTCTTGGAAGAGTTTATGCTAAATATGTTGGGACATGCCATGGGAACACCAAGTCTCATGTGTGGGTGCCCAAATCACTTGTGACTAACCTCAAAGGACCCAAGCAAGCTTGGGTACCTAAGACCAATGGATAATTTGTCTTTTGCAGACTTATTCATCCGGTGGAGCAAAATGGGTGCTAAATAGTGGATGCACCAATCACATGACCGGAGAAAAAAGAATGTTCGTGAATATGAAGAAAATAAAGATCCAAGCGAAGGCATTTACTTTGGTGATAATAGTCAAGGAAGAGTGCTTGGTACCGGTAAAATTGCAATTTCATCACAACATACTCTCTCTCATGTTTTACACGTTGACTCCTTAGATTATAACCTTTTGTCCATATCTCAATTATGTGACAAGGGTTATAATTGTTTGTTCACTAATGAGGGTGTGACTGTTTTTAGAAGGAGTGATAACTCAATTACATTAAAAGGTGTGTTAAAGGGAAAACTTTATCTAGTTGACTTCAACAAAGATAAAGCCGAACTTGACACATGCTTGATTGCGAAGACCAACATGGGTTGGTTGTGGCATAGACAGCTAGCACATATTGGTATGAGGAATCTTCATAAACTCCTTAAAGGCGATCACATCTAAGGTTTAAAGGATGTTGTTTTTGAGAAAGACAGACCTTGTAGAGCGTGCCAATCACGGAAGAAAGTAGGAGCACCCCATCCCACGAAGAATGTCATGACCACAACAAGACCACTTGAGCTCCTACACATGGATCTATTCGGTCCAATTGCTTACATAAGCATCAGCGGTAATAAATATGGTGTAGTCATTGTTGATGATTTTTCACGCTTCACGTGGGTATTCTTTTTGCATGATAAGACAAAAACTCAAGGAACCCTCAAGAAGTTCATCAAGCGTGCCCAAAATGAATTCTCATTGAAGATCTAGAACATACGAAGTGACAATGGGAAAGAATTCAAGAACACCCAAGTTGAGGAGTATCTAGACGAAGAAGGGATAAAGCACGAATTTTCAGCACCATATTGTCCTAAACAAAACGGAGAAGCCGAAAGGAACAACAGAACTCTCATTGAGATGACGAGGACAATGCTCGATGAATACAAGACTTTGGACAGGTTTTGGGCTGAAGCAGTTAACACCACTTGTCACGCCATAAACCGACTATATCTTCATTGGTTGCTCAAGAAAACTTCATATGAACTACTCACGGGTAACAAGCCGACTATTTCATATTTTCGAGTTTTTGGTTCAAAATGTTATATTTAAAACAAGAAGCTAAGGGCTTCGAAATTTGATGAAGGTTTCTTACTTGGCTATGATTCGAACTCCTACGCTTATCATGTCTTCAACAAAACCTCCGGACTTGTTGAAGTAGCACGTGACGTATTGTTCGATGAAACTAACGGCTCTCAAGAAGAGCAAGTGGATTAATGTGTGCTAGATCAAGAAGAAGCTCCATGTCAAGCATTGAGAAGAATGGCATTGGGCGATGTTCGACCACAAGTGCCACCTTCAAATGCGAATGAAGAAAAGGAACCACGGGTGGAGGAAAATGATCAAGGGGGAGCTTCCATACAAGATCAACCTCAAGAAAATCAAGAAGATCAAAACATCAATGAGGGCAACTATCCAGGGGGAGAAGAAGATAATAATGAAAATTCAAGACCACAAGTGCCACATCCAAGAGTACACCAAAGCATCCAAAGAGATCACCCGTCGACAACATAATCGGTGACATCAAAAAGAGAGTAACAACTCGATCTCCCATAGCTATTTTTTGTGAACACTACTATTTTGTATCTTCTTTGGAACCATACAGGGTTGAGGATGCATTAAAAGATCCAGATTGGGTGATGGCGATGCAAGAAGAACTGAACAACTTCAAAAGGAACGAAGTATGGGAGCTTGTTGAAAGACCCAAGTCCAACGTCATCGGCACTAAATGGGTCTTCCGCAACAAGCAAGATGAACATGGAGTCATAACAAGGAACAAGGCACGACTTGTAGCAAAAGGGTACTCACAAGTCGAAGGTTTGGATTTCGATGAGACTTTTGCTCCCGTAGCTAGGCTTGAATCGATTCGTATATTACTTTCATATGCTACTCACCATGATTTCAAGCTTTATCAAATGGACGAGAAAAGCGCTTTTCTCAACGGACCGATTAAGGAGGAGGTGTACGTGGAGCAACCACCCGGTTTTGAAGATCAAGAGTACCCCGACTATGTGTTCAAACTACGTAAGGCTCTCTATGGCCTCAAACAAGCTCTAGAGCTTGGTATGAGTGCCTTAGAGATTTTTTGATTGAAAATGACTTCAAGATTGGAAAAAGCTGATTACACTTTGTTTACTAAACACTTGGATGATGATTTCTTCATTTGCCAAATCTATGTTAATGATATTATATTTGGTTCAACTAACAAATCCTTTTGTCAAAAATTTAGTATGATTATGACAGGTAGATTCGAGATGTCCATGATAGGAGAGTTGAGATACTTTTTGGGATTCCAAGTGAAGCAACAAAAGGACGGGACGTTCATAAGCCAAACAAAGTACACTCAAGACATTCTAAAGATGTTTGGAATGGACAAAGCAAAGCCCATAAAGACTCCCATGGCGACAAATGGACACTTGGATCTCAATGAAGACGGACCAAATGTGGATCAAAAGGTATATCATTCCAAGATTGGCTCCTTACTTTATTTATGTGCATCTAGGCCTGATATCATATTGAGTGTATGTTTGTGTGCAAGGTTTCAAGCCAATCCTAAGGAATGTCATTTGACAGCCGTTAAAAGGATCTTGAGATATTTAGTTCATACACCCAACCTAGGCCTTTGGTATCCTAAAGGATCAAAATTAAATTCATTTTATACTCCGATGCAGATTATGCCGGATGCAAGGTAGATAGGAAAAGTACTTCCGGTACTTGCCAATTTCTAGGTAGATCCTTAGTTTCTTGGTCCTCCAAGAAACAAAATTCAATTGCCTTATCCACGGCCGAAGCGGAGTATGTTGCAGCCGGGAGTTGTTGTGCACAACTCCTTTGGATGTGACAAACTCTAAGGATTACGGTTACAATATGAGCCGTATTCCACTCCTTTGTGACAATGAGAGTGCAATTAAAATTGCCCATAACCCTGTTGAGCACTCTAGAACCAAACACATAGATATCCGACACCATTTTTTGAGAGATCACTCAATGAAACGAGACATAGCCATTTACCATGTCAACACTGAAAGACAACTAGCCGATATGTTTACCAACCCACTTGATGAAAAACGCTTTTGTGAGCTCCAAAATGAACTAAATATTCTTGATGCTCGGAACGTGGCTTGAAAACTTGCATACATGTATGCCATCCTCAAAATCATGTTAATTATGTTGAAAAATCATCTCTCTTTATTTTTCTCCTAAAAACTATGTTAGTTGCTTGATCTTGATGAATTATGGTCATAGCTTGATTGTTGTATGTTTACTGATCATATTCATCAAGAATATCTATGTGTCTTTGTCCCCTATTCCTTATTAGGAACCATTGAACACATATATATAAGTGTTTTGTACTTTTCTATACAAGGGACCACGGACTAGTCTGTGGTCACCCCGGACTAGTCCGTACATTGCAGACTAGTCCACTAGTCCGGACTAGTCCGGTTCGACCACGGACTAGTCCGATATTTCGACTCCATAACACGAGGGCTGGCTCAAACCTAATCTTCTTCAACCTCACAACTCCTCCCATGTTCTCTCTCCTCACTCAAGTGCTCCCAAGGCGGATTTGCGAGTTCTCCATCAAATCCACCCAAATCTCCGTTGGAATTGATCTCCACTGCAAGGGGATTGAAGACCCCGGACTAGTCCGCATCAAGAACTCCTTCAACGCCTCGAATCGAAGGATTTGGTAAACTTCTCTTCAAACCCTAGAACCTTTGATTTTCCTTGTTTTTGCTCAATTAGCTTAGCTCCTCCAGTCCATACATGCTCTATTGATGTATTCCATGTACCCTAGATCATATTTGCATTGAATAACCTCAAATTTCGACAAGATAGGGTTTGAGCAGCCTCGTAACGGACTTGTCCGTTCTAACGGCGGACAAGTCCGGTACTCCGGACTAGTCCGACCCTGAACACCAAACAAGTCCGGTATGCCCTGATCAAATCCTTAGCTTATATCAATTCAATGCAATCCCTTGTCATGCTTGATTATTCATATCGTTTATATCTTCCTTGTCAGAAATCATGTCGGGATCGAATGAGAATCTCTCCGACTTTGAAGCCGAGATGGATCAAGATGTGATGTCTCGTATTCCGGAGTCACACTCCAACAAGCGACAAGAGCGTGCTGCCGAGCCTTCGCTGACCCCACCTAGGGTGCGTCGAAAGGTTACAATCAAGAGACCAGCTTCAAAAGCAAATATGGCTGGTTCTAGCTTGGCGGCTCAACGCCAAACCAAGGGCAAGGAAAAGGGACTTGCTTCCGGCCCGATTGGTCCCCTTAAGATGACAGCTCCAAGACAGGGGAGTAGGGATCCCTCGGAGGAGAAGTTCAATGGCAAGGGGAGTGATGTGGCATGGAACCTGAGGAAGATTGACGCCTATAGCACTGGCAAAAAGGCAACTGACAATTGATTTTGGAGCAACTTTCACTCAGACTACTACAGTTCGGTGTACCTCCAAATGAAGACTCCAGTGGTCCACAGTCAATGGATCGACTAGACGTATTTTGAAAGAAAGAGCTGTGAAGCCTTTGAGGAGGTAGTAGAGGCTGCAAAGAGACACAGACTCAAGGACTTGCTCTCCTTCAGATACAACTGGAATGATGAGATCATCGCCCAGATCTATGCAACTTGCCACTTTGCTCACGATGGAGAAGACAAACTGACTTGGATGACACATGGATCCAAGTACACAGTTACCTATGTTGAGTTTGCCAGACTGCTGCACCTTGAGGACACCGGCAGCAACGAGATTGTGATTCACAATCTTGGTGTTGTAGAGAAGGACAAGATGGAATTCCTCTAAGATACTCGACTTCCATACAATCCACCCTCAACCAAGAACATGAAGCCCTTCTTCATTGTTCTCAACAGATTGCTCCGGAAGACCATAGCTCCAAAGGATGGCGATGCCGGGAGTGTCCAAGGTTACTTGAAAACCTTGATGAAAGTAATCAGCAGGAGGAGAAAATTTGATATCTTCGATTACATTTGGCATGACATGGTAAACATATCCTGCACACCAAACCGTTCCTGTGGCTATGCACCTTACTTGATGTTTATGATTGAAAAAGTCACAGGAATTGAGTTTGTGAAGGATGTGGAGCACACTGCTCTAAGGCCTCAAAAGCATCCTCAAGCCTCTCTCCCAGCTGCTCCCTCACTTGGCTCACCTGAAGAACATCCAAACATAGCTCAAGAAGATGCAAGGCCTTCATCCAAGACTAGGGCCCCTCTTCACAAAGGGTCCTCTAGTGGGATTATGAAGTATTTGACTGCTATCTTTTGTTCTTTCCACAAAACTGAGGTGAAGCTTCATAAGATGGACAAGGCAAGAAAGAAGAAATGAGATACATGAAGGCCAATGTCAAAGCAATATGCCAAAAACTAGAGATTGAGAACATTGGATCTCCAGTCATCTCAGAGGACTCTGCATCTGACTTCACAGAGCTTCCTCCTCTCTCTCCATCAGAGTGTGCCTACTTTGGCTCCCGGGGCACGATGAGTGGTTCTTCTTCTTCTCCTCCTCCTCCTCAGCCTGATGATGAAGACGAAGAAAGGACCGACAGTGATGAGTGAGCCGGCGATGACAAGTAGATACCTCCTCTCTTTCTTTTTGGTGCCTTGATGCCAAAGGGGGAGAGATTGAGGGGGAGTCTTAGGTCGTAGGTTCTTCCTTTTGTGTCCTAGTTTAAGAAATGAGCTTTTGTAAGACTTATGCTATCATTACGCTTTTGGACATGTGTTGTGAAATGATAACTATGTTATGCTTATGATTAATGGTGTATGTTTAAAACTGCTATGTAGGCATGAGACTCTTGATGATTTTATAATTATGCTCATTATTATATTCACATCAAAATTATTGCTCACACATATAGTTTTGCTCCCACCATAAAGAGTGCACATATGTCTTATGTCTACATTGCCTATTTTGCTCAAAGCTCATATGTGCACACTTTATGAAAATCTGAATTTTTTATCATATTTGTGGGATCTCAATTGTTTGTCATCAATCACCAAAAAGGGGGAGATTGAAAGTGCATCTAGGCATCCCTTGTGGGTTTTGGTTGATTTATGACAAGCAAATGAGACCCTAACAAAATTGTTGAGATGAGCGCAGGTTCTTAAAGGAATTGGGAAGAAAGCGCAAAAAGAAAGGAGAATGAGGATCCAAATTGATAAGAGCTCGGGAGTTGAAAATATTAGATTACTTAGTATGGAGTGTGTTGGAGAAACACACCCCAAGAGCTCAAGTGAAAGAAATCACACTAACTGCACAAAAATCAGCATGTGCGGACTAGTCCGATATCAACCGGACTAGTCCGATTTCTCTCTGACTAGAAAACGGACTAGTCCTATATGGACCGGACTAGTCCGATTTTGTCTCTGGATAGACAATGGACAAGTCTGCACTCTTACGAACTTGTCCGGTATCTCACAACACTTAGGGTTTTCCACACGCCGCACACCGGACTAGTCCAGAGTCCACCACGGACTAGTCCGGACATCGCAAACCCTAACGGTAACCTTTGGAAACCCTAGTATAAATAGAGGTGTACGACCATACTACCAAAACTCTCGACCCCCTGCGCCGTCATACCTACCAAGAGCCCAAAATTCACATCTCTCCACACATTCTAACCCAAAAAGGATCAAATCTTTGAGGATTAGTAATTGATCAAAGGAGAGACTTGTTCTACACATCTTGAGCTCTTGGGTTTGATCTCTCGCACACACTTGTTCATTTATTGTTCATCTTTTGAGTGTGTTTGGTGGTAGTCATCCATTGTAATTCTTTGGAAGCCCTCAACCTGTGAGAAGGCCCCTTGAACAATTTATTTGCCCTTTGTGATTAGTGGAAGAGAATCGTCCTCCGTGGCGATTCGACGAGTGTAGGGTTGGTGAAAACTCGGTCCTTCGTGGACTCCTTAACGGGGACGTAGATTTCCTTCATGGAATTGAACCTAGGGATAAAACTTGTATCTTGCTCTTGTTCATTTATTGTTCATAATATTCTAGGGTTTACTAAATCTTGTGTAATTCACGTTGAAACATTGAAACTAAAGTTGATCTCTGTCATTCATTGTTTCACTATTATAATACATCTAAGTTCCCAATTAATTTCTGCTGCATAGGGTGCAAGAAGTAAAAATATTGATCAACCTTGATCTTTCTAGTCGACGCATACCGAACTAGTCCGCACAGTACTGGACTAGTCCGATTTGTCTCCGACTAGAAAATGGACTAGTCCGCACTCTATCGAACTAGTCCGATTTCCTTGTATTTGATAAATCTATTAAGTGTTTCAGGGATTAACAAAGAATCAAAAAGCCTATTCACCCCCCTCTAGGCTACATTCATGTGTGGGTGCCCAAATCACTTGTGACTAACCTCAAAGGACCCAAGCAGGCTTGGGTACCTAAGACCAAGGCATAATTTGTCTTTTGCAGACTTATTCATCCGGTGGAGCAAAATGGGTGCTAGATAGTGGATTCACCAATCACATGACCGGAGAAAGAAGAATGTTCGTGAAATATGAAGAAAAGAAGATCCAACCGAAGGCATTTACTTTGGTGATAATAGTCAAGGAAGAGTGCTTGGTACCGGTAAAATTGTAATTTCATTACAACATACTCTCTCTCATGTTTTACACGTTGACAACATGGATTATAACCTTTTGTCCATATATTTGACAAGGGTTATAATTGTTTATTCACTAAAGATGGTGTGACTGTCTCTAGAAGGAGTGATAACTCAATTGCATTCAAGGGTGTGTTAAAGGGAAAACTTTATCTAGTTGATTTCAACAAAGATAAAGCCGAACTTGACACATGCTTGATTGCAAAGACCAACATGGGTTGGCTGTGGCATAGATAGCTAGCACATATTGGTATGAGGAATCATCAAAAACTCCTTAAAGGCGATCACATCCGAGGTTTAAAGGGTGTTATTTTTGAGAAAGACAGGCCTTTTAGAGCGTGCCAAGCAGGGAAGCAAGTAGGAGCACGCATCCCGCAAATAATGTCATGACTACAACAAGACCGCTTGAGCTCCTCCACATGATCTATTCTGTCCAATTGCTTACATAAGCATCGGCGGTAATAAATATGGTTTAGTCATTGTTGATGATTTTTCACGCTTCACGTGGGTTTTCTTTTTGCATGATAAGACAGAAACTCAAGGAACCCTCAAGAAGTTCATTAAGCGTACCCAAAACGAATTCTCATTGAAGATCAAGAACATACGAAGTGACAATGGGACAGAATTTAAGAACACCCAAGTTGAGGAGCATCTAGACGAAGAAGGGATAAAGCACGAATTTTCAGCACCATATAGTCCTAAACAAAACGGAGTAGCCGAAAGGAACGACAGAACTCTCATTGAGATGAAGAGGACAATGCCCAATGAATACAAGACTTCAGACAGGTTTTGGGCTGAAGCGGTTAACACCACTTGTCATGCCATAAACCGACTATATCTTCATCGGTTGCTCAAGAAAACTTCATATGAACTACTCACGGGTAACAAGCCGAATATTTCATATTTTCAAGTTTTTTTGTTCAAAATGTTATATTTTAAACAAGAAGCCAAGGGCTTCGAAGTTTTCTTCGAAGTCCAATGAAGGTTTCTTACTTGGCTATGATTCAAACTTCTACGCTTATCGTGTCTTCAATAAAATCTCCAGACTTGTTGAAGTAGCACGTGACGTAGTGTTCGATGAAACTAACGGCTCCCAAGAAGAGCAAGTTGATCAATGTGTGCTAGATCAAGACGAAGCTCCATGTCAAGCATTGAGAAGAATGGCATTGGGCGATGTTCGACCACAAGTGCCACCTTCAAATGCGAATGAAGAAAATGAACCATAGGTGGAGGAAAATGATCAAGGGGGAGCTTCCATACAAGATCAACCTCAAGAAAATCAATAAGATCAAACCATCAATGAGGGCAACTATCCAGGGGGAGCATAAGATGATAATGAAGATTCAATACCACAAGTGCCACATCCAAGAGTACACCAAAGCATCCAAAGAGATCACCTCGTGGACAACATAATCGATGACATCCAAAAGGGAGTAATAACTCGATCTCGCATAGCTAATTTTTGTGAACACTATTCTTTTGAATCTTCTTTGGAACCATACAGGGTTGAGAATGCATTAAGAGATCCGGATTGTGTGATGGCGATGCAAGAAGAATTGAACAACTTCAAAAGGAACGAAGTGTGGGAGCTTGTTGAAAGACCCAAGTCAAACGTTGTCGGTACTAAATGGGTCTTCCGCAGCAAGCAAGAATAACATGGAGTGGTAACAAGGAACAAGGCACGACTTGTGGCAAAAGGGTACTCACAAGTCAAAGGTTTGGATTTTGACGAAACTTTTGCTCCCAAAGCTATGCTTGAATCGATTCGTATATTACTTGCATATGCTACTCACCATGATTTCAAGCTTTATCAAATCGACGTGAAAAGCGCCTTTCTCAACGGACCGATCAAGGAGGAGGTGTACGTGGAGCAACCACCCAGTTTTGGAGATCAAGAGTACGCCGACTATGTGTTCAAACTGCGTAAGGCTCTCTATGGCCTCAAACAAGCCTCTAGAGCTTTGTATGAGTGCCTTAGAGATTTTTTAATTGAAAATGACTTTAAGATTGGAAAAGCTAATTACACTTTGCTCACTAAACACTTTGATGATGATCTCTTCATTTGCCAAATCTATGTTGACGATATTATATTTGGTTCAACTAACAGATCCTTTTGTCAAGAATTTAGTAAGATTATGACAGATAGATTCGAGATGTCCATGATGGGAGAGTTGAGTTACTTTTTTGGATTCCAAGTGAAGCATCAAAAGGACGGGACGTTCATAAGCCAAACAAAGTACACTCAAGACATTCTCAAGAAGTTTGGAATGGACAAAGCAAAGCCCATAAAGACTCACATGGCGACAAATGGACACTTGGATCTCAATGAAGACGGACCAAATGTGGATCAAAAGGTATATCGTTCCATGATGTAAAAGTCCCAAAACTTGTAAATAGAAAACTTGAGCTATGAATAAAGTTGAGTTTGAATACAAGAAATGGGACTTACAAAAACTTTTGTTTACTCATGAAAGTGTTGGCATGTGCAATAAAACTTTGAATTCAGTTTGAATTATGAGGGTCACTTCAAAAAGAAGAAGGGCATTTTTCAAAAGAGGAAATTCAAACTGTTGTTTAAAAAGTTGTATTTGGAATGACCAACTCAAAGATCAGAGGGCATATTCGAACTCTCCAGGTTCAAATTGTGAAGGAGGCAAATTTGGAGGTGCTTTGATATGAATATCAAAGGAACTTGTGAATTCCACCCAAATTTGAATTTAAATTTGAAACGGTGGCACAAATTGTCAAATGGCAAAATGGCTTTTGAATTTGGATCCCTCATGGCTAAATTTGCATGTGCCAAGAATTTGGAGATATTTGGGAGAGGGACTGTGGGGGCCCACATGTCAGTGGAAGGAAACTTGCCACTGAAGCAAACCAGTTCTTCAGTTCAGACGAGCCCGAAGCAACCGACGGCAGGCCGACACCGAGATGCACTGGGAGGCCACCTCCTGTTGTCTAGCTCGCACGGGAGACCAGCTCGACGTCTCACCACGCCCTTATCTCCCCTACGCAGCACTCTGTCGGCAGCAAAACCGCCCCACCGAGCCTCTGTTCTGTTTCCTCCCGAGAAAACAAGCTGCCGGCGCCGTGCCTGTTCGTCCCGATCGTGAGCCAGCGTCGCTCCCCAGCTGCTCGAGCTAGCAACACGAAAAGGGAGCGTCAGCGTGTGTACAAGGGTCCCTCATCTCAGCTCCGACGTTCCGGACTACTGTTCGCCGTATTTGAAGAATCAACTATGATGGCTCTCTAGGATCATAGACTGTCCCCACATACCACCACTCGTCTTTTCTGCGCACTTTGTCCTCACTCGTGCGCACCCGGGAAAACTTCCCGGTCGGTCACCCATCCCCAAATTCCTCCGGGCCAAGCACGCTTAACCCCGGAGTCCTTTGCAGGTGGGCTTCCGAAAAAGAAGGTATACCTTGGTGGTATGAGTACTCTATCAATCCTATTAAGTCAGGAGCCAGGATATCACACAATCCACCCCCCTTACAAGATCGACGTCCTCGTCGGTCAACGCCAAGACAGGAACGTCCCCTCTTAGCCACGTCCGTACGTTCAGTACTGGCATACACATACCGTACTTCTAGTTAGCAGCATACGTACCATACCATGTCCCACACGGAGGACCCACGCGTCATGCGTACGTACCCACGTCCCTGACCCGTACGCTACCGTACCTTCTAATTGACCTGTACACACCCGTGAAACTGCGAGGGTCGGCTCTGATACTATTTATGATGGCTCTCTAGGATCATAGACTATCGCCACATACCGCCACTTGTCTTTTCTGCGCACTTTATCCTCACTCGTGCGCACCCAGGAAAACTTCCCGGTCGGTCACCCATCCCCAAATTCCTCCGGGCCAAGCACGCTTGACCCTGGAGTCCTTTGCAGGTGGGCTTCCAGAAAAGAAGGTATACCTTGGTGGTATGAGTACTCTATCAATCCTATTAAGCCGGGAGTCAGGATATCGCATCAACGCTGAAGCCAAGGTGCAAACGGCGAAAACCGACGTCGGGCTCTCGTAGCCAGCTCACACCGGGCAGTGTCACGACCCAATAAGTGCACCCCAAGGCGCGCCAACTCTCTGCGCTGCTCCTCTCCAAATTTCAGAGCAATCCGTGCGACGTAGCTCCAGAATTTCAAGTTTTCCTCTCGGACGAGGAAAACCTACCCGCGGGTAAGAACTTCAAAAATCGACGCTTAATTCTCGGTTAAAGTTATTTATTTTGCGCACACAGGAGCTAGAGAGGATAGGGAACCTTTTTCCTTCGCAACCCTAGCTCAGCAGTGAGTAGGAGCAGCTAATTTCGAGGTCTTCCGTCGGCGGCCATGGCGGGGGCACTCGGGCACACGATGAACCCCCATGTAACACCCCAAAATCCTGGTAAGAGGGGAATTTAAAAATTTTTGGACGTATTGCATGTGGTGCAGAAATTCAAATTCAATTTGGAATTTAAATTCAAATCAAAACCAGAAAAGAAATGGAAAAAGAAAAAGAAAAACAGAAAACCCCGGCCAGTGGGCCGAAACCCACCAGCCGGCCCACCTTTTTCCGCGCCAGCCCGCAGCCGCGCGCTCCCCTCTCTTTCTCACTGACACGCGGGGCCCACGGTCATCTTCTTCCTCGCGCGATCGCGCCAACCGCCGGGACTCCTCCACGCGCCGAATCCAAACCACCTCGGAAACCCATGTTTCCCCAGCTGAATTCTGGTCCCGGACGACTCAATCTCGATCACAACCGACACGCCACACTCCCCCGTCTATATAAACGCCGGCATCGCCCCGTTTTCCCGACCCGATCAGCTGTTTTTCCTCCCGGTGAGAACCGAAGCTCCGATCACCGTTTTCTCTCCATCTTTGCTCGGGTTTTCTGATCTAACACGCCGATCCTGTTCCACCACCTCCGGGGAATCACGCAGGTGCAGAAAACTCGGTAGATTGCGCTCTAAACACAACTCCGACGAGCATCGCCGCTATTCCATCTCGGACCTCGTCGCCGACCGCCTTCCAGGGCCTCCGAGCTCAAGAAAAACCCCGAGGTGAGATCCCTGACCTCCCATCTACCGTTCTACGCCATGAAATTCCAGTTTTAGGAAGTATAGACGAAGATCCGAAGTTTTCCGGCGAGATCGCCGCCTCCTGCCACCGCATGCCGCCGGGCAGCGCCCCCCGCGCACGGTCAGGGCGACGTGGCCGCTTATGCGCCGTCTATTTTAAATCGCACGGTACAATTAAAATTCGCGCGTACCGGTTCAGCGATCTAATCTGAGCCGTCTGTTTTAAATCGGACAGTCCACGTCAGCTCCGCATTATAAAGGCCAGGATTCTTACGCGCTACCCCCTGGGGATCTCGGAAAATATGAGCTAGCCTCGGAAACTTCTGATCTAGCCCCTGGAACTTTAGAAATTCATGTAAATTCAATTAAAAATCAGTTTTAGCCCCTGGACTTAATAAAAATTATCAAAAACCCCTCTGTTATGCATAGTTAGACCCCTGGAAATTTGTAAAATAATAAATTAGACCCTATAGTAGGGTGAACTTACCTTTTTGACCCTATATGGTATTAAGTTTAGAAATTTGAATGTGTGACTAGGATTTAAATTTAAAAGGAAAGACAAACACATGTGCTAATTCAAGTCTAAACTCTACTAACACTTGGAAAACTTTAGAAGGAACTAAAAATAAATTTTAGGCTGAAATGAAATCTGTTTGGGTGTTGTTCATATTTATTAGTTCTAGGAACACATTTTTAGGTTAATAAATAATTCTGAAAATTGGTAAAATAAATTTAAATTAGTTCACATCAGAGGAGAAGTTCAAAAACATATTATTTAATATATTAGATCAGAACCTATTCTGTTTGGATGTTATGCCCAACTATTTAATATTTAAAACTCACTTTTAGGCATAGAAAATAAATCTGGAAAATAAAGGAAAAATAGGTATGCATATTTAGAAAATGATAAATGAAGTCTCGAAATCCAAAGATTTCAGTCTGGGATTTGGTAGAAGGTTTAAAAACCCACATGGAATAGGAAATTACCTTCCATGCAAACTTGGTAGCTAAAAAGTGTGTTAATTGAATATAAAGAATTTGTTGAGAATTGAAATTCATATATATAGTGTGCAAATAAAAATCTGAATACAAAAGTTAGAAACCATATACATATGTTTAAAAGTGCATGTAGGCCAAGAATCAACACATGTAGAGTAACCCCAACACTTAGAAATGCGAATGACTTTCATAGGTATGTATGTGTGTTTTGCATGAAGTAAAAGTGTGAACTATGTCTTATCGATTGTGTTTTCTTTTGCTATGTGTATTGGCATGAGTAGAACCTGCCCCAGAGCAAGTTCTCCCCTTCCAAGACCAAGACTTTCCATTCTCAGAGCAGCAAGAAGAAGGCAAGTGTCCTTGACCACTTTGATCCTATGCTAGGATGTGTAGATAGAATTATTTGCATTGTAAATTGAAATATCAAACCCATGCTAGGAAGTTTCCCTAGAATTGCATTACCTTGTTTCCTTGTAGCTTGGGTTGGGATTTATTTTATCATGTCATTTATTCATATGCTTATGCTTAGCCATGCTTACAATTGGATAAATTGGGATATGAGAACATCAATTCATTTACCTTACTCTTGAATGAGATATTATCGAGGCAAGTTGGATGATTTGGTTGGTGCTGGGTGCACGAGACTCGGGTTTGTGTTTAGTACTTGCCTGGATCCTAAGGACCGGTTCATGGAGCATGTAACCTGGCTTTACCGTGCTAACCACATGCTGAGGTGGGGCAGCTTGGCCAATTAATTAGGTGTATCCCCGGCGTAGTATGGGTGTGTTGGATGGTGCGGGGAGTATGTGTCAGCTGGACTACCATATGAACCGCAAGGCTTAAGAGTGGGCCACTGCAGCGGGGTTGGAGCCTCTTGTATGCTGTTAGGGGTGAAACCTCAGTGGGCCCATGCTCATGGGGAATCCCTTTGTAAAGGCTTCGTAGTGATCTCCTAGCTACACACCTGGGAAGTGTGAATGTGGTTCGTAGCCACTGGCATAATGGAGGTTCTTTTAGTCCACCCGACAACGGGGGATGAAATCACTAGATGTGGGTACAGTGGTGCAAACTCTGCAGAGTCAAAACTGTCATGACAGCCGTGCTCACGGTCAAGAGCGTCTTGGACTTATTCATGATTAGAGGATGATGACTTTGGAAGTTGTGGATGTTAAGCGGGGAGCTTAACATTGGAAATGATGTTATGGTTATTTGATTATGATGATGGGTTGAGGGATTAGGAACCATTTCACCTGTGTAGTAATGTAGGTGCTTAATAAGCTAACGTGATAGGTATTAATGGCATAGTGCTTTAACCCTGAGTTCTATCTCTCCTTGCTCTGGCCATGCATGACATAACCTTCCCACACTTGCTGAGTACCAACGGTACTCAACCTTGCATATTTGTTGGTTTAAATTGCTGCTCAGGTCAAGGGGATGATTTGGTGTTCAATGACCAAGACTTCGGACCCGAAGAAGGATTCTAGGTTCATGGAGTCCCCGGGGCAACGCCTGTGACGGAGCCCACAAGAATAATATTCCGCTGCTATTTTATTTACATGTTATGAACATATTATTGTCCATCGAGACGTATGCTTTGTAAGACATATTTATATTCGACACCTGTCTTGTAATAAATGATGCTTCACTTTTCCAAAGATGAAGAAGAACATGAGAGGCATTTAAGGTTGGTGTTGCAAAAACTGAGAGAACACCAACTATATGCCAAGCTGAGCAAGTGTGAATTCTGGTTGAAGAGAGTTCCCTTCTTAGGACATATAGTCTCGGAGGAAGGAATCTCTGTAGACCCCACCAAGATCGAGGATGTACAGAAGTGGAAGACCCCTGAGAATGTTGGGGAAGTTCGAAGCTTCATGGGATTGGCTGGGTATAATCGACGGTTTATTGAGGGATTCTCCAAGATCTCGAGACCCCTCACCAAACTGTTGGAGAAAGGAATCACATTCACATGGACGCTGCAGTGCGAGACGAGTTTTCAGGAGCTAAAGAAAAGATTGACAACAACTCCAGTGCTAGTTATGCCAGATATGCAGAAGAACTTTTCGGTGTACTGCGATGCCTCTGGAAACGGGATGGGATGTGTTCTCATGCAAGAGGGGCATGTCATGGCTTATGCGTCCCGGCAGCTCCGGAGACACGATAAGAACTATCCTACACATGACCTAGAACTAGCCGCAGTGGTACACACATTGAAGATTTGGCGGCACTACTTGATGGGGAAGATGACATAGATATATATGGATCATAAGAGTTTAATGTACATTTTCACATAGCCAGATCTCAACCTCAGACAAAGGAGATAGTTAGAGCTAATCAACGACTTTGATGTGGGCATCAACTATCATCCTAGGAAAGCGAATGTAGTGGCAGATGCTTTAAGCAGGAAAGTGCAGGTCAATAGGTTGAGCTTGAAGGACATGCCTGCAGAATTGAAAGACGATGTTATAAGACTCAGTCTATGCCTGGTGAATAGTGGTGAAGCCATCGCCATGGAAGTGGACTCCACCTTAGAGCAAGACATACGCGATGGTCAAAAGAATGATGAGAAGATACAAGAAATCCGACAACTCATCAGGGATAATAGAGCCCTTGGTTTCATAGAGGATGAACAAGGTACGGTGTGGCACGGGAAAAGAATTTGTGTGCCTGAAGTGGAGGAGATCCGTGAATTGATTTTGAAGGAGACTCATGATTCTGACTATTCCATTCATCCTGGGAGTATGAAGATGTACCATGACCTCAAGAGCAGGTATTGGTGGTATGGCATGAAGCGAGATGTCGCGGAACATGTTGCCCTATGTGACACATGTCAGTTGGTGAAAGAACAACATCAACGACCCGCGGGATTATTGTAACCACTCAAAGTGCCTGAATGGAAATGGGAAGAAATCGGTATGGATTTCATAGTGGGACTACCCAGGACCCAATCAGGATATGATTCGATATGGGTCATTATCGACAGGCTAACCAAGGTAGCTCATATCATTCCCGTAAAAGAAAGCTACAGCGGATCAAAATTGGTGGAGTTGTACGTGTCAAGGATCGTGTGTTATCATGGAGTGCCAAAGAAGATAGTGTCAGATTGAGGGACACAATTCACCTCAAGGTTCTGGCAGAAGTTACATGAAACCATGGGAACTCATCTGAATTTTAGCTCTGCCTATCATCCTCAGACTGACGGACAAACGGAAAGGACCAATCAGATCCTTGAGGACATGCTGAGAGCGTGTGCACTCAAAAACAATCGGAGTTGGGATAAGAACTTACCGTATGCGGAGTTGTCCTATAACAACAGCTATCAGGCAAGTATGAAGATGTCACCGTTTGAGGCTTTGTATGGGAGAAAGTGCAGAGCTCCACTATTTTGGAACCAAGCCGGGGAAAGTAAAGTGTTTGGACCCGAGGTACTACAAAAAGCCGAGGCGAAAGTGAGGGAAATTCGAAACAACTTGAGGATAGCACAAACACGACAAAAGAGCTATGCCGATGTACGGAGAAAAGAGCTCGTTTTCAACTTGGGGGACTATGTCTACCTCAAGGTGTCCCCTATTCGAGGACTTCGTCGGTTCAAGGTGAAAGGGAAGTTATCACCTCGATACATCGGACCCTTTCAAGTTCTGGAGAGGAAAGGCGAAGTGGCATATCAACTAGAACTGCCAGCTTGCCTATCAGATGTGCATGACGTATTCCATGTGCCACAGCTCAAGAAATGTCTGAGGACGCCTGAAGAGATGTTACCCATGAATGAGGTTGACGTAGCTGAGGATCTGTCTTATGCCGAGCAACCATTCAAGATTTTGGAGACAATGGAACGCCTCACAAGAAATAAAATAATCCGGATGTGCAAGGTGCAGTGGAAGCATCACTCGGAAGAGGAAGCCACATGGGAGCGAGAAGACGAGCTTAAGACACAGTTTCCGGAATTGTTTTCCTAGAACCACCAATGTCGAGGACGAGATTTCTTTTAAGGGGGGTAGAGCTGTAACAACCCAAAATCCTGTTAAGAGGGGAATTTAAAAAATTTTGGACGTATTGCATGTGGTGCAGAAATTCAAATTCAATTTGGAATTCAAATTCAAATCAAAACCAGAAAAGAAATGGAAAAAGAAAAAGAAAAACAGAAAACCCCGGCCAGTGGCCCAAAACCCACCAGCCGGCGCACCTTTTCCCGCGCCAGCCCGCAGCCGCGCGCTCCCCTCTCTTTCTCACTGACACGCGGGGCCTGCGGTCATCTTCTTCCTCGCGCGATCGCGCCAACCGCCGGGACTCCTCCGCGCGCCGAATCCAAACCACCCCGGAAACCCGCGTTTCCCCAGCCAAATTCTGGTCCCGGACGACTCAAACTCGATCACAACCAACACGCCGCTCTCCCCCGTCTATATAAACACCGGCATCGCCCCGATTTCCCCACCCGATCAGCTGTTTTTCCTCCCGGTGAGAACCGAAGCTCCGATCACCATTTTCTCTCGATCTTTGCTCGGGTTTTCTGATCCGACACGCCGATCCTGTTCCACCGCCTCCGGGGAATCACGCAGGTGCAGAAAACTCGGTAGATTTCTCTCTAAACACAACTCCGACGAGCATCGCCTCGATTCCATCTCGGAACTCATCGCCGACCGCCTTCCAGGGCCTCCGAGCTCAAGAAAAACCCCGAGGTGAGATCCCCGACCTCCCCTCTACCGTTTTATGCCATGAAATTCCAGTTTTAGGAAGTATAGACGAAGATCCGAAGTTTTCCAGCGAGATCGCCGCCTCCCGCCGCCCCGCGCCGCCGGGCAGCGCAGCCCGCGCACGGTCAGGGCGACGTGGCCGCTTATGCGCCGTCTATTTTAAATCGCACGGTAGAATTAAAATCCACGCGTACCGGTTCGGCGATCTAATCTGAGCCGTCTGTTTTAAATCGGACGGTTCACGTCAGCCCCGCGTTATAAAAGGCCGGGATTCTTACGCGCTACCCCGTGGGGATCTCGGAAAATATGAGCTAGCCCCAGAAACTTCTGATCTAGCCCCTGGAACTTCAGAAATTCATGTAAATTCAATTAAAAATCAGTTTTAGCCCCTGGACTTAATAAAAATTAGCAAACCCCCTCTGTTATGCATAGTTAGACCCCTGGAAATTTGTAAAATAATAAATTAGACCCTATAGTAGGGTGAACTTACCGTTTTGACCCTATATGGTATTAAGTTTAGAAATTTGAATGTGTGACTAGGATTTAAATTTAAAAGGAAAGACAAACACATGTGCTAATTCAAGTTTAAACTCTACTAACACTTGGAAAACTTTAGAAGGAACTAAAATAAATTTTAGGCTGAAATGAAATCTGTTTGGGTGTTGTTCATATTTATTAGTTCTAGGAAAACATTTTTAGGTTAAAAAATAATTCTGAAAATTGGTAAAATAAATTTAAATTAGTTCACATCAGAGGAGAAGTTCAAAAATATATTATTTAATATATTAGATCAGAACCTATTCTGTTTGGATGTTATGCCCTACTATTTAATATTTAAAACTCACTTTTAGGCATAGAAAATAAATCTGGAAAATAAAGGAAAAATAGGTATGCATAATTAGAAAATGATAAATGAAGTCTCCAAATCCAAAGATTTCAGTCTGGGATTTGGTAGAAGGTTTAAAAACCCACTTGGAATAGGAAATTACCTTCCATGCAAACTTGGTAGCTAAAGAGTGTGTTAATTGAATATAAAGAATTTGTTGAGAATTGAAATTCATATATATAGTGTGCAAATAAAAATCTGAATACAAAAGTTAGAAATCATATACATATGTTTAAAAGTGCATGTAGGCCAAGAATAAACACATGTAGAGCAACCCCAACACTTAGAAATGTGAATGACTTTCATAGGTATGTATGTGTGTTTTGCATGAAGTGAAAGTGTGAGCTATGTCTTATGGATAATGTTTTCTTTTGCTATGTGTATTGGCATGAGTAGAACCTGCCCCAGAGCAAGTTCTCCCCTTCCAAGACCAAGACATTCCATTCTCAGAGCAGCAAGAAGTAGGCAAGTGTCCTTGAGCACTTTGATCCTATGCTAGGATGTGTAGATAGAAGTATTTGCATTGTCAATTGAAATATGAAACCCATGCTAGGAAGTTTCCCTAGAATTGCATTACCTTGTTTCCTTGTAGCTTGGGTTGGGATTTATTTTATCATGTCATTTATTCATATGCTTATGCTTAGCCATGCTTAGAATGGGATAAATTGGGATATGAGATCATCAATTCATTTAATCTTGAATGAGATATTATGAGTCATGTAGAGGTAGGGATCGAGGCAAGTTGGATGATTTGGTTGGTGCTGGGTGCACGAGACTCGGGTTTGTGTTTAGTACTTGCCTGGATCTTAAGGACCGGTTCATGGACCATGTAACCTGGCTTTACCGTGCCAACCACATGCTGAGATGGGGCAGCTTGGCCAATTAATTAGGTGTATCCCCGGCGTAGTATGGGTGTGTTGGATGGTGCGGGGAGTATGTGTCAGTTGGACTACCATATGAACCGCAAGGCTCAAGAGGGGGCCACTGCAGCGGGGTTGGAGCCTCTTGTATGCTGTTAGGGGTGAAACCTCAGTGGGCCCATGCTCGTCGGGAATCCCTTTGTAAAGGCTTCGTAGTGATCTCCTGGCTACACACCTGGGAAGTGTGAATGTGGTTCGTAGCCACTGGCATAATGGAGGTTCTTTTAGTCCACCCGGCAACGGGGGTTGAAATCACTACATGTGGGTACAGTGGTGCAAACTCTACAGAGTCAAAACTGTCATGACAGCCGTGCTCACGGTCAAGAGCGGCTTGGACTTATTCATGATTAGAGGATGATGACTTTGGAAGTTGTGGATGTTAAGCGGGGAGCTTAACATTGGAAATGATGTTATGGTTATTTGATTATGATGATGGGTTGAGGGATTGGGAACCATTTCACCTGTGTAGTAATGTAGGTTCTTAATAAGCTAAGGTTATAGGTATTAATGGCATAGTGCTTTAACTCTGAGTTCTATCTCTCCTTGCTCTGGCCATGCATGACATAACCTTCCCACACTTGCTGAGTACCAACGGTACTCAACCTTGCATATTTGTTGGTTTAAATTGCTGCTCAGGTCAAGGGGATGATGTGGTGTTCAATGACCAAGACTATGGACCCGAAGAAGGATTCTAGGTTCATGGAGTCCCCCGGGTAACGCCTGTGACGGAGCCCACAAGAATAATATTCTGCTGCTATTTTATTTACATGTTATGAACTTATTATTGTCCATCGAGATGTATGCTTTGTAATACATATTTATATTCGACACCTGGCTTGTAATAAATGATGCTTCACTATTTGTCATCACATGTATGAGAAAATGATCCTGGCATACATGTGATATTCA
This sequence comes from Neostapfia colusana, assembly GCA_030760725.1. Classification (NCBI taxonomy): domain Eukaryota; kingdom Viridiplantae; phylum Streptophyta; class Magnoliopsida; order Poales; family Poaceae; genus Neostapfia; species Neostapfia colusana. The sequence continues at coordinate 46,842,755 of JASWHV010000018.1, read as the reverse complement.
CTCGGTTGTTCTTTGGAGAAACCGGGTGTGACACCCCACTTGCTGCCGTTTCCGAGCCGGTTTGAGGCCATGCCGAGTTAGCCTGACCTCCACTGCTGCTTTAGAGCGAGTCCGCTGAACTTTTGGCGGGCTAGGGTGCTCGTGCCACGGCGCCGAAGTCTCACCGAGGTGTGCGCACGTCGCCGACCGGTTTCCGGTCGCCGGCAGCCCAAAAACACCGCACCATTGAATTCCTCATGGCTGAGAACCCCCATGCGGCGAGTACCGAGCCGGGAGACAGCCGGGAAGCTGACTCCGGCAAACCTCCACGAGTTTTCGGCGAGGGGGCGGCGCGGGAAAGAAGGCGGCCCGAGGAGAAAGAAGGACCAGCGGGCCCGTGTGTCAGCGACGGAGGGTTTAAACTGCTGATCAGCTGCGGCCCCGGGATCCAGTGTGGTGGCGCGGGAAAGGTCCTGTGGCCCCGTGTGGCGTGATTCCAGCAGCTGACACGTGTAGGAGGGACCCACAGTCAGAGTTTGAATGTTTCTCGATTTAATTTGAATTCCAGATTCAGTTCAAACTTTAGAACCTAATATTGCTAGGAAGCTCCAAATTTAGTGATTCAAATTGGGTTGGATCCAGGATGAAACACCCTCTCCAAATATGCAACCCAATTTGCATGAAAATCAATAGAAAATTCTGGAAAATTCTTTAAAGCTTTTCAGCAAAGGAATTTTTGAGGGAGTTTGGTTCATCCAAAGATTCCCAAATTTTGCCAGGATATTCTATAGGATGTTTGGAAACTCCTGTAAAAGTTTCAGCTCATTTGGAGTTGATTTAGTCAGGGTAATTCTGGTTTCTAGTTTCTGTATTCAAATGAATACGGAAACAATTTCAGAGAATTTCCAAAACTTGGATATTCAGTTCTGGGCATTCCTTAGCTCCAAAAATCCTAGGAAAATTCAGCATGCTCTCTGAACTATGCTTGAAATTTTAGTTCACTTGAATTTGCATGAAAGTTTAAATTTATTCAGAATTAATTCCTTTTTGCCTAAATGCTTAGGGAATTATTCTGGGTGATCTACTTAGTGAAACATTCTGAATTTTGGTCCAGAGGACTTTCTTGTGACAACGAACTCACAAGAAAATTTCCAGCTCCATTGGAGCCCTGGATCAGTAGTGTTCTGTTCAACCAATTAGGTGATCACCACCCAAGTGATGAACCTCACTTCTCACTTGATGATAATGCTTAGACACACACCCAAACCACCACCCCCAGTGTAATTTTAAATTCTTGAACAGAGTTCCAGTTTCAAACTTGGCTTTAGCATTTGTTAGCAAAAAGTTTACAATTAAACATGCATGCATGTTCATAACGTGTAGTGTTTAAACGTGGGAGGGTGGAGGAAAGGTGAAGCTTGGATAACGAGGCAAGAAGGCAGTGATTGAACTCCAAGTCATCAACAACTAACTTCATATTATTTGACTTTAGTCACCTGCAAAACCAAGGCAAGCCCCGGTTTGCACTTAAGTTGTTTTTAAAGTTTTCCTTTTGTTCACTACTATTGGTCAAAGTTTGTATGTGCATTAGGTCAAGGATGTTTTATACTCCACTTGCATAACCAAACATGAACCCTGAGGTCAAGGGTAGAATTGTGTCTTTGCTGTAGAATAAGGCCACGCTAAATAGACTAGGGCATCCTGTAGAAGACTAGTTGTTGGAATCTACTCGCGAGCTATAGTTCAGGATATCATAAGTATGGTTGGGAAAGGAAGCAAACTAAAGTTTACATTTCTAAAGATGAGACCGGGCAGAGGGGTTAGGCAGTGACAAGACGAGGTCTTGGTCGCGTAGCTCTGCCTGTGTCGGTTCAGGACCGATGCGTGTGCTGCGTCCAGGAGCAAGTATTGAGTTGTGTACCGGATGCTTACTGATATATGGGAACCAGGAAACCGATGTACCAGGTTCACTGGATTGTAGAGGCATACCACATCGTCTCATTAGACCTATGAGCCCGAGACGGCGTGACCGGTTCTACAGTTTAGTATCCTGAGAAAGGTTGCCACATACGACGTAATGAAAGACGCCAGAGTTGGGTCTTCAGAGGCGGACGTATGTCGAGTTATCCGGGTAGTGTTTGATTCAAATCACCATCCCTCGCGGTTATTGAGTACCGCTTGCTCCCATGTTATGACGTAGCAATCAACTTGTGTGGAAACAGTTTGCAAAAAGTATAATTGCTGCTATGATTATGTTAAGTTGCATGAAAACCATGTTTGAAGTAGAAATAGAGCAAACTAAAGTTATTTTTCCACCTTGGGACAAGTAACATTGGAATGAAGCGTTTCTTGTCTGATTGTGGAGTTCCAATGTTGCTGGGCGCAAGGTCACTACTATTATGGCTAAAAATTTGAAAGTTAAGGATAAACTCGTAGGCGAGTCTTTTCGCAAATGACGGGCTTAAGTCTTAGGTTACTTTCATTTAGAGTTTCATGTCTTAGGAGAGATGGTTAAGTCTTGCTGAGCCTTTGTGCTCACTCTTGCTATATAAGTGGTTTTGCAGGTAAACCTCGACGCTATAAAGAAGGTTGTCCGGTGGGACTCGGGAACTTCCGAGTCACGTCACACTTGGAGAACCTAGCCGCTGCTATGTCGTCGTGTTGCTAGCGAGAGGAGTCCGCGGGCTGGACCCCTTCTCGAGCGCTTCTTAGATATTCAACGTGAGCTGTTATAGACTTCCACTGTAGCTATTTTATGTAAATTATTTACGAAGAACAGTTGTAAGCTTCCGCTTTTGATTTATGTAATACATTGTTCCTTATATGTGTGCTGTTCGGTGCCGCATAACACGGCACCACCCATTGCGGTCCCCGGGCGAGGCGGCACGGCCCCGTGATCTGGACCGGGCCCTCTCAGCGTGGTATCATAGCCACATTGGTAATAGCGCCTGGAATAAGGATGGTATTACGACAAAAACTTAGGATACGGTGAGTAAACGGTATTAGGCCCACATAAGGACTATAGTAGTATAGTTACTTAAAGTGGCAAAAACTAACTTACGTGTTATAATTCTGAATTTTGATATGTAACGACGCACCTACGCTCAGGTAAGAATGGTAAGGAACGCCACTGAAAGCGGTTCAATTTCGGTTAGCTCCCCTGACGAGGAATGTGGTTCAGGGATAGGTCTAACAGCTTGGTGTGAGACGTTAATATGAAACTCTTGGACTCTTCATGTTCCTGAGTTCATATGGAACGCTGATCCCTAGTGTGCATTAGGCAAGTAAGTGGAGACCCCATCGTGTGGTCAGTAACACGATAGTGTGTTCGTCTGGAAATAGCCCAGGAGGACATACGCAGAGCTTGCCATCGGCGTGCCCTGCCGGACAGTAGGTGGTATCCGTTGGGTTGATAACATTCCCAACCGTGACGACCCGTTCATGATATACTTGGGTTCCCCGTCGTGTGGTGTTGAAACACGATCACGTACCTTGAGACGTGGCTTAACTCAAGGACGGCCGTATGGCAATGATACGGGCGTTTGTATTTACATTCAATTATGGAACTGCCTGAAATGAGAAAAACTTTGAGTGCACCACTATTGAGTGTTTTTCTGCAGGTACCAACCACGTACGTATACTGTGTAGTACACGTGTGCGAGAGACCGTCTTAGTGCCACTGATAATACGTATATGCCGGTATAATCCGGTTAGGATTTTTCATTTGGTGAGGCCACGTAGTACCGACATGGTTCTTACAGTGTATCATCACCGTACTAAACATATAATCCTCTTCCCTAAGAAGAAATGATTGATGAACTAATTTTCAACTAAAAATGGAAGTTTGAGACAAATATTAGTTACTGAACTCTTATTTTGAGCTAAGATTCAAATGAGTGTATAACTAGGCTTCAAAGATTTCAAAAACAGAGTGCTCTGTTTGTGGCAGGAATTCTTGCTGGACTTTGACAGAGCATAAATCTGAGTAGCTTGACCCAAATAAGGTGTATGAAACAGTTCTAGAAATATTTTCAAGTGCTCTACAACTTCCTTGTAGGCCTCCAGAGCAGAATCACACGTTACATGGGTGAAAATTCCAGTTGAAGGCGAACTGTTCAGAACCAGGACAGTACCAAAAACCTCTCTGGACCTTTCTGTTTTTAAGCCATAACTTCCTGTAGAAAAATCCTTAAGGAGCACATAAGTATTTGTTGGAAAGCTACTGAAGTTTACTAAAACTTTGGTATTGAACTAAAGTCAAGAATCTGTTGATAACTTGAGTAAAATTTGGAGTTTGTGTGAACTGGTCAGGGTAGTCCCGCTGATTAGTTTAGTGTACTTAAGATTTTTTTAAAAATGAATGTGGTTATACTTTCATAAAGTTCATGACATGTTCATGTTTTACTTATCTTTACTTACTACTGAGACAGAATTTTGATTGACTTGAAAATTTTGTTTCGTGCAGTATGGTACGCACACATTCTCAAATGGAGCTTGGAGATTCAAGTCGAGGTGGGAATGACTCGACTTCATCACAAGAGCCATCGCCAACCGGATTGGCTGAAATTATGGCGAAGATGAAAGAAACTCTCCAGACTCTAGTTCAGAAAGTCATAGATCGAGAAGCTCAATGTCACATGCCAACCCAAAGCACGTATCTGGATTTCTTGGCGACACAACCGCCGGTATTCTCTGAGGCGGCTGACCATTGTGAAGCAAATCACTGGTTACGTGTCATTGAGTCCAAGTTTGGGTTGATCCAATGTGATGAATTCTCGAAGACTCTATATGCCGCTCAGCAGCTTCACGTCTTTGCTGGAGCATGGTGGGCAGACTACCTTGCTCTCCGACCAGCAGGGCATCGTGTCACATGGGCAGAGTTCCAGGCTGCATTTCGTGCTCGTTTCATCCCTGCGGGCATAATGCAAACCAGCTTGGATGAGTTCTGGAGTCTGAAGCAAGGGGACATGAGTGTTATTGAGTATGCGAAGGAATTCAATCGCTTAGATCAATATGTCCCTGACTATGTGAAGTTACCAGCCATGAAGGGTTGTCACTTTTACCGAGGGCTGACCGCTAGGCTGCTATGTGAATTGGATCAAGTTAGCCAAGAGAATTTTGATGAGTTTGTGAGCTGTACTATCACTCAGGAATATTATTCCAACCTCTACCTCAAATAAAAGAGGGAGAGGGACTCATCACAGGAGGAATGCAATCATCTACCTCAGAAGTATCGGTTGGTGATCCGTTCACCTTCCGGACGAGAGATTCCACAAGGGGTGCAATCATTCTGGGAGTGTGATGACTCTTCTACTCCACAGAGGTCTTATTCACCTCCACCGCAGCCGCAACTCGTTTCTAATGCACCTCAATATCAACAATGTGCACCAGAATATTATTTTCCTCAAGCGGTTGAAGAGGAACGAGGTGATTTCTCAGCTGAACCGAGTGCTGTCCCACTTCATATTGACAATGAACTCAACGTCAATGAAGCAACTGAACCAAGCAGCAACATTATGTCTGCGGGTCCAGTTCCACAGTGTGATCTTGGGCAGCCAAGAAAAGCTATGTCCAAGGTGGGGACAGTTAATTATGTGTCAGTCGATGATCTTCCAAAGGGAGGACCTGTTCTTGCCGGCAGGTTCACCTTGAATGACAAGCCGGTTGTCATTTTATTCGACTCTGGTGCAACACGTAACTTTATTAGCAGGCCGGCAGTGATCAGGGATCAGATCTCCACCACTATCACGAAAGGTTCTTACCTTATCCATTCGCCAGGTGGAGACATATCAACTAATGAAGTCGTCTCTCGAGCACCACTTTCTTTGGGTGGAAAAATTTATCCTACCACCCTCATTATTCTCGAAGACCAAGGAATCAATGCCATATTGGGAATATCATGGTTGACCTTCCATAAGGCTGTTCTGGACATCGAGAACAGGAGTGTTCACTTGGACTCTCCACTTCACGGACGTCAAACATTGTACCTCGGCAAAGCGGTTTCCAAAGACTCGGAAGTATGTAATGCCGAGGTGTGCAAGTTAGAAGACATTCCGGTAGTCCGTGAATATCCGGACGTGTTTCCCGAAGATCTTCCAGGCTTACCACCTGAGCGCGAGGTGGAGTTCAAAATAGAGTTGGTACCGGGAACCACGCCGATCTCTCGGAGACCATACAAAATGGCTCCAAATGAATTAGCTGAGCTGAAGGAGCAACTCAAAGATCTGATGGACAAGGGGTTCATTCGTCCAAGTTCATCACCATGGGGTTGCTCAGCTTTATTTGTGAAGAAGAAGGATGAGACGCTGAGGCTATGCGTTGATTATCGTCCTTTGAATGCTGTGACAATAAAGAATAAGTATCCAGTACCGAGAATTGATATTCTCTTCGATCAGCTGGTGGGTGATAAAGTCTTCTCTAAGATGGACTTAATGTCGGGATATCATCAAATCAAGATTCGAGCGGAAGATGTCCCGAAAACAGCATTCTCGACAAGATATGGACTCTATGAGTATCTTGTTATGTCATTTGGGTTAACCAATGCTCCATCTCACTTTATGTACTTTATGAACTCGGTATTCATGCCAGAGCTGGATCAGTTCGTCGTGGTATTCATCGACGACATCTTGGTCTATTCCAAATCTGAAGAAGAACACGCTAAACATTTGCATATTGTGCTTCAACGCTTGAGAGATCACAAGCTCTATGCAAAGTTTAGTAAATGTGAATTCTGGATCAACCAAGTGCCATTTCTTGGGCACATTATTTCAGCAGAAGGCATTGCTGTTGATCCAAGCAAGATTGAACAAGTGCTGAAGTGGAAGTCTCCAACATCAGTCCATGAAGTTCGTAGCTTCTTGGGTTTGGCGGGATATTATCAGAGGTTCATCCCGAACTTCTCGAAAATCTCCAAACCTATGACGGAGCTACTGAAGAAGGGCATAAAATATGATTGGAGCAAGCCATGTGAGGAAGCTTTTCAAGCGTTGGTGAAACACCTCACAACAGCCCCGGTTCTAGCTCAACCGGATACAACCAAGCCTTTTGATGTTTATTGTGATGCATCTGGCATCGGGCTTGGTTGTATACTCATGCAAGGAGGACGCGTGGTCGCATATGGATCACGGCAATTACGGAATCATGAGCAATATTATCCAACTCATGATCTCGAGCTTGCTGCCGTGGTATTAGCCTTGAAGATGTGGAGACATTACCTATTGGGAAATCTGGTTCATCTCTACACTGACCACAAAAGTTTGAAGTACATATTCACTCAGAAAGAGTTGAATATGCGACAACGGCGATGGTTGGAGCTGATCAAGGACTATGAGATTTAAATTCATTATCATCCGGGCAAGGCAAATGTTGTTGCCGATGCACTCAGCCGGAAGCCTCATATTCATAACCTGACCATTACGCCAATAGAAGAGGAAGAAAAAAGTATTTACTTGGTTCCATATGGGGCTTTACATAACCTGGCTCTCATACCCACAATAAGAGAGGAGATTATGGAAGCTCAAAGGAAAGACAAGGGCATGACTCATATCAAAAGGAGGCTGAAGAACGGGGAGATGAAATGTTTCCGGTTAGATGATGAAGACACCCTATGGTTCAAGGACCGGATAGTCGTATCCCATGATATGAGGCTGCGGAAGAAAATTTTGGGCGAGGCTCACTTATCCAAATTTTCTATTCATCCTGGCAGCAATAAAATGTACCAAGACCTCCGGAAGAAGTTTTGGTGGACACGTATGAAACGTGAAGTTGCAAAATACGTTTTAGAATGTGATACGTGTCGAAGGGTTAAGGCCGACCATGTGAAGAAGTCGGGCCTGTTGCAACCGCTACAAATACCGGCATGGAACTGGGAAGACTTGAGTACGGATTTCATCGTTGGGTTGCCGATGACCTCCCACCACCATGACTCGATTTGGGTAATCATTGATCGATTAACCAAATCGGCACGTTTCATTCCGGTGCATACCAACTACAGCGCCAAGCAGTATGCGGAGTTATACATAGCACGAATCTTATGCTTGCATGGAGTTCCCCGTACCATTGTGTCTGACAGAGGATCGCTGTTCGTCTCCCGCTTCTGGGAACAGCTACACACATCCTTGGGAACTAAATTGATTCGAAGCTCCGCGTATCACCCCGAAACCGATGGGCAAACGGAGAGGGTGAATCAAATCCTTGAAGATATGCTAAGGGCGTGTGCCATCCACCACGGCAAGATCTGGGATGATCACTTACCGTTGGCAGAGTTCTCGTATAACAATGGTTATCAAACGAGCATAAAAACGGCACCTTATGAAGCTCTCTATGCCCGGAAGTGCCGCACACCCTTGAACGGGTGTGAATCTGGTGAGAGAGTGATTTACGGGATTGATCTCGTAAATGAAGCAGAAGAGCGGGTAAGACTTATTCGAGCAAATCTTAAAGCCGCTCAGTCCAGGCAAAAGAGCTATGCGGATAAGAGACGTCGTCCTCTGAATTTCCAAGTTGGAGACCACGTATACCTCCGCGTATCTCCTATGAAGGGCATTCACCGATTCGGAGTGAAGGGAAAATTGGCTCCACGTTTTATCGGTCCCTTCATCATCATTGAAAGGTGTGGACCCGTGGCATACCGTTTGGAGCTGCCGGCAGCCTTAGCCGGAGTTCATAACGTCTTCCACATATCTCAGTTGCGGAAGTGTTTGAAAGTTCCAATGGAGATCCTTACGGGAGACATAGCAGATTTGAAGCCGGACCTCACCTATGTTGAGCATCCAACCCGGATAATTGATGAAAAGAATCGCGAGACCAGAAATCGGACGCTGCAATTTTTCAAGGTGCTATGGGAAAATCACACGTCCGACGAAGCTACATGGGAAAGCGAGGAGTATTTGCAATGTACTCATCCGGAGTTGTTAGAGGCTTATGTTGAGTAGTTGTCCTCTCCACATTGTCCTTAATCATGAATCTCGGGACGAGATTCTTTTTAAGGGGGGAGGAATGTAAGAGTCCCAAAACCTGTAAATAGAAAACTTGAGCTATGAATAAAGTTGAGTTTGAATACAAGAAATGGGACTTACAAAAACTTGTGTTTAATCATGAAAGTGTTGGCATGTGCAATAAAGCTTTGAATTCAGTTTGAATTAAGAGGGTCACTTCAAAAAGAAGAAGGGCATTTTTCAAAAGAGGAAATTCAAACTGTTGTTTAAAAAGTTGCATTTGCAATGACCAACTAAAATATCAGAGGGCATAATCGAACTCTCCAGGTTCAAATTGTGAAGGAAGCAAATTTGGAGGTGCTTTGATATGAATATCAAAGGAACTTGTGAATTCCATCCAAATTTGAATTTAAATTTGAAACTGTGGCACAAATTGTCAAATGGCAAAATGGCTTTTGAATTTGGATCCCTCATGGCTAAATTTGCATGTGCCAAGAATTTGGAGATATTTGGGAGAGGGACTGTTTTGGCCCACATGTCAGCGGAAGGAAACTTGCCACTGAAGCAAACCGGTTCTTCAGTTCAGACGAGCCCGAAGCAACCGACGGCAGGCCGACACCGAAACGCACGGGGAGGCCACCTCCTGTTGTCCAGCTCGCACGGGAGACCAGCTCGACGTCTCACTGCGCCCTTATCTCCCATACGCAGAACTCTGTCGGCTGCAAAACCGCCCCACTGAGCCTCTGTTCTGTTTCCTCCCGAGAAAACGAGCCGCCGGCGCCGTGCCTGTTCGTCCCGATCGTGAGCCAGCGTCGCTCCCCAGCTGATCGAGCTAGCAACATGAAAAGGGAGCGCCAGCATGTGTACAAGGGTCCCCTCAGCTCAGCTCCGACGTTCCGGACTGCTGTTCGCCGTATTTGAAGAATCAACACTGAAGCCAAGGTGCAAACGGCGAAAACCGACGTCGGGCTCTCATAGCCAGCTCACACCGGGCAGTGTCACGACCCAACAAGTGCACCCCAAGGCGCGCCAACTCTCTGCGCTGATCCTCTCCAAATTTCAGAGCAATCCGTGCGACGTAGCTCCGGAATTTCAAGTTTTCCTCTCGGACGAGGAAAACCTACCCGCGGGTAAGAACTTCAAAAATCGACGCTTAATTCTTGGTTAAAGTTGTTTATTTTGCACACACAGGAGCTAGAGAGGATAGGGAACCTTTTTCCTTCGCAACCCTAGCTCAGCAGTGAGTAGGAGCAGCTAATTTCGAGTTCTTCCATCGGCGGCCATGGTGGGGGCACTCGGGCACACGATGAACCCCACTTGCTGCCGTTTCCGAGCCGGTTTGAGGCCATGCCGAGTTAGCCTGACCTACACTGCTGCTTTAGAGCGAGTCCGCCGAACTTTTGGCGGGCTAGGGTGCTCGTGCCACAGCGCCGAAGTCTCACCGAGGTGTGCGCACGTCGCCGACCTGTTTCTGGTCGCCGGCAGCCCGAAAGCACCGCACCATTGAATTCCTCATGGCTGAAAACCCCCAGGCGACGAGTACCGAGCCGGGAGACGGCCGAGAAGCCGACTCCGGCGAGCCTCGACGAGTTTCCGGCGAGGGGGCGGCGCGGGAAAGAAGGCGGCCCGAGGAGGAAGAAGGACCAGCGGACCCCGCGTGTCAGCGACGGAGGGTTTAAACTGCTGATCAGCTGCGGCCCCGGGATCCAGTGTGGTGGCGCGGGAAAGGTCCTGTGGCCCCGTGTGGCGTGATTCCAGCAGCTGACACGTGTAGGAGGGACCCACAGTCAGAGTTTTAATGTTTCTTGATTTAATTTGAATTCCAGATTTAGTTCAAACTTTAGAACCTCATAACTTTTGCTAGGAAGCTCCAAATATAGTGATTCAAATTGGGTTGGATTCAGTATGAAAAACCATCTCCAAATATGCAACCCAATTTGCATGAAAATCAATAGAAAAGTCTGGAAAATTCTTTAAATTTTTTCAGCAAAAGAATTTTTGAGGGAGTTTGGTTCATCCAAAGATTCCCAAATTTTGCCAGGATATTCTTTAGGATGTTAGGAAACTCCTGTAAAAGGTTCAGCTCATTTGGAGTTGATTTAGTCAGGTAATTATGGTTTCAAGTTTCTGTATTCAAATGAATACAGAAACATTTTCAGAGAATTTCCAAAACTTGGAAATTCAGTTCTGGGCATTCCTTAGCTCCAAAAATCCAAGGAAAATCCAGGCATACTATATGAACTGTGTTTGAAATTTTAGTTCACTTGAATTTGCATGAAAGTGTAAATTTATTAAGAATTAATTCCTTTTTGCCTAAATTCTTAGGGAATTACTCTGGGTGATCTACTTAGTGAAACATTCTGAATTTTGGTCCATAGGACTTTCTTATGACAAGGAACTCACAAGAAAATTTCCAGCTCCATTGGAGCCCTGGATCAGTAGTGTTCTGTTCAACCAATTAGGTGATCACCACCCAAGTGATGAACCTCACTTCTCACTTGATGATAATGCTTAGACACACACCCAAACCACCACCCCCAGTGTCATTTTAAATTCTTGAACAGAGTTCCAGTTTTAAACTTGGCTTTAGCATTTGTTAGCAAAAAGTTTACAATTAAACATGCATGCATGTTCATAACGTGTAGTGTTTAAACGTGGGAGGGTGGAGGAAAGGTGAAGCTTGGATCAAGAGGCAAGAAGACAGTGATTGAACTCCAAGTCATCAACAACTAACTTCATATTATTTGACTTTAGTCACCTGCAAAACCAAGGCAAGCCCTGGTTTGCACTTAAGTTGTTTTTAAAGTTTTCCTTTTGTTCACTACTATTGGTCAAAGTTTGTATGTGCATTAGGTCAAGGATGTTTTATACTCCACTTGCATAACCAAACATGAACCCTGAGGTCAATGGTAGAATTGTGTCTTCGCTGTAGAATAAGGCCATGCTAAATAGACTAGGGCATCCGGTAGAAGACAAGTAGTTGGAATCTACTCGCGAGCTATAGTTCAGGATATCATAAGTATGGTTGGGAAAGGAAGCAAACTAAAGTTTACATTTCTAAAGATGAGACCGGGCAGAGGGGTTAGGCAGCGACAAAACGAGGTCTTGGTCACGTACATCTGCCTGTGTCGGTTAAGGACCGATGCGTGTGCCGTGTCCAGTTGCAAGTATTGAGTTATGTACCGGATGCTTACTGATATATGGGAACCAGGAAACCGATGTACCAGGTTCACTGGATTGTATAGGCATACCACATCGTCTCGTTAGACCTATGAGCCCGAGACGGCGTGACCAGTTCTACAGTTTAGTGTCCTGAGAAAGGTTGCCACATACGACGTAATGAAAGACGCCAGAGTTGGGTCTTCAGAGGCGGGCGTATGTGTCGAGTTATCCGGGTAGTGTTTGATTCGAATCACCGTCCCTCGCGGTTATTGAGTACCGCTTGCTCCCATGTTGTGACGTAGTAATCAACTTGTGTGGAAACAGTTTGAAAAAAGTATAATTGCTGCTATGATTATGTTAAGTTGCATGAAAACCATGTTTGAAGTAGAAATAGAGAAAACTAAAGTTGTTTTTCCACCTTGGGACAAGTAACATTGGAATGAAGCGTTTCTTGTCTGATTGTGGAGTTCCAATGTTGCTGGGCGCAAGGTCACTACTATTATGGCTAAAAATTTTAAAGTTAAGGATAAACTCGTAGGCGAGTCTTTTCGCAAATGACAGGCTTAAGTCTTAGGTTACTATCATTTAGAGTTTCATGTCTTAGGAGAGACGGTTAAGTCTTGCTGAGCCTTTGTGCTCACTCTTGCTATATAAGTTGTTTTGCAGGTAAACCTCGACGCTATAAAGAAGGTTGTCCGGTGGGACTCGGGAACTTCCGAGTCACGTCACACTTGGAGAACCTAGCCGCTGCCATGTCGTCGTGTTGCTAGCGAGAGGAGTCCGCGGGCTGGACCCCTTCTCGAGTGCTTCTTAGATATTCAACGTGAGCTGTTATAAACTTCCGCTGTAGCTATTTTATGTAAATTATTTATGAAGAACAATTGTAAGCTTCCACTTTTGATTTATGTGATACATTGTTCCTTATATGTGTGCTGTTCGGTGCCGCATAACACGGCACCACCCAACGCGATCCCCGGGCAAGGCGGCACGGCCCCGTGATCGGGACCGGGCCCTCTCACATGATTGGCTCCTTACTTTATTTATGTGCATCTAGGCCTGATATCATGTTGAGTGTATGTTTGTGTGCAAGGTTTCAAGCCAATCCTAAGGAATGTCATTTGATAGCCGTTAAAAGGATCTTGAGATATTTAGTTCATACACCCAACATAGGCCTTTGGTATCCCAAAGGTTCAAAATTCAATCTCATTGGATACTCTAATGCAGATTATGCCGGATTCATGGTAGATAGAAAAATTACTTCCGGTATTTGCCAATTCCTAGGTAGATCCTTAGTTTCTTGGTCCTCCAAGAAACAAAATTCAATTGCCTTATCCATGGCCGAAGTGGAGTATGTTGCAGCCAGGAGTTGTTGTGCACAACTCCTTTGGATGGGACAAACTCTAAGGGATTACGGTTACAATTTGAGCCGTATTCCGCTCCTTTGTGACAATGAGAGTGCAATTAAAATTGCCCATAACCCTGTTGAGCACTCTAGAACCAAACACATAGATATCCGGCATCATTTTTTTGAGAGATCACTCAATGAAAGGAGACATAGCCGTTTCCCATGTCAACACTGAAAAACTACTAGCTGATATCTTTACCAAGCCACTTGATGAAAAACGCTTTTGTTAGCTCTGAAATAAACTAAATATCCTTGATGCTCGGAACGTGGCTTGGAAACATGCATACGTGTATGCCATCCTCAAAATCATGTTAATTATGTTGAAAAATCATCTCTCTCTATTTTTCTCATAAAAACTATGTTAGTTACTTGATCTTGATGAATTATGGTCATAACTTGATTGTTGTATGTTTCCTGATCATATTCATCAGGAATATCTGTGTATCTTTGTACCCTATTCCTTATTAGGAACCACTGAATACATATATATATATATATATACATATAAGTGTTTTGTACTTTTTTGTAGAAGGGACCACGGACTAGTCCTTGGTCACCCCGAACTAGTCCGCACATTGCAGTCCGCACTTGGTCCGCTAGTCCGGACTAGTCCGGTTCGACCACGGACTAGTCCGATATTTCGACTCCATAACCCTATGGCCGGCTCAGACCTAATCTCCTTCAACCTCACAACTCCTCCCACGTTCTCTCTCCTCACTCAAGTGCTCCCAAGGCGAATTTGCGAGTTCTCCATCGAATCCACCCAAATCTCCCTAGGAATCGACCTCCACTGCAAGGGGATCGAAGACCCCGGACTAGTCCGCATCAAGAACTCCTTCAACGCCTCGAATCGAAGGATTTGGTAAACTTCTCTCCAAACCCTAGAACCTTCGATTTTCCTTGTATTTGCTCAAATTGATTAGTTCCTCCAGTCAATACATGCTCTATTGATCTATTCCATGTACCCTAGATCATATTTGCATTGAATAACCTTAAAATTCGACAAGTTAGGGTTTGAGCAGCCTCATAACGGACTAGTCCGTTCTTAGGGCGGACAAGTCCGGTGTTCTGGACTAGTCCGACCCTGAGCATCGGACAAGTCTGGTATGCCCTGATCAAAACCTTAGCTTATATCAATTCAATGCAATCCCTTGTCATCGTTGATTATTCATATCCTTTATATCTTCCTTGTCAGAAATCATGTCGGGATCGAATGAGAATCTCTCCGACTTTGAAGCCGGGATGGATCAAGATGTGATGTCTCATATTCCGGAGTCTCGCTCAAACAAGAGACAAGAGCGTGCTGCCGAGCCTTCGCTCACCCCACCTAGGGTTCGTCGAAAGGTTACAATCAAGAGACCAGCTTCAAAAGCAAATATGGCTGATTCTAGCTCGGCGGCTCAACGCCAAACCGAGGGCAAAGGAAAGGGACTTGCTTCCGGCCCGATTGGTCCCCTTAAGATGACAGCTCCAAGACAGGGAAATAGGGATCCCTCGGAGGAGAAGTTCAATGGCAAGGGGAGTGATGTGGCATGGAAGCTGAGGAAGATTGACGCCTATAGCACTGGCAAAAAGGCAGTTGATAATAGATTTTGGAGCAACTTTCACTCGGACTACTACAGTTCGGTGTACCTCCAAATGAAGACTCCAGTGGTCCGCAGCCAATGGATCGACTGGACATATTTTGAAAGGAAGAGCTGTGAAGCCTTTGAGGAGGTAATAGAGGCTGCAGAGAGACACGGACTCAAGGACTTGCTATCCTTTAGATACAACTGGAATGATGAGATCATCGCCGAGTTCTTTGCAACTTGCCACTTTGCTCACGATGGAGAAGACAAAATGACTTTGATGACACATGGATCCAAGTACACAGTTTCCTATGTTGAGTTTGTCAGACTGATGCACCTTGAGGACACCGGCAGTAATGAGATTCTAATTCACAATCTTGGTGTTGTGGAGAAGGACAAGAGGGAATTCCTCTATGATACTCGACTCCCATACAATCCTCCCTCAACCAAGAACATGAAGCCCTTCTTCATTGTTCTCAACAGAGTGCTCCGGAAGACAATTGCTCCAAAGGATGGAGATGCCGGGAGTGTCCAAGGTTACTTGAGAACCTTGATGAAAGTAATCAGCAGGAGGAGAAAATTTGATATCTTCGATTACATTTGGAATGACATGGTGAACATATGCTGCACACCAAACCGTTCCTGTGGCTATGCACCATACTTGATGTTCATGATTGAAAAAGTCACAGGAATTGAGTTTGTGATGGATGTGGAGCACACTGCTCTAAGGCCTCAGAAGCCTCCTCAAGCCTCTCTCTCCCAGCTGCTCCTTGACCTGGCTTACCTGAAGAACATCCGGAGAGAGCTCGAGAAGATGCAAGACCTTCATCCAAGACTAGGGCCCCTCCTTACAAAGGGTCCCCTAGTTGGATTATGAAGTATTTGGCTGCTATCTTTGGTTCTTGCCGCAAAACTGAGGTGAATCTTCATAAGATGAACAAGGCAAGAAAAGAAGAAATGAGATACATGAAGGCCAATGTCAAAGAAATATGCCAAAAACTGGAGATTGAGCCCATTGGATCTCCAGTCATCTCAGAGGACTCTGCATCTGACTTCACAGAGCTTCCTCCTCTCTCTCCATCAGAGCGTGCCTACTTTGGCATGACGAGCGGTTCTTCTCCTCCTCCTCCTCAGCCTGATGATGAAGACGAACAAAGGACCAACAGCAAGGAGTGAGCCAGCGATGACAAGCAGTTCCCTCCTCTCCTTCTTTTTGGTGCCTTGATGCTAAAGAAGGAGAGATTGAGGGGGAGTCTTAGGTCATAGGTTCTTCTTCTTGTGTCCTAGTTTGAGAAGTGGGTTTTTGTAAGACTTATGCTATCATTATGCTTTTGGACATGTGCTGTGAAATGATTAATGATGTATATTTCAAACTGCTATGTAGGTTTGAGACTATTGATGATATTATGATTATGCTTATTATGATATTCACATCAAAATTATTGCTCACACACATAGTTTTGCACCCCACCATAAAGAGTGCGCATATGTCTTATGTCTACATTGCCTATTTTGCTCAAAGCTCATATGTGCACACCTTATGAAAATCTGAATTTTTTATCATATTTCTGTGATCTCAATTGGTTGTCATCAATCACCAAAAAGGGGAGATTGAAAGTGCATCTAGGCATCCCTTGTGGGTTTTGGTTGATTTATGACAAACAAATGAAACCCTAACAAAATCGTTGAGATGAGCGCATGTTTTTAAAGAAATTAGGAAGAAAGTGCAAAAAGAAAGGAGAATGAGGATCTAAAATGATAAGAGCTCAGGAGCTGAAAAGATAAGATTAGTTAGTATGGAGTGTGTTGGAGAAACACACCCCAAGAGCTCAAGTGAAAGAAATCACACTAACTAAACAAAAATCAGCATGTGCGGACTAGTCCGATATCAACCGGACTTGTCCGATTTCTCTCTGACTAGAAAACGTACTAGTCCGATATGGACAGGACTGGTCCAATTTGTCTCTGAGTAGACAACGGACTAGTCCGCACTTTTACGGACTAGTCCGGTATCTCACAACACTTAGGGTTTTCCATACGCCGCACACCGGACTAGTCCGGAGTCCACCACGGACTAGTCTGGGCATCGCAAACCCTAACGGTAACCTTTGGAAACCTATTATAAATAGAGGTGTACGGCCATACTACCATATCTCTAAACGCCCTGCGTCATCACACCTTCCAAGAGCCCAAAATTCACATCTCTCCACACATTCTAACCCTAAAAGGATCAAATCTTTGAGGATTAGCAATTGATCAAAGGAGATACTTGTTCTACATATCTTGAGCTCTTGGGTTTGATCTCTCGCACACTCTTGTTCATTTATTGTACATCTTTTGAGTGTGCTTGGTGGTATTCATTCATTGTAATTCTTGGGAAGCCCTCAACTTGTGAGAAGGCCCCTTGAACGATTTATTTGCCCTTTGTGATTAGTGGAAGAGAATCGGTCTCCGTGGCGATTCAACGAGGGTAGGGTTGGTGAAGACCCGGTCCTTTGTGGACTCCTCAATAGGGACGTAGATTTCCTTCATGGAATCGAACCCCGGGACAAAATCTTTTCTCTTGCTCTTGTGTTTTATTGTTCATCATATTCTAGGATTTACTTAATCTTGTGTAATTCACGTTGAAGCATTGAAACTAAAGTTGATCTCTATCATTCATTGTTTCACTGTTGTAATACATCTAAGTTCCCAATTAATTTCCGCTGCATAGGGTACTAGAAGTGAAATATTGATCAACCTTGATCTTTCTAGTCCACGCATACCGGACTAGTTCGATTTGTCTCTGAGGAGACAACGGACTAGTCCACACTCTACCGGACTAGTCCGATTTCCCTGTATGTGATAAGTCTATTAAGTGTTTCAGGGATTAACAAAGAATCGAAAAGCCTATTCACCCCCTCTAGGCTACATTCACGGATGGCTACTTACGTCTTGCTAAACGCATGGTAAGTGTGATTACTATTGTTTTGAAATATGTTTAAATTATTCATTGAACTAACAAATATACATAGGACCGTGAGAGCGGTCAGGAGCCGACTCCGATTCTGTAGGATCGAAGTACACATGTAAAGGTACCAGAGGGGGGGTAAATGGTAGATAAAACTTTTCAGTGGAAGCAACAAAACACCCCTCAGCAGAAAACTGATCTTTTAAAGAAACCGTGTATGCGACTAATCTAAACGTGTTCAACTGTGAAAAAACTAGTATAGATTGTAGACAATCAAGTCACGAAGACGTCACAACAAGAATCATGAAAATCCGTTGAGAGAAACTCAAGTTACGATCGAAAGATCAAACAAAGGTCAATCTGTCCTACGCGAGAAAAACAGTTCTGGAATACTGCAAAGAAACTCGTGTAGATCAGAAACCACAAATTCAATGACCATGAAATTTTCATAGATGATATATAATCAAGTTGTGAAGACAACCCAAAAAGAATCACATGAATTGGATCTGTAAAACTCGAGTTATGATAAAACCACCGAAGCAAGGTAGTGCTGAACAGAAACTCGACGAGAAAAACTTGTCTGAAACAAGAGTTCCTTTAGAATACGAATTTTATTTATCAAATTACAAGAGGAACAGCCCCAAAGTCGTGCTCTCACAAGCCTTGACCTCCCTTGCTTATATAACCAGCTCTATGGCCAATCAAATACAAACAAGGACTCATCCTACTCCTACATGGATTCAAACTGTAACTTTCCAATACTGCTCAAGACTCTTCTATACGCAGATAGAAGCAATCTTAAGACTTCCAAACACCTTAGGAACGTCCAAAACATTCCTAAAACAACTCTACTTCATGCCTAAAACGAAATCCTGTCATAACCAACTCAAAACTTTCCATAAACAAACCATAACCGCCTCAGCCGCAGCCTGAGCGCAAAATCCAGCCGGTTGAACCTTTTTAACCATATCTCCACTTCCATATCTCTTCACCACGCCTTGGAAACATGTTTCCACGTCCATGCACTCCTTGCACACGTGCAAACACATTCCAACAACGTCCACGATACCTTCATATGCATTGTTCTTGATCCAAACATGACGCGCAACCTCCCGATCAACTCAACCACAATTCCTCCCGAACTTGGTTGTTGAACCTCATCTTCTCCCTAAGACTAGTTCAATGGATACCGTCACCAGCCATCTCTTGAACTCAAGCAACACCTGCACATGAATAAACAACCAATACTTCCGAGCACAAGTCCTCGACTTGACTCTCGTTAGTTCCAAAACTACAACATCTTATGTGAGCACCTCACATAAGCATGTTGTAAACCATAGCAAAATGATATCAGCCATAACCACCAAAAACACACCAAAAACTTAATAAAATAATACTAAGCAAACTTTCCATAAGAGTAAAGCAAGTTCGAAACATTGCAAGTTAAAAGCAGAACCATTGCAATCAAGCTCCAAACCTTACCAAAGCTAACCGGAGCTTACCAAAGCTAGTCGGACCCAGCGCCGGAGCTTACTAAATCTTAGTCGGACCTAGCTACTGGAGCTATCAAAAACAAGTCGGACCTAGCAAAAATAAGTCAGACCTAGACAAAGCAAGTCAGACCTTGTCGGAGCTACCCAAAACAAGTCGGACCTATCGTCGGACCTTGCAGGAGCTCGGACCTAGAGTCAGACCTTGTTAAAAAGGTGTTTTGGTAGTATTCAAAACTATTATCGTCAAAGCCAATGTATTCAGCACACATAGGTCTCACAGATTCAGGTCTGGAAGAGGGGTCACAGGGGAAGTGTCCCGTCATAGCCTGTCTAGTTGTGTTCTCAGGCGGTGTCGGATGCACTGGTGAGTTTTTTTATATTTGTATTGAGTTTTCTTAAATAGTTTTGATGATATTATATTTCCGTCTTTGTAGGCAAGGTATGGGCTGGAGGCAGAGCGGCTTCCCGATGAAGTCTTTAATTGGCAGAGCATGCCAATCATCCCAGAAGCCGAGTATGCAACCGGAGGCAGGAAACCTCACGGATGGTAAGTTCTCTTTTTTTATTTAATGTCAATGAATTTGAGATTCAAAAATTTAATAATCTTTCTTCTTTTGTATGTTTGCCATCTTCAATGGAGTTTTTGACTAGAGGGAGGCACAAACTTCCTCGAGTGGCTCTTCATCGCGACAGGCGGGATCAAGACAGCCTAGCTCCCTGGAGCTCCAGAGTGTCCGGGACGAGCTCCACAGGACACACGAGGAGCTTCGGCTAGAAAGGGAACATCAAGCCGCGGCAAGCAGGGCTCGGGATGAGTATCAAGCCTCGTTCATGCTACAGATGCAAATAGCAATGCAGGTATGTAACGGTCATTTTAATTAATGTTTCTAACATATCAATGACGGTTGTATGATAATGTTTTCTGTTCACAGGCTATGGCGGCAGGGCAGCCGGTCGTCTTTCCACAGTGGCAGCCCCCACAGGACTAATAGGCCCCGTTTACAGGAGCAGAGGTACAAATTTACTCAAACTTCCACAACATAGCCATATTTGATGAAATTTAGCCAAATTTATTAGAATATCACCAAACATAGTCAAACATAGCCAAAACTAGTTTAACTTGATCAATTCTAGGTTATGATAAGCTCACTTAGGCAAATATGCATTTTAAAACTTATAATCTGCCTAACTACACTTATACATAATAGGGCTCCGCGACCGAGGCTCACACGCCATCGCCGCAGCTACCGGGAGGGCGAAGGCTGGAGGACGAGTTCCCAGGTTCTGGAGGTAGCGCATGTGGTAGTGTGTAGTGTGGTGTGTGTGCCTAGCTAGTTTAGATGTTTATTATATTATCACTGCATATTGTTGTTGTTGTTGTTGACTGCCTGTCTGAGCTGGCCATCGAGCCAGGGCTAGCCTCGAAGCAAGGGCATTATTTTCTAATTTCAAAAAAAAATTAGCAAACTTATTTACGACGGTTTCCTAATGCTGGCCGTCGTAAATAAGCCACTAGTATTTATGACGACCAAGACCAGCCGTCGTAAATAAGACACTGGTATTTATGACAGCTGGTGTCGGTCGTTGTAAATAATGGGTCTATTCACGACGGCCCGTGGTGAATAAATTCCCCCAACCACGTGGCAGTCGGGGGAACTTATTCGTGATGGAATTTTTTAGCCGTCGCTAATAAACTTATTTACGACGGGAGCAGTCGTTAATAATCTTATTTACAACTAATTATCGGTGATGGCCAGAAACCATCGTGAATAAGGTTCCCCATCATGAATAACCTATTCACGACGGTTTTCCCTTTATTAACGACAGTTTCCAGCCTTCATTATTTGATCATATTCCTGTAGTGTAAGCCCTCGTGTAGACACTTAGACCTAAAGAATGGTAGCTCGAGATCCAGGGTTCCAATGAAGCTGAAAATTTAAACATGGCTTTAAGGATAGGCATGTAGGCAGTGTGCACAATTTGAGCTCATGAAATGGCTCCATGTGATCACAATAATTCCTTATGTGGTTTTCACTAATCTACCTTTACCCCCTAGATATTAAGCTTTCCTATGCTGAAAAGTAGACTTTTTGTGAAGTGCAAAATGTCTTGAGTCCATACGAATTGTTTTTACCATTTTTGGAGTTCCCTACATGGAGATATGGATTTTACAGGATTGGAGAAAAGCTGAAAATGGGCTCTGTTCATTTTTTCTATTTTTCAGAGACATAAAGGATTGACACCACATTTGGCTAAGCAAATGAGGCCCAATGCCTCTGAAATTTCTACTTGAGTTCAAGTATATTTAGAGGTAGGTTGTGCCCAAAATTGGTAATTTTCCAATAAACAGAACTCCTGTAATAAATCCTACATTATTTTCCTTAAATGAATTAATGAGCCAGATCCAGGGATTTTCATATATATTTGGCTGCACCCCATGATAGTACTCTCTGGGAGGAATCCAACAAAATTTATTTGACAATTTTTGTACACTCCTGCACCAAATTATGGCCCTTCAAAGTTTAAACCTAAATCTGAAAACTGTGAAAAGTTTAAATGTCTGCGAGTGGGTCCCACCCGACAGACCTTCTTCAACCTCACGTCAGAGAACAGAGCGGTGGCGCTCTCCGGCAAGGGTCGCCGGAATCGGCTTTCCGGCCACCTCCTGGCCACATACTCTCCGCCCCCTCCCAATTTTCAGACACGCTGAACACATTGGTGGGGTCGCCGGCGGCCGAAGATCGCCGGCAACGTGCGCGCACCGGCAAATGCATTCGTTAGGGTTCCGGCGAGGTCGGGGAGGCTCAATTATTCACCAAACTTTTGGATTTTTGGCTCTAGGGCACCAGTGGACTGCGTAGAAGCTAGCAATGGAGGGTAAATGGACCGGGGAGCTCTCCAACCACGTCAGCACCGTGCGGCCGACGGGGTCCGACGGTGTCCCCTTGAAAAGAACTTGGATTTCTCGTACACCTAAATTCTCTGCCTAGAAATGATGGTGGAGGTGCGCTAGCTAGTTAGGATCCTATTGAGAAGTTTGCAAGGCTAGAAGCAAAGATTGAGCATGAATTTCACTGTTTCCTACCTCGGGGTCGAGTTGCGACGTCCAGAAGGAAATCTCAAAATTCTCCTTCGATGAGTCACGGCTCGGGATGATCTTTGGGGATTAGCAGCTCAGGTTGTGGGTGCACTAGGGTTGGCTTGCTTGATCATGAGCTTGCGTGGTTTGAGCTTTCCACCGTAGCCGTAAGACGTTTCTTCGGTGTTCAGCACGGGCGCAGCCAAAACTTATAACTCCCGCAGGCAAATGAGCACAGGACCGTGGAGGAACGTTGCTAGCCGGCTAGAGCACTCGTGGGCGCTGCTTTTTGGTTTGAGGACCTTGGCCAACCGAAGCTCGGTGGTGGCTGGCGATCGGGAGGAACCGAGAGCGGGCGATGGCGGTGTTTTTTGCGGGAGCAAAGCCACCGAGGGCGAGTGCCAGTGGGTGAAGCGAAATGGCTTCGGTGCACGCTCTGTGTGGAGGATCAGACCGAGCAACCGCTAGGGAAGCAGGAGCTGACGTGCAAGGCATCAGTATGGTTGGCGCCGGCGCGCTGCTGAGCGTGTGTGCAACCGAGAGGAAAACAGAGTCGGTTAACTGCAATGTGCAACTGACAGATGGGGTTCACTCCCCTCAATCCATTTTCCCCTCTTTGCTTTGAGATTCCCACATAGATGTTGTCCAAATTTCACCAAATTTGGAGGGTAGGCCAATAGAATTATGAGAATCTCGAATCTGAAATCAGATTTTTAAATTGAGTTTGTTTGGTTCAGAATTCAAATTCAAATTTGAATTTGAACTCTCCCTCATGTATTCCTCGGAATAAATAGTATACGAACTACAAAAATATCCAAATTTGGATTATGAGCTCCTTGATACATAATAAACGCATTAGTGAATTCACTTGTGTGCATTTGGACAATCTGGACATGAATCCTTTTAAAAGATTCAAATTTGGGTTTAACTTTTCCCTCCACTCTACTCCTAGAGATTGTGCACATGAGTTTAATTTGGAGAGTGAAGTTCACTTCTCATGTTAGCATGTGCTAATCAGGAGTTGAAGAAAATTTTTTACTCCCTCACATGTCCATTTTTATGTTTATCATTTTATATGACACAAATATAGTCTTTCTTCGCCTCAACTTTGTTTCATAAGGTGAAATACAACTTTACAAAAGTTAGGGCTGTTACAAAGGTACCTGCAGAAAATCACTCAATAGTGATGCACACATTTGTTTGTCATTTCAGGAAGGTCCATATCATAGTAAAAACATACACCCCATATCATTGCCATACGTGTCGTCCTTGAGTCAAGCCACGTCTCAAGGTACATGATCAGGTTATTCACAACCCGACGGGGACTGCACACCTTTGCAATTAAGCACACCGGTGGAACAGCGCTTTCGTATGCCTCATAGGACATGAAGAGTCCTAGAGAACACACTTCGTGTTTCAAACCACAAGATGGGGTCTCCTCCTCTTGCCCCTGGTTATGCGCACCGGAGGCTAGTGCCACTCATATGTCTCTAAGACATGAAGAGTCTTAGAAAACATATTCACTTCCCGTCCATTGGTGAACTGGACATCCCACACTACTTTCCTCGTATAGCTAACGGAAATTGATCCACTTTCGGTGGCGTTCCTTACCATTCTTACCTCCACGTACGTGCGTTGTTACGAAATCAAAATACTGAATAATAAAACACTGTTAGCTTGCCACCTTAAGTAACTAAGCTATTATAGTCCTTGTATGGGCATACTATACGTTCCTCACTCGTATACTTCTAAGTTTCTGAAAATAGACTCTTTTCATGAATGCTATTCTCAATGCGGCTCTAATACCACGCTGTGACGGCTCGGCCCTCGACGGGGTCGTGCCGCTCGCCCGGGAATCGCACTGGGTGGTGTCGTGCGATGCGGCACCCAACAGCATGCACGAAAAGACGGTAGAACATAGGAAATGCTTTGTTACTCAACATAAGATCATTTACAACATAATGTACACATGCAGGGGAATATAAAAGCTGGATATCTACTCACTCTCAACCCTAACTACGCCGAAGAGAAGTCGTTCAGCCAGTTAACGCTTCCTACTAGCTTCACCAAAGTAAGGCAGCGGCTAGGTTTCCGGTGAGTTAAACGAACCGTTAGGTTCGACGTCTCACCGAACAATCATCTTCATAGCAGGCATCCTGCTACCTGCAAAAACAACTAAAAAGCAACCGTGAGCACTAAGGCTCAGCAAGTATTAACCGTCAACCCTAAACATGTAACTCTACATGCAGGGGTAGTAAGACAGTAGGAACATGATTTTTCAAAATGAAGCTTGCCTAAACTTGATCCTTATATTCAGATTCTCATAGCATTCATTTTAGTGGTCCTCATGCCTCACAACACCGGAAGTCCATAATCAAACAAGAAATTCTTATCCCGATGTTGCTAGCCTAAGGTGGATTAGAAACTTAGTTGGCACTATATCTACTTCAGTCATGGTCCCAATACAACGAGTAAGCCATAAACAACATGTTAAGAGACTTAATTCCTCTTCTTACTACGTCACGGCGCTGTGGGCAAGTATGCTCAATTCTCTTCTGTGAGCGATGGTGATTCAAATCAATATCAACCCTGAATACACGACACATACACCCACCTCAAAAGAATCACTCTTTCTTACGTTGTATGCAGCAACCTTTGACATGACACCCCGACATACAAAAATGTTGCGCGCCGAGCAGGATGGTCCTCTACGCGGACATGTTGAAGTTGCCCGCTAAAGTATTTACACCTCCCACCTTCTCAACATCATTCCCTGGTGAAGGATGAGTTTCTATATCACGGTCCATCGAGTTACATCGGTTTCATGGGTCCCATACCCCACTATATATACGGTACAGCTCAAACTTGTCAAGCAGGACCGCATACGCACGGTCCTTAAACGACACGGACGGGGCTAATAACCAACCTCCACATTTTCCTTGCCCCGCCCCCCGGGCCCAGGCCCAATGTGGTCTCAAGCATTGTCACACCCATCGCAGGTCGAGACAACCTTGAGCGCTCGATCCTACACGAACTCTCCCGTCCCCATCTCATTTTTCATGAGGGTGCTCTTGTCATCCACTTCTCGCGAGTAAACTCCGTTACTCGACCTTCCTCGCGAGTAGCTTTTTACTACTCGACTTCTACCGAGCTAGCTACACATTAGCCTAGCATCTACAACGAGGCAAAACCTTTGATAACCATATACTCAGGGTTTTCATGGTAATGCAGTTGGAGTTTCAAGCATCCTAAACCTAATGCACAATATCAAGTCTATCAACATTAGGTGAAAGTAAAGCAAAATTTAAAACGGTAATTATATGCAAACCGGGGCTTGCCTTGCTCAATGGTTTTGTTAGAGACTAGGAGTTAGTCTTCTTACGGAGAATCCGCCAAACTCTTCACAAGAGGGGGATCCTCGCCTCGGAGCTGATCTCCTCGTCGAGCGTCGACGTCACGTGCTAATGAGATGATGACGCACATAGATTTCAAGAGCAACTTAGAAAATTCTTTAAAGTGGGGTTACAAGTTAATTACAACTAAGAGGGGAAAACAAAAGCAAGGTTTCTGTTGTTGGATCTACAACCTTAGATAAAAAGATGCTAAGTGAAATGGAGGTAATATTAATCACCATGTATTAGGTCCATTATATGAACACTTAGACCTACATAATTGTATCTCAAAGTCCAGTGGTCCAATGAAGCTGAAACTTTAACCACAGCTTTCAGGGAAAGTATTTAGGCAGTGTGCAAAAATTGAGCTCATGAAATGGCTCAATGTGATAACAACAAATCCTTATGTGGTTTTAACTAATCTGCCTTTACCCCCTAGATATTAAGCTTTACTATGCTGAAAAGTGAACTTTTTGTGAGGTACAAAATGTACTGAGTACATAGGAATTGGTTTTACCATTTTTGGAGTTTCCTACATGGAGATATGGATTTTACAAGGATTGGGGAAAAGCTGAAAATGACTCTGTTCTATTTTCCAATTTCAGAGATATAAAGGATTGGAACTTCATTTGGCTAATAAAATTAGGTCCAATGACACTGAAGTTTTTACTGGAGTTCAAGTATATTCAAAGGAAGGTCTTGCCCAAAATTGGGAATTTTCTAATACACAGAACTCCTGGAATTAATTCTACAAAATTTTATTTAAATGAATTAATTAGTTAAATCCAGGGATTTAAATATTTGGATGCACCCCTGGATAGTACTCTATGAGAGAATCCAACAAAATTTATTTGACAATTTTTGGACACTTCTACACAAAGTTATGGCCCTTCGAAGTTTAAACTGAAACTGCAAAAATCTTCAAAATGTTTAAACGCTGCCGGCGAGCCCCACACGTGAGCCCTCTTCTTCAACCTCGCGCCAACGGACCGAGCGGCGGCACCCTCCGGTGAGGGTCACCGGAATCTGCTTTCCGGCCACCTCCCGGCCACATACTCGCCACCCCCCTCCCATTTCAGACACGCTGAACGCATTGGTGGGGTCGCCGGCGGCTGGCAATGCCCGGAAAGGGGTGCGGCGGCAGCGCGCGCTAGGGTTCTGGCGAGGTCGGACGAGCCCAATCCTTCACAAAACTTTCAGATTTTTGGCTCTAGAACACCAGTGGAAGGTGTAGAAGCTAGAAATAGAGGCCAACACCGGTGAAACGACCGGCAAACCCAAGCTCCACGGTGAACCAAGACTGTTTTCGACGGCGGCGCGAAAAACAGCAAGAACATGGTCAATTATGGATGTTTTCGCTTGGTTCTTCTTGGAGGAGGAGCGCTAGAAAGTGTAGAACCTACTTGCATGCTAGATCAACCTTTGGTTGCTCATGGAACTCGAATTTGAGTATAACCCGAATCTTAAGAGGATGAACTAGGGTTCGGTTTTTGTGGAAATTCTCACTAGTGGATGGGTCATTTGCTAAACGGATTTTGGCTACACAATCTATGGAGGATAGTGCACCTTTCTTGTGCAGCGAGTTGGAGGAGAGGGTGGCCGTGGCGTGCTGCCCACGGTGACCCGAAGCAACTTCCGCCGGTTCCTCTCCGGTACTTGGTGGCGACCATCGAATTGCGAGCAGCAGCAGCAAAGAAACTTTGGTGTAGCAAGGGGAGCAGCTAGAGCACGTCTTGGCACTGCTTTCTGCTGAATATCACTGGTGCAAATGATGATTGGGTACCGGTGTGCGATCGGAGAAACAGAGGCGGCACCGGCGGCTATCTTTCGCGCGCGGGAGCAGAACAGCGACCGTGTGAGCGAGAGAGGAAGCAAACTGGTTTGTGCTCGTGCGTGGAGGATGGGCTGAAGTGAGCAGCAGGGGTGAGCAGGAGGTGGCGTCGGCTAGCCATCGGGCGGGAGTTGGACACCGGGAGCTGTCTCACGCGCGTGCACCGTGAGAAAAACAGAGGCGGTTGTGAAGTGTGTGGCTGACCACTGGGGTCCACCCCCCTCATTTTCTGTCTCCCCACTGTGATTTGATATTCCCACACAAGCGTTGTCCAAATTTGACCAAACTTGGAGGGTAGGCCAAAAATGATGTGAGGAATTTGAATCTAAACTCAGATTTCAAAATTGAGCACATTTGGTTTAGTTTCCAAATTCAAATTTTTATTTGAATGTGCTCTCAAATAATCCTTCGAATAAATGGTAGATAAGCTCCAAAATTATCCAAATTTGGAACTTAAGCTCTTTAATACTTGAGGAATGCAGTGGTGATATCACATATATGCCTTTGGACAATCTGAACATGAATCCTTTTAAAAGATTCAAAATTGTGTTTAAATTTCCCTCCACTCTACTCATAGAGGATGTGCACATGAGTTAGATTTTTGGG
The DNA here is from genome assembly GCA_030760725.1 of Neostapfia colusana. Classification (NCBI taxonomy): domain Eukaryota; kingdom Viridiplantae; phylum Streptophyta; class Magnoliopsida; order Poales; family Poaceae; genus Neostapfia; species Neostapfia colusana. The sequence continues at coordinate 46,814,354 of JASWHV010000018.1, read as the reverse complement.
AGTGAAATTCTTTCCCTAGGTTAACATGTGTCAAGCTTAGACCAAAGAAAATTTTATCTCCCTCACATGTCCATTTTTGTGTTCATCATTTCATGTGACACAAACTCAAGCTTTCCTTTGCCTTAACTTTGTTTCACAATGTGAAATAAAACTTTACAAAAGTTAGGGCTGTTACGGGTTCTTGGCCTTCCTCACGCGGGAACAAGTTTTTCACGCGGTGGCCGAACCATAACCAAAGAGGTGCTCCCGTGGACAGCCTCACCCGGAGCTTTTCACGGCCGAGGAAGAGCACCCTAGGACGTGCACAACCTTCACGCTGCTCATCTCCAAAGCTCAAGCCGAGTGATTGATCATCGACGGCGGAATTTCAGTTTTCTTCCGCCCGGTGTAAACTGACCCTCGGGTAATGAAACCCGAAATTCCTGTTCAATATTCGTTTATAGTTCGGCAAACTTCGCAAACATGCTCTAGAATAGCCCACGATCTTCCACACATGAAAACACCACCTAAGATGAGGAGTAGAGGCACTAATTCGAGGTTTTCGGATGGTGCACCGCCGTTTTCATCTCGGGCGCACGGTGAGAAGTACCTTAGAGTCATTTCCGATCCCTTTGAACCCATGTCGAGCTCCTACATACCCCACCAGTGCTGTAGAGCCGCTCCACCGAGGTTTTGGCGGACTAGAAGGGCCGGGCGATGTTGCCGGACCTCGGATTGAGCCGCCGCTCAGTGCGAGCTAGGGTAGAGCCATCGCCGGCTGGGGAAGTTCTTCCAACGTGTTCAGCGCATGTTTTTAGGCCCCAACGGCAAGTTGGAGCATGGGAGATGGCTGGAGAAGCGAGCTACGGTGATCTCCGGCGAGGGGCGGCGTGGGCGCGCGCGGGAGCCGAAGGCTGAAGACGAAGGGACCGGGCCCGCTGTCAGTGAGGGTAGTTCGGTAGGCAGGATCCTCTGTGGAGTCGGGATCCGGTGTGTCCAAGCAGGAGAAGGTTGTAGACCACAGTGTGTGAGCTCAAAAAAATGTGCTGAATGTGAATATAAATCCCACTTTTGAATTCATGGGATGAAAGGAGTTTGAATTTGAATATAAGTTAAAACTAGCCTTTTAACAATTATACCCAAAAGTACCTCAAAAGGTTTTGGATTTGGTTGAAATTTGGCATGAGCATTCCTGTAAAAGTCCCAAAAATACGAATACAAAGAAACTTGAGTTTGCACAAACATTGGTGTCAGTATGCAAGATGGAACTTGTTTAAACTTTTTCCACATGTGTTAACACATGAGAGTTCTTTATAAACAAACTTATGGTTACTCACATGCTTGGACCCTAGGTGGATTAAACCCACAGATTTGAAGTCTCAGGTGCAATGGAAGGTTTAAAAATCAGATTGTAAACTAAATGTTCAACTCATATTTCAAATGAGGGAAACACAATGGTAATGTAAACTGTTGTGTTCAAACTCTTGTTTGCAGCAGCTAACACAAAAATTAGATTTCATATTTGAATTCCTTAGGACCAAATTAGTGGGTATGCAAAGTTTCATGAATTTTGGAGATGTTTTGGTAACCATTTTCCAAAAGGACTTAAATTTGCAAAGAATTCAAATACACATTTAAATTTGGATGAAATTTGCCCAACTATCCAAATGCAGCTCAGTTAACTCCAAACATTTGAATTGGTCAGCTGCCAAATTTTGGAGATCTTTTGAGGGATAAGGAGGGACTGCCTTGTGGGACCCACATGCCATTGGGGAGGTTAAAATTGCAAAAAGATCTTCAGTCTTCAGCCCTCAGTTTTCCACTCGAGCAGAACAGAAAATTCACAGCCGACACCGAGGCACAGACCGAGGAGACCTCCCGGGATTGTTTCCGCGCGCTGGCGAGCTACTCGTGCGCTGCCTTCACTCCCAGCCGTGCCCAGATTTGCCGCAGCACCGAAGACACGGCTCTGCCTCTCTCGCATGCAAGAACGGCACAGAACCGCCGCCGCTGCGTCGCTCGCTCATGAGCCGACGTTTCCCTCGTGTGCAAAGCCCCAGGCAGTAGCGAAACAACCCCACGGTCTTCTCTACAACCTCCTCGGACCACAACCGAGTGAGCTCAGCCTTTACAACCCCGCGCAAACCAAGTTCCCGCGGCGGCCAAATTTCAACCGAACGGAGGTCGCACGTGGACAGATCTGCACAGAGCCTTTCACGGCAGAGCAAGAGCGCCCTTGGACGTGCCAAGACTCCATGCTGTAAACCTCCAAAGCTTAGCTTGATCCGTGGAGCCTCGGCGGAGGAATTTCATTTTTGCTTCTGGTCGGTGTAAACGGAACCGTGGCTAAGGAAATTCCGAATTCTCGATCTCCATTTGCTTAGAGCCCACAAAATTGCACTCACAGGAGCTAGACTCGATGGCGCACAAGTTTGCTTTGCAACCCTAGCTTGAAAAATGCTGTAGCCGGCGTATTTGAAGGTTTTCCAATGACGACCGTTGGGGAAGCCGTCGGGTGCATAGTGCAACCATGGTTAGAGCAATTCCCGAGCCGGTGTATGACCATGTCAACCTTCTCTAGCCTACACTGGTGTTGTAGAGCCACTTCACCGAAGTTTTGGCGGGCTATAAGGGCCGGGCGACATCGCCGAACTTGCACCGAGCCGCCACACCGTCGCAGGCTGTGTTGGAGCCACCGCCTGTCGGGCGAAGTTCCTCCAACGTGTTCAGCGCACGTTTTTAGGCCCTAGTGGCGTGGGAGAGCCCGGGAGATGGCCATACGACGGAGTTCAGTGCAGCTCCGGCGAGCTCGGCGGCGCGAGAGCGAGAAAGCCGGAGGTAGACAACGAAGTGACCGGGCCCGCATGTCAGTCGCTCGGTGAACAGGGGTGGGATTCTCTGTTGCACTGGATCAGGCTGTGACAGCGCGGGACAGACCCTGTTGCCCAGTGTGGTTTAACCAAGAGGTGACACGTGGCTACCGGACCCGCTGTCAGGGATTTGAACTTTTCCCGGTTAATTTGGATTCCAGAATTTCCCCAAACTTTAGAACCTCATAACTTTTGCTAGGAAACTCCAAATTTAGTGATTCAAATTGGGCTGGATTCAGACTGAAATCATCTATCCAAATATTCAACCCAATTTGTAAGAAAGTCATTATAGAATTCTGGAAAAATCTTTAAAATTTTCAAAAAATAATTTTAGAGGGAGTTTGGTTCATCTAAAAATCCTCAAATTTTGCCAGAATTGTCTTTATGATGTTTGAGAACTCCTGTTAAAATTTCAGCTCATTTAGAGTTGATTTGATTAGGAGAATTCAGATTTTAAGTTGCTGCATTCAATTGGATAGAGAAACATTTTCAGAGAATTTCCAAAAACATGGAAATTCAGTTCTGGGTAATTCTTAACTCCAGAAATCCTAGAAAATTCATGCAGGCCCTATGAACTATAATTGAAATTGAGGCTCACTAAGTTTTGCATGAACATGTTAGTTACTTCAGAATTAATTCCTTTTTTAATTGCTTAGAGAACTTTTCTGAACAAACCACTCAATGAAAATTGCTAATTTTTGGTCCAGATGACTTTCTTGTGACACGGAACTCACATGAAAATTTTCAGCTCTATTGGAGCTCTGGATCACCCTTGTTCTGTTTAACCTCCTTAGGTGCTCAAAACATGAGTGGGGAAAACACTTAGCACTTAATCATGTTGAGCATACTTGTTCTCTGCGTCGTGACGTAGTAAGAAACTGGGAAAAAGTTAATATGCTTCGTGAGTATTCCTCATATTGGAGATGAGGGATGATCAACACCTTCACTAAATGTAAGGGCCTAAGTTTTTGGCACATATTCAAAGTGTCCATCACCACACACACACACTTCATTTGAAGAAAGTTGATGAACACATTTGAAGAGCAAGTAACCACCATCAACATGATCATTAGAGAAAAAACTCACACAATGCAAAAGTGGCATTTCTCACATGCATAATCTAGGGGCTGGGCATATGAAAAACTCCTACACCTTGCTAGGAATGTCCATGCCATGTTTCACCCAAATTCAAATCCTCTTTGAAGTCCTTTTGGGTATAGCTAGAAAGAGGGTGGTTTGAACTCAAATTCAAATTCAAACTGTTTTCATCCCATGAATTCAAAAGTGGAGGCATAGTCTTACTTAGCACATTTTTGTGAGCTCACACACCAATTTTCACTCCATTTGGAGTTGATCTTGACATGAGCTAAGTTTAGCAAATTCAAACTTTATTTGAATTTCAAACTGCACATATGCTGAAATTTAGTCAAACACAAACCAATTTGAATTCTATCCCATTCAAATGGCCCAGGGGTAGATAATTCAAATACCTGAAGTTAATTTGGTCTCTACTGTTTAAAACAGTGGAGGAAAGTTAATTTCAGAGGTTAAACTTCCGGGTGGGACCGACATGTCATCCACTGAAACAAATTCAACCGACTGAAGAATTGATCTCGGTTTCTTGCGCCCGAACGAGCTGCCGCCACGGTGAGGACAGCAGCTGCTCGCCGCCCTTGGCCACTGAACCGCCTGTCGGGGCCCTTATCTACGCGCCCGAGCTGTCTCTGGTGCTCCTCACCGCTGTCCCGACACGTTCTCGCCCAGCAAACCGAAAGCCCTCACCGCTCGGTTGAGCTCTCGGACCCTCGTCGCCCGGCTGATCCAGTGATCTTCACGGCGATCTGAGGCCAGCACATGGTGCGCCAAGTCTTCGTTGACGCCCTCGCCGGTTACAGGCCCTGAGCAATCCTTCCCGAGCCCCACCACGACGTTCTTTCATTCCCGGGTTCAGCTCGAGCCACCATCACAGGGACGACCTGTCCGGCCACCACAGCCTGCCGTTCACCGAGCTGTGAACAGCAAAAAGGTTCGCCTTCATTCCCTCTTTCATTACCACAAGCTCCGGCGGCATGACATAAATTGCTCACGCCGGAATTTCATGATTTCGTGACTGTATACAAAAGGGATGCTCGGACCGATCCGCAAAATTCAAGGTCCACACCGCACCACTCATCCTCTCATGGAGGGAAACACTTATAGGTGCCCGTACGAGTTCATAGGAGCAGAAACCACGAAGAACCGTCGAGGAAAGCCACTGTTCTTCGAGCTTTAGGGGAATCCCCCATTTCCGGCCTAGGTCGCACGGTGACAGACCAGTACAGCCATTTCCGAGCTCCGTGGATCTCATGTAGACCTTTCCTAGGGTCCACTGGTGCTCGACGACCTTTTGTTTGATCGGTTGGAGTGCTAGGAGGGCGGCCGACACGGCCGAAGTTCCTCCGAAGCTGCCGCTCGTCGCCGACCATGTGCCGGTGATTTTCATGACAAGCTGAGCCCAGCATCATGTTCCCCGGGGGGATTTAGGCAGAGGCGGCCAAAATCATGGAGTTTGGCGCACCACAGAGGCCACCGACGAGCTCTTCCGGTGAGGTGTCACGGCGGCCGCGCGCGAGAGGCGGGACGTAGACGAAGCCCCCGGCCCCACACGTCAGCGGCAGATATTTTAAAACCGCGATCTGCTGTGGCACGGATCGGGTGCGGCTGTGCGTGAAGAAATCCGTAGCCCCGTGTGTCGACCGATGAGGAGCTGACACGTAGCCCCGGCCCCACGCGCAGCGGTTTAAAATTTTTCCCGATTTTCATAATTTGTTCAAACTTCAAACCCACATAACTTTGGCTAGGATACTCCAAATTGAGTGAACCAAATTTTGTTGGATTCAGCTCTCTGAGTACTTTCCAGCAAATCAAGTTTCACTTCATGAAAATCCTTATCTCTATAGAATTAATTCTTCAAAATTTAAACTGTTTAGAATTTTAACTGGAGAACCCTTTGGAGGAAAATTCTGAAATTTTGCTGGGATATTCACCAAAATATCCCTGAGCTACCATAAAAAGTTCAGATCCATTTGAGCTTATTTGATCCACCTAATGGGGTGATTAATAAAACTGTTCCAGAGAAAATGGAAAATGTCCAGAAACATTTTTCAAAATTTCTCTGAAATTGTTTAGCTCATATCTTTAGCTAGGAACCTTCATATTAAGTGAAACCAACTCCATTAGAACCCTCTGAAAATCTAGTTTTCAGAAAATCATGGTTTGCTCCATGAAAATCCCTAGAACACCCTAAGAGCTCCAATTAAAGTCAAGTACATAATTAATTGTGGAGAGCTCAATTGAGCTTTGCTGCAACTAAAACTTGGCCAAGTCTCTGTTTAAGTTGTAAACAAACCACAGTAAAAATTTCAGAGTCATTGGGTCTTTCTAGTGAAACTTATAACGTTCACAAGTTTAAATTACATTGAAATGCATATAAATTGACACATATTTATATTTCTCATATGTAGTCGCTAAGGTTGAGATGGAACCCGAAGTCTTAGACTTCGTTACTCCGGAAGAGCAGCTAGCCTACGACCAAGAGCAGCAAGGCAAGCTCCGGTTTGCATTAACCTTTTTACAAATTTTTATTGTTTTGAGAACTTCCTTTGAGTACCATTACTTCTGGCATTAGAGTCTGGATTGAAAACCCAATTGCATAGCCAAGAAAGCCAGGGGTTGGGGTTAAGATTGAAAACCTCGTTAGCCACTGCAATGTTAAGATAGAGTAGGATTTGGTACAAGTTGAGTAGTTGGAACTACTCGCGAGAATAGGCTAGAAGCACATCACTCGGGTAAGAATAGCAAATTTAACACATGGCAAGAAAAATGAGATCGAGCGGAGAGTAAGGGCAGCAGGACTTTGGGGCCTGGGTGCTATAGCTCCGCTTGTGTCGATTAAGAATAGAACCATGTGCGGGCCTGTTGAACAAGCTAGAACAGTACCGAAGACCTACCGGCTATATGGGAACCGGGAAACCGATGTAACTCGGGTAGCTGGGTATTGAGGCATTGCCTATCGTTCAGAAAGTAGGTTGAGAGCTCGAGGTGTAAATCGGCTGGCGGCACTGAGATGCGCGTGCAGAGACCTCTTGCTCGGGACAATAGGACCGGTTCAATATTTGGCTAACGGGTGAAAGGTGGTTGCGTATGGCGTCCGTGATGGTTGCTGTAGGCAACATCGAGTACGGGCGTACGTGACGGGTTATTCGGGTAACCCTGCAGATGGAAATCGATCATAATCGCCATCCCTCGCGGTCAGTGAGTACCACTTGTTCACTGTACCGTGACGTAGAAAGAACAGGCTAGATACATGTTAAAATGTTGCTGATTGAAAGATGAACTTTGATTGTTAATGATTTGTTGTAGTTTAGAGCTAACTAAAGTTCTTTTCAACTTTGGGCAAAGTACATAGAGAAATGTGTTTCTTGTTTGATTGCGGCTCTCTCATGTGCCTTAGCGTAAGGTTCTCCACAACCTGCTGCTAAAACTTGAAAGTAAGGTTCCACTAATTAGGAGAGTCCTTGCAACTTATTTTACCTCATGTACCTATCACCCCTCATGTAGAAGTTTCATGTTTAGGAGAGACGGGTCAGTCTTGCTGAGCCTTCGTGCTCACTGCTTGTGTTTGAAGCTTTTGCAAGGTTCTATGAGGAAGGGACTCCCGAGGAGGAGACGGAATCCCAGGAGGGGACCCCGTCGAGTGGGAGTCATGCGCGTCGCCGTGTTAGTGTGCGTGCGTGCTAGCAAGGACACATTCGCAGGCTGAACGTGAACTTGATGCGTAGTCTACGCCCGTGAGTGTAGACTGAACATATTTTGTTGTACAAATGTTCATAAACCTTTTTATGTAATAAAACTTTGCTTCCGTTTTGTACCTTTGATATGTGTTATCCGGTGCTGTACAACGCAGCACCCCTCAGCGTGATCCTGGCTCGACAAGACAGTGAGGTCGTGTCAGCGTTGGTATCAGAGCTCGCTTGAGGTTTAACACACTACAAAGGTTATCATTTTCAAAAATCCAGTGAGGAACGAGTTAGTAGCCCATATAAGGATGTTATTAGTGTATAGAAAGTGGCATACTAACCTATTTGCTTATGTCAGAAAATCTTGCATCTCGGAACGCTTTATGTCTTGGGGGGTGCACGTAAGCGCTGTCCACCAGTGCGCACAAGCTGATGGGTGGAGCCCCACGGGTGGCAGGTACTCTGACCCGCTTTAATATCCTCTACGACTTAATCATGTCGTTTGGGGTATTCAAGCAACGTCTGTCCCTGTCACGCGTGGTGCAATTAGGGAGACCCCATCACGTGGTCAGTAACGTGAGCACGTAGCTCAAGGCGTGCTTGGCTTGAGAACATCCGTGCGAGTGATGACGGCCGGGTGTACGAACTGTATGGATACCGGGCTCGGTGTGCAGCCGAGTCTAACGATTGTGTGAGTTATCTGCAGGTAGTCTAACCACGAAACGGTAGACGTGTAGAATCCGTGTGCGAGAGATGCCTAGTGCCACTGAGTTAACGAAGCCGGCTAAGTCCGGTATAGGTTTTTCTTTGTGAGAACGTAGTACCGACATGCTTCGATGACGCATTGACTTCACACTCCACTAAATGAACAACTTCATTCTAAAACTTGAAAGTTTTAATCCAGAGTATTAAAAACTTGATGCAACTCTTTCCCTTAATCAGGATATTCAAAGATTAACAAGTTTTCAACTTATAGGATACTAAGGATAGCATCCCCTGTTTTCAGCTGAATTAAGGCTGAAACTAATCAGAGGTTAGAGGTTGAGTTCTTTCGAGGTTGGGGTCATACGATACATTTATGGAAAGCTTTGGAAGAGCTTTACAACTTTTTTGTTGAGGTCCAGAGGTGTTTCATCCTCTAACCAATCGAAAAATGCAGTAGGGTTGAAACTGTCCAGAAAACAGGGCAGAGCAAATACTCTCTGTAACTCTCTTTAAATTGAGCATAACTTCCTGCATAAATATCCAAAAATAGAAATTGAGGTAGTTCTGAAAATTTTATGAGATGGGTTACAACTTTGTAACAGAAATTTTTGTCAGATAGGGAGCAGAATTAACTGGAATTCATGGATCAAATCAGTACCTAAGGCAGGGAGGTGCTGTCCAATTTTCTCCAGAAATTCTGTTAACTTTAACGTCTCATAACTTTTGAACCAGGACAGATCTTAGGCCAAGTAAATACTTTATGGAAAGCTATTGAAGTTAAGATCAACTTTGGTGTTGAGTTCCAGAATTGGTTTTGCCTTTAACATGGTCTAAGTCAGGTTGAAATGGAAACTGGTCTTGGCTGTCATATTGGACGGCAGATCAACAGTCAAATTTGTTTAAGTTTGAACTACGTTTCCAAGTTTTATGAGTTCAATGACATGTTTTCTGTTATAACTCAATGATTTACTGTTCAAATGAATATTTGACATTTCTCAAATATATTTGTACAGATGACAGCGGATAAACAGTTCGATAACGGGTGGGTGGAATTTCACTGTTCTCACCACAGCGGCTATCCGGAAGCATTGAGGCAGATGCTTCAATATTTCCGGTACGACAAGATGCCGCAGTACTTCGCCAAGGAAGAAGGCGAGCAGGGGAACAAGACGTGGACGATCCATGTTGAAATTCCTGCAGGACCTACGCCACCCAGTTGGGCGCCGTTCACTGTTACGGTGAGAGGTAGACAACCGGGTCAATGTGACAAGTGGCAGCCCGCGACACCATGTCGCGTTTCTGCCTACTACACGTGAGAGCTATGGAGGGCACTCCATACACGCTCGTTCCGGTGGAGGGATGGGCTAATAATGTGTGGGAAGGGAGGTATATGGAGGCAACCGATCCGGGTTGCCCAAGGTACAGTCCCCGGGAGGCAAACCTTAGTCTCCAATTGAGGGCAGGGACAGCCGTGATGGACAGCAATCTGTTCATACGGAGTGTCTCGCCGTGAAACTCGAGGAGAGCAACAGCCGTGGAGATCATTTCAAGAGTGCTCACAGCACACTCCGCAATGTTCTCCTTCCGATGATTAAGTGACTGAACGAACAACATAATCAGTTGCATCGTCTGAAGAAGGCGAAGAGGAAAAGCCGTGTCGACATCAGGGCTTTGCAACATCAGGTGGAGGCTCTGACCCAGCAGAATGAGGTCCTTACTCAAGAGCGGGACGACGCTATTGAGGAAGGGCAAGGCTGGGAAGAGGACTACAACCAGGCCATGGACGAGGTGCACACATTGCAGGACCTCGTACCTCCGGTAATGGGCATACCGGTGGTAGGCGCTGTACCCGTGGTCTTGGGTCTTCCGGCAATGGGAGAACCCGAGATGGGAGAGGAGGTTGTAGACCCAGAGCCACCAGCAGAGGTACCGGAGGAGGATGACCCGCAGGAGGTCGAGTTCTACTTCGAGTAGGGGGTTACCGTTGCCAAGTAGGGCAACCAGAGTGGTGTAACCCAAACTTTTGTAACCAGTAACATGTCGTGTAGTCAGTAGCGTATGTATAGGTAGTGACGACATGAGCACGACTTCTCGGAGACCCGAGAATAATGTATCTTGTATAAAGTTTATTCTTTATCAATATATGTGAATGTTGTGCAAATTATTCATGCGTCACTTTAAATACCTACTGTTTCATATGGAATTTTAAGTATGACATGTGCTGATCGCTGCTGTTTTAAATTTCAGAATGACTCGTACTCGTGCCAACCCGGACATTGGGGGTTCTAGTCAAGGGGGAGAAACCTCCCAACAGCCTCCCAAGGACTCCTGGGGACAGCAAAAGCAACAGCAGCAAAAGCAACAACAAACACCCCCACCACCACCGCCAACGGTTACATTGGCCGACATCGTTGCGGCAATGGCGGATTCTCATCAGTAGCACACGAAGTTGCTGCAAACTCTCATCGCAAATACCTCTCGACCAGAGAGGCGTCAAGATCGTGAGGAGCGTCAACAGAGGTCCTACTCCGACTTTCTAGCGACTCATCCCCTGGTATTCTCAAGGGCGGATGAACCCCTCGATGCGGACAAATGGCTCCGCACGATGGAGATGAAGTTCGGGCTGCTCCAAGTGAGTGATCAGCGCAAGACTCAGTTCGCGGTCCAACAGCTCCAGGGATCCGCAAGCGCGTGTTGGGTGAACTACCGTGCTTCACAGCCCAGCGACCGAGTTCTGACCTGGGCGGAGTTCCGGACGGCCTTCAGGGCCTATCACATATCGCTGGGTCTCTTGAAGACGAAGACGCAGGAATTCTTACGCCTGCAACAAGGGAGCCAGAACGCGCTGGAATACTCCAGGGCGTTCAATGATCTTGTGCTCTACGCGTCGTATCACGCTGATACCGACGAGAAGCGGTGGGATCACTTCTACCAGGGGCTTAACCCGCTCCTGAAAGACAAGTTGGTGATGTTCAATTGCGGCAGCCTCAACGACATAATTGATGTTGCGATTGTTCAGGAGGACTCCGGCAAGGAGTTAGCGGCGCGGAAAGGAAGCGAAGCGCGCTGCAGAGCAGCGGAGAAGGAGGTGGTCCTTCTCAAAAATACCGGATGGTGAATCGCCCACCATCGGGTCCACGCTGGCAGCCACCACAGAGGTCGATGCCATTCCGCAGTCAGCCCTATTCTCCACCGGCGTTCAGGCCGGCACTGCCAGCACCACCGCTGCATCAACAACAGCAGCAGCGGGCGATGCCGCGTGCGTATGCACCTCAGCAGCGCATGCCGGGCTTTCGTCCCCCGAGCACCGGCCAAGCAGCAGCCACATGCTACAAATGTGGTCGTCCAGGACACTTCGCCAGCAGTTGTCCGGAGAGACAAGGCGGTGGAGTTGCACGCAACTTCCTTGGAGGAATCAGCCCCGGAATCCTACTAATGCGCGGCGGACAAACCCTAGGGCCGGCACCGTCCACCAACTTGCCATAGAGGACGTGCCGGAGGGTGAGCCGATCCTTGCGGGAATGTTCCAACTCCACCAGCATCCCGCCATAGTATTGTTTGATTCAGGCGCCACACACAATTTTATTAGCCAAGCTTTCATTGCTAAACACAGCTTGCATATACTACCCACCGATAGTTCTTATTTGATTTGTTCACCGGGTGGGAAGATTTCAGCAAGCATAATGGTTTCCAAAGCACCATTGTGCTTAGCGGGTAGAGTGTACCCTACGTCTCTCACAATCTTAGAGGGACAGAAGGTCGATGTCATCCTAGTGATGTCGTGGTTTACCCGCCACGGCGCTGTTTTAGACACCGTCCTTCGAATCGTGCACTTGAACTCAGAAGTGCACGGCTCTCACTCCTTATTTCTGGACAGTCCAGAAATAAAACTTCCAAGTGTCTATCAATCCACAACTATCAGATTGGAAGATATTCCAGTGGTCCGAGAGTTCCCTGACGTGTTCCCGTATGATTTACCGGGGATGCCGCCCGATAGAGAGGTGGATTTCAAGATTGAACTTGCACCGGGAACCATGCCAATATCCCGAATGCCGTACAAGATGGCACCCAAGGAATTGGCTGAACTGAAGATTCAGCTAACAGACCTGCTGGAGAAGGATTTTATTAGGCCGAGCTCCTCGCCATGGGGCTGTTCGGCATTATTCGTGAAGAAGAAGGATGAAACATTGCAGCTTTGCGTGGACTATCGTCCACTAAACGTCGTAACCATAAAAAACAAGTACCCGTTGCCACGTATCAACATGTTGTTTGATCAGCTGGTCGAAGCAAAGATCTTTTCCAAGATGGATTTAAGATCCGGGTACCACCAGATTAAAATATGGGCTGAGGATATTCCGAAGAAGGCTTTCTCGACGAGGTACGGACTTTATGAGTACCTGGTCATGTCCTTCGGCCTCACCAATGCTCCAGCTCACTTCATGTATTTGATGAACTCGGTATTCATGCTGGAGCTGGATAAGTTTGTAGTGGTCTTCATCGACGACATATTGGTATATTCCAAGTCGGAGGAAGAGTACAAGAAACATCTGCGTATAGTCTTGCAACGGCTGCAGGATCACAAGCTATACGCGAAATTTAGCAAATGCGAGTTCTGGACGCAAGTGCCTTTTCTCGGGCATATCATCTCAGCGGAGGGCATCGCTGTAGACCCGAGCAAGATCAGACAAGTGCTTAATTGGAAATCCCCGAGAACTGTTCACGAGGTACGGAGTTTCCTCGGACTCGCGGGACATTATCGGAGGTTCATTCCGAACTTCTCGAAGAGTGCCAAGCCTATGAAGGAGCTGCTGAAGAGGGCTACCAAATATGTTTGGAGTCCAGCATGTGAAGCAGCATTCAAGGCTTTAGTCAAGCACCTGACATCAGCACCGGTTTTGGCGCAGCCAGACACAACAAAACTGCTCGATGTGTACCGCGATGCATCCGGCATTGGGCTCGGATGTGTGCTGATGCAAGATCGGAGAGTGGTCACGTATGGATTACGGCAGCTCAGAAACCATGAGCAGAATTATCCAACTCATGACTTGGAGCTCGCTGCCGTGGTACTCGCACTTAAAATGTGGAGGCACTACATACTCGGTAACCTCGTACATTTATATACCGAACACAAAAGCCTCAAGTACATATTCACTCAGAAGGAGCTGAACATGAGGCAGCGAAGATGGTTAGAATTGATAAAGGATTACGAAATAGAGATCCATTATTAACCCGACAAGGAAAACATAGTGGCGGATGCGCTGAGCCGCAAGTCACACATCAACAATCTGACCATCACACCGTTGGAAGAGAGCGAACCACCACTGCATGTGATTCCACATGGAGATCTCTACAACTTAGCTTTGATCCCCACCATCCGTGAAGAGATTGCGGTTGCTCAGAAACATGACAAGGACATGTCGCATTTGCGGAGACGTATAGACAGTGGGGAGCTGAAATGTTTCCAGAAAGACGGAGACGGCATCCTATGGTTCAAGGACCGGATCGTCGTACCCCGTAAACCAGAATTACAGAAGAAAATCTTTGATGAGGCTCACCTGTCAAAGTTTTCTATTCATCCTGGCAGCAACAAAATGTATCAAGAACTCAGAAGCAGGTTTTGGTGGACACGGATGAAGCGGGAGATTGCAAAGTACGTGTCCGAGTGTGATACATGTTGAAGGGTGAAGGCAGATCATATGCGGAAACCGGGACTGCTACAACCACTGGGCGTTCCTGCCTGGAAGTGGGAGGATGTGAGCATGGACTTCATCGTCGGTTTACCCTCCACCTTTCAGAAGCATGATTCTGTGTGGGTGATCGTCGACCGGCTCAACAAATTTGCCCATTTCATCCCAGTCAACACCAACTACAACGCCAAGAAGTACGCTGAACTGTACATCTCACGGATCCTATGCTTGTACGGCATACCCGTTACCATCATATCGGATCGGGGCACTTTATTGGTGTCCCGTTTTTGGGAGCAGCTACACGCTGCATTGTGGACGAAGCTGATCCGTAGTTCAGCATACCACCCGCAAACGGATGGACAAACTGAGCGGGTAAACCAAATCTTGGAAGATATGCTACGAGCTTGCGCTATCAACCATGACAAGAATTGGGATGATCACTTGCCGTTGGCCGAGTTCTCGTACAACAATGTGTACCAAGCCAGCATCAAGATGACGCTTTACGAGGCGCTATACGGGAGAAAATGCCGCACACCACTGAATTGGTGTGGGTCTGGCGAAAGGGTTACCTTCGGGATTGATCTTGTCAATAACGCAGAGGAAAAGGTTCGGCTGATTCAAGCAAACCTAAAAGCAGCCCAATCCCGACAGAAGCAATATGCGGACCGGAGGAGACGCCCATTACAGTTCGAAGTCGGGGATCACGTATACCTACGTGTGTCTCCAATGAAGGGCGTGAATAGATTCGGGGTGAGAGGAAAGTTGGCACTCCGATTCATCGGTCCATTTCAGATTACAGAAAGATGTGGATCAGTAGCATACCGGCTGAAATTACCAGAAGCACTTTCCGGTGTGCACGACGTCTTTCACATCTCCCAGCTGAGGAAGTGTCTTAAGCTATCAACTACCGTTCAGCTGGAGGACATTGAGGAACTGAAACCGGATCTCACGTATCGGGAGGAACCGGTTCAGATTATTGATGAAAAGGCCCGAACCACACGCAATCGTACGTTGTGGTTCTACAAGGTTCTATGGAGTAATCAATCCATGGACGAAGCAACATGGGAGAGTGAAGGATTTCTTTGCGCTAACTACCCTGACTTTTTCACGTCTATACGGTAATTTTCCACCGTCCTCTCTCTCATTTTCACCTTATAATCTCGGGACGAGATTCCTTTAAGGGGGGAGGAATGTAAGGGCCTAAATTTTTGGCACATATTCAAAGTGTCCATCACCACACACACACTTCATTTGAAGAAAGTTGATGAACACATTTGAATAGCAAGTAACCACCATCAACATGATCATTAGAGAACAAACTCACACAATGCAAAAGTGGCATTTCCCACATGCATCATCTAGTGGCTGGGCATATGAAAAACTCCTACACCTTGCTAGGAATGTCCATGCCATGTTTCACCCAAATTCACAACCTTTTTGAAGTCCTTTTGGGTATAGCTAGAAAGAGGGTGGTTTGAACTCAAATTCAAATTCAAACTACTTTCATCCCATGAATTAAAAACTGGGAGGCATAGTCTTACTCAGCACATTTTTGTAAGCTCACACACCAATTTTCATTCCATTTGGAGTTGATCTTGACATGAGCTAAGTTTAGCAAATTCAAACTTTATTTGAATTTCAAACTGCATATGTGCTGAAATTTAGTCAAACGCAAACCAATTTGAATTCTATCCCATTCAAATGGCCCAGGGGTAGATAATTCAAATACCTGAGGTTAATTTGGTCTCTACTGTTTAAAACAGTGGAGGAAAGTTAATTTCAGAGGTTAAACTTCTGGGTGGGACCCACATGTCAGCCACTGAAGCAAATACAACCGACTGAAGAATTGATCTCGGTTTCTTGCGCCCGACCGAGCTGACGCCACAGCGACAAACGGCGAGGACAGCAGCTGCTTGCCGCCCTTGGCCGCTGAACCGCCTCTCGGGGCCCTTATCTACGCGCCCGAGCTGTCTCCGGTGCTCCTCACCGCTGTCCCGACACGCTCTCGCCCAGCAAACCGAAAGCCCTTGCCACTCGGTTGAGCTCTCGGTCCCTCGTCACCCGGCCGATCCAGTGATCTTCACGGCGATCTGAGGCCAGCACTGGGTGCGTCAAGTCTTCCTTGACGCCCTCGCGCCGGTTCGAGGCCCTGAGCAATCTTTCCTGAGCCCCATCGCGACGTTCTTTCATTCCCTGGTTCAGCTCGAGCTGCCGTCACGGGGACGACCCGTCTGGCCGCCACAGCCTGCCGTTCGCCGAGCTGTGAACAGCAAAAAGGTTCGCCTTCAGTCCCTCTTTTATTACCACAAGCTCCGGCGGTGTGACATAAATTGCTCACGCCGGAATTTAATGATTTCACGACTGTATACAAAAGGGATGCCCGGACCGATCCGCAAAATTTATAGTCCACACCGCACCACTCATCCTCTCATGGAGGGAAACACTTATAGGTGCCTGTACAAGTCCATAGGAGCAGAAACCATGAAGAACCGTCGAGGAAAGCCACTGTTCTTTGAGCTTTAGGGGAATCCCCGATTTCCGGCCTAGGTTGCACGGTGACAGCCCAGTACAGCCATTTCCGAGCTCTGGTGCTCGACCTTTCCTAGGGTCCACTGGTGCTCGACGACCTTTTGTTCGATCGGTTCGGGTTCTAGGAGCGCCGGCCGACACGGCTGAAGTTCCTACGAAGCTTCCGCTCATCGCCGACAATGTGCCGGTGATTTTCATGACAAGCTGAGCCCAGCATCAAGTTCCCCGGGGGGATTTAGTTAGAGGGGCCAAAATCATGGAGTTTGGCGCACCACAGAGGCCACCGGCGAGGTGTCGCGGCGGCCGCGCACGGGAGGCGGGAGGTAGACGAAGCCCCCGGCCCCACACGTCAGTGGCAGATATTTTAAAACCGGGATCTGCTGTGGCACGGATCGGGTGTAGCTGCGCGCGAAGAAATCCATAGCCCCGTGTGTCGACCGATGAGTAGCTGACACGTAGCCCCGGCCCCACGCGCAGCGGTTTAAACTTTTTCCCGATTTTCAGAATTTGTTCAAACTTCAAACCCACATAACTTTGGCTTGGAAACTCCAAATTGAGTGAACAAGTTGGATTCAGCTCTCTGAGTACTTTCCAGCAAATCAAGTTTCACTTCATGAAAATCCTTATTTATATAGAATTAATTCTTCAAAATTTAAATTGTTTAGAATTTTAACCGGAGAACCCTTGGAGGAAAATTCTGAAATTTTGCTGGGATGTTCAACAAAATATCCTTGAGCTACCATAAAAATTTCAGATCCATTTTAGCTCATTTGATCCACCTAATGGGGTGATTAATGAAACTGTTCCAGAGAAAATGGAAAATGTCCAGAAACATTTTTCAGAATTTCTCTGAAATTGTTTAGCTCATATCTTTTGCTATGAACTTTCATATTAAGTGAAACCAACTCCATTAGAACCCTCTGAAAATCTAGTTTTCAGAAAATCATGGTTTGCTCCATGAAAATCCCTAGAACGCCCTAAGAGATCCAATTAAAATCAAGTACATAATTATTTGTGGAGAGCTCAAATGAGCTTTGCTGCAACTAAAACTTGGCCAAGTCTCTGTTCAGGTTGTAACCAACCCACAGTCAAAATTTCAGAGTCATTGGATCTGTCTAGTGAAACTTATAATGTTCACAAGTTTAAATTCCATTGAAATGCATATAAATTGACACATATTTATATTTCTCATATGTAGTCGCTAAGGTTGAGGAGGAACCCGAAGTCTTAGACTTCGTTACTCTGGAAGAGCAGCTAGCCTACAACCAAGAGCAGTGGGGCAAGCTCCGGTTTGCATTAACCTTTTTACAAATTTTTATTGTTTTGAGAACTTCCTTTGAATACCATTACTTCTGGCATCAGAGTCTTGTTTGAAAACCCAATTGCATAGCCAAGAAAGCCAGGGGTTGGGGTTAAGATTGAAAACCTTGTTAGCCACTGCAATGCTAAGATAGAGTAGGATTCGGTACAAATCGAGTAGTTAGAACTACTCGCGAGAATAGGCTAGAGGCACATCACTCGGGTAAGAACAGCAAATGTAACACATGGCAAGAAAAATGAGATCGAGCAGAGAGTAAGGCAGCAGGACTTTGGGGCCTGGGTGCTATAGCTCCGCTTGTGTCGATTGAGGACCGAGCCATGTGCGGGCCTGTTGAACAAGCTAGAACAGTACCGAAGACCTACCTGTAAGTGCATCTAGGATATCCCTTGTGGGTTTTGGCAAATTGATGACGAACATATGAGATCCTAATGAAACTATTGAGATGATTGCAGGATAAACAAAGTGAAACAGCTCGGTGCACACAAAAAGGTGAAAAATGAAGTGGTGTCCAAAAGAAGAATACCTTGATGGAATTTAGAAGAATTAATTAGAATTTAAGTGTATAGGGTGTGTATGATAGACACACTCCAAGAGCTCACGACTTTGCGCATGGGAAAGGGTTTTAAAATTATCCAAACTCTTCATAGTGCAGCGGACTAGTCCGATCATGGACCGGACTAGTCCGCCAAACTCTCTGTTCGCTAAACGGACTAGTCCGCGTGCACACCGGACTAGTCCGCAAGACTTTCAGGAACCTCCTATCACTAGAGGTCAGACTAGTCCGATCATGGACCGGACTAGTCTGCCAAACTCTCTGTTCCCAAATCGGACTAGTCCTTGTGCACACCAGACTAGTCCGCCAGACTTTCTTGACATCATGATTCACTGTGACCGGACAAGTCCGGACCAGCACCGGACTAGTCCGGTATTAGGTTTAACAACGGTAACTTTTTTGGAAACCCTAGCGCCGCCACCTTGTCCCAAGAGCCCAAAACACATCTCCCCACAAATATAAAGTGCAAAAAGATCAAAATCAATTGAACACTTGGATTCGGGATTGGGAGATCGTCGTTCTTTCGTTTGAGCTCTTGGGGTTTGATCTTTCTACACTCTTATTCTGCATTGTAGTATTTTCGAGTGTATTTGATCATGTTCTTTTTGTAATTCTCGTGGGAGCCCTCAACTTGTGAGGTAGCCCCACAAACTCGGTGATTGCCCGTGATAGTGGAGTCAAGTCGGCCTTTGTGGTGACTTGAAGAGGGAAAGGGTTAGGAACCCGGCTCTGTGTGAGCTTCCTCAACGAGGACGTAGATCTCTTGGTGAGATCGAACCTCTGTAAAAATTCGTGTCTTTTGTCTCTCATTTACTTTACATTTTGATACATTAGATCACTAGTTTGCTAATAATCATTTGAGTTTCTTATAAGTTTGCACGTGCATTCATAAAATAAACTTAATTTATAAAAACTGTTGTTCTCATTCCGCTGCTGAAAGATTCAATTTCTGAAACTCACTTAATTAACTCACATAATTCAGCACACCAGACTAGTCCGCCCACACAACCAGACTAGTCCGATCAATCAAGTTTCTAATAACTCTATTAAGTGTGCAGGAATCTTTTAAAGGCCTATTCACCCCCCGTCTAGGCCACATTCAATTGGTATCAGAGCAAGGTTCTCCATCAAAGAGACTCACATCTCGGAGAGATCATGGCCTCTGAGAAGAACAACGACATCCCAAAGATGAACATCAATGAGGAGGAGCAAGAAGCTAAAGCCTTCGATGTGCTGAAAGACAGCCCACATGATGATGAAGAAGTGAGGCAGCTAAAAGAACTCGTGAGAAAGAAACTGCTAGCACAAAAGGGAAAAGAAGAAGAGAAGACGACTGGGAGTGGTCATCACGACTACTCCCGGTATCCTTACAACTACAACTGTCTCAATTCAAACAATCACTATCTTTCGATTCCTATGGGAAGGCCTCCACAGTTTGACAGAAGTGACTATACCATGTGGAAGTACAACATGAAGATGCATCTGATATCTCTTAACCCTAGTCCGTGGCACATTGTTTGCACAGGCATAGATATTCCGGACACGGATGATGAACTCACTCCAGAACAAGAACAAGAGATTCACAGAAACGCACAAGCCGTCGCCGTGATCACATCATCACTAAGCATAGAGGAATTCACCAAGATCGATGGGTTAGAAAGTGCAAAAGAAATCTGGGATACCCTCAAGACAGCTCACGAAGGAAATAGGTCAGTTCGTGAAGCCAAAATCGAAATGCTTGAAGGAGAGTTGGGGAGATTTGCTATTGAAGAAGGCGAATCACCTCAAGACATGTACAACCGGATGAAAGCACTCATCAACAAAATTCATGATTATGGTAGTAAGAAATGGACAGATCACGAAGTGGTCAAAAGAATTATTAGAGCCTTTATGCCAAGAAATGTCACACTTTGCTCAATGATCAGAGAGAGCCCTGGTTTTCACAAAATGACTCCCGATGAATTACTAGGGAAGATCATAAATCATGAAATGATGGAGAAAGAAGCCCAATACGTCAAAGACTTAGCCGAACTCACCTCATCCAAAAAGAGAGAAGTTGCTCTCAAAGCAACGTGCAGACCCAAACTGAAAGAAACTCGTGAAGATCAAGACGATGGAGATACAAGCGACGAGAGCACCAATCTTGACGATGAAGAAATGGTACTCTTCATCAAAAAGTTCAAACGCATGATGAAGAGAAGACATGGCAACAATTCACATGAAGGCAAAAGCAAGGATAAAGGAAAATCAAAGGCTCGACGCACTTGCTACAACTGCGGAGAGTTTGGTCACTTCATGGTGGACTGTACTTATGAAGAAAACAAAAAGAAGAAGGAAACAAGATCTCAAGAAAAGAAAAATTTCAGAAAAAGAAGACAAGTCCATCAAGCTCACATTGGGAAGGAGTGGGACTCAAACGACGAGTCCTCCTCCGATGAAGAAGAAGAGATGGCCACTATCACACTCAAGAAACCAACTATGAGAGCCACACTCTTTCCGAACATGGGAGGACGGGACATGAACAACCACACTTGTCTTATGGCTAAGGAAGGCAAGAAAAAGGCTTACTCCTCCGGCGGATCTAAGTGGGTGCTAGATAGCGGATGCACAAATCATATGACCGGAGAGAGAGGTATGTTTGTGCAGTACGAGTGCAACAAGGATCCAAGTGAAGGTATATACTTCGGAGACAACAGCCAAGGAAAGGTCCTTGGTAGTGGTAACATTGAAATATCCTCTCAACACACCTTATCTAATGTTTTACACGTAGACTCTCTAGATTATAATCTTTTATCAATATCTCAACTATGCGACAAAGGTTACAACTGTTTATTCACTAATGAGGGTGTGACTGTCTTTAGAAGAAGCGATGGCTCGATTGCATTCAAGGGATTGTTGAAGGGAAAGCTTTATCTTGTTGACTTCAACAAAGATAAAGCCGAACTCAACACTTGCTTGGTTGCTAAGACCAACATGGGATGGCTGTGGCATAGACGGCTAGCCCATGTTGGAATAAGAAATCTGTAGAAACTTCTAAAATGTGGTCACATCCGTGGTCTTAAGGATGTGGTTTTTGAAAAAGACAGGCCGTGCAACGCTTGTCAAGCAGGAAAACAGGTTGGAGCACCACACCCCGCCAAGAATGTGATGACCACCGCTAGACCGCTGGAACTTCTCCACATGGATCTCTTTGGTCCAATTGCGTACATCAGCATCGGCAGTAACAAATATGGTTTAGTAATTGTTGATGATTTTTTAAGATTTACCTGGGTATTTTTCTTGTATGATAAATCAGAAACTCAGGGAATCCTCAAGAAGTTCTTGAAAAGAGCTCAGAATGAATTATCATCAACCGTAAAGAATATCAGAAGTGACAATGGGACAGAATTCAAGAACACCCAAGTTGAAGAATATCTCAATGAAGAAGGTATAAAGTATGAATTCTCGGCACCCTACTCTCCTCAACAGAACGGGGTGGCCGAAAGGAAAAACAGAACATTGATTGAAATGGCGAGAACAATGTTGGATGAATACAAGACTTCAGACCGATTTTGGGCAGAAGCGATGAACACCGCTTGTCATGCCACAAATCGGTTGTACCTTCATCGACTACTAAAGAAAACTCCATATGAGCTTCTCACGGGTAAAAAGCCTAATGTTTCTTATTTCAAAGTTTTTGGTTGCAAATGTTTTATTCTGGACAAGAAACCAAGGGCCTCGAAGTTCACTTTGAAGTCCGATGAAGGATTCTTGCTCGGATATGAATCGAATGCCTACGCCTAACGTGTCTTCAACAAGGTGTCCGGCCTTGTTGAAGTAGCACGTGACGTAGTGTTCGATGAAACTAACGGCTCACAAGTGGAGCAAGTCGATAAGTTTATGCTAGATAAGGAGGAAGCTCCATGTGAAGCGCTGAAGAAAATGGCTCTTGGTGATATCCTACCACGAGAGGAAACACAAGACGAATTTCAACAAGGAAGCAATGATCAAGGGGGAGCTCCTACACAAGATCAGGTTGAGGAAGGTCAAGAAGATCAAGATGATCATGGAAGCAATGATCTAGGGGAGACATGACACATGAAGACAATGAAGAACAAGCAACTATACAAATTCCACACCCAAGAGTACATCAGTGTGTGCAAGGAGACCATCCTGTCAACAATATCATTGGAGATATTGCTAAGGGGGTAACTACTAGATCTCAAATTGCAAATTTTTGTGAACACTATTCTTTTGTGTCTTTTCTAGAGCCATACAGGGTAGAAGAAGCCTTAAGGGATCCAGACTGGGTGATTGCGATGCAAGAGGAGCTGAACAACTTCAAAAGAAATGAAGTGTGGGAGCTGGTGGAAAGACCAAGGGCGAACATCGTTGGAACCAAATGGGTCTTTGGGAACAAGCAAGATGAACATGGAGTAGTGACAAGAAATAAAGCGAGGTTGGTGGCCAAAGGTTATTCTCAGGTGGAAGGTTTGGACTTCGATGAAACTTTCGCTCCTGTAGCTAGACTTGAGTCCATTCGCATTTTATTGGCATATGCTACTCACCATAATTTTAAGTTGTATCAAATGGACGTCAAGAGTGTCTTCCTCAATGGTCCGATAAAGGAGGAAGTCTATGTGGAGCAGCCACCGGGGTTCGAAGATCAGGAGTATCCCAACCATGTCTATAAACTGCGTAAGGCTCTCTATGGCCTCAAACAGGCTCCTCGAGCCTGGTATGAGTGCCTTAGAGATTTTCTGACTCAAAATGGATTCAAAATTGGTAAAGCTGACTATACACTCTTTACTAACATTTTGATGATCATTTATTCGTATGTCAAATTTATGTTGATGACATTATCTTTAGATCCACTAACAAGTCCTTCTGTGAAGAATTTAGCAAAATAATGACAGACAGGTTCGAGATGTCAATGATGGGTGAATTGAAGTTCTTCTTGGGATTTCAAGTGAAGCAACTGAGAGAAGGTATATTTATAAGCCAAACTAAATATACACAAGACATTCTCAAGAAATTCAATATGGACAAAGCCAAGCCCATCAAGACACCCATGGCCATCAACGGACATCTCCACCTCAATGAAGACGGTCCAAATGTGGACCAAAAGGTATATCAGTCCATGATTGGCTCCTTACTTTATTTATGTGCATCTAGGCCAGATATTATGCTTAGTGTTTGCATGTGTGCAAGGTTTCAATCCGCACCTAAAGAGTGTCACTTAATTGCTGTAAAAAGAATCCTAAGGTACCTTGTGCACACACCCAACTTGGGCCTTTGGTATCCCAAAGGATCCAAGTTTAACATGATAGGGTATTCCGACGCCGACTATGCAGGATGCAAAGTCGATAGAAAGAGCACATCAGGGACTTGTCAATTTCTTGGTAGGTCCCTAGTTTCTTGGTCATCTAAAAAGCAGAACTCCATTGCTCTTTCCACTGCAGAAGCGGAGTATGTTGCAGCCGGTAGTTGTTGTGCGCAACTACTTTGGATGCGACAGACTCTTAGGGACTATGGCTACAATCTAAGTCATATCCCGCTTCTATGCGATAAAGAAAGTGCTATAAAAATTGCACACAACCCTGTAGAGCACTCAAGAACTAAGCACATTGATATCTGTCATCACTTTCTTAGAGATCATTCATTAAAAGGTGACATTGCTATTTCACATGTTAGGACTGAAAAACAACTTGCGGATATTTTTACCAAACCATTAGATGAGAAAAGGTTTTGTGAACTAAGAAATGAGCTAAACATTCTTGACTCTCGAAATGTGGCTTGAAACATTGCATACCTGGTTGCAACTTAAAATGTTCCTTTGTATTGTTAAAAATGCTCCTCTTCTCCTTTTCTACTCAGAAAACTATTTTAATGAAGAAATCTTGTGGATTATGACCATTGTTTGATTGCTGGTTGCCTTCTGGTCGTAATCACCAAGACTATTTGCAAAATTATTGTCCTTGGATCACTATTAATCATCTATATATGTATCAGGTCTGTTGGAAACGGACTAGTCCGATTTTCAACCGGACTAGTCCGGACAGACGAAACTGGTTAGGTCATTTCAAGGGGCTCGGACTAGTCCGCCACATAGACCGGACTAGTCCGGTCCATCGCATATATAAGCCCTTGGCCGGCCCAGACCTCTCCCTCACCCCTCATTAGACTTGCTCTCCCTCTCCTCTTCCAAACCCTAGCCCCCAAAGTGATTTTCTGGTTGAACCCTCAAAATCGAGATTTTCTCCGTGGGAAATCCTCCCCTTGACGAGTGGATTCCCTCCTCCGGATTCATCCGGACTGATTTCTACTTCTTCGATGCGGATCTTCAAATCTTGGTAAATTTCCCCCCAAAACCAAATTCTCAACTTTCCTCGTTCTAGCTTGTTTCCTTTGATTCCAAGGGTATACATTGGCCTTAGAGATGTATTCCCACCACTTTTCTACTATTTTGCATCCTTAGATAGATTTTTTGATCAAAATGCTAGGGTTCTTATGCCGAGGCGAACTAGTCTGGTTCTCAGGTGCGGACTAGTCCGGTCCCTGTCATCTGAATCCCTACATTACCTTGAATCCTTGATTCATTCTTATCTAATCCGTGAACTCCTTATCAGGCACAATGTCTTTAGGCTCGGATGACAGCTCTTTTCACATTGATGAAGACGTTCAACGCGAGAAAGTGAGGAGGGCCAAGGAGAGAGTTATGAAGAAGAGACATGATGTCAATGCTCACTCTCCACCCTCCGACGACAATCTACCTAAGAAGAGGAAAGTCATTGTCAAAAAGCCTCAAAGGAAAGATGCTGCTGAGGGCTCGTAAGGGCCAAAAAGAGTTCTCAATAAAGGGAAGGGACTTGCTAGTGGTCCCCTTGGGCCCTTGAAGATGAAAAACCATATTCACCGCAACAGGCAGCCTTCAAGTGAGGATTTCACTGGAAAAGGGGGTGAGCTAGCTGATAACTTCAGGAAGATTGAAGTGTATGACCGACCTAAACAATGTTCTGATCCATGGTTCTGGAGCAACTTCCATGCAGACTACTACGAGCATGTGTACATGAAGATGAAGAATCATGTAGTAGAGAGTCAATGGCTAAATGTTGGATACCTGAAGTCGAAGAGGTATCCTGCCTTTCGTGAGATGGTGGAGGCCTTAGAGAGGCACGGTCTGACGGACCTGCTATCCTTTGAGTATGACTGGAACAATGAAGTCATTACCCAGTTTTACTCCACTCTCTACTTTGCTCGTGGTGATGGAGACAGTCTTACTTGAATGACTCATGGTTCAAAGTATAGTGTCACTTATGATGAATTTGCTAGGATTCTTCACCTCGAACACACTTTGGATCATGAACTGGTCATCCATAATCTGAAACCCCTGGAGAAGGAAGAGCTTGAGTTTCTCTATGACACAAGGATGCCATATGTTCCTCCCACCACCAAATATCTGAAGCCCTTCTTTGTGGTCCTTAATAGAGTCTTGAGAAAGACTATAGCTCTAAAGGATGGAGATGCGGGAACTATACAAGGGACCTTGAGGACTCTCATGAAGGTCATTAGTGGAAGGAGACCATTCAATGTTTTTGAGTATATCTACAACGACATCGTGAACATCTCAATCACCCCCAATAGGTCCTGTGGATATGCACCGTATATCATGTACATGATTGAGAAAGTGACGGGACTCGAGTTCGTCAAGGATGTCAAGCATGCGGGGTTGAAGCCGCAAAAACCCACCGAGTACACTCTCCCCCCGTCTCCAACTGCCCCGTCCTCTCCACCAGTGGAGAGGAGATCAAAGCAAGCTCATGATGTCACTAGATCTGCAGCTGCTCCTCCTGGGTCTCCACCTGCCCAAGAATCATCCAGTGGCATCCTCAAGGTGCTCTCCTCCATCTTTGACTGCTGCCAATATCAAAGCTTGCAAGGAAGAAACATCAACAGTATGTCAATGCCAATATCAAGTCTATCTGTGCAAAGCTTGAGATTGAGCCCGTTGGATCACGCCCGCCTCCGAGGACTCAGAGGAAGATTCTGCTCCCGTGGATGCCGAAAGTTGGTGAAGATGAAGATCAGACTGAGACTGAAGGAGGAGGCAGCAATGAGTGATTCCCCTCAATTTTTCCCTTTTTGGTGCCTTCATGCCAAAGGGGGAGAGATTAAGATTATATTTGGACTCAAACTATCTAGTATTAGTTATTAAGCTCTTTTGTGATCAAGGACATGTACCTATTTTAAAATCTTGTAATGCACTATTTCTTTTCTTATGTGTGATGCACTATGTTCTAATGCCTACTTATATGTTCACTATTGTTTGTCTTTAATTTATCACATTTTGTTTATCACACACCTGTTAGGCACCCCACCATAAGGTGTGTGCATATGTGAGAAGCTTTTTTGTGAATTCTTTATTATTCTCATATGTGCACACCTTATGAAAATCAACTTTTTATTCTCAATTGTGATATCTCAAATAGTTGTCATCAATCACCAAAAAGGGGGAGATTGTAAGTGCATCTAGGATATCCCTTGTGGGTTTTGGCTAATTGATGACGAACATATGAGATCCTAATGAAACTATTGAGATGATTGCAGGATAAACAAAGTGAAACAGCTCGGTGCACACAAAAAGGTGAAAAATGAAGTGGTGTCCAAAAGAAGAATACCTTGATGGAAATTTAGAAGAATTAATTAGAATTTAAGTGTATAGGGTGTGTATGAAAGACACACTCCAAGAGCTCACGACTTTGCGCATGGAAAAGGGTTTTAAAATTATCCAAACTCTTCACAGTGCACCGGACTAGTCCGTTCATGGACCGGACTAGTCTGCCAAACTCTCTGTTCGCTAAACGGACTAGTCTGCGTGCACACCGGACTAGTCCGCAAGACTTTCTGGAACCTCCTATCACTGGAGGCCGGACTAGTCCGATCATGGACCGGACTAGTCCGCCAAACTCTCTGTTCCCAAAACGGACTAGTCCTTGTGCACACTAGACTAGTCCGCCAGACTTCCTGGACATCATGATTCACTGTGACCGGACAAGTCCGGACCAGCACCGTTAGGTTTAACAACGGTAACTTTTTGGAAACCCTATAAAAAGAGGTCCTTCGTTTTTTCTCAAAACATACACAACTAATACTGCAGCAAACACAAACCCTAGCGCCGCCACCTTGTCCCAAGAGCCCAAAACACATCTCCCCACACATCTAAAGTGCAAAAAGATCAAAATCAATTGAACACTTGGATTTGGGATTGGGAGATCGTCGTTCTTTCGTTGTGAGCTCTTGGGGTTTGATCTTTCTACACTCTTATTCTGCATTGTACTATTTTCGAGTGTATTTGATCACGTTCTTATTGTAATTCTCGTGGGAGCCCTCAACTTGTGAGGTAGCCCCACAAACTCGGTGATTGCCCGTGATAGTGGAGTCAAGTCGGCCTTTGTGGTGACTTGAAGAGGGAAAGGGTTAGGAACCCGGCTCTGTGTGAGCTTCCTCAACGAGGACGTAGATCTCTTGGTGAGATCGAACCTCGGTAAAAATTCGTGTCTTTTGTCTCTCATTTACTTTACATTTTGATACATTAGATCACTAGTTTGCTAATCATCATTTGAGTTTCTTATAAGTTTGCACGTGCATTCATTGAATAAACTTAATTTATAAAAATTGTTGTTCTCATTACGCTGCTGAAAGATTCAATTTCTGAAACACACTTAATTAACTCACATAATTCAGCACACCGGACTAGTCCGCTCACACAACCGGACTACTCCGTTCAATCAAGTTTCTGATAACTCTATTAAGTGTGCAGGAATCTTTTAAAGGCCTATTCACCCCCCCTCTAGGCCACATTCACTACCGGCTATATGGGAACCGGGAAACCGATGTAACTCGGGTAGCTGGGTATTGAGGCATTGCCTGTTCTTCAGAGGGTAGCTTGAGAGCTCGAGGTGTAAATCAGCTGGCGGCACTGAGATGTGCGTGCAGAGACCTCTTGCTCGGGACGACAGGACCGGTTCAATATTTGGCTAACGGGTGAAAGGTGGTTGCGTACGGCGTCCGTGATGGTTGCTGTAGGCAACATCGAGTACGGGCGTACGCGACGGGTTATTCGGGTAACCCTGCAGGTGTAAATCGATTATAATCGCCATCCCTCACGGTCAATGAGTACCACTTGTTCACTGTACCGTGACGTAGAAAGAACAGGCTAGATACATGTTAAAATGTTGCTGATTGAAAGATGAACTTTGATTGTTAATGATTTGTTGTAGTTTAGAGCTAACTAAAGTTCTTTTCATCTTTGGGCAAAGTACATAAGAGAAATGCGTTTCTTATTTGATTGCAGCTCTCTCATGTGCCTTAGCGTAAGGTTCTCCACTACCTGCTGCTAAAACTTCAAAGTAAGGTTCCACTAATTAGGTGAGTCCTTGCAACTTATTTTACCTCTTGTACCTATCACCCCTCATGTAGAAGTTTTATGTTTAGGAGAGACGGGTCAGTCTTGTTGAGCCTTCGTGCTCACTGTTTGTGTTTGAAGCTTTTGCAGGGTTCTATGAGGAAGGGACTCCCGAGGAGGAGATGGAACCCTGGAGGGGGCCCCGTCAAGTGGGAGTCGTGCACGCCACCGTGTTAGTGTGCGTGCGTGCTAGCAAGGACACGTTCGCGGGCTGAACATGAACTTGATGCGTAGTCTACGCCCGTGAGTGTAGACTAAACATATTTTGTTGTACAAATGTTCATAAACCTTTTTATGTAATAAAACTTTGCTTCCGCTTTGTACCTTTGATGTGTGTATCCGGTGCTGTGCAACGCAGCACCCCTCAGCGTGATCCTGGCTCGACAAGACCGTGGGGTCGTGTCAGCGTTGGTATCAGAGCTCGCTTGAGTTTTAACGCACTACAAAGGTTATCTTTTTCAAAAATCCAGTGAGGAATTAGTTAGTAGCCCATATAAGGATGTTATTAGTATATAGAAAGTGGCATACTAACCTATTTGCTTATGTCAGAAAATCATGCATCTCGGGACGCTTTATGTCTTGGGGGGTGCACGTAAGCGCTGTCTACCGGTGCACACAAGCTGAAGGGTGGAGCTCCACGAGTGGCAGGTAACATGACCCGCTTTAATATCCTCTACGACTATTCATGTCGTTTGGGGTATTTGAGCAACGTCTTTCCCTGGCGCGCGTGGTGCAATTTGAGAGACCCCATCACATGGTCAGTAATGTGAACACGTAGCTCAAGGCGTGTTTGGCTTGAGAACATCCGGGCGAGTGATGACGGCCGGGTGTACGAACTGTATGGATACTGGGCTCGGTGTGCAGCCGAG
Source organism: Neostapfia colusana (assembly GCA_030760725.1). Classification (NCBI taxonomy): domain Eukaryota; kingdom Viridiplantae; phylum Streptophyta; class Magnoliopsida; order Poales; family Poaceae; genus Neostapfia; species Neostapfia colusana. Next base: position 46,784,619 of record JASWHV010000018.1, on the reverse strand, counting down.
TCTAACGATTCTGTGAATTATCTGCAGGTAGTCTAACCACGAAACGGTATACGTGTAGCATCCGTGTGCGAGAGACACTTAGTGCCACTGAGTTAACGAAGCCGGCTAAGTCCGGTATAGGTTTTTCTTTGTGAGAACGTAGTACCGACAGGCTTTGGTGATGCATCGACGTCACACTCCACTAAATGAACAACATCATTCTAAAACTTGAAAGTTTTAATCCAGAGTATTAAAAACTTGATGCAACTCTTTCCCTTAATCAGGATATCCAAAGATTAACAAGTTTTCAAATTATAGGATACTAAGGACAGTGTCCCCTGTTTTCAGCTGAATTAAGGCTGAAGTTAATCAGAGGTTAGAGGTTGGATTCTTTCGAAGTTGGGGTCATATGATACATCTATGGAAAGCTTTGGAAGAGCTTTACAACTTTTCTGTTGAGGTCCAGAGGTGTTTCATCCTCTAACCAATCGAAAAATGCAGTAGGGTTGAAACTGTCCAGGAAACAGGGCAGAGCAAATACTCTCTGTAACTCTCTGTAAATTGAGCATAACTTCCTTCATAAATGTCCAAAAATAGAAAATGAGGTAGTTCTGAAAATTTTATGAGATGGTTTACAACTTTGTAACAGAAAGTTTTGTCAGATAGGGAGCAGAATTAACTGGAATTCTTGGATCAAATCAGTACCTAAGGCAGGGAGGTGCTGTCCAATTTTCTCCAGAAATTCTGTTAACTTTAACGTCTCATAACTTTTGAACCGGGACAGATCTTAGGCCAAGTAAATACTTTCTGGAAAGATATTGAAGTTAAGTTCAACTTTTATGTTGAGTTACAGAAATGGTTTTTTTTAACATGGTCTAAGTCAGGTTTTAATGGAAACTGGTCCGGTCTGTCATATTGGACGGCAGATCAACAGTCAAATTTGTTTAAGTTTGAACTACGTTTCCATGTTTTATGATTTCAATGACATGTTTTGTGTTATAACTCAATGATTTACTGTTAAAATGAATATTTGACATTTCTCAAATATATTTGTACAGATGACAGCGGATAAACATTTCGAGAACGGGTGGGTGGAATCTCACTTTTCTAACCACAGCGGCTATCCGGAAGCATTGAGGCAGATGCTTCAATATTTCAGGTATGACAAGATGCCGCAGTACTTCGCCAAGAAAGAAGGCGAGGAGGGGAACAAGATGTGGACGATCCATGTTGAAGTTCCTGCAGGACCTACGCCACCCGGTTGGGCGCTGTTCACCGTTACGGTGAGAGGTAGGCAACCGGAGAGAATATGGCAAGTGGCAGCCCGCGACACCATGTCGCGTTTCTGCCAACTACACGTGAGAGCTATGGAGGGCACTCCATACGCGCTCGTTCCGGTGGAGGGACAGGCTAATCATGTGTGGGAAGGGAGGTATATGGAGGCAACCGATCCGGGTTGCCCAAGGTACAGTCCCGCGGAGGGAAACCTTAGTCTCCAATTGAGGGCAGGAACAGCCGTGATGGACAGCCAAGCTGTTCATACGGAGTGTCTCACCGTGAAGCTCGAGGAGAGCAACAGCCGTGGAGATCATTTCGAGAGTCCTCACAGCGCACTCCGCAATGTTCTCCTTCCAACGATTAAGCGACTGAACAAACAACATAATCAGTTGCATCGCCTGAAGAAGGCGAAGAGGAAAAGCCGTGTCGACATCACGGCTTTGCAATAGAAGGTGGAGGCTCTGACACAGCAGAATGAGGTACTTACTCAAGAGCAGGACGACGCTATTGAGGAAGGGCAAGGCTGGGAAGAGGACTACAACCAGGCCATGGACGAGGTGCACGCATTGCAGGACCTCGTACCTCAGGTAATGGGCATACCGGTGGTAGGCGCTGTACCCGTGGTTTTGGGTCTTCCGGCAATGGGAGAACCCGAGATGGGAGAGGAGGTTGTAGACCCAGAGCCACCAGCAGAGGTACCGGAGGAGGACGACCCGTAGGAGGTTGAGTTCTACTGCGAGTAGGGGGTTACCGTTGCCAAGTAGGGCAACCAGAGTGGTGTAACCCAAACTTTTGTAACCAGTGACATGTCGTGTAGGCAGTAGCATATGTATAGGTAGTGGCGACATGAGCACGACTTCCCGGAGACCCGAGAATAATGTATCTTGTATAAATTTTATGCATTATCAATATATGTGAATGTTGTGCAAATTATTCATGCGTCACCTCAAATACCCATTGTTTCATATGGAATTTTAAGTATGACATGTGCTGATCACTGCTGTTTTAAATTTCAGAATGACTCGTACTCGTGCCAACTCGGATGTTGGGAGTTCTAGTCAAGGGGGAGAAACCTCCCAACAGCCTCCCGAGGACTCCTCGGGACAACAACAGCAGCAACAGCAACAACAAACACCGCCACCGCCACCGCCAACTGTTACATTGGCCGACATCGTTGCGGCAATGATGGGTTCTCATCAGCAGCACACGAAGTTGCTGCAAGCTCTCATCGCAAATACGTCTCGACCAGAGAGGCGTCAAGATCGTGAGGAGCGTCAACAGAGCTCCTACTCTGACTTTCTAGCGACTCATCCCCCGGTATTCTCAAGGGCAGATGAACCCCTCGATGCGGACAACTGGCTCCGCAGCTGCTCCAAGTGAGTGAGCAGCGCAAGACTCAGTTCGCGGTCCAACAGCTCCAGGGATCCGCGAGCGTGTGGTGGGCGAACTACTGTGCTTCACCGCCTACCGACCGAGTTATGGCCTGGGCGGAGTTCCGGACGGCCTTCAGGGCCTATCACATACCGCCGGTTCTCATGAAGAGGAAGACGCAGGAATTCTTACGCCTGCAACAAGGGAGCCGGAACGCGCTGGAATACTCCAGGGCATTCAATGATCTTGTGCCCTACACGTCGTATCACGCCGTTACCGACGAGAAGCGGCGGGATCACTTCTACCAGGGGCTTAACCCGCTCCTGAAAGACAAGTTGGCGATGTTCAATCGCGGCAGCCCCAACGACATAATTGATGCTGCGATTGTTCAGGAGGACTCCGGCAAGGTGTTAGCGGCGGCAGAAAGGAAGCGAAGCGCGCCACAGAGCAGCGGAGAAGGAGGTGGTCCTTCTAAAAAATACCGGATGGTGAATCGCCCACCATCGGGTCCACGCTGGCAGCCACCACAGAGGTCGATGCCATTCCGCAGTCGGCCCTATTCTTCACCGGCGTTCAAGCCGGCACTGCCAGCACCACCGCCGCAACAACAACAGCAGCAGCGGGCGATGCCGCGTGCCTATGCACCTCAGCAGCGCATGCCGGGCTTTCGTCCCCCGAGCACCGGCCAAGCAGCAGCCACATGCTACAAATGTGGTCGTCCAGGACACTTTGCCAGCAGTTCTCCGGAGAGACAAGGCGGCAGAGTTGCACCGCAACTTCCGGAGAGGAATCAGCCCCGGAATCCTACTAATGCGCGGCGGGCAAACACTAGGCCCGGCACCGTCCACCAACTTGCCATAGAGAACGTGCCGGAGGGTGAGCCAATCGTTGCGGATATGTTCCAACTCCACCAGCATCCCGCCATAGTATTATTTGATTCTGGTGCCATGCACAATTTCATTAGCCAAGCTTTCATTGCAAAACACAGCTTGCAGATACTACTCACCGATAATCCATATTTGATTTGTTCACCGGGTGGGAAGATTTCAGCAAGCGTAATGGTTTCCAAAGCACTATTATGCTTAGCGGGTAGAGTGTACCCTACATCTCTCATAACCTTAGAGGGACAGAAGGTCGATGTCATCCTAGTGATGTCATGGTTAACCCGCCACGGCGCTGTTTTAGACACCGTCCTTCGAATCGTGCACGTGAACTCAGAAGTGCACGGCTCTCACTCCTTATATCTGGACAGTCCAGAAATAAAACTTCCAAGTGTCTATCAATCCAAAACTATCAGATTGGAAGATATTCCAGTGGTCCGAGAGTTCCCTGATGTGTTCCCGGATGATTTACCGGGGATGCCGCCCGATAGAGAGGTGGAGTTCAAGATTGAACTTGCACCGGGAACCATGCCAATATCTCAAAGGCCGTACAAGATGGCGCCCAAGGAATTGTCTGAACTGAAGATTCAGCTAACGGACCTGCAGGAGACGGGTTTTATTAGGCCGAGCTCCTCGCCATGGGGCTGTTTGGCATTATTCGTGAAGAAGAAGGATGAAACGTTGCGGCTTTGCGTGGACTATCGTCCACTAAACGCCGTAACCATCAAAAACAAGTGCCCGTTGCCACGTATCGACATGTTGTTTGATCAGTTAGTAGAAGCAAATATCTTTTCCAAGATGGATTTAAGATCCGGGTACCACCAGATTAAAATACGGGCTGAGGATATTCCGAAGACAGCTTTCTCGACGAGGTACGGACTTTATGAGTACCGGGTCATGTCCTTCGGCCTCACCAATGCTCCAGCTCACTTCATGTATTTGATGAACTCGGTATTCATGCCGGAGCTGGACAAGTTTGTCGTGTTCTTCATCGACGACATATTGGTATATTCCAAGTCGGAGGAAGAGCACAAGAAACATCTGCGTATAGTCTTGCAATGGCTGTGGGATCACAAGCTATACGCGAAATTCAGCAAATGTGAGTTCTGGATATCGCAAGTGCCTTTTCTCGGGCATATCATCTCAGTGGAGGGCATCACTTTAGACCCGAGCAAGATCACACAAGTGCTGAATTGGAAATCCCCGAGAACTGTTCACAAGGTACGGAATTTCCTCCGACTCGCGGGATATTATCGGAGGTTCATTCCGAACTTCTCGAAGATTGCCAAGCCTATGACGGAGCTGCTGAAGAAGGCTACCAAATATGTTTGGAGTCCAGCATGTGAAGCAGCATTCATGGCTTTAGTCAAGCACCTGACATCAGCACCGGTTTTGGCGCAGCCAGACACAACAAAACCGTTCGATGTGTACTGCAATGCATCCGGCATTGGGATCGGATGTGTGCTGATGCAAGAACGGAGAGTGGTCGCGCCTGGATTACGGCAGCTCAGAAACCATGAGCAGAATTATCCAACTCAAGACTTGGAGCTCGCTGCCGTGGTACTCGCACTTAAAATGTGGAGGCACTACCTACTCGGTAACCTCGTACATTTATATACCGACCACAAAAGCCTCAAGTACATATTCACTCAGAAGGAGCTGAACATGAGGCAGCGAAGATGGTTAGAATTGATAAAGGATTACGAAATAGAGATCCATTATTAACCCGGCAAGGCAAACGTAGTGGCGGATGCGCTGAGCGGCAAGTCACACGTCAATAATCTGACCATCACACCTTTGGAAGAGAGTGAACCACCACTGCATGTGATTCTACATGGAGCTCTCTACAACATAGCTTTGATCCCCACCATCCGTGAAGAGATTGCGGCTGCTCAGAAACATGACAAGGGCATGTCGCAATTGCAGATACGTATAGACAGTGGGGAGCTGAAATGTTTCCAGAAAGACGGAGACGGCGTCCTATGGTTCAAGGACCGAATCGTCATACCCCGTAACCCTGAATTACTGAAGAAAATATTTGATGAGGCTCACTTGTCAAAGTTTTCTATTCACCCCGGCAGCAACAAAATGTATCAAGAACTCAGAAGCAAGTTTTGGTGGACACGGATGAAGCGGGAGACCGCAAAGTACGTGTCCGAGTGTGATACATGTCGAAGGGTGAATGCAGATCATATGCGGAAACCGGGACTGCTACAACCACTGGGCGTTCCTGCCTGGAAGTGGGAGGATGTGAGCATGGACTTCATCGTCGGTTTACCCACCACCGGCTCACCAAAGTTTCCAATTTCATCCCGGTCAACACCAACTACAACACCAAGAAGTACGCTGAACTGTACATCTCATGGATCCTATGATTGTACGGCGTACCCCGTACCATCATATCGGATCGGGGCACTTTATTTGTGTCCCGTTTTTGGGAGCAGCTACACGCTGCATTGGGGATGAAGCTGATCCGTAGTTCAGCATACCACCCGCAAACGGATGGATAAACTGAGCGGGTAAATCAAATCTTAGAAGATATGCTACGAGCTTGCGCTATCAACCACAGCAAGAATTGGCATGATCACTTGCCGTTGGCTGAGTTCTCGTACAACAATGGGTACCAAGCCAGCATCAAGATGGCGCCTTACGAGGCGCTATACGGGAGAAAATGCCGCACACCACTAAATTGGTGTGAGTCTGGCAAAAGGGTTACCTTCGGGATTGATCTTGTCAATAACGTGGAGGAAAAGGTTCGGCTGATTCAAGCGAACCTAAAAGCCGCCCAATCCCGACAGAAGCAATATGTGGACCAGAGGAGACGCCCATTACTGTTCGAAGTCGGGGATCAGGTATACCTACGTGTGTCTCAATTGAAGGGCGTGAATAGATTCGGGTGAGAGGAAAGTTGGCACCCCGATTCATCAGTCCATTTCAGATTACAGAAAGATGTGGATCAGTAGCATACCGGCTGAAATTACCAGAAGCACTCTCTGGTGTGCACGACGTCTTTAACATCTCCCAGCTGAGAAAGTGTCTTAAGCTATCGACTACCGTTCAGCTGGAGGACATTGAGCAACTAAAACTGGATCTCACGTATCGGGAGGAACCGGTTCAGATTATTGATGAAAAGGCCCGAACCACACGCAACCGTACGTTGTGGTTCTACAAGGTTCTATGGAGTAATCACTCCATGGACGAAGTGACATGGGAGAGCGAAGGATTTCTTCGCGCTAACTACCCCGACTTTTTCATGTCTATATGGTAATTTTCCACCGTCCTTTCTCTCATTTTCACCTTATAATCTCGGGACGAGATTCTTTTAAGGGGGAGGAATGTAAGGGCCTAAGTTTTTGGTACATATTCAAAGTGTCCATCACCACACACACACTTCATTTGAAGAAAGTTGATGAACACATTTGAAGAGCATGTAACCACCCTCAACATGATCATTAGAGAACAAACTCACACAATGCAAAAGTGGCATTTCCTACATGCATCATCTAGGGGCTTGGCATATGAAAAATTCCTACACCTTGCTAGGAATGTCCATGCCATGTTTCACCCAAATTCGAAACCTTTTTGAAGTCCTTTTGGGAATAGCTAGAAAGAGGGTGGTTTGAACTCAAATTCAAATTCAAACTGTTTTCATCCCATGAATTAAAAAGTGGGAGGCATAGTATTACTCAGCACATTTTTGTAAGCTCACACACCAATTTTCACTCCATTTGGAGTTGATCTTGACATGAGCTAAGTTTAGCAAATTCAAACTTTATTTGAATTTCAAACTGCATATGTGCTGAAATTTAGTCAAACACAAACCAATTTGAATTCTATCCCATTCAAATGGCCCAGGGGTAGATAATTCAAATACCTGAGGTTAATTTGGTCTCTACTGTTTAAAACGGTGGAGGAAAGTTAATTTCAGAGGTTAAACTTCCGGGTGGGACACACATGTCAGCCACTGAACCAAATTCAACCGACTGAAGAATTGATCTCGGTTTCTTGCGCCGGACCGAGCTGCCGCCAGGGCGAGAAAACGGCGAGGACAGCAGCTGCTTGCCGCCCTTGGCCGCTGAACCGCCTCTCGGGGCCCTTATCTACGCGCCCGAGCTGTCTCCGATGCTCCTCACCGCTGTCCCGGCATGTTCTCGCCCAACAAACCGAAAGCCCTCGCCGCTCGGTTGAGCTCTCGGTCCCTCGTCACCCGGCCGATCCAGTGATCTTCACGGTGATCTGAGGCCAGCACCGGGTGCACCAAGTCTTCCTTGGCACCCTCGCACCGGTTCCAGGCCCTGAGCAATCCTTCCCGAGCCCCACCGCGATGTTCTTTCATTCCCCGGTTCAGCTCGAGCCGCCGTCACGGGGACGACCCATCCGGCAACCACAGACTGCCATTCGCCGAGCTGTGAACAGAAAAAAGGTTCGCCTTCAGTCTCTCTTTCATTACCACAAGCTCCGGCAGCGTGACATAAATTGCTCACGCCGATTTCATGATTTCGCGACTGTATACCAAAGGGATGCCTGGACTGATCCGCAAAATTCGTAGTCCACACCGCACCACTCATCCTCTCACGGAGGGAAACACTTCTAGGTGCCTGTACGAGTCCATAGGAGCAGAAACCACGAAGAACCTTCGAGGAAAGCCACTATTCTTCAAGCTTTAGGGGAATTCCCGATTTCCGGCCTAGGTCGCACGGTGACAGCCCAGTACAGCCATTTCCAAGCTCTGTGGAGCTCATATCGACCTTTCCTAGGGTCCACTGGTGCTCGACGACCTTTTGTTCGATCGGTTGGGTGCTAGGCGGGCTGGGCGACACGGCCAAAGTTCCTCCGAAGCTGCCGCTCGTCGCCGACCATGTGCCGGTGATTTTCATGACAAGCTGAGCCCAGTATCATGTTCCCCAGGGGGATTTAGGCAGAGGCGGCCAAAATCATAGAGTTTGGCACGCCACAGAGGCCACCGGCGAGGTGTCACGGCGGCCGCGCGCGGGAGGCGGGAGGTAGACGAAGCCCCCGACCCCACGCGTCAGCGGCAGATATTATAAAACCGGGATCTGCTGTGGCACGGATCGGGTGCGGCTGCGTGCGAAGATATCCGTAGCCCCGTGTGTCGACCGATGAGGAGCTGACACGTAGCCCCGGCCCCACGCGCAGCGGTTTAAACTTTTTCCCGATTTTCAGAATTTGTTCAAACTTCAAACCCACATAACTTTGGCTAGGAAACTCCAAATTGAGTGAACCAAATTTTGTTGGATTCATCTCTCTGAGTAATGTCCAGCAAATCAAGTTTAACTTCATGAAAATCCTTATTTCTCCAGAATTAATTCTTCAAAATTTAAACTGTTTAGAATTTTAACTGGAGAATCCTTTGGAAGAAAATTCTGAAATTTTGCTGGGATGTTCACCAAAATATCCCTGAGCTACCATAAAAATTTCATATCCATTTGAGCTAGGTTGATCCACCTAATGGGGTGATTAATGAAACTGTTCCAGAGAAAATGGAAAATGTCCAGAAACATTTTTCAGAATTTCTCTGAAATTGTTTAGCTCATATCTTTAGCTAGGAACCTTCATATTAAGTGAAACCAATTCCATTAGAACCCTCTGAAAATCTAGTTTTCATAAAATCATGGTTTTCTCCATGAAAATCCCTAGAACACCCTGAGAGCTCCAATTAAGGTCAAGTACATAATTAATTGTGGAGAGTTCAAATGAGCTTTGCTGCAACTAAAACTTGGCCAAGTCTCTGTTTAGGTGGTAACCAAACCACAGTAAAAATTTCAGAGTCATTGGGTCAGTCTAGTGAAACTTATAATATTCACAAGTTTAAATTCCATTGAAATGGATATAAATTGACACATATTTATATTTCTCATATGTAGTCGCTAAGGTTGAGGAGGAACCCAAAGTCTTAGACTACGTTAACTCCAGAAGAGCAGCTAGCCTACGACCAAGAGCAGCAAGGCAAGCTCCGGTTTGCATTAACCTTTTTACAAATTTTTATTGTTTTGAGAACTTCCTTTGAGTACCATTACTTCTGGCATTAGAGTCTTGTTTGAAAACCCAATTGTATAGCCAAGAAAGCCAGGGGTTGGGGTTAAGATTTAAAACCATGTTAGCCACTGCAATGCTAAGATAGAGTAGTATTCGGTACAAGTCGAGTAGTAGCAACTACTCGCGAGAATAGGCTAGAGGCACATCGCTCGGGTAAGAATAGCAAATGTAACACATGGCAAGAAAAATGAGATCGAGCGGAGTGTAAGGGCAGCAGGACTTTGGGGCCTGGGTGCTACAGCTCTGCTTGTGTCGATTGAGGACCGAGCCATGTGCGGGCCTGTTGAACAAGATAGAACAGTACTGAATACCTACCGGCTATATGGGAACCGGGAAACCGATGTAACTCTGGTAGCTGGGTATTGAGGCATTGTCTGTCGTTCAGAGGGTAGGTTGAGAGCTCGAGGTGTAAATCGGCTGGCGGCACTGAGATGCGCGTGCAGGGACCTCTTGCTCGGGATGATAGGACCGGTTCAATATTTGGCTAATGGGTGAAAGGTGGTTGCGTACGGCGTCCGTGATGGTTGCTGTAGGCAACATCGAGTACATGACGGGTTATTCGGGTAACCCTGCAGGTGTAAATCGATTATAATCGCCGTCCCTCGTGGTCAGTGAGTATCACTTGTTCACTGTACAATGACGTAGAAAGAAGAGGTTAGATACATGTTAAAATGTTGCTGATTGAAAGATGAACTTTGACTATTAATGATTTGTAGTTTAGAGCTAACTAAAGTTCTTTTCAACTTTGGGCAAAGTACATGAAGGAAATGTGTTTCTTGTTTGAATGCGGCTCTCTCATGTGCCTTAGCGTAAGGTTCTCCACAACCTGCTGCTAAAACATGAAAGTAAGGTTCCACTAATTAGGCGAGTCCTTGCAACTTGTTTTACCTCATGTACCTATCACCCCTCATGTAGAAGTTTCATGTTTAGGAGAGACTGGTCAGTCTTGCTGAGCCTTCGTGCTCACTGCTTGTGTTTGAAGCTTTTGCTGGGTTCTATGAGGAAGGGACTCCTGAAGAGGAGATGGAACCCCAGGAGGGGGACCCCGTCGAGTGGGAGTCGTGCACGCCGCCGTGTTAGTGTGCGTGCGTGCTAGCAAGGACACGTTCACGGGATGAACGTGAACTTGATGCGTAGTCTAAACCCGTGAGTGTAGACTGAACAAATTTTTTTGTACAAATGTTCATAAACCATTTTATGTAATAAAACTTTGCTTCCGCTTTGTACCCTTGATGTGTGTTATCCGGTGCTGTGCAACGCAGCACCCCTCAGCGTGATCCTGGCTCGACAAGACCGTGGGGTCGTTTCACTAAATTTACTTTCTACCTTGGGCTAGTAGCGTCGAGACAAAGCATTTCTTGTTTGATTGTGGAGTCTCGGCGTTGATGGCGCAAGGTCTGTATGGGTCTAGGGTAGCTCACTAAAGCTACTTTCACCTCGGGCAAGTGGCATTGAGATGAACCGTTTCTTGTTTGATTGTGGAGTCTCGATGTAAATTGTGCAAGGGCTATAAAAGTTTCTTAAAACTTGAAGTAAGGACTCTCCTTTATCTCAAGTTCATATCTTGTGCAAACTTCTATATTCAGCCCTCTATTTTCAACATGTAGACTTTCATGACTAGGGTTGACGGTTAAGTCCTGCTGAGCTTTATGCTCACGGATACTGCATGAGATGTTTTGCAGGTAATAACACTACTCTGATAAGTACGGTTGTCCGATGAGACTCAGAACTCTCCTAGTGGGGAACTCATGGAAACCCATGCGGTTGCTATTGTGATCGTGTTGCTAGTGAGAAGGGTCCGCGGGCTGGACGTCTTCTCTGTTGCTTAGCGTAGATATGTGACGTGAGTTGTATCAATCTTCTGTTGTAGATTATTTTGAGAAGTATTTGTAAAATTCACACTTTTGTAAGCTTCCGCTTGATTTATGTAGTATGATGCTTTATTATGTGTGCTGTTGGGTGCCGCATCGCACGGCACCATCCAATGCGATTCCCAGGCGAGCGGCACGGCCCCGTGATCGGGTCCGGGCCCTCACAGCGTGGTATCAGAGCTGCATTAGTAATAGCGCACAGAATAAGGATCATATTACGACAAAAACTTAGGATAAGGTGAGGAAACGGTATTAGGCCCACATAAGGACTACTATATTAGCCTATAATGAAGGTGGCAACCTAACTTATTTGCTTATGTCAGAAAATCGTGCATATCGGGACTTCATGTGTCTTGGGGGGTGCACGTAAGTGCTGTCCACCAGTGCGCACATGCTGAAGGGTGGAGCCTCACGGGTGGCAGGTAACCCAGCCAGCTTTGGTATCCTCTACGACTCTTCATGTGGTTTGGGGTATCCGAGCAACGCCCTTCCCTGGCGTGCTATGGGCAAGCATGGGAGACCCCGTCACGTTGTTAGTAACATGAACATGTATCTCAAGGCGTGTTTGGCTTGAGAACACTAGGGCGAGTGATGATGGACGGGTGTACGAACTGTATTGGGACCATGTTCGGTGTGCAGCCGGACCTGACGATTGTGTGTCATTTATGCAGGGTTCACCACGAAACCATAGTTCGAGTAGCACATGTTTATGAGTGGCCGTCTTAGTGCCACCGATAATATGGATATGCTGGTATAATCCGGTTAGGATTTTCTTTTGGTGAGGCAACGTAGAACCGACATGATTCTTACGGTGCATCGACACCGTACTAAACTTATAATCCTCTTCGCTATGAAGAAATGAGTCATGAACTAACTTTCAACTAAAAATGGAAGTTAGAAACAAATATTAGTTACTGAACTCTTATTTTGAGCTAAGATTCAAATGAGAGAATGTCTAGGTTCCAAAGATTTCAAAAACAGAGTGCTCTGTTTTGGCAGGAATTCTTGCTGTAATTGGACAGAGCATAACTCTGAGTAGCTTTACCCAACTAAGGTGTGGGATACAGTTCTGGAAATACTTTTAAGTGCTCTACTACTTATATGTGGACCTCCAGAGAAAAATCACACGTTGAGTTGGTGAAAAGTCCTGTTGAAGGCAAACTGTCCAGAACCAGGACAGCAGAAAAACCTCTCTGGATGTTTCTGTGTTTAGGCCATAACTTTCTGTAGAAAAATCCCTAAGAAGCCTATGGTACACCGTTGGAAAGGTTATGATATATGCAACATTGTTGTAGTTCAAAGTTGGTTCAGATTCATATTGTATTTGTGTATACAACTGTGATAAAATCAGCCACATACAAAGGAGACGCTGGCAAATTTTATCCAGAAATCCTGTCAACTTTGAGCAATCATAACTTTTAATCCAGAAGTGATATGGATGCATTTGAATACTCGTTGGAAATATATTGAAGTTAACTTTAACTTTGGTATTCAACTTGAGTTATGAAAGTACTTTTAACTGGATCAAAATCTGGTTTGTTTGAGGACCGGTCAGTCTGCTTTTAAATCCTTGCTGTTAGTTGAATCAGTTTGCGCATAAATCATTTTGCTTATATGTTAAGACTTCATTATCAGTGTTTCACTACTTTTTCATGGAATAAATAAAGTGATAGTGTTGAGCTGATAATGAACTCTTGCAATTGCAGAATGGTGCGAACTCATTCCATAGGTGGTGGTGGTGATAGCTCTCCACAGCGGGAGCAGAGAGCTCTGTAACCGCAGCCGCCACCAGGACCTTCACCTACGGTCACAATGGCGGACATTCTGGACGCCAGACGGGTGCAAGCGATGAGCAAACCAACTTTTTACTTACCCTTGTGATGAATACATCCCATCAAGAGGGATGTCAAGATGAAGACTTTCGCCAACCTCAAATGAGTTCCTACGTTGAGTTCTTGGCGACTCAACCACCGGTTTTCATTGAAGCTGAGGATCCTCTGGTGGCGGATAGCTGGATCCGTACCATTGAATCTAAGTTCGGGTTGCTCCAATGCACCGAACATCAGAAAGTCTTATACGCGGTGCAACAACTTCACAGGCCCGCCAGTGCATGGTGGGTAAATCAACTCGCCTCCCTACCAGCTGGACATCATTTCACATGGACGGAATTTCGGAAGGTATTTCTTGCTTAGCACGTTCCTTCCAGAATAATTCAGCGGAAACTCATGGAGTTTCTAGTCTTAAAACAAGGAGGGAAGGATGCATACGAGCATTCACGAGTGTTCAACAAACTAGCACAGTATGCGCCTGAACATGTGAACACTGAGGCACAAAAGTGTGAATGGTTCTTTCTCAGCCTCTATCCCAAGTTAAAGGAAAGTCTCGTCTTAGCAGATCGAAAGAACTTCAACGAATTGATGAGTGCTGCCATCATGGTTGAATATGCTCAGCGAGAAGTTTAGGCTGATAAAAGAAAGAATCATATACCACCGCATAGTAGCAATATTGCTCCTCATAAGTACTGGGTGGTAGACAGTACCTTGAACTGTCAGCTGATGCAGCCGGCTAGACGACTCTAACAATATTCGGGTCGTTCATCTCAATATTCTGAATTCAGAAAGCTGCAACAACGGTATATGCAGCCACAATATGCTGTTCCTCAAGCGTTCTTGCCGTAGCAGAATAACATAGAACCGGCTGAGAAACCGTGCTTCACGTGCGGTTATTTGGGTCACATCAGCAGGAAGTGTCCAGAAAGGATACACCACAGAGGAAATACACCGGAGCAGGGAATAAATAAATCCCATGCTCAACTCCAAGGAACAGCACCACAGTCCAGGTGCATCTATCATACAGCTCTAGAGGATGTGCCAGAAAGTGCACCTGTGCTAGCGGGAATGTTCACCCTCAATGAACTACCCGTATTGATTTTATTTGACTCTGGAGCCACACACAATTTCATCAGCAGGTTATTTGCGTGCAAAGCTGAGATCTCCACGACTACACCGAAAGATCACTACCTTATAAGCTCACCCGGTGGAAATATAGCTGCTAATGAAGTGGTGATCAAAGCACCTACGGGGACCACCCCGTGGTTCACCAACTACGGGATCGCAGAGGGTGGTGCCGTGCGATGCGGCACCCAACAGCACACAGGAAAAGAATATGAACAAGATACAAACTTTTATTTGACATAAAACAGCGGAAGTCTTTTTACAATACTTAATTATACAGCGGACGTATTATACATAGCTAGTCTCTCATCCTAACTAAGCAAAAGTGCAGCCGCCTAGCTCGAGGACGCTACACACTAGCAACATAGAACCGAAGATCACGACGGCATGCAGGATCCAGCTCGGCCATGTACCCCGACGGGGGCACCGCCTTGTCCTCGGACCCCTCCTCATAGCTCTCACCTGCACACAGCCCAAATATTGCAACTGTGAGCACGATGGCTCAGCAAGGCTTAACCGACAACCCTAATCATGAAACTCTACATGCAGGGATTAGTAATATGGGATAAATACATTGCAATAAAGACACACCTACATGTTAATCCTTACTTTCAGTTTTATAGCAGCAGTTTAATGAGCCTTAGGCAGCCTTCACATCGGAAGTCCACAATCAAACAAGAAATGCTTTCCTCCGACGTGGTGATGCCCAAAGTGGAAGATAAACTTAATTAGCTCTACATCTACAGGAGACATGGTTTCAAAACATTAATAGTTCATCACAGCATAATATCATTCATCTGGCTTCTTTCACTTCTTACTACGTCACAGAACAGTGAACAAGCGGTACTGAAATAACCGTAAGGGATGGTGATTGCAATCAGGAAACACCCAGACAACACGTCATACACCACTTTCAGAAGTGTGACACCACACACCTTCCTACTATGTTGTATGCAACAACCTTTCAAAGGAAACCCAAATGCCGAACCGGTCCATCCGTAACGGGTAGGAGGTCCCTGTGTGGAGCACGACTGTGCCCACCGGCAAATTTACACCTTGCTACCCTCAACCCACTCCTATAAAACAGTTGGGTAAGCCTCGACACCCAGGTTAAAAAATTACATCGGTTTCCTGCTTATGTCAGTATACCATCCGATACTGTTCAATACTTGTTCACCAGTCCCGCACACGACTCATTCCTCAATCGACACCAACAGGGCTACGCATGTGAGACCTCCGCTCACTGCATCCTATCCCCCCTGCTGGGTCTCAGTTTCACATTCTTAAGCCATTCTCTACTCTTTTCCATACCATGTGATAAAACCTTACCTCACGAGTAGATTCCAACTACTCAACTTCTAGCGAGATCCTAAGAATATTAGCATGGCATTTGCTACTCATTGAGTTTGTAAACTACCCAACCCTTCATAGGATCTAAAGTCATGCAAGTGGGGTTTCAAACACCTTAACTGTAATACAACCATTCATCCTAGATATAAGTGATACAAATGTAAACTTTGCAAAAGGTAATTAAATGCAAATCGGGGCTTGCCTGGTTGCGGGTTAAACGGAAAGTCAGCGTCTAGTGGGAGGACGTCAAACGGCTCCGGTGTGTCCTCAACTTCGGTTACTATATGAAATGTAGGAAAATATATGTATAAGTGCTAATGAAGTATAAGAATTAACTTCTATTCATAGCTACTGCTATTTATGTTCCTTGATTGGCTTTGGGATTTTTCTAGTGGACACTAGACTCCCTAAGAATGATCTGAGCAAAATTTGGAGAACTTTCATTGAACCTTGTGGTCTCCAAAATTCCCACAAGTACAAGGCTTCTCTGAATTTTGAGCCCAAATCTGGAGTTTTAACATGTTTAACAGTGAAAGATCTGATTAGTGTAAGTCTCCATGGTTCTAACAATATTTGTTTTACCATTTTTGGAGCTACCAACAGAGAGATATGAATTTTTGAAGTTGGACAGGAGTGCTGAAAAGTTTCTGGTTGGGGTTTGTATTTTTCAAATAAAGGCTGAACTTTGGAAAGCAATTTAGCCTAGCAAATGAACTCCAATGAAGCTAAAATATTTACTGGAGGTCAGTCACTATGAAAAGGATTAGCTGCCAAAATTTGGGAATGTTTCATAAATAATTGCTCCTGGAATAAATCTCTAAAATATTTATTATAAACAATTCTACAGAAATTCCTGGGCATTTTCATAGCAAGCAATTTGTTCCTCTGTGAATTACTCCTTATGAGGATCCCAAAAAAATTGGTCTCAGCCTTTTTGAAGTTTTCTACACAAAGTTATGGGCTTGCAAAGATTAGCCAATTTCTGGAATTATTTGCTTAACAGAAACTTCAAATAATTCCACCGGCGGCTGACAGTGGGGTCCACAGGTCGGTCGTCTTCAATCTCCTGACAGACCACGCGCGCGCACGCCGGAACCTATGATGGCGTGCCTCATTCTCCTCCAATTCTCAACCATTCACGATGCGGTTTCGTGCTACACCACCCTAGGACCACGGCCTAGCAGCCGGGCATAGTTTCGAGGCATGAAAACGCCGGAAAGACCATTGGCACCGACGAGGCGGCTCGGCGGCGCGGTGCCGGCGAGGAAAAGCACGTCCCAAGCTTAAACCGGCAAGCTAAGGTGCCGTACGCCATACCTAGAGCATGTAGAATGAGATGCTACCCCTAACCTGAGCTGAAAATGCCCGCAAATGGGAGCTCAATGGTGAACCGAGCCGGTTTGGCCGGCGGCGGCGGATTCTCGTCGCCCGTGGTGTAGAAGGGACGGTTTTCTTCGTGCTTTGGTGTGGGAGGGCGCTAGGACTCAAGGTTGCTGTGGTTTGAATTGCACCAGCGTTTATCAAGTGGTTTGGAAGAATTTCACAATTTTGCTAGTGGCGGTGCTCACGTGCGCTGGCACTAAAGACCGAATTCCATGTAGCCGACAACGGGGAAAAGCAAAAGGACCACGGGAGGAGGATCAGGACCTTTTGGTGCACCTCTGTGGGCTTTTGAGCACGTCGAGGAGGCTCGGAGACGGCTGGGAGATGTGGAACCGAGAAGCGGCCGTCATGCCCTGTTTTTCCTCGGAGAAGAACAGCTCGGCACCGGTGTATACGGCCGGCCACGGGCTGGGGGATGGTGGGAAACATCGAGGGGGCGCCGGCAGAGATTGTGGGTGGCACAGCTAGGCTCACAAGTCGCCGGTGTGTGATCGGTGGCGTGGGATCGAGAGGAACAGCGTAGGTCGGGTTGTTTTGGTCGTGCGCTCGAGCAAGGAGCTGAGGGACGCGTCGGTTGAAGGCAGAGAGGAGAAATGGAAGTGTGCTGCGGCTTTGATCACCCACGCACGAGTTGCCGTCGAGAGCACGTGAGGGAAGCAGCTCGGTGGAGCATCGGCCGGAGCATTCAGCCGGGAGCTGGCGCTCGCCCGTGACCTACCGAGGGAAAAACAGAGAATTTGCCTCTGTAGTGGCTGACCAGTGGACCCCACCCCCTCAATTCTTAATCAATTTTTCCACTGATCTTTTCACCACAGCTACTCAAACTTAAAAGCCATACTTCCACACCAAGTCATGTTTTGAATTTTTTGAAATTCAAACAGACTTAAATTCTGGTGTGGAATTTGAAATGTTTGGTTCTTTGAATTTGAATTGGAATTTGAATCTTCCCTTTTGCATTGTTCAAAAAACATAGAAAACCAACTCCAATATTTCTGAGTTTTGGCATGGCTGCTAATTCAAATGTTGATAACACATATGTGGAACCAAATTTGCAAATTGAGGAAGTTGGGATTTGAAACTGAAATTTAAATTCAGATTCGAGAGCTTCCTCTTTTAATCCCAAACAAATATTAGAACCCCTCCAAATGAGCTGAAATTTGGGAGGTTGAATATTTGACATATGAAGATCCAAGTTATGAATTCAGATCTCCATGTTTGGAAGTTTTTGGGAGTTTGAATCCTTACTTTGAACTTACACCGTTATAATTAAAAGTTTTAATTCCCCTCATTTTTCCTAAGTGTAAATGTGCTGAATATTTTGCTACCACTTTTTGGGGATTTTACATCCCTCCCCCCTTAAAAAGAATCTCGTCCCGAGATTCCAAAAGAAAAGCAAAGTGGGGAAACTTTACCGGGTGTACGATGATAGCAATTCCGTATAATTTGCTTGAAGATAGTCCTCACTTTCCCATGTCGCCTCATCAGCGGTATGGTTACCTCACAAGACCTTGTAAAACCATAAAGTCTGATTTCTTGTGGCGCGAGTCTTTTCATCGATAATCCGGATCGGATACTCGGAGTACGTGAAGTCCGGTTGAAGAACTTCTATGTCATCAGTGCAGATTTCAGCCGAGGGTTTGAGGCACTTCATCAGCTGAGAGATGTGGAAGACGTTGTGAATTCCTGTGAGCGACGCCGGTAACTCCAGGTGATAGGCCACGGGTCCGCATTTTTCAGTGACGGCGAACAGACCAATGAATCGCGGCGCAAGTTTGCCCTTCACTCCGAAACGATGAACTCCTTTATCGGAGACACACGGACATAAACATGGTCCCTGATGTTGAAGTGGAGAGGACGGCGTCTTTTATCCGCATAGCTCTTCTAACGAGATTGAGCAGCCTTAAGGTTCACTTGTATTACTCGCACTCGTTCTTCAGCCTCATTCACAAGTTCAATGCCGTAGATCACTCGCTCGCCGGACTCACACCAGTTGAGTCGTGTGCGGTATTTCCGGCCGTAAAGCGCTTCATACAGCGCCATCTTTATGCTAGCTTGATAGCCATTGTTGTAAGAAAACTCCGCCGACGGCAAATGATCGTCCCAATTTTTACCGTGGTGGATGGCACAAGCGCGTAGCATATCTTCAAGTATTTGATTCACCCATTCAGTCTGACCATCCGTCTGCAGGTGATACGCGGAGCTTCGGATCAGTTTGGTCCCAATGACACGTGCAGCTGTTCCCAAAATCGAGCGACGAACAGCGAACCGCGATCTGAAATAATTGTGCGGGGAACACCGTGCAAGCACAAGATCCTTGCAATATACAGCTCCGCATATTTCTTGGCAACGTAACCCGTATGTACGGGAATAAAATGTGCCGACTTGGTTAGTCAATCGACTATCACCCAAATTGAGTCATACTTATGAGACGTGAGATGTATACCAACTATGAAGTCCATGCTGATATCCTCCCACATCCACGCTGGAATGTTCAATGGTTGCAGCTGTCCGGCTTTACGCATATGGTCGGCTTTCACCCGTCTACACGTATCACATTTGGATATGTACTTTGCGGTTTCTCTTTTCATCCGCGTCGACCAAAACCTGGTTTTCAGATCTTGGTACATCTTGTTGCTGCCCGGATGAATAAAATACTTGTACAAATGAGCTTCGTCCAAGATTTTCTTCTGAAGCTTATGTCACGTGGTACCACTATGCGGTCTTTAAACCATAGGGTACCGTGTTCATCCCTTCGGAAGCATTTCATTTTGCCATTCTTCATTCTTCTCCGAATGTGCGACATGCCCATGCCTTCCTTCTGAGCTTCTATATTCTCCTCTCGTATGGTAGGGACGAGAGACAGATTATATAATGCCCCATATGGAACCAAGTATAGATTCGACTCCTCCTCTTCAAGTGGGGTGATGGACAGATTGTTGACATGAGATTTGCGGCTTAAGGCATCGGCAACCATGTTTGCCTTACCGGGATGGTAATGAATCCTGATCTCATAGTCTTTGATCAGTTCTAGCCATCTCCGTTGCCGCATATTCAACTCCTTTTGAGTGAATATATATTTCAAACTCTTGTGGTCGGTGTAGAGGTGCACTAAGTTCCCAAGCAAATAGTGCCTCCACATTTTCAATGCCAACACCACAGCAGCGAGCTCAAGATCATGAGTCGGATAGTGCTGCTCGTGGTTACGAAGTTGACGTGAGCCATAGGTAAACACTCTTCCTCCTTGCATCAACACACAGCCAAGCCCGATACCGGACGCATCACAATATACGTCGAAGGGCTTGGTCGTATCCAGTTGAGCTAACACCGGGGCTGTTGTAAGATGCTTCACCAATGCTTGGAAAGCTCCTTCACATGCTGAGCTGCAAACATACTTGATTTCCTTCTTCAACAGTTTCAGTCATTGGCTTAGCAAGCTTGGAGAAGTTCGGTATGAATCTCCGATAATATCCTGCTAAACTGAGAAAGCTCCTGACTTCATGGACAGATGTAGGGGACTTCCATTTCAGCACTTGTTCTATTTTTCTTGGATCAACTGCAATGCCTTCCGCAGAAATAATATGACCAAGAAATGGCACTTGGCTGATCCAAAACTCGCACTTGCTGAACTTGGCATAAAGCTTATGGTCTCGCAATCGTTGAAGCACGATATGCAAGTGTTCGGCGTGTTCTTCTTCAGACTTGGAATAAAACAAGATGCGTCAATGCACACCACCACAAACTTGTCCAACTCCGGCATGAACACTGAGTTCATAAGGTACATAATATGTGCCGGGGCGTTGGTGAGACCAAAGGATATGACGAGGTATTCATATAGACCATATCTCGTCGAGAAGGCCGTCTTCGGAATGTCCTCCGCTAGGATCTTAATTTGGTGATATCCGGAGCGAAGATCCATCTTTGAAAATACACTCGCACCCACAAGTCTATCGAAGAGAATATCGATGCGGGGCAGTGGATATTTATTCTTGATGGTGACAGCATTGAGAGGTCGGTAATCCACACACAACCTCAAGGTTTCATCCTTCTTTTTCACAAACAGCGCTGAGCATCCCCATGGCGAGGAACTCGGTCGAATGAAACCCTTGTTCATTAAATCGTTGAGCTGCTCCTTCAATTCAGCTAGCTCATTCGTAGCCATCTTATACGGTCTCCGTGATATCGGTGTTGTCCTGGGTACAAGTTTGATCTTGAACTCGACATCCCTTTTGGGTGTCATGCCCAGGAGATCATCCAGAAATACCGCCGGGTATTCATGGACCACAGGAATATCCTCAAGTTTTGTGGCTTCCGTGTTATATGTGGCTAGAGCTTCTTGAACCAAACGGTCAAGAATGAGAACATGTGGTTCATGAAGTGGAGAGTTTCAACGAACCACACGTGGAATGGTGTCAATAACAGCACCATGGCGATGTAGCCATGACATTCCTAAAATGACATCGAGTTTTTGACTCTCTAACATGATTAGAGAAGTCGGGCATAGATTCCCACCATTCAAACGATAATCACATGTTTGTTTACTTCATCCAGTCTATACAATAGTAGTGCGAGAATGAACAATTTATATGCATAACATTCACACATATGGATAAAGTATAAACTTTATACAACATATACATCCCTGGACCACGTCACCACAATTGAGTTCCAAAGTAATAAACTTTATGAATTAAAATTTCATTTCTACCATCGTGGGTTGCCATGGGATGTTAAGTGCGTTAGCATGCGTAATTCCTCGCTATTGTACTGGATCTGTAACAGCCCTAACTTTTGTAAAGTTTGATATCAACTCATGAAACAAAGTTAAGGTGATAAAAGACTATAATTGTGTCACATGGAATGATGAACACATAAATGGACATGTGAGGGAGTTAAAAAATTTCTCTAGCCCATGCTGAACACATGTTAACCTAGGGGAAATAATTACACTCCCAAAAACTCTAACTCATGTGCACCTTCTCTATGAGGAGAGTGGAGGAAATTTAAACACCATTTTGAATCTTTTGAAAGGGTTCCTATTCAGATTGTCCAAAGTCCTATATGTGAGATCACAGATGCATCTCTCATGTATTCAAGAGCCTAAGTTTTAAATTTGGAGAATTTTAGGTTTCATATACTATTTATTCCGAGGATTAAATGAGGGCACGTTCAAATTCAAACTTGAATTTGAATTTTGAACGGAACAAAGTCAATTTAAAAATATGAATTGATTTAAGTTCCTCATAAATCGTTTGACATATCCTCCATGTTTGGTCAAATTTGGAGCTCGTTTGCTATTTTATCCGGAACCGGAGGATAAGAGGGGGAACATGGGGCCCACATGTCAGTAGACTTCAAACTGAAGGCTTCTCTGTTTTCACTCGGGCAGCACACGCATGACAGCTCCTGCTCACCGGTGACGGTCCACCGAGGCCAGCTCCTGCTTGCTTGATTATTCTGCTCGGTCTGATCCTCCAAAAAGCGAGTGGACCGAAGCCATTTCTCTTCCTCCTCGCTCTGCCTCGCTCCCGTCAGATTTTCTCCCGAACAGAACCAGCCGCTGCTCTGTTCCTCTGATCGCCCCACTGAACCAAGCTCCCTTTGCTCGAGCTCCCCACAGCAAAAGCCTTCGCCCATGAGTGCTCTAGCCGGCTAGCACCTTTCCTCCGCCGTTCTGAGCTCACTGGTGCCTAGAAACAGCAAAGTTTCCATTGCTCCCGTAATGAAACTGAAGTGAACTGAACGGGTCGCCGTGGCTAGCCCAAACCAGGAGTGATCACGCCAAAGAAAGCCACCCCATCGGTGCAACTACAAGTCTAGTTGCTCACCTCCGAAGCTCAGCCCTAGCCATTGATCACAGAGGGAGAATTTCAAGTTTTTCTCCCGGGCAGCAGAAACTGACCTTGCGGTAAGGAATTGCAAAATTCGTCCTCAAATCGTGTTTGTTATGTTTCAAACTTCACACACTGGATCTTAACTGCCTAGCGCACCTCCTCCATCGATTTTAGACCAAGAAATTGTGTGTAGAGCGAGGAATCCGAGTTCTTTTCGAGGGTATACATCTGGACCATATCGGGCGCACGGTGCCGATAGGTTTGGAATGCTCCCTGGCTTGTTTAGACCTCATGTCGGTATTCTACACGATCCCCTGGTGCTTTAGAGCCCAAGAACCGACCATTTGGTGGAGAATTCACCGTGCACGACCTCGCCGGAGCCCTAGGGTTTGCTGTTGCCGGTGCGCCCTGTTTTCCGGCGAGTTTCAGCCGCCGGTGACCTCACCAACGTGTTCAGCATGGGGGGAAATGGGAGGCGGCCAGCAGGGGGTCCGGAGGTGGCTGGGAAGTGCCTTTCCGGCGACCTCGCCGGAGGGAGCCGCCACTGCCCTGTTTGGCGCGACGCTGAAGGTTAGGGATGACAGGTGGGACCCACTGTCGGTATTTAAACATTTTCCAGATTTTCCCAATTCAGTTCAAACTTTGGAGAGCTATAACTTTGTGTAGGAGTGTCCAAAAATTGTGAAACTAATTTTTTTTGGATTGCTCTCAAAGAGTACTATCCAGGGGTGCAGCCCAATTTATGAAAATCCCTGGATTTGGCTCATTAATTCATTTAAGGAAAATCTTGTATGAATTTGTACAGCAGTTCTGTTTATTGGAAAATTCCCAAATTTGGACAGGACATTCTTCCAAAATTCCTTGAACTCCAGTAAAAATTTCAGATGCATTGGACCTCATTTGCTTGGTCAAATGATGTGTTCATTCCTTATGTCTCTGAAAAATGGGAAAATGAACAGAGACAATTTCAACTTTTCCCCTTTCTTTGTAAAATCCATATCTCCATGTAAGAAACTCCAAAAATGGTAAAACCAATTCCTATGGACTCAGGACATTTTGTACTTCACAAAAAGTCTACTTTGCAGCATAGGAAAGCTTAATACCTAGGGGGTAAAGGCAGATTAGTGAAAACCAAATAAGGAATTATTGTGATCACCTTGAGCCATTTCATGAGCTCAATTTTTGCACACTGCCTAAATAGCTTCCATATAAGCTGTGATTAAATTCTAAGCATCATTGGACCTCTGTAACCTGAGCTACCATCTTTTAGGTTTAAGTGTTCATATAATGGACTTAATCACATGGTGATTACTAGTATCTCTTTTCACCCTAGCTTTCATCATCTCTAAGGTTGTAGATCCAACAACAGAAACCTTGCTGTTGTTTGTCCCTTTGAGATGTGAGTTAACTGGTACAACAGTTTTAAATCATTTTCTAAATTGCTTTTGAATACATGTGCATAAATCATCTTAATATCACGTGACGTCGACGTTCGACGAGGACTCGACTCTGCAACGAGGATCTCCATCTCGTGATGAGTTTGGCGGATTCTCCGGAGGAAGACTAGCTCCTAGCTTCTAACAAAACCGTTGAGCAAGGCAAGCCACGGTTTGCATATCGTTACCGTTTTAAATTTTTGCTTTATTTCACCTCATGTGTATTAGACTTGATATTGTGCATTATGTCTAGGATGATTGAAACCAACATGCATGGCTATTACATCCCTGAGTACAAGGTTTAGTGTAGGCTTTGCCTCATCGTAGATGCTAGGCTAATGTTGTAGCTAGCTCGGTACAAGTCGAGTAGTAAAAAGCTACTCGCGAGAAAGTTCGAGTAATGGAGTTACTCACGAGAGGTTAATGATAAGAGAACCCTCATGAAAATGAGATGGGGACGGGGATGTTCCTGTAGGATGGAGCGCTCAAGGTTGATCTCGACCTTAGATGGGTGTGACAATGCTTGAGACCACATTTGGCCTGGACCGGGATGGTAAGGCAAATGTGGAGGTTGGTTGTAGCCCCATCCGTGTCGGTTAAGGACCGTATGTATGCGGCCCTGATGGACAAGATTGAGCTGTACCGGATATATAGTGGGCTATGGGACCAATGCAACCGATGTAACTCGATGGACCGTGATATAGAAACTAATCCATCGCGTGGGAATGGCGTTGAGAAGGCGGGAGGTGTAAATCTTTTAGCGGGCAACTTCAACGTGACTGCGTAAAGGACCATCCTGCTCGGCGCGAAACGTTTTCCTATGTCAGGCTGTCGTGTGAAAGGTTGCTGCATACAACATAAGAAAGAGCTCTTGAGAGAGTCTTTCGAGGCGGGTGTATGTGTCGTGTATTCCAGGTTGTTATTGATCCGAATCACCGTCACTCGCGGAAGAGGATTGAGCATACTTGCCACTGCGTTGTGATGTGGTAAGAAGAGGAACTAATTCTCTTAACTTGCTGTTAATGGATTAATCTTTGAATTGGAACCTTGATAGAATTAGAGATAGTGCCAACTAATGTTCATTTCCACCTTAGGCTAGCAACATCTGGATAAGCGTTTCTTGTTTTATTGTGGACTTCCAGTGTTGTGAGGCGTGAGGACCACTAAAATGAAGGCTAAAAGAATCTGAATATAAGGATCAAGTTTAGTCAAGCTGCATTTTGCAAATTCCTGTTCCTACTGTCTTACTACCCTGCATGTAGAGTTACAGGTTTAGGATTGACGGTTAAGACTTGCTGAGACTTAGTGCTCACGGTTGCTTCTGAGTTGTTTTTGCAGGTAGCAGGATGCCTGCTATGAAGAGGGTTGTTTGGTGAGACGATGAACCTCACCATTTGTTCCACTCATTGGAAACCTAGCCGCTGCCTTTCTTTGGTGAAGCTAGTAGGAAGCATTCACGGGCTGAACGACTTCTCTTCGGAGTAGTTAGGGTCGAGAGTGATTAGATTGTCCAGCTAGTTTTAATTTCCGCTGCGTGTTTACAATATGCTGTAAAAGAACTTATCCTGAGTAACAAAATGCTTTCGTTATGTTCCTACGTCTCTTTTCGTGCATGCTGTTGGGTGCCGCATCGCACGGCACCACCCACTGCAATCACCAGGCCTCGACAGCGTGGTATCAGAGCCGCTTTGGGAATAGCATGCATGAAAAGAGCATATTTTTTAAAACTTAGGAGTATACGAGTGAGGAACATATAGTATGCCCACATAAGGAGTATTATTAGCATAGTTACTTAATGTGGCAAGCTAACAGTGTGTTACTCCTCAGTATTTCAATTATGTATCGACGCACCTACTTGGAGGTAAGAATGGTAAGGAACGCCACCGAAAGCGGATCAATTTCAGTTAGCTCCCCCATACGAGGAAAGTAGTGTGGGATGTCCCATTCAGCAATGGACGGGAAGTGAATATGTTTTCTAAGACTCTTCATGTCTTAGAGACATATGAATGGCACTAGCCTCCAGTACGCAAACCCAGGGGCAAGAGAAGGAGACCCCATCGTGTGGTTTGTAACACGAAGTGTGTTCTCTATGACTCTTCACGTCCTATGAGGCATACGAGAGCGCTGTTCCACCGGTGTGCTTTATTGCAAAGGTGTGAAGCCCCCGTCGGGTGGTGAATAACCCGATCATGTACCTTGAGACGTGGCTTGACTCAAGGACGGCCCGTATGGCAATGATACGGGACGTATGCTTTTACTATGATATGGACCTGCCTGAAATGATAAACCCATTGAGTGCATCATTATTGAGTGGTTTTATGCAGGTATCTTAACCACGAGTAGTACATTCCATGTAGAAAACGTTTGTGAGTGATCGTTTTAGTGCCGCCACTTGAGACGTATATGCTATAAAGCTGGTTAGGATTTTTAATTTGGTGAGGAAACATAGTAACGTGATGCGTTTTGAACTGCATGAAAAAGAAGGTTTGAAAAGAAAAAGAGTAAATTTGGAGTCTAGGATTCCATTAGGGGGTAATGAACTTCTATATTGAACTAAGAGTCAATTGGGATTATAGATTTATTCACAAAGACTTAG
Organism: Neostapfia colusana; assembly: GCA_030760725.1. NCBI lineage: Eukaryota > Viridiplantae > Streptophyta > Magnoliopsida > Poales > Poaceae > Neostapfia > Neostapfia colusana. The sequence goes on along the minus strand of JASWHV010000018.1, from coordinate 46,757,632 downwards.
GAATAACCTCCCCTGTTTTCGGCAGAATATTTGCTGAACTTGAATAGGCCATAACTTTTGTGTGGTTGAACCAATGGAGGTGTGTAATACATTTCTGAAAAGGTTTTGAAGTCTTATACAACTTTTCTGTAGAACTCCAGATCAGAATTGTAAAATCCCCAAAAAGTGGTAGCAAGAAAAATTCAGCTCATGTACACTTAGGAAAAATGAGGGGAATTAAAACTTTGAATTATAACGGTGTGAGTCCAAAGTTGTGAATCAAACTTCCCAAAAAATTCCAAACATGGAGATCTAAATGCACAGCTTGGATCTTCAGTCCAAATATGCACCCTTCCAAATTTCAGCTCATTTGGAGGAGTTTCTATATTTGTTTGGGATTAAAAGGAAAAGCCCTCTAATCTTAATTTCAAATTCAGTTTTAAATTCCAATTTGCTCAATTTGCAAATTTGGTTCCACAAATGTGTTCTTCACATTTGAATTTGTAGCCATGCCAAAATTAAGAAATATTTGGGTTGGTTTGCTATGTTTTTGGAGCAAGGCAAAAGGGAGTATTCAAATTCATTTCAAATTCAAATGATCAAACACAATTCAAATTCTACACCAGAATTCAAACCATTTGAATTCAGTAAATTCAAACCTTAACTTTGGGGCGAAGTAAGGCCTTAAATGTTGAGTTGCTGGGGAGAAATATCAGTGGAAAAAAATTGACTGGGAATTGAGGGGATGGTGTCCACATGCCAGCCACACAGTTTCCTTTTTCCTCTTTGTTTTCCCCCTCGGTTGATCATCAGCGTGCCATCGAGCTGCGCTTGCTCCACCGAGCTGCTTGCCTCGACGTGCTCCCGAACCAACTCGTACGTGGGTGATAAAACAGCAGTGCAGCCTCCTTTCTCTTCTCTGCCTTCAACCGAAGACTCCTCAGACCCAGCTCTCGAGCGTCCAGCGAAGGAAACACACGCGCTCCCTCTGTGCTCGTGCTTCAGCACCCTCCAGCCACCCCCAGCACCGGTTGATCGCCCGGGAGCTGCGCCAGCGCCTCCTCAACGTGCTCCACCGCTCCTCAGCTCATCCCCGAGCTCCCCTCGCTGTGCCCGAGCTATTCTTCACCGGGAGAAGACAGAGCACGCCGACCCTCACTGCTCCTCGCGTTCCAGCTGCTCCAACGCCTCTCCCACGCATCCAACACCTCCCTAAGGTGCGCCAAGGTGTGTAGGTCATGCTACCGCAGTCCCCTTGCCCTTCCCCGTCGCTGTCTCGCCGGAATTTGAGTTTTGGCGCCGGTACACGTGAAGAACCGCCCCAAACCAAAACTGTAAATTCATCCAACATGGTTGATCATCGGTTCTACAATTGAAGCCACAGAAACTAGTGATCCTAGCGGCCTCTCAGGCCAAAGCACGGGTTAAACCAGCCATCCCACGCCCCGGGCGATGAGAAATCGCCGGCGGCGGCAAAAACGGGTCGGTCCTCCGGTGAACTCTATTTTACGGCCGTTTGCTGCAAGGTTTAGCATGCGTTCCATGTTCCCCGATCATTGGTGATGCTTTAGGGCAAGGTAGATCGCTGGGAGAAGCTTTGGACGCACCAGAACGCGTTGATGCCGAGCTCCCGAGCCGCCCCACCGGTGCCGACCTGTTTTCGGCCGTTTTCATGCGTGGAAACCTTGCCCGGCAGCTGCGCCATGTTCCAAGGAGCATGTAGGGCGAAACCGGAGCTAATTTGGTGGAGAAATGAGGGAGAACGAGCCACACCATGATCTGTGCTGGTGTGCACGCGCGTCTGGTGGGAGGTTGAAGAAGGACCTGACGAGTGGGCCCCCCTGTTAAGTCTCTGTGTAGGTTTCAAACAGAGAGCTATTCAAGTTTGAAAAAACCATTACTTTGTGTAGACTACTCCAATAAGGGTGAGACCAATTTTGTTTGAATCCTTAGGAGGATTATTTCACAGAGGAACAAATTGCTTGCTATGAAAATGCCCATGAATTTCTGTAGAATTGTTTTCAACTAAATCCTTTAGGGATTTATTACAGGAGCAATTCTTTATGAAATATTCCCAAATTTGGATATAAAATCCTTTTCACAGTAACTGATCTCCAGTAAAAATTTGAGCTTCATTTGAGTTCATTTGGTAGGCTAAATTGCCTTCCAAAGTTCAGCCTTTATTTGGAAATTCAAATTTAAACAGAAACTTTTCAGAACTCCTGCCCAACTTCAAAAATTCATATCTCTCTGTTGGTAGCTCCAAAAATGGTGAAACAAATTTTGCTAGAACCCGGGAGACTTACCTAAACAGATATTCCACTGTTAACTATGTCAAAGCTCCTGAATTGGGCTCAAAATTCAGAGAAGCATTGTACTTGTAGGAATTTTAAAGACTACATTGTGCAATGACATTTCTCCAAATTTTGCTCAGATCATCCTTGGAGAGTCTAGTATCCACTATAAAAATTCCAAAGCCAATTAAGCATTGTAAATAGCAATAGCTATGAATAGAAGTCCAATTCTCATAAATCCTTAATACTTACACATGTATTTTATTACATTTCATAATAGTGACCGAAGTTGAGGACGCATCGGAGCCCTTGGACGTCCTCCCACCATAAGCTGACTTCCCCTTTAACTCGCAACCAGGAAAGCCCCGGTTTGCACTTAAGTACCTTTTATAAAGCTTTTTATTTGTATCATTTATGTCTAGGGTGAATGTTTACATTAGAGTTAGGGTGATTGAAACCCCACTTGCATAGCCTCTTTAAATCCTATGGAGGGTTGGGTAGTTTACAAACTCGACGAGTAGAGAATGCCATGCTAATGTATAGGATTTCGGTAGAAGTCGAGTGGTTGGAAGCTACTCGCGAGATAGTACTTATCACCCAGGATGAGAAGTGGTAGAAAATGGCTTAAGTTATGAAAATGAGACCCAGCAGAGGGGATAGGATGCAGTTAGCAGAGGTGTCATGAGCGTAACCCTGTTGGTGTCGGTTGAGGACCGTCCGTGTGCGGCCCTGCTGGACAAGTATCGAACAGTACCGGATGCATACTGGCATATGGGAACCAGGAAACCGATGTAATTGGTTAACCTGGGTGCCGAGGCTTACCCAACTGTAAATAGGAGTGGGTTGAGGGTAGCAAGGTGTAAATCTGCCGGTGGGCACAGTCACGCTCCACGCGGGGACCTCCTGCCCGTTACGGATGGACCGGTTCGGCATTTGGGTTGCCGTTGAAAGGTTGTTGCATACAACAGAGTAGGAAGGGGTGTGGAATCACGCTTCTGAAAGTGAGTGTATGTAACATGTTATCCGGGTGTGTCTTGGTTGCAATCACCGTCCCTCGCGGTTATGTGAGTACCCGCTTGTTCATTGCGCTGTGACGTAGTAAGAAGTGAAATAAGCCAACTGAATATGCTGTATTGAACTATTAATATCTTGAAACCTTGTATGATATAGTTATAGAGCTAATTAAGTTTATATTCCACTTTGGGCATCACCACATCGGAGGAAAGCGTTTCTTGTTTGATTGTGGACTTCCGATGTGAGGGCTGCCTAAGGCTCAATAAACTGTTGCTATAAAACTGAAAGTAAGGATCAACATGTAGGTGTGTCTTTATTGCAAAGTCCTTTTCCTATCTTACACATCCTTGCATGTAGAGTTTCATGCCTAGGGTTGACGGTTAATACTTGCTGAGCCTTCGTGCTCACGGTTGCAATATTTGAGCTGTGTGCAGGTGAGAGTTATGAGGAAGGTTCCGAGGACGAGGCGATGCCCCCGTCGGGGTACACGGCCGAGCTGGAGCCCTGCACGCCGCCGTGATTCTCCAGTTCCATGCTGCTAGTGTGTAGTCTCCCCGGGATGGACGGCTGCACTTTTGCATAGTTAGGATGAGAGGCTACTTATGTATATTACTTCCACTGTATAAATAAGTTTTGTAAAAAGACTTCCGCTGTTTTATATTAAATAAAAGTTTGTATGTTGTTCTTAATTCTTTTCGTGTGTGCTGTTGGGTGCCGCATCGCACGGCACCATCCTATGCGATCTTGGAGTGGATGAACCACGGGGTGGTCCCCACAAGAATCACCCTCCAAATGGATGAAATTCTCATATGAGTGTGAACTGTCCAAAAACAGGGCAGACACAAATTGCTCTCTGGAAATTTCTGTATTTCGACCATAACTTTCTGTAGAAAAATCTCTATGGTTCATGTAATAAACCGTTGGAAAGTTTAAGATATGTTCTACGACTTTGTAGTTCAAGGTTTCTCCAGAGTTGGAGTTTCTTTGTATGAAATCTTGCGGACAAAACAGCCACTTTCAAATGAAGTGCTGTCAAAATTGTTCCACATCTCTGTTAACTTTGAAATATCACAACTTTTTATACAGAACTGGTATGAAGGCAAATAAATACTCGTTGAAAAGATATTGAAGTTAACTATAACTTTCATATTCGACTTGAGACATGAAATTGCCATTTTCATATTCAAATTCTGGGATGAAGACCTATTGGTCATTCTGAACAGAGTAGTGCTTATTGCCATTTAACTTGAGACTTGTTGTGGACAGGAATGTTTTAAACTTCTCTAAGTTCCATAAGATGTTCTTGAGTTATTTTTTTAGTTTGTCCTACTGTTGGAATTAAGGGTTGGACAAACTTGCTCAAGTTCGGTAGATTTCAGAATGTTCGAAACCCTAGTTAGCTTGTGTAATGCTGCAATATTGATGGAATACTTTTACGGTTATATTTTCAATTCAAGTTGAGTTTAAACTTTGAATTTTAACCGTAAATTGCTCACTATTGCAGCATGGATCATGCTCATTCCAGGAGTGAGGTTGGTGAGTCGAGTCACGGTGAAAGTAATTCGCCACGACAAGAAGTGCCGACATCATCAACCGGATTGGCGGAAATCTTGGCAAAGATGGCTGAGTCTCTGGATCTGTTGGTGCGACAAAGCATACGACGGGAGACACTACAGCAAAATCCCCCGCCAAGCACTTATCTGGATTTCGTAGCAAGACAACCACCGGTTTTATCGGAAGCGAAAGAACCGTTGGAGTCAGCTCATTGACTCCAATGTATTGAAGCCATGTTCGATATGCTTGAGTGCGATGAATATCAGAAGACTCTATTTGCCACTCAACAACTCCATGGAGCCGCTGGAGCTTGGTGGGCAGAGTACATCGCTACTCTTCTTGAAGGTCATCGCGTGACGTGGGATGAATTCCGGACTGTTTTTCGGGCACGTCACATTTGTTCGGGAATTCTTCCAACAAAGTATCAAGACTTTTTGGAATTAAAGCAAGGAGAAAGGAGTGCGTACGAGTACTTCAAGGAGTTTGGAGACTTGATGCAATACGCCACTCATATGGTATACTCGGAAGCGTTGAAATGCGAGTATTTCTTCCGAGGTTTGATTGTCGAACTTCAGGAACAAGTGACCTTGTTCAATAACGGTATTTACAATGAGTTGATAAATGCCGCTATCATTAAAGAAGACATGCATATCCGTTGTGAAGCGGAGCTGAAAAGAAGTATACCGCAAGACCGTGATATCGAGGTTCATCCGAACTATCGAATGCGGTATTACTCGCCAGTTAGGCAACAAAGTCAGCCAGTGGTGCAACTCTCACAAGCACGGCTGGAGTTGATCACTTATGAGCCTCCACCTCAACAGCAGCTATCAGAAGTTGTTTGTGCAACCGTACCACAACCAGCTGTGCACAGTTTATCTCCACCTCGTGATAGTATAGAGCTGAGGATTTCTGCAGCACGAAACCGTCATGGAGCTGAGCAGAGCCACACTTGTGTGTCGTCCCATCAATGCTCAGATCAGCACCGTGAACCTTCAAAGAAGAATCTATCAAAAGCTGGCAGGGTTAATTACACTGCTATTGAGGACATTGCAAAAAGCGAAACAGTTTTAGCGGGCATGTTCACGTTACATGAACAGCCCACTTTCATTTGGTTTGATTCCGGAGCCACCCACAATTTTATTAGCAGAGACTATGTGCTGAAGAATAATCTTCCATTTAGAACAGTTAAGCATCCGTTTCATATCAGCTCACCCGGAGGCAAGATATCAACAGATAAGATGGTCTCTCGGGCACCATTATGTTTGGGTGGAAATATCTATCCTGCGATCCTTATCATACTCAAAGGCCAAAGGATTGATATTATCATGGGGATGTCATGGTTGACACATTATGGAGCTATCTTTGACATCAGCTCGCGGACTGTCCAACTGAATTCCCCAATACATGGTTGCAACATATTGAATCTTGTGGATCCATCACAACGTGTTGCAGCAGTGCATCAGATTGAAGCTCCTAAGCTTGAGGATATTCCAGTGGTATGTGAATATCCAGATGTGTTTCCCAAAGACTTGCTGGGCATGCCGCCAGAACGTGATGTAGAGTTCAAGATTGAACTAGCACCGGGAACAACACCTATTTCTCGGCGACCATATAAAATGACACCGAAGGAGCTAGCAGAATTGAAGGAGCAGCTTAATGACCTCATGGACAAAGGTTTTATACGCCCAAGTTCATCACCTTGGGGCTGTTCCGCACTCTTCGTGAAGAAGAAGGACGGAACTTTGAGACTATGTGTAGATTATCGTCCACTGAATGCTGTCAATATCAAGAATAAGTATCCACTACCGCGCATCGATATTTTATTTGATCAACTAGTGGGTGCAAAGGTATTCTCCAAGATGGATCTTCGGTCCGGGTACATCAGATAAAGATCCAGGCAGAAGATGTACCTAATACGGCGTTCTCAACAAGATATGGTCTTTATGAATATCTTGTCATGTCATTTGGGTTGACCAATGCTCCGGCTCACTTTATGTATCTCATGAACTCTGTGTTCATGCCGGAGTTAGACAAGTTCATCGTGGTTTTCATCGATGACATCTTGGTCTATTCAAAGTCAGAAGAAGAATACGCTAAACATTTGCGTATTGTGCTCCAACGCCTTGAGAGATCACAAGCTTTATGCAAAGTTCAGTAAATGTGAGTTTTGGATCAGCAAAGTGCCATTTCTTTGGCATATTATTTCAGCGGAAGGCATCGCTGTGGACCCAAGTAAAATCTAGCAAGTTCTGAATTGGAAATCTCCAACATCTGTTCATGAAGTGAGGAGTTTTTTAGGTTTAGTGGGTTATTATCGGAGATTCATTCCAAACTTCTCCAAAGTCGCTAAACCTATGACGGAGCTGTTGAAGAAAAGCACCAAGTAAGATTGGAGCAATTCATGCGAACAAGCTTTTCAATCTTTAGTGAAGTATATCACTACAGCTCCAGTTTTGGCCCAGCCGGACACCACGAAGCCTTTTGATGTCTCTTGTGATGCATCCGGCATTGGTTTGGGTTGTGTGTTGATGCAAGAAGTACATCTGGTCACGTATGGATCCCGACAACTCAGGGGTCATGAGCAGAATTACCCGACGCATGACCTTGACCTAGCTGTAGTGGTCCTAGCATTGAAAATGTGGAGACATTATTTACTAGGCAACCTAGTACATCTCTACTCTGACCACAAAAGCTTGAAGTACATCTTCACACAGAAAGAACTGAATATGAGGCAGCGAAGATGGCTAGAATTGATCAAGGACTATGAACTTGAGATTCATTACCATCCGGGCAAAGCGAATGTGGTTGCCGACGCACATAGTCGGAAAGCCCACGTTAACCATTTAGCCATGGCTGCACACGAAGAAGGAGAACCAAGCCTGCGCTTAGTTCCCTACGGATCTGTAAGGGCCTCAGTTTTTGACACACATTTGCAGTGTTCATCACCACACCACACACCTCATTTGAGGAAGAATGATGAACACAAATGAAGAGCAAGTAACAATTATCAACATGCTCATTAGAGAACAAACTCACACATTGCAAAAGTGGTATTTCCCACATGTGATATAGATGGGCTGGACATATGAAGACTCCTACACTTTACTAAGGATGTCCATGCCAAGTTTCACCAAAATTCAAAACCTTTTTGAGGTCAGTTTGGGTATAGTTAGGAAGAGGGCAGTTTGAAACCATATTCAAATTCAAACTGTTTTTATCCCATGAATTTAAAAGTGGAAGGCATATTCTTACTCAGCACATTTTTGTGAGCTCACACACCAATTTTCACTCCAATTGGAGTTGATCTTGACATGAGCTAAGGGGGAGAAATTCAAACTTTATTTGAATTTCAAACTGAACTTGTGCTGAAATTCTTTCAAACCAAACCTCATTTGAACTTTGATCAATTCAAATGGCTCATGGGTGAATAATTTGAATTGCCAAGGGTAGTATGGGGTTCACTGTTTACAACAGTGATTAGGAGTAAATTTCAGAGGTTAAAACTGGAGGTGGGACCCACATGTCAGCCACTGCTCAGATCAAACCGACTGAGACTTTTTCACTTGGGTCGCCGAGCCGCAGCGGTGATCGCCACCGAGGGCAGCCGCCGCGCCAGCAGCTGCTTGCCCACGCGCGAGCGTGAGGCGGTGCAGAGCCTTCTTAAGGCGCCTGCCCCCCTCCTCGGCCGAGGCACCACCGTTCTTCCCCGCAAGAACTCAGCGCTGGCCGAAAACTTCCGCAGCTCGGACTTGATCGGAGAACGCCGATCGAAGCTCCCTCCATCCACTCCAGAGCCCCAGCAAGGTACTAGAGACCTTCCTCCGCCCTCCCCGTTGCTAGAATTCGGTTGAAACCGATTGATATCGGCTGTGCCGAAAGATCAAATTCGGGACTTGGAACCGCCGCACCTCGGGCTCTCATGTACAGCCCAACCAGGGCGTTGTCACGCCCGAGCCAAGGCACCCTTGGACGCGCGGGTGACCGGTGCTGCTCATCCCCGAGCCACAGCTCGAGTGGTTGCTCACCGGCGGCGAATTTCCACTTTTCCCCTTTCTGTGTGCAGAACGACCTTCGGGTATGATTCTGTTTAATTCGTGCTCTAGAAAGGATTAGAGGGCCTCAAGCCACTCTCACACGAGCTAGACACGGTAACGCACAAGTTACCTTCACAACTCTGGGCCGGAGAACCTCTGTGCCCCGCGTAATTTGAGGTCTACTAATGGCGGAATGAACGGGCGGCATCAGGCGCACGGTGAGGACCTATTTAGGGCCTTCCCCGAGCTGCCTCGAGCTCATGTCGACCTTCTCTAAGGTACACTGATGCTCCCCGACCGGTTTCCCAAGTAGCTGAGGTGCTAGGGTAGTCAGCCGACATGGCCAAAGTCGTTCTGAGGTGGCGGCTCGTCGCCGACCATGCTCCGGCCGTTGTCATGAGCAGCTGACCCTCGGATCCTGTTCCCCGAGTAAAAGTAGGCAGGGGTGGCCAGAATTGAGAAGTTTGGAGCTGTACAGCGGCCGGCGGCGAGCTCTCCGGCGAGATCCCTCGGCGGCGGGGCGCGGGTGTCGCGAGGTTGAAGAAGGGGGTGGACCTCAGCTGTCAGCGGGAGATATTTTGAATCGGGATCCGGCTGCGGCCGGGATCACGTGTGCTGGCACGTAAAATCATTGTGGGCCGCGGTGTGCTGTCGCCTCGGCGTGCGACGCGTGTCCCCTGGGCCCACGCGCGAGTTTAAACTTTTCCTCGATTTTCAGATTTCCTTCAAACTTCAAATCCTCATAACTTTGTCTAGAAAGCTCCAAATTGAGTGAACCAAATTTTGCGAGATTCAGCTCTCTGAGTACTTTCCAGAAAATCAAGTTTCACTTCATGAAATTCCTTATTTGTCCAGAATTAATTCCTCAAAGTTTAAAATGTTAGGAATTTTAACTGGAGAATCCTTTGGAGAAAAATCCTGAAATTTTGCTGAGATGTTCACCAAAATATCATTGAACTACCATAAAAACTTCAGATCCATTTGAGCTCATTTAATCCACCTAATGGTGTGATTAGTGAAACTGTTCCAGAGAAAATAGAAAATGTTCAGAAACATTTTCAGAATTTTCTCTGAAATTGTTTGGCTCATATCTTTAGTTAGGAACCCCCAAATTAAGTAAGACCAAATCCATTAGAACCCTCTGAAAATCTAGTTTTCAGAAAGTCATAGTTTGTTTCATGAAAATCCTTAGAACACCCTAAAAGCCTTTAATTAAGGTCAAGGACATAATTAATTGTGGAGGGCTCAATTGAGCTTTGCTGCAACTAAAACTTGACCAAGTCTCGGTTTAGGTTGTAACCAAGCCACAGTAAAAGTTTCACAGTCATTAGGTCTGTCTAGCAAGGGTTATAGACTTCACAACTTCAAAGTTAATATAAATGCATTTAAATTGATACATATGTTTCTTATATCATGTAGTCGCTAAGGTCGAGGAGGAACCCGAAGTCCTAGACTTCGTTACTCCGGAGGAACAGCTAGCCTACGACCAAGAGCAGCAAGGCAAGCTCCGGTTTGCATCAACCTTTTTACAAATGTTTATTGTTTTGAGCACATCTTTGAATAGTGTTCTTTGCATTAGAGTCTTGATTGGAAACCCAACTGCATAGCCAAGATAGAGTAGGATTCGGTACAAGTCGAGTAGTTGGAACTACTCGCGAACATAGGATAGAGGCACTCGACTCGGGTAGTGTTAGCACATGAAACACATGGCAAGAAAATGAGACCAAGCGGAGAGTAAGGGCAGCAGGACTTTGGGGCCTGTGTGCTGTAGCTCCGCTTGTGTCGATTGAGGACCGAGCCGTGTGGGGGCCTGTTGAACAAGCTAGAACAGTACCGAAGACCTACCGGCTATATGGGAACCGGGAAACTGATGTAACTCGGGTAGCTGGGTGTTGAGGCATAGCTGGTCGTTCAGAGGGTAGGTTGAGAGCTCGAGGTGTAAATCGGCTGGCGGCACTGAGATGCGCGTGCAGAGACCTCTTGCTCGGGACGATTGGACCGGTTCAACATTTGGCTAACGGGTGAAAGGTAGTCGCGTACGGCGTCCGTGATGGTTGTTGTAGGCAACATCGAGTACGGGCGTACGTGACGCGTTGTTCGGGTAACCCTGCAGGTGTAAATCGATTATAATCGCCGTCCCTCGCGGTCAGTGAGTACCACTTGTTCACTGTACCGTGACGTAGAAAGAACAGGCTAGTCACATGTTAAAATGTTGCTGATTGAAAGCTGGACATTGATTGTTAATGATATGCTGTAGTTTAGAGCTAACTAAAGTTCTTTTCAACTTTGGGCAAAGTACATGAGAGAAATGCGTTTCTTGTTTGATTGCGGCTCTCTCATGTGCCTTAGCGTAAGGTTCTCCACAACCTGCTGCTAAAACTTGAAAGTAAGGTTCTACTAATTAGGCGAGTCCTTGCAACTGATTTTTACCTCATGTAACCCATTACCCTCATATAGAAGTTCCATGTTAGGTGAGACGGATCAGACTTTCTGAGCCTTCGTGCTCACTGCTTGTGTTTGAAGCTTTTGCAGGGTTCTATGAGGAAGGGACTCCCGAGGAGGAGACGGAACCCCAGGAGGGGAACCCCGTCAAGTGGGAGTCGTGCACGCCGCAGAGTTAGTGCGCGTGTGTGCTAGCAAGGACACGTTCGAGGGCTGAACGTGCACTTGATGCTTAGTCTACGCCCGCGAGTGTAGACTGAACTTATTTTGATGTAAACATGTTTATAAACTTGCTTATGTAATAAAAATTCCGCTTCCGCTTTGTACCTTTGACGTGTGTTATACGGTGCTGTGCAACGCAGCACCCCTCAGCGTGATCCTGGCTCAACAGGACCAATGGGGTCGTGTCAGCGTGGTATCAGAGCTCGCTTGAGGTTTAACACAGTACAAAGGTCATCTTTTTCAAAAATCCAGTGAGGAACGAGTTAGTAGCCCGTATAAGGATGTTATTAGCCTATAGAAAGTGGCATATTAACCTATTTTTTATGTCGGAAAATCCGGTATCTCGGGACGTTTATGTCTTGGGGGGTACACGTAAGCGCTGTCCACCAGTGCGCACAAGCTGAAGGGTGGAGCCCCACGGGTGGCAGGTAACCCGACCCGCTTTAGTATCCTCTACGACTCTTCATGTCGTTTGGGGTATTCGAGCAATGTCTATCCGTGGCATGCGTGGTGCAACTTGGGAGACCCCGTCACGTGGTCTGAAACGTGAACACGTAACTCAAGGCATGGTTGGCTTGAGAACATCCGGGCGAGTGATGACGGCCGGGTGTACTAACTGTATGGATTCCGGGCTCGGTGTGCAACCGAGTCTGATGATTGTTTGAGTTTCTGCAGGTAGCCTGACCACGGAACAGTAGACGTGTAGCATCCGTGTGCGAGTGACGTTTAGTGCCACTGAAATAACGAAGCAGGCTAAGTCCGGTATAGGTTTTTCTTTGTGAGGATGTAGTACCGACATGATCTGGTGACGCATCGACGTCACACCCAACTAAATGAACAAATTCAATTAAAACTTGAAAGTTTTGATCCAAAGTAGTAAAACTTGATGTAACTCCTTCCCTTGAACAGGATATTCAAAGTTAACAAGTTTTCAACTTATAGGTTGTTAAGGACAGAGCACTCTGTTTTTAGCTGAATCAAGGCTGAAGTTAATCAGAGGTTAGAGGTTGAGTTCTTTCGAGGTTGGGGTCGTATGATACATTTCTGGAAATATTTGGAAGGGCTTTACAACTTTTATGTTGAGGTCCAGAGGTGTTTCATCCCTTAACCACTCGAAAAATGCAGTAGAGTTGAAACTGTCCAGAAAACAGGACAGAGTAAAGACTCTCTGTAGACTCTCTGTAAATTAAGCATAACTTCCTGCATAAAAATCTAAAAATAGAAAATGAGGTATTTCTGGAAAGCTTATGAGATGGGTTACAACATTGTAACAGAAAGTTGTGTCAGAGTAGGAATAGAATTAACTGGGATTCTTGGATCAAATCAGTACCTAGGGCAGGGAGGTGCTGTCGAATTGTTTCCAGAAATTCTGTTAACTTCGACGTCTCATAACTTTTGAACCAGGACAGATTTTGGGCCAAGCAAATTCTTTTTGGAAAGCTATTGGAGTTAGCTTTAACTTTGATGTTGAGCTCCAGAACTGGTTTTGCTTTTAACATGGTCTAAATTAGGTTGAAATGGAAACTGGTCAGAGCTGTCATGGGAACAGCAGATCAGCAGTCAAATTTGTTTAAAAATTTGAACTATGTTTCCAAGTTTTATGGGTTCAATGACATGTTTTATGTTATAACTCAGGGGTTTACTGTTTAAATAAATATTTGACAATTCTCAAATATATTTTTACAGATGGCAGCAGATAAACAGTTGGAGAACGGGTGGGTGGCTTCCCACTGTTCTGACCGTAGCGGCTACCCGGAAGCATTGTGGCAAATGCTCCAATATTTCGGGTATAGTCAGATGCCGCAATACTTCGCCAAGGAAGAAGGCGAGGAGGGGAACAAGACGTGGACGATCCATGTCGAGGTTCCTGCAGGACCTACGCCACCCGGTTGGGTGCCATTCACCGTCACGGTGAGAGGAAGACAACCGGAAGGGATGTGGCAAGTGGCAGCCCGCGACACTATGTCACGTTTCTGCCAACTGCACGTGCAGGATATGGAGGGCACTCCATACGCACTCGTTCCGGTGGAGGGACGAGCCCAGCATGTGTGGGAAGAGAGGTACCGGGGAGCAACGGACCCGAGTTGCCCAAGGTACAACCCCGCGGAGGCAAATCTCAGCCTCCAGATGAGGGCGGGAAACGCCGTGATGGACAGCCAAGCTGTTCATACGGAGCATCTCGCCACAAAGCTCAAGGAGAGCACAAGCCGTGGAGATCATTTCGAGAGTGCTCACAGCGCACTCCGCAATGTGCTCCTTCCGACGATCAAGCGACTGAATGAACAACACAATCAGTTGCGTCGTCTGAAGAAGGCAAGGAAGAAGAGCCGTGTTGACATCGCGGCGTTGCAAGAGCTGGTGCAGACCCTAACCCAGCAGAATGAGGACCTTGCTCAAGAGCGGGACGACGCTATTGAGGAAGGACAAGGCTGGGAAGAGGACTACAACTAAGCTATGGACGAGGTGCATGCTTTGCAGGACCTCGTGCCCCCGGTGTTAGGCGTACCGGTAGTCTTGGGTCTTCCAGCAATGGGAGAACCCGGGATGGGAGAAGAGGTGGTAGACCCAGAGCCACCGGCAGAGATACCGGAGGAGGACGACCCCCAGGAGGTCGAGTTCTACTCCGAGTAGGGGGTTACGGTTGCCAAGTAGGGCAGCCAGGGTAGCGTAACCCAACTTTTGTAATCGGTGACATGTCGTGTAGACAGTAGCGTATGTATAGGTAGTGACGACATGAGCACGACTTCTCGGAGATCCGAGAATAATGTATCTTGTATAAAGTTTATGCTTTATCAATATATGTGAACGTTGTGCAAATTAATCATGTGTCACTTCAATACCTACTGTTGCTTATGGAATTTTAAGTAAGGCATGTGCTAATCGCTGCTGTTTTGAATTTCAGAATGACGCGTACTCGTGCCAACCCGGACGTTGGGGGTACCTGTCAAGGGGGAGAGACCTCCCAACCACCTCCCGAGGACTCCTCGGGACAACAACAGCAGCAACAGCAACAGCAAACACCGCCACCGCCACTGCCGACGGTTACATTGGCCGACATTGTCGCGGCAATGGCGGGTTCACATCAGCAGCACACGGAGCTGCTGCAAACTTTAATTGTGAATACGTCTCGCCCAGAGAGACGTCCGGACCGTGAGGAGCGTCAACAGAGCTCCTACTCCGACTTCCTGGCAACTCATCCCCCGGTATTCTCAAGGGCGGATGAACCACTTGACGCGGACAACTGGCTCCGCGCCATAGAAATGAAGTTCGGGCTGCTCCAAATCAGCGAGCAGCGCAAGACTCAGTTCGCGGTCCAGCAGCTCCAAGGATCCGCGAGCGCGATGTGGGCCAACTTCTGTGCTTCACAGCCCACCGACCGAGTGATGACCTGGGCGGAGTTCCGGACGGCCTTCAGGGCCTATCATATACCGCCAGGTCTGATGAAGAGGAAGACGCAGGAGTTCCTACACCTGCAACAAGGGAGCCGGAACGCGCTGGAATACTCCAGGGCGTTTAACGATCTCGCGCTATATGCATCGTATCATGCTGATACCGACGAGAAGTGGCGGGACCATTTCTACCAGGGGCTTAACCCGCTCCTGAAGGACAAATTGGCAATGTTCAATCGCAGCAGCCTCAACGACATCATTGATGCTGCGATTGTTCAGGAGGACTCCGGCAAGGAGTTGGCAGCGGCAGAGCGAAAGCGAAGCACGCCGCAGAGCAGCGGAGAAGGAGGCGGTCCTTCTCTGAAGTTTCAGATGGTGAATCGCCCACCATCAGGTCCACGCTGGCAGCCACCACAGCGGTCGATGCCGTTCCGCAGTCGGCCGTATTCTTCACCGGCATTCCGGCCGGCACTGCCAGTACCACCGCAACAACAACAGCAGCAGCGGGCGATGCCGCGTGCGTTTGCACCTCCGCAACGCATGCCGGGCTTTCGTCCACCGAGCACTCCACCAGCAGCGGCCACATGTTACAAGTGTGGTCGTCCAGGACACTTCGCGAGCAGTTGCCCGGAGAGGCAAGGCGGCGGAGGGGCACCACAGTTTCCGGGGAGGATTCAACCCCGGAACCCTACTAATGCGCGGCGGGCAAACCCTAGGCCCGGCACTGTCCACCAACTTGCCATTGAGGACGTGCCGGAGGGCGAGCCAATCCTTGCGGGTATGTTCCAACTCCACCAGCATCCCGCTATAGTACTATTTGATTCAGGCGCCACGCATAGTTTCATTAGCCAAGCTTTCATTGATAAGTATAGCTTGCAAATACTACCCACCGATAGTCCTTATGTGATCTGTTCACCGGGTGGGAAAATTTCAGCAAGCATGATGGTCCCAAAAGCGCCATTGTGCTTAGAAGGTAGAGTTTATCCTACGTCTCTCATAATTTTAGAGGGACAAAAGGTCGATGTCATCTTAGGGATGTCGTGGTTAACCCGCCACGGTGCTGTTTTAGACACCGTCCTCCGAGTCGTGCACTTGAATTCCGGAGTGCACGAGTCTCACTCATTATTTCTGGACAATCCAGAAATAAAACTTCCAAGTGTCTATCAAGCCACAACCATCAGATTGGAAGATATTCCGGTGGTCCGAGAATTCCCTGATGTATTCCCGGACGATTTGCCGGGGATGCCACCCGATAGAGAGGTGGATTTCAAGATTGAACTTGCACCGGGAACCATGCCAATATCCCGAAGGCCGTACAAGATGGCGCCCAAGGAGTTGGCTGAACTGAAGACTCAGCTCACGGACCTTCTGGAGAAGGGTTTTATTAGGCCGAGCTCCTCACCATGGGGATGTTCAGCATTATTTGTCAAGAAGAAGGATGAGACGTTGCGGCTTTGCGTGGACTATCGTCCATTAAATGCCGTAACCATCAAGAACAATTACCCGTTGCCACGGATCGACATGTTGTTTGATCAGTTGGTTGAAGCAAAGATCTTTTCCAAGATGGATTTAAGATCCGGGTACCATCAGATTAAGATAAGGGCTGAGGACATCACGAAGACGGCTTTCTCGACGAGGTACGGACTTTATGAGTACCTGGTCATGTCCTTCGGCCTCACCAATGCTCCAGCTCACTTCATGTACTTAATGAACTTAGTGTTCATGCCGGAGCTGGACAAGTTTGTCGTGGTCTTCATCGACGACTTCCTGGTATATTCCAAGTCGGAGGAAGATCACAAGAAACATCAGCGTATAGTCTTGCAACGGCTGCGGGATCACAAGTTATACGCAAAATTCAGCAAATGCGAGTTTTGGATATAGCAAGTGCCTTTCCTCGGGCATATCATCTCAGCGGAGGGTATCGCTGTGGATCCGAGCAAGATCACTCAAGTGCTGAATTGGAAATCCCCGAGAACTGTTCACGAGGTACGGAGTTTCCTCGGACTCGCGGGATATTATCGGAGGTTTATCCCGAACTTCTCGAAGATTGCCAAGCCAATGACAGAGCTGCTGAAGAAGGCTACCAAATATGTTTGGAGTCCAACATGTGAAGCAGCATTCAAGGCTTTAGTCAAGCACCTGACATCAGCACCGGTTTTGGCGCAGCCAGACACAACAAAACCGTTCGATGTGTACTGCGATGCATCCGGCATTGGGCTCGGGTGTGTGCTGATGCAAGACCGAAGAGTGGTCGCGTATGGATCACGGCAGCTTAGAAACCATGAGCAAAATTATCCAACTCACGACTTGGAGCTCGCTGCCGTGGTACTTGCACTGAAGATGTGGAGGCACTACCTACTCGGTAACCTCGTACATTTATATACCGACCACAAAAGCCTCAAGTACATATTCACTCAGAAGGAGCTGAACATGAGGCAACGAAGATGGTTAGAACTGATAAAGGATTACGAAATAGAGATCCATTATCATCCGGGCAAAGCAAACGTAGTGGCAGATGCGCTGAGCCGCAAGTCACACGTCAATAATCTGACCATCACACCGTTGGAAGAGAGCGAACCACCACTCCATGTGATTCCACAAGGAGCTCTCTACAACCTAGCTTTGATCCCCACCATCCGTGAAGAGATAGCGGCAGCCCAGAAGAAGGACAAGGGCATGTCACATTTGCGGAGACGTGTAGACAGTGGGGAGTTGAAATGTTTCCGGAAGGACGGAGACGGCGTTCTGTGGTTCAAGGACCGGATCGTCGTACCCCGTAAACCGGAATTACGGAAGAAAATCTTTGATGAGGCTCACTTATCAAAGTTTTCCATTCACCCCGGCAGCAAGAAAATGTATCAAGAACTCAGAAGAAAGTTTTGGTGGACACGGATGAAGTGCGAGGTTGCAAAATACGTGTCCGAGTGTGATACATGTCGAAGGGTGAAGGCAGATCATATGCGGAAACCGGGACTGCTGCAACCACTAGGCATTCCTGCCTGGAAGTGGAAGGACGTGAGCATGGATTTCATCGTCGGTTTACCCACCACCTTACAGAAACATGATTCGGTGTGGGTGATCGTCGATCGGCTCACCAAAGTTGCCCATTTCATCGCGGTCAACACCAACTACAACGCCAAGAAGTACGCTGAACTGTACATCTCACGGATCCTCTGCTTGTACGGCGTACCCCGTACTATCATATCGGATCGGGGCACTTTATTTGTGTCCCGCTTTTGGGAGCAGCTGCACGCTGCCTTGGGGACGAAGCTGATCCGTAGTTCAGCCTACCACCCGCAGACGGATGGACAAACCGAGCGGGTAAATCAGATTCTAGAAGACATGCTACGAGCTTGCGTTATCAACCACGGCAAGAACTGGGATGATCACTTGCCGTTAGCTGAGTTCTCGTACAACAATGGGTACCAAGCCAGCATCAAGATGGCGCCCTACGAGGCGCTATACGGAAGAAAATGCCGCACACCATTGAACTGGTGTGAGTCTGGCGAAAGGGTTACCTTCGGGATTGACCTTGTCAACAACGCGGAAGAAAAGGTTCGACTAATTCAAGCGAACCTAAAAGCCGCTCAATCCCGTCAGAAACAGTATGCGGACCGGAGAAGGCACCCATTACAATTCGAAGTTGGAGATCACGTATATCTACGGGTGTCTCCAATGAAGGGCGTAAACAGATTTGGGGTGAGAGGAAAGTTGGCACCCCGATTCATCGGTCCATTTCAGATTACCGAGAGATGTGGATCAGTGGCATACCGGCTGAAGTTACCAGAAGCACTTTCCGGTGTGCACGACGTCTTTCACGTTTCCCAGCTGAGGAAATGTCTCAAGCTATCAACTACCGTTCAGCTGGAAGACATTGAAGAACTGCAACCGGATTTCACCTATCGGGAGGAACCGGTGCAGATTATTGATGAAAAGGCCCGAACCACATGCAACCGTACGTTGTGGTTCTACAAGGTTCTATGGAGTAATCACTCCATGGACGAAGCGACATGGGAGAGCGAAGAATTCCTTCGCACTAACTACCCTGACTTTTTCACGTCGCATATCCGGTAATTTTCCACCGTCCTCTCTCTCATTTTCACCTTATAATCTCGGGACGAGATTCTTTTAAGGGGGCAGGAATGTAAGGGCCTCAGTTTTTGACACACATTTGCAGTGTTCATCACCACACCACACACCTCATTTGAGGAAGAATGATGAACACAAATGAAGAGCAAGTAACAATTATCAACATGCTCATTAGAGAACAAACTCACACATTGCAAAAGTGGTATTTCCCACATGTGATATAGATGGGCTGGACATATGAAGACTCCTACACTTTACTAAGGATGTCCATGCCAAGTTTCACCCAAATTCAAAACCTTTTTGAGGTCAGTTTGGGTATAGTTAGGAAGAGGGCAGTTTGAAACCATATTCAAATTCAAACTGTTTTTATCCCATGAATTTAAAAGTGGAAGGCATATTCTTACTCAGCACATTTTTGTGAGCTCACACAACAATTTTCACTCCAATTGGAGTTGATCTTGACAGGAGCTAAGGGGGAGAAATTGAAACTTTATTTGAATTTCAAACTGAACTTGTGCTGAAATTCATTCAAACCAAACCTCATTTGAACTTTGATCAATTCAAATGGCTCATGGGTGAATAATTTGAATTGCCAAGGGTAGTATGGGGTTCACTGTTTACAACAGTGATTAGGAGTAAATTTCAGAGGTTAAAACTGGAGGTGGGACCCACATGTCAGCCACTGCTCAGATCAAACCGACTGAGACTTTTTCACTCGGGTCGCCGAGCCGCAGCGGTGATCGCCACCGAGGGCAGCCGCCGCGCCAGCAGCTGCTTGCCCACGCGCGAGCGTGAGGCGGTGCAGAGCCTTCTTAAGGCGCCTGCCCCCCTCCTCGGCCGAGGCACCACCGTTCTTCCCCGCAAGAACTCAGCGCCGGCCGAAAACTTCCGCAGCGGACTTGATCGGAGAACGCCGATCGCAGCTCCCTCCGTCCACTCCAGAGCCCCAGCAAGGTACTAGAGACCTTCCTCCGCCCTCCCCGTTGCTAGAATTCGGTTGAAACCGATTGATATCGGCTGTGCCGAAAGATCAAATTCGGGACTTGGAACTGCCGCACCTCGGGCTCTCGTGGACAGCCCAACCAGGGCGTTGTCACGCCCGAGCCAAGGCACCCTTGGACGCGCGGGTGACCGGTGCTGCTCATCCCCAAGCCACAGCTCGAGTGGTTGCGCACCGGCGGCGAATTTCCACTTTTCCCCTTTCTGTGTGCAGAAGGACCTTCGGGTACGATTCTGTTTAATTTGTGCTCTAGAAAGGATTAGAGGGCCTCAAGCCACTCTCACACGAGCTAGACACGGTAACGCACAAGTTACCTTCACAACTCTGGGCCGGAGAACCTCTGTGCCCGGCGTAATTTGAGGTCTACTAATGGCGGAATGAACGGGCGGCATCAGGCGCACGGTGAGGACCTATTTAGGGCCTTCCCGAGCTGCCTCGAGCTCATGTCGACCTTCTCTACGGTCCACTGATGCTCCCCGACCGGTTTCCCAAGTAGCTGAGGTGCTAGGGTAGTCAGCCGACATGGCCGAAGTCGTTCTGAGGTGGCGGCTCGTCGCCGACCATGCTCCGGCCGTTGTCATGAGCAGCTGACCCTCGGATCCTGTTCCCCGAGTAAAAGTAGGCAGGGGCGGCCAGAATCGAGAAGTTTGGAGCTGTACAGCGGCCGGCGGCGAGCTCTCCGGCGAGATCCCTCGGCGGCGGGGCACGGGTGTCGCGAGGTTGAAGAAGGGGGTGGACCCCAGCTGTCAGCAGGAGATATTTTGAATCGGGATCTGGCTGCGGCCGGGATCGGGTGTGCTGGCGCGTAAAATCATTGTTGGCCGCGGTGTGCTGTCGCCTCGGCGTGCGACGTGTGTCCCCTGGGCCCACGCGCGAGTTTAAACTTTTCCCCGATTTTCAGATTTCCTTCAAACTTCAAATCCTCATAACTTTGGCTAGAAAGCTCCAAATATAGTGAACCAAATTTTGCTGGATTCAGCTCTATGAGTAATTTCCAGAAAATCAAGTTTCACTTCATGAAATTCCTTATTTCTCCAGAATTAATTCCTCAAAGTTTAAACTGTTAGGAATTTTAACTGGAGAATCCTTTGGAGGAAAATCCTGAAATTTTGCTGAGATGTTCACCAAAATATCCTTGAACTACCATAAAAATTGCAGATCCATTTGAGCTAATTTAATCCACCTAATGGTGTGATTAGTGAAACTGTTCCAGAGAAAATAGAAAATGTTCAGAAACATTTTCAGAATTTTCTCTGAAATTGTTTGGCTCATATCTTTAGTTAGGAGCCCCCAAATTAAGTAAGACCAAATCCATTAGAACCCTCTGAAAATCTAGTTTTCAGAAAGTCATAGTTTGTTTCATGAAAATCCTTAGAACACCCTAAAAGCCTTTAATTAAGGTCAAGGACATAATTAATTGTGGAGGGCTCAATTGACCTTTGCTGCAACTAAAACTTGACCAAGTCTCGGTTTAGGTTGTAACCAAGCCACAGTAAAAGTTTCACAGTCATTAGGTCTGTCTAGCAAGGGTTATAGACTTCACAACTTCAAAGTTAATATAAATGCATTTAAATTGATACATATGTTTCTTATATCATGTAGTCGCTAAGGTCAAGGAGGAACCCGAAGTCCTAGACTTCGTTACTCCGGAGGAACAGCTAGCCTACGACCAAGAGCAGCAAGGCAAGCTCCAGTTTGCATCAACCTTTTTACAAATGTTTATTGTTTTGAGCACATCTTTGAATATTGTTCTTTGCATTAGAGTCTTGATTGGAAACCCAACTGCATAGCCAAGAAAACCATGGGTTGGGTTTAGGATTGAAAACCTCGTTAGCCACTGCATTGCTAAGATAGAGTAGGATTCGGTACAAGTCGAGTAGTTGGAACTACTCGCGAGCATAGGCTAGAGGCACTCGACTCGGGTAGTGTTAGCACATGAAACACATGGCAAGAAAATGAGACCAAGCGGAGAGTAAGGGCAGCAGGACTTTGGGGCCTGTGTGCTGTAGCTCCGCTTGTGTCGATTGAGGACCGAGCCGTGTGCGGGCCTGTTGAACAAGCTAGAACAGTACCGAAGACCTACCGGCTATATGGGAACCGGGAAACTGATGTAACTCGGGTAGCAGGGTGTTGAGGCATAGCTGGTCGTTCAGAGGGTAGGTTGAGAGCTCGAGGTGTAAATCGGCTGGCGGCACTGAGATGCGCGTGCAGAGACCTCTTGCTCGGAACGATTGGACCAGTTCAACATTTGGCTAACGGGTGAAAGGTAGTCGCGTACAGCGTCCGTGATGGTTGTTGTAGGCAACATTGAGTACGGGCGTACGTGACGGGTTGTTCGGGTAACCCTGCAGGTGTAAATCGATTATAATCGCCATCCCTCGCGGTCAGTGAGTACCACTTGTTCACTGTACCGTGACGTAGAAAGAACAGGCTAGTCACATGTTAAAATGTTGCTGATTGAAAGCTGGACATTGATTGTTAATGATATGCTGTAGTTTAGAGCTAACTAAAGTTCTTTTCAACTTTGGGCAAAGTACATGAGAGAAATGCGTTTCTTGTTTGATTGCGGCTCTCTCATGTGCCTTAGCGTAAGGTTCTCCACAACCTGCTGCTAAAACTTGAAAGTAAGGTTCTACTAATTAGGCGAGTCCTTGTAACTGATTTTTACCTCATGTAACCCATTACCCTCATATAGAAGTTCCATGTTAGGTGAGACGGGTCAGACTTGCTGAGCCTTCGTGCTCACTGCTTGTGTTTGAAGCTTTTGCAGGGTTCTATGAGGAAGGGACTCCAGAGGAGGAGACGGAACCCCTAGAGGGGAACCCCGTCGAGTGGGAGTCATGCACGCCGCAGAGTTAGTGCGCGTGTGTGCTAGCAAGGACACGTTCGAGGGTTGAACGTGCACTTGATGCTTAGTCTACGCCCGCGAGTGTAGACTGAACTTATTTTGATGTAAACATGTTTATAAACTTGCTTATGTAATAAAATTTCTGCTTCCGCTTTGTACCTTTGACGTGTGTTATACAGTGCTGTGCAACGCAGCACCCCTCAGCGTGATCCTGGCTCGACAGGACCAATGGGGTCGTGTCAGGATCACTGTTCAACTTCGCTCTTATTCCTACAATCCGAGATGAGATTGTAGAGGCTCAGAAGAGAGACAGAGGTATGCCTCATATCTGGATGAGAGTGGACAGCGGTGAGTTGAAGATGTCCCGCAAAGATGAAGAAGGTACTCTGTGGTTTAACAACCGCATAGTGGTACCCTGGAATATGAAATTGCAGAGGAAGATATTGGATGAAGCTCATTTGTCCAAGTACTCCATTCATCCAGGAAGCAACAAGATGTACCAGGACTTAAAATCTAAGTTCTGGTGGACACGGATGAAGAGAGAGATTGCGAAATATGTATCTGAGTGTGATACGTGTCGGCGGGTTAAAGCCGACCATATGAGGAAAGCCGGACCACTTCAACCTCTGAAGGTTCCAGCATGGAAGTGGGAAGATATAAGTATGGACTTCATCGTCGGTTTACCCATGACCAGCAACAAGCATGATTCTATTTGGGTAATTGTCGACCGTTTGACCAAGACAGCTCATTTTATTCCAGTCCATACCAAATATGTGGCAAAGAAGTATGCGGAGCTGTTCATCTCGAGAATCATGTGTTTATACGGGGTTCCTCACACCATCGTTTCTGATCGAGGTGCGTTATTCGTATCTAGATTTTGGGAGCAACTGCATGCTTCCTTGTGAACCAAGTTAATTCGGAGTTCAGCGTATCATCCGCAAACTGATGGTCAAACGGAAAGGCTAAATCAGATTCTGGAGGATATGCTACGGGCATGTGTCATCAATCATGGGAAGAATTGGGATGACCATCTACCGTTAGCAGAATTCTCATATAATAACAGTTATCAATCCAGTATCAAAATGGCTCCGTATGAAGCTCTTTACGACTGGAAGTGCCGCACAAAGCTGAATTGGTATGAGTCCGGCGAGAGAGTGGTCTACGGGATTGATCTTGTGAATGAAGCCGAGGAACGAGTGCGAGTGATTCAAGCCAATTTAAAGGCTGCTCAATCTCAGCAGAAAAGCTATGCAGATAAACGACGTCGACCTCTTTACTTTGACATCGGAGACCACGTGTATCTTCGTGTTTCTTCGATGAAAGGGGTTCATCGTTTCAGAGTGAAGGGAAAGCTCGCTCCGTGATTCGTCGGGCCGTTTGCTGTCACTGAGACATGCAGAGCCGTGGCCTATCGCCTGGACCTACCAAGCACTTTCAGGTATTCACAATGTTTTCCATGTCTCTCAGCTGCGAAAATGTCTTAAGTACCCAACCACAGTTCATATGGAGAACATTTAGGATCTTCGACCGGATCTCACTTATTCTGAGTATCTGATACAGATTGTTGACGAGAAGACTCGTGCCACAAGAAATCGGACATTGCGATTTTACAAAGTCTTATGGAGCAACCACACCGCTGATGAAGCCACGTGGGAATGCGAGGAATTTCTCCGTTTAAATTTTCCCGACTTGCTTGTACCATATGTCCAGTAGTCATTCTCCCTTCTTCTTTCTTTTTGTAATCTCGGGACGAGATTCTTTTAAGGGGGGAGGAATGTAACAGCCCTAACTTTTGTAAAGTTTGATATCAACTCACGAAACAAAGTTAAGGTGATAAAAGACTATAATTGTGTCACATGAAATGATGAACACATAAATGGACATGTGAGGGAGTCAAAAATTTTCTCTAGCCCATGCTCAACACATGTTAACCTAGGGGAAACAATTACACTCCCAAAAACTCTAACTCATGTGCACCTTCTCTATGAGGAGAGTGGAGGAAATTTAAACACCATTGTCAATCTTTTAAAAGGATTCCTATTCAGATTGTGCAAAGGCCTATATGTGATATCATAGATGCATCTTTCACGTATTCAAGAGCCTAAGTTTAAAATTTGGAGAATTTTAGGTTTCATATACTATTTATTCCGAGGATTAAATGAGGGCACGTTCAAATTCAAACTTGAATTTGAATTTTGAACGGAACAAACTCAATTTCAAAATCTGAATTCAGATTTATGTTCCTCATAAATCTTTTGACCTATCCTCCAAGTTTGCTCAAATTTGGAGCCCGTATGCTATTTTATCCGGAACCGGAGGATAAGAGGGGGAACATGGGGCCTACATTTCAGTAGACTTCAAACTGAAGGCTTCTCTGTTTTCACTCGGGCAGCACACACGTGACAGCTCCTGCTCACCGGCGACGTTGCACCGAGGCTAGATCCTGCTTGCTTGATTATTTTGCTCGGTCTCATCCTCCACGAAGCGAATGCACTGAAGCCATTTCTCTTCCTCCTCGCTCGGCCTCGCTCCCGTGAGATTTTCTCCCGAACAGAACAGAACCAGCCGCTGCTCTGTTCCTCTTATCGCCCCACTGAACCAAGATCCCTTTGCTCGAGCTCCCCACAGAAAAGCCTTCACCCATGAGTGCTCTAGCTGGCTAGCACCTTTCGTCCGCCGTTCCGAGCTCACTGGCGCCTAGAAACAGCAAAGTTTCCATTGCTCCCGTGATGAAACTGAAGTGAACTGAACGGGTCGCCGTGGCCAGCCCAAATCAGGAGTGATCACGCCCAAGCAAGCCACCCCATCGGTGCAACTACAAGTCTAGTTGATCACCTCCGAAGCTCAGCCTAGCCATTGATCACAGAGGGAGAATTTCAAGTTTTTCTCCCGGGCGGCAGAAACTGACCTTGAGGTAAGGAATTGCAAAATTCGTCCTCAAATCTTGTTTGTTATGTTTCAAACTTCACACATAGGATCTTAACTGCCTAGCACACCTCCTCCATCGATTTTAGACCAAGAAATTGAGTGTAGAGCGAGGAATCCGAGTTCTTTTCGAGGGTATACCGCTGGACCATATCAGGCGCACGGTGCCAATAGGTTTGGAGTGCTCCCCGGCTTCTTTAGACCTCATGTCGGTCTTCTACACGATCCCCTGGTGCTTTAGAGCCCAAGAGCCGACCATTTGGTGGAGAATTCACCGTGCACGACCTCACCGGAGCCCTAGGGTTTGCTGTTGCCGGTGTGCCCTGTTTTCCGGTGAGTTTCAGCCGCCGGCGACCTCACCAACATGTTTAGCATGGGTGAAAATGGGGGGGGGGGGGGGGTGGCCAGTAGGGGGTCGGGAGGTGGCTGGGAAGTGCCTTTCTGGTGACCTCGCCAGAGGGAGCCGCCACTGCCCTGTATGGCGCCAGGCTGAAGGTTAGGGATGACAGGTGGGACCCACTGTCGGCATTTAAACATTTTCCAGATTTTCCCAATTCAGTTCAAACTTTGGATAGCCATAACTTTGTGTAGGAGTGTCCAAAAATTGTGAAACAAATTTTGTTGGATTCCTATCAAAGAGTACTATCCAGGGGTGCAGCTCAATGTTTATGAAAATCCCTGGATTTGGCTAATTAATTCAATTAAAAAATCTTGTATGAATTTGTACAGGAGTTCTGTTTATTGGAAAATTCCCAAATTTGGATAGGACATTCTTCCAAAATTCCTTGAACTCCAGTAACATTTTCAGATGCATTGGACCTCATTTGCTTGGTCAAATGATGTGTTCATTCCTTATGTCTCTGAAAAATGGGAAAATGAACAGAGACAATTTCAACTTTTCCCCATTCTTTGTA
This sequence comes from Neostapfia colusana, assembly GCA_030760725.1. Lineage (NCBI taxonomy): Eukaryota > Viridiplantae > Streptophyta > Magnoliopsida > Poales > Poaceae > Neostapfia > Neostapfia colusana. The sequence goes on along the minus strand of JASWHV010000018.1, from coordinate 46,730,928 downwards.
AAATCCATATATTCATGTAGGAAACTCCAAAAATTGTAAAACCAATTCCTATGGACTCAGGACATTTTGCACTTCACAAAAAGTCTACTTTGCAGCATAGGAAAGCTTAATACCTAGGGGGTAAAGGCAGATTAGTGAAAATCACATAAGGAATTATTGTGATCACCTTGAGCCATTTCATGAGCTCACTTTCTGCACACTGCCTAAATAGCTTCCATAGAAGCTGTGGTTAAATTCTCAGCTTCATTGGACCTCTGGAACTTTAGCTACCATCTTTTAGGTTTAAGTGTTCATATAATGGACTTAATCACATGGTGATTTTAGTATCTCTTTTCACCCTAGCTTTCATCATCTCTAAGGTTGTAGATCCAACAACAGAAACCTTGCTTTTGTTTGTCCCTTTTAGGTGTGAGTTAACTGGTACAACAGTTTTGAATCATTTTCTAAATTGCTTTTGAATACATGTGCATAAATCAGCTTAATAGCACGTGACGTCGACATTTGACGAGGATTCGACTCTGCAGCGAGGATCTCCATCTCGTGATGAGTTTGGCGGATTCTCCGGAGGAAGACTAACTCCTATCTTCTAATAAAACCGTTGAGCAAGGCAAGCCTCGGTTTGCATATCGTTACCGTTTTAAATTTTGCTTTATTTCACCTCATGTGTATTAGACTTGATATTGTGCATTATGTCTTGGATAATTGAAACCATCTTGCATGGCTATTACATCCCTGAGTAGAAGGTTTGGTGTAGGCTTTGCCTCATCGTAGATGCTAGGCTAATGTTGTAGCTAGCTCCGTAGAAGTCGAGTAGTAAAAAGCTACTCACGAGAAAGTTCGAGTAATGGAGTTACTCGCGAGAGGTTAATGATAAGAGCACCCTCATGAAAATGAGAGGGGGACGGGGATGTAACTGTAGGATGGAGCGCTCAAGATTGATCTCGACCTGAGATAGGTGTGACAATGCTTGAGACCACATTTGGCCTGGACCGGGATGGTAAGGCAAATGTGGAGGTTGGTTGTAGCCCCGTCCGTGTTGGTTAAGGACCGTATGTAAGCGGCCATGCTGGACAAGATTGAGCTGTACCAGATATATAGTGGGGTATGGGACCCATGAAACCGATGTAACTCGATGGACCGTGATATAGAAACTAATCCTTCGCGTGGGAATGGCGTTGAGAAGGCGGGAGGTGTAAATCTTTTAGCGGTGAACTTCGACGTGTCAGCGTAGAGGACCATCTTGCTCGGTGCGAAAAGTTTTTCTATGTCAGGGTGTCGTGTGAAAGGTTGCTGCATACAATGTAAGAAAGAGCTGAGTCTTTCGAGGTGGGTGTATGTGTCGTGTATTCCGGATTGTTATTGATTCGAATCACCGTCGCTCGAGGAAGAGGATTGAGCATACTTGCCCACTGCATCGTGACGTAGTAAGAAGAGGAACTAAGTCTCTTAACTTGCTGTTTATGGATTAATCTTTGAATTGGAACCTTGACTGAATTATAGATAGTGCCAACTAATGTTCATTTCCACCTTAGGCTAGCAACATCAGGATAAGCGTTTCTTGTTTGATTGTGGACTTCCGGTGTTGTGAGGCGTGAGGACCACTAAAATGAAGTCTAAAAGAATCTGAATATAAGGATCAAGTTTAGTCAAGCTGCATTTTGCAAATTCCTGTTCCTACTGTCTTACTACCCCTGCATGTAGAGTTACATGTTTAGGATTGACGGTTAAGACTTGCTGAGGCTTAGTGCTCACGGTTGCTTCTGAGTTGTTTTTGCAGGTAGCAGAATGCCTGCTATGAAGAGGGTTGTTCTGTGAGACGATGAACCTCACGGTTTGTTCCACTCATCGGAAACCTAGCCGCTGCCTTTCTTTGGTGAAGCTAGTAGGAAGTGTTCACGGGCTGCACGACTTCTCTTCGGCATAGTTAGGGTCAAGAGTGATTAGATTGTTCAGCTAGTTTCAATTTCCGCTGCGTGTGTACAATATGTTGTAAAAGAACTTATCTTGAGTAACAAAATGGTTTCGTTATGTTCCTACGTCTCTTTTTATGCATGCTGTTGGGTGCCGCATCGCACGGCACCACCCACTGTGATCACCGGGCCTCGACTGGACCCAAACATGTCCTCGCTCGAAGTGATATGTCAAATGCATAAACTTTTCGAATCCAACTCGCTGTTTTACAACAGATGCTTGATATTGAATGTGAAACTAAGTGTTTTGGTTGAAAACTTAAATCATGGTCTTCTCTGTCCAGATTCTGATCCAGCAGACCAGTAGAAAGAATTCAAATATTTGGGCCACCTTGGAGGCAAAACCTGGACTGGAGTTCAACAACAAATTTGTAATAGACTCAAAAAGGAATCCAGATTGTATTTATTTGCCTCCATATACTTCCTAGTTTATGTGTTATGATTTCTACAAGTTGACTGAATTTTCTCCGGAATTTTGACAGCACCTCCTTTGCAAGTGGCTGTTTTGTTCACAAAATTCCATCTATTTCTGCCCTCAATTTAGGAAAAACATTGCACTACAAAGTTGTAGCACATTTCCTACACTTTCCAACAGTATCTTACTTGACTCTTAGAAATCTTTCTACAGAAAGTTGTGGTCGAAATACAGAAAATTCCAGAGAGCATTTTGGTCTGTCCTGTTTCTGGACAGTGCATACTCCTCCGAGATTTTTAATCCGTTTGGAGGGAGATTCTGTTCTGGAGCTATAAAGAAAAGTTGAAGAAGACTTGAAAACCTTTCCAGAATAGTATCACACACCTCCATTGGTTCAACCAATCCTATGTTATACGCAGTTTAAGTTCAGCAAAAATTCTGCCGAAAACAGGGGAGGTTGTTCCTACATCTTTGAACTTGAATCTATACTCCCAATTGACTCCTAGCTCAATATGGGAGTTCAATAACCCCTAAATGGAATCCTAAACTTCAGTTTCACTCTTTTGTTTGAAAATATCCTTTTTATGCAACTAATACTCATCTCGGTACTATGTTTCCTCACCAAAGAAAAATCCTAAACCGGTATTCCGGCATAAACGTGTCAAATGGTGGAACTAAAGGTGTCACCCACAAAAGATTTCTACACGTAATGCACTAACGTGGTTAATGTACCTACAGAAAACTACACAATAATGGTGCACACAAGGGTTTTTGACATTTCAGGCAGTTCCATATCATAGTAAAAATATACGGTCCGTATCATTGACATACGGATCGTCCTTGAGTCAAGCCACGTCTCAAGGTACATGGTCATGTTTTCACACCACATGACAGGGAACCGAGCAGAGCGCGAACAGGTCATCACGGTTGGGAATTTTATCAACCCAATTGATACCACCTACTGCCTCATGACCGTTGAGGCACGCCGATGGCGAGCACTGTGTATGGCCCTTTGAACATTGAACATCCAAGAGTTGCATACTATCGTGTTGCTTACCACACGATGGGGTATTCTCACTTTTGCCTAAAGCACGCTGGAGATCAGCTTTTTCATATGCTCTCAGAATCATTGGAAGGTTCAGAGACTCATATTAACTACCATGCCAAGCCACGTATACTATTCCATACTATTGCTCGTATGGCGAGCTTACCGAAATTGATCCGCCTGCGGTGGCGTAACTTACCTCTTACCTGACGTCGGAGCATCGTTACAAATTAATAACAAGTAGGTTAGCATCTCCACCATAAGTAGCTAATACTATAATAGACCTTATGTGGGCATAGTGACTAATCCTCACTCGACTACTTCTAAGTTTTCAAAATAGACTCTTTTCGACCGTGCTATTCCCAATATGGCTCTGATACCACGTCTGTGGGGACTACCCCATGGTTCACCCACTCCGGGATCGCAGAGGGTGGCGCCGTGTGGTGCGGCACCCAACAGCACACAGGAAAAGAATATGAACAACATACAAACTTTTATTTGACATAAAACAGCGGAAGTCTTTTTACAAAACTTAATTATACAGCGGAAGTATTATACATAGCTAGTCTCTCATCCTAACTAAGCAAAAGTGCAGCCGTCCAACCCTAGGATGCTACACACTAGCAACATAGAACCGGAGATCACTGTGGCGTGCAGGGCTCCAGCTCGGCCATGTACCCCGACGGGGGGCACCGCCTCGTCCTCAGACCCCTCCTCATAGCTCTCACCTGCACACAGATCAAATATTGAAACCGTGAGCACGATAGCTCAGCCAAGGCTTAACCGACAACCCTAATCATGAAACTCTACATGCAGGGATTAGTAATATGGGATAAAGACATTGCAATAAAGACACGCCTACATGTTAATCCTTACTTTCAGTTTTATAGCAGCAGTTTAATGAGCCTTAGGCAGCCTTCATATCGGAAGTCCACAATCAAAACAGAAACGCTTTCCTCCGATGTGGTGATGCCTAAAGTGGAAGATAAACTTAATTAGCTCTACATCTACAGCAGTGTGACACCCGGTTCCGAAAATAGAACCAAGTGAATGCATATGTGTGCCCAGGATGTCCATCACACATACACATGTAATCCACAAATTGAATTCATAATTTAACCACGAATAAATAGTGTTTACGTACTTTATTACAATGACTCAATGTCTCACTCATGAATATCTATCTTATTCTTGCAGCAGAAGACTCTAAAACGACAGCGGCAAGTGACTAAAGACAACAAGCTCCATCTTCAACTCCATAGGCATGTTGACGGTAGTTTGCATGCCTAGTACTCCAAATGGTCCTCGAAGTACTCATCTCCTGTAGCTGATGTTTATGTGGTAATGCAAGGGTGAGTACATGTCGTACTCACCATGTGTGGGAAACGTATGACATGTAGCTTACAACAAAGTATGGAATAAAAAGGCTCATTGCAGCAAGCAAATTTTATTTCACAACATGAAAAAAACAGCAACTATTTCTTGGTGAAATTTATCCCATCATAATCAAGTAATTCAGAAACATTCTCTCATCATAATTCACCATTTATCATGCTTCAACCAACCAATAATCTTTCTCAAGTTCATCTCATGCTCATAAATATTCGTAACCATCTGAAATTCATATAGCCAAAACCAAACTCATTTTCATGACTCAAAACAGTTCCAAAACCAATCCCAATGACCATACCATAACCATACCGAATATCCATCCCAAGTTTTCCCTCTAATCATGTGAGTTGGCCAGGTTCTTGTGACCGGAAGCACGGCTATCATGATAGTTTTACACTGTGCAGAGGTGGCACCACTTTACCCACAAGTTTGTGATTTCGTCACCTGTCGGCGACTGCAAAACCTCCATTATACCAGTACACAACCATCGGTGTGTGGCCAAGAGATCACAAAATAGCCTTTACAAAGGGGCTACTAGATGTATGGACTCACCGAGGTTTCACCGGCAGGCTCGAATCACCATTCTCCCACCCACGGGCCCCCTCTTGTGCCATGCAGTTCCCAGGGCAGTCCTCCTTGACAACCATTCCCCGCGTCATACACGGTCCATAACAAGCTAGCAACACACCTAATTAATCAGCTAAGCCACACCCATATTTGGCCTTGTGGTGGCACTGTTTTCCTGGCATGTGCTGGCATGAACCGGTCTATAGATCAAAGGCAAGTAAACCGCCATCTCATTCAGCAAAATCCACGAACCAAGCTTTCCTAGATCTCCCCGATTCCATGCTCATTAACATCATCAAGTTCTCATCATCATTATTCATATGAGTGCAGTTGCTATACATGTTTTATTCAGCTTCCCGTATCCCGTAAGTTAAGCGAAGCAAAAAGGAAAAACGACCATACCCGACTCATCAACTTTCCTGGCGACAAAGATGGTTAACAAAACTAGTAAACTCCTATAAAAGGGTGTCCCATCAAGGTGACTCTGGCGTACGAGTTTTCACAAACGAAACAGTTTCAAAACATGGGATCAATATGGTCAAGGCCTTTCTCCCGTGTCTCTTGTTGCTCAAGCGTCTCGAAGTATTGGTGCTGTAGTTCTTCATAGATGGCCTCTTGAGCTTGTCCTTCTACTCACGACCACGCACATACAAAATTCACATCAATCAATCATCATGCACAAACTTTACTCAAGATGCAATGGAGTAGATGGATGCAAATCCTATGGTACTGTTTTATTAAACCAGTTTGTACATGTTCTTGCATGTTTTAATGGGCTTTCATGGTATTTTATGATGAACAAGGGTGTAGGGATCAAGTGCGGACGTGGTGATGATCTTGACTCAAGATCTAGATCAATTCCACTGTCAAAAATAAAAAAAAACGCGATCTGTCCACACATAAACGTTTCTGCTCGAAGGGGGCGAAGAGAATGAATGCGTAGAAACAGCGGCGATGTCGTACGATGGGTAATGGAGACCTACCTCACTTCCTTTTGGTGGCAGGGCCTTCCTACTAGCAATAGAAGCAGTGGGGAATTTTTCTATGGAAGATTAGGGCAGGACAGATCGTCGGGCTTCTTCTCCGGCGACGGCAAGGCGTGACAGGGCTCAACGGCGGCCAAATTCCGGCGAGGGGGGGACTTGGCAACTTGGCAGCAAGGAAGGGGCTTGGCAGCAGGGGGGACGACCAAAAGAGAGAGGGGTCGGCCAAGGGGGTGGGGGTTATATTTGTAAGGGGGAAAAGGAGAGTCCTACTCCAATTGGAGCTGAAATAAGAGTCCTATTCAATTTTTTTTGATCTTAACAAACTTATATGTTGTGGTGCGGCTGTGGCGGACCGGAATCTGCTCATCCAGGATCGCAGAGGATGGTGCCGCATGATGCGACACCCGACAGAACACATCATAAGAAAACATATTGTATTACATAGAAAACCAACTGAATTGTACAAAGTAGTACAAGACTTCAGTTACAAACTATTATGGAAATTACAACAGCGGAAGCTACGTTTATACAACTCACGCCATCTACCTAGCAAAAGTCGGTTGCTCAGCCCTATGGACAACCCACACTAGCTGCACTCCTCAGCTCAGCGCGGCGTGTACGGCTCCCACTCAGCCGTGGTCCCCGACGGAGGGTAGCCCTCGCCGGTGGACTCGTACCCCGAGTCCATGGGATACTCCTCACCTGCAAAAAACCACTCATGGCAGCAACCGTGAGCACGATGGCTCAACAAGGCTTAACCGACTCACCTATGCATGAAACTCTATATGCAGTTCACAACAACAATGGGATGGTAATTTGCAGCAAACGGACACGCCTACAAGTTCATCCTTATTTCAACTTTTAGCCACAAGTTAACAGTTCATGAATCTGAAATTTTCATGAGCAATATTTGGTGGCACACATGTAGCAATACAATTTAATCATATCAGCAATATTGATTCATACCATTTCATATATCAACTACGTCATGACACAGTGAACAAGCGGTACTCATAACCACGAGGGAGGGCGAATCGACTTGTTATACACCTGCAGGGATACCCGAATAGCACGTCACGTACGCCCACCCGTGGAGCTGCACAGCATGCTCACTCGATGTCGTACGGGACAACCTTTCACCCAACAGACGAAACGTCGAACCGGTCGCACCGAAACAGACAGGAGGTTCCCTACACGGAGCATATCTCTTTGCCCGTTAGCAGATTTCCACCTTGCTGCCCTCAACCTACACCTATAAATCAGTGTGCTATGCCTCGACGCCCGGAGGTTTAGGTTACATCGGTTTATCGGACCCCATATATCCGATATGCCTTCTGTACATTCAAACTTGCACAGAGGGGCCGCATACGGATCGGTCCTCAATCAATGCGGACAGAGCTGCACCCACAAGACTTCCTCTTGCTGCGGCCTAGCCCCTTCCTAGTCTCATTTTCTTAATAAAGTGATCTCGCGTCACTTGAACCAATCCTGTGGGTCCCGACTCCTAAACTCGCGAGTAGATTCCAACTACTCGACTTGTACCGAAGTTCTATGAACATTAAGCACAGCGTTTACTACCCAAGGACTTTTACACTACCCTCAATCTTGTGGAAATAATCTGGCTATGCACTTGGGTTTCATCCATCCTACACCTAATGCATATACATACCACAAACTAAATATACATAAAGCAAAACATTGTAAAGTTGGTCAATGCAAACCGGGGCTTGCCTTGTTGCTGCTGGTCAGAGGTTAGGGATTCTTCCGGAAGGAGAAAGTCAAGCACCTCCGGGGTCTTCTCGCCTTCAGCGACTACACGTAAACCATAAACTATATGTAAATTTGAATGCAATGTTTTAAATTGAATATGTAAAGACCATAACTCTAGCTAGCCCTTCCCTTTGGCTATGAAATTTTTATGGTGGCTTGGTAGGGTCCTAACCAGAGTCTTGACCAAGTTTTATTTGAAACAAAGTTCATTTTAGCTCTGCACAAATAAAAGTCTATTTGGTCAGTAGTAGAGCCTCTATGGATTTCCAGGGATTTTCATGGCTCCAACCATTACTTTATGGAAATTAGAGTTTGAGATGGTTCTAATGGAATTGGTTTCATGTCATTTGAAGCATTCTAGATGAAGTTATGCCCTAAACAAGATTTGAGAAAATCTGATAAATGTTTCTGTACATTTTTCTATTTTCTTAGGGCAGTTCACTTAATCACATCAATAGGGGGAGTAAATGAACTTAGATGGATCTGAAATTTTTACTGTGACTCAAGGATTCTCGATTGAACATCCTAGCCGAATTTCAGAATTTTCCATAGAAGAATTCTCCAGATAAAATTCCCAACAGTTTAAAATTTAGGGAATAAATTCTGGAAAAGGAATAAGTTTCATAAGCTGAAACATGTTTTGTGGGTTAGTATTCAAAAAGATGAATCCAACAAAATTTGGTTCACTGAATTTGGAGCTTCCTAGCAAAAGTTATAGCTAGTTGAAGTTTGAACCAATTCTGAAGTTCAAATAAAAGTTTAAACCGGGTTGTGGGCCCCACTCTTTTTAAACCAGCCCACTGAGATCGCGGCCACACCGCAGCCCACAGGGTTTTACCATTGCTGCCGCACCGGATCCCGGCCGCAAGCGGATCCCTGATGGAAAACAGGGACTGACCGGTGGACCCGCCCCCCTTCGTCTACCTCACGACAGCCCGCGATCCCCGCGGCGTCGCTTCCCCGGAGAGCTCGCCGCCGGCCATTTTACCGGACGACCGTCGAGGATTTCGCTGCCTGTGCCTAACTTTGCTCGGGGAACACGTTGGTGCACTCACCGGAGCTCGGCGATAGCTGGAACAGTGCTTGCGACGGTGACAGCGGCCGGGAGCTCATCGGCGACGTCGAACTCAGTGTTCTCTACACCTTTTTCGACGCGGTTTGCTCGGGGACCTCCACTGAGACTTGCTGATCATGGCTATGAGCACTGCTCCTCGTGAAAACGGCCGCAACTAGGACCTCACCTTCGACCTAGGGCTAAAACGGCGGTGACTCGGAAAATTTCAAAGAACAGCAACCCTAGTCTATGGTTTTCGCCGGTTTTTGATCCCAGGTGGCCGTGGACAAGTGCAGAACGTATGTGTAGCTCAGAATTCTCTGTGGTGAACTAACCATTACGAATTTCAGAGTTTTGAACTATTTGGTTCTTTGAACACCGAATGGATAATCGGACAAATTCTACCCCGGCGAAGCATGAGAGGAGGTGCGATCGGCACGAGCGTGTTAAGCACCTTGGAGCGGGCCTTTTTCATGTAGCTCGTCGGCCACAAAACAGCTTCTAGCTCTTGGACGCCGGGGAGCAGAGGGGGTCGGCCGGCGATGGTTTCTTCACACGAGAGAGCGGACGCAGCAGCGCTGGCTGATGAAGGAAGCAAAGTTGGTCTGTGCAGCGTACGTGGGAGACGGGAATGAGCGTGAACTGATCCTTTAGCAGCGCTGGCGCGCGTGGTCACGAGGGGGTGAGGCGGCAGCGTTCCCGGCAGCCGACCGAAGCAGTAGAGGTGGTTCTCTTCTTCTTCAGTCTCTGACCAGTGGGCCCTTTTCTCCCCTCTAATCCTTTCTCCCCCTTCTGCTGCAAATATCTCAACCACTCAAAATTGAATGGTAGACTTTGCCACAAAGGCATGGGATGAAATTTGAATTCTTCAACTGAAATTAGTTTGGGCTAAATTTGCTGCCCATTTGAATTATTGCAAATTTAGCTCCGACAAGATGAACTCCAATGAGGATGAAAATTGGTGGACTAACTCAGAAAAATGTGCTGAGTTTGAATATGAAGTCAACTTTTGAATTCAAGTGATGAAAGTGGCTGCAAATTTGAATTTGCCTTCAATTTGGCCCCTTATTCAAATGTCTCCAAAAGTGCCTCAAAAAGTATTGGATTTGCATGAAATTTGGCCTGAGCCTTTCCAATACTATTTAAGGTCTAGGGGTGAGCTCAACCTTTCATGTTCATGTGTATGACTTCTACTATTTGAAGTTAGGGCTTTCCCCTCTAATCACCGTTTTCATGGTGTTTACTTGCTCTTCACAAGTGTTCATGAGATATCCACCACATGAGCTGTGGTGTTGTGAGGTGATGAACATTTTTTTCAAGTCACTTTCTTGGGGTTTTACATCCCTCCCCCTTAAAAGAATCTCGTCCTGATATTATAAAAGAAGAGACGACGATGTGAGAGGAGATTATCCGTGATGAGACGCCATGAAATCAAGGTTGTTTGAGCGAAGGAATTCCTCGCTCTCCCACGTCGCTTCTTCGGCGGTGTGGTTACTCCACAGTATCTTGTAGAACCACAGTGTTCGGCTACGTGTGGTCCGAGCCTTCTCATCAATAATTGCCACCGGATATTCAGCATACGTCAAATCCGGTTGCAGCTCGTCAATGTCTTCGGTGGGAACAGTAGCCGTATACTTCAGACATTTCCATAGTTGTGAAACATGGAAAACGTCGTGAACACCTGCGAGAGATGCCGGTAGTTCTAGTCTATACGCCACTGGTCCACACATCTCGGTGATAGTCACCGGCTCACTCCTCGCTGTCGGTCCTTTCTTCATCTTCATCATCAGCCTGAGTAAGAGGAGGAGAGGAACCACTTGTCGTGCCAAAGAGGCGCGCTCTGATGGAGAGAGAGGAGGAAACTCTGTAAACTCAGATACAGAGTCCTCTGAGATGAACGGGGATCCAATGGGCTCAATCTCTAGTTTTTAGCATATCTCTTTGACATTGGCCTTCATGTATCTCATTTCTTCTTTTCTTGCCTTGTTCATCTTATGAAGTTTCACCTCAGTTTTGCGGTAAGAACTGAAAATAGCAGCCAAAATCTTTATAACTCCACTAGAGGAACTTTTGTGTGGAGAGGCCCTGGTCTTGGATGAAGGCCTTGCATCTTCTTGAGCTCTCTCTGGATGCTCTTCAGGTGATCCAGGAGAGGAGGCAGCTGGGAGGGAGGCCTGAGGAGGCTTCTGAGGCCTTAGAGCAGTGTGCTCCACATCCTTCACGAACTCAATTCCTGTGACTCTTTCAATGATGAACATCAAGTAAGGTGCATATCAACAGGAACAGTTTGGTGTGCAGGATATGTTCACCACGTCATTCCAAATATAATCGAAGATATTAAATCTTCTCCTCCTGCTGATTACTTTCATCAAGGTTCTCAAATAACCTTGGACGCTCCCGGCATCTCCATCCTTTGGAGCAATGGTCTTCCGGAGCACTCTGTTGAGAACAATGATGAAGGGCTTCATGTTCTTGGTTGAGGGAGGGTTGAATGGAAGTTGAGTATCATAGAGAAACTCCATCTTGTCCTTCTCAATACTCCCAGATTGTGAATCACAATCTCATCATTGCCGGTGTCCTCAAGGTGTAGTAGTATGGCAAACTCAGTGTAGGAAATTGTGTACTTGGATCCATGTGTCATCCAAGTCACTTTGTCTTCTCCATTATGAGCAAAGTGGCAAGTTGAATAAAACAGGGCAATGATCTCATCATTCCAGTTGTACCTGAAGGTGAGCAGGTCCTTGAGTCCATGTCTCTCTGCAGCCCCCATGACCTCCTCAAAGGCTTCACAGCTCTTCCTTTCAAAGTATGTCCAGTCGATCCATTGACTTCAGACCACTGGAGTCTTCATTTGGAGGTACACCGAACTGTAGTAGTCCGAGTGAAAGTTGCTCCAAAATCTCTTGTCGGCTGCCTTTTTGCCGGAGCTATGGGCATCAACCTTCCTCAGGTTCCATCCACATCACTCTCCTCGCCATTGAACTTTTCCTTCGAGGGATCCCTATGTCTCTGCCTTGGAGCTGTCATCTTGAGGGGACCAATCGGTCCGGAAGCAAGCCCCTTTCCCTTGCCCTTGGTTTGGCGTTGAGCCGCCGAGCTAGAACGAGCCACATTTTCTTTTGAAGCTGGTCTCTTGATTGTAACCTTTCGACTCACCCGAGGTGGGGTGAGCGAAGCCTCGGCAGCACACTCTTTTCTCTTGTTGGAGCGAGACTCCGGAGAATGAGACATCATATCTTGATCCATCTCGGCCTCAAAGTCGGAGAGACTCTCATTTGATCCCGACATGATTTCTGACAAGGAAGATAAAGTGGATATGAATAATCAAGGATGACAAAGGATTGCACTGAATTGACATAAGCTAGGATTTCCCTTATTAGGGGCATACCGGACTAGTTCGGTGTTCAGGGTCGAACTAGTCCGGAGCACCGGACTTATCCGTGCTAATAACGACTAGTCCGATATGAGGCTGCTCAAGCCCTAATTTGTTGAAATTTGAGATTATTCAATGCAAATATGATCTAGTGTACATGGAATACATCAATAGAGCATGCATTGACTAAAGGAGCTAAGATATTTGAGCAAAAACAAGGAAAATCAAAGGTTCTAGGGTTTGGAGTGAAATTTACCAAATTCTTTGATTCGAAGTGTTGAAGGAGTTCTTGATCCGGACTAGTCCGGAGTTTTTGATCCCTTTGCAGTGGGGATCGATTCCCACGGAAATTTGAGAAGTTTTGATGGAGAACTTGCAAATTCACCTTGGGAGCACTTGAGTGAGGAGAGAGAGAGAGAGAGAGGAGAGTTGTGAGGATGAAGAAGATTAGGTTTGAGCCGTCCTTAGGGTTATGGAGGCGAAATATCGGACTAGTCCGGACCATATCGGACTAGTCCATTTTCTGGTCAGAGAGAAAATCGGACTAGTCCGTGGTGGTCCCGACTATTCCGGTCTAACGGACTAAGTGCGGACTAGTCTGTCGGTGCGGACAAGTCCGGGGTGACCACGGACTAGTCCGTGGTCCCTTGTATAGAAGTGTACAAAACATATATATGTATGTATTCAAATGTTCCTATTAAGTGATAAGGGACAAAGGTACAGAGAAATTATTGATGAATATGATCAGTAAACATACAATAATCAAGCTATGACCATGATTCACCAAGATCAAGTATCTGACATAGTTTTTAGGAGGAAAAATAGAGAGAGATGATTTTTCAACATAATTAACATGATTTTGAGGATGGCATACAGATATTCAAGTTTTCAAGCCACGTTTCGAGCATCAAGGATATTTAGTTCATTTCGGAGCTCACAAAAACGTTTTTCATCATGTGGCTTGGTAAAGATATCGGCTAGTTGTTTTTCTGTGTTGACATGGGAAATGGCTATGTCTCCTTTCATTGTGTGATCTCTCAAAAAATGATGCCGAATATCTATGTGTTTAGTTCTGGAGTGCTCAACAGGGTTATGGGCAATTTTAATAGCACTCTCATTGTCACAAAGGAGTGGAATACGACTCATATTGTAACCGTAATCCCTTAAGAGTTTTTCGCATCCAAAGGAGTTGTGCACAACAACTCCCGGCTACAACATACTCTGCTTCAGCTGTGGATAGAGCAATTGAATTTTGTTTCTTGGAGGACCAAGAAACGAGGGATCTACCTAGGAATTGGCAAGTACCAGAAGTACTTTTTCTATCTACCTTGCATCCGGCATAATCTACATCAGAGTATCCAATGAGATTGAATTTTGAACCTTTGGGATACCAAAGGCCTAGGTTGGGTGTATGAACAAAATATCTCAAGATCCTTGTAACAGCTGTCAGATGACATTCCTTAGGATTGGCTTGAAATCTTGCACACAAACATACACTCAACATGATATCAGGCCTAGATGAACATAAATAGAGTAGGGAGCCAGTCATGGAACGATATACCTTTTGATCCACATTTGGCCCGTCTTCATTGCGATCCAGGTGTCCATTTGCCGCCATGGGAGTCTTTATTGGCTTTGCTTTGTCCATTCCAAACTTCTTGAGAATGTCTTGAGTGTACTTTGTTTGGCTTATGAATGTCCCGTCCTTTTGTTGCTTCACTTGGAATCCCAAAAAGTACCTCAACTCTCCCATCATGGACATCTAAAATCTATCTGTCATAATCTTGTTAAATTCTTGACAAAAGGATTTGTTAGTTGAACTAAATATAATATCATCAACATAGATTTGGCAAATGAAGAGATCATCATCAAAGTGTTTAGTAAACAAGGTGTAATCAGCTTTTCCGATCTTGAAGTCATTTTCAATCAAAAAATCTCTAAGGCACTCATACCAACCTCTAGGAGCTTGTTTGAGGCCATAGAGAGCCTTACACAGTTTGAACACATAGTCAGGGTGCTCTTGATTTTCAAAACCGGGTGGTTGCTCCACGTACACCTCCTCCTTGATCGGTCCATTGCGAAAGGCGCTTTTCATGTTCATTCGATAAAGCTTGAAATCGTGGTGAGTAGCATATGAAAGTAATATACAAATCGATTCAAGCCTAGCTACGGGAGCAAAAGTCTCATCGAAATCCAAACCTTCGACTTGTGACTACCCTTTTGCCACAAGTTGTGCCTTGTTCCTTGTCACCACTCCATGTTCTTCTTGCTTGTTGCGGAAGACCCATTTAGTGCCGACGACGTTGGACTTGGGTATTTCAACCAGCTCCCACACTTCGTTCCTTTTGAAGTTGTTCAATTCTTCTTGCATCGCCATCACCCAGTCCGGATCTTTTAATGCATCCTCAACCCTGTATGGTTCCAAAGAAGATACAAAGGAATAGTGTTCACAAAAATTAGCTATGCGAGATCGAGTTATTACTCCCTTTCGGATATCACCGATTATGTTTTCAACGGGGTGATCTCTTTGGATACTTTGGTGTACTCTTGGATGTGGCACTTGTGGTCTTGAATCTTCATCATTATCTTCTTCTCCCCCTGGATAGTTGCTATCATTGATGTTTTGGTCTTCTTGATTTTCTTGAGGTTGATCTTGTATGGAAGCTCCCCCTTGATCATTTTCCTCCATCTGTGGTTCATTTTCTTCATTCGCATTTGAAGTTGGCACTTGTGGTCCAACATCGCCCAATGACATTCTTCACAATTCTTTACACGGAGCTTCTTCTTGATCTATGTAAAGGTCCCGAAAATGTGAATACAAAGAAACTCTTGTTTGCAAAAGTTTTATTTCATATGAGTGAAATTTGGGACTTGTTAAAACTTTTCCCCACATGTGATAACACACATGAGGGTTTTCTTCACACAAGTCAAATGTTTATTTGAGAACTTGGAACCCTAGAGGGGTCAAAAACCAAGATGGGAAGTTTCCATAGGTGTGAGAAAACAAAACTCAGATTTGGAACAATTGTTCAAACTCAAAATTCAAATGAGAGCAACAATGGAATTCAAAACTGTTGTGCTACAAATCTCATTTGCAGCAGCCAAAATTTAAATCAGATTTCATATTTGAATTCCTTGAGTCCAAATTAGGGGGTGTGCAAAGTTTCATGATTTATGGAAATGAATTGCAACCCATTTTTCCAAAATGGACTTTAAATGACAAATAATTCAAATGCATATTTGAATTTGGATAAAACTTGCCCAATTATCCAAATGCCTCTCAGATTTAAACTTTCACAATTGAATTCCATCAATATTCAAATTGGGGAGATATTTTAGAGGGGATACGGAGGACTGACATGTGGGACCCACCTGTCATTGGGAGCACTGAAAATTGCAAAGGATCTGCAGTCCACAGTCTCTGGTTTGCTTACCTCCCACGAGAAGCGATCGGCAGAGCCGACAGCGGCGCTCACCGCCTCGGGCGACCGCCTCCCCACGGGAACCGCCTCACCCCAGGGCTTTATTACCCCCTGTCGTGCTCCCTTTCTCCTTCGACACCGAGGCCTCAGCGCTGTTCTTTCCTCCTTCACCCGAGAAGCAACCGAGCACTGCCGCCGTGCGTCAATCGCTCGGCCTCACCCTAGGTCACGTGAAAAACTTCGTCTGAGCAGCCAAACAACACCACAAACCTTCCCACGACCTCCTCGTGCCCTCACCGAGGGAGTTCTTGCTCTCCACACCGAGGTACCCCAGCTTCAGCGGCGGCCGGAAGAAACCGCCATCCACGGCTCTCGTGGACAGCTCCACAGAGGGGTTTGCACGACCAAGCAAGAGGGCCCTGGGACGCGCAGGAGCTCCGTGCAGCTTCCACCCGAAGCACAGAGTTTGTCTCCGCCCTTGGCCGACGAATTTCGGGAATTCACTCCAGCCGGTGTAAACCGACCTTAGGCTATGAGGCTGCAAAATTCCCGATCGATTGTTGTTTAGACACCACGAAACTTCGCACACACAAGCCAGACATGTAGGCGCACCAGTTCTCTTTTGAAACCTCGCATGAAACACCCTGTGCACGGTGCAATTTCAAGCTTTCCGAAGGCGGCTATGGCGGGAAGGTTCGGGTGCACGGTGAACCCTAGGGTAGAGCCGTTCCCGAGCCCATATGCGGCCATGCCAAGCTTGGACAACCTCCACTGGTGCTGTAGAGCCTTTCTAGGAAGCTTTTGGCGGGCTAGCTCAACGGGGCGACGTCGCCGGACTTCATCCGAGCCGATGTGCCGTCGCGGGCTAGTTTGGAGGCCCTGCCAGCTCAAGAAAACCCCATCAGCGTGTTCCTCGCGTTGAATTAGTAGCTGGCAGAGAGTTTCATCGACAGAGGTGGCCGGACGACCGATCCCGGAGCTACTCCGGCGAGCCCGGAGGCGGGATCGCGCGGGAGCGCGAGGTTGAAGAAGACCTCGCCGGTCCCGCCTGTCAGCGACTCGGGGAAAGCGGGCTGGATACTCTGTGGCGTGGGAGCAATTGTAACAGCACGGGAATTAACCCTGTGGCCCCGTGTGGCACGCTCCCGGTGACTGACACGTGCCCCTGGTCCCACAGTCAGGTTTAAACTTTTCCCGGATTTATTCAAATCCCAGATTTTTCCCCAAACTGTAGAAGAGCATAACTTTTGCTAGGAACCTCCAAATTTAGTGATTCAAATTGGGTTAGATTCTGATTGACAAACTCTATCCAAATATGAAACCCAATTTATATGGAAGTCTATATTTAATTCTAGAAAATGCTTTAATGATTTTCAGTAAAAGAATTTTAGAGGGAGTTTGGTTTATCCACAAATCCCCAAATTTTACCAGAACATTCTTTAGGGTGTTATTAGACTCCTGTAAAAGTTTCAGCTCATTTGGAGTTGATTTGGTCGGGAGAATTCAGATTGTAAGTTACTGTGTTCAAATGAATACAGAAACATTTTCAGAGAATTTCCAAAACTTGTAAATTCAGTTCTGGGAAATTCTTAGCTCCAATAATCCAAGGAAAATCCATGTAGACTCTATGAACTATAATTGAAATTGTGGTTCACTGAGTTTGACATGAACATGGGTGTTACTTTAGAATTAATTCATCTTTGACTAAACACTTAGAGAATTATTCTGAAAAAACCACTCCATGAAAAGTGCTAAATTTTGGTCCAGAAGATTTTCTTGTGACAAGGAACTGACATGAAAATTCTCAACTCCATTAGAGCTCTCGATCACCACTGTCATGTGTAATCTCTTAAGGTGATCAACACTTAAGTGGGAAAAGCACTTAACATTTGATCTTAGTGTTTAAACCCAACCCAAACCGCTAGCATCAGTGTCATTTTAAATTCTTAAACAGAGTTCCAGTTTTAAAACTGTCATTAGATCTTATTAGCAAAAGCTTTTCAATTAAATACATATGCATGATGATATCGTGTGGCATATACGTGAAGAAGGTGAGAAGGACTTGAAGTGAAGATCAAAGAGGGAGGAAAACAAATGATCAAGCTCCAAGTGATCGTCACTAACTGATTGTAACAGTAGTCACCTGCAAAACAGGCAAGCCCCGGTTTGCATTTGAACAGTTTTATAAAGCATTTTCATTTGTAGAGATCATAGCTTTGCATCATTGATTGCAGTAAGTCTAGATGATATTGAAAACCCCACTTGCATGACCAGAAATACCTAAGAGAGAAAGGGTAGAATAGCACCTCCTCGAGTGGATTTGGCTACGCTAAATGTTAGTAGGAAAGGTCCGGTAGAAGTCGAGTAGTTGGAAGCTACTCGCGAGTTTAGGGCTGGTTTACTCAGAACGGGTCCGAATTAGAAAAGATGAGGAAAGTTCACACATAAGAAATGGAGACCAGGCAGGGAGGTTGAGATGTAGCAGGTTGCAGGCCGTGCATGCATAGCCCTGCCTGTGTCGGTTAAGGCCCGTCCGTGCTTGGCCCTGTTGGACAAGTTTGAGTTGTGTACCGGGCGCATACTGGCTATATGGGACCCAGGAAACCGATGTACCTTGGGAGATCCATAGTGGAACTTTTCCAACTGCCTTAGGCTTTCTGCGTCAGGGTAGCAGGAGGTACCTCGCTCAAGAACATACCACTGCAGGTATGTACCTTGACGGAGCTTGCGTACTCGGGGCAGTTGGACTGCGTCCAATGTGGAAGATCTTGGGAAAGCTAGCCGCGTACAACGTCAGTCGAGGTTGCTGCCGGCAACTCGGAGTACGGGTGTACGTGTCGTGTAGTCCGGGCGTGTACTGATTCGAATCACCGTCGCTCGCGGTTATATGAGCATACTTGCCCACTGCGTCTTGACGTAGTAAGAACTGAACTGGTTATTCTTTTGAACTTGATAAGGTTGTGCTATAACTTGTATTGCAACCATGATTGAATTAGAGATAGGCTCATTAAAGTTTACTTTCACTTTGTGCAAGGAGCATCGCAACAAAGCGTTTCTTGTTTGATTATGGAGTTGCGATGCTTTTCGGCTCAAGGTCCGCACAATGAGGCTTAAAATTATGAAAGTTAAGGATCAACTTTAGGCGAGTCCGTTATGCAAATATAGCTGACCCAATTGCAACCATCGTGCATGTAGAGTTTCTTGTTTAGGAGAGACGGGTCAGACTTGCTGAGCCTATGTGCTCACGCTTGCTATATAAGTGGTTTTGCAGGTTAACATCGATGCTGAAAAGAAGGTTGTCCGGTGAGACTCGGAGACTTCTGAGTCGTCTAACACAGGGAGGACCCAGCCGCTGCTGTTGTATTCGTGTTGCTAGCGAGAGGAGTCCGCGGGATGGACTTCATCTCGAGTGCTCTTAGTTATTCGACGTGAGTTGATATAGACTTCCGCTGTAGTTACTTGATGTAAAGTATTTACAAAGAAAAACTTGTAAGCTTCCGCTATTGTTTTATGTAATACATTGTTCCTCATATGTGTGCTGTTGGGTGCCGCACAACATGGCACCACCCAATGCGATTCCCGGGCGAGTGGCCTGCCTCAGTTCAGCGGGTCCGCGTCAGCGTGGTATCAGAGCCGCATTGGTAATAGCACACGGAATAAGGAAGGTATTACAACAAAAATTTAGGTTACGGTGAGGATACGGTACTAGGCCCACATAAGGATTATTATTAGCTTAATATGAAGGTGGCAACCTAACTTATTTGTTATGTTAGAAAACCGTGCATCTCGGGACGCTTTATGTCTTGGGGGTGCACGTAAGCGCTGTTCACCAGTGCGCACAAGCAGAAGGGTGGAGCCACACGGGTGGCAGGTAACCCGACCCGCTTTAGTATCCTCTACGACTCTTCATGTCGTTTGGGGTACTCGAGCAACGTCTGTCCCAGGCATGCGTGGTGCAATTTGGGAAACCCTGTCACGTGGTTAGTAACATGAACACGTAGCTCAAGGCGTGTTTGGCTTGAGAACACCTGTGCGAGTGATGACGGACGGGTGTAAGAACTGTATGGATACCGGGTTCGGTGTGCAGCCGGACCTGACGATTAAGTGTGACTTATGCAGGATTAACCACGAAACCGTAGTACGAATATTACACGTTTGCGAGTGCCCGTTTTAGTGCCACCTAAGATACGAATATGCAGGTATAATCCAGTTAGGATTTTCTTTTGGTGAGGCTACGTAGTACCGACATGCTTCTTACGGTGCATCGACGCCGTACTAAACTTTATAACTCCTTGCCTTTGAAGAAATGACTCATGAACTAACTTTTGATTAAAAATGAAAGTTTGAAACAAATATTAGTTACTGAACTCTTATTTTTGAGCTAAGATTCAAATGAGAGGAAGACTAGGCTTCAAAGATTACAAAAACAGAGTGCTCTGTTTTCGGCAGAAATTTTTGCTGGACTTTAACAGAGCATAACTCTGAGTAGCCTGACCTAATTAAGGTGTATGATACAGTTCTGGAAATATTTTCAAGTGATCTACAACTTATTTGTAGAGCTCCAGAGCAAAATCACAAGCTAAATGGGTAGAAAGTTCAGAGGAAGGTAAACTGTCCAGAACCAGGGCAGCAGCAAAACCTCTCCGGACCTTTCTGTTTTTAAGCCAT
Source organism: Neostapfia colusana (assembly GCA_030760725.1). NCBI lineage: Eukaryota > Viridiplantae > Streptophyta > Magnoliopsida > Poales > Poaceae > Neostapfia > Neostapfia colusana. The sequence continues at coordinate 46,710,266 of JASWHV010000018.1, read as the reverse complement.
AACTTTCTGTAGAAAAACCCTTAAGAAGCCTATGATACACCATTGGAAAGGTTATGAATGTTCAACATTGTTTTAGTTCAAAGTTGCTCGGATTCTTATTGTATTTACATATACAACTGTGATAAAATCAGCCACATACAAAGGAGATGCTGGCAAATTTTATCCAGGAATTCTGTCAACTTTGGAAAATCATAACTATTAATCCAGAGATGATATGAAAGCATATGAGTACTCGTTGGAAAGACACTGAAGTTAATTTTAACTTTGGTATTCGACTTGAGTTATGAAATGCTCTTAACTAGATCAAAATCTGGAGACAGTGCATAAAGGTCTGTCCTGTACAGATAGGCTTAATAGCTATGCCTACTAAGGAATTGTGTAAACATGGATTTTGTTACTTCTTTTATTAAAGTTGACATATTCATGTTTTCATTAGTCTCACATACTGCTGAGTTCTTGTTTAACTCATCTACTATATTTTTGCAGTATGGTTCGTAACCGCTCTAGGAGTAGGGCCCGGAGTTCTCGTCAAAGCGGTGGTGCTTCCATTCCACCGTCAGAACCACCATCCACGGGATGGATGGATCTTATGACTCGAGTTGTCGAGTCTAATCAAGAGAATGCTAGGCTACTCCAAGAAGCAACACAAGAACACACACGCTTACTCCAAGCCTTGGTACAGCAAGGCGTACTCCAGAACACGCAACAAGTCGTTCCACCTCGGAACGCTTATCTGGACTTCTTGGCGACTCAACCGCCAATTTTTACTGAAGCCACCGAACCTGTGGAAGCAGATCAATGGCTTCGTGTCATGGAGTCAAAATTCGGAGTATTCAATTGTGATGAATACCAGAAGACAAAGTTTGCCGCTCAGCAACTCCATGGAGCCGCCAGAAACTGGTGGGTGGATTATCTTGCCACCATTCCAGAGGATCATCAAGTAGCATGGAGTGAATTTTGTGAAGCCTTTCGTACCCGTTACATACCACTAGGTATTGTCAAGGCAAAGCGGGAGGAATTTTTGGGCTTGAAGCAAGGGGACATGAGTGTCCTCGAGTATGTCAGAAGGTTTAACCTTTTGGCCCAATATGCTCCCGAATATGTGGCGAAAGAAGAGGCACGGTGTGACCTATTCTTCCATGGCATGAGCGCCATATTACGGGAAAAGCTTGCCGTACACAATAACGGCAGTTACACCGACATGGTCGATGTGGCTTTCATTCAGGAGAAGCCGACACTTGAGTGGCAAGCGGAGAAGAGAAAGATGAGTGAGATCGAGCAGGCCAGCACAAGTTATGTGCCTCAGAAGTACCGTTTGGTGTATCAAACGCCATCCGGTGAAAGATGGAGGCCACCTGTACGATCAACTCCTCAGAGATTGATTGCTGGTCAGGTTCTGCAACTTGCACCAACTCCACAGCCGCAGCATCAGATGGTGGTTTGTGCTCCATCGCTGCAGCCATATGTACCTAGCAGTCCCCCGCAAGTCAACGAAGAACCGGAGAGGCATCCGTGTTTGACTTGTGGGCGCATGGGCCATTATGCTAGGCAATGTTCGGAGGGAATTCGAGGCTACGGGTCATCATATTTACAACAATACGACCCGTACTTCAATCTGCAGATAGGAGGGCAGATAAGGGGCAATATTCACTATACTGTGATTGATGATGTTCCGGAAGGAGAAGCCGCTTTAGCAGGGATGTTTTCTCTGAATCAGCTACCGGTTTTAGTTCTCTTTGATTCCGGTGCCACACACAACTTCATTAGCCAATCTTTCGTGGCTCAACATCAGCTCCAAACAGTTTATACAAAGAGGCAATACCTCATATCTTCGCCCGGGGGCAGCAGTACCGCAAGCGAGGTTGTCTCCCGAGCACCACTTTTTTTGGGGGTAAAATATACCCTACGACCCTCATTATTCTTGAAGGTCTGAAGATCGACATCATTTTGGGGATGTCGTGGTTGAATTACCACAGAGCGGTTCTTAACATCAGCTCCAGGACCGTTGAGCTCAACTCCCCACAGCACGGTCTTCATATATTAATTCTGGGCGCCAGACGGCAGCAGATTGCAACAGTGAACCACTCGGAAGCTGTCAAGATAGAGGACATTCCGGTGGTACGTGAGTATCCTGATGTGTTTCCCGATGATTTACCGGGCATGCTGCCCGAACGAGACGTTGAGTTCAGGATTGAACTTATACCGGGAACAACACCGCTATCACGAAGGCCATACAAGATGGCACCCAATGAACTGGCAGAATTGAAGACACAGCTGAATGACCTAACGAGCAAGGGCTTTATATGGCCGAGTTCGTCACCTTGGGGTTGTTCAGCGTTGTTTGTCAAAAAGAAGGACGAAACACTACGGCTTTGTGTTGATTATCGTCCTTTGAACGCCGTTACCATCAAGAACAAGTATCCACTACCTCGCATTGATATGCTCTTCGATCAGTTAGTGGATGCGAAGGTATTTTCGAAGATGGATCTTCGGTCCGGATATCATCAGATTAAAATCCGGGCAGAAGATATTCCGAAGACGGCATTCTCAACGAGATACGGGCTGTATGAGTATCTCGTTATGTCTTTTGGTTTGACCAACGCCCCGGCACACTTTATGTACCTGATGAATTCAGTGTTCATGCCGGAGTTGGATAAATTCGTCGTTGTCTTCATCGACGATATCTTGGTGTACTCCAAGTCAGAGGAAGAACATGCTGAACATCTGCATATTGTGCTACAAAGATTGCGAGATCATCAGCTCTATGCAAAATTCAGCAAGTGTGAATTCTGGATTAGTCAAGTACCTTTTCTCGGACACATCATTTCAGCGGAGGGCATCGCTGTAGATCCGAGTAAGATTATCCAAGTACAGAAATGGGAGTCACCAAAGTCAGTACATGAAATCCGAAGCTTCCTCGGTTTAGCAGGTTATTACCGGAGGTTCATTCCGGGTTTCTCCAAGATCGCTAAACCGATGACGGAATTATTAAAGAAGAATACCAGATTTGTGTGGGGTGCTGCGTGTGAACAAGCTTTCAAGACTTTAGTGAAGCATCTCACAACAGCCCCAGTTCTTGCTCAGCCGGATACGACAAAGCCATTCGACGTTTATTGCAATGCATCTGGCATCGGTCTTGGCTGCGTGCTGATGCAAGAAAGACGAATGGTCGCTTATGGATCTTGTCAACTCAGAAATCATGAGCAGCATTATCCAACTCATGATCTTGAGTTAGCTGCCGTGGTCCTTTCTTTGAAGATGTGGAGGCATTACTTGCTCGGAAATCTTGTACACCTCTACACCGACCACAAGAGCTTAAAGTACATCTTCACTCAGAAAGAATTGAACATGAGGCAACGAAGATGGCTAGAGCTCATTAAGGATTATGAACTTGAGATTCATTATCATCCAGGAAAGGCGAATGTGGTCGCCGATGCGCTCAGTCGTAAGGCGCATATCCATCACCTAACTATTGCTGAAATGGATGATGAAGAACCAAGCCTCCGTGTCATCCCGTATGGAGCTCTCTATAATCTCGCTCTCATTCCTACTATCCGAGAGGAGATCATAAAAGCTCAACGAAAAGACAAGGTTATGTTTCACATACGGCGAAGGATAGACAATGGAGAAATGAAGTGCTTCCGGAAGGACGATGAAGGTACCTTGTGGTTCAACGACCGGATTGTAGTACCCCGGGATATGGGACTACGGAAGAAAATTTTGGATGAAGCTCATTTGTCCAAGTTTTCCATTCATCCGGGCAGTAATAAAATGTACCAGGATCTCCGGAAGAAGTTTTGATTGACACGTATGAAGCGTGAAGTTGCAAAATACGTTTCAGAGTGTGATACGTGTCGACGAGTCAAGGCCGACCATATGAAGAAGTCAGGCCTGTTGCAGCCATTGCAAGTACCGGCATGGAAGTGGGAAGACTTGAGTATGGACTTCATAGTCGGGTTGCGATGACCTCCCACAACCATGATTCGATTTGGGTAACTGTGGACCGGTTAACCAAATCAGCACACTTCATCCCTGTGCATACTAGGTACAACGCAAAGCAGTATGCGGAGCTGTACATAGCATGGATCTTGTGCTTACATGGAGTTCCCCGGACCATCGTGTCAGATAGAGGATCTCTGTTCGTAGCCCGTTTCTGGGAACAGCTACACGCATCCTTGGGGACAAAGTTGATTAGAAGCTCTGCGTATCACCCTCAAACCGATGGACAAACTGAGAGGGTGAATCAAATACTGGAAGATATGCTAAGAGCATGTGCCATCCACCACGGTAAGAGCTGGGATGATCACTTACCGCTGGCGGAGTTCTTGTACAACAACGGATATCAGACGAGCATTAAGATGGCACCATATGAAGCTCTATACGGCCGGAAGTGCCATACACCATTGAATTGGTGCGAATCCGGTGAACGAGTAACGTTTGGGGTTGATCTTGTGAATGAAGCCGAAGAGAGAGTTCGGATAATACAAGAGAACCTCAAAGCTGCCCAATCTCGTCAAAAGAGTTACGTGGACCAGAGACGTCGACCGCTGCATTTTGAAGTCGGAGAATACGTGTATCTTCGTGTGTCTCCGATAAAGGGGATTCATCGGTTCGGTGTCAAGGGGAAACTTGCTCCCCGATTCATCGGTCCGTTTGCTATAACGGAGAAGTGCGGAAAACGTAGCCTACCGGCTGGAACTACCGGCAAGCCTTGCCGGTATTCACGACATATTTCACGTGTCCCAGCTGAGGAAGTGTCTCAAGTTTACCGCTGTCATCCGCACCGAAGACATCGATGAGTTGAAGCCGGATCTCACCGATGTCGAGCAACCTGTACAGATTATTGACGAAAAGACCCGGACCACCAGGAACCGGACTTTGAAATTTTACAAAGTCCTGTGGAGTAATCATACCCCGGAAGAGGCGACGTGGGAAACCGAAGATTACATCCACAAGAACTATCCGGAGCTGTTGTCATAAACTTTGTAATTACCTCCCGTCTCGTCCTTCTTTTGAATCTCGGGACGGGATTCTTTTTAAGGGGGGAGGAATGTAAAGGTCCCAAAAATGTGAATACAAAGAAACTCTTGTTTGCAAAAGTTTTGTTTCATATGAGTGAAATTTGGGACTTGTTAAAACTTTTCCCCACATGTGATAACACACATGAGGGTTTTCTTCACACAAGTCAAATGTTTATTTGAGAACTTGGAACCCTAGAGGGGTCAAAAAACAAGATGGGAAGTTTCCATATGTGTGAGAAAACAAAACTCAGATTTGCAACAATTGTTCAAACTCAAAATTCAAATGAGAGCAACAATGGAAATGCAAAACTGTTGTGCTACAATTCTTATTTGCAGCAGCCAAAATTTAAATCAGATTTCATATTTGAATTCCTTGAGTCCAAATTAGGGGGTGTGCAAAGTTTCATGATTTATGGAAATGAATTGCAACCCATTTTTCCAAAATGGACTTTAAATGACAAAGAATTCAAATGCATATTTGAATTTGGATAAAACATGCCCAATTATCCAAATGCCTCTCAGATTTAAACTTCCACAATTGAATTCCATCAATATTCAAATTGGGGAGATATTTTAGAGGGGATAAGGAGGACTGACATGTGAAACCCACCTGTCATTGGGAAAACTGAAAATTGCAAAAGATCTGCAGTCCACAGTATCTGTTTTGCTTACCTCCCACGAGAAGCGATCGGCAGAGCCGACAGCGGCGCTCACCGCCTCGGGCGACCGCTTCCCCACATGAACCGCCTCACCCCAGGGCTTTATTACCCCCTGGCATGCTCCCTTTCTCATTTGACACTGAGGCCTCAGCGCTGTTCTTTCCTCCCTCACCCGAGAAGCAACCGAGCACTGCCGCCGTGCGTCAATCGCTCGGCCACACCCTAGGTCATGTGAAAAACTTCGTCTGAGCAGCCAAACAACACCACAAACCTTCCCACGACCTCCTCGTGCCCTCACCGAGGGAGTTCTTGCTCTCCACACCGAGGTACCCCAGCTTCTGTGGCGGCCGGAAGAAACCGCCATCCACGGCTCTCGTGGACAGCTCCACAGAGGGGTTTGCACGACCAAGCAAGAGGGCCCTGGGACGCGCAGGAGCTCCGTGCAGCTTCCACCCGAAGCACAGAGTTTGTCTCCGCCCCTGGCCGACGAATTTTGGGAATTCACTCCAGCCGGGGTAAACCGACCTTCGGGTATGAGTCTACAAAATTCCCGATCGATTGTTGTTTAGACACCACGAAATTTCGCACACACAAGCCAGACATGTAGGCGCACCAGTTCTCTTTTGAAACCTCGCATGAAACACCCTGTGCACGGTGCAATTTCAAGCTTTCCGAAGGCGGCTATGGCGGGAAGGTCCGGGTGCACGGTGAACCCTAGGGTAGAGCCGTTCCCGAGCCCATATGCGGCCATGCCAAGCTTGGCCAACCTCCACTGGTGCTGTAGAGCCTTTCTAGGAATTTTTTGGTGGGCTAGCTCAACGGGGCGACTTCGCCGGACTTCATCCGAGCCGATGCGCCGTCGCGGGCTAGTTTGGAGGCCCTGCCAGCTCAAGAAAACCCCATCAGCGTGTTCCTCACATTGAATTAGGGGCTGGTGGCGAGTTTCATCGACAGAGGTGGCCGGACGACCGATCCCGGAGCTACTCCGGCGAGCTCGGCGGCGGGATCGCGCGGGAGCGTGAGGTTGAAGAAGACCTCGCCGGTCCCGCCTGTCAGCGACTCGGGGAAAGCGGGCTGGATACTCTGTGGCGTGGGAGCAATTTTAACAGCGCGGGAATTAACCCTGTGGCCCCGTGTGGCACGCTCCCGGTGACTGACACGTGCCCCTGGTCCCACAGTCAGGTTTAAACTTTTCCCGGATTTATTCAAATCCCAGATTTTTTCCCAAACTTTAGAAGAGCATAACTTTTGCTAGGAACCTCCAAATTTAGTGATTCAAATTGGGTTAGATTCAGATTGACAAACTCTATCCAAATATGCAATCCAATTTGTATGGAAGTATTTATTTAATCCTAGAAAATGCATTAAAATTTTCAGTAAAAGAATTTTAGAGGGAGTTTGGTTTATCCAAAAATCCCCAAATTTTGCCAGAACATTCTTTAGGGTGTCATTAGACTCCTGTAAAAGTTTCAGCTCATTTAGAGTTGATTTGGTCAGGAGAATTCAGATTGTAAGTTACTGTGTTCAAATGAATACAGAAACATTTTCAGAGAATTTCCAAAACTTGTAAATTCAGTTCTGGGAAATTCTTAGCTCCAAAAATCCTAGGAAAATCCATGTAGACTCTATGAACTATAATTGAAATTGTGGTTCACTGAGTTTGACATGAACATGGGTGTTACCTCAGAATTAATTCATCTTTGACTAAACACTTAGAGAATTATTCTGAATTAACCACTCCATGAAAAGTGTTAAATTTTGGTCCAGATGTCTTTCTTGTGACAAGGAACTCACATGAAAATTCTCAGCTCCATTAGAGCTCTGGATCACCACTGTCATGTGTAATCTCTTAAGGTGATCAACACTTAAGTGGGAAAAGCACTTAACATTTGATCTTAGTGTTTAAACCCAACCCAAACCGCTAGCACCAGTGTCATTTTAAATTCTTAAACAGAGTTCCAGTTTTAAAACTGTCATTAGATCTTATTAGCAAAAGCTTTTCAATTAAATACATATGCATGATCATGTCGTGTAGCATATGCGTGAAGAAGGTGAGAAGGACTTGAAGTGAAGATCAAGGAGGGAGGAAAACAAGTGATCAAGCTCCAAGTGATCGTCACTAACTGATTGTAACAGTAGTCACCTGCAAAACAGGCAAGCCCCGGTTTGCATTTGAACAGTTTTATAAAGCATTTTCATTTGTAGAGATCATAGCTTTGCATCATTGATTGCAGTAAGTCTAGATGATATTGAAAACCCCACTTGCATGACCAGAAATACCTAAGAGAGAAAGGGTAGAATAGCACCTCCTCAAGTGGATTTGGCTACGCTAAATGTTAGTAGGAAAGGTCCGGTAGAAGTCAAGTAGTTGGAAGCTACTCGCGAGTTTAGGGCTGGTTTACTCGGAACGGGTCCGAATTAGAAAAGATGAGGAAAGTTCACACATAAGAAATGGAGACCGGGCAGGGAGGTTGAGATGCAGCAGGATGCAGGCCGTGCGTGCATAGTTCTGCCTGTGTCGGTTAAGGCCCGTCCGTGCTTGGCCCTGTTGGACAAGTTTCAGTTGTGTACCGGGCGCATACTGGCTATATGGGACCCAGGAAACCGATGTACCTTGGGAGATCCTTAGTGGAACTTTTCCAACTGCCTTAGGCTTTCGGTGTCAGGGTAGCAAGAGGTACCTCGCTCAAGAACATACCACTGCGGGTATGTACCTTGAGGGAGCTTGCGTACTCGGGCAGTTGGACTGCGTCCAATGTGGAAGATCTTGGGAAAGGTGGCCGCGTACAACGTCAGTCGAGGTTGCTGCCGGCAACTCGGAGTACGGGTGTACGTGTCATGTAGTCCGGGCGTGTACTGATTCGAATCACCGTCGCTCGCGGTTATATGAGCATACTTGCCCACTGCGTCTTGACGTAGAAAGAACTGAACTGGTTATTCTTTTGAACTTGATAAGGTTGTGCTATAACTTTATTGCAACCATGATTGAATTAGAGATAGGATCATTAATGTTTACTTTCACTTTGTGCAAGGAGCATCGCAACAAAGCATTTCTTGTTTGATTGTGGAGTTGCGATGCTTTTCGGCTCAAGGTCCGCACAATGAGGCTTAAAATTCTGAAAGTTAAGGATCAACTTTAGGCGAGTCCGTTGTGCAAATATAGCCGACCCAATTGCAACCGTCGTGCATGTAGAGTTTCTTGTTTAGGAGAGACGGGTCAGACTTGCTGAGCCTATGTGCTCACGCTTGCTATATAAGTGGTTTTGCAGGTTAACATCGATGCTGAAAAGAAGGTTGTCCGGTGATACTCGGAGACTTCCGAGTCATTTAACACAGGGAGGACCCAGCCGCTGCTGTTGTATTCGTGTTGCTAGCGAGAGGAGTCCGCGGGCTGGACTTCATCTCGAGTGCTCTTAGTTATTCGACATGAGTTGATATAGACTTCCTCTGTAGTTACTTGATGTAAAGTATTTACAAAGAAAAAACTTGTAAGCTTCCGCTATTGTTTTATGTAATACATTGTTCCTCATATGTGTGCTGTTGGGTGCCGCACAACACGGCACCACCCAATGCGATTCCCGGGCGAGTGGCCTGTCTCAGTTGAGCGGGTCCGCATCAATCTAGCACACACTGATCAACTTGCTCTTCTTGGGAGCCGTTAGTTTCATCGAACACTACGTCACGTGCGACTTCAACAAGTCTGGAGGTTTTGTTGAAGACACGATAAGCGTAGGAGTTCGAATCATAGCCAAGTAAGAAACATTCATCGGACTTCAAAGCAAACTTCGAGGCCGTTGGCTTCTTATTTAAAATATAACATTTTGAACCAAAAACTCAAAAATATGAAATGTTTGGATTGTTACCCGTGAGTAATTCATAAGAGGTTTTGTTGAGCAACCGATGAAGATATAGTCGATTTATGGCGCGACAAGCGGTGTTTACCGCTTCAGTCCAAAACCTGTCCGAAGTCTTGTATTCATCGAGCATTGTCCTCATCATCTCAATGAGAGTTCTGTTCTTCCTTTCGGCTACTCCGTTTTGTTGAGGAGTATATGGTGCTGAAAATTCGTGCTTTATTCCTTCTTCATCTTGATACTCCTCAACTTGGGTGTTCTTGAATTCTGTCCCATTGTCACTTCGTATGTTCTTGATCTTCAATGAGAATTCATTTTGGGCACGCTTTATGAACTTCATGAGGGTTCCTTGAGTTTCTGTCTTATCATGCAAAAAGAAAACCCACGTGAAGCGTGAAAAATCATCAACAATGACTAGACCGTATTTATTACCGCCGATGCTTATGTAAGCAATTGGACCAAATAGGTCCATGTGGAGGAGCTCAAGCGGTCTTTTTGTAGTCATGTAATTCTTCACGGGATGGGGTGTTCCTACTTGCTTCCCTGCTTGGCACGCTCTACACGGCCCGTCTTTCTCAAAAACAACAACCTTTAAACCTCGGATGTGATCGCCTTTGAGGAGTTTTTGAAGATTCCTCATACCAACATGTGCTAGCCGTATATGCCACAGCCAACCCATGTTGGTCTTTGCAATCAAGCATGTGTCAAGTTCGGCTTTATCTTTGTCGAAGTCAACTAGATAAAGTTTTCCCTTCAACACACCCTTGAATGCAATTGAGTTATCACTCCTTCTAAAGACAGTCACACCCTCATTAGTGAATAAGCAATTATAACCCTTGTCACATAATTGAGATATGGACAAAAGGTTATAATCCAAGGAGTCAACGTGTAAAACATGAGAGAGAGTATGTTGTGATGAAATTGCAATTTTACCGGTACCAAGCACTCTTCCTTGACTATTATCACCAAAGTAAATGGCTTCGCTTGGATCTTCATTTTCATCATATTCCACGAACATTCTTCTTTCTCCGGTCATGTGATTGGTGCATCCACTATCTAGCACCCATTTTGCTCCACCAGATGAATAAGTGTGCAAAAACAATTTATGCCTTGGTCTTGGGTACCCAAGCTTGCTTGGGTCCTTTGAGGTTAGTCACAAGTGATTTGTGCACCCACACATGAGACTTGGTATTCCCAAGGCGTGGCCCAACATATTTAGCATAAACTCTTCCAAGATTACTTTTCATAAGTACATATGAAGCATCAAAGGTTCTAAATAGAAGTTGTTGTTCATATGTGTTCACATTGTTAAATTTATCAACATCACTAAGCTTTGTAGCTTGAGAAGAGTTTCCCTTGACAAAGGCAATGCAACCCTTGTTATTCTTGTGGCTTCCAGCGTTTTGCTTTTCACCATTAGAATATCCAATGCCATATTTGACATTTGGAGGTCTTGTGACCGAGTATGCACTGCGTGCATACTTGATCTTCTCCTTGTCAAATATGTCACTTTTAGAAGATTGCTTGTCCTTTGTCAAGTTTGACTTTTTCTTCATGTTAGTGTCACTTATGACACAGGGGCAAGTAATACTAGCTTTAGACTTTATGTGTTGAGAAGGTGAGCTAGAAGTTGATGAAAAACCACTTTTCTTGAGTGACTCAACTTGTCCCTCAAGGATCTTGTTAACTTTCGTTAAGTTAGCAAGTTCATCCTTGATGGTGGTGTTTGAGTCTTTTAACTTCAAGAAAGCTTCCTTGCTTGAAGCTAATTCAAGCTCTAGTGATTTATTTTGTTCCTTTTCAAGTTCAAGAAGCTTTTCAATCTCAAGATATTCCTCCTTTTGGGAGATGATCATATCTTCCTGACAATTGACTAACTTCTCCACATCAACAAGCTTATGAAGTAGAAATTTCATTTTAGCAGTTGTCTTTTTGTCTAAGCCCCTAAGCATATATTCATCTTCATCACTTCTATCATCCTCACTAGAATTATCACTATCACTAGTAAAAGAGTGCGAGAAGGAAGATTTAGTTGGTACCTTTCGTTTACCTTCCTTTGCCATTAGACAAGAGTTGTCGGTGTCCTTCCATGCGCCCATGGTTGGGAAGAGAGTGGATTTCTTGGTAGTCTTCTTTATGGCTATGGTGGCCATCTCCTCTTCTTCTTCGGATGAAGATTCATCATTGGAGTCCCACTCCTTCCCTAGATGCGCTGGACCATATTGCTTCTTCTTCTTGAACATTTTCTTTGGTTGAGGCTTGTTGTCTTTTGTCTTCTTCTTGTTTTCATCATGTGGACAATCTACTATGAAGTGATCGTATTCTCCGCAGTTATAGCACGCCCGTCTCATCTTGGGTCTTTGTTTGTCCCTTTATCTTCCTTCATTTGAGTTGTTACCCTTTCTTCTTCTCATCATTTTCTTGAACTTCCTCATGAACAGGATCATGTATTTTTCATCGATATCACTACTTTCATCATCGTTGTCGTCTTCTCCATAAGCTTCTCGAGATTCCTTTGATACAGGTTTACAAGTTGACTTCAAAGCAACTCCTTTCTTCTTTGCCGAGGTGAGATCGGCAATTTCCTTAACATGCTTGGCTTCCTTCTCCATCATCTCAAAGTTGATGATCTTGCCAAGAAGTTCGTCTGGGGTCATCTTCCAGTACCCGGGGCTTTCTCTAATCATAGAGCAAAGAGTTACGTTGCGAGGCATGAATGCTCTGAGAATCAACTTCACAACCTCATGATCATTTCACTTTTTGCTGCCAGAAGCTCGGACTTTGTTGATAAGATTCTTCATTCGATTGTACATATCTTGTGGTGATTCATCTTTTTCTATCGTGAATCTTCCCAATTCACCTTCAATCATTTCTATCTTGGCTTGGCGTACGTGACGATCACCTTCATGTGCAGTTTGTAGTGTGTCCCATATTTACTTGGCAATTTTGAGTCCATCCACCTTGGTGAACTCGTCTCAGCTTAGTGATGACGTGATCACAGCTGCAGCTTGAGCATTCTGATGAATGGCTTGTTCTTGGCTTGGGGTCAGCTCTTCATCATCATCTGGGATATCTATCCCTGTACACACTATGTGCCACAAACTTGGGTTAAGAGATATAAGGTGCATTTTCATGTTTTGTCTCCACATTGAATAATCATTGCCATCAAAGTAAGGTGCTTTCCCTAGGGGAATTGATAAGTAATGATTATTGTTAGAATTCAAACGCTCATAATCAAAAGGATATCAGCAGTAGTCTTTGTGACTACCCCCTTTCTTCTTCTTTTCATCATCGGTGTTCTTCTTCTCTTTTGAAGAGATTGCCTTCTTCCGTAGAAGAGCCTTGAGTTGGAGCACCTCCTCATCATCATCCTCACTGTCTTGAATGGCATCGATTAGCTTCTTTAGCTTTTGAGTCCTTTCATCATTACTCTCATCGATTTTCTTGTGTACATCGTTGACGTCCATATCATCTCTTCGAGCGGTGAGTCTCTTTTGAAGAGTTTGGCTCTGATACCAATTAAATGTAGCCTAGAGGGGGGTAAATAGGCTTTTCGATTCTTTATTGAAACCTGAAACACTTAGTAGGTTTATCAAATACAGAGAAAAATCGGACTAGTCCGGTACCGTGCGGACTAGTCCGGTATTCGTGGACTAGAGAGACCAAGATTGATCAATGTTCACTTCTAGTACTCTATGCAGCAGAAATAAATTGATGACTTAGGTGTATTGCAACAGTGATACAGTGAATGACAGGAATCAACTTTGATTCTAATGTTTGAACGTGAATTTCAAGGGATTGATTATACACTAGAAAATGATGAAGAATTAATAAACAAGAGTTGGAGACAAGTATTTATCCCGAGGTTCGATTCCACGAAGGAAATCTACGTCACCGTTGAGGAGTCCACTAAGGACCGGGTCTTCACCAACCCTATCCTCGTCGAATCGCCACAAAGGCCGATTCTCTTCCACTAATCACAAGAGGGAATAAATCATTCAAGGGACCTTCTCACAAGTTGAGGGCTCCCCAAGAATTACAAAGAATTAACACAATCAAACACACTGAACAGATGAACAATTAACAAACAAGAGTGTGCGGGAGATCAAACCCAAGAGCTCAAGATGTGTAGAACAAGTCTCTCCTTTGATCAATTTCTAATCCCAAAGAATTAATCCTTTCTGGGTTAGAATGTGTGGAAAGATGTGAATTTTGGGCTCTTGGGAGGTGTGACGGCGCAGAGGGTTGAAGAGATGTGTTGGTATGTGTAAGGGCCTCAGTTTTTGACACAGGTTTGAAGTGTTCATCACCACACACACACCTCATTTGAAGCAAGTTCATAAACACATTTGAAGAGCAAGTAACCACCATCAACATACTCATTAGAGAACAAAATCACATATTGCAAAAGTGGTATTTCCCACATGTGATATACAGGGGCTGGGCATATGAAAACTCCTACACAGTGCTAGGAATGTCCATGCCAAGTTTCACCCAAATTCAAAACCTTTTTGAGGTCATTTTGGGTATAGCTAGAAAGAGGGTAGTTTGAACTCAAATTCAAATTCAAACTGATTTTATCCCATGAATTCAAAAGTGGGAGGCATATTCTTTCTCAGCACATTTTTGTGAGCTCATATACCAATTTTCACCCCATTTGGAGTTGAGCTTGACATGAGTTAAATGTAGCAAATTCAAACCTTATTTGAATTTCAAACTACATGTTTGCTGAGATTTAGTCAAACCCAAACCAATTTGAATTCTACCCCATTCAAATGGCTCAGGGGCAGATAATTCAAATACTTGAGGTTAATTTGGTCTCTACTGTTTATTGCAGTAGAGCAAAGTTAATTTCAGAGGTTAAACCCCCAGGTGGGTCCCACATTTCAGCCACTGAGGCAATAGAATCCGACTGAGAGCTCAGCTCGGGTACTCGCGTGCGCTGCAGCGACCGCCACGGGGAAGAAACGGCGAGGACAGCAGCTGCTTGCCGCCCTCGGCCGGTGAACCGCCTCGCAGGGTCCTTATCTACGCGCCCGAGCGATCGCAGGGGGTCTTCACCGCTGCCTCGACGCGTTCCCACCCAGAAAGCCAAAGCTCCTCGCCGCTCGGTTGAATTTTCGGTTCCTCATCGCCCGGTCGATCCAGTGATCCTCCCGGCGATCGGAGACCAGCACCAGGTGCGCCAAGCCATCTTCGACACCCTCGCGTCGGTTCCAGGCTCGGAGCAGTCCTCCCCGAGCTCCACCGCGGCGATCCTTCCTCTGCCAATTTAGCTCGAGCCGCCACTGCCGGAACCATCCTTCCGGCCAACACAGCCCACCGTTCACTGAGCTGTGAACAGCAAAGAGGTTCGCCTTCAGCCCCTCTTTCATTCCCGCAAGCTCCGGCGGCGTGACAAACACTGCTCAGGCCGGAATTTCGTGTTTTCGCGATGGTGTGCAAATGTGGAGTCAGCACCGATCAGAGAAATTCGTAAGCCACATTGCATCACTCATCCTCTCATGTTGAGGATCACTTCTATTTGCCCGTACGAGTCCATAGGAGCAGGAACCACGAAGAACCATGGAGGGAAACCTCTGTTCTTCGAGTTTTAGTAGAAATCCCGATTTCCGGCCTAGGTCGCACGGTGACAGCCCAAAACAGCCCTTCCCGAGCTCCGTGGAGCTCCTGTCGACATTTCCTATGGTCCACTGATGCTCGACGACCCGTAGCTCGATCGGGTGAGGTGCTAGGGAGGACGGGCAACACGGCCGAAGTTCTCCCGAGGCTGCAGCTCATCGCCGACCATGAACCGGCCATTTTCATGACGAGCCGAGCCCGGAATCGTGTTCCCCGAGTGAAAATAGGCAGAGGTGGCCGGAATCATGAAGCTTGGAGCTCCACAGAAGCTGCCGGCGAGCTCTCCGGCGAGGTACCCCGACGGCAGAGGGCGGACGGCGGGAGGTAGACAAAGCGGGTGGACCCCGGTCATCAGCGGCTCATATTTTGAATCGGGATCGGGCTGCGGCTCGGATCCAGTGTGCTGGCGCGCATAAACTCCGTAGACCCCGGTGTGCCGACGCCTCAGCGCGCAACACGTGTCCCCGTGGCCCACCGGCAGATTTAAACTTTTCCCCGATTTTCAGATTTCATTCAAACTTCAAATCCTCATAACTTTGGCTAGGAAGCTCCAAATCGAGTGAACCAAATTTTGTTGGGTTCAGCTCTTTGAGCACTTTCCTGAAAATCAAGTTTCACTTCATGAAAATCCTTATTTCTCGGGAATTAATTCCTCAAATTTAAGCTGTTTGGAATTTTAACTGGAGAATCCTTTGGAGGAAAATTCTGAAATTTTGCTGGGATGTTCACCAAAATATCCCAGAGCTACCATAAAAATTTCAGATCTATTTGAGCTCTTTTGATCCTCATAATAAGGTGATTAATGAAACTGTTCCAGAGAAAATAGAAAATGTTCATAAACATTTTCAGAATTTTCTCTGAAATTGTCTAGCTCATATCTTTAGCTAGGAACCTTCAAATTAAGTGAGACCAACTCCATTAGAACGCTCTGAAAATCTAGTTTTCAGAAAGTCATGGCTTGCTCCATGAAAACCTCTAGAATACCCTAAGATCTCCACTTAAGGTCAAGGACATAATTATTTGTGGGGAGCTCAAATGAGATTTGCTGCAACTAAAACTTGACCAAGTCTCTGTTTAGGTGGTAACCAAGCCTCAATAATAATTTCAGAGTAATTGAGTCTGTCTAGTGAGACTTAGAAGGTTCACAAGTTTAAAACTCAATTCAAATGCATTTAATTAATACATGTACTTCTTATATCATGTAGTCGCTAAGGTCGAGGAGGAACCCGAAGTCCTAGACTTTGTTACTCCGGAGGAGCAGCTAGCCTACGACCAAGAGCAGCAAGGCAAGCTCCGGTTTGCATGAACCTTTTTACAATTTTTTAAAGTTTTGAGCACTTACTTGAGTACCATTATTCCTTGCATTAGAGTCTTGTTTGGAAACCCAATTGCATAGCCAAGAAAACCATGGGTTGGGCTTAGGATTGAAAACCTCGTAATCCACTGCATTGCTAAGATAGAGTAGGATTTGGTACAAGTCGAGTAGTTGGAACTACTCGCGAGCATGGGCTAGAGGCACTCGACTCGGGTAGAGATAGCACATGATACACATGGCAAGAAAAATGAGACCGAGCGGAGAGTAAGGGCAGCAGGACTTTGGGGCATGGGTGCTATAGATCCGCTTGTGACGATTGAGGACCGAGCCGTGTGCGGGCCTGTTGAACAAGCTAGAACAGTACCGAAGACCTACCGGCTATATGGCAACCGGGAAACCGATGTAACTCAGGTAGCTGGGTGTTGAGGCATAGCTGGTCATTCAGAGGGTAGGTTGAGAGCTCGAGGTGTAAATCGGCTGGCGGCACTGAGATGCGCGTGCAGAGACCTCTTGCTCGGGACGATTGGACCGGTTCAACATTTGGCTAACTGGTGAAAGGTGGTCCGTACGGTGTCCGTGATGGTTTCTGTAGGCAACATCGAGTACGGGCGTACGTGACGGGTTGTTCGGGTAACCCTGCAGGTGTAAATCGATTATAATCGCCGTCCCTCACGGTCAGTGAGTACCACTTGTTCACTGTACCGTGACGTAGAAAGAACAGGCTAGTTACATGTTAAAATGTGGCTGATTGAAAGATAGACTTTGATTGTTAATGATTTGTTGTAGTTTAGAGCTAACTAAAGTTCCATTCAACTTTGGACAAAGTACATGAGAGAAATGCGTTTCTTGTTTGATTGCGGCTCTCTCATGTGCCTTAGTGTAAGGTTCTCCATCACCTGCTGCTAACACTTGAAAGTAAGGTTCCACTAATTAGGCGAGTCCTTGCAAATGATTTTTACCTCATGTAACCTATCAACCCTCATGTAGAAGTTCCATGTGTAGGAGAGACGGGTCAGACTTGCTGAGCCCTCGTGCTCACTGCTTGTGTTTGAAGCTTTTGCAGGGTTCTATGAGGAAGGGACTCCCGAGGAGGAGGTGGAACCCCAGGAGGGGAATCCCGTCGAGTGGGAGTCGTGCACGCCGCCGTGTTAGTGTGCGTGCGTGCTAGCAAGGACACGTTCACGGGCTGAACTTGAACTTGATGCATAGTCTACGACCGTGAGTGTAGACTAGACCTATTTTGATGTAAAAATGTTCATAAACCACTTTATGTAATAAAAGTTTTGCTTCCTCTTTGTACCTTTGATGTGTGTTATTCGGTGCTGTGCAACGCAGCACTCCTCAGCGTGATCCTGGCTCGACAAGACCGTGGGGTCGTGTCAGCATTGGTATCAGAGCTCGCTTGAGGTTTAACGCACTACAAATGTCATCTTTTTCAAAAATCCAGTGAGGAACGAGTTAGTAGCCCGCATAAGGATGTTATTAGCGTATAGAAAATGGCATACTAACCTAATTGCTTATGTCAGAAAATCATGTATCTCTGGACGTTTATGTCTTGGGGGGGGTACACGTAAGCGCTGTCCACCAGTGCGTACAAGCTGAAGGGTGGAGCCCCACGGGTGGCAGGTAACCCGACCCGCTTTGGTATCCTCTACGACTGTTCATGTCGTTTGGGGTATTCGAGCAACGCCTGTCCCTGGCGTGCGTGGTGCAATTCGGGGGACCCCGTCATGTGGTCAGTAACGTGAACACGTAGCTCAAGGCGTGTTTGGCTTGAGAACATCCGGGCGAGTGATGACGGCCGGGTGTACGAACTGTATGGATACCGGACTTGGTGTGCAGCCGAGTCTGACGATTGCTTGAGTTATTTGCAGGTAGTCTAACCATGAAACGGTAGACGTGTAGCATCCGTGTGCGAGTGACGCTTAGTGCCACTGAACTAACGAAGCCGGCTAAGTCCGGTATAGGTTTTTCTTTGTGAGGACGTAGTACCGACATGATCTGGTGATGAATCAACGTCATACCCCACTAAATGAATAACTTCAATGTAAAACTTGAAAGTTTTGATCTGGATCATTAAAACTTGATGTAACTCCTTCCCTTAATCAGGATATTCAAAGTTAACAAGTTTTCAACTCATAGGCTATTAAGGACAGAGACCCCTGTTTTCAGCTGAATTTAGGCTGAAGTTAATCAGAGGTTAGAAGTTGAGTTCTTTCGAGGTTGGGGTCATAGGATACATTTCTGGAAATTTTTGGAAGAGCTTTACAGATTTTCTGTTGATGTCCAGAGGTGTTTCCACCCTTAACCAATCGAAAAATGCAGTAGAGTTGAAACTGTTCAGAAAACAGGGCAGAACAAAAACTCTCTGTAACTCTCTGTAAATTAAGCTTAACTTCCTGAATAAAAATCCAAAAATAGAAAATGAGGTAGTTCTGAAAAGTTCATGAGATGAATGACAACTTTGTAACAGAAAGTTTTGTCAGACTGGGAATAGAATTAACTGGAATTCCTTGATCGAAGCAGTACCTAAAGCAGGGAGGTGCTGTCCAATTTTCTCCAGAAATTCTGTTAACTTGGACATCTCATAACTTTCGATCCAGAAGTTATATAGAGGCATGTGAATACTCGTTGGAAATATATTGAAGTTAACTTTAACTTTGTATCCAACTTGAGTTATAAAAATGCTTCTAACTGGATCAAAATCTAGATTTAGTGCATCAAGGTCTGTTCTGTACAGAGGAGTAAAATGAGTGATATCGTGCAGGCTAGTACAAGTTTTGTGCCCCAAAAGCACCTGTTGGTGTTCCGAACGCCATTCGGTGAAAGGTAGGCCCCTGTATGATTAACTCCTTAGAGATTGATTGCTGGTCAAGTACCACAACTTGCACCACCTCCAGAGCAGCAGCATCAGACGGTGGTTTGTACTCCATCGCTGCAGCTATATGTATCTGGCTTCCAACCACAAGTTAGAGAAGAGCCGGAGAGACATCCGTGCTCTAATTGTGGTCGGATGGACCATTGTGCTAGGTATTGTCTGGAGGGAATTCAAGGGTGCGGGTCATCATAGTAAAAATGTTCAGACCCGTACCGATATCTGCAGAAAAGAGGGCAGACAAGGGGCGACAATCACTACACAGTGAGTGAAGATGTTCTAGAAAGAGGAGCCGTGTTAGCAGAGATGTTTTGTCTGAATGGGCTACCGGTATTAAGTCTCTTGGACTTAGGTGTCACACCTAGCTTTGTTAGTCAATCTTTCGTGGCTCAACATCAGCTCCAAACCACTTTTACAAAGAGGCAATACCTCATATCTTCGCTGGGGCAGCATTACAAGAAGTGATGTTGTTTTCCGAGCACCTCTTTGTTTGCGGGTTAGGCTATAACCCACGACCCTCCTTACTCTTGGGGTCTGAAGATCGACATTATTTTAGGGATGTCGAGGTTGAATTACTACAAAGCGGTTCACAACATCAGTTTCGAACCGTTAAGCTCCAACTCCCCACGGCACGGTCTTCATACATTAGTTCTGGGCGTCAGTCGGCAACAGATTGCCATATTGAACCACTCGGAAACTGTTTAGATAGAAGGCAGTCCGGTGGTACGTAAATTTCAGGAGGTGTTCCCCAGTTGTTTACCGTGCATACCGCCCGAACAGGACGTAGAGTTCAATACTGAACTTGCACCAGGAACGCCACTGAGTTCACGAAGGCCGTACAAAATGGCACCCAATGAATGAGCAGAGTGGAAGACACCGCTGAATAACCCTGTGAGCTAAGGTTTTATACGACTGAGTCGTTACCTTGAGGTATTCGGCATTGTTTGCAAAAGAGAAGCACGAAACACTACAACTTTGTGTAGTGCTCGTCTGCTTAACACTGTGACAATCAAGAACCAGTACCCGTTACCACAGATCGACATATTGTTTGATCAGTTGGGCGAAGCAAAGATCTTTTCCAGGATGGACTTAAGATCCGGGTACCATCAAATTAAGATACGGGCTGAGGATATTCCGAAGACGGCTTTCTCGACGAGGTACGGGCTTTATGAGTACCTGGTCATGTCCTTCGGCCTCACCAATGCTCCAGCTCACTTCATATATTGGGTGAACTCGGTATTCATGCCGGAGCTGGACAAGTTTGTCGTGGTCTTCATCGACGACATACTGGTATATTCCAAGTCGGAGGAAGATCACAAAAAGCATCTGCGTATGGTCTTGCAACGGCTGCAGGATCACAAGCTATACGCGAAATTCAGCAAATGCGAATTCTGGATATCGCAAGTACCTTTTCTCGGGCATATCATCTCAGCGGAGGGTATCGCTGTAGACCCAAGCAAGATCACTCAAGTGCTTAATTGGAAATCCCCGAGAACTGTTCACGAGGTACCACTACAGGAAAACGCATTATTTTCGTCAGCTAAATATATTTTCGTCGGCCCTCACGAAAATATGTCTAATTTCGTGAGCCACAACCTAGCTCATGAAAAAGTGCCCTAATTTCGTGGGCTTTAGGTAGAGCACACGAAAATATAGAGAAATTTCGTGGGTTAAGTCAAGGCACACGAAATTGGAAGCTAATTTCGTGGGTTTCTTGAAGCACACGAAAACAATGGACAATATTTTCGCTCGGCTTTCAGACGGCACACGAAATTAGGACCTTAAATTCGTGGGCTACCGACAGGCACATGAAATTAGAAAGTATTGTCGTCGGTTTCAGTGGGCACACGAAAACATAGGATATAAGTTCGTGGGCTTCGGACCGGCCCACGAAAATAAGCGCGGGATTTCCTGACAGTCACACGAAACGAGGTCTTAATTTCGTGGGCTTCTGAAATGCACACGAAATTAAATGAGATTGTCGGCGGCTACAGAGCCTTAATTTCGTGGGCTTCAGTGCGGCACATGAAATTAGCACAAATTTCTGACAGGCACACAAAAAGAGGCTGTATTTTCGTGGGCCTCTGACAGGCACACGAAATAACGTGGATCTAGTTTCGTCGGTCAACACTAGGCACACGAAAATAAGAAGTATTTTCGTGGGTTTTGGGGATGCCCACGAAATTAACTCGGAGCTATTTTCGTCGGCCAACATTCTGCCCACGAAAATACACAGTATTTTCGTGGGTTTCGTGAAAGCACACGAAATTAACCCTATTATTTTTGTGGGTTTAGGTTAGGCACACGAAATTAGCTCTTATAACGAGACCGGACAGGCATTCGGTTTTCATTGTGACGCGCCGCCGCCGCCAGCACTCGCGCCGCCCCTCTGCGCGTGCTCACGCCATCAACCGGTGTGCCGCCGTCCAGAGCCGCAGGCGCCGCAGGCAAGTGTTGTCGCCGTGCAGGTGAGTCCCATCCCGCCCTCTGTTGCCGTGTTCTCGCCGTGCAATGCAGCCGCGCCGCTGTGAACTGTAGCTGAGGCGCTGCTCATGTGCCAGGCTGTGTCGCCGGCTCTCCACCGCATCGTCCGATCACGCCACCTTGCCTTCGCGTCGTGCTGCCTGATTCAGCGCTGCAGCGAGGCCGCCACGCAGCCCGGGCGAGGCTGCCCTAGCTGCCTACCGTGCTGTACCCACTCGTCATCGTCGAAGCTGCTGCACCGCGCCGATTTCGTCGCCACTGCTGCAAGACTGCACCGACCGTCTCTACTCCGAGTTCGTCTCAGCCGTTGCTCCTAAGTACGTATGACATGTAGTGGTTAATCCAAATTTTGTGATTGCGGAAATAGAATGCATCCCGTGTGGTAATTAACTTTGATTTGGTTTTAGCGTAGATGATAAAAAGTTCATCTTTAATCTTTCGTTTCGGCTAACGTAATATCTAAAGATGACATTGTTGCTGATTAGGTAGTTAATTTTTTATTTGATAGAGATTGTTAGTTCATTGACAATTTACTGGCATGTAAAGAAAACTTGCTTGATATTTTATTGTGGCTTGCCGCCGCCCTTCGTCGCTCGGCTTCGACCTAGCCCAGGGAAACCTCTTCCTGTGCATTTAGGTTTGATATTTGCATTTAGCCGAATGTGTAGAATGCCTTACACGCTCTGTGTCTAGGTTTCGATGAATTACTTATAAGCTCAATATAAAACATATGACCCTAATTCGTCGTAGTTTAATTACTCGTTTGAAGATAATGTTATAATACCGTTTTATTATTCATTACTCTAATTAACGTGCATGCTTTATTTTATGTGTTGTGGTTTTGTTTAATGCCTTTTATGATCGTGCATGAACCATATCCATCTATGCAAGAAAAGTGACTAGTAGCTCATAACAAAGTGTAACACTATTAAGAACCCTGGGCATCAATTTTTTCGCGGTTTCATTTCAGAAAACCATAACAGGGAACCTTGGCTCGTACGTAATCACTGATGGGAGGAGTATAACTTAGGACGGCTGGCCCATTTTACTGTCTTTTCTTTGTTCTTTCCTACTCTCTCTCGTTCTTACCTTTTTCTCGTAAATCACTTCGAAAAGTAGACCTATACAATATGCGTCACCCGTTTCGGACCGGCCTGTCTCACATGCGTTATGCATGTGAGTCGTGTAGGTTCGGAATTGTCCGGTTTTGGACAGCCTGGGAGTGACCGAGGGGGCGTTCTTATGATGAGACACGGGGTCTGGATTCGGACCAAATTTCGACGGCGCAACCCTAATGTTCTCTGCTGCACCATTATCGGGCGTGCAGTTGGAGAACAATGGGGTTATGCTGCCGAAATTTCGTCTGGATTCGGACCCCGCGTCTCGTTATAAGCATGCTCCGCTCGGTCACTCTTGGGTGGGTTTAGGACCTATCCCTTCCAATAGATGTAAAGTGAACATAATTTCTCTATCTTTTTATTTTTAGTTACAACATATACATTTATAAGTTTTATGTTCTTATATTTTATAGTTTAAAACATGGGTGATGATAGACGATGGACGTATGATGGTTGGCGTAAAAATTCTGCGCCTTCTGATGAATGGGCCATCAATACTAAGACATTTATCACTCGGGCTTTCTCTTTATCAACCAACCGTTTTGTGAAATGTCCGTGCAACAAGTGTCGTAACTTTTTATGCAAGGAAAAGTTTGACATGGAACGTGACCTCTGTCGATTTGGTTTTATGCCTGGTTATGAAACATGGTATGAGCATGGCGAGTTATACCATAGTAATGTCGATGGTGATAATATAGATAGTGATAACGATGACAGAATGGAAGATATGGTTGAAGCACTAAATCGTGATTGTGGTGCACAAACATCTGAAGAAATTCTTGGACCTGAAGTTCAAGAGTTTTATAGAATTCTCTCAGCATCACATGAACAGTTGCATGATCACACTAAAGTGTCTGTTCTTTCGACCGTTACTCGTCTCATGTCTATAAAATCAAAGTACAATTTGTCGAACAAGTGCTATGATGATCTTATGGATTTGATAGCAGACATTCTTCCGATGAATAATAAGTTGCCAAGAGACATGTACCAGTCAAAGAAATTGTTGTCAGGCCTTGGTATGAAGTATGAAAAAATTGATTGTTGTCGTAACAATTGTATGCTTTTCCGGAAGAAGAATGATAATCTGACACAATGCTCAGTTTGTAAAGAATCTCGATACACTGAGGCCACAAATGAGGACGGTCAATTGGTGAAAACGAAAGTGGTAGTGAAACAACTTCGTTACATGCCCCCTTGCACCTAGACTGAAACGGTTGTTTTTATCTAAATCAACTGCAAGACACATGTGGTGGCATAAGGAAGGTGTGCGCGAAACAAAAGGAGTAATGACACACCCATCTGATGCTCAGGCTTGGAAGGCATTAGATTCTTTTGATGAGTACTTTGCAGAAGATGCTACAAATGTTCGTATTGGTTTGGCCACCGATGGTTTCACACCATTCAACACAACTTCTGCCTCGTACTCATGTTGGCCAGTTTTTGCTATACCATATAATCTTCCACCAGCTATGTGTATGAAATATGAATACATTTTCTTGTATTTAATCATTCCCGGTCGAAAACATCCAGGAAAACATTTAGGGGTTTTTCTTCAACAATTGATGGAGGAGTTAAAAGAATTGTGGATCGGAGTAGAAGCGTATGATACATACAAAAAGCAGAAATTCAACTTGCGAGCAGCATACTTGTGGTCCATTCATGATTTTCCCGGATACGGTGTTTTTTCAGGATGGAGCACACACGGCAAACTTTGTTGTCCTATTTGTGGATCGGACTCTGATTATTTTAGACTTACTCATGGGGGCAAAGTGTGTTTTTTTGATTGCCACCGATTATTTCTACCAGCAAATCATCCATTTCGAAGGCAAGTTAATACATTTCGAAAGGATACTATTGTAACAAAGGGTCCGCCGAAACGTTTGGCCAGTGCTGAGATTGCTGCATGGCTCAGTCAACTTATCCCTACAGATGATGGGTTTGTTGGTTTTGGTCAGGAGCACAATTGGACTCATATATGTGGCTTATGGGATCTTCCTTATGCTAAGTCATTGTTATTGCTACACAACATTGATGTGATGCACCAGGAACGCAATGTAGCAGAAAGCATAATTAGCACATGTTTCAATTTTAAAAAGACAAAAGATAATTTGAAGGCTCGAAAAGATTTAGCAGATATTTGTAATCGTCCGACTCTAGAAGTCAGACAGGATGGTAGTGGAAAACAGACATTGCCACGTGCTCCATTTTGTCTTAAAGTTAGTGAAAAGAAAGAAGTTCTAAAATGGTTGCAACAATTGAAGTTTCCTGACGGTTACTGTGCTGGGTCAAGGCGCACGACAATTCTTGAAAATTGGGTATTAAATAATCTCAAAAGCCACGATTACCATATAATGATGGAAAGACTTCTTCCAGTAATGTTCCGTGGATATGTGCATCATGATGTGTGGAGAGTACTTGCGGAACTCAGTTTCTTTTATAGACAACTATGTGCTAAAGAAATTACAGTTCAAATGATGGAAAAACTGGAGAAAGAAATACCTCTACTTATTTGCAAAATGGAAAAGATATTCCCGCCAGGATTTATGAATGTAATGCAACATCTACTTGTGCATTTACCTTACGAAGCTAAAGTTTGTGGCCCCGTACAATATCGATGGATGTACCATATTGAAAGGACACTAAAGAAACTACGAGTAATGGTTTTGAACAAAGCAAGAGTAGAAGGGTGTATTGCAGAAGCATTTGCTCTGAAAGAGGTAGCATACTTCTCAAGTACATTCTTTGCTGAGGAACATAATGTGTATGCTCCCACAACACGGTACCACATAGATTATAAAACTCCAGCGGGAAATTTAAGTATTTTTTCGTGGAAAGGAAAAACGGTTGGTGGCAGCAGTAGATATGTGGTTTCAGAAGAAGAATGGAATTCATGTATGTTATACATGTATACAAACATCGAAGAGATGACTCAATATTTTGTGTAAGTGTTTTTTTCTACTAATCACCGCGAAGAAACATCTAATATTTCTCACCTGTTACATGAGAATATATTCTAATGTACTAATAATTTACATTATGTAGCGAGTTTGACAAACAATTTTGGAAGTATACGCGTCAACCAACAAGCACAGTTAGATAAAATGCGTCGTGATGGCCTTCATGGGGTTCCTAACTTCGTAAATTGGTTTTGGAAGCATGTAACATTCTGTTATTACATGTTACTTTTATCACTGCCAAGTTAATCTGATTAGTAAAAGTAATATTTTTCTTTAATATGTTGTGCATGGTCGATGCTAATGTTCATGAAGACCTACGACAACTTTCTCAAGGAACCATAACAGCAAGGAGTTTTGGTCGTTACGACGTAAATGGGTTCCGATTTCGTTCGGTCAAATTTGAAGGAAAACATCCCTTTGCAGCCACGACAAACAGTGGAGTTGTAACTAGAGCATGTGATGCACAGAGGAATGAAACTAACTATTATGGAATTATTCAAAACATTGTGGAGTTTAAATTTGGTGGCTCCAAAGATCTTAGAGTTTCCTTTTTTCACTGCGACTGGTTTGATAATAACAGGGGAACACGAAAGGATGAATTTGGTATAGTAGAGGTAAAACATGAAAATAGACTTCGTGGATGCGATAATTATGTTCTCGCTCATTAAGTTGAGTTGGTTTACTACCTACCATATCCTTGTCCAAAGTTGAGTGCTTGGTGGGTTGTCTATAAAGTTAATCCACGAGAACGATTATATGCTGCTGGTGATGCTGGTTATCAAGAAGAACAAGATGAAGTCTACCAAGAGGATGATATTCTACCATCTTTTAATATAGATAATGGTTTAGAACTTGATACATTAGTTGGTGATGTTGAAAACAACGAGGGAGAAGAGGATGTAGTGGTTAAAAGAAAGAGACGTAGCTCTAAAAAAGTTAAGATGAGAGAGAAGAAGAAAGTTGGTCGACATGTTACCGAAGGAACATCGGATCATGACGAATTTTAATCATGTAATTGATTAATATTACATTTTATCATTACTTTTGTTTATATCATTATATATTTATCTCTGACCATTTTTTTCAACAGGATGCCACGTGGTCTTAAGAATATAGCTAAGGGTCTCTTTGGCTCCTCAAACAAGAGTGGGAGCCAGTCTGCTAACTCCTCACATAGTCAAGACTCTATTTTTCAAGGAAGTGCCTCAAATAATAGTAGACGAGAGGCATTTAGAAGATGCATGGAACAAGCCAATGAACAGGTTCAGTAGCTTATATTTGTATTATATTTACCCATGTCTCATATCGCGAAACCTAATTTATGTAATTTCAGGTGGAGCAGGAGATCCAGAAGGAGTGTCAAGAGGATCAAGGGGAAGAATTTTCTGCGGGGCAGGAACAACAACAAGGGGTAAGAGCCTATGTTGATGAGGAAGCTGAGGAGGAAGTCGATGAGGACGAGGAGGGTGGCACCGATACGGGAGAGTTGCCCCAATCATTCAGGTATCGGTCTTCAAACACTCTCCCGTTGGCTGTGCCTCCACAACAGAGATTACGGATCACTCCTGTCGGTGACTGGTAAGTAAATATAAAACCCATTATTAAATTATAGATATAATGTTTTAGATAAATAATATATGTTGTTAAATTAACTTGTAGGCAATGGGATGATCTGGATTGGGATGGATGACAACATCGTAGACAGCCTAATGCAGTGTTGGGTGCTATATGTCGCCATCATTATCCAGGTTTTGTGAATATTAAAGGTGAAGAGAAACCTGCAATACATTGGGAGCACTATCGAATTGCTCCACATGCTGTGCATGAGAATGTGGCAGGGGCAGTCTGGCATGATTTTTGGGTATGTCTTCAATACAATGCACTTTAATTATGTCCATTATATTTTTAGTAATATAAATTCTACAAATTTTATAGGAACGATATCGTTTGCCCGATGATCATGACGCTGCTCTCGAGTCTAGAACACGCAAAGTCTTTCACAAAGCTGCACGTAAAGTTGTGAATGATATGATGTCTAATGCTCGGAACACAGTTGTGTGCTTGTACTACAAGGAGAAACTCGGACAGATGATGAACAAGAAAATGGGAGCTTCAAAAATCTATCTAGAGGACGATCAATACCGTCAGGTAATGATTCCTTGGATGGTTGAATGTGCTGATGCTTATTATTCATTATGTACTTATTGGGGATCGAGTGAATATCGAGAAAAATCTAACTCCAAGAGAATCAACCGTGAGTCCGGTGGTGAAGTTCTCCATCGTTACGGTGGAGATGGTCATATTCGTCTCTCGAAACGGATGGTGAGTTTTGTATATTTAGAATTTAGTGTTATAATATAAGCTTTTACGTAACTATATTTGTTACATGTCTATATAGGCTGCTCAAAGTGGTGAGGAACCCTCTTTCATTGATACTTATATAAGAGGGCATAGGGGCACAGATGACAGTCAATTGTGCACTCCAACGGCCACTCAGAACTTGGTATGTCATATAAGTAAAAGTAAATATTAATCAGTATAATTATTGTATAGTAGCTTTGTAGTTACTTTTAATGTAGGAGAAATATGGTGAAGAGATGGTTCGACGTCATGGAGATGATTACAATTGGAGAAAGGAAGACGTCGACGTAGTTGCTTTATATGAATCCGGTGGAGGAAAGCGTCACGGGAGGTGAACTTACCACTCTCATATTCATATATTGACATACTTCAGATTTTCCAAGTGTCACTAGTTACGACATATCACTATTATAGGTATTCGATGTTCAACGGTGTCATCAACACCGATGTGGTTCTCTCGCAGTCATGGTCAACACAGAGCGGACAAAGTTCTTCTCGGCGTACTCATACAGGAAATGAGTCCAGGCTAAAACAAATGGAGGAGGAGCAGGCTGCATTGAGAGACCACTTGAGACTACAGGAAGACCGTATGAAACGACAAGAAGAGTTTATAAAAGCACAAAATGACTACTTCTCGAATCTGGCAGCGTGGCAACAATCGATGCAGGTACATTAATATAATAGTTCAAATATTTTAATTAAACAAGAGATGTATGCATATTTATAGTAGAATGAACCTAAATATTTCAAAATGATTTAGGGATACTTTTCTCAACTTGGGTTGCCTGCCGCTATACCACCGCTACCGCAGCCTCCGCAGCTACCTATGTCTTCACCGCTACCGGTGCCTCCACAGCCTTTTCCCGTTGGAACACAGGTACATATTATTGTTATGTTCTCTTTAATTTGTATAAACTGTTAGTATACTTGTAACATGTATTATTGTTTATTTAGGGATCATCCTCAAGGGCACAAAACTTTCAAAGTCCCCCCGTTACAAATTTACGAGCAACTTCTTCAGGAGGACAGGGTGGAGGGGACGACTTTGTCGATCAATTCTTCGCACCCGGTGGTAGCAATTAGGTAAGTTTTGTGTTTTCATCTGCATTATATATTACGTATCTTAATTTTAAATGGAGCTCGTGTATAATAAGGCATATAATCAAATATGTTGTTGCTTTTTATTTCAATCTATTAGTCATATACTTCACTTTGTTTTCATACAGGAAAAAGGCAAAACGGCAAGCAAAATGGTGTCGGAGCAATTTTGTTGGTTTGTTGGAAAGCAAATGTGGCCATGTGATATGAGTTGCTTTGACAAAATGGTTGTATGAATAATGTGACATATGTTCGTTTATGCTATATTATATGTGTACAATGTAATAATGGACAATACTGTTTCAACGACGTAAAGCATTTCATAATGTTGAGTTTATTGCATTTGTTATTACGTGTTATGTGTTCTGTGTTCTGTGTGTTTGATTTCTTAATTTATGTGTCTGTTATTTTATGTGCTTGGATACAAATAATATGTAACATTTTATTCTATCTCAAATGTATTTTTGTGAGCCAGAAGTGGGCCACAGAAAGGCCCACAAAAATAGGGCAACATTATTTTCGTGGGCCCAAGAAGAAGGCCCGCGAAAATAACCAGGCAGTATTTTCGTGGGCCACACTCTAGCCCACGAAAATAACAGGACTTTATTTTCGTGGGTCGTACCCTGGCCGACGAAAATAACATGACTGTATTTTCGTGGGCCAGAAGGAGGCCCACGAAAATAGTAGATTATATTTTCGTGGGCTAGAAGGTGGCTCACTAAAATAACTACTTTATTTTCGTGGGCTATTTTTGGCCAACGAAAATAAATATTTTCGTGGGCCCTATAAGGCCGACGAAATTAAATTTATTTTTGTGAGCCGCCGACGAAATTAAATTTATTTTCGACGGGTTATTTTCGTGGGCCGGTGGCCCACGGAAATAATTATTTTTGTTGGTTTTTTTATTATTTTCGTGGGCCACCGGCCCACGAAAATATATCGTTTTCCTGTAGTGTACGGAGTTTCCGCGGAGTCGCGGGATATTATCGGAGATTCATTCCAAACTTCTCGAAGATTGCCAAGCCTATGACAGAGCTGCTAAAGAAGGCTACCAAGTACGTTTGGAGTCCAACCTGTGAAGCAGCGTTCAAGGCATTAGTGAAGCACCTGACATCAGCACCGGTTTTGGCGCAGCGAGACACAACAAAACCATTCGATGTGTACTGCGATGCATCCGGCATTGGGCTCGGATGTGTGCTGATGCAAGACCGAAAAGTGGTCGCGTATGGATCACGGCAGCTTAGGAACCACGAGAAATATTATCCAACTCACGACTTGGAGCTTGCTGCCGTGGTACTTGCAATTAAAATGTGGAGGCACTACCTACTCGGTAACCTCGTACATTTATATACCGACAACAAGAGCGTCAAGTACATATTCACTCAGAAGGAGCCGAACATTAGGCAGCAAAGATGGTTAGAGATGATAAAGGATTACGAAGTAGAGATCCATTATCGCCCCGGCAAGGCAAACGTAGTGGCGGATGCGCTGAGTCGCAAGTCACACGTCAACAATCTGACTATCACACCGTTGGAAGAGAGCGAACCACCACTGCATGTGATTCCACATGGAGCTCTCTACAACTTAGCGTTGATCGCCACCATCCGTGAAGAGATAGCGGCAGCTCAGAAACATGACAAGGGCATGTCGCATCTGCGGAGACGTGTAGACAGTGGGGAGTTGAAATGTTTCTGGAAGGACGGAGATGTCGTTCTATTGTTCAAGGACCGGATCGTCGTACCCCGTAACCCGTAGCTACGGAAGAAAACTTTTGATGAGGCCCACTTATCAAAATTTTCTATTCACCCTGGCAGCAACAAAATGTATCAAGAACTCAAAAGCAAGTTTTGGTGGACACGGATGAAACAGGAAATCGCAAAGTACGTGTCCGAGTGCGATACATGTCGAAGGGTGAAGGCAGGTCATATGCGGAAGCCGGGACTGCTACGACCACTGGGCGTTCCTGCCTGGAAATGGGAAGATGTGAGCATGGACTTCATCGTCGGTTTACCCACCACCTTTCAGAAACATGATTCTGTGTGGGTGATCGTCGACCGGCTCACCAAAGTTGCCCATTTCATCCCGGTCAACACCAACTACAACGCCAAGAAGTACGCTGAACTGTACATCTCACGGATCCTATGCTTGTACGGCGTACCCCGTACCATCATATCGGATCGGGGCACTTTATTTGTGTCCCGTTTTTGGGAGTAGCTACACGCTGCATTGGGGACGAAGCTGATCCGTAGTTCAGCCTACCACCCGCAGACGGATGGGCAAACCGAGCGGGTAAATCAGATCTTAGAAGACATGCTAAGAGCTTGCCTATCAACCACGGCAAGAATTGGGATGATCACTTGCCGTTAGCCGAGTTCTCGTACAATAATGGGTACCAAGCCAGCATAAAGATGGCGCCCTACGAGGCGCTATACGGGAGGAAATGCCGCACACCACTGAATTGGTGTGAGTCTGGCGAAAGGGTTACCTTCGGAATTGACCTTGTCAACAACGCGGAAGAAAAGGTTCGACTGATTAAAGCGAACCTAAAAGCCGCCCAATCGCGTCAGAAACAGTATGCGGACCAGAGAAGACGCCCATTACAATTCGAAGTCGGGGATCACGTATATCTACGTGTGTCTCCAATGAAGTGCATAAACAGATTTGGGGTGAGAGGAAAGTTGGCACCCCGATTCACCGGTCCATTCCAGATTACCGAAAGATGTGGATCAGTAGCATACCGGCTGAAATTACCAGAAGCACTTTCCGGTGTGCACGACGTCTTTCACATTTCCCAGCTGAGGAAGTGTCTTAAGCTATCAACTACCGTTCAGCTGGAGGACATTGAAGAATTGCAACCGGATCTCACCTATCGGGAGGAACCGATTCAGATCATTGACGAAAAGGCCCGAACCACACGTTGTTTTTCTACAAAGTTCTATGGAGTAATCACTCCATGGACGAAGCGACAGGGGAGAGCGAAGGATTTCTTCACGCTAACTACCCCGACTTTTTCACGTCGCATATCCGGTAATTTCCCACCGTCCTCTCTCATTTCTACCTTATAAACTCGGGACGAGATTCTTTTAAGGGGGGAGGAATGTAAGGGCCTCAGTTTTTGACACAGGTTTGAAGTGTTCATCACCACACACATACCTCATTTGAAGCAAGTTGATAAACACATTTGAAGAGCAACTAACCACCATCAACATGCTCATTAGAGAACAAACTCACATATTGCAAAAGTGGTATTTCCCACATGTGATATACAGGGGCTGGGCATATGAAAACTCCTACACAGTGCTAGGAATGTCCATGCCAAGTTTCACCCAAATTCAAAACCTTTTTGAGGTCATTTTGGGTATAGCTAGAAAGAGGGTAGTTTGAACTCAAATTCAAATTCAAACTGATTTCATCCCATGAATTCAAAAGTGGGAGGCATATTCTTGCTCAGCACATTTTTGTGAGCTCACATACCAATTTTCACCCCATTTGGAGTTGAGCTTGACATGAGTTAAATGTAGCAAATTCAAACCTTATTTGAATTTCAAACTACATGTGTGCTGAGATTTAGTCAAATCCAAACCAATTTGAATTCTACCCCATTCAAATGGCTCAGGGGCAGATAATTCAAATACTTGAGGTTAGTTTGGTCTCTACTGTTTAGAGCAGTAGAGCAAAGTTAATTTCAGAGGTTAAAACCACGGGTGGGACCCACATGTCAGCCACTGAGGCAATAGAAACCGACTGAGAGCTCAGCTCGGGTACTCGCGCGCGCTGCAGCGACCGCCACGGCGAAGAAACGGCGAGAACAGCAGCTGCTTGCCGCCCTCGGCCGGTGAACCGCCTCGCAGGGTCCTTATCTACGCGCCCGAGTGATCGCAGGGGGTCTTCACCGCTGCCTCTACGCGTTCCCACCCAGAAAGCCCAAGCTCCTCGCTGCTCGGTTGAATTTTGGTTTCCTCATCGCCCGGTCGATCCAGTGATCCTCCCGGCGGTCGAAGACCAGCACTAGGTGCGCCAAGCCATATTCGACACCCTCGCGTCGGTTCCAGGCTCGGAGCAGCCCTCCCCGAGCTCCACCGCGGCGATTCTTCCTCTACCATAGAAATTTCAGATCCATTCGAGCTCTTTTGATCCACCTAATAAGGTGATTAATGAAACTGTTCCAGAGAAAATAGAAAATGTTCAGAAAAATTTTCAGAATTTTCTCTGAAATTGTCTAGCTCATATCTTTAGCTAGGAACCTTTAAATTAAGTGAGAACAACTCCATTAGAACCCTATGAAAATCTAGTTTTCAGAAAGTCATGGCTTGCTCTATGAAAACCCCTAGAATACTGTAAGAGCTCCACTTAAGGTCAAGGACATAATTATTTGTGGGGAGCTCAAATGAGCTTTGCTGCAACTAAAACTTGACCAAGTCTCTGTTTAGGTTGTAACCAAGCCACAATAAAAATTTCAGAGTAATTGAGTCTGTCTAGTGAGACTTAGAAGGTTCACAAGTTTAAAACTCAATTCAAATGCATTTAATTAATACATGTACTTCTTATATCATGTAGTCGCTAAGGTCGAGGAGGAACCCGAAGTCCTAGACTTTGTTACTCCGGAGGAGCAGCTAGCCTACGACCAAGAGCAGCAAGGCAAGCTCCTTGCATTAGAGTCTTGTTTGGAAACCCAATTGCATAGCCAAGAAAACCATGGGTTGGGCTTAGGATTGAAAACCTCGTTAGCCACTGCATTGCTAAGATTGAGTAGGATTCAGTTCAAGTCGAGTAGTTGGAACTACTCGCGAGCATAGGCTAGAGGCAGTCGACTCGGGTAGAGATAGCACATGATACACATGGCAAGAAAAATGAGACCGAGCGGAGAGTAAGGGCAGCAGGACTTTGGGGCCTGGGTGCTATAGCTCCGCTTATGTCGATTGAGAACCGAGCCGTGTGCGGGCCTGTTGAACAAGCTAGAACAGTACCGAAGACCTACCGGCTATATGGAAACCGGGAAACCGATGTAACTCGGGAAGCTGGGTGTTGAGGCATAGCTGGTCGTTCAGAGGGTAGGTTGAGAGCTCGAGGTGTAAATCAGCTGGCGGCACTGAGATGCGCGTGCAGAGACCTCTTGCTCGGGACGATTGGACCGGTTCAATATTTGGCTAACGGGTGAAAGGTGGTTGCGTACGGTGTCCGTGATGGTTGCTGTAGGCAATATCGAGTACGGGCGTACGTGATGGGTTATTCGGGTAACCCTGCAGGTGTAAATCGATTATAATCGCCATCCCTCGCGGTCAGTGAGTACCACTTGTTCACTGTACCGTGACGTAGAAAGAACAGGCTACTTACATGTTAAAATGTGGCTGTTTGAAAGATGGACTTTGATTGTTAATGATTTGTTGTAGTTTAGAGCTAACTAAAGTTCCTTTCAACTTTGGGCAAAGTACATGAGAGAAATGCGTTTCTTGTTTGATTACGGCTCTCTCATGTGCCTTAGCGTAAGGTTCTCCACAACTTGCTGCTAAAACTTGAAAATAATGTTCCACTAATTAGGCGAGACCTTGCAAATGATTTTTACCTCATGTAACCTATCAACTCTCATGTAGAAGTTCCATGTGTAGGAGAGACGGGCTAGACTTACTGAGCCCTCGTGCTCACTGCTTGTGTTTGAAGCTTTTGCAGGGTTCTATGAGGAAGGGACTCCTGAGGAGGAGGCGGAACCCCAGGAGGGGAATCCCGTCGAGTGGGAGTCGTGCACGCTGCCGTGTTAGTGTGCGTGCGTGCTAGCAAGGACACGTTCACGGGCTGAACGTGAACTTGATGCGTAGTCTACACCCGTGAGTGTAGACTGGATCTATTTTGATGTAAAAATGTTCATAAACCACTTTATGTAATAAAAGGTTTGCTTCCGCTTTGTACCTTTGATGTGTGTTATTCGGTGCTGTGCAACGCAGCACTCCTCAGCGTGATCCTGGCTCGACAAGACCGTGGGGTCGTGTTAGTATGGCCGTACACCTCTTTTTATAGTAGGGTTTCCAATGGTTACGTTAGGGTTTGCGATGTCCGGACTAGTCCATGGTTGACTCCGGACTAGTCCGGTGTGCGGTGTGTAGAAAACCCTAAGTGTTGTGAGATATCGGACTAGTCCGTAGTAGTGCGGACTAGTCCGTTGTCTATCTAGAGACAAAATTGGACTTGTCCGGCTGATATCGGACTAGTCCGTTTTCTGGTCAGAAAGAAAATCGGACTAGTCCGCACATGCTAAAATTGTGCAGATAGTTTGATTTCTTCCACTTGATCACTTGGGGTGTGTTTCTCCAACACACTGTATACTAAGTATTTTTAGCTCCTGAGCTCTTATCAATTTGGATCCTCCTTCTCCTTTCTTTTTGCGCTTTCTTCCTGATTTCTTTTAAGAACCTGTGCTCATCTCAACAATTTTGTTAGGGTGTCATTTGTTTGTCATAAATCAACCAAAACCCACAAGGGATGCCTAGATGCACTTTTAAGCGGCCTTTAAATTGGCTTGAATAATTCGAACGCGCTCTTCGGTGTCGTTCACCACATCAACATCGAATGTGACCCTTTCACCGGACTTGCACTAGTTTAATGGGGTGCGGCATTTGCGACCATAGAGAGCCTCATATGGTGCCATCTTGATACTCGCTTGATAGCCATTGTTGTACGAGAATTCCGCCAACGGTAGATGATCATCTCAGTTTCTACCATGGTGGATAGCACACGATCTCAACATGTCTTCTAGTACTTGGTTCACCCTCTTAGTTTGCCCATCTGTCTGAGGGTGATAGGCGGAGCTTCTAATCAGCTTAGTACCCAATGCAGCGTGCAACTGTTCCCAGAAACGAGATACAGATAGTGCCCCTCGCTCTGAGATTATGGTCTTGGGTACTCCATGCAAGCACAAGATTCTTGCAATGTACAACTCTGCATACTTGCTAGCATGGTAGTTGCTATGCACCGGAATGAAGTGAGCTGACTTTGTTAACCGGTCAACAATTACCCAAATGGAATCATGATTGTTAGAAGTCATGGGTAATCACACAATGAAATCCATGCTCACATCTTCCCATTTCCATGCCGGGATTTTCCGGGGTTGCAGCAGCCTTGTTTTTCTCAAGTGATCTGCCTTCACTCGTCTAAACGTATCACATTCAGATATGTATTTGGCGATTTCCCGTTTCATCCGTGTCCACCAAAATTTACTCTTCAATTCTTGGTACATTTTTTGCTGCCCGGATGAATGGAGAATTTAGACAAGAGGGCTTCATCAAGGATCTTCTTTTTCAGCTCCATGTTTCGGGGTACGACTATGCGGTCATTGAACCATAGCATCCCCTCATCATCCTTCCAGAAACATTTGATATCCCCACTGTCTATCCGTTCCCGGAGATGTGCCATGCCCTTGTCGATTTCCTGGGCTGCAATGACATCCTCCCTAATGGTAGGGATGATAGCAAGGTTGTAGAGCGATCCATAAGGAACCAAGTATAAACTCGGCTCTGCCTCTTCCACCAGTGTAATGGTGAGGTTATGGACATGTGACTTCTGACTCAGCGCGTCGGCAATCACATTTGCCTTGCCGGAGTGGTAATGAATCTCAATCTCATAATCTTTGATTAGCTCTAACCACCTCCCTTGCCTCATATTCAGATCCTTCTGTGTGAAGATATACTTCAAGCTCTTGTGGTCGGTGTAGAGATGCACCAAATTCCCAGGAGATAGTGCCTCCACATTTTCAGTGCCAAAACCACAGCAGCGAGCTCAAGATCATGAGTTGGATAGTGCTGCTCATGATTTCGAAGTTGGCGTGAGCCATACGCGACCACACATACTTCTTGCATCAACATGCAGCCGAGCCCGATACCGTACGCATCATAATACATGTCGAAGGGCTTGGTCGTATCAGGTTGAGCTAAGAACGGGGCTGTTGTGAGATGCTTCACCAATGCTTGGAACGCTCCTTCACATGCTGCACCCCAAACATATTTTGTTCCCTTCTTCAATAATTCTGTCATTGGCTTAGCAAGCTTGGAGAAACTTGGGATGAATCTCCGGTAATATCCCGCTAAGCCGAGGAAGCTTCTTACTTCATGGACAGAAGTGGGAGCTTTCCATTTCAGCACTTGTTCAATTTTACTTGGGTCAACCGCAATGCCCTCCGCTGAGATGATATGTCCCAAAAATGGCACTTGGCTGATCCAAAACTCACATTTGCTGAACTTGGCATATAACTTATGGTCCCGTAATCGTTGAAGCACGATTCTCAAGTGTTCGGCGTGTTCTGCTTCTGTCTTGGAGTAAACCAAGATATCATCAATGAACACCACAACGAACTTGTCCAGCTCTGGCACGAACACCGAGTTCATGAGATACATGAAATGTGCCGGAGCATTGGTGAGACCAAAAGACATGACGAGATATTCGTATTGTCCATATCTCGTCGAGAATGCCGTCTTCAGGATATCCTCCGCCTGGATTTTTATTTGATGATACCCGGAGTGAAGGTCCATTTTGGAGAACACACTTGCACCCACCAGTTGATCAAACAGGATGTCAATGCGGGGCAGTGGGTATTTGTTCTTGATGGTGACTGCGTTGAGCGGCCTGTAATCCACACACAGCCTCAAGGTTTCATCCTTTTTCTTTACGAACAGCGCCGAGCATCCCCAAGGTGAGGAACTCGGTCTAATGAAACCCTTGCTCAACAGATCATTGAGTTGTTCTTTCAATTCAGCCAGCCCGTTCGGAGCCATTTTGTATGGTCTCCGTGAGATAGGAGTAGTCCTGGGTGCAATCTCAATCTTGAACTCTACATCCTGCTCAGGTGGCATGCCCGGAAGATCATCCGGAAACACATCGGGGTATTCCTGGACTACGGGGATGACCTCTAGCTTGAGAGCTTCAGTGTTATAAGTTGCTGAAACTTCCGGGACAGGGTTGTCTAACACCATGGAATGCAGACGGTGGAATGGGGAATTCAAATGAATCGTCGGTGACAGAGTGTCTAGGACAGTGCCATGGTAGCGTAACCATGACACTTCTAAGATTACATCAATCTTCTGCCCCTCTAGAATAATCATAGTGGTGGGATATATCTTTCCAACTAAGAACAGTGGTGCTTTCGGAATCATCATCGTTGCTGAAATCCTTCCTCCCGGTGAGCAGATCATATAAGAGCACTCGGTTGGAAAGGCTTCCAGTTGATGCTTAACCACATATGATGCACTTATGAAATTGTGGGTTGCACCAGAATCAAATAATATGATGATTTCTTGATCGTTGAGAGTGAACGTACCCGCCAGCCCGTTTTCTCCCTCTGGGGCGTCCTCATTGTTGATGTTGCGAAAGCCCCCAGTCCGCTGACCAATCTTCTTGACCGGAGGTCGGCCATGAGCACCGCCCTGATACTGGGCCTGCCCGGTGCTCTGCTTCCCCTGGGGACAGTCCTTCGAAAAAATGGCCCGCCTGGCCACATGTAAAGCAAGTGTAGCGAGGCGGTCCTCCGCTGATCGGCGGACGGAAACCCGGGGTGCGTTGTGGCGGTGGAAACACCCGGGGCACCATCTGCTGCTGCTGTTGTGGTCCCGGTGGTAGCATCCGTGGTCGGAACGGGGGTGGCTGGAAAGAACGACCCCCGAACTGCTGAGGTCGCGCCGGTGGATGCCACTGCTGACCGGATGATGTTTGATACACCATGCGGTATTTCTGAGGAGCTGCACCCCCACTGCTGGGTGGAGTGCTGCACTTTCTCTGCTCAGCCGCCCATTTACGCTGAGCGTCTTCTTGCATGATCGCGGTGTTTACGAGATCGTTGAACGTGCCGCGATTGCATTGGACGAGATGCGTCTTCTTCTCGGGATTTAATCCCCGATAGAAGTGCTCTCGCTTCTTCTCCTCAGTGGAGACATAATCTGACGCATACTGCGCCAGATGGTTGAAGGCACGGGAGTAGTCATGGGCACTCCTCCCGCCCTGCTTCAGCTCCAAAAACTCTTGGAACTTCCGCTTCATTATCCCGGGAGGGATATGGTAGGCGTGGAACGCCTCCCGGAATTCTTCCCACTCCACGGCATGGCCAGCCGGCAGTGAGGCGACATAGTTCACCCACCACGCACCAGCGGCACCATGAAGCTGCTGCGCCGTGAACAGAGTCTTCTGCCGCTCCGTGCATTGGAGCAGCCCGAACTTGGACTTGATCGTCTGCAGCCAGTTGTCGGCCTCCAGGGGTTCTGCTGCTTCAGTGAACACCGGAGGTGCGTACTCATGAAGTCTGAGTACGTCACAACATGGTGATCACGAGGCCCCCTCTCCTGATGCCCCACCCCCCCTCCTGGGACGTATTTTGCACGATCGTGCGGAACAGGTCAGTCTGCTCTTCACGATTACCAACCAGGGCCGCGATCACATCCTCTAGTGTAAGCGGAACCGGCGGTGGTGGTTGTTGTTGCTGTGGGGTACTGTCATAGGCAGGTGGCTGGGAGTAATCACCCCCCTGCTGGCTAGAGCCACCGACCTAATGTGTGGCCCGAGTGCGAACCATCTGCAACCATACGACGATAAAAATCAGTCCCGCAACATACTTCATGCAGTCCGATAAAATAGGCATAGAACATAATGACAGTAAAACATGCGATACATCTCGTATATAAATAATGTAATAACTTTGCACAAGCTACACCATTACCAGACCAAATACAAGCTAGTTAAATCCAAATTGATGGACTTCCTCTTTGTAAGTTCATCTCAACTAGGTTTGGTCACTACGAGACATTAATATCGCTTTGTCATCACGTATACTACTCTTTTATCTTCAATACGACACAAACACGGCCTCTAGCAAAAGAAACTTGAGTAATAAACCTACTCAAATCTTTCACTAGTTGAACATAACCACTCATTAGTATGTCCTACCTCATTTGGAAGTACTTAAACCCCCTAGGGTACAACAATCTCTCAATTGAGTTCGACTGTCATCCCTCTGCCAGAATGACCAGTTTCTACATATTCCAGATTTTGATCTGGTGCTGGGCATTTTAATGACTCAAGCTGAATACCAAAGTTTAAGTTAACTTCAGTATATTTCCAACGAGTATTTATTTACCCTCATATCAGCTCTGGTTAAAAAGTTATGGTAATCAAAGTCAACATAATTTCTGGAAGAATTACAACAGCACCTCCTTTGGATATTGCTGTTTTGAACTATAATTTCCACTGATTTCTGTGCTGACATTGCAGAAACTTTGAATTACAAAGATGTAACACATCTCCTACACTTTCCAAAAAGGTGTTATATTTAAATTTTAGATTTTTCTACTGAATGTTATGCTTGAAAAACAGAACAGTCCAGAGAGTGTTTTGAATCTGTCCTGGTTCTGGACAGTTTACAATCATCTGGAATTTCAGCCAGTTTAAGTTGTGAATCAGCTCTGGAAGTCTACAACAAAGTTGTAGAGTACTTAAACACCTTTCCAGAAATATATCCCACACCTCCATTGGCTAAATAATCTGTGAGTTATGCTCTGTTAAAGTTCAGCAGACTTGCTGCCAAAACAGATCACTCTGTTTTTCAATCCCTTTGAACTAAACTGTTTAACTAATGAATTTTTCTACCCAACCCAAATACTACATATTGAAACTTGGTTATTTTAGTTCCTTGTTATCATTATCTTTAATGCAAATGCCTATTATATGTCGCTACTACGTTCCTCACAAAAAGAAAATCCTAACCGGATTATACCGCATATACGTCTCCATTGTGGCACTAATCGGTCTCTCACACACGTATACTACACGGAATACATACGTGGTTAGTACCTGCAGAAGAACACGAAATAATGATACACTCAAAGGTTATTTTCATTTCAGGCAGGTCCATATTTGAAAGTAAATACAAATGCCCGTATCATTGCCATACGGCCATCCTTGAGTTAAGCCACATCTCAAGGTACGTGATCGTGTTTTTACACCACACGACGGGGAACCCGAGTAGAGCGCGAACGGGTCGTCATGGTTGCAAATTTTATCAACCAACAGATACCACCTACTGCCCTGCAGGGCACGCTGATGGCAAGTGCTGCGTATGTCCTCCTGGGCTATTTCCAGACGAACACACTATCGCGTTACTGGCCGCACGATGGGGTCTCCCCTTACATGCCTAATGCACACTAGGGATCAGCGTTTCATATGAACTCAGGGACATGAAGAGTCCAAGAGTTTCATATTAACGTCTCACACCAAGCTGTGAGACCTATCCCTGAACCACATTCCTCGTCAGGGGAGCTAACCGAAATTGAACCGCTTTCGGTGGCGTTCCTTACAATTTTTACCTGAGCGTAGGTGCGTCGTTACATAATTAAAATTCAGAATTATAACACATGTTAGTCTTGCCACTTTAAATAACTATGCTAATATAGTCCTTACTGGGCAAACTAGCGAATCCTCACTATAAACCTAAGTTTTCCCGTAATACAGTCCTTAATTATTGTGCTATCCCCAATGCAGCTCTGATACCAGCCTGTGGTGGACCGGAATCCGCTCATCCAGGATTGCAGACGGTGGTGCCGCACGATGCGACACCCAACAGCACACATCATAAGAAACATATTGTATTACATAGAAAACCAACTAAATTGTACAAAGTAGTACAATACTTCAGTTACAAACTATTATGGAAATTACAACAGCGGAAGCAAAGTTTATAAAACTCACGCCCATCTATCTAGCAAAAGTTGGTTGCCCAGCCCTATGGACAACCCACACTAGCTGCACTCTTCAGCTCAGCGCGGCGTGTATGGCT
Organism: Neostapfia colusana; assembly: GCA_030760725.1. Classification (NCBI taxonomy): domain Eukaryota; kingdom Viridiplantae; phylum Streptophyta; class Magnoliopsida; order Poales; family Poaceae; genus Neostapfia; species Neostapfia colusana. Next base: position 46,668,100 of record JASWHV010000018.1, on the reverse strand, counting down.
CCCACTCAGCCGTGGACCCCGATGGAGGGTAGTCCTCGCCGGTGGACTCGTACCCCGAGTCCGTAGGATACTCCTCACCTGAAAAACACTTACAGCAGCAACCGTGAGCATGATGGCTCAACAATACTTAACCGACTCACCTAGGCATGAAACTCAACATGCAGTTTACAACGAACATGGGCTGGTAATTTACAGCAAACGGACATGCCTACAAGTTCATCCTTATTTCGTCTTTTAGCCACAAGTTAACAGTTCATAAATCTGAAATTTAGTAAGCTATATTTGGTGGCACACATGAGCAATATAATTATACATATCAGCAGAATTGAATAATAACATTTCATAATTTATCTACGTCACGACGCAATGAACAAGCGGTACTCATCACCGCGAGGGACAGTGAATCGACTCGATATACACCTGCAGGGATACCCGAAGCGCATGTCACGTACACACATACTCGGAGCTGCACACAGCACGCTCCACTGATGTTGTACGGGAAAACATTTCACCCAACAGCCAAAACGTCGAACCGGTCGCACCCAAACGGACAGGAGGTTCTCTACACGGAGCATCTCTCTATGCCCGTTAGCGGATTTCCACCTTGCTGCCCTCAACCACACCTATAAATCGGTGCGTTATGCCTCGACGCCCAGAGGTATAGGTTACATCGGTTTATCGGGGCCCATATATCCAATATGCCTTCGGTACGTTCAATACTTGTTCAGCAGGGCCGCACACGGATTGGTTCTCAATCGACACAGACAGGGCTGCGCCCACAAGACTTCCTCTTGCTGCGCCCTAGCCCCTGCCTACTCTCATTTTCTTACTAAAGTGATCTCACATCACTCGAACCAATCCCGTATGTCCCGAAGCCTAAACTCGCGAGTAGATTCCCACTACTTGACTTGTACCGAAGTTCTATGACTTATTAAGCATAGCCTGTCTACTTGAGGACTTATACACTACCCTCACTCTTGTAGGAAAAATCTGGTTATGCACTTGGGTTTTATCCATCCTACACCTAATGCACATACGTACCACATAGTACTTATACATAAAGCAAAACTTTGTAAAATTGGTTAATACAAACCGGGGCTTGCCTTATTGCTGCTGGTCAGAGGTTAGTGCTTCGTCCGGAAGAAGAAAGTCGAGCACTAACGGAGTTTCCTCGCCTTCAGCGACTACACGTAAGAAATATGTTATGTGTCAATTTACATGCAATGTGTTAAATTGAATATGTAAAGACCATAACTCTAGCTATCCGTTCCCTTTGGCTCTGAAATTTTTTTGGTGGCTTCGTAGAGTCCTAACCAGAGTCTTGACCAAGTTTCATTTGAAAAAAGTTCATTTGAGCTCTGCACAAATAAAAGCCTATTTGGTCATTAATAGAGCCTCTAAGGATTTCCAGGGATTTTTCATGGCTCCAATCATTACTTTCTGGAAACTAGAGTTTGAGATGGTTCTAGTGGATTTAGTTTCATGTCATTTGAAGCATTCGAGATGAAGTTATGCCCTAAACAAGATTTGAGAAAATCTGAAAAATGTTTCTGTACATTTTTCTATTTTCTTAGGGCAGTTCATTTAATCACACCAAAAGGGGGACTAAATGAACTTGGATGGATCTGAAATTTTTACTGTGACTCAGGGATTTTCAAATGAACATCTTAGCCAAATTTCAGAATTTTCCATTAAAGGATTCTCCAGATAAAATTCCTAACAGTTTAAAATTTAGGGAATTAATTTTGTAAAAGGAACAAGTTTCATAAGCTGAAACCTGATTTCTGATTAGTATTCAAAAAGATGAATCCAACAAAATTTGGTTCACTGAATTTGGAGCTTCCTAGCAAAAGTTATAGCTAGTTGAAGTTTGAACCAATTCTGAAATTCAAATAAAAGTTTAAACCGGGTTGTGGGCCCCACTCCTTTTAAACCAGCCCACTGAGATCGCGGCCACACGGCAGCCCATGGGGTTTTACACGTGCTGCTGCACTGGATCCCGGCTGCAAGCGGATCCCCGCTGGAAAACAGTGACTGACCGGTGGACCCGCCCCCCCCCCCCCCTTCGTCTACCTCGCGACAGCCCGTGATTCCCGCGGCGGCGCTTCGCCGGAGAGCTCGCCACCGGCCATTTTACCGCACGACCTTCGACGGATTTCACCGCCCGTTCCCAACATTGCTCGGGGAACACGTTGGTGCACTCACCGGAGGTCGGCGATGGCCGGAACAGTGCTTGCGATGGTGACAGCGGCCAGGAGCTCATCGGCGACATCGAACTCGGTGTTCTCTACACCTTTTTCGACGCGGTTTGCTTGGGGAGCTCCGCTGATACTTGCTGATGACGGCTATGAGCACTGCTCCTCGTGAAAACGGCCGCAACTAGGACCTCACCGTCGACCTAGGGCTAAACGGTGGTGACTCGGAAAATTTCGAAGAACAGAAACCCTAGTCTATGGTTTTCGCCGGTTTTTGATCCCATGTGTCCGTGGACACGTGCAGAACGTATGTGTAGCTCAGAATCCTCTGTGGTGGACTAACCATTATGAATTTCGGAGTTTTGAACTATTTGGTTCTTCAAACACCGAAAGGATAATCGGACAAATTCTACCCCGGCGAAGCATGAGAGGAGGAGCGGTCGGCACGAGCGTGTTAAGCACCTTGGAGTGGGCCTTTTTCGTGTAGCTCATAGATCACGAAACAGCTTCTAGCTCCCGGACGCCGAGGAGCAGAGGGGGTCGGCCGGCGATGGTTTCTTCGCGTGAGAGAGCGGACGCAGCAGCGCTGGCTGATGAAGGAAGCAAAGTCGGTATGTTCAGCGTATGTCGGAGACAGGAATAAGCGTGAGATGATCCTTTAGCAGCGCTGGCACGCGCGTGGTCGCGAGGGGGTGAGGCGGCAGTGTTCCCCGCAGCCGACCGAAGCAGTAGTGGCTGTTCTCTTTCTTCAGTCTCTGACCAATGGGCCCTTTTCTCCCCCTTCTGCTGCAAATATCTCAACCACTCAAAATTTAATGGTAGACTTTGCCACAAAGGCATGGAATGAAATTTGAATTCTTCAACTGAAACTAGTTTGGCTAAATTTGCTGCCCATTTGAATTTGAAATTCAAATTCAGTTTGAATTATTGCAAATTTAGCTCCCGACAAGATGAACTCCAATGAGGATAAAAATTGGTGGACTAACTCAGAAAAATGTGCTTAGTTTGAATATGAAGTCAACTTTTGAATTCAAGTGATGAAAGTGGCTGCAAATTTGAATTTGCATTCAATTTGGCCCCTTATTCAAATGTCTCCAAAAGTGCCTCAAAAAGTATTGAGCCCTTCTAAGACTATTTAAGGTCTAGGGGTGAGCTCAACCTTTCATGTTTATGTGTATGACTTCTACTTTTTGAAGTTAGGGCTTTCCCCTCTAATCACCCTTTTGATGGTGTTTACTTGCTCTTCACAAGTGTCCATGAGATATCCACCAAATGAGCTGTGGTGTTGTGAGGTGATGAACATTTTTTGCAAGTCACTTTCTTGGGCTTTTACAGCGGCAGCCTTGGGGATTTTATCCCCAAAATGTGGGGAAAATTCCCTTTTTTTGGGAATTGGTGAATTTAGAAATTTTGGGGGAAATTTGGGAATGGCTCATTTCAGCTATCTTTTTTTCATTCCTCACCATTTCTATGTCACTTGCTCCATTTCTACATTCCCCTCTCCATTTCTATGCCCCATTCTCCATTTCTATATTCCCTTCTCCATTTCTGTGGTTTTTTCCTCCATTTCTATGGTTCCTTCCACCATTTCTATGGTTCTTTCTCCATTTCTATGGTTCTTTCCTCCATTTCTATGGTTCTTTCTCCATTTCTGTAGTTCTTTTCTCCATTTCTATGGTTCTTTCTCCATTTCTATAGTTCTTTCTCAATTTCTATAGTTCTTTTTCCATTTCTACTTCTTTTATAATGTTTCCCTACATGAAAGATGTATGCAATGCATGGAAATGAGTTTGAGGGCGTTACAAACCTACCCCCCTTAAACTGAATCTCGCCCTCGAGATTCGATAGAGTGGAGAATAGATGAGGGAATTCTGCCTTGAGATCTTCCTCACGCTCCCATGTAGTTTCGGCTTCCGTGTGATGGCTCCACTGTACTTGCACCAACGGATCACTTTGTTCCTCGTGATCCTTTCCTTCACGTCCAGAATTTTGACGGGGTGCTCCGCGTAGGTTAGATCCTCTTGAAGTTCGAGTTCATCCATCGGTACTTGTTCTTCCAGTAATCTTAAGCACTTCTTGAGTTGGGATACGTGAAACACGTCGTGCATGTCAGAGAGGTGTGTTGGCAGCTCTAGTTGATAGGCTACTTCTCCTCGCTTGCCCAAAATCGTGAATGGCCCGATGTAGCGAGGTGCTAACTTGCCCTTGATGTTGAACCGTCGTTGGCCTCAGATAGGCGATACCTTAAGATACACGAAATCTCCCACTTCGAAGGTCAACCTTCTTCGCCTTTTGTACACATAACCTTTTTGTCGTGACTAAGCAGCCTTCAAATTTTCTCGTATCGTTTGGACTTGCTTTTCGGCGTCTTGCAGCACTTTGGGTCCAAACACTTGGCTTTTTCCGGTCTCATTCCAGAACAGCGGCGTTCTACACCTTCTACCATACAATGCTTCGGAAGGTGACATCTTCAAGCTGGCTTGGTAGCTGTTATTGTATGAGAATTCAGCATATGGCAAGCTCCTATCCCAACTACGCCCATTTTTCAAGGTGCAAGCTCTCAACATGTCTTCCAAAATTTGACTTGTCCTCTCAGTTTGACCGTCAGTTTGCGGATGATAAGCGGAGCTGAAATTCAGTCGTGTACCCATGGCTTCATGCAGCTTCTTCCAGAACCTAGAGGTAAATTGAGAACCCCGATCTGAAACTATCCTATTCGGAACTCCATGGCGACACATGATTTGCTCCATATACAGCTCGGTTAGTTCTGCGATGCAGTACATGGTTCTAACAGGAAGGAAATGGGCTGTTTTCGTCAATCGGTCCACAATAACCCAAATGGAGTCGTAACCATACCGAGTACGTGGCAATCCGACAAAGAAATCCATGCTGATATCTTCCCACTTCCACTCGGGTACTTTCAATGGCTGCAACAGTCCAGCGGGTCTTTGATGTTCGACCTTCACCCGTTGGCACGTATCGCATAAGGCAACATATTCAGCTATGTCCCTTTTTATACCATCCCACCAATAGCAAGTTTTCAGATCCTTTTACATCTTTGTACAGCCAGGGTGTATGGAATAAGGTGAGTCATGTGCCTCCTTTATATAGTGTCGCGGATGTGCTTCACGTTAGACACACAAATCCTTTTCCCTAACCAAAGCATGCCTTTCTCGTCTTCCTTGAAATCCTTTTCTATGCCTTGTCGGATTCTTTCCTTGATTTCCTCATCCGTTGCTTGGCCATCTCGTATCTCTTGTTCCAGAAAGGAGTTCAGTTCTATCACCTCCATCTCGTTCAAGAACCTGAGATGTAACCGTTCGAACTCCTTGCGCAGCTCGGGTGGCAGCTCCCGAACCATGAGTTGATGGCATGCTCCCTTTCGGCTCAACGCATCAGCTACTACATTGGCCTTTCCGGGGTGATAGTTGATTCCAACATCATAATCCTTGATGAGTTCCAACCATCGACGTTGCCTGGAATTCAGATCTGTTTGCGTGAATATATTGTAACACCCCAAAATTTTGATTCAAAACCCTAAATCATGTTAAGAGGAATTTAAAAATTTTTGGACGTGTTGCATGTTTTGCAAAAATTCAAATTCAAACTGGAATTCAAATTCAACTCAAATCAGAAAAGAAATAGAAAAAGAAAAAGAGAAAACAGAAAAAAACCGGCCAGTGGGCCGAAACCCACCAGCCGGCGCACCCAGCCCCCGCGCCAGCCGCAGCCGCGCGTGCTGCTTCCTCACACTGACAGGCGGGGCCCACCCGATCATCGTCTACCTCGCGCCAGCGCCGGACTCCCTCGCGCCCGAATCAAAACCGATCGGGATTTCGGCGTATCCCCGCTGAATTCTGTTCGTAGGCGACGCGGACATGATCTAAACCACCCCGCCGCCCTCCCCCGTCTATAAAAACCCCGGCCTCGTTCTGTTTTTCCCACGCGATCGGCTGTTTTTACTCCGGTGAGAACCGAGACTTCTCCGGCGAATTCTGGCCGATCTAAGCTCGGAAATTCCGATCTTACTCGCTGGTCTTGATCCACCGCCTCCGGGGAACCTTGCAGGTGCAGAAAACTCGGTGACTTGCGGTGTAAACACAGCGCCGACGAGCTTCGCAGTGGTTTCGCCTCGGACCTTGTCGCCGATCACTTTCCAGGACCTCCGAGCTAAAGAAAACCCCCGAGGTGAGATCCCCGACCTCCCCTCTACCGATCTATGCCATAAAATCACAGTTCTAGGAAGAATTCCCGAAGATCCGAAAGTTTCCGGCGAGATCGCCGCTTCCCGCCGCCGTGCGCCGCCGGTAGCGCCGCCCGCGCTCGATCAGAGCGACGTGGCCGCTTGTGCGCCGTTTATTTTAAATCGCACGGTAGGGTTTAAACCCCCGCGTACCGGTTCGATGTTATAATCTCGGCCGTCGGTTTAAAATCGGACGGTCCACGTCAGCCCCGCGTTATAAAGACTGGAAATCTTACGTGCTACCCCCTAGGATTCTCGGGAAATAAGAGCTAGCCCCGGAAACTTCTGATCTAGCCCCTGGAACTCCAGAAAATCATGTAAATTCATTTAAAAATCAGTTTTAGCCCCTGGACTTAATAAAAATTAGGAAAAACACCTATGATAAGTGTAGCTAGACCCCTGGAAATTCTGAAAATAATATTATAGACCCTGTAATGGGGTGAGTTTACCTTTTTAGCCCTGTTTAGTATTTAAATTAGGAAAATGAATATGTGGCTAGTGTTTAAAAATTAAAAACTGGGACAAACATATTGTCATAATTAAATTAAAAACTTTCTCAGTATTTATAAAACTTTGGAGTGAGATAAAAACATATTTTGGGCTGAATTGAATCTGTTTAATTTATTATTCACATTTTGGGACACATTTTTAAGTAAAGAATAGTTCTAGAAAATAGGGAAAATAATTGTGAAATATTTTACATCAGAGGCAAAGGTCAAAATATGTTATTAAATTATTTAGGACCAGAACCTATTCTGTTTAGATGATGTGTCTTACTATTTTCATAATAAAGTACACATTTATGCATAAGAAATTAAATCTGAAAATATAGCAACTAGTAAATGATAAATGGAGTTTCTAAAATCCAAAGAGTGCAGTTTAGGGTTGGTAGAAATTATGAAGACACATATGGAGAAGGAAAATACCTTTCATGCTTATTTGGTAGTAAAAAGGTGTAGTAGTTGAATATAAGGAATTTATTTAAATTGGAAACTCATATATATAGTATGTAAGTATAAATGTGAACACAAAAGTAGGAATCATATACACATGATTAAAAGTGCATGTAAGCCAAAATCAACACACATAGAGTAACCACAACACATAGAAATGAGAATGACTTTCATAAATATGAATGTGTGGTTTGTATGAAGTGGAAGTGTGAACCATGTCTTATGGATTGTTGTTTTTCTTTTGCTATGTGTGATGGTATGATGTAGAACCTGCTCAAGAGCAAGTTATTCCTTTCCAAGACCAGGACTACCCATTTCAAGAGCAGCAGGAAGGAGGCAAGTGTCCTTGACCACTTTGATCCTATACTAGGATGTGTAGATAGCATTATTTGCATTGTCAAATGAAATATGAAACCCATGCTATGAAGTTTCCCTAGAATTGCATTACCTTGTTTTCTTTGTAGCTTGGGTTGGGATTTATTTTATCATGTCATTCATTATTATGCATATGCTTAGCCACGCTTAGAATGGGATATTTGGGATATGAGAACATCAGTTTATTTTACCATACTCTTGGATGAGATATTGTGAGTTATGTAGAGGTAGGGATCAAGGAAAGTTGGATGTTTTGGTTGTGTGCTGGTTGCACGAGACTCGGGTTTGTGTTTAGTACTTGCCTGGATCCTAAGGACCGTTTCATGAAGCATGTAACCTGGCTTTATAGTGCCAACCACATGCTGAGATGGGGCAGCTTGGCCAATTAATTAGGTGTATCCCCGGCGTAGTATGGGTGTGTTGGATGGTGCGGGGAATAGGTGTCAGCTGGACTACCATATGAACCGCAAGGCTCAAGAGGGGGCCACTGCAGCGCGGTTGGGGCCTCTTGTATGCTGTTAGAGGTGAAACCTCAGTGGGCCCACGCTCGTCGGAAATCCCTTTGTAAAGGCTTCGTAGTGATCTCCTGACTACACACCTGGGAAGTGTGAATGTGGTCCGTAGCCACTGGCATAATGGAGGTTCTTTTAGTCCACCCGGTAACGGGGGATGAAATCACTACATGTGGGTAGTGGTACAAACTCTGCAGAGTCAAAACTGTCATGACAGCCGTGCTCACGGTCAAGAGCGGCTTGGACTTATTCATGATTAGAGGATTGATGGTTTTGGAAGTTGTGGATGTTAAGCGGGGAGCTTGACATTGGAAATGATGTTATGGTTATTGGATTATGATGATGGGATGGAAGATTGGGACCATTTCACTTGTGTAGTAATGTAGGTGCTTAATAAGCTAAGGTGATAGGTATTAAGTGCGTAGTGCTTTAACCATGAGTTCAACCTCTCCTTGTTCTAGCCATGCATGATATAATTTTCCCACACTTGCTGAGTACCATTGGTACTCAACCTTGCATATTTTGTTGGTTTATATTGCTGCTCAGGTCAAGATAATGAGGTGGTATATAATGACCAAGACTTTGGACCCGAAGAAGGTTTCTAGGTTCGTGGAGACTCCGGGCAACGCCTGTGATGGAGCCCTCAAGAATAATATTCCGCTGCTAGTTTATTTACTTGTGATGAACTTATTATTGTCCATTGAGACATTTGCGAATGTAAGACTTATTTATATTCGACACCTGGCTTGTAATAAATGATGCTTCACTATTTGTCATCACATGTATGAGAAAATGATCCTGGTATACATGTGATATTCACTTGGTTGTTTCTTCGGAAAAACCGAGTGTGACAGAGGTGGTATCAGAGCCAAGGTTGCCCGTAGGAACGTGGACCTAGGTAGAAATGGACGTATTTAAGGGCCCTATTTTCTGAAAAACTATTTTACAAAGGTGTGGATTGAAAAGTGTTATTTAAATGAGTCACTTTCTTCATCTTACCCCAACTTTCATTCAAAATAGGATTTTTGTTTGACAGTTTATCTAACCTAATTTTAAATTCTTTTTGTTTTAGATGGTTCGCATGATTCGCACCGCTCGCAAGTCCACAGGAGGGAGAGTTCCCGTAGTTGCCCTTGCCGAAAGAGAGGAGAGCCGTCCGGTGACGTACCTTTCCTATGGATTGGCAGTAGGAGGCTTGTTGCGCCGTCTTCGGCGTATGCTCGAAGCCGCCGACAATACGGGCAAGCTAATCATCCACTATAACTCCACCAGGACCATCCGTGAGAAGAGGGAAGAATGGAGTTTGGAGATGAGGATTATACACGAAAATCAGCTGCTTAAGATCCACCACTCTCCAGCTTGTAGAGCGACACATGTCGATGCGGAGAAGGATGTCACCTGGGAGGCCATCAACTGCCAGAGTCACATCTATCGTCGCCACCTGGACAAGACTGAGTACATGTATGTCCTCCAACGTGAGAGTGGTACCACGGAGTACAAGTACCCGCCGGTGCAGCAAGGGACTTCCCATGAGCACATGGACTTGTGCTTGGAGGATGCTGCTATGCTCAGCACTCGACTGCAGGAGTGTCAACAAGAGCTTCAGGATGTCCGGGACATCCTGAAGGAAACGGAGGCGTTGCTGCGAGCCTGCTTGAGGGCGAGAGAAAGAGGAGATGGGAATGAACTGTGTGTCACCATGAATGATACATGGACTCTTGACTCCCCGGATCGCCGAGCGATCAGGCGTCGTCGCACTTCTCCACCAGCAGCTTCCCCACCTAAAGCAGAGTCAGAAGGAAGCCGAAATGATGAGGAAGATCTCGAGGAGCCAGCTCAAGAAAACGAGTAGTGTAGAGTCCCTCCCTTAGTCGGCAAGATGTCGAATAGGCGAGTCGTTAAGATAAGTTAATGGTGTGATAATGCTTGGTGTGTGACGTGAGTTGTGGAAGCCATGAGCAATTGTCCACAACCTCGTCTTTAGATTGTTTTGTTTTGGTGTGTGAACCCACATGAAATAATATTGCATTTATTTTTGTGTGAAAAGTGAACCCTTAGAGAAGAATAACAAAGCCTCAACACTTCAAAGTACAAACAAATGAAAGTAGTAAGATGATACTAAATGCTTTCAAATTAACATTGGTTGATTCTGTCAGATGGCCGGAAGAGGAAAAGGACGTGCTGCCAACCCCGCCAACAACAACGATGAGGCATGCAACCCTCATCTTTCTAGAGGCCAGGACCGGGGTGGTCGCCGTGAAGGAGTTGATGCCCTCCACCAAATGCTGGAGAATCAAAATCAGCTCATCCAGAACTTGACTCAAGTGGTGGCCAACTTGCATCAAGTTCCACCTCCACAAGCTGCACCATACCAACCAAGGTTGAGTGAGTTTCTAGGAAGTCAACCTCCAAAGTTTGCAAGTGCTGCTGAACCTCTGGAGGCAGATGATTGGCTGAAGACCATTGAAAGTAAGATGAGGATCATACAATGCCAAGGGTACGAGAGGGTGCTGTTTGCCTCTCATCAATTGCATGGACCTGCTGCTGATTGGTGGACCGCCTACGTGGCCGCCCATCATGACTCTGAGAACATAACTTGGGAAGAGTTCAAGCGTAGCTTCCGCAACCATTACATCCCAAGAGGTGAACTCAAAAACAAGAGGAAGGAGTTTTTGGGACTGCAGCAGGGAAACATGATGGTGAGGGAATACCTCACTAAATTTACTCAACTATCCCATTATGCCCCACGGGACATAGAGACTGATGAGCAGAAACAAGATTGTTTTGTGGAAGGACTTACCGCAGAGATGCAGTGTGCAATGTCCTCAAATGAGTATGAAAGCTTCCAAAAGATGGTGGACAGAGCATTTGTGGTAGAAAGGAAGCTAAAGTCCTTGGAAACTGAGAATAAGAGGAAGGCCGGGTGGTCACATCAAGCCTCAGGGAGCAACACCCGCCCACGTCTGATGCAGCAACCAGCAGGGCAGACGAACCGTGCTGCGGTACCCTACTCAGCACCAAGAGGGTACAACCCGAATTACAGGCCTCCGGCAGCACCAGCACAGCCACAATGTCAGTTTGTACAGCAGCCTCGCCCCGCATATCCACCTCGACCAGCAGTGCAAGGACCCCCGAACCAACCCCAAGACAACAAAGGCCAGGCACCTAAGGTTGGGGTGCAATGTTTTAGCTGTGGTGAAGTGGGGCACTACGCCCATAAATGCCCAAAGAAGAAGCCTGCGCAGCCACAACAGCAGAATGTAATGAGAGGACGGGTGAACCACGTCACTATGGAGGAAGCACAAGAGGCACCCGACGTGGTAGTTGGTAAGTTTCCTGCCAATTTACACCTTGCAACCCTGCTGTTTGATTCTGGTGCTACCCACTCGTTCATTGCTCAAGGGTTTGTTAAGAAGCATGACCTAGCAACCACACAAATGAACCATATGCTAGCTGTAAACTCTCCAGGTGGAGAAATATGGACAAGACAAGTGTGTCCCAAAGTGAACCTAGACATTAATGGGGTAGTATTTACTGCTAACCTCATAGTGATAGATTCACGGGGAATAGATATTATTTTGGGTATGGATTGGTTGACCAAACATAAAGGAATCATCCATTGTTCGACCAGAACGGTGGAACTAACTCACCCTAGTGGCACAAGAGTAAAGTTCATAACAATACACGAGCCTAGGAGGGACATTACATTAAATCAAGTTGAGGTGAAAGTTGAGGAAATCAGGACCATCAGGGAATATCCAGATGTTTTTCCGGAGGAGTTGCCAGGTATGCCTCCCGATCGTGAAGTGGAATTCACAATTGAGCTAGTACCTAGAACAACCCCGATATACAAGAGACCTTATCGGATGGACTCCAAGCAGCTGGAAGAACTCAAGGATCATTTGAGAGAATTGTCAGAGAAGGGGTATATTCGTCCTAGTTCCTCACCATGGGGAGCTCCGGTGATATTTGTGCCCAAGAAGGATGGAACCCAAAGGTTATGCGTGGATTACCGTGCCTTGAATGATGTAACCATCAAGAACAAGTACCCATTACCCCGCATTGAAGACTTGTTTGATCAATTGAGGGGCGCTTGTGTGTTCTCGAAAATTGATCTCAGGTCGGGATACCACCAACTCAAGATAAGGCAATCTGATATTCCCAAGACAACTTTCGTATCTCGGTACGGACTGTATGAATACACTGTCATGCCTTTCGGGCTAACTAATGCCCCGGCATACTTCATGTATCTCATGAACAAGGTATTCATGGAATATCTGGACAAATTTGTGGTGGTTTTCATAGATGACATTCTTGTCTTCTCCAAAGATGAAGAAGAACATGAGAAACATCTAAGGTTGGTGTTGCAGAGGCTGAGAGAACACCAATTGTATGCCAAGTTGAGCAAGTGTGAGTTTTGGCTGAAGAGAGTTCCCTTCTTAGGACATATAATCTCGGAGGGAGGAATCTCCGTGGACCCTTCCAAAATCGAGGATATACAGGAGTGGAAGACCCCTGAAAATGTCGGGGAAGTTCGAAGCTTCTTGGGATTGGCTGGATACTATCGACGGTTTATTGAAGGATTCTCCAAGATCTCGAGACCTCTCACTCAACTGTTGGAGAAGGGAATCACATTCACATGGACGCCGCAGTGCGAGAAGAGTTTTCAGGAGTTAAAGGAAAGATTAACAACAGCCCCAGTGCTGGTTATGCCAGATATGCAAAAGAGCTTTACGGTGTACTGCGATGCCTCTGGAAACGGGTTGGGATGTGTTCTCATGCAAGAAGGGCACGTCGTGGCTTATGCATCCCGACAGCTCCGGAAGCACGAGAAGAACTATCCTACACATGACCTAGAACTAGCCGCAATGGTACACGCGTTGAAAATTTGGCGGCACTATTTGATGGGGAAGAGGACCGAGATATATATGGATCATAAGAGTTTGAAGTACATTTTCACACAGCCAGACCTCAACCTCAGACAAAGGAGATGGTTAGAGCTAATCAATGACTTTGATGTGGGCATCAACTATCATCCCCGGAAAGCAAACGTCGTGGCCGATGCTTTGAGTCGGAAAGTGCAGGTCAATAAGTTGAGCTTGAAGGACATGCCTGCAGAATTGAAGGACGAGGTTATAAGGCTCAATCTATGTCTAGTAAATAGTGGTGAAGCATCGCCATGGAAGTGGACTCCACACTCGAGCGAGACATACGCGAGGGCCAAAAGAATGATGAGAAGATACAAGAGATTAGACAACTCATCAAGGAAAATAAAGCTCGGGGTTTTAGAGAGGATGAACAAGGAACGGTGTGGCACGGAAAAAGAATCTGTGTGCCTGAAGTAAAGGAGATCCGTGAATTGATTTTGAAGGAGGCTCACGATTCCGACTATTCCATTCATCCTGGGAGTACGAAAATGTACCAGGACCTCAAGAGCAGGTATTGGTGGTATGGCATGAAGCGAGATGTCGCGGAACATGTTGCCCTGTGTGACACATGTCAGTTGGTGAAAGCAGAACATCAACGACCCGCAGGATTATTGCAACCACTCAAAGTGCCTGAATGGAAATGGGAAGAAATCAGCATGGATTTCATCGTGGGATTGCCTAGGACCCAATCAGGATATGATTCGATATGGGTCATCATTGACAGGCTAACCAAGGTAGCTCATTTCATCCCCGTGAAAGAAAGCTACAGCGGATCCAAATTGGCAGAGTTGTACATGTCAAGGATCGTGTGTTACCATGGAGTGCCAAAGAAGATTGTGTCGGATCGAGGGACACAGTTCACCTCGAGGTTTTGGCAGAAGTTGCATGAGACCATGGGAACCCATCTGAATTTCAGCTCTGCCTATCATCCCCAAACTGACGGGCAGACGGAAAGAACCAATCAGATCCTTGAAGATATGCTAAGGGCAGGTGCACTAAAAAATAATAGGAGTTGGGACAAGAACTTACCGTATGCGGAGTTTTCCTATAACAACAGCTATCAAGCTAGTATGAAGATGTCACCGTTTGAAGCTTTGTACGGGAGGAAGTGCAGAACTCCCCTATTTTGGAACCAAACGGGGGGAAGTAAAGTGTTTGGTCCAGAAGTACTACAAGAAGCCGAGGAGAAGGAGAGGGAAATTCGCAAAAATTTGAGGATAGCACAGACACGCCAAAAGAGCTATGCCGATGTACGAAGAAGAGAGCTCGTTTTCAACGTAGGAGACTATGTCTATCTCAAGGTGTCCCCTATCAGAGGACTTCGTCGGTTCAAGGTGAAAGGGAAGTTGTCACCTCGATACATCGGACCCTTTCAAGTTTTGAAATGGAAAGGCGAAGTGGCGTATCAACTAGAGTTACCGGCTCATCTATCGGATGTGCACGATGTATTCCATGTGTCACGACTCAAGAAATGTCTGAGGACGCCTGAAGAGGTGTTACCCATGAATGAAGTGGATGTAGCTGAGGATTTGTCTTATGCCGAGCAACCATACAAGATTTTGGAGACAATGGAACGCCTCACCAGAAATAAAAGAATCCGGATGTGCAAGGTGCAGTGGAAGCATCACTCAGAAGAGGAAGCCACCTGGGAGCGGGAAGATGAGCTCAAGGCACAATTTCCGGAATTGTTTTCTTAGAAACACCAATCTCGAGGACGAGATTTCTTTTAAGGGGGGTAGAGCTGTAACACCCCAAAATTTTAATTCAAAACCCTAAATCATGTTAAGAGGGGAATTTAAAAATTTTTGGACGTGTTGCATGTTTTGCAAAAATTCAAATTCAAACTGGAATTCAAATTAACTCAAATCAGAAAAGAAATAGAAAAAGAAAAACAGAAAACAGAAAAAAACCGGCCAGCGGGCCGAAACCCACCAGCCGGCCCACCCAGCCCCCGCGCCAGCCGCAGCCGCGCGCGCTGCTTCCTCACACTGACAGGCGGGGCCCACCCGATCGTCGTCTACCTCACGCCAGCGCCGGACTCCCTCGCGCCCGAATCAAAACCGATCGAGATTTCGGCGTATCCCCGCTGAATTCTGTTCGTAGGCGACGCGGACATGATCTAAACCACCCCGCCGCCCTCCCCCGTCTATAAAAACCCCGGCCTCGTTCTGTTTTTCCCACGCGATCGGCTGTTTTTACTCCGGTGAGAACCGAGACTTCTCCGGCGAATTCTGGCCGATCTAAGCTCGGAAATTCCGATCTAACTCGCTGGTCTTGATCCACCGCCTCCAGGGAACCTTGCAGGTGCAGAAAACTCGGTGACTTGCGGTGTAAACACAGCGCCGACGAGCTTCGCCGTGGTTTCGCCTCGGACCTTGTCGCCGATCACTTTCCAGGACCTCCGAGCTCATGAAAACCCCCGAGGTGAGATCCCCGACCTCCCCTCTACCGATCTATGCCATAAAATCACAGTTCTAGGAAGAATTCCCGAAGATCCGAATATTTCCGGCGAGATCGCCGCTTCCCGCCGCCGTGCGCCGCCGGCAGCGCCGCCCGCGCTCGATCAGAGCGACGTGGCCGCTTGTGCGCCGTTTATTTTAAATCGCACGGTAGGGTTTAAACCCCCACGTACTGATTCGATGTTATAATCTCGGCCGTCGGTTTAAAATCGGACGGTCCACGTCAGCCCCGCGTTATAAAGACTGGAAATCTTACGTGCTACCCCCTGGGGTTCTCAGGAAATAAGAGCTAGCCCCGGAAACTTCTGATCTAGCCCCTGGAACTCCAGAAAATCATGTAAATTCATTTAAAAATCAGGTTTAGCCCCTGGACTTAATAAAAATTAGGAAAAACACCTCTGATAAGTGTAGCTAGACCCCTGGAAATTCTAAAAATAATATTATAGACCCTGTAATGGGGTGAGTTTACCTTTTTAGCCCTGTTTAGTATTTAAATTAGGAAATTGAATATGTGGCTAGTGTTTAAAAATTAAAAAGTGGGACAAACATATTGTCATAATTAAACTAAAAACTTTCTCAGTATTTAGAAAACTTTGGAGTGAGATAAAAACATATTTTGGGCTGAATTGAATCTGTTTAATTTATTATTCACATTTTGGGACTCATTTTTAAGTAAAGAATAGTTCTAGAAAATAGGGAAAATAATTGTGAAATATTTTACATCAGAGGCAAAGGTCAAAATATGTTATTAAATTATTTAGGACCAGAACCTATTCTGTTTAGATGATGTGTCTTACTATTTTCATAATAAAGTACACATTTATGCATAAGAAATTAAATCTGAAAATATAGCAACTAGTAAATGATAAATGGAGTTTCTAAAATCCAAAGAGTTCAGTTTAGTGTTGGTAGAAATTATGAAGACACATATGGAGAAGGAAAATACCTTTCATGCTTATTTGGTAGTAAAAAGATGTAGTAGTTGAATATAAGGAATTTATTTAAATTGGAAACTCATATATATAGTATGTAAGTATAAATGTGAACACAAAAGTAGGAATCATATACACATGATTAAAAGTGCATGTAAGCCAAAATCAACACACATAGAGTAACCACAACACATAGAAATGAGAATGACTTTCATAAATATGAATGTGTGGTTTGTATGAAGTGGAAGTGTGAACCATGTCTTATGGATTGTTGTTTTTCTTTTGCTATGTGTGATGGTATGATGTAGAACCTGCTCAAGAGCAAGTTATTCCTTTCCAAGACCAGGACTACCCATTTCAAGAGCAGCAGGAAGGAGGCAAGTGTCCTTGACCATTTTGATCCTATACTAGGATGTGTAGATAGCATTATTTGCATTGTCAAATGAAATATGAAACCCATGCTAGGAAGTTTCCCTAGAATTGCATTACCTTGTTTTCCTTGTAGCTTGGGTTGGGATTTATTTTATCATGTCATTCATTATTATGCATATGCTTAGCCATGCTTAGAATGGGATATTTGGGATATGAGAACATCAGTTTATTTTACCATACTCTTGGATGAGATATTGTGAGTTATGTAGAGGTAGGGATCAAGGCAAGTTGGATGTTTTGGTTGTGTGCTGGTTGCACGAGACTCGGGTTTGTGTTTAGTACTTGCCTGGATCCTAAGGACCGGTTCATGGAGCATGTAACCTGGCTTTACAGTGCCAACCACATGCTGAGATGGGGCAGCTTGGCCAATTAATTAGGTGTATCCCCGTCGTAGTATGGGTGTGTTGGATGGTGCGGGGAATAGGTGTCAGCTGGACTACCATATGAATCGCAAGGCTCAAGAGGGGGCCACTGCAGCGGGGTTGGAGCCTCTTGTATGCTGTTAGGGGTGAAACCTCAGTGGGCCCACGCTCGTCGGGAATCCCTTTGTAAAGGCTTCGTAGTGATCTCCTGGCTACACACCTGGGAAGTGTGAATGTGGTTCGTAGCCACTGGCATAATGGAGGTTCTTTTAGTCCACCTGGTAACGGGGGATGAAATCACTACATGTGGGTACAGTGGTACAAACTCTGCAGAGTCAAAACTGTCATGACAGCCGTGCTCACGGTCAAGAGCGGCTTGGACTTATTCATGATTAGAGGATTGATGGTTTTGGAAGTTGTGGATGTTAAGCGGGGAGCTTGACATTAGAAATGATGTTATGGTTATTGGATTATGATGATGGGATGGGAGATTGGGACCATTTCACTTCTGTAGTAATGTAGGTGCTTAATAAGCTAAGGTGATAGGTATTAAGTGCGTAGTGCTTTAACCATGAGTTCAACCTCTCCTTGTTCTAGCCATGCATGATATAATTTTCCCACACTTGCTGAGTACCATTGGTACTCAACCTTGCATATTTTGTTGGTTTATATTGCTGCTCAGGTCAAGATAATGAGGTGGTATATAATGACCAAGACTTTGGACCCGAAGAAGGTTTCTAGGTTCGTGGAGACTCCGGGCAATGCCTGCGATGGAGCCCTCAAGAATAATATTCTGCTGCTAGTTTATTTACTTGTGATGAACTTATTATTGTCCATTGAGACATTTGCGAATGTAAGACTTATTTATATTCGACACCTGGCTTGTAATAAATGATGCTTCACTATTTGTCATCACATGTATGAGAAAATGATCCTGGCATACATGTGATATTCACTTGGCTGTTTCTTCGGAAAAACCGGGTGTGACATATATACTTGAGGCTTTTGTGATCCGTATAGAGCTCACATCGGTGGCCAAGGATATAATGCCTCCAAATCTCCAAGGCATGTACCACGGCTGCAAGTACCAAGTCATGTGTGGGGTAATTCAGCTCATGTTTCTTTAGTTGTCTCGACGCATAGGCTACCACTTGTCCTTCTTGCATGAGTACACATCCAAGCCCTTGTCTTGATGCATCATAATATATGTCGAAGCTTTTGCTCATGTCCGGCAATACCAAAACCGGCACTGTGGTTAGTCTCTTCTTGAGCTCCTCAAAGCTTTCTTGAAACACTGGTGTCCACTGAAACGCTTTTCCCTTCATTAGCAATTCAGTCATAGGCTCGCTATTTTGGAGAAATCCTTGATGAACCGGCGGTAGTATCCAGCCATCCCAAGGAAACTCCGAATATCTCTCACATTCTGTGGTTGGTTCCACTTTAAAACATCTCCAACTTTTCTGGGATCGACCGATACTCCTCCCTCGGAGATGATGTGGCCTAGGAACGATATCTCCTTTAGCCAAAATTGACACTTGCTGAACTTGGCATACAATTGATGCTCCCGCAGTTTCTGCAACATCAACGTCAAGTGTTCTTCGTGTTCTTCCTCGCTTTTCGAATACACCATGATATCGTCGTTGAAAACCACGACGAACTTGTCCATGTACTCCATGAAGACCTTATTCATGAGTTACATAAAGTATGCAGGTGCATTTGTTAACCCAAAAGACATAACGGTATATTCATACGAACCATACCATGATCGAAATGCTGTCTTGGCTATGTCGGAGGGCTTAATCTTCAGCTGGAAGTATCCCGACCGAAGATCAATCTTGGAGAAAATTCGGGCACCTTTCATTTGGTCGAACAGGTCCTCTATACGGGGCAGCGGGTATTTATTCTTGATCGTCACTTCATTGACAGACCTATAATCCACACACATCCTTTGGGTCCCATCCTTCTTGTCTACGAAGAGCACGGGGGCTCCCCACGGTGACGAGCTTGGGCGTATAAAACCCTTTTCTAGCTGCTCCTGAATTTGCTTCTTGAGCTCCACCAGTTCATTAGCGGGCATCCTATACGGCCTCTTCGCTATAGGTGAAGTTCCGGGTGCTAAATCAATGGCAAATTCAATGTCCCGGTCAGGTGGCATACCTGGAAGTTCTTCCGGGAACAAATCTGAATATTCTTGAACCACCAGAATGCTTTCCAATGTTGCTTCTTCGACGTGGTTCAGCGCTGCCTTCTCGGTTGCCGGTTGGGCTGACTCGAACTCAATACGAGTACCATGCTCATTTGTCAACTGCACGCTCCTCTCAGCACATTGAATCACTCCATTGTGCTTGCTTAACCAGTCCATTCCAAGTATTATATCAATCCCTTGGGAATCCAATACAATAAGGTTGGCAAGAAAGTCTACCCCCCTTGCTTTAAGCTTACCCTCAGAATAGAATTCAGAATTGAAAGAAGTGATTTCCCAACTATATGCATCAAGGTGTATTAACTAAGCAACTTCTTTTATTAATTTCAGCCTATATGAGGATGTGAACACGTGCAGAAGCGTCTAACATCTCTCCACTATATGTGGATGCGGACATTCGCCGAAGCATCCCACAACTCACATCAGGCACACAAACACAAGCAATCATCATAAAAAAAATCTGCACACCACTCCTATTTGATCTACTGCAATCTAAATGTTCCTATTACAGCTTATTCAATGGAAACCTAAACTTAATCGTGAGAACCGGTGCTGTTCTCGCCGTGTGACGGGGGTGGTCCATACATGGGTGCACGCCATGGTGAGTTGGCAGTCCATGTAGGGTTAGATGATGCTGGTGCTCCATTTGCTCCCGTGTTGGCACGAGTCTCCTCTTGTTTCTCCAGCAAAAAAAGCTTCTTGCAGAGGTAACAGATCTCTTCCTGTGCGCTTGCGTAGCGGTTTCCTAACTCCATGAGCAACCTCTGAGATTTGTCAGCAGCTTGTGGGTTGGAAAGAGCTGTTACATGGGTCCAAAGATCTCCCTTGTACCACTCTTCCGATATGGATGCATCTCAAAAGTTGTGTCCTTAAGGTGCTCATGGAACGCGTAGCACAGTCGAGTGCTTCCCATGCAGCATCATCGATAGCTTCTGCCCTTGTAGCTCTCCATGTGGGTGTGAAGTGCCAGGTGACAATCCTACCTTTAGATAGGATGGTTACGTCAGCCTTCCACTCTTCATGTCCGAGACGAGGGACTTTCTTGAGAAGATATTCCGGGTATAAGCTGCAGCAATCCAGAAATTCTTTGAGCTCCCTAGATATGTGTCCTCCTACCATTCCGTCGGACCGGAATTCTTGAACTGAACGGTTGGCCCATTCATCACCTTCATTATTGGTCTCAGCATGGGGTGGCTCCTCCTCGGTTTCATCTCCTCCCGTCATAGCTTCATGAGGCTCCACAGAGTGTAAGCCCGCGTGAAACTCCTCTTGAGGTACGTACCAATGCCGTTCTTGTGGATCAACCTCCATATCGTCTTCAAATGGTTCCACCTCTTCCGGGTCCTCTTCTTCATGCATAGAGCTATTGACATCATCTTCATCATGAGGTTCCATCTTCACCTCCTCCCAATATGGTCCATTGGACACCTCAATGGGGTTAAGTGCACTCCCACGTGGTGGTGGACGAGTCCTTATGCATACTGTGCTACTAATCACCGGCATCTTTAAATAAGACATGAGAAACTATAGAGAAGGAAGAAATAACTCCAAAACTTCAGAAGTTATGGAGCAAGAAAGCAAAGGTGTTGCTGTCCAAAAGAAGGGAAAAGAGGGGCTGAAAATAGCACTTTGCGCTGGCTGAATTGACAAGTAAAGTGCAGCAGCAAGCAATTTTCGAAAATAGCAGTTTAGAGGGGTGTGCCTATGTGTTTTAGAGTGTCCATTCTACCTAGGCTTGCGTCCTACGGTCAACGTGGCTCTGTTGCCAATCTGTGACACCTGGTTCCGAAAATAGAACCAAGTGAATGCATATGTGTGCCCAGGATGTTCATCACACATACACATGTAATCAACAAACTGAATTCAGAATATAACCACGAATAAATAGTGTTTAAGTACTTTATTACAATGACTCAATGTCTCACTCATGAATGTCTATCTTATTCTTGCAGCAGAAGACTCTAAAATGACAGCGGAAAGTGACTAAAGACAGCAAGCTCCATCTTCAACTCCACAGGCATGTTGACGGTAGTTTGTATGCCTAGTACTCCACATGGTCCTCGAAGTACTCATCTCCTGTAGCTGATGTTTATGTGGTAATGCAAGGGTGAGTACATGTCGTACTCAGCAAGTGTGGGAAAAGTATGACATGTAGCTTACAACAAGGTATGGAATAAAAAGGCTCATTGCAGCAAGCAAATTTTATTTCACAACATGATAAAAACAGCAACTATTTCTAGGTGAGATTTATCCCATCATAATAAAGTAATTCAGCAACATTCTCTCATCATAATTCACCATTTATCATGCTTCAACCAACCAATAATCTTTCTCAAGTTCATCTCATGCTCATAAATATTCATAACCATCTCAAATTCATATAGCCAAAACCAAACTCATTTTCATGACTCAAAACAGTTCCAAAACCAATCCCAATGACCATACCATAACCATACCGAATATCCATCCCAAGTATTCCCTCAAATCATGTGAGTTGACCAGGTGCTTGTGACCAGAAGCATGGCTATCATGATAGTTTTACACTCTGCAGATGTGGCACCACTTTACCCACAAGTTCATGATTTCGTCACCCGTCGGCGACTGCAAAACCTCCATTATACCAGTACACAACCGTCGGTGTATGGCCAAGAGATCACAAAATAGCCTTTACAAAGGGGCTACTAGATGTATGGACTCACTGAGGTTTCACCGGCAGGCTCAAATCACCATTCTCCCACCCACGGCCCTCCTCTTGTGCCATGCAGTTCCCAGGGCAGTCCTCCTCGACTCCCATTCCCCGCGCCATCCACGGTCCATAACAAGCTAGCAACACACCTAATTAATCAGCTAAGCCGCACCCATATTTGGCCTTGTGGTGGAACTATTTTCCTTGCATGTGCTGGCATGAACCGGTCCTTAGATCTACGGCAAGTAAACCACCATCTTATTCAGCAACATCCATGAACCAAGCTTGCATGGATCTCCCCGATTCCATGCTCATTAACATCATCAAGTTCTCATCATCATTATTCATATGAGTGCAGTAGCTAGACATGTTTTATTCAGCTTCTCGTATCCTGTAAGTTAAGCGAAGCAAAAAGGAAAAACGACCATACCCGACTCATCAACTTTCCCGGCGACAAGGATGGTTAACAAAACTAGTAAACTCCTATAAAAGGGTGTCCCATAAATTTGACTCAAGCGTATGAGTTTTCCCAAACAAAACAGTTCCAAAACATGGGATCAATATGGTCAAGGGGCACTTGCCTTGCTCCCGTGGCTCTTGTTGCTCAAGCGCCTCGAAGTATTGGTGCTGTAGTTCTTCGTAGATGGCCCCTCTTGAGCTTGTCCTTCTACTCACGACCACGCACATACAAAATTCACAGCAATCAATCATCATGTACAAACTTTACTCAAGATGCAATGGAGTAGATGGATGCAAATCCTATGGTGCTGTTTTATTAAACCAGTTTGTACGTGTGCTTGCATGTTTTAATGGGCTTTCATGGGGTTTTATGATGAACAAAGGTGTAAGGATCAAGTGTGGACGTGGTGATGATCTTGACTCAAGATCTAGATCAATTCCACCATCAAAAATCGATCAAAACGCGATCTGTCCACACGTAAAAGTTTCTGCTCGAAGGGGGCGAATAAAACGAATGCGTAGAAACAGCGGCGACGTCGTAATATGGGTAATGGAGACCTACCTCACTTCCTTTTGGTGGCAGGGTCTTCCTCCTTGCATTGGCAGCAGTGGGGAATTTTTCTTTGGAAGATTATGACACGACCCCTACGGTCTTGTCAAGCCAGGATCACGCTGAGGGGTGCTGCGTTGCACAGCACCGGATAACACACATCAAAGGTACAAAGCAGAAGCAAAACTTTTATTACATAAAGTCGTTAATGAACATTTGTACATCAAAATAAGTCCAGTCTACACTCACGAGCGTAGACTACACATCAAGTTCACGTTCAGCCCGTGAATGTGTCCTTGCAAGCACACACGCACACTAACACGGCGGCGTGCACGACTCCCACTTGACGGGGTTCCCCTCCTGGAGTTCCATCTCCTCTTCGGGAGTCCCTTCCTCATAGAACCCTGCAAAAGCTTCAAACACAAGCAGTGAGCACCAAGGCTCAGCAAGTCTGACCCGTCTCACCTAAACATGGAACTTCTACATGAGGGGTGATGGGTACATGAGGTAAAACCATTTGCAAAGGACTCGCCTAATTATTGGGACCTTACTTTCAAATTTTAGCAGCAGGTTGTGTATAACCTTACGCTAAGGCACATGAGAGAGCCGCAATCAAACAAGAAACGCATTTCTCTCATGTACTTTGCCCAAAGTTGAAAGGAACTTTAATTAGCTCTAAACTACGGCAAATCATTAACAATCAAGTCCATCTTTCAATCAGCAACATTTTAACATGTAACTAGCCTGTTCTTTCTACGTCACAGTACAGTGAACAAGTGCTACTCACTGACCGCGAGGGACGGCGATTATAATCGATTTACACCTGCAGGGTTACCCGAATAACCCGTCACGTACGCCCGTACTCGATATTGCCTACAACAACTATCACGGACGCCGTACGCAACCACCTTTCGCCCGTTAGCCAAATATTGAACTGGTCCCATCGTCCCGAGCAAGAGGTCTCTGCACGCGCATCTCAGTGCCGCTAGCCGATTTACACCTCGAGCTCTCAACCTACCCTCTGAACGACGGGCAATACCTCAATACCCAGCTACCCGAGTTACATCAGTTTCCCAGTTCCCATATAGCCGGTAGGTCTTCGGTATTGTTCTAGCTTGTTCAACAGGCCCGCACACGGCTCTGTCCTCAATCGACACAAGCGGAGCTATAGCACCCAGGCCCCAAAGTCCTGCTGCCCTTACTCTCCGCTCGGTCTCATTTTTCTTGCCATGTGTATCATGTGGTATCTCTACCCGAGTCGAGTGCCTCTAGCCTATGCTCGTGAGTAGTTCCAACTACTCGACTTGTACCAAATCCTACACTATATTAGCATCGCAGTAGCTAACGAGGTTTGCAATCCTAAACCCAACCCATGGTTTTCTCGGCTATGCAGTTGGGTTTCCAAACAAGACTCTAATGCAAGGAATAAGGTATTCAAGTATGTGCTCAAAACAATAAAAACTTGTAAAAAGGTTAATGCAAACCGGAGCTTGCCTTGCTACTCTTGGTCGTAGGCTAGCTGCTCCTCCGGAGTAACGAAGTCTAGGACTTCGGGTTCCTCCTCGACCTTAGCGACTACATGATATAAGAGTACATGTATTAATTGTAATGCATTTGCATTGAGTTTAAACTTGTGAAGTTTATAAGTCCCACTAGACAGACTAAATGACTCTGGAATTTTTACTGTTGCTTGGTTACAACCTAAACAGAGACTTGGTCAAGTTTTAGTTGCGGCAAAGCTCATTTGAGCCCTCCACAATTAATTATGCCCTTGACCTCAATTGGAACTCTTAGGGTGTTCTAGGGATTTTCATGGAACAAGTCATGACTTTCTGAAAACTAGATTTTCAGAGGGTTCTAATGGAATTGGTCTCAGTTAATTTGAAGATTCCTAGCTAAAGATATGAGCCACACAATTTCAGAGAAAATTCTGAAAATGTTTCTGAACATTTTCTATTTTCTATGGAACAGTTTCACTAATCACACCATTAGGTGGACCAAATGAGCTAAAAATGGACCTGAAATTTTTATGGTAGTTCAGGGATATTTTGGTGAACACCCAGCAAAATTTCAGATTTTTCCTCCAAAGGATTCTCCAATTAAAATTCCAAACAGATTAAATTTGATGAATTAATTCTGGAGAATTAAGGATTTTCATGAAGTGAAACTTGATTTGCTGGAAAGTGCTCGGAGAGCTAAATCCAACAAAATTTGGTTCACTCGATTTGGAGCTTTCTAGCCAAAGTTATGAGGATTTGAAGTTTGAATGAAATCTGAAGATCGGGGAAAAGTTTAAATCTGCCGGGGGTCCACGGGGACACGTGTTAGGAGCGGAGGCGTCAGCACACTGAGGCCTACAGGGTTTTTGCGCGCCAGCACATCAGATCCCAGCCGCAGCCCGATCCCGGTGTAAAATATCTGCTGCTGACAGCTGGGGTCCACCCCCCTTCGTCTACCTCCCGCCGCCCGCGCTCTGCCGCCCCGATACCTCGCCGGAGAGCTCGCCGGCAGCCTCTGTGGAGCTCCAAACTTCACGATTCCGGCCGCCCCTGCCTACTTTCACTGGGGAACAGGATTCTGGGCTCAGCTCGCCATGAAAACGGCCGGCCCATGGTCTGCGATGAGCGGCGGCTTCGGAAAGACTTCGGCCGTGTCGGCCGACTTCCCTATCACCCCAACTGACCGAGCAAACGGCCGGAAAGCATCAGTGGTACCTCAGAAACCTCGGCATGGGCTCGAGGCAGCTCGGGAGAGGTCCGAAGTAGTCCCTCACCGTGCTCCCGATGCTACCCGCATGCTCCGCCGTCGGTAACCTCAAAATATGCCGGGTACAGAGGTTTTCAGGCCAAAGGTTGTGAAGGAAACTTGCGCGCTACTGTGTCTAGTTTGTGTGGGAGCGGATTGAGGTCCTCTAATCCTTTCTAGAGTATGAATTCAACAGAACCGCACCCGAAGGTCGGTCTGTACCCGGAAAGGGAAAAACTGGAAATTCGCCGCCGGTGAGCAAACACTCGGGCTGTGGCTGGGGGGTGAGCAGCACCGATCACCAGCGTGTCCAAGGGTGCCTTGGCTCGGCCATGATCACCTCCCGGTTGGGGTTGTCCACGGGAGCCCGAAGTGCGGCGGTTTTAGCTCACCGAATTGAACTCTCGGTATAGCCGAGATCGACAGGTTTCAGCTGAGTTCTAGCAACGGGGAAGAACTAGGAGGGTTCCTAGTACCTTGCCGTAGCTCTGGATGGGACGGAGAGGCGGTGATCACGCTTCCCTGATCGGCTCCAAGTGATTGGCAGCGATGGCACGTTTCTGGTGCGAGGAAGCAGCAGAGTGTGCGGTGCTCTCTCGGATCAGGGCGTCTGTGGAGATAAGAGGACCGCGGGGCGGTTCAGTAGGTCGGGGCAGCAAGCAGGTGCTGTCCCGATCGACTCCTCGCCGTGGCGGCTGCTCAGTCCGGCGCAAGAACCCGAGCTGGGTTTTCAGTCGGTTTGATTTGAATCAGTGGCTGACATGTGGGTCCCACCCGGGGTTTTAACCTATGAAATTAACTTTGCTCTACTGCTCTAAACAGTGGAGAACAAACTAACCTTAAGTATTTGAATTATCCGCCCCTGAGCCATTTGAATGGGGTAGAATTCAAATTGGTTTGGGTTTGACTAAATTTCAGCACACATGTAGTTTGAAATTTAAATAAGGTTTGAATTTTGCTACATTTAACTCATGTCAAGCTCAACTCCAAATCGAGTGAAAATTGGTGTGTGAGCTCACAAAAATGTGCTGAGTAAGAATATGTCTCCCACTTTTGAATTCATGGGATAAAAACAGTTTGAATTTGAATGTAGTTTCAAACTGCCCTCTTTCTAGCCATACCCAAAATGACCTCAAAAAGGTTTTGAATTTGGGTGAAACTTGGCATGGACATTCCTAGCACTATGTAGGAGTTTTCATATGCCCAGCCCCTATATATTACATGTGGGAAATACCACTTCTGCAATATGTGAGTTTACTCTCTAATAAGCATGTTGATGGTGGTTACTTGCTCTTCAAATGTGTTCATCAACTTTCTTCAAATGAGGTGTGTGTGTGTGGTGATGAACACTTCAAGCATGTGTCAAAACTGAGGCCCTTACATTCCTCCCCCCTTAAAAGAATCTCGTCCCGAGATTATAAGGTGAAAATGAGAGAGAGGACGGTGGAAAATTACCGGAGATGCGACGTGAAAAAGTCGGGGTAGTTAGCGCGAAGAAATCCTTCGCTCTCCCATGTCGCTTCGCCCACGGAGTGATTACTCCATAGAACTTTGTAGAACCACAACGTACGGTTGCGTGTGGTTCGGGTCTTCTCATCAATAATCTGAACCGGTTTCTCCCGATAGGTGAGATCCGGTTGCAGTTCTTCAATGTCCTCCAGCTGAACGGTAGTAGATAGCTTGAGACACTTCCTCAACTGGGAAATGTGAAAGACATCGTGCACACCGGAAAGTGCTTCTGGTAATCTCAGCCGGTATGCTACTGATCCACATCTTTCGGTAATCTGGAATGGACCAATGAATCGGGGTGCCAACTTTCCTCTCACCCCGAATCTGTTTATGCCTTTCATTGGAGACACACGTAGATATACATGATCCTCTACTTCGAATTGTAATGGGCGTCTTCTCCGGTCCGCAAACTGTTTCTTCCGGGATTGGGCGGCTTTTAGGTTCGCTTGAATCAGTCGAACCTTCTCTTCCGCGTTGTTGACAAGGTCAATCCCGAAGGTAACCCTTTTGCCAGACTCACACCAGTTCAATGGTGTGCGGCATTTCCTTCCATATAGCGCCTCATACGGCGGCATCTGGATGCTGGCTTGATACCCATTGTTGTACGAGAACTCGGCTAACGGCAAGTGATCATCCCAATTCTTGACGTGGTTGATAGCGCAAGCTCGTAGCATGTCTTCTAAGATTTGGTTTACCCGCTCGGTTTGCCCATAGTTTGCAGGTGGTATGCTGAACTATGGATCAGCTTCGTCCACAAGGCAGCGTGTAGCTGCTCCCAAAAATGGGACACAAATAAAGTGCCCCGATCCGATATGATGGTACGTGGTACGCTGTACAAGCATAGGATCCGTGAGATGTAAAGTTCAGCGTACTTCTTGGCGTTGTAGTTGGTGTTGACCGGGATGAAATGGGCATCTTTGGTGAGCCGGTCGACGATTACCCACAGAGAATCATGTTTCTGAAAAGTGGTGGGTAAACCGACGATGAAGTCCATGCTCACATCCTCCCACTTCCAGGCAGGAACGCCCAGTGGTTGTAGCAGTCCCGGTTTCCGCATATGATCCGCCTTCACCCTTCGACATGTATCACACTTGGACACATACTTCGCGATCTCCCGCTTCATCCGTGTCCACCAAAACTTGCTTCTGAGTTCTTGATACATTTTGTTGCTGCCGGTGTGAATAGAAAATTTTGATAAGTGAGCCTCATCAAAAATTTTCTTCCGTAGCTCCGGGTTACGGGGTACGACAATCAGGTCCTTGAACCATAGGACGCCGTCAACGTCCTTCCGGAAACATTTCAACTCCCCACTGTCTACACGTCTCCGCAAATGCGACATACCCTTGTCATGTTTCTGAGCTGCCGCTATCTCTTCATGGATGGTGGGGATCAAAGCTAGGTTGTAGAGAGCTCCGTGTGGAATCACATGCAGTGGTGGTTCGCTCTCTTCCAACGGTGTGATGGTCAGGTTGTTGACGTGTGACTTGCGACTCAGCGCATCTGCCACTACGTTTGCCTTGCCTGGGTGATAATGGATTTCTGTTTTGTAATCCTTTATCAATTCTAACCATCTTCGCTGCCTCATGTTCAGCTCCTTCTGAGTGAATATGTACTTGAGGCTCTTGTGGTCGGTATATAAATGCACGAGGTTACCGAGTAGGTAGTGCCTCCACATTTTCAGTGCAAGTACCACGGCAGCGAGCTCCAAGTCGTGAGTTGGATAATTCTGCTCATGGTTTCTAAGCTGCCGTGACCCATACGCGACCACTCTTCGGTCTTGCATCAGCAAACATCCGAGCCCAATGCCGGATGCATCGCAGTACACATCGAACGGTTTTGTTGTGTCTGGCTGCACCGAAACCGGTGCTGATGTCAGGTGCTTCACTAATGCCTTGAATGCTGCTTCACATGCTGGACTCCAAACATATTTGGTAGCCTTCTTCAGCAGCTCCGTCATTGGCTTGGCAATCTTCGAGAAGTTCGGAATGAACCTCCGATAATATCCCGCGAGTCCGAGGAAACTCCGTACCTCGTGAACAGTTCTCGGGGATTCCAATTCAGCACTTGAGTGATCTTACTCGATTCTACAGCGATACCCTCTGCTGAGATGATATGCCCGAGAAAAGGCACTTGCGATATCCAGAATTCGCACTTGCTGAATTTCGCGTATAGCTTGTGATCCCAAAGCCGTTGCAAGACTATGCGCATATGCTTCTTGTGATCTTCCTCTGACTTGGAATATACCAGGATGTCGTCGATGAAGACCACGACAAACTTGTCCAGCTCCGGCATGAATACCGAGTTCATCAAGTACATGAAGTGAGCTGGAGCATTGGTGAGGCCGAAGGACATGACCAGGTACTCATAAAGTCCGTACCTCGTCGAGAAAGCCGTATTCGGAATGTCCTCCGCCCTTATCTTAATATGATGGTACCCGGATCTTAAGTCCATCTTGGAAAAGATCTTTTCTTCGACCAACTGATCCTACAACATGTCGATCCGTGGCAACGGGTACTTGTTCTTGATGGTTACGGCATTTAATGGATGATAGTCCATGCAAAGCCGCAACGTCTCATCCTTCTTCTTCACGAATAATGCCGAACAGCCCCATGGCGAGGAGCTCGGCCTAGTAAAACCATTCTCCAGGAGGTCCGTGAGCTGAGTCTTCAGTTCAGCCAACTCCTTGGGCGCCATCTTGTACGGTCTTCGGGATATTGGCATGGTTCCCGGTGCAAGTTCAATCTTGAACTCCACCTCTCTATCGGGTGGCATCCCCGGTAAGTCATCCGGGAACACGTCAGGGAACTCTCGGACCACTGGAATATCTTCCAATCTGATGGTTGTGGACTGATAGACACTTGGAAGTTTTATTTCTGGACCGTCCAGAAATAAGGAGTGAGATCCGTGCACTTCTGAGTTTAAGTACACGACTCGAAGGACGGTGTCTAAAACAGCGCCGTGGCGGGTTAACCATGACATCCCTAGGATGACATCGACCTTTTGTCCCTCTAAGATTATGAGAGACGTAGGGTAGACTCTACCCGCTAAGCATAATGGTGCTTTGGAAACCATTACACTTGCTGAAACCTTCCCACCCGGCGAACAGATCAAGTATGGACTATCGGTGGGTAGTATTTGCAAGCTATGTTTAGCAATAAAAGCTTGGCTATTAAAATTATGCGTGGCGCCTGAATCGCAAAAACATGGCGGGATGCTGGTGGAGTTGGAACATACCCGCAAGGATTGGCTCACCCTCCGGCACGTCCTCTATGGAAAGCTGGTGGACAGTGCCGGGCCTAGGGTTTGCCCGCCGCGCATTAGTAGGGTTTCGGGGTTGATTCCTCCCCGGAAACTACGGTGCAACTCTGCCGCCTTGCCTCTCCGGGCAACTGCTGGCGAAGTGTCCTGGACGACCACACTTGTAACATGTGGTCGCTGCTTGTGCGGTGCTCGGGGGACGAAAATCCGGCATGTGCTGCTGAGGTGCATACGCACGCGGCATCTCCCGCTGCTGCTGTTGTTGTTGTGGAGGTGGTGCTGGCAGTGCCGGCCTGAATGCCGGTGAAGAATACGGCCGACTATGGAACGGCATCGGCCACTGTGGTGGCTGCCAGCGTGGACCTGATGGTGGGTGATTCACCATCCGAAACTTCTGAGAAGGACCGCCTCCTTCTCCGGTGCTTTGCGGCGCGCTTCGCTTTCTCTCCGCCGCCGCTAACTCCTTGCCGGAGTCCTCCTGAACAATCGCAGCATCAATTATGTCGTTGAGGCTGCCGCGAATGAACATCGCCAATTTGTCCTTCAGGAGCGGGTTAAGCCCCTGGTAAAAGTGGTCCCGCCGCTTCTCGTCGGTATCTGCGTGATACGACGCGTAGAGCGCGAGATCATTGAACGCCCTGGAGTATTCCAGCGCGTTCCGGCTCCCTTGCTGCAGGTGTAGAAACTCCTGCGTCTTCCTCTTCATCAGAACCGGCGGTATATGATAGGCCCTGAAGGCCGTCCGGAACTCCGCCCAGGTCATAACTCGGTCGGTGGGCTGTGAAGCACAGAAGTTTGCCCACCACGCGCTCGCGGATCCTTGGAGCTGCTGGACCGCGAACTGAGTCTTGCGCTGCTCACTTATCTGGAGCAGCCTGAACTTCATCTCTATTGCGCGGAGCCAGTTGTCCGCGTCAAGAGGTTCATCCGCCCTTGAGAATACCGGGGGATGAGTCGCTAGGAAGTCGGAGATCTGTTGACGCTCCTCACGGTCTTGATGTCTCTCTGGGCGACACGTATTAGCGATGAGAGTTTGCAGCAACTCCGTGTGCTGCTGATGTGAACCCGCCATTGCCGCGACGATGTCGGCCAATGTAACCGTTGGCAGTGGCGGTGGCGGTGTTTGCTGTTGCTATTGCTGCTGTTGCTGCTGTTATCCCGAGGAGTCCTCGGGAGGCTGTTGGGAGGTATCTCCCACTTGGCTAGTACCCCCAACGTCAGGGTTGGCACGAGTACGAGTTATTCTGAAATTTAAAACAACAGCGATTAGCACATGTCATACTTAAATTCCATAGGCAACAGTAGGTATTGAAGTGGCACATGAATAATTTGCACAACATTCACATATATTGATAAAGCATAAACTTTATACAAGATACATTATTCTCGGGTCTCCGAGAAGTCGTGCTCATGTCGTCACTAACTATACATATCCTACTGCCTACACGACATGTCACCCATTACAAAAGTTGGGTTACACTACTCTAGCTGCCCTACTTGGCAACTGTAACCTCCTACTCGGAGTAGAACTCGACCTCCTGCGGGTCGTCCTCCTCCGGTACCTCTGCTGGTGGCTCTGGATCTACCACCCCTTCTCCCATCTCGGGTTCTCCCATTGCTGGAAGGCCCAAGACCACCGGTATGCCCAATACCGAAGGTACGAGGTCCTGCAATGCATGCACCTCATCAATGGCCTGGTTGTAGTCCTCTTCCCAGCCTTGCCCTTCCTCAATAGTGCCGTCCCGCTCGTGAGTAAGGTCCTCATTCTGCTGGGTTAAAGTCTGCACCAGCTCTTGTAACGCCGCGATGTCGACACGGCTTTTCTTCTTCGCCTTCTTTAGACGATGCAACTGATTATGCTGTTCATTCAGTTGCTTGATCGTCGGAAGGAGCACATTGTGGAGTGCACTGTGGGCACTCTCGAAATGGTCTCCATGGCTGGTACTTTCTTTGAGCTTCGAGGCGAGATGCTCCGTCTGAACAGCTTAGCTGTTCATCACGGCATTCCCCGCCCTCAACTGGAGGCTAAGGCTTGCCTCCACGGGGCTGTACCTTGGGCAACCCGGATCGGCTGCCACCCGGTACCTCCCTTCCCACACATGATGAGCCCGTCCCTCCACCGGAACGAGCGCGTATGGAGTGCCCACCATCGCTCTCATGTGTAGCTGGCAGAAACGTGACATGGTGTCACGGGCTGCCACTTGCCACACTCCCTCGGGTTGTCCACCTCTCACCGTGACGGTGAATGGGGCCCACCCGGGTTGCGTAGGTCCTGCCGGGACTTCGACATGGATTATCCACGTCTTGTTCCCCTCTTCGCCTTCTTCCTTGGCAAAGTATTGCGGCATCTTGTTGTATCCGAAATATTGAAGCATCTGCCTCAATGCCTCCGGATAGCCGCTGTGGTGAGAACAGTGAGATTCCACCCAGCCGTTCTCGAACTGCTTATCTGCTGTCATCTGTAAAAATATATTTGAGAAATGTCAAATATTTATTTGAACAGTAAACTATTGAGTTATAACACCAAACATGTCATTGAACTCATAAAACTTGGAAGTATAGTTCAAATTTAAATAATTTGACTGCGGATCTGCTGTCTGCATGACAGCCCTGACCAGTTTCCATTTCAACCTGATTTAGGCCATGCTAAATGAAAAACCAATTCTGGAGCTCAACATCAAAGTTAAAGCTAATTTCAATAGCTTTCCAGAAAGTATTTTCTTGGCCTAAGATCTGTCCTGGTTCAAAAGGTATAAGAGGTCAAAGTTAACAGAATTTCTGGAGAAAATTGGACAGCACCTCCCTGCTTTTGGTACTGTTTTGATCCACGAATTCCAATTAATTCTTCTCCCAATCTGAAAAACTTTCTGTTACAAGGTTGTAACCCATCTCATAATCTTTCCATAACTATCTCATTTTCTATTTTTGGATTTTTATGCAGGAAGTTATACTCAATTTACAGAGAGTTTACAGAGAGTCTTTGCGCTGCCCTGTTTTCTGGACAGTTTCAACTCTACTGCATTTTTCGATTGGTTAAGGGATGAAAAACCTATGGACCTCAACAGTAAAGTTGTAAAACTCTTCCAAAGCTTTCCAGAAATGTATCATATGATCCCAACCTCGAAATAACTCAATCTCTAACCTCTGATTAACTTCAGCCTTAATTCAGCTGAAAACAGAGTGCTCTGTCCTTAGCAACCTATAAGTTGAAAACTTGTTAACTTGGAATGTCCTGATTAAGGGAAGAGGTTACAGCAAAGTTTTAATACTCCAGATTAAAAATTTCAAGTTTTACAATGAAGTTGTTCATTTAGTGGGGTGTGACGTCGATGCGTCACCAGATCATGTCGGTACTACGTCCTCAGAAAGAAAAACCTATACCGGACTTAGCCGGCTTCGTTAGTTCAGTGGCACTAAACGTCTCTCGCACACGGATGCTACACGTCTACCGTTTCGTGGTTAGACTACCCGCAGAAACACAAACAATCATCAGACTCGGCTGCACACCGAGCCCGGTATCCATATAGTCCGTACACCCGGCCGTCATCACTCGCCCGGATGTTCTCAAGCCAAACACGCCTTGAGTCACGTGTTCACGTTTCAGACCACGTGACTAGGTCTCCCAAATTGCACCACGCACGCCAGGGACAGACATTGCTCGAATACCCCAAAAGACATGAAGAGGGTCGGGTTACCTGCCACCTGTGGGGCTCCACCCTTCAGCTTGTGCGCACTGGTGGACAGCGCTTACGTGCACCCCCCAAGACATACATGTCCCGAGATGCACGATTTTCCGACATAATCAAATAGGTTAGTATGCCACTTTCTATACGCTAATAACATCCTTATACGGGCTACCAACTCCTCACTGGATTTTTGAAAAAGATGACCTTTGTAGTGCGTTAAACCTCAAGCGAGCTCTGATACCACGCTGACATGACCCCTACAGTCTTGTCAAGCCAGGATCACGCTGAGGGGTGCTGCGTTGCACAGCACCGGATAACACACATCAAAGGTACAAAGCAGAAGCAAAACTTTTATTATATAAAGTAGTTTATGAACATTTGTACATCAAAATAAGTCCAGTCTACACTCACGGGCGTAGACTACGCATAGAGTTCACGTTCAGCCCGTGAACGTGTCCTTGCTAGCACACACGCACACTAACACGGAGGCGTGCACGACTCCCACTCGACAGGGTTCCCCTCCTGGGGTTCCGTCTCCTCTTCGGGAGTCCCTTCTTCATAGAACCGTGCAAAAGCTTCAAACACAAGCAGTGAGCACCAAGGCTCAGCAAGTCTGACCCGTCTCACCTAAACATGGAACTTCTACATGAGGGGTGATGGGTACATGAGGTAAAACCATTTGCAAAGGACTCGCCTAATTATTGGGACCTTACTTTCAAATTTTAGCAGCAGGTTGTGGAGAACCTTACGCTAAGGCACATGAGAGAGCCGCAATCAAACAAGAAACGCATTTCTCTCATGTACTTTGCCCAAAGTTGAAAGGAACTTTAATTAGCTCTAAACTACGGCAAATCATTAACAATCAAGTGCATCTTTCAATTAGCAACATTTTAACATGTAACTAGCCTGTTCTTTCTACGTCACAGTACAGTGAACAAGTGGTACTCACTGACCGCGAGGGACGGCGATTATAATCAATTTACACCAGCAGGGTTACCCGAATAACCCATCACATACGCCCGTACTCGATGTTGCCTACAACAACCATCACGGACGCCGTACGCAACCACCTTTCGCCCGTTAGCCAAATATTGAACCGGTCCCATCGTCCCAAGCAAGAGGTCTCTACACGCACATCTCAGTGCCGCCAGCCGATTTACACCTCGAGCTCTCAACCTACCCTCTGAACGACGGGCAATGCCTCAATACCCAGCTACCCGAGTTACATCAGTTTCCCGGTTCCCATAGAGCCGGTAGGTCTTCGGTACTGTTCTAGCTTGTTCAACAGGCCCGCACACGGCTCGGTCCTCAATCGATACAAGCGGAGCTATAGAACCCAGGCCCCAAAGTCCTGCTGCCCTTACTCTCCGCTCGGTCTCAATTTTCTTGCCATGTGTATCATGTGCTATCTCTACCCGAGTCGAGTGCCTCTAGCCTATGCTCGCGAATAGTTCCAACTACTCGACTTGTACCGAATCTTACACTATCTTAGCATCACAGTAGCTAACGGGGTTTGCAATCCTAAACCCAACCCATGGTCTTCTTGGCTATGCAGTTGGGTTTCCAAACAAGACTCTAATGCAAGGAATAAGTTATTCAGGTATGTGCTCAAAACAATAAAAACTTGTAAAAAGGTTAATGCAAACTGGAGCCTGCCTTGCTGCTCTTGGTCGTAGCCTAGCTGCTCCTCCGGAGTAACGACCTTAGCGACTACATGATATAAGAGTACATGTATTAATTGTAATGCATTTGCATTGAGTTTAAACTTGTGAAGTTTATAAGTTCCACTAGACAGACTCAATGACTCTGGAATTTTTACTGTGGCTTGGTTACAACCTAAATAGAGACTTGGTCAAGTTTTAGTTGCAGCAAAGCTCATTTGAGCCCTCCACAATTAATTATGCCCTTGACCTCAATTGGAACTCTTAGGGTGTTCTAGGGATTTTCATGGAACAAGTCATGACTTTCTGAAAACTAGATTTTCAGAGGGTTCTAATGGAATTGGTCTCACTTAATTTGAAGGTTCCTAGCTAAAGATATGAGCCACACAATTTCAGAGAAAATTCTGAAAATGTTTCTGAACATTTTCTATTTTCTCTGGAACAGTTTCACTAATCACACCATTAGGTGGATCAAATGAGCTCAAATGGACCTGAAATTTTTATGTTTGTTCGGGGATAGTTTGGTGAACATCCCAGCAAAATTTCAGAATTTTCCTCCAAAGGATTCTCCAACTAAAATTCCAAACAGATTAAACTTTGAGGAATTAATTCTGGAGAATTAAGGCTTTTCATGAAGTGAAACTTGATTTTCTGAAAAGTGCTCGGAGAGCTGAATCTAATAAAATTTGGTTAACTCGATTTGGAGCTTTCTAGCCAAAGTTATGAGGATTTGAAGTTTGAACAAAATCTGAAAATTCGGGAAAAGTTTAAATCTGCCAGGGGCCCACGGGGACACGTGTTGGGCGCGGAGGCGTCAGCACACTGAGGCCTACAGGGTTTTTGCACGCCAGCACATCAGATCCCAGCCGCAGCCTGATCCCGATTTAAAATATCTGCAGCTGACAGCTGGAGTCCACCCCCCTTCTTCTACCTCTCGCCGCCCGCGCTCTCCCGCCGCGATACCTCGCCGGAGAGCTCGCCGGCAGCCTCTGTGGAGCTCCAAACTTCACGATTCTGGCCGCCCCTGCCTACTTTCACTCGGGGGACAGGATTCTGAGCTCAGCTCGCCATGAAAACGGCCGGCCCATGGTCGGTGACGAGCGGCGGCTTCGGAAAGACTTCAGCCGTGTCGGCCGACTTCCCTAGCACCCCAACTGACCGAGCAAACGGCCGGAAAGCATCAGTGGTACCTCAGGAACCTCGGCATGGGCTCAAGGCAGCTCGGGAGAGGTCTGAAGTAGTTCCTCACCGTGCGCCCGATGCTACCCGCATGCTCCGCCGTCGGTAACTTCGAAATATGCCGGGTACAGAGGTTCTTAGGCCAAAGGTTGTGAAGGCAGCTTGCACGCTACTGTGTCTAGTTTGTGTGGGAGAGGATTGAGGTCCTCTAATCCTTTCTAGAGTATGAATTCGACAGAACCGCACCCGAAGGTCGGTCTATACCCAGAAAGGGAAAAACTGGAAATTCGCCGCCGGTGAGCAAACATGTAAAAGTACCAAAACTTGTGCATAGAAAACTTGAGCTATGAATAAAGTTGAGTTTATATACAAGAAATGGGACTTACAAAAACTTTTGTGTTACTCATGAAAGTGTTGGCGTGTGCAATAAGACTTTGAATTCAGTGTGAATTAAGAGTCACTTCAAAAGGAAGAAGGGCATTTTCAAAAGAGGGAATTCAAACTGTTGTTTAAAAAGTTGTATTTGCAATGGCCAACTCAAAGATCAGAGGACATATTTGAATTACTCAGGTCCAAACTATGAGGGGGCCAAGTTTTGAGCAAATTGTGAGGTTCTTTGATAGAAATATCCAAAGGACCTGTAAATTTCACCCAAATTTGAATTTAAACATGAAACTGTGGCAAAAATTGTCAATTGGCAAAATGGCCTTTGAATTTGGATCCATCACAGCTTAATTTACAAGGTGTCAAAGTTTGGAGATATTTGGGAGAGGAGCTGTGGGCCCCAATTATCATAGACTGAGGGGAATAACTTACTGCCTAAGTCACTTATCTTTTTTGACTCGATCACCACGGGGTCTGCACCGAACGTCGCCGAGGGCGCTACCGCCACCTCCTGCTTGAGCTGCCCCCCACGCGCGGGCGCCAGAGGCAGTTCACCCAGCGCCTACCTCTCCCACCGAAGCAAACACGAAGCCTCTTACTCGTACCCGTGGCCTTCGTTTGCTCTCGCGCCCAAACAACAGCCGTCGGCGCCGCGTCCTTTCTCAGCGATCCTAAGCCGGCATCGCTCCTCGACTGCTCAAGCGATCAACACGAAAAAGGAGCGCCAGCGTGTGCACAAGAGTTTCCCCAGCTCAGCTCCGGCATTCGGGGCTGCTGTCGGCCGTATTTTGAGGATCAGCGCTGAAGCCGAGGTGCAACCGGTGGAAACCGACGTCGGGCTCTCGTGGGCAGCTCACACCGGCCAGTTTCACGACTGAACGAGAGCACCCCAAGGCGCGCCAACTCCCTGCACTGCTCCTCTCCGAATTTCAGAGCAATCCGTGCGACGTAGCTCCGGAATTTCAAGTTTTCCCCTCGGACGAGGAAAACCTACCCGCGGGTAAGAATTGTTGAAATTAACACTTAATTTGCTGTTAAAGCTGCTCATTTTGCACAATCAGGAGCTAGAATGGATAGGGAACCTTTTTCCTTCGCAACCCTAGCTTAGAATTGAGCGGTTGCACCTAATTTCGAGTTCTTGCTTCGGCAGCCATGGCGGGAGTGCTCGGTGAAGTCCTAGTAGCCGTCGTTCCCGAGCTACTTTGTGGCCATGTCGAGCTTCTTTAGGCGTCACTGATGCTGTAGAGCCGATCCCTTGGGGCTGTTGTGGGCTGAAGCGATCGGTCATCGGCGCCGAAGCTCCACCGATGCCGTTGCACGCTGCCGACCTAGTTCCAGGCTCCTAGAGCGTGGGCTGACCCCCTAGATGAGTTCCTCGTCCCTGAAAACCCCCGGGCGGCGAGTAGCAGGCCGAGAGGCGGCCGGGAAGCCGGATTCTGGTGCTCTCCAGCGAGCTCCGGCGGCGGGGTCGCGCGGGTGTCCAGAGGTAGAAGACGAGGGCGTCAGGCCCACTGTCAGTGAGGGGAGGACCGGCCGGGATTTTCTGCGGAGTCGGATCCTTTGCGAGAGCGCGGGAAATGATACTGTAGCCCCGTGTGGCGTTATTCCAGCAGCCGACATGTGTATGAAATGATACAGTCAGAATTTGAATGTTTCCCGAATTAATTTGAATTCCAGATTTAGTTCAAACTTTAGAACCTCATAACTATTGCTAGGAAGCTCCAAATTTAGTGATTCAAATTGGGTTGGATTCAGGATGAAAAACCCTATCCAAATATGCAACCCAATTTGCATGAAAATCAATAGGAAATTCTGTAAAATGCTTTAAAGCTTTTAAGCAAAAGAATTTTTGAGGGAGTTTGGTTCATCCAAAAATTCCCAAATTTTGCCATGATATTCTTTAGGATGTTAGGAGACTCCTGTAAAAGTTTAAGCTCATTTGGAGTTGAATTAGTTAGTGTAATTCTAAATTCAAGTTTCTGTATTCAAATGAATACAGAAACATTTTCAGGAAATTTCGAAAACTTGGAAATTCAGTTCTGGCCATTCCTTAGCTCCAAAAATCCTAGGAAAATTCAGGCATACTCCCTGAGCTATGTATGAAATTATGGTTCACTTGGATTTGCATGAAAGTGCAATTTTAATCAGAATTAATTCCTTTATGCCTAAATGCTTAGAGAATTGTTCTGGGTGATCTAATCAGTGAAACATTCTGAATATTGGTACTGAGGACTTTCTTGTGACAAGGAACTCACAAGAAAATTTCCAGCTCCATTGAAGCCCTGGATCGGTAGTGTTATATTCAACCAATTAGGTGATCACCACCCAAGTGATGAACCTCACTTCTCACTTGATGATAGTACTTAGACACACACCCAAACCACCACCCGCAGTGTCATTTTAAATTCTTGAACAGAGTTCCAGTTTTAAAACATGTCTTTAGAACTTGTTAGCAAGAGTTTTACAATTAAACATGTATGCATATTCATAACGTTTAGTGCTTAAACGTGGAAAGTGAAGCAGGAGAAGGTGAACTTGGATCAAGGCACAAGAAGTGCAGGAGTGAACTTCAAGACATCAGAAACTGACTTCCTCTCAACTGACCTTAGTCACCTGCAAAACTAAGGCAAGCCCCGGTTTGCATTTAAGTTATTTTCTAAAGTTTTTACTTTGCTCACTACTATGGGTCTCAGTTTGTATGTGCATTAGGTCAAGGATGTTTTACACCCCACTTGCATAACCAAAAATGAACCCTGAGGTCGAGGTTAGAATTGTGTCATCATTGTAGAATAAGGCCATGCTAAATAGACTAGGGCATCCGGTAGAAGACGAGTAGTTGGAATCTACTCGTGAGCTATAGTTCAGAATATCATAAGTGTGGTTGGGGAAGGAAGCAAACTAAAGTTTACATTTCTAAAGATGAGACCGGGCAGAGGGGTTAGGCAGCGACAAGATGAGGTCTTTGTCGAGTAGCTCTGCCTGTGTCGGTTAAGGACCGATGCGTGTGCCGCGTCCTGGAGCAAGTATTGAGTTGTGTACCGGATGCTTACTGATATATGGGAACCAGGAAACCGATGTTCCAGGTTCACTGTATTGTAGAGGCATACCACATCGTCTCGTTAGACCTATGAGACCGAGACGGCGCGACCGGTTCTACAGTTTAATTTCCTGAGAAAGGTTGCCACATACGACGTAATGAAGGACGCCAGAGTTGGGTCTTTAGAGGCGGGCGTATGTGTCGAGTTATCCGGGTAGTGTTTGATTCGAATCACCGTCCCTCGCGGTTATTGAGTACCGCTTGCTCCCATGTTGTGACGTAGTAATCAACTTGTGTGGAAACAGTTTGCAAAATTATAATTGCTGTTATGATTATGTTAAGTTGCATGAAAACCCTGTTTGAAGTAGAGATAGAGCTAACTAAAGTTATTTTCTACCTTGGGGCAAGTAACATTGGAATGAAGCGTTTCTTGTTTGATTGTGGAGTTCCAATGTTGCTGGGCGCAAGGTCACTACTATTATGGCTAAAATGTGAAAGTTAAGGATGAACTCGTAGGCGAGTTTTTTCGCAAATGACAGGCTTAAGTCATAGGTTACTTTCATGTAGAGTTTCATGTCATTGGAGAGACGGTTAAGCCTAGCTGAGCCTTTGTGCTCACTCTTGCTATTTAAGTGGTTTTGCAGGTAAACTTCGACGCTATAAAGAAGGTTGTCCGGTGAGACTCGGGAACTTCCGAGTCATGTCACACTTGGAGAACCTAGCCGCTGCCATGTCTTCGTGTTGCTAGCGAGAGGAGTCCGCGGGCTGGACCCCTTCTCGAGTGCTTCTAAGATATTCAACGTGAGCTGTTATAGATTTCCGCTGTAGCTATTTTATGTA
The DNA here is from genome assembly GCA_030760725.1 of Neostapfia colusana. NCBI lineage: Eukaryota > Viridiplantae > Streptophyta > Magnoliopsida > Poales > Poaceae > Neostapfia > Neostapfia colusana. The sequence goes on along the minus strand of JASWHV010000018.1, from coordinate 46,626,512 downwards.
AATTATTTACGAAGAACAATTGTAAGCTTCCGCTTTTGATTTATGTAATACATTGTTCCTTATATGTGTGCTGTTGGGTGCCGCATAACACGGCACCACCCAATGCGATCCTCGGGCGAGGCGGCACAGCCCCGTGATCGAGGTCGGGCCCCTCTCGGCGTGGTATCAGAGCCGCATTAGTAATAGCGCAAGGAATAAGGATCGTATTACGACAAAAACTTAGGATACGGTGAGGAAACGGTATTAGGCCCACATAAGGACTATAGTAGTATAGTTAATTAAAGTGGCAAGACTAACATATGTGTTTTAATTCTGAATTTTCATTATGTAACGACGCACCTACGCTCAGGTAAGAATGGTAAGGAACGCCACCGAAAGCGGTTCAATTTTGGTTAGCTCCCCTGACGAGGAAAGTGGTTCAGGGGTAGGTCTCACAGCTTTGTGTGAGACGTCAATACGAAACTCTTGGATTCTTCATGTTCCTGAGTTCATATGAAACGTTGATCCCTAGCGTGCATTAGGCAAGTAAGTGGAGACCCCATCTGTGGTCAGTAACGCGATAGTGTGTTCTCCTGGAAATAGCCCAGAAGGACATACGCAGCGCTTGCCATCGGCGTGCCCTGCAGGGCACTAGGTGGTATCCGTTGGGTTGATAACATTCACAACCGTGACGACCCGTTCATGAAATACTCGGGTTCCCCGTCGTGTGGTGTTGAAACACGATCACGTACCTTGAGACGTGACTTAACTCAAGGACGGCCGTATGGCAATGATACGGGCGTTTGTATTTGCTTTTACATATGGAACTGCCTGAATTGAAACAACCTTTGTGTGCATCACTATTGAGTGTTCTCTTGCAGGTACTAACCACGTACGTGTCGTGTAGTACACGTGTGCGAGAAACCGTCTTAGTGCCACTGATAATACATATATGCCGGTATGATCGGGCGTAGGATTTTCTTTTGGTGAGGCTACGTAGTACCGACATGTTCTTACGGTGCATCGCCACCGTACTACACTTAATAATCTCTTCACTATGAAGAAATGATTCATGAACTAACTTTCGACTAAAAATAGAAGTTTGAAACAAATATTAGTTACTGAACTCTTATTTTTAGCTAAGATTCAAATGAGAGTATAACTAGGTATCAAAGTTTTCAAAAACAGAGTGCTCTGTTTCTGGCAGAAATTCTTGCTGGACTTTAACAGAGCATAACTCTGAGTAGCTTGACCCAAATAAGGTGTATGATACAGTTCTGGAAAGATTTTCATGTACTCTACAACTTCCCTGTAGGCCTCCAGAGCAGAATCACAAGTTACATGGGTGAAAAGTCCAGTTGAAGGCGAACTGTTCAGAACCGGGATAGTACCAAAAACCACTCTGGATCTTTCTGTTTTCAAGTCATAACTTCCTGTATAAAAATCCTTAAGGAGCAAATAAGTGCTTGTTGGAAAGCTACTGAAGTTTACTAAAACTTTGGTATTGAACTCAAGTCAAGAATCTGTTGATAACTTGAGTAAAATTTGGAGTTTGTGTGAACTGGTCAGGGTGGTCCCCCTGATTAGTTTAGCGTACTTAAGATTTGTTTAAACATGAATGTGGTTATGCTTTCATAAAGTTCATGACATGTTCATGTTTTACTTATCTTTAATTACTACTGAAATAGAATTTTGATTAACTCAAAATTTTGTTTCGTGCAGTATGGTATGCGCACATTCTCAAATGGAGATTGGAGGTTCAAGTCGAGGTGAGAATGACTCGACTTCATCACAAGACCATCGCCAACCGGATTGGCTGAAATGATGCCAAAGATGAATGAAACTCTCCAAACTCTAGTTCAGCAAGGGATAAATAGAGATGCTCAACATCACATGCCAACCCCGAGCACATATCTGGATTTCTTGGCGACACAACCGCCGGTATTCTCTGAGGCAGCAGACCATTGTGAAGCAAATCACTGGTTACGTGTCATTGAGTCAAAGTTTGGGTTGATCCAATGTGATGAATTTTTGAAGACCCTATTTGCTGCTCAGCAGCTTCACGGCTTTGCTGGAGCATGGTGGGCAGAGTACCTTGCTGTCCAACCAGCAGGGCATCGTGTCACATGGACGGAGTTCCAGGCTGCATTTCGTGCTCGTTTCATCCCTGCGGGCATAATGCAAACAAGCCATGATGAATTCTGGAACCTAAAGCAAGGTGACATGAGTGTTATTGAGTATGCGAAGAAATTCAATCGCTTAGCTCAATATGTCCCTGACTATGTGAAGTCACCAGCCATGAAGGGTTATCACTTTTACCGAGGGCTGACCGCTAGGCTGCGATGTGAGTTGGCTCAAGTTAGCCAAGAGAACTTTGATGAGTAGCTGTGCTATCACTCAGGAATATTATTCCAACCTCTACCTTAAAGAGAAGAGGGAGAGGGACTCATCACAGGATGAATGTAATCATCTACCTCAGAAGTATCAGTGGGTAATCCGCTCACCATCCGGTCGAGAGGTTCCACAAAAAGTGCAGCCATTCTTGGAGTATGACGACTCGTATACTCCACGGAGGTCTTATTCACCTCCACCGCAGCAGCAACTTATTTCTCCTGCACCTCAGCATCAACAAGGTGCACCAGAATGTTATTTCCCTCAAGAGGTTGAATATGAACAAGGTGATTTCTCAGCTGAACCAAGTGCTATCCCACATCATGTTGACAACGAGCTCAGCGTTAATGAAGCAACTGAACCGAGCAGCAACATTGTGTCTGCGGGTCCAGTTCCACAGAGTGATCGTGGACAGCAAAGAACAGCCATGTCCAAAGTGGGAACAGTAAATTATGTGTCGGTCGATGATCTGCCAAAGGGAGGACCTGTTCTTGCCGGCAGGTTCACCTTAAATGACAAGCCGGTTGTCATTTTATTCGACTCTGGTGCAAAACATAACTTCATTAGCAGGGCGACGGTGATCAGGGATCAGATCTCCACAACTATCACAAAAGGTTCTTACCTTATTCATTCGCCAGGTGGAGACATATCAACTAATGAAGTCGTCTCTTGAGCACCACTTTGTTTGGGTGGAAAAATTTATCCTACCACCCTCATTATTCTCGAAGACCAAGAAATCAATGCCATATTGGGAATATCATGGCTGACCTTCCATAAGGCTGTTCTGGACATCGAGAACAGGAGTGTTCTCTTGGACTCTCCACTTCACGGGCGTCAAACCTTGTATCTCGGCAAAGCAGTTTCCAAAGACCCGGAAGTATGTAATGCCGAGGCTTGCAAGCTAGAAGACATTCCGGTAGTCCGTGAATATCCGGACGTGTTTCCCGAAGATCTTCCAGGCCTACCACCTGAGCGCGACGTGGAGTTCAAAATATAGTTGATACCGGGAACCACGCCGATCTCTCGGAGACCATACAAAATGGCTCCGAATGAATTAGCCGAGCTGAAGGAGAAACTCAAAGATCTGATGGACAAGGGGTTTATTCGTCCAAGTTCATCACCATGGGGTTGCTCAGCTTTATTTGTGAAGAAGAAGGATGAGATTCTGAGGCTATGCGTCGATTATCGTCCTTTAAATGCTGTGACAATAAAGAACAAGTATCCACTACCAAGAATTGATATTCTTTTCGATCAGCTAGTGGGTGCTAAAGTCTTCTCCAAAATGGACTTAAGGTTGGGATATCATCAAATCAAAATTCGCGCGGAAGATGTACCGAAAACAGCATTCTCGACAAGATATGGGCTCTATGAGTATCTTGTCATGTCATTTGGGTTGACCAACGCTCCGGCCCACTTTATGTATCTTATGAACTCGGTGTTCATGCCGGAGCTGGATCAGTTCGTCGTGGTATTCATCAATGACATCCTGGTCGATTCCAAGTCCGAAGAGGAACACGCTAAACATTTGCATATTGTGCTCCAACGACTCAGAGATCACAAGCTCTATGCAAAGTTTAGTAAATGTGAATTCTGGATCAACCAAGTGCCATTTCTTGGGCATATTATTTCAGTGGAAGGCATTGCTGTTGATCCAAGCAAGATTGATCAAGTCCTGAAATGGAAGTCTCCAACATCAGTCCATGAAGTTCGTAGCTTCTTGGGTTTGGTGGGGTATTATCGGAGGTTCATCCCGAGCTTCTCAAAAATATCAAAACCTATGACGGAGCTACTGAAAAAGGGCATCAAATATAATTGGAGCAAGCCATGTGAGGAAGCTTTTCAAGCGTTGTTGAAACACCTCACAACACCCCCTGTTCTAGCTCAACCGGATACAACCAAGCCTTTTGATGTTTCTTGTGATGCATCCGGCGTCGGGCTAGGTTGTGTACTCATGCAAGGAGGACGTGTGGTCGCATATGGATCACGGCAATTACGGAATCATGAGCAACATTATCCAACTCATGATCTCGATCTTGCTGCTGTGGTACTAGCTTTGAAGATGTGGAGACATTACCTATTGGGAAATCTGGTTCATCTGTACACCGACCACAAAAGTTTGAAGTACATATTCACTCAGAAGGAGTTGAATATGCGACAACGGCGATGGTTGGAGCTGATCAAGGACTATGAGATTGAAATTCATTATCATCCGGGCAAGGAAAATGTGGTTGCTGATGCACTCAGCCGGAAGTCTCATATTCATAACCTGACCATTACGCCGATAGAAGAGGAAGGACCAAGTCTCTACTTGGTTCCATATGGAGCTCTACATAATCTAGCTCTCATACCCACAATAAGAGAGGAGGTTATGGAAGCTCAAAGGAAAGACAAGAGCATGGCTCATATCAGAAGGAGGTTAAAGAACAGGGAGATGAAATGTTTCCGGTTAGATGATGAGGACACTCTATGGTTCAAGGACCGGATAGTCGGGCCCCGTGATATGAGGCTGCGGAAGAAAATTTTGGATGAGGCTCACCTATCCAAATTTTCTATTCATCCTGGCAGCAATAAAATGTACCAAAACCTCTGGAAGAAGTTTTGGTGGACACGTATGAAACGTGAAGTTGCAAAATACGTTTCAGAATGTGATACGTGTCGAAGGGTTAAGGCCGACCACGTGAAGAAGTCGGGCCTGTTGCAACCGCTCCAAATACCGGCATGGAAGTGGGAAGACTTGAGTATGGATTTCATCGTCGGGTTGCCGATGACCACCCACCACCATGATTCGATTTGGGTGATCGTGGACCGATTAACCAAATCAGCACATTTCATTCCGGTGCATACCAACTACAGCGCCAAGCAGTATGCGGAGTTATACATAGCACGAATCTTATGCTTGCATGGAGTTCCCCATACAATTGTCTCTGATAGAGGATCGCTGTTTGTATCCCGTTTCTGGGAACAACTACACGCATCCTTGGGAACTAAACTGATTCGAAGCTCCGCGTATCACCCTCAAACCGATGGGCAAACTGAGAGGGTGAATCAAATCCTTGAAGATATGCTAAGGGTGTGTGCCATCCACCACAGTAAGAGCTGGGATGATCACTTACCGTTGGCAAAGTTCTCGTATAACAACGGTTATCAAACGAGCATAAAAATGACATCTTATGAAGCTCTCTACGGCCGGAAGTGCCGCACACCTTTGAACTGGTGTGAATCTGGCGAGAGGGTAATTTACGGGATTGATCTCGTAAATGAAGCAGAATAGCGGGTAAGGCTTATTCAAGCAAATCTTAAAGCCGCTCAATCCAGGCAAAAGAGCTATGCGGATAAGAGACGTCGTCTGATCTTTCAAGTTGGAGACCACGTATATCTCCGCGTATCTCCTATGAAGGGCATTCACCGATTCGGAGTGAAAGGAAAATTATCTCCACGTTTTATCGGTCCCTTTGCCATCATTGAAAGGTGTGGACCCGTGGCATACCGTTCGGAGCTACCGGTAGCCTTAGCCGGAGTTCATAACGTCTTCCACATATCTCAGTTGCGGAAGTGTTTGAAAGTTCCAACAAAGATCCTCACGGGAGACATAGCAGATTTGAAGCCGGACCTCACCTATGTTGAGCATCCAACCCGGATAATTGATGAAAAGACTCGCGAGACCAGAAACCGGATGCTGCGATTTTTCAAGGTGCTATGGGAAAATCACACGTCCGAGGAAGCTACATGGGAAAGCGAGGAATATTTACAAAACAATCATCCGGAGTTGTTAGAAGCTTATACTTAGTAGTTGTCCTCTCCACTTTGTCCTTAATCATGAATCTCGGACGAGATTCTTTTTAAGGGAGAAGGAATGTAAAAGTCCCAAAACTTGTGTATAGAAAACTTGAGCTATGAATAAAGTTGAGTTTATATACAAGAAATGGGACTTACAAAAACTTTTGTGTTACTCATGAAAGTGTTGGCGTGTGCAATAAAACTTTGAATTCAGTTTGAATTAAGAGAGTCACTTCAAAAGGAAGAAGGGCATTTTCAAAAGAGGGAATTCAAACTGTTCTTTAAAAAGTTGTATTTCCAATGGCCAACCCAAAGATCAGAGGACATATTTGAATTCCTCAGGTCCAAATTATGACGGGGCCAAGTTTTGAGCAAATTTGGAGGTGCTTTGATAGAAATATCCAAAGGACTTGTAAATTTCACCCAAATTTGAATTTAAACTTGAAACTGTGGCACAAATTGTCAAATGGCAAAATGGCCTTTGAATTTGGATCCATCACAGCTGAATTTACAAGGTGTCAAAGTTTGGAGATATTTGGGAGAGGAGCTATGGGCCCCAATTGTCATAGAGTGAGGGGAATAACTTACTGCCTAATTCACTTATCTGTTTTGACTCGATCACCACGGGGTCTGCACCGAACGTCACCGAGGGCGCTACCGCCACCTCCTGCTCGAGCTGCCCCCCCCCCCCCACGCGCGGGCGCCAGAGGCGGTTCACCCAGCGCCTATCTCTCCCACCGAAGCAAACACGAAGCGTCTTACTCGTACCTGTGGCCTTCGTTTGCTCTCGCGCCCAAACAACAGCCGCCGGCACCGCGTCCGTTCTCAGCGATCCTAAGCCGGCATCGCTCCCTGACTGCTCAAGCGATCAACACAAAAAAGGAGCGCCAGAGTGTGCACAAGAGTTTCCCCAGCTCAGCTCCGGCATTCGGGGCTTCTGTCGGCCATATTTTGAGGATCAGCGCCGAAGCCGAGGTGCAACCGGTGGAAACCTACATCGGGCTCTCGTGGGCAGCTCACACCGGCCAGTTTCACGACTGAACGAGAGCACCCCAAGGCGCGCCAACTCTCTGCGCTGCTCCTCTCCAAATTTCAGAGCAATCCGTGCGACGTAGCTCCGGAATTTCAAGTTTTCCCCTCGGACGAGGAAAACCTACCCGCGGGTAAGAATTGTTGAAATTAACACTCAATCTGCTGTTAAAGCTGCTCATTTTGCACAATCAGGAGCTAGAATGGATGGGGAACCTTTTTCGTTCGCAACCCTAGCTTAGAATTGAGCGGTTGCACCTAATTTCGAGTTCTTGCTTCAGCAGCCATGGCGGGAACGATCGGGTGCTCGGTGAAGTCCTAGTAACCCCCGGGCGGCGAGTAGCAGCCCGAGAGGCGGCCGGGAAGCCGGATTCTGATGCTCTCCGGCGAGCTCCGGCGGCGGGGTCGCGCGGGCGTCCAGAGGTAGAAGACGAGGGCGTCAGGCCCACTGTCAGTGAGGGGAGGACCGGCCGGAATTTTCTGCGGTGTCGGATCCTTTGCGACAGCGCGGGAAATGATACTGTGGCCCCGTGTGGCGTGATTCCAGCAGCCGACACGTGTAGGAGGGACCCACAGTCAGAATTTGAATGTTTCCCGAATTAATTTGAATTCCAGATTTAGTTCAAACTTTAGAACCTTATAACTATTGCTAGGAAGCTCCAAATTTAGTGATTGAAATTGGGTTGGATTCAGGATGAAAAACCCTATCCAAATATGCCATCCAATTTGCATGAAATCAATATAAAATTCTGGAAAATTATTAAATCTTTTCAGCAAAAGAATTCTTGAGGGGGTTTGGCTCATCCAAAAAATTCCCAAACTTTGCCAGGATATTCTTTAGGATGTTAGGAGACTCCTGTAAAAGTTTCAGCTCATTTGGAGTTGAATTATTTAGGGTAATTCTAAATTCAAGTTTCTTTATTCCAATGAATACAGAAACATTTTCAGGAAATTTCCAAAACTTGGAAATTCAGTTCTGGCCATTCCTTAGCCCCAAAACTCCTAGGAAAATTCAGGCATACTCCCTGAGCTATGTATGAAATTATGGTTCACATGGATTTGCATGAAAGTGCAAGTATAATCAGAATTAATTCCTTTATGCCTAAATGCTGAGGGAATTGTTCTGGTTGACCTAAGCAGTGAAACATTCTGAATTTTGGTACTGAGGACTTTCTTGTGACAAGGAACTCACGAGAAAATTTCCAGCTCCATCGGAGCCCTGGATCAGTAGTGTTCTATTCAACCAATTAGGTGATCACCACCCAAGTGATGAACCTCACTTCTCACTTGACGATAGTACTTAGACACACACCCAAACCACCACCCCAGTGTCATTTTAAATTTCTGAACAGAGTTCCAGTTTTAAAACTTGTCTTTAGCACTTGTTAGCAAGAGTTTTACAATTAAACATGTATGCATATTCATAACGTGTAGTGCTTAAACGTGGAAAGTGAAGAAGGAGAAGGTGAACTTGGATCAAGGAACAAGAAGGGCAGGAGTGAACTTCAAGACATCAGAAACTGACTTCCTCTCAACTGACCTTAGTCACCTGCAAAACCAAGGCAAGCCCCGGTTTGCATTTAAGTTATTTTCTAAAGTTTTTACTTTGTTCACTACTATGGGTCTCAGTTTGTATGTGCATTAGGTCAAGGATGTTTTATACCCCACTTGCATAACCAAAAATGAACCCTGAGATCGAGGGTAGAATTGTGTCATCGTTGTAGAATAAGGACATGCTAAATAGACTAGGGCATCCGGTAGAAGACGAGTAGTTGGAATCTACTCGCGAGCTATAGTTCAGAATATCATAAGTGTGGTTGGGGAAGGAAGCAAACTAAAGTTTACATTTCTAAAGATGAGACCGGGCAGAGAGGTTAGGCAGCGACAAGACGAGGTCTTGGTCGAGTAGCTCTGCCTGTGTCGGTTAAGGACCGATGCGTGTGCCGCGTCCAGGAGCAAGTATTGAGTTGTGTACCGGATGCTTACTGATATATGGGAACCAGGAAACCGATGTACCAGGTTCACTGGATTGTAGAGGCATACCACATCATCTCGTTAGACCTATGAGCCCGAGACGGTGCGACCGGTTCTACAGTTTAGTGTCCTGAGAAAGGTTGCCACATACAACGTAATGAAGGACGCCAGAGTTGGGTCTTCAGAGGCGGGCGTATGTGTCGAGTTATCCGGGTAGTGTTTGAATGTGGCCTAGAGGGGGGTGAATAGGCCTTTAAAAGATTCCTGCACACTTAATAAAATTATCAGAAACTTGATTGACCGGACTAGTCCGGTTGTGTGGGCGGACTAGTCCGGTGTGCTGAATTATGTGAGTTAATTAAGTGTGTTTCAAATATTTAATCTTTCAGCAGCGGAATGAGAATAACAGTTTTTATAAATTAATTTATTGTATGGATGCACGTGCAAACTTATAACTCAAATGATGACTAGCAAACTAGTGATCTAATGTATCAAAATGTAAAATAAATGAGAGACAAAAGACACAAATTTTTACCGAGGTTCGATCTCACCAAGAGATCTACGTCCTCGTTGAGGAAGCTCACATAGAGCCGGGTTCCAAACCCTTTCCCTCTTCAAGTCACGACACAGGCCGACTTGACTTCACTATCAAGTGTAATCACCGTGTTTGTGGGGCAACCTCACACGTTGAGGGCTCCCACAAGAATTACAATGAGAAGTTGATCAAATACACTCAAAAAGATTACAATGCAGAATATGAGTGTAGAGAGATCAAACCCCAAGAGCTCACAACGAAGGAACGACGATCTCCCAATCCCAAATCCAAGTATTTGATTGATCTTCACCTTTTTGCACCTTAGATGTATGGGGAGACTTGTTTTTGGGCTCTTGGGACAGGTGGCGGCGCTAGGGTTTTTGTTTTTGACAGTATGAGTCGTGTCTTTTTTAGAAACAACGAATGACCTCTTTTTATAGGGTTTCCAAAGAAGTTACCGTTGTTAACCCTACTACCGGACTAGTCCGGTATATGATCGGACTTGTCCGGTCTACTTCCAGTGGGTTAACCAGACTAGTCCGGTCCACAAACCGGACTTGTCCGGTGCTATGTGAAATGGGGTTCCAGAAACTTCAGCGGACTAGTCCTTTCGCTTGGATCGACTAGTCTGCAGTCCTCTAAAGAGGACAACAGAGATATGACCGGACTAGTCCGGTCCAAAACCGGACTTGTCCGGTTGAGTTCCAGTAAGCTGACCGGACTAGTCCGATCCGTGGACGGACTAGTCCGATGTTCAGTGGATTTTAGTTGATTATTAGCCCTTACCCTTACGCAAAGTCATGAGCTCTTGGGATGTGTCTCTCACACACAACCTATACATTTATATCTACTTTGCTCTTCTAAATTCCACTAAAGTCTTCCTTTTCGGGCACCACTCTATTTTTCACCTTTTTTGTGTGTGCCGAGCCAGTTCACTTTGTTTATCCTGCAATCATCTTAATAGTTTCATTAGGATTTCATATGTTCGTCATCAATTATCCAAAACCCACAAGGAATATCCTAGATGCACTTACAATCTCCCCCTTTTTGGTGATTGATGACAACTATTTGAGATATCACAATTGAGAATAACAAGTTGATTTTCATAAGGTGTGCACATATGAGAATAATAAAGAATTCACAAAAGGCTTCTCACATATGCACACACCTTATGGTGGGGTGCCTCACAGGTGTGTGATAAACAAAATGTGATAAATTAAGGACAAACAATAGTGAACATATAAGTAGTGCATGAGAGCATAGTGCATCACACATAAGAAAAGAAATAGTGCATTACAAGTCCTTTAAAATAGGTACATGTCCTTAATCACAAGAGATCTTAATAACTATTACTAGATAGTTCAAGTCCAAATCTAATCTCAATCTCTCCCCCTTTGGCATCAAGGCACCAAAAAGGGAAAAATTGAGGGGAATCACTCATCGCTGCCTCCTCCGTCAGTCTCAGTCTGATCTTCATCTCCACTAACTTCAGCATCCACGGGAGCAGGATCTTCCTCTGAGTCCTCGAAGGCGGGCGGTGATCCAACAGGCTCAATCTCAAGCTTTGCACAGATAGACTTAATATTGGCATTGACGTACTGTTGATGTTTCTTCCTTGCAAGCTTTTCTTTGTGCTGCCTGTCACGATCTTACGGCAGCAGGCAAAGATGGAGGAGAGCACCTTGAGGATGCCACTGGATGATTCTTGGGCAGGTGGAGATCCAGGAGGAGAAGCTGCAGATCTAGTGGCATCATGAGCTTGCTTTGATCTCCTCTCCACTGGTGGAGAGGACGGGGCAGTTGGAGCCGGGGGAAGAGTGTACTCGGTGGGTTTTTGCGGCTTCAACCCCGTATGTTTGACATCCTTGACGAACTCGAGTCCCGTCACTTTCTCAATCATGTACATGATATACGGTGCATATCCACAGGACCTATTGGGGGTGATTGAGATGTTCACGATGTAGTTGTAGATATACTCAAAGACATTGAATGGTCTCCTTCCACTAATGACCTTCATGAGAGTCCTCAAGGTCCTTTGTATATTTCCAGCATCTCCATCCTTCGGAGCTATGGTCTTTCTCAAGACTCTATTGAGGACCACAAAGAAGGGCTTTAGATATTTGATGGTGGGAGGAACATATAGCATCCTTGTGTCATAGAGAAATTCAAGCTCCTCCTTCTCCAGGGGTTTCAGATTATGAATGACCAGTTCATGATCCAAAGTGTGTTGGAGGTGAAGAATCCTAGCAAATTCATCATAAGTGACACTATACCTTGAACCATGAGTCATCCAAGTAAGGCTGTCTCCATTATCACGAGCAAAGTAGAGAGTGGAGTAAAACTGGGTGATGATTTCATTGTTCCAGTCATACTCAAAGGATAGCAAGTCCGTCAGACCGTGCCTCTCTAACGCCTCCACCATATCACGGAAGGCAGGATACCTCTTTGACTTCAGGTATTCAACATTTAGCCATTGACTTTCTACTACAGGATTTTTCATCTTCATGTACACATGCTCGTAGTAATCTGCATGGAAGTTGCTCCAGAACCTTGGATCAGAACACTGTTTAGGTCGGTCATACACTTGAATCTTCCTGAAATTATCAGCTAGATCACCCCCTTTTCCAGTGAAATCCTCACTCAAAGGCTGCCTGTTGCGGTGACTAGGGTTTTTTCATCTTCAAGGGCCCAAGGGGACCACTAGCAAGTCCCTTCCCTTTATTGAGAACTCTTTTTGGCCCTGACGAGCCCTCAGCAGCATTTTTTTTAGAGGCCTTTTGCCAATGACTTTCCTCTTCTTAGGTAGATTGTCGTCGGAGGGTGGAGAGTGAGCATTGACGTCATGTCTATTCTTCATAACTCTCTCCTTGGTCCTCCTCACTTTCTCGCGTTGAACGTCTTCATCAATGTGAAAAGAGCTGTCATCTGAGCCTGAAGACATGATGCCTGATAAGGAGTTCAAGGATTAGATACAGATGGACTCATTATTGACTTCAAATGGGAACGTAGGGGTTCAACTGTCAGAGACCGGAATTGTCCGGTTTCAGAGTGCGGACTAGTCCGGTGGATCGGACTTGTCCGCATTTGAGCCCCGGACTAGTCCGGCCTGACATAGGAACCCTAATGTTTCATTTGAATCAAATCTCCTATCTAAGGACACAAGGGTAGGAAAATGGTAGGAATACATCTATTGAGGCAATGTACATCCTTTTGAAATCAAAGAAAACTAGCTAGAACTAGAAAAGTTGAGATTTTGGTTTAAGGGGGGAATTACAAAGATTTGAAGATTCGCGTCGAAGAAGTGGAAATCAGTCCGGATGAATCCGGAGGAGAGAAACCACTCGTCAAGGGGAGAATTTCCCACGGAGAAAATCTTGGTTTTGAGGGTTCAACCCGAAAATCACTTTGGGGGCTAGGGTTTGGAAGAGGAGAGGGAGAGCAAGTCTAATGAGGGGTGAGGGAGAGGTCTGGTCCGGCCAAGTGCTTCTATATGCGACTGACAGGACTAGTCCGGTCATGGTAGCGGACTAGTCCGGTACCCCTGAGTTAACCTAGTTGTTGTCTGTCCGGACTAGTCCGGTTGGAAATCGGACTAGTCCGTTTCCAACAGACTTGATACATATATAGATAATTAATAGTGATCCAAGGACAATAATTTTGCAAGTAGTCTTTGTGATTACGACCAGTAGGCAATCAGCAATCAAACAATGGTCATAATCCACAAGATTTCTTCATTAAAATAGTTTTCTGAATGGAAAAGGAGAAGAGGAGCATTTTGATAATACAAAGGAACATTTTGAGTTGCAACCAGGTATGCAATGTTTCAAGCCACATTTCGAGAGTCAAGAATGTTCAGCTCATTTCTTAGTTCACAAAACCTTTTCTCATCTAATGGTTTGGTAAAAATATCCGCAAGTTGTTTTTCAGTCCTAACATGTGAAATAGCAATGTCACCTTTTAATGAGTGATCTCTAAGAAAGTGATGACGGATGTCTATGTGCTTAGTTCTTGAGTGCTCTACAGGGTTGTGTGCAATTTTTATAGCACTTTCATTATCGCATAGAAGCGGGATATGACTTAGATTGTAGCCGTAGTCCCTAAGAGTCTGTCGCATCCAAAGTAGTTGCGCACAACAACTACCGGCTGCAACATACTCCGCTTCCGCTGTGGAAAGAGCAATGGAGTTCTGCTTTTTAGATGACCAAGAAACTAGGGACCTACCAAGAAATTGACAAGTCCCTGATGTGCTCTTTCTATCGACTTTGCATCCTGCATAGTCGGCGTCAGAATACCCTATCAGGTTAAACTTGGATCCTTTGGGATACCAAAGTCCCAAGTTGGGTCTGTGCACAAGGTACCTTAGGATTCTTTTTACAGCAATTAAGTGACACTCTTTAGGTGCGGCTTGAAACCTTGCACACATGCAAACACTAAGCATAATATCTGGCCTAGATGCACATAAATAAAGTAAGGAGCCAATCATGTACCGATATACCTTTTGGTCCACATTTGGACCGTCTTCATTGAGGTCGAGATGTCTGTTGATGGCCATGGGTGTCTTGATGGGCTTGGCTTTGTTCATATTGAATTTCTTGAGAATGTCTTGTGTATATTTAGTTTGGCTTATAAATGTACCTTCTCTCAGTTGCTTCACTTGAAATCCCATGAAGAACTTCAATTCACCCATCATTGACATCTCGAACCTGTCTGTCATTATTTTGCTAAATTCTTCACAGAAGGACTTGTTAGTGGATCCAAAGATAATGTCATCAACATAAATTTGACATACGAATAAATGATCATCAAAATGTTTAGTAAAGAGTGTATAGTCAGCTTTACCAATTTTGAATCCATTTTGAGTCAGAAAATCTCTAAGGCACTCATACAAGGCTCGAGGAGCCTGTTTGAGGCCATAGAGAGCCTTACGCAGTTTATAGACATGGTTGGGATACTCCTGATCTTCGAACTCCGGTGGCTGCTCCACATAGACTTCCTCCTTTATCGGACCATTGAGGGAGGCACTCTTGACGTCCATTTGATACAACTTAAAATTATGGTGAGTAGCATATGCCAATAAAATGCGAATGGACTCAAGTCTAGCTACAGGAGCGAACGTTTCATCGAAGTCCAAACCTTCCACCTGAGAATAACCTTTGGCCAGCAACCTCGCTTTATTTCTTGTCACTACTCCATGTTCATCTTGCTTGTTCTGAAAGACCCATTTGGTTCCAATGATGTTCGCCCTTGGTCATTCCACCAGCTCCCACACTTCATTTCTTTTGATGTTGTTCAGCTCCTCTTGCATCGCAATCACCTAGTCTGGATCCCTTAAGGCTTCTTCTACCCTGTATGGCTCTAGAAAAGACACAAAAGAATAGTGTTCACAAAAATTTGCAATTTGAGATCTAGTAGTTACTCCCTTAGCAATACCTCCAATGATATTGTTGACAGGATGGCCTCTTTGCACACACTTATGTACTCTTGGATGTGGAATTTGTATAGTTTCTTGTTCTTCACTGTCTTCATGTGTCATGTCTCCCCCTAGATCATTGCTTCCATGATCATCTTGATCTTCTTGACCTTCCGCAACCTGATCTTGTGTAGGAGCTCCCCCTTGATCATTGCTTCCTTGTTGAAGTTTCTCTTGTGTTTCCTCTCGTGGTAGGAAATCACCAAGTGCCATTTTCTTCAGCGCTTCACATGGAGCTTCCTCCTTATCTAGCATACACTTATCGACTTGCTCCACTTGTGAGCCGTTAGTTTCATCGAACACTACGTCACGTGCTACTTCAACAAGGCCGGACACCTTGTTGAAGACACGATAGGCGTAGGCATTCGATTCATATCTGAGCAAGAATCCTTCATCAGACTTCGAAGCGAACTTCGAGGCCCTTGGTTTCTTGTTCAGAATAAAACATTTGCAACCAAAAACTTTGAAATAAGAAACATTAGGCTTTTTACCCGTGAGAAGCTCATATGGAGTTTTCTTCAGTAGTCGATGAAGGTACAACCGATTTGTGGCATGACAAGCGGTGTTCACCGCCTCTGCCCAAAATCGGTCTGACGTCTTGTATTCATCCAACATTGTTCTCGCCATTTCGATCAATGTTCTGTTCTTCCTTTCGGCCACCCCGTTCTGTTGAGGAGAGTAGGGTGCCGAGAATTCATGCTTTATACCTTCTTCATTGAGATATTCTTCAACTTGGGTGTTCTTGAATTCTGTCCCATTGTCACCTCTGATATTCTGTACGGTTGATGAGAATTCATTCTGAGCTCTTTTCAAGAACTTCTTGAGGATTCCCTGAGTTTCTGATTTATCATACAAGAAAAATACCCAGGTAAATATTGAAAAATCATCAACAATTACTAAACCGTATTTGTTACCGCCGATGCTGATGTACGCAATTGGACCAAAGAGATCCATGTGGAGAAGTTCCAGCGGTCTAGCGGTGGTCATCACATTCTTGGCGGGGTGTGGTGCTCCAACCTGTTTTCCTGCTTGACAAGCGCTGCACGGCCTGTCTTTTTCAAAAACCACATCCTTAAGACCACGGATGTGACCACCTTTTAGAATTTTCTGCAGATTTCTCATTCCAACATGGGCTAGCCGTCTATGCCACAACCATCCCATGTTGGTCTTTGCAACCAAGCAAGTGTTGAGTTCGGATTTATCTTTGTTGAAGTCAACAAGATAAAGCTTTCCCTTCAACAATCCCTTGAATGCAATCGAGCCATCGCTTCTTCTAAAGACGGTCACACCCTCATTAGTGAATAAACAGTTGTAACCTTTGTCGCATAGTTGAGATATTGATAAAAGATTATAATCTAGAGAGTCTACGTGTAAAACATTAGATAAGGTGTGTTGAGAGGATATTTCAATGTTACCACTACCAAGGACCTTTCCTTGGCTGTTGTCTCCAAAGTATATACCTTCACTTGGATCCTTGTTGCACTCGTATTCCACAAACATACCTCTCTCTCCGGTCATATGATTTGTGCATCCGCTATCTAGCACCCACTTAGATCCGCCGGAGGAGTAAGCCTGCAAAATAGAATTATTTCTGGGTTTTAGGTACCCAAGCTTGCTTGGGTCCTCTCAGGTTAGTCACAAGAGTCTTGGGCACCCACACACAAGTTTTTAAGTTCTTGTGGCGTGGCCCTGCATATTTAGCAATGACTTTTCCATACTTGTTTTTCATGAGAACATAAGAAGCATCAAATGTATGGAACAATGTTCGTAGCTCGGATTCATGGGATTTTTCTTTAACAAAAATGATTCTATTCTTAGCATGATTAGAAGTAGACATGTGTTTGTTCCTGTCAAAGCCAAGACCATCTTTCACATTGAGAGGTCTAGTGATCATATATGCACTTCGTGCATATTTGATCTTCTCCATATCAAAGATGCCATTTTGAGAAGAATGCATGTCATGTGGGGTTGAAGCATTAGAAATTACATTCTTCTTACTAGAGCAAGTGTAGGTTCTTATTGTTGTCGAGCTCATGTCTTTGGAGGAATAGCTCTTGGAGGAAGAGGAGTCACTTTGTTTGAGCGACTCAACTTGCACCTCAAGGATTTTTGTTAACTTTTGACAAGTTAGCAAGTTCTTCCTTGATTGCAATGTGCGAGTCCTCTAACTTTGAGTAAGTTTCCTTACTCAAGGCTAGCTCTAACTCAAGTGACTCATTCTTCTCTCTCTCAAGCTCAAGAAGCTTTTCAACTTCTTGATATCTCTTCCTCTCACGGATGAGCATATCTTCTTGTCGGTTGACAAGTTCATCCTTTTCAAAGATTTCGTTTGACAACATTTCCATTTTCTTTAAAGCAATTTTACTTAGCCCTCTAAACAATTCTTCATTATCACTAGAGCTATCAAAGTCATCAATGGGGGAATTTAGCACAGGAGGAGTAAGTCGAACCTTTTTCTTGCCTTCCTTAGCCATAAGACAAGTGTGGTTGTTCATGTCCCATCCTCCCATGTTCGGAAAGAGTGTGGCTCTCATAGTTGGTTTCTTGACTGCGAAAGTGGCCATCGCTTCTTCTTCATCGGAGGAGGACTCGTCGTTTGAGTCCCACTCCTTCCCAATGTGAGCTTGATGGGCTTGTCTTCTTTTTCTGAAATTTTTCTTTTCTTGAGATCTTGTTTCCTTCTTCTTTTTGTTTTCTTCATAAGTACAGTCCACCATGAAGTGACCATACTCTCCGCAGTTGTAGCAAGTGCTTCGAGCCTTGGATTTTCCTTTATCCTTGCTTTTGCTTTCATGTGAATTGTTGTCGTTTCTTCTCTTCATCATGCGTTTGAACTTTTTTATGAAGAGTACCATTTCTTCGTCATAAAGATCAGTGCTCTCGTCTCTTGTATCTCCATTGTCTTGGTCTTCACGAGTTTCTTTGAGTTTGGGTCTGCACGTTGCTTTGAGAGCAACTTCTTTCTTTTTAGAAGAGGTGAGCTCGGCTAGGTCTTTGACGTATTGAGCTTCTTTCTCCATCATTTCATGATTTATGATCTTTCCCAATAACTCATCGGGAGTCGTTTTGTGAAACCCGGGGCTTTCTCTAATCATTGAGCAAAGTGTGACGTTTCTTGGCATGAAGGCTCTTATCATCCTTTTGACCACCTTGTGATCAGTCCATTTCTGACTTCCATAGGCACGGATTTTGTTGATGAGTGCCTTCATCCGATTGTACATGTCTTGAGGTGATTCGCCTTCTTCAATAGCAAATCTCCCCAATTCTCCTTCTAGCATCTCAATTTTGGCTTCACGTACAAACCTATTTCCTTCATGAGCAGTTCTGAGTGTATCCCAGATTTCTTTTGCACTTTCTAGTCCATCGATCTTGGTGAATTCTTCTCTGCTCAGTGACGATGTGATTACTGCAACGGCTTGTGCATTTCTGTGAATCTCTTGTTCTTGTTCTGGAGTGAGTTCTTCATCCGTGTCTGGGATATCTATTCCTGTGCAGACAATATGCCAAAGGCTGGGATTCAAGGATATTAGATGCATTTTCATGTTGTACTTGCACATGGTGTAGTCACTTCCGTCAAACTACGGGGCCTTCCCATAGGAATAGAGAGATAATGATTATTTGAATTGAGACGGTTGTAGTTGTAAGGATACCGGGAGTAGTCGTGATGATCACTCCCCATCGTCTTTTCTTCCTCTTTTCCCTTTTGTGCCATTAACTTCTTTCTCAGTAATGTCTTTAGCTGTCTCACTTCATCATCGTCATGTGGACTTTCTTTCAGCACATCGAAGGCTTTGGCTTCTTGCTCCTCATCGTTGTTGTTCGTCTTCGGGATATCGTTGTTCTTCTCAGAGGCCATTAATCTCTCCGAGATGTGAGTCTCGTTGGTGGAGAACTTGGCTCTGATACCAATTGAATGTGGCCTAGAGGGGGAGTGAATAGGCCTTTAAAAGATTCCTGCACACTTAATAAAATTATCAGAAACTTGATTGACCGGACTAGTCCGGTTGTGTGGGCGGACTAGTCCGGTGTGCTGAATTATGTGAGTTAATTAAGTGTGTTTCAAAAATTTAATCTTTCAGCAGCGGAATGAGAACAACAGTTTTTATAAAATAATTTATTGTATGGATGCACGTGCAAACTTATAAGTAACTCAAATGATGACTAGCAAACTAGTGATCTAATGTATCAAAATGTAAAATAAATGGGAGACAAAAGACACAAATTTGTACCGAGGTTCGATCTCACCAAGAGATCTACGTCCTCGTTGAGGAAGCTCACACAGAGCCGGATTCCCAACCCTTTCCCTCTTCAAGTCACCACACAGGCCGACTTGACTTCACTATCAAGTGTAATCACCGTGTTTGTGGGGCAACCTCACACGTTGAGGGCTCCCACAAGAATTACAATGAGAAGTTGATCAAATACACTCAAAAAGATTACAATGCAGAATATGAGTGTAGAGAGATCAAACCCCAAGAGCTCACAACGAAGGAACGACGATCTCCCAATCCCAAATCCAAGTATTTGATTGATCTTCACCTTTTTGCACCTTAGATGTCTGGGGAGACTTGTTTTTGGGCTCTTGGGACAGGTGGCGGCGCTAGGGTTTTTGTTTTTGACAGTATGAGTCGTGTCTTTTTTAGAAACAACGAAGGACATCTTTTTATAGGGTTTCCAAAGAAGTTACCGTTGTTAACCCTACTACCGGACTAGTCCGGTATATGATCGGACTTGTCCGGTCTACTTCCAGTGGGTTAACCGGACTAGTCCGGTCCACAAACCGGACTTGTCCAGTGCTATGTGAAATGGGGTTCCAGAAACTTCAGCGGACTAGTCCTGTCGCTTGGATCGACTAGTCCGCAGTCCTCTAAAGAGGACAACAGAGACATGACCGGACTAGTCCGGTCCAAAACCGGACTTGTCCGGTTGAGTTCCAGTAAGCTGACCGGACTAGTCCGATCCATGGACGGACTAGTCCGGTGTTCAGTGGATTTTAGTTGATTATTAGCCCTTACCCTTATGCAAAGTCATGAGCTCTTGGGATATGTCTCTCACACACAACCTATACATTTATATCTACTTTGCTCTTCTAAATTCCACTAAAGTCTTCCTTTTCGGGCACCACTCTATTTTTCACCCTTTTTGTGTGTGCCGAGCCAGTTCACTTTGTTTATCCTACAATCATCTTAATAGTTTCATTAGGATCTCATATGTTCATCATCAATTATCCAAAACCCACAAGGAATATCCTAGATGCACTTACAGTGTTTGATTCGAATCACCGACCCTCGCGGTTATTGAGTACCGCTTGCTCCCATGTTGTGACGTAGTAATCAACTTGTGTGGAAACAGTTTGCAAAAGTATAATTGCTGTTATGATTATGTTAAGTTGCATGAAAACCCTGTTTGAAGTACAGATAGAGCTAACCAAAGTTATTTTCTACCTTGGGGCAAGTAACATTGGAATGAAGCGTTTCTTGTTTGATTGTGGAGTTCCAATGTTGCTGGGCCCAAGGTCACTACTATTATGGCTAAAATGTGAAAGTTAAGGATGAACTCGTAGGCGAGTTTTTTCGCAAATGACAGGCTTAAGTCATAGGTTACTTTCATGTAGAGTTTCATGTCTTAGGAGAGACGGTTAAGCCTTGCTGAGCCTTTGTGCTCACTCTTGCTATTTAAGTGGTTTTGCAGGTAAACTTTGATGCTATAAACAAGGTTGTCCGGTGAGACTCGGGAACTTCCGAGTCATGTCACACTTGGAGAACCTAGCCGCTGCCATATCTTCGTGTTGCTAGCGAGAGGAGTCCGCGGGCTGGACCCCTTCTCGAGTGCTTCTTAGATATTCAACGTGAGCTGTTATAGATTTCTGCTGTAGCTATTTTATGTAAATTATTTACGAAGAACAATTGTAAGCTTCCGCTTTTAATTTATGTAATACATTGTTCCTTATATGTATGCTGTTGGGTGCCGCATAACACGACACCACCCAATGCGATCCACGGGTGAGGCGTCACGGCCACGTGATCGAGGTCGGGCCCCTCTCAAAACACTCGGGCTGTGGCTCGGGGGTGAGCAGCACCGGTCAACAGCGCGTCCAAGGGTGCCTTGGCTAGGCCATGATCACCTCCAGGTTGGGGCTGTCCACGGGAGCCCGAAGTGCGGCGGTTTTAGGTCACCGAATTGAACTCTCGGTATAGCCGAGATCGACAGGTTTCAGCTGAGTTCTAGCAACGGGGAAGAACGAGGAGGGTTCCTAGTACCTTGCCGTAGCTCTGGAGGGGACGGAGAGGCGGTGATCACGCTTCCCTGATCGGCTCCGAGTGATCGGCAGTGCTGGCGCGTTTCTGGTGTAAGGAAGCAGCAGAGTGTGCGGCGCTCTCTCCGATCAGGGCGGCTGCGGAGATAAGACCGCGAGGCGGTTCAGTAGGTCGGGGCGGCAAGCTGGTGCTGTCCCGATCGACTCCTCACCGTGGCGGCTGCTCAGTCCGGCGCAAGAACCCGAGCTGGTTTTTCAGTCGGTTTGATTTGAATCAGTGGCTGACATGTGGGTCCCACCCGGGGTTTTAACATCTGAAATTAACTTTGCTCTACTGCTCTAAACAGTGGAGACGAAACTAACCTCAAGTATTTGAATTATCTGCCCCTGAGCCATTTGAATGGGGTAGAATTCAAATTGGTTTGGGTTTGACTAAATTTCAGCACACGTGTAGTTTGAAATTCAAATAAGGTTTGAATTTTGCTACATTTAACTCATGTCAAGCTCAACTCCAAATGGAGTGAAAATTGGTGTGTGAGCTCACAAAAATGTGCTGAGTAAGAATATTTCTCCCACTTTTGAATTCATGGGATAAAAACAGTTTGAATTTGAATGTAGTTTCAAACTGCCCTCTTTCTAGCCATACCCAAAATGACCTCAAAAAGGTTTTGAATTTGGGTGAAACATGGCATGGACATTCCTAGCACTATGTAGGAGTTTTCATATGCCCAGCCCCTATATATTACATGTGGGAAATACCACTTCTGCAATATGTGAGTTTACTCTCTAATGAGCATGTTGATGGTGGTTACTTGCTCTTCAAATGTGTTCATCAACTTTCTTCAAATGAGGTGTGTGTGTGTGGTGATGAACACTTCAAGCATGTGTCAAAACTGAGGCCCTTACAGATTAGGGCAGGACAAATCGTCAAGCTTCTTCTCCGGCAACGGCGAGACGTGACGGGGCTCGACGGCGGCCAAATTCCAGCAACGGTGGGGGGACTTGGCAACTTGGCAGCAAGGAAGGGGGATTGGCAGCAGGGGGGACGACCAAAAGAGAGAGGGGTCGGCCAAGGGGGTGGGGTTATATTTATAAGGGGGAAAAGGAGAGTCCTACTCCAATTGGAGCTCAAATAAGAGTCCTATTCAATTTTTTTTGGATCTTAACAAACTTATCTGTTGTGGTGTGGCAGCCTTGGGAATTTTATCCCCAAAATGTGGGGAAAATTCCTTTTTTGGGGAATTGGGAAATTTATAAATTTTGGGGAAAATTTGGGAATGGCTCATTTCAGCTATCTTTTTCCCATTCCTCACCATTTCTATGTCACTTGCTCCATTTTTACATTCCCCTCTCCATTTATATGTCCCATTCTAAATTTCTACATCCCCCTCTCCATTTCTATTTCCCATTCTCCATTTCTACATCCCCCTCTCCATTTTATGTCCCATTCTCCATTTCTACATGCCCTTCTCCATTTCTATGCCCCATTCTCCATTTCTATATTCCCTTCTCCATTTATGTGGTTTTTTTCGTCCATTTCTATGGTTCCTTCCTCCATTTCTATGGTTCTTTCTCAATTTTTATGGTTCCTTCCTCCATTTCTATGGTTCTTTCTCCATTTCTATGGTTCTTTTCTCCATTTCTATGGCTCTTTCTCCATTTCTATAGTTCTTTCTCCATTTCTATAGTTCCTTTTCCATTTCTACTTCTTTTGTAATGTTTATCTACATGAAAGATGTATGCAATGCATGGAAATGAATTTGAGGGTGTTACAAGCAGACATGGTTTCAAAACACTAATAGTTCATCACAGCATAATATCATTCATCTGACTTCTTTCACTTCTTACTACGTCACAGAACAGTGAACAAGCGGTACTCAAATAACCGCGGGGGACGGTGATTGCAATCAGGAGACACCCGGACAACACGTCACATACATCCACTTTTGGAAGTGTGATGCCACACACCTTCCTACTATGTTGTATGCAACAACCTTTCAAACGAAACCCAAATGCCGAACCGGTCCATCCGTAACGGGCAGGAGGTCCCCGCTGTAGAGGTCCCAAAATATGAATACAAAGAAACTCTTGTTTGCAAAAAGTTGGTTTCATATATATTAAAAATGGGACTTGTTAAAAAAATTTCCACACGTGATAACACACATGAGAGCTTTCTTCACACAAGTTCAAATATTTATTTGAAGACTTGGAACCCAAGAGGGATCTAAAACTAAGGTGAGAAGTTCCCATATGTGTGACGAAGCTAAAGTCAGATTTTGGAACAAATTGTTCAACTAAAAAATTCAAAATGAAAGTGACACAATGATTTTCAAACTGTTGTGTTAAAAGTCTCATTTGTAGCAGCCAAATCAAAGATCAGATTTCATATTTGAATTCCTTGGGTCCAAATTAGGGGGTAGGCAAAGTTTCATGAATTTTTGGAAATGTTTCCTACCCATTTTTCAAATGGACTTTTAATTGCATAGGAATTCAAATTCAAATGTGGATTTGGATGAAACTTGTCCAATTCTTCAAATTCCGTTCAGATTATATTTTTCCACGTTTGAATGGAGTTGTTTGCCAAAGTGTGGAGATATTTGTGAGAAAAATCTGAGGGGATAAGTTGGACACTGGGGTCCACATGTCATTGAGGGAATTTGGTGTGCAAAAGATCTTCATTGGCAGTGCCCGGTCCCTGTTTTTCCTCCTCCACCCGAAGTAACCGTGCCATCGAGACAAAACTCGGGCCTTCTCGCCGCGTGACACAGGGGCAGGCCGGAGCCACCTCCCCCTCGCGATCCTTGCGCTTGTGAGCTGGTTTCCCCTCCTTATCACCTCAGCCTCATTCTTTTACCCACAACCCCGAGGCCCGGTTCTGTTCGCTTCTTCCTCGCACAAGAGCTCGACAGAGGCTGCCACCACCATGTCGATCGCACGGTGTGAGACCTATGTTTGCTGAATACATTGGCTTTAATGATAAAAGTTTTGAATACTACCAAAACACCTTTTTAACAAGGTCCGACGATAGGTCCGACTTGTTTTGGGTAGCTCCGGCAAGGTCCGACGTAAGGTCCGACTTGCTTTGTCTAGGTCTGACTTATTTTGGCTAAGTCTGACTTGTTTTTGCTAGCTCCTGTGCTAGGTCCGACTAGCTTTGGTAAGTTCCGTGCTAGGTCCGACTAAACTTTAGTAAGCTCCGGCGCTGGGTCCGACTAGCTTTGGTAAGCTCCGGTTCAAGGTCTCGTTAGCTTTGGTAAGGTTCGGAGCTTGATTGCAATGGTTCTTCTTTTAACTTGCAATGTTTTGAACTTGCTTTACTCTTATGGAAAGTTTTCTTAGTATTATTTTACTATGTTTTTGGTGTGTTTTGGTGGTTATGGCTGATATCATTTTGCTATGGTTTACA
Organism: Neostapfia colusana; assembly: GCA_030760725.1. Classification (NCBI taxonomy): domain Eukaryota; kingdom Viridiplantae; phylum Streptophyta; class Magnoliopsida; order Poales; family Poaceae; genus Neostapfia; species Neostapfia colusana. Next base: position 46,601,695 of record JASWHV010000018.1, on the reverse strand, counting down.
ACATGCTTATGTGAGGTGCTCACGTAAGATGTTGTAATTTCGGAACTAACGAGAGTCAAGTCGAGGACTTGTGCTCGAAAGTATTGGTTGTTTATTCATGTGCAGGTGTTGCTTGAGTTCAAGACATGGCTGGTGACAGGATCCATTGAACTAGTCTTAGGGAGAAGATGAGGTTCAACAACCAAGTTCGTGGGGAATTGTGGTTGAGTTGATCGGGAGCTCGGCAAGCATGTTTGGATCAAGAACAATGCATATGAAGGTATCGTGGACGTTGCTGGAAGGTGTTTGCACGTGTGCAAGGAGTGCATGGATGTGGCAACATGGTTCCAAGGCATGGTGAAGAGATATGGAAGTGGAGATATGGTTGAAAAGGTTCAACCGGCTGGAATTTGCGGTCAGGCTACGGCTGAGGCGGTTATGGTTTGTTTATGGAAAGTTTTGAGTTAGTTATAACAGGATTTCGTGTTAGGAATGAAGTAGAGTTGTTTCAGGAATGTTTGGGACGTTACTAAGGTGTTTGGAAATCTTAAGATTGCTTCTATCTGCGTGTAGAAGAGTCTTGAGCAGTATTGGAAGTTACAGTTTGAATCCAAGTAGGAGTAGGAGTCCTAGTTTGAATTGGGTTGGCCTTAGGGCTGGTTATATAAGCAAGGGAGGCTAAGGCTCGTGTGGACACAACTTTGGGGCTATTCCTCTTGTGTTTTTATAAATAAAATTTGTATTCTAAAGGAACTTTTGTGCCTTGTTCGTCCGACTTGTTTCAGACAAGTTTTTCTCGTCGAGTTTCTGTTCAGCACTACCTTGCTTCGGTGGTTTTATCATAACTCGAGTTTTACAGATCCAATTGATGTGATTCTTTTTTGGGTTGTCTTCACAACTTGATTATCTATCATCTTTGAAAATTTCACGGTCATTTAATTTGTTTTTTCTGATCTACACGAGTTTCTTTGCAGTATTCCAGAACTGTTTTTCTCGCGTAGGACAGATTGACCTTTGTTCAATCTTTCGATCGTACCTTGAGTTTCTCTCAACGGATTTTTATGATTCTTGTTCTGACGTTTTCTTGACTAGATTCTCTACAATCTATACTAGTTTTGTAACAGTTGAACACGTTTAGATTAGTTGCACACACGGTTTCTTTAACAGATCGGTTTTCTGCTGAGGGGTGTTTTGTTACTTCCGCTGAAAAGTTTTTATCTACCATTCACCCCTCCTCTGGTAGCTTTACACGTGTACTTCGATCCTACAATTGGTATCAGAGCCAGGTTGCTCTAATCTTTGTGATTTGCACGTGTTTTGACTAATCATCATGGAGAAATACTCTGCCAAACCTTGTGTGTTTAGTGGTATTGATTTTCAGGTTTGGAAGGCACGCATGGAAGCTTTCATCCAGGCGCAAGGCTTTGCAATCTGGGAAAAGGTGTACAAGCCTTACGATGTGCCTTCAAACGATCAAGTCACGGCTACAAATAGGAGAGATGTCGACAACAACAACAAGGCTCGGAACTTGATCATTCAAGGACTAACTCAGAGCGACTTCGACCGTGTTACACACCTCCGATCGGCATACGATGTGTGGAGAGCACTTTGTGACTACCACAAAGGATCCAACACGATCAAGGAGGTAAGACCGGATATGTTCAAAAAATAATACATGTGCTTTGATATGCAACCCGGTGAGTCCACTGATGACCTCTTTGGTCGCTTTAATAAAATTCTCAGCAACTTGCCTAGCGTCAATGTTAATTTTTCAGATGCTGAAAATGCTAGGCAATTACTAAGTGCATTAGACATATCAATTTGGGAGATGAAAGTAACATCCATACGTGAATCCACTGTCATGAGTACTCTTACATTAGATGTGCTTTATTCTAAGCTAAAAACTCATGAAATTGACATTATATCACGTAAGAACCCAAATAAGACTATTGCATTTGTCTCACAACGTGATATGCCTAGCTCCGGCCAATCATCTAGCAATACACTTTATTTGCTGTCTTCACTAACACCGGAACAGATTGAGGAGTTTCCAGAGGAGGAGCTAATACTTCTTTCTACTAGGTTCTCAAAAGCATTGCAAAATGTGAGAACTAGAAGGAGAGGAAGCTCCGGACCTCAACGATGCTTTGAATGTGGTAAGACAGGACACTTTCGTACAGATTGCCCTAACCTTTCAGGTCCTTCTAACCATGATGAAAAGAAGAATAAAGTCAAGTCCTCTTTTGGCAACACCGACAAGAAAAAGAAGGGTTTTACAGGACGCAAACTGATAAATAGTTTCATCACCGCACTTCAAGAACTTGGATCGAGTGATGTAGACATTGGAAATGATGAATATGAAGATGATCTGGCAAACTTGTGCTTCATGACGGGCAAATCAAAATCAAGTATGGAGGATGCAGAATGCAACAGTGACAACGAAGAGGTATGTCCTACTTGCGAAGAAATGTGTGATGCTATTTCTCGTGCCACTATTATTGTTAAGAAAAAGGACAAAAAGCTTAGGGACAATGCTGTTAAAATTGAGTCACTAGAATCTGAAATTAATCGTTTAAAATCCTTGATTCCTAGTGATGAGTCTTGTTCCTCATGTGACTTAATATATGAACAATTGTCCCCTCTAAGAAGTGCACACACCTCCACACTTGATAAACTTGAACTTGAAATCGAAAAGAACAAAAAGCTTGCTGCACTTAATGATAAAAACTTGAAAGATGCTTGTTGTTCTACAATTGATTTGCATTGTTCTACTTGAGATGATCTTGATAAGAAACTACAAGATGCTATGAAAGAAATTTCTATATTGAACAATGCTTTACGTTCTCATGAAGTTAAATATTGTTCCAATTGCAAATTAAAAGGAAAAAATTCATGTGAAAATTGTCTTGATCTATCAAATAATAACATGCATAGGACATTAGATTGGTTTTGTAATGGAAATAAGAACCTAAACTTGCTGCTGAATTCTTCCAAGTCTTGCAATGATAAAACTGGTTTAGGTTTTGATTCACATGCTCATGCTAAGGAACATCCACCTAAAATTGTAAAATCATTAGGAAGTGGTTTGATTCAAATAGTTCCTAAACAAAAAGAAGTGTTTTTTAAATCTGTAGGAGTGTTGTCACATTCGGGTTCAAATAAGCATACTGCATGCTCTTCTAGACATGAACAAAAAGTTAAATTTCATTGTACCTATTGCGGTAGAGATGGTCATGTCATAGATTTTTGTTATAGACTAGCTAAACAACATAAAAAAGAAAGAATGCAATCTAGATCTTATAACTCTCATGCAAACTTTGATGCACATACTAAACCGAATGTCAGGAACATGCAACCTGCTGTTATGAGTCAGAAATATTCAAAGTTTACCTCCGGAGCTTCATTTTTTGCCTCCGGACCTTCTGTTTTTGCCTCCGGGGCTACTGATTTTCGTGCTACACAAGTAACACCTCATAGGTCAGTAGTTAAGAACAAAAAATCTCAAACTTTGACTCATAAACCTGCTGTTTTATCTCAGCTTTCGCATGTTATTCCTGCTGGACGTCGTGTGACTCAGTACTGGATTCCTAAATGCCTTTTAACTAACCCCAGTATTGGGTCATCGACGTGTTGTGCTTCTATGTAGGTTACACGCTTGAGGAAGGAGAATATTTGGATTTTGTATTCAGGTTGCTCACGCCACATGACCGGTAACAAAGAATGGTTCTCCTCCCTCTCTTTTGTGTCACGTGTAGAGAATGTTACTTTTGCCGATAATTCTTCAACTCCTATAATTGCTAAGGGTTCGGTTAGAATAAATGATCACTACACTTTGAAGGATGTGGCACTTGTCAAAAATTTGAAATACAACTTGATTTCTGTTTCACAATTGCTAGATGAAAATCTGGAAATTATTTTCAATAAAAACTGCTGCAAAGTTGTAGATTCAAATAGTGAGCTTATTTTTAACATGTCTCGGTTCGGAAGAGTTTTTAAAGATGATTTTGATATGTCTTCCTCTAAGCATAGATGTCTAGTTGCAAATGATTCCAAAGATTTATATTTTTGGCATCATAGACTTGGTCACGTAGGCTTTGATCATCTCACACGTGTTAGTGCTCTTGATCGCATATGTGGGCTGCCTAAGCTTAAAGGGGACAAAGAAATTGTGTGCTCTTCTTGTAGACATGCTAAGATGGTTGCAGGTTCACATGCTCCTCTCACAATGACCATGACAACTGAACCGGGTCAACTTTTACACCATGACACTGTAGGACCTTCACGTGTTCAATCCTTCGGAGGTAAATGGTATGTTCTTGTGATTGTTGATGACTATTCTAGATACTCTTGCGTTTACTTTATGGCATCTAAGAATGAAGCTTTTAGTCACTTTAGAACTTTATTTCTTAGATTATCAATTGATCACCTAGGATCTTTAAGAGCAATTAGAAGTGATAACGGAACCGAATTTAAAAATCAATCGTTTGATCACTTTTGTGCTAAAAATGCAATAGATCATCAATTTTCTTCACCATATGTACCTGAACAAAACGGTGTTGTAGAGAGAAAGAACAGAACCTTAGTTGAGATGGCTAGGACTATGCTTGATGAATATGAAACTCCCAGGAATTTTTGGGCTGATGCAATGGCAACCTCTTGTTATGTCTCGAATCGTGTTTTCTTGCGTGCTAAGCTAGGTAAAACACCATATGAGCTCAGGTTTGGACATAGGCCTAGTGTCACACACTTTACGGTCTTTGGTTGCAAATGCTTTGTTAAGAAACATGGTAATCTTGATAAATTTGAAGCTAGATCTGTTGATGGCATATTTCTTGGTTATCCATCTCATACTAGAGGCTACCGTGTGCTTTTACTTGATACTAACAAAATTGTGGAGACTTGTGAGGTTTCTTTTGATGAAGCTAGCCCAGGTACTAGTTCAAATATTGCAGGTCCGGATCCATATCCGCAGGGGGAGAGTATTTTCGTTGACGAAGAGGCAGAAGTGGTGCTGCTGCCCGAAAATTCAGCAGCTAATGACATTGTTCCAGCTCCTCATCTTGATTCACAGCCAGCACCGACGACCACCATTGCTGGTCCTGATCCTCCTCACGTCACAAGCTCATCTATTTGTGATGAACATGAAGAAGAAGAAGCTTGTGAAGTGTCCACTCCCCTCCGGATTCTCAAAAGTCATCCTCCACAACAAATTATTTGAAGCTTGCATGAACGAGTTACAAGATCCAGGTTTTTCGACCACAATTCTCATGCTCATTCTGCTTTTGTTGCTTCTTTTGAACCCAAAGATATATCACACGCACTCACTAATAAATCTTGGATTATTGCCATGCAAGAAGAGTTAGAAAATTTTGAATGAAATAATGTTTAGAAACTTGTACCTCCACCTCAAGGTCACACTTTAATTGGAACTAAATGGGTGTTTAAAAATAAACAAAGTGAGGATGGGGTTGTGGTTAGGAATAAGGCTAGGTTGGTTGCTCAAGGTTTTCACACAAGTTGAAGGTCTAGATTTTGATGAAACTTTTGCTCCTGTTGCTAGATTAGAAGCCATAAGAATTTTGTTAGCTTTTGCTGCATCTAAAGGTTTTAAGCTATATCAAAAGGATGTTAAAAGTGCTTTTCTTAATGGCTACATATATGAGGAGGTTTATGTCAAACAACCACCTGGTTTTGAAAATCCAAATTTTCCTAATCATGTTTACAAACTGTCGAAAGCCTTGTATGGTCTCAAACAAGCCCCTAGAGCATGGTATGATAGGTTAAAAACATTCTTACTTGAAAAGGGGTTTACCATGTGCGGGGAACCCCTTCCAGGATCCACACTCCAGGATACACATTGGGTGGTGCCGTGCGATGCGGCACCCAACAGCATATACGAAAAGAACAATAAAGTACAAAATCGTTTATTTCTCAAGATAGTGTCATTTACAAAATAATGTACCACGAATGTACACGCAGCGGAATATACATACACACTTACTCTCGGTCCTAACTATGCAAAAGAGAAGACGTCCAGCCCGCGGACGCTTCTTACTAGCTTTCACAAAGATGAGTGCAGCGGCAGGGTTTCCGGTGAGTCGCTGATGGCTCACTGAACAACCATCTTCATAACAAATTTTATAACCTGCAAAATCCTAATAATGCAACCGTGAGCACGATGGCTCAGCAAGACTTAACCGACACTCCTAAACATGGTACTCTATGTGCAGGGATTACTAACATAGGAAAGGTATGATGCAACAACGACACGCCTAAATGTTGATCCTTACTTTCAGGTTTAGTGCAGCAGATTATTATGCCTTAGAAAACCCTCACATTGGAAATCCACGATCAAACAAGAAACGCTTTCCTCCGATGTGGTGATGACCAAAGTGGAAGGTAAACTTAGTGAGCTCTACACTCTAACATACATGGTTTGCGATACAATGAACTTAAGAACTTCAAGACAGCAATGATTCATTTCACTTCATCTGGAAGTTGTTACTACGTCACAACACAGTGAACAAGTGGTACTCATATAACCGCGAGGGACGGTGATTGCAATCAGGACACACCCGGAATACACGACACATACACCTGCCTCGAAAGACTCACGTGAGCGCTTTCTTATGTTGTATGCAGCAACCTTTCACCCGTCACTCCAATGCCGAACCAGTTCCGCCGACCCATCAGAAGGGCCACTACATGGAACACGTCGAAGTTGCTCCGCTAGCAGGTTTACACCTCTGACCCCAACCCCCAAAGGACGGCCGTATAAGTTTGGACACGAGAGTACCCGAGTTACATCGGTTTATCGGGTCCCATATATTCGATATGCATCCGTTACTGTTCAAACTTGCTCAGCAGGGCCGCATACGCCTCGGTCCTTAATCGACACAAACAGAGCTACAGCCACACGGGCCCCAACGTCCCACTGCTCCTACTCTCTGCTCGGTCTCATTTTCTATTCCGGGACTTTCATTCTTTAGAATCATACCCCGCTATATTCACATCCTAAACTCGCGAGTAGCTTCCAACTACCCGACTTGTACCGGATCCTATACAACGTTAGCCTAGCAGAAACTACACGAAGGTAACCTATTCTACCCTTTAACTCCAAGGGTTTGTGGGTCATGCATTTGGAGTATCAATCACCTTGACCTAATGCACAATACATACTAGACCCATAAAAGTGATACAAAGTAAAATATAACTAAAAGCTGTTAAATGCAAACCGGGGCTTGCCTTATGTTTCTGCAGGTTTAGTTCTACTTTGTAGTCAGTATCATGGCGATGAGTTAAGCTTCAACTTGCTGCTCCGAGTCAAGTTGCCCGTCAACCTCCTTCGTCGTATTTCCTACCGATATGAATATGCACAGTTTTTAATACAAGTAACTGAATTATAAAACAAATGTGTTTTAGGAACTAAGGATGGTTTATACCAACTCTAAGGTGAGTAAGAATCTCTGTTATGGACAAAAATAGAGAACTTTAGCCGGCAGTAGATGTTGGTTGGAGTAAAATTCAAAGAGTTATATCTAATGGACATAAGAAAGGTAGTGGAAAGAACCAGCAGAAAACTGGAGAAGATGATCTCAACTTGCTCTGAAACTTTTACAGTGGTCCATAGATCATACAGAGGTATGGCTTGCAAAATTTCAGACATAGTTGATGGAATATGTGGCCTAGGGAATTTTCTTACTATTTGTCTTCTCTGAATTCCTATGACAATTATAGTGTCTTGGCATGCTCCAAATGTGTCTTTTCAGAAACTTAATAGTATCATGAGTCCATAGGACTTGGTTTCACCATTTTTGGAGCTTCCTACACCGAGATATGACTTTTCCAAACTTGGTTAAAAGTCTGAAAATGTCTCTGTTCATTTTCCCATTTTTCAGAGACATAGAGGATTCAAACAACATTTGGGCAAGCAAATGGAGTCCAATGCCTCTGAAACTTGTACTGGAGTTCAAGGATTATTGGAAGAATGTCCTGCCCAAATTTGGGAATTTTCCAATTAACAGAACTCCTGTAAAAATTCATACAATATTTTCCTTAAATAAATTAATGAGCCAAATCCAGGGATTTTCATAAATATTGGGCTGCACCCCTGGATAGTACTCTTTGAGAGGAGTCCAACAAAATTTGTTTTCACAATTGTTGGACACTCCTACACAAAGTTATGGCTCTCCAAAGTTTGAACTGAAATGGGAAAATCTGGAAAATGTTTAAATGCTGACAGTGGGTCCCACTCGTCATCCCTAACCTCCAGCCACGCGCCAAACAGAGCAGGGGCGGCTCCCTCCGGCGAGGTCGCCGGAAATGACCTTCCCGGCCACCTCCGGACCCTCTGCTGGCCGCTCCCCCATTTTTCCCCATGCTGAACTCGTTGGTGAAGTCGCCGGCGGCTGAAACTCGCCGGAAAATGGGGGCGCACCGGCAACAGCTAACCCTAGGGCTCCAGCGAGGTCGTGCGCGGTGATTTCTCAACCAAATGGTCGGTTCTTTATCTCTAAAGCACCAGAGAATCATGGAGAAGACCGACATGAGGTCTAAACAGGCCGGGGAGATCTCCAAACCTATCGGCACCGTGCACCCGACATGGTTCAGTGGTATACCGTCAAAAAGAACTCGAATTCCTCGCACCACACTTAATTTCTTGGTCTAAAATCGATGGAGGAGGTGTGCTAGGTAGTTAAGAACTTTTGTGCGGAGTTTGAAACACAACCAACATGAATTGAGGACTAATTTTGCAATTCCTTACCTCAAGGTCAGTTTCGGCCGCCCGGGAGAAAAACTTGAAATTCTCCCTATGTGATCAATGGCTTGGGCTGAGTTTTGGAGGTGAGCAACTAGGCTTGTAGGTGCACGGATGGGGTGACTTGCTTGGGCGTGATGACTGCTGGTTTGGGCTGGCCACGGCGATCAGTTCAGTTTTTCGGCGTTCACCTGAGAGCTGCAGAACTTTTGCTGTTTTCCGGTGCTAACGAGCTCGGGGCCGTGGGGGGAAGTTGTTGGCCGGCTAGAGCACCCTTGGGCGCAGCTCTTTGCTGTTGGGGACTCGAACAATCGGGCTCTGGTGGTGGCTGTGTGACGGGGAGAAGCTGAACGGCGGTGTTCTTCGACGATTTCTTTCGGGAGCAGAACCTCGAGGGTGAGATCGAGCTGGGAGAGGCGAAGTCCCTCTGTGGCACTCACGTGGAGGATAAGAGCCGGGGGAGGAGCCACGGAAGAGAGCAGGAGGTGGCTTCCACGGGAGCTTGCTGCAGCTCGGTGGCGGCTCTCTGTTGCACAGCGACTTCAACTGGGACCCAGAGACAGAGAAGATTTCCTTCACTTGTAACTCTTCCCCTCTCAATGACAGGTGGGTCCCACTGCTTTTCTCTACCCAAAATATCTCTAATTTGGCACATTGCAAACTTCGGATCTGAGGATCTTAAATTTAAAAGCCATTTGGCAAATGGACAAGTTTTTCCTCAGTTTCAAATTTGAATTCGAATTTCAAGGAAATTCATAAGTACCTTTGATATTCATATCCAAGCACCTCCAAACTTTCTCAAAATTTGGCTCCCTCATAATTTGGACCTGAGGAATTCAAATATGTCCTCTGATTTTTGAGTTGGTCATTGCAAACACCACTTCTTGAACAACAGTTTGAATTTTTCTTTTTGAAAATGGCTCTCTTCTCTTTGAAGTGAACCTTTTGGTTCAAACTGAGTTTAAGTTCCAATTGCACATGCCAACACTTATATGATTAACAAAAGTTTTTGCAAGTCCCATTTCTTGGATTTAAACTCAACTTTATTCATAGCTCGAGTTTTCTATTTACAAGTTTTTGGGACTTTTACATTCCTCCCCCCTTAAAAAGAATCTCGTCCCGAGATTCATGAGTAGGGACAACGTGGGGAGGATGACTACTGAACATAAGCCTCTAATAACTCTGGATGATTGCGTTGCAAATACTCCTCGCTTTCCCAAGTGGTTTCGTCGGAATTGTGATTTTCCTATAACACCTTGAAAAATCGCAACGTCTGGTTCCTGGTTTCGCGAGCTTTTCATCAACTATCTGGGTTGGATGCTCAACATATGTGAGGTCCAGCTTCAAATCTGCTATGCTTCCCGTTCGACTCTCCGTTGGAACTTTCAAACACTTCCGGAACTGAGATATGTGAAAGATGTTATGAATTCCGGTAGCTCCAAACGGTATGCCACGGGTCCACATCTTTCAATGATGACGAAGGGACCGATAAAACGCGGAGCTAACTTCCCTTTCACTCCGAATCAGTGAGTGCCCTTCATAGGAGATACACGGAGATATACGTGGTCCCCAATTTGAAATTCCAGAGGACGACGTCTCCTATCCGCATAGCTCTTTTGTCTAGACTGAGCGGCTTTGAGGTTTGCTTGAATGAGCCTTACCCTCTCTTCAGCTTCATTTACGAGGTCAATCCCGTAAATCACTCTCTCGCCGGATTCACACCAGTTCAAGGGTGTGCGGCACTTCCGGCCATAGAGAGCTTCATAAGGTGCCATTTTTATGCTCGTTTGATAACCATTGTTATACGAGAACTCTGCCAGTGGTAAAAGATCATCCCAGCTCTTACCGTGGTGGATGGCACATGCTCTTAGCATATATTCCAAGACTTGATTCACCCTCTCGGTTTGTCCATCGGTTTGAGGGTGATATGAGGAGCTTCTTAGCAATTTGGTTCCCAAAGATGCGTGCAGCTGTTCCCAGAAACGAGAAACGAACAGTGCACCACGATCTGAAACTATTGTTCTTGGAACTCCATGCTGGCATAATATCCGTTCAATGTATAACTCCGCATATTTCTTGGCATTGAATCTCACATTCACCGGTATGAAGTGTGCTGATTTGGTTAATCGGTCAACGATTACCCAAACTGAATCATGCTTTCGAGATGTGAGTGGCAACCCAACTATAAAATCCATACTCACATCTTCCCACTTTCATGCCGGAATATGAAGGGGCTGTAGCAAACCAGGTTTCTTCATGTGATCTGCTTTCACCCTTTGACACGTATCACACTCCGATGCGTATTTAGCTATTTCTCGCTTCATCCGTGTCCACCAAAACTTGTTTCTCAAATCTTGGTACATCTTGTTGCTTCCTGGATGAAAGGAAAATTTTGATAGATGAGCTTCGTCTAATATTTTCTTACGAAGCTTCATGTCCCTCGGTACGATTATACGGTTCTTGAACCATAACGTACGGTTCTCATCTTTCCGGAAGCACTTAGCTTCTCCTTTGTCTATTCTCTTCCGGATATGGGCCATGCCCTTATCTTTCTTTTGAGACACTACAATTTCATCACGAATTGTAGGAATGAGGGCAAGGTTAAACAATGACCCATAGGGAACCAAGCGCAGGATCGGTTCTTCTTCTTCCATGGCAGCCATGGTTAGGTTATGAACATGTGATTTCCGACTAAGTGCGTCAGCAACCACATTCGCTTTTCCAGGATGATAATGAATCTTCAGTTCATAATCCTGGATTAACGCTAACCATCTTTGCTGCCTCATATTTAATTCTTTTTGTGTGAAGATGTACTTTAAACTCTTGTGTTCGGTGTAGAGGTGGACTAAGTTTCCAAGCAAATAGTGCCTCCATGTAACACCCCAAAACCTGTTAAGAGGAGAATTTAAAAATTTTTGGACATATTGCATGTGGTGTAGAAATTCAAATTCAAACTGGAATTCAAATTTAACTCAAAACAGAAATGAAAAAGAAAAAAAAGAAAAAAAATAAACCTCCCCGCCCAGTGGGCCAAAACCCACCAGCCGGCCCACTCACCCCGCGCCAGTCCGCAGCCGCGCCCCCCCCCCCTCTTTCTCGCTGACGTGTGGGGCCCGCCATCTTTCTTCCTCCTTGCGCCCGCGCTCGGCCGGCCGGGACTCTTCTCACCTCCGAATCAAAACCGCCCCGGATACTCGCGTATCCCAGCCGAATTTCGGTTCTGGATGACGCAAACTCGATCACAACCGAACGCCGCCCCTCCCCGGCTATATAAACACAGGCATCTTCCCGATTTTCACCCACGATCAGCCGCATTTCTTTCCGGTGAGAACCCTAGTTTCTCCGACCAATTTCGCTCGATCTTCGCTCGGGATTTCTGATCTAACGCGCTGATCTTGATCCACCGCCTCCGGGGAACCACGCAGGTGCAGAAAACTCATTGGTTTGCGCTTCAAACACAGCGCCGACGAGCCTCACCGTGAATTCACCTCGGACCTCGTCGCCGATCGCTTTCCAGGACCTCCGAGCTCAAGAAAACCCCCGAGGTGAGATCCCTGACCTCCCCTCTACCGATCTATGCCATAAAATCCCAGTTTTAGGAAGAATTTACGAAGATCCGAAGCTCTCCGGCGAGATCGCCGCCTCCCGCCGCCGCGCGCCGCCGGGCAGCGCCGCCCGCGCTCGATCAGAGCGACGTGGCCGCTTGTGCGCCGTCTATTTTAAATCGCACGGTAGAATTTCAATCCCCGCGTACCGGTTCGACGTTATAATCTCAGCCGTCAGTTTTAAATCGGACGGTCCACGTCAGCCCCACGTTATAAAGGCCGGGAATCTTACGCGCTACCCCTTGGGGTTCTCGGAAAATACGAGCTAGCCCCGGACACTTCTGATCTAGCCCCTGGAACTTTAAAAATTCATGTAAATTCAATTAAAATCAGTTTTAGCCCCCTGGACTAAATAAAAATTAGCAATAACCCTCTGTTATGTGTAGTTAGACCCCTGGAAATTTATAAAATAATATAATAGACCCTTTGATGGGGTAAGTTTGCCTTTTAATCTTAAATAATTATAATCTAGGAATTTGACTATGTAATTAAGATTTAAATTTAAAAATGGTGAGGCACACACATTGTAAATTCAAGCTTAAACTCTACTAACAATTGGGAAGCTTTAGAATGAGCTAAAAATAAATTTTAGGCTGAAATGAAATCTGTTTGGGTGTGTTCATGTTTATTAGATATAGAAATACATTTTTAGGTTAGAAAATAATTCTGAAAATTGGTAAAATAAATGTAAATTAGTTCACATCAGAGGAGAAGTTCAAAAATATGTTATTTAATATTTTAGGTCAGAACCTATTCTGTTTAGATGATGTGTCTTATTATTTTCATAATAAACTTCACAATTAGGTATAGAAAATAAATCTTAAAATATAGGAAAGTAGGTATGCATAACTATAAAAGGATAAATGAAGTCTCCAAATCCAAAGATTTCAGTTTAGGGTTTGGTAGAAGGTCTGAAAACCCATTTGCAGTAGGAAAATGCCTTCCATGCATACTTGGTAGCTATGATGTGTATCAATTGAATATAAAGAATTTGTTCAAATGGGAAACTCATCTATAGTGTGCAAACATAAATCTGAATACAAAAGTTAGAAAACATATGAACATGTTTAAAAGTGCATGTTAGCCAAAAATCAACACACATAGAGTAACCACAACACATAGAAATATGAATGACTTTCATAAATGAATGTGTGGTTTGTATGAAGTGAAAGTGTGAACTATGTCTTATGGATTGTGTTTTCTTTTGCTATGTGTATTGGCATGAGTAGAACCTGCCCCGGAGCAAGTTCACCCCTTCCAAGACCAAAACTTTCAATTCTCAGAGCAGCAAGAAGAAGGCAAGTGTCCTTGACCACTTTGTACCTATACTAGGATGTGTAGATAGAATTATTTGCATTGTCAATTGAAATATAAAACCCATGCTAGGAAATTTCCGTAGAATTGCATTACCTTGTTTTCCTTGAAGCTTGGGTTGGGATTTGCTTTATTATGTCATTCATTCATATTACTTATGCTTAGCCATGCTTAGAATGGGATAAGTGGGATATGATATCATCAACTTGTTTACCTTATTCTCGAATGAGATATTATGAGTTATGTAGAGGTAGGGATCAAGGCAAGTTGGATGATTTGGTTGGTGCTGGGTGCACGAGACTCGGGTTTGTGTTTAGTACTTGCCTGGATCCTAAGGACCGGTTCATGGAGCATGTAACCTGGCTTTACCGTGCCAACCACATGCTGAGATGGGGCAGCTTGGCCAATTAATTAGGTGTATCCCCGGCGTAGTATGGGTGTGTTGGATGGTGCGAGCAATAGGTGTCAGCTGGACTACCATATGAACCGCAAGGCTCAAGAGGGGGCCACTGCAGCGGGGTTGGAGCCTCTTGTATGCTGTTAGGGGTGAAACCTCAGTGGGCCCACGCTCGTCAGGAATCCCTTTGTAAAGGCTTCGTAGTGATCTCCTGGCTACACACCTGGGAAGTGTGAATGTGGTTCGTAGCCACTGGCATAATGGAGGTTCTTTTAGTCCACCCGGCAACGGGGGATGAAATCACTACATGTGGGTACAGTGGTGCAAACTCTGCAGAGTCAAAACTGTCATGACAGCCATGCTCACGGTCAAGAGCAGCTTGGACTTATTCATGATTAGAGTATGATGACCTTGGAGGTTGTGGATGTTAAGAGGGGAGCTTAACATTGGAAATGATGTTATGGTTATTTGATTATGATGATGGGATGGGAGATTGGGACCATTTCACCTGTGTAGTAATGTAGGTGCTTAATAAGCTAAGGTGATAGGTATTAATTGCGTAGTGCTTTAACCATGAGTTCAACCTCTCCTTGTTCTAGCCATGCATGACATAACTTTCCACACTTGCTGAGTACCATCGGTACTCAACCTTGCATATTTGTTGGTTTATATTGCTGCTCAGGTCAAAAAATAATGTGGTGTTTCATGATCAAGACTTTGGACCCGAAGAAGGTTTCTAGGTTCATGGAGTCCCCCGGGCAACGCCTGTGACGGAGCCCACAAGAATAATATTCCGCTGCTATTTTATTTACATGTTATGAACTTATTATCGTCCATGGAGACGTATGCGATGTAAGACATATTTATATTCGACACCTGGCTTGTAATAAATGATGCTTCACTATTTGTCATCACATGTATGAGAAAATGATCCTGGCATACATGTGATATTCACTCGGTTGTTCTTCGGAGAAACTGGGTGTGACAGAAGTGGTATCAGAGCCAAGGTTGCCCGTAGGAACGTGAACCTAGGTAGGAATGGACATATTTAAGGGCCCTATTTTCTTAAAAACTATTTTACGAGGTGTTGGTGGAAAAGTGTTATTTAATGGGGTCACTTTCTTCATCTTACCCCAACTTTTATTCAAAATAGGATTTTTGTTTAAAATTTTATCTAACTTAAGTTTAAATGCTTTATGTTTTAGATGGTTCGCATGATTCGCACCGCTCGCAAGTCCACAGGAGGGAGAGTTCGCGTAGTTGCCCTTGCCCAAAGAGAGGAGAGCCGTCCGGTGACATACCTTTCCTACGGATTGGCAGTAGGAGGCTTGTTGCGCCGTCTTCGACGCATGCTCCAAGCCGTCGGCAATACGGGCAAGCTAATCATACACTATAGCTCCACCAGAACCATCCAAGAGAAGAGGGAAGAATGGAGTTCAGAGATGAGGATTATCCATGAAAATCAGTTGCTCAAGATCCACCGCTCTCCAGCTTGTCGAGCGACACAGGTTGATGCGGAGAAGGATGTCACCTGGGAGGCAATCACCTATCAGAGTCACATCTATCGTCGTCACCTGGACAGGACTGAGTACATGTATGTCCTCCAGCGCGAGAGTGGTACCACGGAGTATAAGTACCCGCCAGTGCAGCAGGGGACTTCCCATGAGCATATGGACCAGTGCTTGGAGGATGCTGCTATGCTCAACACTCGACTGCAGGAGTGTCAGCAGGAGCTTCAAGATGTTCGTGACACCCTGAACGAAACCGAGGCGTTGCTTCGAGCCTGCTTGAAGGCGAGAGAAAGAGGAGATGGGAATGAATTGTGTGTCACCATGAATGACACATGGACTCCTGACTCCCCAGATCACCGGGCGATCAGGCGTCGTCGCACTTCTCCACCAGCAGCCTCCCCACCCAAAGCAAAGTCAGAAGGCAGCCGCAATAATGAGGAAGATCCCGAGGAGCCAGCTCAGTGATACGAGTCGTGTAGAGTCCTTCCCCATAGTTCAGCAGGTTATCGAGTAGGCGAGTCAATACCTTAGATTATAGTGTGTTAATGTGTGGTGTGTGACGTGAGTTGTGGAAGCCATGAGCAATTGTCCACAACCTCGTCTTCAGGCTGCTTTGCTTTGATGTGTGAACCCCTATGAAATTAATAGTGCATTTATTTTTGCGTGAGACATGAACCCTCAGAAAAATATAAATACAACAAGACCACAAATTACAAAGTGGAAACAAGTAAAATTGGTAAGATAATACGTAATGCTTTAAATTGACATTTGGTTGATCATGATAGATGGCCGGAAGAGGAAAGGGTCGTGGTGCCAACCCCGCCAACAACAACGATGAGGCCGGCAACCCTCATCTTTCTAGAGGCCAAGACAGGGGTGGTCGCCGTGAAGGAGTTGATCCCATCCACCAAATGCTTGAGAATCAAAATCAGCTCATCCAAAACCTGACTCAAGTGGTGGCCAACTTGCACCAAGCTCCACCTCCACAAGCTGCACCACGCCAACCAAGGTTGAGTGAGTTTCTAGGAACTCAACCTCCAAAGTTTGCAAGTGCTGCTGAACCCCTGGAGGCAGATGATTGGCTAAAGACCATTGAGAGCAAGATGAGGATTATACAATGCCAAGGGTATGAGAGGGTGCTGTTTGCCTCTCACCAATTGCATGGACCTGCTGCTGATTGGTGGACCGCTTACGTGGCCGCCCATCATGACCTTGAGAATATCACTTGGGAAGAGTTCAAGCGTAGCTTCCGCAACCATTGCATACCCAGGGGTGAACTCAAAAACAAGAGGAAGGAGTTCTTGGGATTGCAGCAAGGAAACATGACCGTGAGGGAATACCTCACTAAATTCACTCAACTCTCCCGTTATGCCCCACGGGACATACAGACTGATGAGCAGAAACAGGATTGTTTCGTGGAAGGACTTACCGCAGAAATGCAGTGTGCAATGTCCTCCAACGAGTATGAAAGCTTCCAAAAGATGATGGACAGAGAATTTGTTGTAGAAAGGAAGCTGAAGGCCTTGGAAAATGAAAACAAGAGGAAGGCTGGGTGGTCGCACCAAGCCTCGGGTAGCAACACCCGCCCACGTCTGATGCAGCAACCCGCAGGGCTGACGAGCCGTGCTGCGGTACCCTACTCAGCACCGAGAGGGTACAACCCGAACTTCAGGCCTCCGGCAGCACCAGCACCACCACAACGTCAGTTTGTGCAGCAGCCTCGCCCTACATATCAACCTTGACCAGCAGTACAAGGACCCCCAAGACAACAAAGGCCAGACACCTAAGGTTGGGGTGCAATGCTTTAACTGTGGTGAAGTGGGGCACAACGCCCATAATTGCCCAAAGAAGAAGCCCGTGCAGCCGCAACAGCAGAATGTGATGCGAGGACGGGTGAACCACGTGACCATGGAGGAAGCGCAAGAGGCACCCGACGTGGTAGTTGGTAAGTTTCCTGCCAATTTATACATTGCAACCCTGTTGTTCGATTCTGGTGCTACCCACTCGTTCATTGCCCAAGGGTTTGTTAAGAAGCATGACCTAGCAACAACACAAATGAACCATATGCTAGCAGTAAACTCTCCAGGTGGAGAAATAAGGACAAGACAAGTGTGTCCCAAGGTGAATCTAGACATTAATGGGGTGGTATTTACTGCCAACCTCATAGAGATAGATTTACAAGGGATAGATATTATTTTAGGTATGGATTGGTTGACCAAACATAAGGGAATCATCCATTGTTCGACCAGAACGGTGGAACTAACTCACCCTAGTGGCACAAGAGTAATGTTCATAACAATACAAGAGCCTAGGAGGGACATTAAATTAAATCAAGTTGAGGTGAAAGTGGAGGAGATCAGGATTATCAGGGAATACCCAGACGTTTTTCCGGAGGAGTTGCCAGGTATGCCTCCCGATCGTGAAGTGGAATTCGCGATTGAGCTAGTGCCTGGAACAGCTCCGATATACAAGAGACCTTATCGAATGGACTCCAAGCAGCTGGGAGAACTCAAGGATCATTTAAGAGAATTGACGGAGAAGGGGTATATTCGTCCTAGTTCCTCACCATGGGGAGCTCCAGTGATATTTGTGCCGAAGAAGGACGGAACCCAAAGGTTATGCGTAGACTACCGTGCCTTGAATGAAGTAACCATCAAGAACAAGTACCCATTACCCCGCATTGAAGACTTGTTTGATCAGTTGAGGGGAGCTTGTGGGTTCTCGAAAATTGATCTTAGGTCGGGATACCACCAACTTAAGATAAGGCAAACTGATATTCCAAAGACAACTTTCGTATCTCGGTACAGACTGTATGAATACACGGTCATGCCTTTCAGGCTAACTAATGCCCCGGCATACTTCATGTATCTCATGAACAAGGTATTCATGGAATATCTGGACAAATTTGTGGTGGTTTTCATAGATAACATTCTTGTATTCTCCAAAGATGAAGAAGAACATGAGAAACATCTAAGATTGGTGTTGCAGAAGCTGAGAGAACACCAACTATATGCCAAGTTGAGCAAGTGTGAGTTTTGGCTGAACAAAGTTCCCTTCTTAGGACATATAATCTCGGAGGGAGGAATCTCCGTAGATCCCGCCAAGATTGAGGATATACAGAAGTGGAAGACCCCTGAGAATGTCGGGGACGTTCGAAGCTTCTTGGGATTGGCTGGGTACTATCGACGGTTTATCGAGGGTTTCTCCAAGATCTCGAGACCCCTCACCAAACTGTTGGAGAAGGGAATTACATTCACATGGACGCCGCAGTGCGAGACGAGTTTTCAGGAGCTAAAGAAAAGATTGACAACAGCCCCAGTGCTAGTTATGCCAGATATGCAGAAGAACTTTTCGGTGTACTGCGATGCTTCTGGAAACGGGTTGGGATGTGTTCTCATGCAAGAAGGGCATGTCGTGGCTTATGCGTCCCGGCAGCTCCAGAAACACGAGAAGAACTATCCCACACATGACCTAGAACTAGCCGCAGTGGTATAGGCGTTGAAAATTTGGCGGCACTACTTGATGGGGAAGACGACAGAGATATATACGGATCATAAGAGTTTAAAGTACGTTTTCACACAGCCAGATCTCAACCTCAGACAAAGGAGATGGTTAGAGCTAATCAACGACTTTGATGTGGGCATCAACTATCATCCTGGGAAAGCGAACGTCGTGGCAGATGCTTTAAGTCGGAAGGTGCAGGTCAATAGGTTGAGCTTGAAGGACATGCCTGCAGAATTGAAGGAAGATGTTATAAAACTCAATTTATGTCTGGTGAATAGTGGTGAGGCCATCGCCATGGAAGTGGACTCCACATTAGAGCAAGATATACGCAACGGTCAAAAGAATGACGAGAAGATACAAGAAATCAGACAACTCATCAAGGAAAATAAAGCCCCTGGCTTCAGAGAGGATGAACAAGGTACGGTGTGGCACGAGAAAAGGATCTGTGTGACTGAAGTAAAGGAGATCCGTGAATTGATTTTGAAAGAGGCTCACGATTCCGACTATTCCATTCATCCTGGGAGTACGAAGATGTACCATGACCTCAAGAGCAAGTATTGGTGGTATGGCATGAAGCGAGATGTCGCGGAACATGTTGCCCTATGTGACACATGTCAGTTGGTGAAAGCAGAACATCAACGACTGTAACACCCCAAAAATCTTGTTAAGACCCTAAGTCATGTTAAGAGGGGAATTTAAAAATTTTTGGACTATTGCATGTTTTGCAAAAATTCAAATTTAAACTGGAATTCAAATTAAACTCAAAACAGAAAAGAAATAGAAAAAGAAAAAGGAAAACAGAAAAAAACCGGCCAGTGGGCCGAAACCCACCAGCCGGCCCAACCAGTCCCGCGCCAGCCCGCAGCCGCGCGCGCCTCTTCCTCCCACTGACAAGCAGGGCCTGCCAGCCCTTCTTCTACCTCGCGCCCGCGCCGGGATTCTCTCACCCCGAATCAAAACCGACCTGGATTCCTGCGCATCCCCGCCGAATTCCGTTCGTAGGCGACGCAGACTCGATCTAAACCACCCCGCCGCCCTCCCCCGTCTATAAAAACCCCGGCCTCGTTCTGTTTTTCCCACGCGATCCGCCGTTTTTACTCCGGTGAGAACCCGAGCCTTCTCCGGCGAATTCTAGCCGATCTAAGCTCGGAAATTCTGATCTAACTCGCTGGTCTTGATCCACCGCCTCCGGGGAACCCTGCAGGTGCAGAAAACTCGGTGACTTGCGGTTCAAACACAGCGCCGACGAGCCTCGCCATGGTTTCAATTCGGACCTCGTCGCCGACCGCCTTCCAAGACCTCCGAGCTCAAGAAAACCCCCGAGGTGAGATCCCCGACCTCCCCTCTACCGATCTATGCCATAAGATCACAGTTCTAGGAAGAATTCTCAAAGATCCGAAAGTCTCCGGCGAGATCACCGCCTCCCGCGCTCGATCAGAGCGACGTGGCCGCGTGTGCGCCGTTTATCTTAAATCGCACGGTAGGGTTTAAATACCCGCGTACCGGTTCGACATTATAATCTCAGCCGTCGGTTTAAAATCGGACGGTCCACGTCAGCCCCACGTTGTAAAGACTGGAAATCTTACGTGCTACCCCCTGGGGTTCTCGGGAAATAAGAGCTAGCCCCAGAAACTTCTGATCTAGCCCCTGGAACCTCAGAAAATCATGTAAATTCATTTAAAAATCAGTTTTAACCCCAGAACTTAATAAAAATTAGGAAAAACTCCTCTGTTATGTATAGCTAGACTCCTGAAAATTGTTAAAATAATATTATAGACCCTGTAGTGGGGTGAGTTTACCTTTTTAGCCCTGTTTAATATTTAATTTAGGAAAATTGAATATGTGGCTAGTGTTTAAAATTTAAAAAGTGGGACAAACATATTGTCAAAATTAAATTAAAAACTTTCTCAGTACTTAGAAAACTTTGGAGTGAGATAAAAATATATTTGGGCTGAAATGAATCTGTTTACTTTATTATTCACATTTATTAGTATAGGGACACATTTTTAAGTAAAGAATAGTTCTGAAAATAGGGAAAATACTTGTAAAATAGTTCACATCAGAGGAGAAGTTCAAAAATATATTATTTAACATTTTAGGTCAGAACCTATTATGTTTAGATGATGTGTCTTATTATTTTCATAATAAAGTTCACAACTAGGTATAGAAAGTAAATCTTAAAATATAGGAAAATAGGTATACATAACTAGAAAATGATAAATGAAATCTCCAAAGTCCAAAGATTTCAGTTTAGGATTTGGTAGAAGGTCTGAAAACACATTTGGAGTAGGAAAATACCTTCCATGCACACTTGGTAGCTAAAAGGTGTATCAATTGAATATAAGGAATTTATTTGAATTTGGAAACTCATATATAGTAGGCAAACATAAATATGAATACAAAAGTAGAAATCATATGCACATGTTTAAAAGTGCATGTAAGCCAAAATCAACACACATAGAGTAACCATAACATATAGAAATGCGAATAGCTTTCATAAATATGAATGTGTGGTTTGTTTGAAGTGGAAGTGTGAACTATGTCTTATGGATTGTTGTTTTTCTTTTGCTATGTGTGATGTTATGATGTAGAACCTGCTCCAGAGCAAGTTATTCCTTTCCAAGATCAGGACTACCCATTCCAAGAGCAGCAGGAAGGAGGCAAGTGTCCTTGACCACTTTGATCCTATGTTAGGATGTGTAGCTAGAATTATTTGCATTGTCAATTGAAATATGAAACCCATGCTAGGAAGTTTCCCTAGAATTGCATTACCTTGTTTCCTTGTAGCGTGGGTTGGGATTTATTTTATCATGTCATTTATTATTATGCATATGCTTAGCCATGCTTAGAATGGGATATTTGGGATATGAGATCATCAGTTTATTTTACCATACTCTTGAATGAGATATTGTGAGTTATGTAGAGGTAGGGATCAAGACAAGTTGGATGTTTTGGTTGTGTGCAGGGTGCACGAGACTCGGGTTTGTGTTTAGTACTTGCCTGGATCCTATGGACCGGTTCATGGAGCATGTAACCTGGCTTTATCGTGCCAACCACATGCTGAGATTGGGCAGCTTGGCCAATTAATTAGGTGTATCCCCGGCGTAGTATGGGTGTGTTGGATGGTGCGGGGAGTAGGTGTCAGCTGGACTACCATATGAACCGCAAGGCTCAAGAGGGGGCCACTGCAGCGGGGTTGGAGCCTCTTGTATGCTGTTAGGGGTGAAACCTCAGTGGGCCCACGCTCGTCAGGAATCCCTTTGTAAAGGCTTCGTAGTGATCTCCTGGCTACACACCTGGGAAGTGTGAATGTGGTTCGTAGCCACTGGCATAATGGAGGTTCTTTTAGTCCACCCGGCAACGGGGGATGAAATCACTACATGTGGGTACAGTGGTACAAACTCTGCAAAGTCAAAACTGTCATGACAGCCGTGCTCACGGTCAAGAGCGGCTTGGACTTATTCATGATTAGAGGATTGATGGTTTTGGAAGTTGTGGATGTTAAGCGGGGAGCTTAACATTGGAAATGATGTTATGGTTATTGGATTATGATGATGGGATGGGAGATTGGGACCATTTCACCTGTGTAGTAATGTAGGTGCTTAATAAGCTAAGGTGATAGGTATTAATTGCGTAGTGCTTTAACCATGAGTTCAACCTCTCCTTGTTCTAGCCATGCATGATATAATTTTCCCACACTTGCTGAGTACCATTGGTACTCAACCTTGCATATTTTGTTGGTTTATATTGCTGCTCAGGTCAAGATAATGAGGTGGTGTATAATGACCAAGACTTTGGACCCGAAGAAGGTTTCTAGGTTCATGGAGACCCCCGGGCAACGCCTGTGACGGAGCCCACAAGAATAGTTATTCCGCTGCTAGTTTATTTACTTGTGATGAACTTATTATTGTCCATCGAGACATTTGCTATGTAAGACTTATTTATATTCGACACCTGGCTTGTAATAAATGATGCTTCACTATTTGTCATCACATGTATGAGAAAATGATCCTGGCATACATGTGATATTCACTCGGTTGTTCTTCGGAGAAACCGGGTGTGACAACGACCCGCGGCATTATTGCAACCACTCAAAGTGCGTGAATGGAAATGGGAAGAAGTCGGTATGGATTTCATAGTGGGATTTCCTAGGACCAATCAGGATATGATTCGATATGGGTTATCATCGACAGGCTAACCAAGGTAGCTCATTTCATTCCCGTGAAAGAAAGCTACAGCGGATCAAAATTGGCGGAGTTGTACATGTCAAGAATCGTGTGTTACCATGGAGTGCCCAAGAAAATAGTGTCGGATCGAGGGACATAGTTCACCTCAAGGTTCTGGCAAAAGTTGCATGAAACCATGGGAACCCATCTGAATTTTAGCTCTGCCTATCATCCCCAAACTGACGGGCAGACGGAAAGAACCAATCAGATCCTTGAGGATATGCTGAGAGCGTGTGCACTCAAAAACAATCGGAGTTGGGATAAGAACTTACCGTATGCGGAGTTCTCCTATAACAACAGCTATCAGGCTAGTATGAAGATGTCATCGTTTGAAGCTTTGTACGGGAGGAAGTGTAGAACTCCACTATTTTGGAACCAAACGGGGGAAAGCAAAGTGTTTGGACCCGAAGTACTACAAGAAGCCGAGGAGAAAGTGAGGGAAATTCGCAACAACTTGAGGATAGCACAGACACGACAAAAGAGCTATGCCGATGTACGAAGAAGAGAGCTCGTTTTCAACGTGGGGGACTATGTCTATCTCAAGGTGTCCCCTATCCGAGGACTTCGTCGGTTCAAGGTGAAAGGGAAGTTATCACCTCGATACATCGGACCCTTTCAAGTTCTAGAGAGGAAAGGCGAAGTGGCGTATCAACAAGAATTACCGGCTCGCCTATCGGATGTGCATGACGTATTCCATGTGTCACAGCTCAAGAAATGTCTGAAAACACCTGAAGAGATGTTACCCATGAATGAGGTTGACGTAGCTGAGGATCTGTCTTATGCCAAGCAACAATCCAAGATTTTGGAGACAATGGAATGCCTCACAAGAAATAAAAGAATCCGGATGTGCAAGGTGCAGTGGAAGCATCACTCGGAAAAGGAAGCCACATGGGAGCGAGAAGACGAACTTAAGGCACAATTTCCGGAATTGTTTTCTTAGAACCACCAATCTCGAGGACGAGATTTCTATTAAGGGGGGTAGAGCTGTAACACCCCAAAACCTGTTAAGAGGAGAATTTAAAAATTTTTGAACATATTGCATGTGGTGTAGAAATTCAAATTCAAACTGGAATTCAAATTTAACTCAAAACAGAAATGAAAAAGAAAAAAAAGAGAAAAAAATAAACCTCCCCGGCCAGTGGGCCGAAACCCACCAGCCGGCCCACTCACCTCGCGGCAGCCCGCAGCCGCGCGCCCCCCTCCTCTTTCTCGCTGACGTGTGGGGCCCGCCATCCTTCTGCCTCCTCGCGCCCGCGCTCGGCCGGCCGGGACTCTTCTCACCTCCGAATCAAAACCGCCCCGGATACTCGCGTATCCCAGCCGAATTTCGGTTCTGGACGACGCAAACTCGATCACAACCGAACGCCGCCCCTCCCCGGCTATATAAACACCGGCATCTTCCCGATTTTCACCCACGATCAGCCGCTTTTCTTTCCTGTGAGAACCCGAGTTTCTCCGGCCAATTTCGCTCGATCTTCGCTCGGGATTTCTGATCTAACGCGCTGATCTTGATCCACCGCCTCCGGGGAACCACGCAGGTGCAGAAATCTCGTTGGTTTGCGCTTCAAACACAGCGCCGACGAGCCTCACCGTGAATTCACCTCGGACCTCGTCGCTGATCGCTTTCCTGGACGTCCGAGCTCAAGAAAACCCCCGAGGTGAGATCCCCGACCTCCCCTCTACCGATCTATGCCATAAAATCCCAGTTTTAGGAAAAATTTACGAAGATCCGAAGCTCTCCGGCGAGATCGCCCCCTCCCGCCACCGCGCGCCGCCGGGCAGCGCCGCCCGCGCTCGATCAGAGCGACGTGGCCGCTTGTGCGCCATCTATTTTAAATCGCACGGTAGAATTTAAATCCCTGCGTACCGGTTCGACGTTATAATCTCAGCCGTCAGTTTTAAATCGGACGGTCCACGTCAGCCCCGCGTTATAAAGGCCGGGAATCTTACGTGCTACCCCCTGGGGTTCTCGGAAAATACGAGCTATCCCCGGAAACTTCTGATCTAGCCCCTGGAACTTCAGAAATTCATGTAAATTCAATTAAAAATCAGTTTTAGCCCCCTGGAATAAATAAAAACTAGCAATAACCCTCTGTTATGTGTAGTTAGACCCCTGTAAATTTATAAAATAATATAATAGACCCTTTGATGGGGTAAGTTTGCCTTTTTAATCTTAAATAATATTAAATCTAGGTATTTGACTATGTAATTAAGATTTAAAATTAAAAAGGGTGAGGCACACACATTGTAAATTCAAGCTTAAACTCTACTAACAATTGGGAAGCTTTAGAATGAGCTAAAAATAAATTTTAGGCTGAAATGAAGTCTGTTTGGGTGTGTTCATGTTTATTAGATATAGAAACACATTTTTAGGTTAGAAAATAATTCTGAAAATTGGTAAAATAAATGTAAATTAGTTCACATCAGAGGAGAAGTTCAAAAATATGTTATTTAGTATTTTAGGTCAGAACCTATTCTGTTAAGATGATGTGTCTTATTATTTTCATAATAAACTTCACAATTAGGTATAGAAAATAAATCTTAAAATATAGGAAAGTAGGTATGCATAACTATAAAAGGATAAATGAAGTCTCCAAATCCAAAGATTTCAGTTTAGGGTTTGGTAAAAGGCCTGAAAACCCATTTGCAGTAGGAAAATGCCTTCCATGCATACTTGGTAGCTAAGATGTGTATCAATTGAATATAAAGAATTTGTTCAAATGGGAAACTCATATATAGTGTGCAAATATAAATCTGAATACAAAAGTTAGAAAACATATGAACATGTTTAAAAGTGCATGTAAGCCAAAAATCAACACACATAGAGTAACCACAACACATAGAAATATGAATGACTTTCATAAATGAATGTGTGGTTTGTATGAAGTGAAAGTGTGAACTATGTCTTATGGATTGTGTTTCTTTTGATATATGTATTGGCATGAGTAGAACCTGCCCCAGAGCAAGTTCTCCCCTTCCAAGACCAAGACTTTCAATTCCCAGAGCAGCAAGAAGAAGGCAAGTGTCCTTGACCACTTTGTTCCTATACTAGGATGTGTAAATAGAATTATTTGCATTGTCAATTGAAATATGAAACCCATGCTAGGAAGTTTCCCTAGAATTGCATTACCTTGTTTTCCTTGAAGCTTGGGTTGGGTTTTGCTTTATTATGTCATTCATTCATATTACTTATGCTTAGCCATGATTAGAATGGGATAAGTGGGATATGATATCATCAACTTGTTTACCTTATTCTTGAATGAGATATTATGAGTTATGTAGAGGTAGGGATTAAGGCAGCTGGATGATTTGGTTGGTGCTGGGTGCACGAGACTCGGGTTTGTGTTTAGTACTTGCCTGGATCCTAAGGACCGGTTCATGGAGCATGTAACCTGGCTTTACCGTGCCAACCACATGCTGAGATGGGGCAGCTTGGCCAATTAATTGGGTGTATCCCCGGCGTAGTATGGGTGTGTTGGATGGTGTGGGGAATAGGTGGCAGCTGGACTACCATATGAACCGCAAGGCTCAAGAGGGGGCCACTGCAGCGGGGTTGGAGCCTCTTGTATGCTGTTAGGGGTGAAACCTCAGTGGGCCCACGCTCGTCGGGAATCCCTTTGTAAAGGCTTCGTAGTGATCTCCTGGCTACACACCTGGGAAGTGTGAATGTGGTTCATAGCCACTGGCATAATGGAGGTTCTTTTAGTCCACCCGGCAACGGGGGATGAAATCACTACATGTGGGTACAGTGGTGCAAACTCTGTAGAGTCAAAACTGTCATGACAGCCGTGCTCACGGTCAAGAGCGGCTTGGACTTATTCATGATTAGAGTATGATGACCTTGGAGGTTGTGGATGTTAAGCGGGGAGCTTAACATTGGAAATGATGTTATGGTTATTTGATTATGATGATGGGATGGGAGATTGGGACCATTTCACCTGTGTAGTAATGTAGGTGCTTAATAAGCTAAGGTGATAGGTATTAATTGCGTAGTGCTTTAACCATGAGTTCAAGCTCTCCTTGTTCTAGCCATGCATGACATAACTTTCCCACACTTGCTGAGTACCATCGGTACTCAACCTTGCATATTTGTTGGTTTATATTGCTGCTCAGGTCAATAAAATGATGTGGTGTTTCATGATCAAGACTTTGGACCCGAAGAAGGTTTCTAGGTTCATGGAGTCCCCCGGGCAACGCCTGTGACGGAGCCCACAAGAATAATATTCCGCTGCTATTTTATTTACATGTTATGAACTTATTATCGTCCATGGAGACGTATGCGATGTAAGACATATTTATATTCAACACCTGGCTTGTAATAAATGATGCTTCACTATTTGTCATCACATGTATGAGAAAATGATCCTGGCATACATGTGATATTCACTCGGTTGTTCTTTGGAGAAACCGGGTGTGACACTCCAAATCTTTAGAGCAAGAACTACAGCAGTTAACTCGAGATCATGTGTTGGATAATTCTGCTCATGATTCCAAAGCTACCTGTATCCATATGCGACCACTCACCCTTCTTGCATAAGCACGCAGCCAAGGCCGATGCCGGATGCATCGCAATAAACATCAAAAGCCTTAGTTGTATCGGGCTGCGCCAACACTGGGGCTGTTGTGAGGTGCTTTACCAATGCTTTGAACGCCTCCTCACATGCTTCACTCCACACATATTTGTTGCCTTTCTTCAGAAGTTCCGTCATCGGTTTAGAGACCTTGGAGAAATTTGGAATGAATCTCCGGTAGTAACCCGCTAAACCGAGAAAACTACGGACTTCGTGGACTGACTTTGGTGAACTCCAATTCAGCACTTGGACGATCTTGCTTGGATCAACTGCGATGCCCTCTGCAGAAATAATGTGCCCAAGAAATGGCACTTGGTTGATACAGAACTCGCACTTGCTGAATTTTGCATATAGTTTGTGATCCCGTAGGCGTTGGAGCACAATATGCTAATGTTCGGCGTGTTCTTCCTCCGACTTAGAATATACCAGAATATCGTCGATGAATACCACGACGAACTTGTCCAGCTCTGGCATGAAGACTGAATTCATCAAGTACATAAAATGAGCCGGAGCATTAGTGAGTCCGAATGACATGATGAGATACTCATATAACCCGTATCTCGTTGAGAATGCCGTCTTGGGTATGTCTTCCGCCCAGATTTTTATCTGATGATATCCGGACCGAAGATCCATCTTCGAGAAAACCTTAGCACCCACTAGTTGATCGAAAAGCATATCGATACGTGGTAGTGGATACTTATTCTTGATCGTCACGGCA
Organism: Neostapfia colusana; assembly: GCA_030760725.1. Classification (NCBI taxonomy): domain Eukaryota; kingdom Viridiplantae; phylum Streptophyta; class Magnoliopsida; order Poales; family Poaceae; genus Neostapfia; species Neostapfia colusana. Next base: position 46,573,112 of record JASWHV010000018.1, on the reverse strand, counting down.
TTTAGCGGACGATAGTCCACACATAACCTCAGAGTCTCGTCCTTTTTCTTGACGAACAGCGCGGAGCATCCCCATGGTGATGAACTGGGTCGAATGAAGCCTTTGCTTAACAAATCATTCAGCTGCTCCTTCAGCTCCGCGAGTTCCTTCGGTGCCATTTTATACGGCCTCCGAGACATGGGTGTGGTTCCCGGTGCTAGTTCAATTTTGAACTCCACTTCACGTTCGGGCGGCATGCCCGGAAGATCATCGGGAAACACGTCCAGATATTCCCGGACCACTGGAATGTCCTCCAGTTTCTTAACTTCAACAGTGTGGACAGCAGTGACTTCCGGTGCAACATTTCTCAGAATCAACGTATGTTGCCCGTGCTTCTTTGAATTCAGCTGCACCGTTCGTGAACTAATGTCAAAGATAGCTTGGTGATGCGTCAACCAAGCCATTCCCAATATGACGTCAATCCGCAAACCTTCTAGGATGATAAGAGTAGTAGGATATATTCGCCCATCCAAACATATAGGCGCTCGAGCAACAATTCTGCCCGCTGTCCTACTACCTCCTGGTGAATTAATATGATATGATGCGGCCAAGGTCGTTGATGGTACTTGGTGCTTAACCACATAATCTTTGCTGATAAAATCATGTGTAGCACCCGAGTCGAACAACACGAGCGTGGGCTGATCACGTAGGCTGAACATGCCCGCCAACACGGGTTCTCCTTCGGGAACGTCTTCAACTGCCATATAGTTTACGTTCCCCACCTTCAGTGTTGTCCTCCTTGGCTGACCATGAAATTTCTTTGCCGCTTGAGATGACATGTGACTGCTGCTTTGCTGAGTCACTTGACCCTCCTGAGGAATATGCTCTACATCGCTACAAGTGTTATACGATGCGAGCTCAGGATCTTCACCATATGGAAGTGGTTGATATTCTTGTGCACTTTGCTGAGGTGGGGGTGCACAAACACTCATTTGCTGCTGTTGCAGCAGTGGCTGAACCTCCATGGATGAATATGGACAGGATTGGATCTGAGGTGGTCCGTCAAAGGACTGAATTTCCACCCCAGATGGTAAGTAATATATCACCGGTTGTTCTTGATGATAATCACCCATACTTGCCAGTGATAATTTTCTCTTCCTCTAACTTTCCTTGTGCTCGAGTTCAGCTATTTCTTGAATCATAGCGGCATTGACTAACTCGCTATAATTCCCTTTATTGCATTGTGCCACTTTTGTCCGAAGCTTCACATCGAGGCCTCGGAAGAAGTAATGATACTTCATCATCTCGTTATGCACATAAGAGGATGCATATTGTACTAAACGGTTAAATTCCGTAAAGTACTTCATGACACTGATGCCTTCTTGTTTGAGTTCATAGAACTCTTCAATTCTGGTTTTGACAATGCCCTCACAAATATGACGTGCACGGAAAGCCTCACAAAACTCCGTCCACGTCACACGATGGCCTTCAGCGATCTTAGCAAGATATTCAGACCACCAAGTCCCAGCGGATCCATGAAGTTGCTGAGCGGCAAATAAAGCCTTCTCATACTCATCACACTGGAGCATTCCCAATTTAGTTTCAATAACCCGGAGCCAATGATCTGCCTCCAAGGCTTCTTTAGCTTCAGAGAATACCGGTGGTTGTCTTGCTAGAAAATCCAGATACGTATTCAGTGTGGGGTTTTGCTGGGAGGTCTCCTGTCGGATGCCCTGCTGCACCAACATCTCAAGAGACTCAGCCATTCTTCCTAACACTTCCGCCAGTCCGGTTGATGATGGCGGTGATTGTCGCTGCGACGAATCATTTCCATCCCGACTGGAATCACCAACTTCATACCCGGAATGAGTATGATCCATACTGCAAGAGTGAGCAATTTACGGTTAATATCCAAGAGTGTACTCAGCTTTAACTCGAAATTATTAACCACAAAAGCATCACATCAACTGTGCAGCATATATAAAGGAAACAAGGTTTTTGACAATTCTGAAATGTGACCAATGATTGTTCGAGTTTGTCAAACACTTAAATCAACAGCAAGGAATGATGAAAGATAACTAATGACTATGTCATGGAACTTAGAGAAGTATAAAAATCTTCATGTCCATAACAAGTCTCAAGTTACATGGGCATTGAACAATGCTCTGTTCAGAATGACCATTTGGCCTTAATACCAGAATTTGATTATGAAAATGGCAGTTTCCTGTCTCAAGTTGAATACCAAAGTTATAGATAACTTCAATATCATTCCATGAGTATTTATTTACCTTCATATCAATGCTGGATCAGGAGTTGTGATATTTCAATGTTGACAGAAATCTGGAACAATTTTGACAGCACCTCCGCAGAAAGTGTCTGTTTTGTCCGGAAGATTTCATAAAGTTCTACACCAAATCTGTAGAAACTTTGATCTACAAAGTCATAGCATATATCACAAACTTTTCAACGACGTCTCACATGAACCCTTGAAATTTTTCTACAGGAAGTTATGGTCGAAATACAGAAAATTCCAGAGAGCATTTTTGGCCTGCCCTGTTTATGGATAGTTACCACTCATCTGAGATTTTCATCCATTTGGAGGGAGATTCTGTTCTGGAGTTCTACAGAAAGGTTGTAGAAGACTTCAAAACCTTTCCATAAATGTATCCTTCACCTCCATTGGTTCAACCAATTAAAATTTATGACCTGTTCAAATTCAGCCAAAATTCTGCTGAAATAGGGGAGTTGGTTTCTAAATATTTGAGATGGAAACTATACTCCCAATTGACTCTCAGTTCAATTTAGTAGTTCAGTAACCCCTAATGGAATCCTAGACTCCAAAAATACTCTTTCCTTTGAAAACTTTCTTGTTCATGCGGTTAAAACATATTACGGTACTACGTTTCCTCACCAAATCAAAATCCTAACCGGCGTTGCACCGGCATATACGTCTCAAATGGTGGCACTAAAGCGATCACTCACACACGTGTTCTAAACGACATGTTCTACTCGTGGTTAAGGTACCTGCAGAACAGCAATCAATAGTGATGCACACAATGGTTTTCCATTTCAGGCAGGTCCATATCATAGTAAAAACATATGCCCCGTATCATTGCCATACGGGCCGTCCTTGAGTCAAGTCACATCTCAAGGTACATGGTCGTTTTTAAACACCACACGACGGGGAGCCCGAGTAGAGCGTGAACGGGTCGTCACGGTTGGGAATGTTATCAACCCAACGGATACCACCTACTGCCTCATGACCGTTGAGGCACGCCGATGGCGAGCGCTGCGTATGGCCCTTTGAACATTGAACGTTCAAGAGTTGCATACTATCGTGTTGCTTACCACATGATGGGGTATTCTCACTTTTGCCTAAAGCACGCTGGAGATCAGCGTTTTCATATGCTCTCAGAACCATAGAGAGGTTCAGAGACTCATATTAACTACCGTGCCAAGCCACGGTATACCATTCCATACTATTACTCGTATGGCGAGTTACCGCAATTGATCCGCCTGCGGTGGCGTACCTTACCTCTTACCTCCACATAGGTGTGTCGTTACAGAATTGAAATACTGAATATTAACACACTGTTAGCTTGCCACCTTAAGTAACTATGCTACTAATATTCCTTATGTGGGCATACTACACGTTCCTCACTCGTATACTTCGAAGTTTTCGCAAATAAGCTCTTTTCATGCGCGCTATTCTCAATGCGGCTCTGAAACCACGCCTGTGGGGAACCCCTTCCAGGATCCACACTCCAGGATACACACTGGGTGGTGCCGTGCAACGTGGCACCCAACAGCATACACGAAAAGAACCATAAAGTACAAAGTCATTTATTTCTCAAGATAGTGTCATTTACAAAGTAATGTATCACGAAGGTACACGCAGCGGAATATACATACACACTTACTCTCGGTCCTAACTATGCAAAAGAGAAGACGTCCAGCCCGCGGACGCTTCTTACTAGCTTCCACAAAGATGAGTGCAGCGGCATGGTTTCCGGTGAGTCGCTGATGGCTCACCGAACAACCATCTTCATAGCAAATTTTATAACCTGCAAAACACTAATAATGCAACCGTGAGCACGATGGCTCAGCAAGACTTAACCGACACTCCTAAACATGGAACTCTACGTGCAGGGATTACTAACATAGGAAAGGTATGATGCAACAACGACACACCTAAATGTTGATCCTTACTTTCAGGTTTAGAGCAGCAGATTATTATGCCTTAGACAACCCTCACATTGGAAGTCCACAATCAAACAAGAAACGCTTTCCTCCGATGTGGTGATGCCTAAAGTGGAAGGTAAACTTAGTGAGCTCTACACTCTAACATACATGGTTTGCAATACAATGAACTTAAGAACTTCACGACAGCAATGATTCATTTCACTTCATCTGGAAGTTGTTAACAACGCAGTGAACAAGTGGTACTCATATAACCGCGAGGGACGGTGATTGCAATCAGGACACACCCAGAATACACGACACATACACCCGCCTCGAAAGACTCACGCGAGCGCTTTCTTACGTTGTATGCAGCAACCTTTCACCCGTCACTCCAATGCCGAACCAGTTCCGCCGACCCATCAGAAGGGCCACTACATGGAACATGTCGATGTTGCTCCGCTAGCGGGTTTACACCTCTGACACCAACCCCCAAAGGACAGCCGTATAAGTTTCGACACGAGAGTACCCGAGTTACATCGGTTTATCGTGTCCCATATATCCGATATGCATCCGGTACTGTTAAAACTTGCTCAGCAGGCCGCATACACCTCGGTCCTTAACCGACACAAACAGAGCTACAGCCACACGGGCCCCAACGTCCCGCTGCTCCTACTCTCTGCTCGGTATCATTTTCTATTCCAGCACTTTCATTCTCTAGAATCATACCCCGCTGAATTCACATCCTAAACTCGCGAGTAGCTTCCAACTACCCTACTTGTACCGGATCCTATACAACTTTAGCCTAGCAGAAACTACACGAAGGTAACCTATTCTACACTTTAACTCCAAGGGTTTGTGGGTCATGCATTTGGAGTATCAATCACCTTGACCTAATGCACAATACATACTAGACCCATAAAAGTGATACAAAGTAAAATATAACTAAAAGCTGTTAAATGCAAACTGGGACTTGCCTTATGTTGCTGCAGGTTTAGTTCTACTTTATAGTCAGTATCTTGGCGATGAGTTAAGCTTCAACTTGCTGCTCCGAGTCAAGTTGCCCGTCGACCTCCTTCGTCGTATTTACTACCGATATGAATATGCACAGTTTTTAATACAAGTAACTGAATTATAAAACAAATGTGTTTTAGGAACTAAGGATGGTTTATACCAACTCTAAGGTGAGTAAGAATCTCTGTTATGGACAAAAACAGAGAACTTTAGCTGGCAGTAGATGTTGGTTGGAGTAAAATTCGAAGAGTTATATCTAATGGACATAAGAAAGGTAGTGGAAAGAACCAGAAGAAAACTGGAGAATATTATCTCAACTTGCTCTGAGATTTTTACAGTGGTCCATAGATCATACAGAGGTATGGCTTGCAAAATTTCAGACATAGTTGATGGAATATGTGGCCTAGGGAATTTTCTTACTATTTGGCTTCTCTGAATTCCTATGACAATTATAGTGTCTTGGCTGCTCCAAATGTGGCTTTTCAGAAACTTAATAGTCTCATGAGTCCATAGGACTTGGTTTCACCATTTTTGGAGCTTCCTACACCGAGATATGACTTTCCAAACTTGGTTAAAAGTCTGAAAATGTCTCTGTTCATTTTCCCATTTTTCAGAGACATAGAGGATTCAAACAACATTTGGCCAAGCAAATTGAGTCCAATGCCTCTGAAAATTTTACTGGAGTTCAAGGATTATTGGAAGAATGTCCTGCCCAAATTTGGGAATTTTCCAATTAACAGAACTCCTGTAAAAATTCATACAAATGATTTTTAAATGAATTAATGAGCCAAATCCAGGGATTTTCATAAATATTGGGCTGCACCCCTGGATAGTACTCTTTGAGAGGAGTGCAACAAAATTTGTTTCACAATTTTTGGACACTACTACACAAAGTTATGGCTCTCCAAAGTTTGAACTGAAATGGGAAAATCTGGAAAATGTTTAAATACAGAGAGTTGGTCCCACTCGTCATCCCTAACCTCCAGCCACGCGCCAAACAGAGCAGGGGCGGCTCCCTCCGGTGAGGTCGCCGGAAATGACCTTCCCGACCACCTCCGGACCCCCTGCTGGACGCTCCCCCATTTTTCCCCATGCTGAACTCGTTGGTGAGGTCGCCGGCGGCTGAAACTCGCCGGAATATAGGGCGCACCGGCAACAGCTAACCCTAGGGCTCCGGCGAGATCGTGCGCGGTGATTTCTCCACCAAATGGTCGGTTCTTGAGCTCTAAAGCACCAGGGAATCATGGAGAAGACCGACATGAGGTCTAAACAGGCCGGGGAGAGCTCCAAACCTATCGGCACCGTGCACCCGACATGGTTCAGTGGTATACCCTCGAAAAGAACTCGAATTCCTCGCTCCACACTCAATTTCTTGGTCCAAAATCGATGGAGGAGGTGTGCTAGGCAGTTAAGAACTTGTGTGCGGAGTTTGAAACACAACCAACATGAATTGAGGACGAGTTTTGCAATTCCTTACCTCAAGGTCAGTTTCGGCCGCCCGGGAGAAAAAGTTGATATTCTCCCTCTGTGATCAATGGCTTGGGCTGAGTATTGGAGGTGAGCAACAAGGCTTGTAGGTGCACGGATGGGGTGACTTGCTTGGACGTGATCACTGCTGGTTTGGGCTGGCCACGGCGATCAGTTCAGTTTTTCGGCGTTCACCCGAGAGCAGCAGAACTTTTGCTGTTTTCCGGTGCTAACGAGCTCGGGGCCGTGGAGGAAAGTTGTTGGCCGGCTAGAGAACCCTTGGGCGCAGCTCTTTTCTGTTGGGGACTCGAACAATCGGGCTCTGGTGGTGGCTGTGTGACGGGGAGAAGCTGAACGGCGGTGTTCTTCGACGTTTTCTTTCGGGAGCAGAACCGCGAGGGTGAGATCGAGCTGGGAGAGGCGAAGTCCCTCTGTGGCACTCGCGTGGAGGATAAGAGCCGGGGGAGGAGCCATGGAAGAGAGAAGGAGGTGGCTTCCATGGGGGCTTGCTGCAGATCGGTGGCGGCTCTCTGTTGCACAGCGACTTCAACTGGAACCCAGAGACAGAGAAGATTTCCTTCACTTATAACTCTTCCCCTCTCAATGACAGGTGGGTCCCACTGCTTTTCTCTCCCCCCAAAATATCTCTAATTTGGCACATTGCAAACTTCGGATCTGAGGATCTCAAATTTAAAAACCATTTGGCAAATGGACAAGTTTTTCCTCAGTTTCAAATTTGAATTCGAATTTCAAGGAAATTCATAAGTACCTTTGATATTCATATCAATGCACCTCCAAACTTTCTCAAATTTGGCTCCCTCATAATTTGGACCTGAGGAATTCAAATATGTCCTCTGATTTTTGAGTTGGTCATTGCAAACACCACTTCTTGAACAACAGTTTGAATTTTTCTTTTTGAAAATGGCTCTCTTCTCCTTGAAGTGAACCTTTTGGTTCAAACTGAGTTTAAGGTCCTATTGCACATGCCAACACTTATATGATTAACAAAAGTTTTTGCAAGTCCCATTTCTTGGATTTAAACTCAACTTTATTCATAGCTCGAGTTTTCCATTTACAAGTTTTTGGGACTTTTACACCATGGGCAAGGTTGATAAAACTTTTTTTGTGCTTAAGCATGGCAATGACTCATTATTCGTACAAGTGTATGTGGATGATATTATCTTTGGTTGTGCTTCTCATGATCTTGTGTCCAAGTTTTCAGCTATGATGAGTTCAGAATTTGAGATGAGTATGATGGGAGAACTCACGTACTTTTTGGGGCTGCAAATCAAGCAAACCAAGGAGGGTACCTTTGTGCATCAAACAAAGTATATAAAAGATCTCCTAAGGCGCTTCAACATGGACAAAAGCAAGCCTCTTCGGACACCAATGGGAACAGCAACAACACTTGAACTTGATGAAGATTGTGACCCCGTTGATCAAAAAGAATATAGAAGTATGATCGGATCACTTTTGTATCTCACGGCATCAAGACCGGACATATAATTCAGCGTATGTCTTTATGCACGGTTTCAAGCCTCCCCACGTGCTTCACATCGTCGAGCCATCAAAAGGATTCTCAGTTACTTACATGGAACTCAAGAATTTGGCATTTTTCTTCCTTCTTCCTCAACCGTTACTTTGAAAGCTTTTTCCGATGCTGTTTTGAACTTACGTTAAATCTGGTCATGGTCCAACTTTCTTGCTGTTTTGAACTTGTTGCATGCTCACAAGTGCTTTTAATCATAAAGAATTAATCATAATCAACTCACATGTTGAGTTTTTATGTCCAAATAAAAAAATGAGAAAAGATCAAGAGAATATGCATGCATCGCACTTCTTCTTTTGAGATGGCTTATCATTGCACTTAGATATGAACTTGAAAGGAGTTGTGTATGACTAAAACCATGTCCTTAAGCTTCTGACTGTCAAATGACATAGGCTTGGCTTGGTTGGTTAGAATAAGGCTGATGCTGCATATAATCTCTTGCAAATGTCATAAGATCAAAATTTGTGCTTTAAATGATAAATAAAATGCAGCAACAAGTGTCATGTTTTCAGGACTTGAAATAGTTAAGTTTGTGAGATCATGACTTGCTTAAATTGAAAATTACACTTGATCTCTAGCATGGCTTACACTACTTTATGTATCTCATTGATGTGATAAGTGTAAGTTACTTGATAGTATGATTTGGATGAGCTTTGTTTTATATGTATATGTTATAATGTGCTCATAACAAATTAAAATTTCTCTTTTGTACCTTGCTGAATACAATGTCAAAGGGGGAGAAATTGATCACACATTGCACACATTCACAAGTGTTTTAGCACGATTCTTCTCAGGGGGAGAACTTTTGGTATTTTTGTTTTTTCTTCTCATTTTATTTCTGATTTACAAAGGGGGAGAAATTGTTTTCAAAACTTTTCATGTGAATAAGCCAAGGTACGGATTTTAAGTGGTGTTGCCAATGCATTCATCAAGGGGGAGATTGTGAGACCTATGTGTGCTGAATACATTGGCTTTGACGACAAAAGTTTTGAATACTACCAAAACACCTTTTTAACAAGGTCCGACTCTATGTCCGACGATAGGTCCGACTTGTTTTGGGTAGCTCCGGCAAGGTCCGACGTAAGGTCCGACTTGCTTTGTCTAGGTCTGACTTATTTTGCCTAGGTCCGACTTGTTTTTGCTAGCTCCGGCGCTATGTCCGACTAGCTTTGGTAAGTTCCGTGATAGGTCCGACTAAGCTTTAGTATGCTCCGGCGCTGGGTCCGACTAGTTTTGGTAAGCTCCGGTTCAAGGTCCGGTTAGCTTTGGTAAGGTTCGGAGCTTGATTGCAATGGTTCTGCTTCTAACTTGCAATGTTTCGAACTTGCTTTACTCTTATGGAAAGTTTGCTTAGTATTATTTTACTAAGTTTTTGGTGTGTTTTGGTGGTTATGGCTGATATCATTTTGCTATGGTTTACAACATGCTTATGTGAGGTGCTCACGTAAGATGTTGTAGTTTCGGAACTAACGAGAGTCAAGTCGAGGACTTGTGCTCGGAAGTATTTGTTGTTTATTTATGTGCAGGTGTTGCTTGAGTTCAAGACATGGCTGGTGACGGGATCGATTGAACTAGTCTTAGGGAGAAGATGAGGTTCAACAACCAAGTTCGGGAGGAATTGTGGTTGAGTTGATCGGGAGGTCGCGCAGCATGTTTGCATCAAGAACAATGCATATGGAGGTATCGTAGACGTTGTTGGAAGGTGTTTGCATGTGTGCAAGGAGTGCATGGACGTGGCAACATGGTTTCAAGGCGTGGTGAAGAGATATGGAAGTGGAGATATGGTTGAAAAGGTTTAACCAGCTGGATTTTGCGCTCAGGCTGCGGCTGAGGCGGTTATGGTTTGTTTATGGAAAGTTTCGAGTTGGTTACAACAGGATTTCGTGTTAGGCATAAAGTAGAGTTGTTTTAGGAATGTTTGGGACGTTACTAAGGTGTTTGGAAGTCTTAAGATTGCTTCTATCTGCGTGTAGAAGAGTCTTGAGCAGTATTGGAAAGTTACAGTTTGAATCCAAGTAGGAGTAGGAGTCCTAGTTTTAATTGGGTTGACCTTAGGGCTGGTTATATAAGCAAGGGAGGCCAAGGCTCGTGTGGACACGACTTTGGGGCTGTTCCTCTTGTGTTTTGATAAATAAAATTCGTATTCTAAAGGAACTTTTGTACCTTGTTTGTCCGACTTGTTTCAGACAAGTTTTTCTCATCGAGTTTCTGTTCAGCACTACCTTGCTTCGGTGGTTTTATCATAACTCGAGTTTTACATATCCAATTGATGTGGTTCTTTTTGGGTTGTCTTCACAACTTGATTATCTATCATCTGTGAAAATTTCACGGTCATTGAATTTGTGGTTTCTTATATACACGAGTTTCTTTGCAGTATTCCGGAACTGTTTTTCTCGCGTAGGACAGATTGATCTTTGTTCGATCTTTCGATCGTAACTTGTGTTTCTCTCAACAGATTTTCATGATTCTTGTAGTGACGTCTTCGTGACTTGATTCTATACAATCTATACTAGTTTTGTCACAGTTGAACACGTTTAGATTAGTCGCACACACGGTTTCTTTAACAGATCGATTTTCTGCTGAGGGGTGTTTTGTTGCTTCCGCTGAAAAGTTTTTATCTACCATTCACCCCCCCCCCCTCTGGTACCTTTACACGTGTACTTCGATCCTACACACAGACACTGCCAAGCTCGCGTGCAAGCTTCGAATAAGCAGCAAAATCGCACCCTAGCAACCTCCACGACGTCCTCAAACCTTCACTGAGGGTGCTAAGCCTCCTCACGCCGAGTTTCCATGGCGACCGAGAGCAACCGCCGGAGGGGTCTCACTTGGACAGCCCTACAGAGAGCTTGCCCGAAAAGAGTACCCTTGGACGCGCTAGGACCCTGTGGTGCTCACCTCTGAAGCTCAAGGCATGGGGTGGATGACCGAGAGCGAACTCGAGAATTTTCCTCCGGCGGGCACAAACCGACCTCCCGGCACGGTAACCCCAAATTCGATCTCTATCCTCGTTGTTAGGTAGCCAAATTTTGCACACAGAACCGTCAGTAGTCGGCGATCGTCTGTTCTTCACAACCATAGCAGGGAAACGCACGTAGACCGCACAAATTCTAGCTTTTCCGAGCTCAAACATGGAGGAGGTCTCGGATGCACGGTGAAACCCTAATTGCCATCGTTCCCGAGCAGTTCTGAAGCATGTCAAGCTTCCTCATGGCTCGCTGGTGCTGTAGCACCGTCTCACCAAGCTTCTGGCGGTCTAGGCTAGCCGGCCGATGCCACCGAAGGTGAGCCGAGCCGCCGCACCGTCGCCGGCATGGTTGGAGCCACACCCGGTCGGGGGAAGTTGTGCCATCGGGTTAAGCATGAGGACTTAGGCCCTAGCGGCAAGGGGGAGCTCGGGAGCTGGCTGGATGTCGGGTTTCAGTGCATCTCCGTCGAGCCAGGCGGCGCGCGGGCGCGGGCGGCCGGAGGTTGAAGATGACCCGGCGGGTCCCGCGTGTCAGTGACAGAGATTTAAGTTTCTGATCTGCTGTGGCTGCTGGATCATTGTGGCTGCGCGGGAAGAGATCAGTATCCCCGTGTGGCGTACCTCAGTGAGTGACACGTGGTCCCCCTGGACCCACGGGCAGGTTTTAAACATTTCCAGAATTTCCCATTTTAGTTCAAATTTTGGAGAGCCCTAACTTTTTGTAGGACTGTCCAAAAATTGTCAAATAAATTTTGTTGGATTCCTCTCAAAGAGTAGTATCCAGGGATCCAGCCCAATGTTTATGAAAATACCTGGATTTGGCTCATTAATTCATATAAGGAAAATCTTGTAGGACTTTTTCCAGGAGTTCTGTGTATTGGAAAATTGCCAAATTTAGGCAGGAGATTATTCCAATAATACTTGAACTCCAGTAAAATTTTCAGAAGCATTGGACTTAATTTGCTTGGCCAAATGTGTGTTAATTTCTTATGTCTCTGAAAATTGGAGAATAGAACAGAGTTCAATTTCAGATTTTTCCCCAAACTTTAGAACCTCATAACTTTTTCTAGGAAGCTCCAAATTTAGTGATTCAAATGGGGTTGGATTCATATTGAATATCTATATCCAGATATGCAACCCAATTTTTATGAAACCCATTATTTAATTCTGGAAAATTCTTTAAAGCTTTTCAGCAAAAGAATCTTAGAGGGAGTTTGGGTTATCCAAAAATCCTCAAATTTGGTCAGAACATTATTTAGGATTTTAGTGACTCCTGTAAAATTTTGATCTCATTTGGAGTTGATTTGATCAGGGTAATTCAGATTTGAAGTTGCTGTGTTCAAATGAGTACAGAAACAATTTCAGAAAATTTCCAAAACTTGGAAATTCAGTACTAGGGAATTCTTAGCTCCAAAAATCCTAGGAAAATTCATACATTCTCCCTGAGCTATGTTTGAAAGTCCAGTTCACTTGAATTTTCATGAAGGTGCAAGTTTATTTAGAATTAATTCCCTTTTCCCTAAATGCTTAGGAAATTGTTCTGAGTGATCTACTCATTGAAAATTTCTAAATTTTGGTCCAGATTAATTTCTTGTGACAAGGAACTCACCAATTTTCAGCTCCATTGGAGCTCTGGATCACCACTGTGCTGTTCAACCTATTTAGATGAATATCACACAAGGGGTGAACAACACATCTCATTTGATCATAGTGTTTAACCCCAAACCCAAACCACTAGCACCAGTGTTATTTTAAATTCTTAAATAGAGTTCCAGTTTTTAAACTTGTCATTAGGACTCGTGAGCAAACTCTTTATAATCAAATCCACATGCATATTCATTACGTGTAGCATCTACATGAAGAACATGTAGTCATCGGAGTGGAGATCAAGGAAGGAGGAGAGCACTTGATCCAGCCAAGTGATCTTCACTAACTGAACTTCATATATATAAGTCCCCTTCCAAACAAAGGCAAGCCCCAGTTTGCATCAAAACTTACAAGTTTTTATTTGTATTCACTTTATACGTCTAGCATTTTATTTATTGCATTAAGTCTAGGTGGTATGACACTGCAAATGCATGACCCAGAAAACCCTGGAGTATAATGTAGAGTAGATTATAAATTGATTATAACTTCTGATATCAAATTAACAAAAGTGGATTAAAAGAATCAAAACTCAAGTGGGAAGTTTCCTACTCGTGAAATGGGGTTAAGGGGGATCAATCGGAAGAGTTGGGAATTGATCCTCATAGTTGGGAATGGAGACCGGGCAGTGGATTGAAGGATCAAGACGTGGTCCTATGAACCTAGTCTATGTATGAGTCGATTAAGGCCCGTTCTCGTGTGCGGCCCGTTGGACAAGTTTGAGTTGTGTACCAGATGCATACTGGCTATATGGGACCCAGGAAACCGATGTAACATGTTAACCTGGGTGTCGAGGCATACCTCACCGTCTGATGCCGATGCTGAAAGGATAGAGAAGTCGGCTCTACGAGGGTTTTCCGTAGAGAGACTTAATCCCAGTCGATGGGACCGGTTCGACATTTGGGTGTCGTGTGAAAGGTTGCCACATACGACGTAAGTGACGGTTGCTGTGTGTAACGTCGAGTATGGGCGGACGTGTCGTGTCAGCCGGGTGTTTTTGATTGCAATCACCGTCGCTCGCGGAATGGACCGAGTGATGTGGACATCACTCCTACAGATATACACAACACTCACATGGTAGACATTCAAGGTCCAATTACTAGAGCTCGAGCACGAAAATTGAATTTAGAGGTGAGCTTGTTCCTGAAAAATTCTTTATATGTGAATTTTGAGAGTATGTTGCTACCTAATGGATTAATTATGATTAGGAACCATGGAGAGGATATGGAGATACATGGAGAGGGGTTTGGAGGCGTGGAGGACCAGAAAATACGCCAACAAGAAGTTAGAGACCGAGCCCAACTCAAACTCGAGTCCAACTCGGGCGCAGGAGCAGTGCACCTTAACATGGATGCACAAGAGGCATACGGACTCCGTTTTTGACGTTCTACATATGCACGGAAAGCTGAGAGGATAAACTTTCCAATGGAACTGGCCCAACGTCAAAATTTGTAACACCCCAAAATCCTGTTAAGAGGGGAATTTAAAATTTTTTGGACGTGTTGCATGTGTAGCAAAAATTCAAATTCAAAATGGAATTCAATTTAAACTCAAAATAGAAAAGAAATAGAAAAAGAAAAAGGAAAACAGAAAAAAACCGGCCAGTGGGCCGAAACCCACCAGCCGGCCCACCGATCCCGCGCCAGCCCGCAGCCGCGCCCCCCCCCCCTTCTTCCCACTGATATGCGGGGCCCGCCAACCTTTCTTCCTCCTCGCGCCCGCGCCCGCGCTCGGCCGGACTCTCTCACCCGAATCAAAACCGACCGGAAAATCTCGAGTATCCCAGCCGACTTCCGGACCCCGAAGACTCCAGCTCGATCTAAACCAACCCGCCGTCCTTCCCCCGTCTATAAAAACCCCGGCATCGTCCCGTTTTTCGCCGCGATCCTCCGATTTTCTCTCCGGTGAGAACCCGAGCCCCTCCGGCAAATTCTGCCCGATCTATGCTCGGGAATTCCAATCTAACTCGCTGGTCTTGATCCACCACCTCCGGGGAACCTCGCAAGTGGAGAAAACGCGGTGGTTTGCGGTTCAAACACAGCGCCGAGGAGCCTCGCCGTGAATTCACCTCGGACCTCGTCGCCGACTGCCTTCCAGGACCTCCGAGCTCAAGAAAACCCCCGAGGTGAGATCCCCGACCTCCCCTCTACCGATCTATGCCATAAAATCACAGTTCTAGGAAGAATTTACGAAGATCCAAAACTCTCCGGCGAGATCGCCGCCTCCCGCCGCCGTGCGCCGCCGGGCAGCGCCACCCGCGCTCGATCAGAGCGATGTGGCCGCTTGTGCGCCGTTTATTTTAAATCGCACGGAAGAATTTAAATCCCCGCGTACCGGTTCGATGTTATAATCACAGCCGTCTGTTTTAAATCGGACGGTCCACGTCAGCCCCGCGTTATAAAGACTGGAATTCTTATGCGCTACCCCCTGGGGTTCTCGGAAAATAAGAGCTAACCCCGGAAACTTCTGATCTAGCCCCTGGAACTTCAAAAAATCATGTAAATTCATTTAAAAATCAGTTTTAGCCCCTAGACTTAATAAAAATTAGGAAAAACCCCTCTGTTATGTGTAGCTAGACCCCTGAAAATTCTTAAAATAATATTATAGACCCTGTAGTGGGGTGAGTTTACCTTTTTAACCCTATTTGATATTAAATTTAGGAAATTGAATATGTGGTTAGTATTTAAAATTTAAAAGGTGGGACAAACATATTGTCAAATTCAAATTAAAAACTTTTCCAATACTTAGAAAACCTTGGAGTGAGATAAAAATAGATTTTTGGCTGAAATGAATCTGTTTAATTGATTATTCACATTTATTAGTTAGAGGGACACATTTTTAAGTAGAGAATAATTCTGAAAATTAGAAAAATAAATGTAAAATAGTTTACATCAGAGGAAAAGATCAAAAATATATTATTAACTATTTTGTATCAGAACCTATTCTGTTTAGATGATGTGTCTTACTATTTTCATAATAAAGTACACATTTAGGCATAGGAAGTAAATTTGAAAATATAGCAAGCTAGGTATAAATAATTAGAAAATGATAAATGAAGATTCCAAAATCCAAAGAATTCAGTTTAGGGTTGGTAGAAGTTCTGAAGACACATATGGAGTAGGAAAATACCTTTCATGCATACTTTGTAGCTAAAAGGTGTAGTAATTGAATATAAGGAATTTATTTAAATTGGAAACTCATATATATAGTATGCAAGTATAAATGTGAATACAAAAGTAGGAATCATATACACATGATTAAAAGTGCATGTAAGCCAAAGATTAACACACATAGAATTTGTGAATGACTTTTATACATGTGAATGTGTGGTTTGTATGAAGTGGAAGTGTGAATTATGTCTTATGGATTGTTGTTTTTCTTTTGCTATGTGTGATGGTATAATGTAGAACCTACTCCAGAGCAAGTTCTTCCTTTCCAAGATCAGGACTACCCATTCCAAGAGCAGCAGGAAGGAGGCAAGTGTCCTTGACCACTTTGTTCCTATACTAGGATGTGTAGATAGAATTATTTGCATTGTCAAATGAAATATGAAACCCATGCTAGGAAGTTTCCCTAGAATTGCATTATCTTGTTTCCTTGTAGCTTGGGTTGGGATTTATTTTATTATGTCATTTATTTACATGCTTATGCTTAGCCATGCTTAGAATGGGGTATTTGGGATATGAGATCATCAGTTTATTTTACCATACTCTTGAATGAGATGTTATGAGTTATGTAGAGGTAGGGATCAAGGCAAGTTGGATGATTTGGTTGGTGCTGGGTGCACGAGACTCGGGTTTGTGTTTAGTACTTGCCTGGATCCTAAGGACCGGTTCATGGAGCATGTAACCTGGCTTTACCGTGCCAACCACATGCTGAGATGGGGCAGCTTGGCCAATTAATTAGGTGTATCCCCGGCGTAGTATGGGTGTGTTGGATGGTGCGGGGAATAGGTGTCAGCTGGACTACCATATGAACCGCAAGGCTCAAGAGGGGGCCGCTGCAGCGGGGTTGGAGCCTCTTGTATGCTGTTAGGGGTGAAACCTCAGTGGGCCCACGCTCGTCGGGAATCCCTTTGTAAAGGCTTCGTAGTGATCTCCTGGCTACACACATGGGAAGTGTGAATGCGGTTCGTAGCCACTGGCATAATGGAGGTTCTTTTAGTCCACCCGGCAATGGGGGATGAAATCACTACATGTGGGTACAGTGGTGCAAACTCTGCAGAGTCAGAACTGTCATGACAGCCGTGCTCACGGTCAAGAGCGGCTTGGACTTATTCATGATTAGAGGATTGATGGTTTTGGAAGTTGTGGATGTTAAGCGGGGAGCTTAACATTTGAAATGATGTTATGATTATTTGATTATGATGATGGGATGGGAGATTGGGACCAATTCACCTGGGTAGTAATGTAGGTGCTTAATAAGCTAAGGCGATAGGTATTAATTGCGTAGTGCTTTAACCATGAGTTCAACCTCCCCTTGTTCTAGCCATGCATGACATAACTTTCCTACACTTGCTGAGTACCATCGGTACTCAACCTTGCATATTTGTTGGTTTATATTGCTGCACAGGTCAAGATAATGAGGTGGTGTATAATGACCAAGACTTTGGACCCGAAGAAGGTTTCTAGGTTCATGGAGACCCCCGGGCAACGCCTGTGACGGAGCCCTCAAGAATAATATTCCGCTGCTAGTTTATTTACTTGAGACAAACTTATTATTGTCCATTGAGACATTTGCTATGTAAGACTTATTTATATTCGACACCTGGCTTGTAATAAATGATGTTTCACTATTTGTCATCACATGTATGAGAAAATGATCCTGGCATACATGTGATATTCACTCGGTTGTTCTTCGGAGAAACCGGGTATGACAGAAGTAGTATCAGAGCCAAGGTTGCCCGTAGGAACGTGGACCTAGGTAGAAATGGACGTATTTAAGGGCCCTATTTTCTTAAAAACTATTTTACAAGGTGTGTGTTGAAAAGTGTTATTTAATGGAGGCACTTTCTTCATCTTACCTCAATTTTCATTCAAAATAGGATTTTTGTTTAAAAGTTTATCTAACCTAAGTTTAAATGCTTTTTGTTTTAGATGGTTCGCATGATTCACACCGCTCGCAAGTCCACAGGAGGGAGAGTTCCCGTAGTTGCCCTTGCCGAAAGAGAGGAGAGCCGTCCGGTGACGTACCTTTCCTACGGATTGGCAGTAGGAGGCTTGTTGCGCCGTCTTCGACGTATGCTCGAAGCCGCCGGCAATACGGGCAAGCTAATCATACACTATAGCTCCACCAGGACCATCCGGGAGAAGCGGGAAGAATGGAGTTCAGAAATGAGGATTATCCATGAAAATCAGCTGCTTAAGATCCACCGCACTCCAGCTTGTCAAGCGACACAGGTCGATGCGGAGAAGGATGTCACCTGGGAGGCCATCACCTGCCAGAGTCACATCTATCGTCGCCACCTGGACAGGACTGAGTACATGTATGTCCTCCAGCGTGAGAGTGGTACCACGTTGTTCAAGTACCCACCAGTGCAGCAAGGGACTTCCCATGAGCACATGGACTTGTGCTTGGAGGATGCTGCTATGCTCAGCACTCGACTGCAGGAGTGTCAGCAAGAGCTTCAGGATGTTCGGGACACCCTGAAGGAAATGGAGGCATTGCTGAGAGCCTGCTTGAGGGCGAGAGAAAGAGGAGATGGGAATGAACTGTGTGTCACCGTGAATGATACATGGACTCCTGAATGCCCAGATCGCCGGGCGATCAGGTGTCGTCGCACTTCTCCACCAGCAGCTTCCCCACCCAAAGCAGAGTCAGAAGGCAGCCGCAATGATGAGGAAGACCCCGAGGAGCCAGCTCAGTGAATACGAGTAGTGTAGAGTCCTTCCCTTAGTTTAGCAGGATGTTGAGTAGTCGAGTCGTTATCTTAGTTAATGGTGTGTGTGACGTGAGTTGTGGAAGCCATGAGCAATTGTCAACAGCCTCGTCTTCAGATTGTTTTGCTTTGGTGTGTGAACCCACATGAAATAATATTGCATTTATTTTGTGTGAGATATGAACCCTCAGAAAAGTATAACAAAGCCTCAACACTTCAAAGTACAAACAAGTGAAAGTAGTAAGATGATACGTAATGCTTTAAATTAACATTGGTTGATCATGCCAGATGGCCGGAAGAGGAAAGGGTCGTGCTGCCAACCCCGCCAACAACAACAATGAGGCCTGCAACCCTCATCTTTCTGGAGGCCAAGACAGGGGTGGACGCAGTGAAGGAGTGGATCCCCTCCACCAAATGCTTGAGAATCAAAATCAGCTCATCCAGAACTTGACTCAAGTGGTGGCCAACTTGCATCAAGTCCCATCTCCACAAGCTGCACCACGCCAACCAAGGTTGAGTGAGTTTCTAGGAACTCAATCTCCAAAGTTTGCAAGTGCTGCTGAACCTCTGGAGGCAGACGATTGGCTAAAGACCATTGAGAGCATGATGAGGATCATACAGTGCCAAGGGTATGAAAGGGTGCTGTTTGCCTCTCATCAATTGCATGGACCTGCTGCTGATTGGTGGACCGCCTACGTGGCCGCCCATCATGACCCTGAGAACATCACTTGGGAAGAGTTCAAGCGTAGCTTCCGCAACCATTACATACCAAGGGGTGAACTCAAAAACAAGAGGAAAGAGTTCTTGGGACTGCAGCAAGGTAACATGACTGTGAGGGAATACCTCACTAAATTTACCCAACTCTCCCGTTATGCCCCACGGGACATAGAGACTGATGAGCAGAAACAAGATTGTTTCGTGGAAGGACTTACCGCAGAAATGCAGTGTGCAATGTCCTCAAATGAGTATGAAAGCTTCCAAAAGATGGTGGACAGAGCGTTTGTGGTAGAAAGGAAGCTGAAGGCCTAGGAAAATGAGAATAAGAGGAAGGCCGGGTGGTCACATCAAGCTTCAGGGAGCAACACCCGCCCACGTCTGATGTAGCAACCCACAGGGCAGACGAACCGTGCTGCGGTACCCTACTCAGCACCAAGAGGGTACAATCCGAACTACAGGCCTCCGGCAGCACCAGCACAGCCACAACGTCAGTTCGTACAGCAGCCTCGCCCCGCATATCCACCTCGACCAGCAGTACAAGGACCCCCAAACCCACCCCAAGACAGAAAAGGACAGGCACCTAAGGTTGGGGTGCAATGTTTCAACTGTGGTGAAGTGGGGCACTACGCCCATAAGTGCCCAAAGAAGAAGCCCACGCAGCCACAACAGCAGAATGTAATGAGAGGACGGGTGAACCACGTCACCATGGAGGAAGCGCAAGAGGCACCGGACGTGGTAGTTGGTAAGTTTCCTGCCAATTTACACCTCGCAACTCTGTTGTTTGATTCTGGTGCTACCCACTCGTTCATTGCTCAAGGGTTTGTTAAGAAGCATGACCTAGCAACAACACAAATGAATCATATGCTAGCAGTAAACTCTCCAGGTGGAGAAATAAGGACAAGACAAGTGTGTCCCAAGGTGGATCTAGACATTAATGGGGTAGTATTTACTGCTAACCTCATAGTGATAGATTCACAAGGGATAGATATTATTTTGGGTATGGATTGGTTGACCAAACATAAGGGAATCATCCATTGTTCGACCAGAACGGTGGAACTAACTCACCCTAGTGGTACAAGAGTAAAGTTCATAACAATACAAGAGCCTCGGAGGGACATTAAATTAAATCAAGTAGAGGTGAAAGTGGAGGAGATCAGGACCATCAGGGAATATCCAGATGTTTTTCTGGAGGAGTTGCCAGGAATGCCTCCTGATCGTGAAGTGGAATTCGCAATTGAGCTAGTGCCTAGAACAGCCCCGATATACAAGATACCTTATCGGATGGACTCCAAGCAGCTGGGAGAACTCAAGGATCATTTGAGAGAATTGTCAGAGAAGGGGTATATTCGTCCTAGTTCCTCACCTTGGGGAGCTCCGGTCATATTTGTGCACAAGAAGGACGGAACCCAAAGGTTATGCTTGGATTACCGTGCCTTGAATGAGGTAACCATCAAGAACACGTACCCATTACCCCGCATTGAAGACTTGTTTGATCAGTTGAGGGGAGCTTGTGTGTTCTCGAAAATTGATCTCAGGTCTGGATACCACCAACTCAAGATAAGGCAATCTGATATTCCCAAGATAGCTTTCGTATCTCGGTACGGACTGTATGAATACACTGTCATGCCTTTCGGGCTAACGAATGCCCCGGCATACTTCATGTATCTCATGAACAAGGTATTCATGGAATATCTGGACTAATTTGTGGTGGTTTTCATAGATGACATTCTCGTTTTCTCCAAAGATGAAGAAGAACATGAGAAACATCTAAGGTTGGTGTTGCAGAGGCTGAGAGAACACCAACTATATGCCAAGTTGATCAAGTGTGAGTTTTGGCTGAAGAGAGTTCCCTTCTTAGGACATATCATCTCGGAGGAAGGAATCTCCGTAGATCCCGCCAAAATCGAGGATATACAGAAGTGGAAGACACCTGAAAATGTCGGGGAAGTTCGAAGCTTCTTAGAATTGGCTGGATACTATCGACGGTTTATTGAGGGATTCTCTAAGATCTCGAGACCCCTCACCAAACTGTTGGAGAAGGGAATCACATTCACATGGACGCCACAGTGCGAGATGAGTGTTCAGGAGTTAAAGGAAAGATTGACAACAGCCCCAGTGCTGGTTATGCCAGATATGCAAAAGAACTTTACGGTGTACTGCGATGCCTCTGGAAACTGGATGGGATGTGTTCTCATGCAAGAAGGGCATGTCGTGGCTTATGCATCTCGGCAGCTCCGGAAGCATGAGAAGAACTATCCTACACATGACCTAGAACTAGCCGCAGTGGTACACACGTTGAAAATATGGCGACACTATTTGATGGGGAAGAGGACAGAGATATATACAGATCATAAGAGTTTGAAGTACATTTTCACACAGCCAGATCATTCGAAATGATGTTATGGTTATTTGATTATGATGATGGGATGGGAGATTGGGACCAATTCACCTGGGTAGTAATGTAGGTGCTTAATAAGCTAAGGCGATAGGTATTAATTGCGTAATGCTTTAACCATGAGTTCAACCTCCCCTTGTTCTAGCCATGCATGACATAACTTTCCCACACTTGCTGATACCATCGGTACTCAACTTTGCATATTTGTTGGTTTATATTGCTGCACAGGTCAAGATAATGAGGTGGTGTATAATGACCAAGACTTTGGACCCGAAGAAGTTTTCTAGGTTCATGGAGACCCCCGGGCAACGCCTGTGACGGAGCCCTCAAGAATAATATTCTGCTGCTAGTTTATTTACTTGAGACGAACTTATTATTGTCCATCGAGACATTTGCTATGTAAGACTTATTTATATTCGACACCTGGCTTGTAATAAATGATGCTTCACTATTTATCATCACATGTATGAGAAAATGATCCTGGCATACATGTGATATTCATTCGGTTGTTCTTCGGAGAAACCGGGTGTGACAAAATTCCCATGGAGTCGACGGGAAACTCCGAAACAATATAAAGTTTAGAGTCTATCAGGGTGTTGCATCACCTAGTTGGGCCATTGGGCCTTGTATCGAGTCCAAGTCCATTATGTACGTGTCTTAGGGTTAGGTCACGACCCCAGCACCACCCTGGTCGTCCTCCACCTCCTTTATACACCCTAGCCGCCGTCACAAACAGCTGGGTTTTGCTTAGTTACAATCTGTCATTGAACAGTGTCGCCGATCATCGGTTGTGAGACCCCAAATTCGTGATCAATTCAGTTTTGATTGCAACTTCTCTGTTCTTGCTTGTGTTCTTGATTGCGCTTGCAGGGATAAGCCTTCGTGGCGAGGTCATTCGCGGGTGATAACCAACGGAGCAGTGGTGTAGTGATTGCGGGGTTTCGTTTGTTTGGAGCCTTGGATCATCAACGTCAAGATCTCCACCCAATCAAGTTTACCCTACCTCTCGGAAGATCGGGACTCATCCTCCTATCACCGAGCATACTTGTTATCTGCGTCGTGACGTAGTAATAAACTGGGAAACATTTAATATGCTTTGTGAGTAATCCTCATAATGGAGATGAGGAATGATCAACACTTTCACTAAATTTATTTTCCACCTTGGGATAGTAGCGTCGAGGCAAAGCATTTCTTGTTTGATTGTGGAGTCTCGACGTTGATGGCGCAAGGTCTGTATGAGTCTAGGTTAGCTCACTAAAGTTACTTTCACCTCAGGCAAGTGACATCGAGATGAAGAGTTTCTTGTTTGATTGTGGAGTCTCGATGTGAATTGCGCGAGGACGGTAAAAGTTGCTCAAAACTTGAAGTAAGGATTCTCCTTTAGCTCAAGTTCATCCTTTGTGCAAACTGTTATATTCAGCCCTCTATTTTCAGCATGTAGAGTTTCATGACTAGGGTGACGGTTAAGTCTTGCTGAGCTTCGTGCTGACGGATACTGTATATGTTGTTTTGCAGGTAATAACGGTATGCTGATATGTACGGGTGATCGATGAGACTCGGACTCTCCGAGTGGTGAACTCATGGCAACCCTTGCCTCTGCTATTGTGATAGTGTTGCTAGCGAGAAGGGTCCGCGGGCTAGACACCTTCTCTGTTGCTTAGCATAGGTATGAGACGTGAGTTGTAATAGTCTTCCGCTGTAGATTATTTTTAGAAGTATTTGTAAAATTTACACTTTGTAAGCTTCCGCTTGATTTATGTAATATGATGCTTTATTATGTGTGCTGTTGGGTGCCGCATCGCACGGCACCACCCAATGCGATTCCCGGGCGAGCGGCACGGCCCCATGATCGGGACCGGGCCCTCACACCCGCGTGGAGCGCGACTGTGCCCACCGGCAGATTAACACCTTGCTACACTCAACCCACTCCTATAAAATGGTTGGGTAAGCCTCGGCACCCAGGTTAACCAATTACATCGGATTCCTGCTTATGTCAGTATGCCATCCGGTATTGTTCGATACTTGTTCATCAGGCCCGCACATGACTCGGTCCTCTATGGCGGACCGGAATCCGCTCATCCAGGATCGCAGAGGGTGGTGCCGCGCGATGCGACACCCGACAGCACACGTCATAAGGACATAATATATTACATGGGAAAAACAACTGAAACTGTACAAGCAGGTACAAACTTCAGTTACAACTATTGTTTATATTACACAGCGGAAGTCTACACTATACAACTCACGCCCGCCTATCTAGCAAAAGTTGGTTGCCCAGCCCTAGGGCAACCCACACTAGCTGCACTCCTCAGCTCAGCGCGGCGTGTACGGCTCCCACTCAGCCGTGGTCCCCGACGGAGGGTAACCCTCGCCGGTGGACTCGTACTCCGAGTCCGTGGGTGGCGGCTCACCTGAAAAACACTTAAGCAGCAACCGTGAGCACAAAGGCTCAGCAAGTCTTAACCGACTCACCTAAGCATGAAACTCTACATGAGGGGTACAATGGACATAGGATAGTAACATTTCAGCAAAAGGACACGCCTACAAGTTCATCCTTAGTTCATCTTTTAGCAACAAGTTAACAGTTCATGAAGTCTGAAATTTAGTAAGCAGTATTTGGTGGCACACATGTAGCAATACAATTATATCAACCAGCAATATTGAATCAACATGTTTCATCCATTAATCTATGTCACGACCCAGTGACCAAGTGGTACTCTTCACCGCGAGGGACGGCGAATCGACTCGATATACACCTGCAGGGAAACCCAAAGAGCACGTCACGTACGCCCACCCGTGGAGCTGCACAGCACGCTCACTCGATGTCGTACAGGACAACCTTTCACCCCACAGCCCAAACGTCGAACCGGTCGCACCAAAAAGAGCAGGAGGTTCCCCACACGGAGCATCTCTCTATGCCCGTTGGCAGATTTCCACCTTGCTGCCCTCAGCCTACACCTATAAATCGGTGCGTTATGCCTCGGCGCCCGGAGGTTTAGGCTACATCGGTTTATCGGGGCCCATATATCCGATATGCCTTCGGTACGTTCAAACTTGATCAGCGTGGGCCGCACACGACTCGGTCCTCAATCGACACGGACAGGGCTGCGCACACAAGACTCCCTCTTGCTGCGCCCTAGCCCCTGCCCAGTCTCATTTTCATTACTAATGTGATCTCACATCACTCATCTGAACCCGTGCGTCCCAAGCCTATCTCACGAGTAGATTCCAACTACTCAACTTGTACCGAAGCCCTATGAATCTTTAAGCATAGCCTATCTATTCGAGGTCTTAGACAATACCCTCACTCTTTTAGGAACCCTTGGTTATGCAAGTGGGGTTTCATTCATCCTATACCTAATGCACATACATACTTCATATGACACATGTAAACAACGGAAAAACTTATAAAAAGGTTAATGCAAACCGGGGCTTGCCTTGTTGCTGCTGGTCAGTAGTTAGTTCTTCGTCCAGAAGAAGGAAATCCAGCACTTCCGGGGTCTTTGCTTCAATGGCTACACGTTGAATCCAATATTACATGTAAATTTAAATGCAATGTGTGAACTTAAATACATAATTGCTAATAACTCTAGCTAGCCCTCCCCTTTGGGTTCTGAAATTTTTATGGTGGATTGGTAGGGTCCTAACCAGAGTTGTGACCAAGTTTTATTTGAAACAAAGTTCAATTGAACCTTGTACAAATAAAAGCCTCTTTGGTCAATAATTGAGCCTCTAAGTAATTCCAGGTTTTTCATGGCTCCCACCATTACTTTCTGGAAACATGAATTTAGGATGGTTCTAATGGAGTTGGTTTCATGTCCTTTGAAGAATTCTACAGAATGTTATGTCCTAACTAAGATTGGAGAAAATCTGAAAAATGTTTCTGTACATTTTTCTATTTTCTCTGGGCAGTTCCCTTAATCACCCAATTAGGGTAACTAAATGAACTTGGATGAGTCTGAAAATTTTACTGGGATTCAGGGATTCTCCAATGAACCTTTCAGCCAAATTTCAGAATTTTTCATAAGTAGTTCTCCAGATAAAATTCCCAACAGTTTAAACTCTAGGGATTTAATTCTGGAAAACTATTCACTTTCATGAGCTGAATTTGGTATTGCTGGAAAGTGCTCAGAGAGCTAAATCCAACCAAATTTGGTTCACTCGATTTGGAGCTTTCTAGCCAAAGTTATGAGGATTTGAAGTTTGGAAGAATTCTGAAAATCGGGGGAAAAGTTTAAACTCTCGGGGCCCGCGGGGACACGTGTCGAGCGCGGAGGTGTCCGGCACACCGGAGCTCACAGAGTATTTTGCGCGCCAGCACAGCCGATCCCCGGCCACACCCGATCCCGGTTTAAATTCTTCAGCCGCTGACACGTGGGCCAGCCGGCTTCGTCTTCCTCCCGCCGTTCTCTCACGCCCGCGCCGCCGACCTCGCCGGAGCAGGCTCGGGGCTCGCCGGCTCGCCGCTGCCGAACCTCCCAGGGGCTGAAACTCGCCGCCAGGGGGGTGTCGACGTCGAGGAACACGTCGGTGGTGTCAGGTCGGGCTGGGGGTGAGCGGAAATAGCTCGGCGACGTGCCGCTGCCTCGGTTGAGGTTCGACATCGTCGACCGTGGTTTCTAAACCCGCCAACACCTCGAACACACGGCCCTACAGCATCAGTGTACCTCTAGGAAGCTCGACAAGGTGTCAAAAGGGTTCCGGGATGGCGGCAAGTCGGTCGGCACCGTGTGACCGATCGTGCCCGCCATGACCGCCCTTGATCGAGCTCGAAATTCGTCACTCCTAGACAGTTTCACGCTACATATGCAGGAAGAACTTGATCGCCGGCTAGTCCAGCGTCGATGTGCAAGATTTGATGACCTCCGAAAGATCATAGAGCGAGAATTTAAAGAAACCGTACCGGAAGCTTGGGTTACGGTCGCCGGAGCAAAAACTAGAAATTCTCTGCGGATTCTTCACGGTTGGCTTCCAAACATGGAGGAGAGCAGCACGGTGGTCGCGCGCCCTGTTGCCTCTCTCGCTGGACCGTGAAAACGCCTGTGGAACGCTGCCCACGGGCGCCTGACTCTCGGCTGAGGCTAGGTCGCCACGGTGGCGATCGTTTTTGGGCAAAGGAGGTCGGAGCTCGAGGTTTCTGGCGTTGGAGAAGTGGAGTGCGAGCTCAGGTGGCTGTCTAGCAGCTCAGGGACGAAGGAGGAGATGGTTTTGCTGGTTTTCCCGATTGAGCAGAGAGCTGCGGCGAGAAATAATGCCGCTGCTCGGGTTTGCCCGTGAGAAGATAAAGCCGGCCGACTCCTGCTCGGCTAAGGCGGTGCCGGTCGCGTGGGGGCGCGAGCCAGCCGCCCTGGGCGCCAGCGCGCGGAGAGGGAAGCAGCTGGTGGCGCCGGTAGCTGCTCGGTGGCACAGCCGAGAGCTGCTCGGTGGAATTTCCCACCGAGACTCTGACTTTGGGTGCAAGTTTCTCCTTCTCCCCTCTATGACAGGTAGGTCCCACCCGGGGTTTTAACCTCTGAAATTTACTCCTAATCACTGTTGTAAACAGTGAGCCCCATAATACCCCTGGTGATTCAAATTATTCACCCCTGAGCCATTTGAATCGAATAGAATTCAAACTGGGTTCGGTTTGAGTGAATTTCAGCACAAGTACAGTTTTGAATTCAAATAAAGTTTGAATTCGTCCCACTTAGCTCATGTCAAGATCAACTCCGAATGGAGTGAAAATTGGTGTGGTGTGGCGATGAACATTTCAAATGTGTGCCAAAACTGAGGCCCTTACATTCCTCCCCCCTTAAAAGAATCTCGTCCCGAGATTACAAAAGAAGAGATAGCGATGTAGTAGGGACTTACTCGTGTTGAGAAGCCATGAACTCCGGGTAATTTGAACGAAGGAATTCCCCGCTCTCCCACGTCGCTTCTTCCACAGTGTGGTTAATCCAGAGGATCTTGTAGAACCACAACATTCTGCTACGCGTGGTTCGGGCTTTCTCATCAAGGATTTCCACCGGATACTCATCATATGTTAAATCCGGTTTCAACTCGCCGATGTCTTCGGTAGGAACAGCAGCTGTATGCTTCAAACATTTTCGCAGTTGTGAAACATGGAAAACATCATGGACACCAGCCAGAGATGCCGGTAGCTCCAATCTATACGCTGCTGGTCCACACTTCTCGGTGATAGCATAGGGTCCAATGAAACGGGGAGCGAGCTTTCCCTTCACACCGAACCGGTGCACGCCCTTCATCGGAGACACACGTAGGTACACGTGTTCCCCAACGTCAAAGTGCAACGGCCTACGCCTCTTATCAGCGTAGCTCTTCTATCGGGATTGAGCGGATTTTAAATTGGCTTGAATTGTCCGAACGCGCTCTTCGACGTCGTTCACCACATCAACCCCGAATGTGACTCTTTCACCGGACGCGCACCAATTTAATGGGGTGCGGCACTTGCGACCGTAGAGAGCTCCGTAGGGTGCCATCTTGATACTCGCCTGATAGCCGTTGTTGTATGAGAATTCCGCCAATGGTAGGTGATTATCCCAGTTCCTACCATGGTGGATGGCACATGCTCTCAACATGTCCTCCAGAACTTGATTCACCCTCTCTGTCTGGCCATCTGTCTGAGGGTGGTAGGCGGAGCTCCTAATCAGTTTAGTACCCAAAGCAGCGTGCAACTGCTCCCAAAAGCGAGATACAAACAATGCACCTCGGTCTGGGACTAGGGTCTTGGGTACACCATGCAGGCATAGAATCCTGGCAATGTATAACTCCGCATATCGGTTGGCATGAAAATGTGTATGTACGGGGATGAAGTGAGCTGACTTGGTCAGTCGGTCAACAATCACCCAAATGGAATCATGTTTTTTGGATGTTAAGGGTAATCTCACAATGAAATTCATGCTCACATCTTCCCATTTCCATGCTGGAATCTTCAGGGGTTGCAGCAGCCCTGATTTCCTCATATGATCAGCCTTCACTCGTCTACACGTATCACACTCGGATACGTACTTAGCTACCTCCCGCTTCATCCGTGTCCACCAAAATTTCTTTTTCAAATCTTGGTACATTTTGTTGCTGCTCGGATGAATGGAGTACTTGGACAAGTGAGCTTCATCGAGGATCTTTTTTCTCAACTCCATATCCCGGGGTACGACTATGCGGTCATTGAACCACAGCGTCCCCTCATCATCCTTCCGGAAACATTTGATTTCCCCGTTGTCTATCCGTCTCCGGAGATGTGCCATGCCTTTATCATTTTGTGAGCTGCAATGATGTCCTCCCTAATAGTAGGGATGAGGGCAAGGTTGTACAGCGATCCATAAGGAACCAAGTATAAACTTGGCTCTCCCTCCTCCACCGGTGTAATGGTGAGGTGATGGACATGCGGTTTCCGACTCAGCGCGTCGGCAACCACATTCGCCTTGCCGGGGTGGTAGTGAATCTCAATTTCATAGTCCTTGATTAATTCTAACCACCTCCGTTGCCTCATGTTCAGCTCCTTCTGGGTGAAAATATATTTTAAGCTTTTGTGGTCGGTGTAGAGATGCACCAGATTCCCCAGGAGATAGTGCCTCCACATTTTTAGCGCCAACACCACGGCAGCAAGCTCCAGATCATGAGTGGGATAATGCTGCTCATGGTTCCGAAGATGGCGTGAGCCATAGGCGACCACACGTCCTTCCTGCATCAACACGCAGCCAAGCCCAATACTGGACGCGTCACAATACACGTCGAAGGGCTTTGTTGTATCCGGCTGAGCTAAGACCGGGGCTGTGGTGAGATGCTTCACCAATGTTTGGAATGCTCCTTCACACGCCGTGTTCCAAACATATTTCATCCCTTTCTTCAGTAATTCTGTCATCGGTTTAGCGAGCTTGGAGAAACTTGGAATAAATCTCCGATAGTATCCCGCTAACCCGAGGAAGCTTCTGACTTCATGGACTGAAGTGGGAGCTTTCCATTTCAGCACTTGCTCTATCTTGCTTGGGTCAACTGCAATGCCTTCCGCTGAGATGATATGTCCCAAGATGGCACTTGGCTGATCCAAAACTCGCATTTGCTGAACTTGGCGTAGAGCTTGTGGTCTCGCAATCGTTGAAGAACGATCCGCAAGTGTTCGGCATGTTCAGCTTCTGTCTTGGAGTAAACCAAGATATCGTCGATGAACACTACCACGAACTTGTCCAGCTCCGGCATGAACACTGAGTTCATGAGATACATGAAATGGGCTGGAGCATTTGTGAGACCAAATGACATGACGAGATATTCATATAGTCCATATCTCCTCGAGAATGCCGTCTTCAGAATATCCTCCGCCGGGATTTTTATCTGGTGATATCCAGAGCGAAGGTCCATCTTGGAGAACACACTGGCACCCACAAGTTGATCAAACAATATGTCGATGCGGGGCAGTGGGTACTTATTCTTGATGGTGACGGCGTTGAGCGGCCGGTAATCCACACACAGCCTCAGGGTATCATCCTTCTTCTTCACGAATAGCGCCGAGCATCCCCAAGGCGACGAACTCGGCCTAATGAAACCCTTGCTCAACAGATCATTGAGCTGTTCTTTCAGTTCCGCCAGCTCATTAGGAGCCATCTTGTATGGTCTCCGTGATATGGGTGTAGTCCCGGGTGCGAGCTCGATCTTGAACTCGACATCCCGCTCAGGTGGCATGCCCGGTAGATCATCCGGGAACACGTCGGGATACTCCCGGACTACGGGGATGTCTTCTAACTTGAGAGCCTCAGCACTATTGATCGCTGAAACCTCTCTGACTGGATTATCTAATAGGAGGGACTGCGGACAGTGTAATGGGGAGTTGAGGTGAACCGTCCGTGATAGTGTTTCCAGAACAGCTCCATGGTAGCTTAGCCACGACATTCCCAAGATTGCATCAATCTTCTGCCCCCCTAGGATAATCATAGTGGTGGGATATATCTTCCCACCTAAGCACAGTGGTGCTTTTGGAACCATCATCGTTGCTGAAATCATTCCTCCCGGTGAGCAGATCATATACGAACACTCGGTTGGAAAGGCTTCCAGCTGATGCTTAACCACGTACGATGCACTTATAAAGTTGTGGGTTGCACCAGAATCAAAAAGTATGACGATGGCTTGATGGTTGAGAGTAAACGTACCCGCCAGCACGTTGTCTCCCTCTGGGGCGTCCTCATTGTCGAGGTTGCGGACGTCTCCAGTCCGCTGACCAACCTTCTTCACCAGAGGTCGGCCTCGAGCACCGCCCTGGAGCTGGGCTTGCCCGCTGCTCTGCTGCCCCTGGGGACAGTCCTTCGCGAAGTGGCCCGCCTGGCCACACGCGAAGCAGGTAAAACAGGGCGGTCCCCCGCTGATCGGTGGACGGAATCCCGGGGCGCGTTGTGGCGGTGGAAACGCCCGGGGTACCTCTGCTTCTGCTGTTGCTGTTGCTGTCTTGGTGGTGGCATCGTCGGACGGAACGGAGGTGCCTGAAAGGGACGTCCCCCGAACCGTTGCGGTCGCGCCAGTGGTTGCCACTGCTGCCCGGATGGTGTCCGATACACCATACGGTACTTCTGGGGAGCGCCACTCCCACCGCTGGGTGGAGCGCTGCGCTTCCGCTGCTCAGCTGCCAACTCCCGCTGAGCATCCTCTTGCATGATCGCGGCATTGACTAAGTCGTTGAATGTGCCATGGTTCCACTGTACGAGATGGGTCTTCATTTCGGGGTGCAACCCCCGATAGAAGTGCTCCCTCTTCTTTCCTCCGTGGAGATGTAGTTTGACGCATACTGCGCCAGATGGTTGAAGGCACGGGAGTAGTCGTGGGCACTCCTCCCGCCCTGCTTCAGCTCCAAGAATTCTTGGAACTTCCTCTTCATTATTCCGGGAGGAATGTGGTAGGCGCGGAACGCCTCCCGGAACTCTTGCCATTCCACGGCATGGCCAGCCGGACGTGAGGCGACATAGTTCGCCCACCACGCACCAGCGGCACTGTGGAGCTGCTGTGCTGCAAACAGGGTCTTCTGCCGCTCCGTACATTGGAGCAGCCCGAACTTGGACTCGATGGTCCGCAGCCAGTTATCCGCCTCCAGTGGTTCCTCAGCTTCGGTGAACACTGGAGGGTGCGTACTCATGAAATCCGAGTACGACACATCACGGGGCTCCAGAGGCCCTCTATCTTGACGTCCCCCCGCCTGGGACGTATTCTGCACGATCGTGCGGAGCAGGTCGGTTTGCTCCTCACGACCTCCCACCAATGCCGCTATCACATCCGCTAGAGTAAGCGGGGGCGGCGGTGGTGGCTGCTGCTGCGGGGTGCTGTCGTAGGCCGGTGGCTGGGAGTCATCACCTCCCTGTTGGCTAGAGCCACCAACCTCGTGCGTGGTCCTAGTACGAACCATCTGCAACCACACGACATTAAACATCAGTCCCACAACATTTTGCATGCAGTCCAATAGAACTGGGCGTAAAAACATTATGACAACAAAACATGCAAAATATCTCGTAAGTAGATAATGTAATAACTTTGCACAAGCTACACCATTACCAGACCAAACACAAGTTAGTTTAATCCAACTTGATGAACCCCCTCTTTGGAAGTTCACCATAACTGGGTTTGGTCACTACGAGACATTACTATCGCTTTGCCATCACGTATAGCACCCTTAGGGTACAACACCCTCTCCAATGAGTTCAACTGTCATTCTTCTGTCAGAATGACCAGTTTCTACCTATTCCAAATTTTGATCTGGTTCTGTGCATTTTCATGACTCAAGTTGAATACCAAAGTTAAAGTTAACTTCAGTATCCTTACAACGAGTACTCATTTGCCCTCAGATGAGCTTTGGTTAAAAAGTTATGCTAATTCAAAGTC
Source organism: Neostapfia colusana (assembly GCA_030760725.1). Lineage (NCBI taxonomy): Eukaryota > Viridiplantae > Streptophyta > Magnoliopsida > Poales > Poaceae > Neostapfia > Neostapfia colusana. The sequence continues at coordinate 46,540,468 of JASWHV010000018.1, read as the reverse complement.
AACAGAATTCCTGGAAGAATTTTAACAGCACCTCACTTGGAAGTGGCTGTTTTCAACCCTGATTTCCATTAAATCTGTGCTAAAATTTCAGAATATTTGAATTGCAAAGATGTCACACATCTTCTACTCTCTCTAAGGAGGTATTATATGACAATTTTTGATTTTTCTACTGGGAGTTAAGTTTGAAAAACAGAACAGTTCAGAGAATGTTTTACTCTGTCCTGGTTCTGGACAGTTTACCTTCCTCTGGGATTTCAGCCACCTTAAGGTGTGTTTCAGCTCTGGAAGTCTACAACAAAGTTATAGAGTACTTCAATACCTTTCCAGAACTATATAGCACACCTCTCTGGGCTAAAAGACCTGTGAGTTGTGCTCTGTTATAGTTCGGCAACCTTGCTGCCCAAAACAGAGCACTCTGCTTTTCATACTTTTGGCTATACTGCTCCACTATCCCATTCTTATACCCAACCAGGGTACTAAATGTTGAACCTATAGATTTTAATTCTTTGTTATCATTATTCTCATGCATATGCCTACAATATCTCGGTACTACATTCCTCACAAAAGAAAATCCTAACCGGATTTTACCGGCATATACGTCTCAAATGTGGCACTAAACGGTCTCTCGCACACGTTTACTACACGATACTTACGTGGTTAGTACCTGCAGAAGACCACACAATAATGGTGCACTCAATGGTTATTCATTTCAGGCAGTTCCATATTTGAATGTAAATACAAACGCCCGTATCATTGTCATACAGCCGTCCTTGAGTTAGGTCACGTCTCAAGGTACGTGATCGTGTTTCAACACCACACGACGGGGAACCCGAGTAGGTCATGAACGGGTCGTCACGGTTGGGAATTTTATCAACCCAACAGATACCACCTACTGCCCTGCAGGGCACGCCGATGGAAAGCGCTGCGTATGTCCTCCTGGGCTATTTCCAGGCAAACACACTCTCGCGTTACTGACCACGCGATGGGGTCTCCACTTACTTGCCTAATGCACGCTAGGGATCAGCGTTGCATATGAACTCAGGAACATGAAGAGTTCAAGAGTTTCATATTGACATCTCACACCAAGCTGTGAGACTCCATCCCTGCACCACGTTCCTCGTCAGGGGAGCTAACCGAAATTGCACCGCTTTCAGTGGTGTTCCTTACCATACTTACCAGAGCGTAGGTGCGTCGTTACATAATTGAGATTCAGAATTATAACACATAAGTTAGTCCTTGCCACTTTAAGTAACTATGCTAATATAGTCCTTACTTGGGCAACTACCGAATCCTCACCGTATACCTAAGTTTTTCCCATAATGCAGTCCTTTAGTACTGTGCTATCCCCACTGCAGCTCTGATACCATGCTGTGGCGGACCGGAATCCGCTCATCCAGGATCGCAGAGGGTGGTGCCGCGCGATGCGACACCCGACAGCACACGTCATAAGGACATAATATATTACATGGGAAAAACAACTGAAACTGTACAAGCAGGTACAAACTTCAGTTACAACTATTGTTTATATTACACAGCGGAAGTCTACACTATACAACTCACGCCCGCCTATCTAGCAAAAGTTGGTTGCCCAGCCCTAGGGCAACCCACACTAGCTGCACTCCTCAGCTCAGCGCGGCATGTACGGCTCCCACTCAGCCGTGGTCCCCGACGGAGGGTAACCCTCGCCGGTGGACTCGTACTCCGAGTCCATGGGTGGCTCCTCACCTGAAAAACACTTAAGCAGCAACCGTGAGCACAAAGGCTCAGCAAGGCTTAACCGACTCACCTAAGCATGAAACTCTACATGAGGGGTACAATGGACATAGGATAGTAACATTTCAGCAAAAGGACACGCCTACAAGTTCATCCTTAGTTCATCTTTTAGCAACAAGTTAACAGTTCATGAAGTCTGAAATTTAGTAAGCAGTATTTGGTGGCACACATGTAGCAATACAATTATATCAACCAGCAATATTGAATCAACATGTTTCATCCATTAATCTACGTCACGACTCAGTGACCAAGTGGTACTCTTCACCACGAGGGACGGCGAAACGACTCGATATACACCTCCAGGGAAACCCAAAGAGCACGTCACGTACGCCCACCCGTGGAGCTGCACAGCACGCTCACTCGATGTCGTACGGGACAACCTTTCACCCCACAGCCCAAACGTCGAACCGGTCGCACCGAAACGAGCAGGAGGTTCCCCACACGGAGCATCTCTCTATGCCCGTTGGCAGATTTCCACCTTGCTGCCCTCAGCCTACACCTATAAATCGGTGCGTTATGCCTCGGCGCCCGGAGGTTTAGGCTACATCGGTTTATCGGGGCCCATATATCCGATATGCCTTCGGTACGTTCAAACTTGATCAGCGTGGGCCGCACACGGCTCGGTCCTCAATCGACACGGACAGGGCTGCGCACACAAGACTCCCTCTTGCTGCGCCCTAGCCCCTGCCCAGTCTCATTTTCATTACTAATGTGATCTCACATCACTCATCTGAACCCGTGCGTCCCAAGCCTATCTCGCGAGTAGATTCCATCTACTCGACTTGTACCAAAGCCCTATGAATCTTTAAGCATAGCCTATCTATTCGAGGTCTTAGACACTACCCTCACTCTTTTAGGAACCCTTGGTTATGCAAGTGGGGTTTCATTCATCCTATACCTAATGCACATACATACTTCATATGACACATATAAACAACGGAAAAACTTATAAAAAGGTTAATGCAAACCGGGGCTTGCCTTGTTGCTGCTGGTCAGTAGTTAGTTCTTCGTCCGGAAGAAGGAAATCCAGCACTTCCGGGGTCTCTGCTTCAATGGCTACACGTTGAATCGAATATTACATGTAAATTTAAATGCAATGTGTGAACTTAAATACATAATTGCTAATAACTCTAGCTAGCCCTCCCCTTTGGGTTCTGAAATTTTTATGGTGGATTGGTAGGGTCCTAACCAGAGTTGTGACCAAGTTTTATTTGAAACAAAGTTCAATTGAACCTTGTACAAATAAAAGCCTCTTTGGTCAATAATTGAGCCTCTAAGTAATTCCAGGGTTTTTCATGGCTCCCACCATTACTTTCTGGAAACATGAATTTAGGATGGTTCTAATGGAGTTGGTTTCATGTCCTTTGAAGAATTCTAAAGAAAGTTATGTCCTAACTAAGATTGGAGAAAATCTGAAAAATGTTTCTGCACATTTTTCTATTTTCTCTGGGCAGTTCCCTTAATCACCTAATTAGGGTAAATAAATGAACTTGGATGAGTCTGAAAATTTTACTGGGATTCAGGGATTCTCCAATCAACCTTTCAGCCAAATTTCAGAATTTTTCATAAAGTAGTTCTCCAGATAAAATTCCCAACAGTTTAAACTCTAGGGATTTAATTCTGGAAAACTATTCACTTTCATGAGCTTAATTTGGTATTGCTGGAAAGTGCTCAGAGAGCTAAATCCAACCAAATTTGGTTCACTCGATTTGGAGCTTTCTAGCCAAAGTTATGAGGATTTGAAGTTTGGAAGAATTCTAAAAATCGGGGGAAAAGTTTAAACTCTCGGGGCCCGCAGGGACACGTGTCGAGCGCGGAGGTGTCCGGCACACCGGAGCTCACAGGGTATTTTGCGCGCCAGCACAGCCGATCCCCGGCCACACCCGATCCCGGTTTAAATTCTTCAGCCGCTGACACGTGGGCCAGCCGGCTTCGTCTTCCTCCCGCCGTTCTCTCACGCCCGCGCCGCCGACCTCGCCGGAGCAGGCTCGGGGCTCGCCGGCTCGCCGCTGCCGGACCTCCCAGGGGCTGAAACTCGCCGCCAGGGGGGTGTCGACGTCGAGGAACACGTCGGTGGTGTCAGGTCGGGCTGGGGGTGAGCGGAAATAGCTCGGCGACGTGCCGCTGCCTCGGTTGAGGTTCGACATCGTCGACCGTGGTTTCTAAACCCGCCAACACCTCGAACACACGGCCCTACAGCATCAGTGTACCTCTAGGAAGCTCGACAAGGTGTCAAAAGGGTTCAGAGATGGCGGCAAGTCAGTCGGCACCGTGTGACCGATCGTGCCCGCCATGACCGCCCTCGGTCGAGCTCGAAATTCGTCACTCCTAGACAGTTTCACGCTACGGATGCAGAAAGAACTTGATCGCCGGCTAGTCCAGCATCTACGTGCAAGATTTGATGACCACCGAAAGATCATAGAGCGAGAATTTAAAGAAACCGTACCGGAAGCTTGGGTCACAGTCGCCGGAGCAAAAACTAGAAATTCTCTGCGGATTCTTCACGGTTGGCTTCCAAACATGGAGGAGAGCAGCACGGTGGTCGCGCGCCCTGTTGCCTCTCTCGCTGGACCGTGAAAACGCCTGTGGAACGCTGCCCACGGGCGCCTGACTCTCGGCTGAGGCTAGGTCGCCGTGGTGGCGACCGTTTTTGGGCAAAGGACGTCGGAGCTCGAGGTTTCTGGCGTTGGAGAAGTGGAGTGCGAGCTCAGGTGGCTGTCTAGCAGCTCAGGGACGAAGGAGAAGATGGTTTTGCTTGTTTTCCCGATTGAGCAGAGAGCTGCGGCGAGAAACAATGCCGCTGCTTGGGTTTGCCCGCGAGAAGATAAAGCCGGTCGACTCCTGCTCGGCTAAGGCGGTGCCGGTCGCGTGGGGGCGCGAGCCAGCCGCCCTGGGCGCCAGCGCGCGGAGAGGGAAGCAGCTGGTGGCGCCGGTAGCTGCTCGGTGGCACAGCCGACAGCTGCTCGGTGGAATTTCCCACCGAGACTCTGACTTTGGGTGCAAGTTTCTCCTTCTCCCCTCTATGACAGGTAGGTCCCACCCGGGGTTTTAACCTCTGAAATTTACTCCTAATCACTGTTGTAAACAGTGAGCCCCATAATACCCCTGGTGATTCAAATTATTCACCCCTGAGCCATTTGAATCGAATAGAATTCAAATTGGGTTCGGTTTGAGTGAATTTAAGCACAAGTTCAGTTTTGAATTCAAATAAAGTTTGAATTTGTCCCACTTAGCTCATGTCAAGATCAACTCCGAATGGAGTGAAAATTGGTGTGGTGTGGCGATGAACACTTCAAATGTGTGCCAAAACTGAGGCCCTTACATCCTCAATCGACACCAACAGGGCTACGCACATCATACCTCCGCTCACTGCATCCTATCCCCCCTGCTGGGTCTCAGTTTCACATTCTTAAGCCATTCTCTACTCTTTTCCATACCGTGTGATAAAACCTTACCTCGCAAGTAGATTCCAACTACACGACTTCTACCGAGATCCTAAGCATATTAGCATGGCATTAGCTACTCGTCGAGTTTGTAAACTACCTTCATAGGATTTAAAGTCATGCTAGTGGGGTTTCAAACACTTTGCAAAATGTTCGCCACTCTAATGCAACCATTCATCCTAGACATAAGTGATACAAATGAAAACTTTGCAAAAGGTAATTAAATGCGAACCGGGGCTTGCCTTGTTGTGAGTTAAACTGAAAGTCAGCGTCTGGTGGGAGGTCGTCCAACAGCTCCGGTGTGTCCTCAATTTCGGTTACTATACAAAATGTAGCAAAATATATGTATAAGTGCTAATGAAGTCTAAGAATTAACTTCTATTCATAGCTAGTGCTATTTATGTTCCTTAATTGGCTTCGGGATTTTTCCAGTGGATACTAGACTCTCTAAGAATGATCTGAGCAAAATTTGAAGAACTTTCATTGAACCTTGTGGTCTCCAAAATTCGCACAAGTACAAGGCTTCTCTGAATTTTGAGCCCAAATCTGGAGTTTTAACATGTCTAACAGTGGAAGATCTGATTATGGTAAGTTTCCATGGTTCTAATAAATTTGTTTCACCATTTTTGGAGCTACCAACAGAGAGATATGTATTTTTGAAGTTGGACAGGAGTGCTGAAAAGTTTCTGGTTGGGATTTGTATTTTTCAAATAAAGGCTGAACTTTGGAAGGCAATTTAGCCTAGCAAATGAACTCCAATGAAGCTAAAATTTTACTGGAGGTCAGTAACTATGAAAAGGATTAGCTGCCCAAATTTGGGAATGTTTCATAAATAATTGCTCCTGGAATAAATCTCTAAAGGATTTAATAAAAACAATTCTACAGAAATTCCTGGGCATTTTCATAGCAAGCAATTTGCTCCTCTGTGAAGTACTCATGAGGATTCCAACAAAATTGGTCTCACCCTTTTGGGAGTTTTCTACACAAAATTATGGGCTTGCAAATATTAGCCAATTTCTGGAATTATTTGCTTAACAGAAACTCCAAATAATTCCACCGGCGGCTGACAGTGGGGTCCACAGGTCGGTCGTGTTCAACCTCCCGACAGACCCCGCACGCACACGCCGGAACCTTTTGGCGCACCTCTGTGGGCTTATGAGCACGTCGAGGAGGCTCGGAGACGGCCGGGAGACGTGGAACCTAGAAGCGGCCATCGTGCCCTGTTTTTCCTCGGAGAAGAACAGCTCGGCACCGGTGTAGACGGCCGGCCACATGCTGGGGGACGGTGAAAAATGTCGAGGGGGCACCGGCGGAGCTTGTGTGTGGCTCATCTAGGCACGCAAGTCACCGGTGTGTGATCGGCGGTGTAGGATCGAGAGGAACAGTGTAGCTCAGTGGTTTTGGTTGTGCGCTCGAGCAAGGAGCTGAGAGACGCGTCGGTTGAAGGCAGAGAGGAGAAATGGAATTGTGCTGCGGCTTTGCTCACCCACGCACGAGTTGCCTTCGAGAGCACGCGAGGGAAGCAGCTCGGTGGAGCATCGGGCGGAGGATTCAGCCGGGAGCTGGCGCTCGCGCGTGACCAACCGAGGGAAAAACAGAGAATTTGCCTCTGTGGTGGCTGACCAGTGGACCCCATCCCCTCAATTCTTAATCAATTTTTCTACTGATCTTTTTACCACAGCTACTCAAACTTAAAAGCCATATTTCCACACCAAGTCATGTTCTGAGTTTTTGAAATTCAAATGGACTTGAATTCTGGTGTGGAATTTGAAATGTATTTGGCTCTTTGAATTTGAATTGGAATTTGAATCTTCCCTTTTGCATTGTTCCAAAAACATAGCAAACCAACTCCAATATTTCTGGGCTTTGGCATGGCTGCTAATTCAAATGTGGATAACACATTTGTGGAACCAAATTTGCAAATTGAGGAAGTTGGGGTTTGAAACTGTAATTTAAATTCAGATTCGAGAGCTTCCTTTTTTAATACCAAACAAATATTAGAACCCTCCAAATGATCTGAAATTTGGGAGGTTGAATATTTGACATATGAAGATCCAAGTTATGAATTCAGATCTCCATGTTTGGAAGTTTTGGGAAGTTTGAATCCTTACTTTGAACTTACACATTATAATTCAAAGTTTTAATTCCCCTCATTTTACCTAAGTGTATATGTGCTGAATTTCTTGCTACCACTTTTTGGGGATTTTACAGCACCCTTGTGCTTAGGTGGAAATTATACCCCACAACCCTCATTGTGTTAGAGGGGCAGAAGATCGATGTGATCTTAGGAATGGCGTGGATGAACTACCACAGGGCTGTTCTTGACATCAGTCCACGGATTGTTAGCTTGGACTCTCGGTTCTACGGTCTTCAAACACTCATACTTGAAGACGTCGATTCTAAAAATCCAGTTGTGTACCACAGTGTGGCCATGAAACTGGAGGATATTTCAGTGGTTCGTGAGTACCCAGATGTGTTTCCCGACGATCTTCCAGGGATGCCGCCTGAAAGAGACGTGGTATTCAAGATCGAGTTAGCACCGGGAACCACACCGATATCTCGGAGGCTGTACAAAATGTCTCCGAAGGAATTAGCTGAACTGAAATAGCAGCTAAAGGACTTAATGGACAAATGGTTCATCAGACCAAGCTCATCACCATGGGGCTGTTCAGCCCTCTTTGTGAAGAAAAAGGATGAATCACTTCGGTTATGTGTGGATTATCGGCCGCTGAATGCAGTGACGATAAAAAATAAATATCCACTGCCACGGATCGATATATTATTTGATCAGTTAGTGGGTGCCAAAGTTTTCTCCAGGATGGACTTGAGGTCCAGTTATCATCAGATAAAAATCAGAGCGGAGGATATACCGAAGACGGCTTTCTCGACTAGATACGGGCTCTATGAGTATTAGTCATTTTTTTCGGGTTAACGAATGCACCCGCACATTTTATGTACCTTATGAATTCGGTATTCATGCTAGAGTGGATCAGTTCGTCGTGGTTTCATCGACGACATTCTCGTATACTCCAAATCGGAGGAAGAGCACACCAAACATCTCCATATTGTGCTCCAACGATTGCGAGAACATAAGCTGTATGCCAAATTCAGAAAGTGTGAATTTTGGATCAGCAAGGTACCATTCTTAGGACACATTATTTCAGCAGAGGGTGTGGCCGTAGATCCAACCAAAATTTAGCATGTCTTGAAGTGGGAGTCTCCGACATCTGTTCATCAAATCCGCAGTTTTCTAGGGCTAGCGGGTTACTACCGGAGATTTATTCCCAGCTTCTCGAAGATGGCTAAGCTAATGACGGAATTATTGGAGAAGAGCAGCAAGTATGTATGGAAAGGGGCCTGTGAAGAGGCATTTCAAACTCTAAAGAACATCTCATAATGGCACCGGTTCTAGCCCAACCGGATACAACAAAGCCATTCGATGTTTATTGTGATGCCTCAGGCATTGGACTTGAATGCGTCATAATGCAAGATAGACGCGTGATCGCGTATGGATCTCGTCAACTCCGCAATCACGAGCAGCACTACCCTACTCATGACCTAGAACTCGCTGCGGTGGTGCTTGCGTTGAAAATGTGGAGGCACTACTTACTCGGAAATTTAGTGCACCTCTACACCGACCATAAGATATCAATATGAGGCAGCGGAGATGGTTGGAGTTAATCAAAGATTATGAACTTGAGATCTATTACCATCCGGGCGAAGCTAACGTGGTGGCTGATGCGCTCAGTCATAGGTCCCACTTGAATAACTTGTTCGTTGTTCCGGATGAGGATGAGGAACCAAGCTTTAGGGTGATTCCGTATGGAGCATTGTATAATCTTGCTCTTGTGCCTACCATTAGAGAAGAGATTGTACAAGACCAAAAGAGAGATAATTCGGGCAAGAATCAATGAGGATAAAATGAAATGCTTCCGGGAAGATGATCAAGGTGAGTTATGGTTTAACAACCGTATCGTGGTACCCCGGAACATGAAGCTAAGAAAGAAGATCATGGATGAAGCTCATATGTCCAAGTACTCGATACATCCAGGAAGCAATAAGGTGTATCAAGACCTCAAAACAAAATTTTTTGGACTCGGATGAAGTGAGAAATCACCAAGTATGTATCCGAGTGTGATACATGTCGGCGAGTCAAAGCTGATCATATAAAGAAAGTGGGAGGACATCAGCATGGACTTTATTGTCGGACTGCCTCTCACATTCAGAAAGCATGACTCCATTTGGGTGATTGTTAGTCGGTTAAAAAAAATCAGCCCACTTCGTCCCAGTGAATATGAGACTAAGGATCATGCCGAGTTGTATCTCTCAAGAATCGTATGCTTACACGGAGTCCCCAAAACCATTGTATCCGACCGAGGTTCCATATTGGTTGCTCGTTTCTGGGAGCAACTACATGAATCTCTGGGAACTAAGTTACTTAGAAGCTCAGCATATCACCCTCAGACCGACGGTCAGACAGAAAGGGTGAATCAGATTTTAGAAGATATGCTGAGAGCATGTGCCATAGATCATGGAAAGAATTGGGATGACCATTTGCCATTAGCGAAATTCTCCTACAACAATGGTTATCAATCCAGCATTAAAATGGCACCATACGAAGTACTATATGGCAGGAAGTGCCGCACGCCACTCAATTGGTGTGAATCCGGCGAGAGGGTGATTTCGCCGTTGATCTTGTGAAAGATGCCGAAGAGCGGATTCAACTTATTCAAGCCAACCTCAAAGCCGCTCAATCTCGCCAGAAGAGTTATGCGGACAAGCGACGCTGACCCTTGTATTTTGAAGTCGGAGTTCACGTCTATCTCCGAGTATCCCCGATGAAGGGAATTCATCAATTCAGGGTCAAGGGAAAGCTAGCTCCTCGTTTTGTTGGTCCATTCATTATTACAGAACGTTGTGGACCGGTAGCCTACCGTCTGAGGCTGCCAACATCATTATCGGGCATCCATGACATCTTCCATGTCTCACAATTGAGGAAATGTTTTCAGGATCCGACAGAGGTTCTTTCGGAAGACATGGAGATATTACAACCGGATCTCACCTACACCGAGCAACCCATCCAGATTATCGATGAAAAGACCCAGATCACTCGAAATCGGACTTTGAAATTTTACAAAGTCCTGTGGAGTAATCATACCCCAGAAGAGGCGACTTGGGAGAGTGAAGATTACATCCACAAGAACTATCCGGAACTTTTTTCATAGACTTTGTAATTACCTTCGCCTCGCCTTTCTTTTGTAATCTCGGGACGAGATTCCATTTTAAGGAGGGAGGAATGTAAAGGTCCCAAAAATATGAATACAAAGAAACTTGAGTTTGCACAAACATTGGTGTCATGTGTATGCAAAATGGGACTGGTTTAAACTTTTTCCACACGTGATAACACATGAGAGTTCTTTCTAGACAAACTTATGGTTACTCACATGCTTGGACCCTAGGTGGATTAAACCCACAGATTTGAAGTCTCAAGTGCAATAGAAGGTTTAAAAATCAGATTGTGAACTAAATGTTCAACTCAAATTTCAAATGAGGGGAAACACAATTGGAATGCAAACTGTTGTGTTCAAACTCTTGTTTGCAGCAGCTAACACAAAAATTAGATTCCATATTTGAATTCCTTAGGCCCAAGTTAGTGGGTATGCAAAGTTTCATGAATTTTGGAGATGTTTTGTTAACCATTTTTCAAAAGGACTTCAATTTGCAAAGAATTCAAATACACATTTGAATTTGGATGAAATTTGCCCAACTATCCAAATGCAGCTCAGTTTTAACTCCAAACATTTGAATTGCTCAGCTGCCAAATTTTGGAGATCTTTTAAGGGATAAGGAGGGACTGCCTTGTGGGACCCACATGTCATTAGGGAGGTTAAAATTGCAAAAAGATCTTCAGTCTTCAGTCCTCAGTTTTCCACTCGAGCAGATCAGAGAATTCACAGCCGACGCCGAGGCATACACCGAGGACACCTCCCGGGATTGTTTCCGCGCGCTGGTGAGCTACTAGTGCGCTGCCTTCACTCCCAGCCATGCCCAGCTTTGCCACAGCACCGAAGACACGGCTCTGCCTCTCTCGCACGCAAGAACGGCACAGAACCGCCGTTGCTGTGTCGCTCGCTCGTGAGCCGACGTTTCCCTGGCGTGCAAAGCCCCAGGCAGTAGCAAAACAACCCCACGGTCTTCTCTACAACCTCCTCGGACCACAACCGATTGATCTCAGCCATTACAACCCCGCACACACCATGTTCCCGCGGCAGCCGAATTTCAACTGAACGGAGGTCGCACATGGACAGCTCTGCATAGAGCCTTTCATGGCTGAGAAGAGAGCCCTTGGACGCGCCAATACTCCACGCTGCTCACCTCCAAAGCTTAGCTCGATCCGTGGAGCCTCAGCGGAGGAATTTCATTTTTGCTTCCGGTCGGTGTAAACGGACCCGTGGGTAAGGAAACACTGAATTATCGATCTCTATTTGCTTAGAGCCCACGAAATTGCACTCACAGGAGCTAGACTCGATTGCGCACAAGTTTGCTTCGCAACCCTAGCTTGAAAATGGCTGTAGCCGGCGTATTTGAAGGTTTTCCAACGGCGACCGTAGGGGAAGCCATCGGGTGCACGGTGCAACCCTGGTTAGAGCCATTCCTGAGCCATTGTACGACCATGTCGACATTCTCTAGCCTCCACCGGTGCTGTAGAGCCACTCCACTGAAATTTTGGCGGGCTAGAAGGGCCGGGCGACGTCGCCGAACTTGCACCGAGCCGACGCACCGTCGTGGGCTGTGTTGGAGCCACCGCCTGTCGGGGGACATTCCTCCAACGTGTTCTGCGCACGTTTTTAGGTCCTAGCAGCGAGGGATAGCTCGGGAGATGGCCGGACACGGAGTTCAGTGCAGCTTCGGCGAGCTCAGCAGCGCGAGAGCGCGGGAGCCGGAGGTAGATGATGAAGAGACTGGGCCCGCATGTCAGTCGCTTGGTGAACAGGGATGGGATTCTGTAGGATCGAAAAGCACATGAAAAAGCTACCAGAGGGGGGTGAATGGTAGATTAAAACTTTTCGCAGCGGAAACAACAAAAACCCCTCAGCAAAAAATCAATCAGTTAAAGAAACCATGTGTGCAAGTGTTTTTGAACGTGTTCAACCGTGACAAATCAAGTAGAGAGGTAGAGAATCAAGTCACGGATCTAATGCAACAACAATCACTTGAAAACACGAAGTAAAACTTGAGATACGATCAAAACATTAAACGAAGATCAATCTGTTCTACCCGATATAAAACAGATCTGCAATGCTGCAAAGAAACTCGTGTATCTCAAAAACTAAAGATCTGAAGCTCTTGAAAATTTCACAGATGATAGATAATTGAGTTGTGAAGACAACCCAAAAAGAATCACGTCAATCGGATCTGTAAAACTCGAGTTATGAACGAAACACCGAAGCAACATCGGTCTGTCCAGAAACTCGGCGAGAAAGACTTGACGAAAAACAAATCGGACGAACAAGGCACAAAAGCTCCTCGAAACTATGAACTTTGTTCAATAGAAACACAAGAGGAACAGCCCAACGTTCTCTACACACGAGAGCTCTGGCCTCCCTTGCTTTTATAGCCAGCCCTCAGGCTAATCAATCCAATCTAGGACTCCTACTCCTAATTGGACTCGTATCCTAACTTACCATAACTGCTCAGAACTCTCCTATTCGCAGATAGAAGCAATCGTGAGACTTCCAAACACCTTAGGAACGTCCTAAACATTCCTAAAACAACTCAACTTCGTGCCTAGCACGAAATCCTATCATAACCAACTCAAATCTTCCATATTTGAGCCATATCCGACTCAGCCTCAGCCTGAGTACGCAATCCAGCCGGTTGGACCTTTCCGACTTCCACTTCTCTTCATCACACCTTGGAACAATGTTGCCATGTCCATGCACTCCTTTCACACGTGCAAACACCTTCCAACGACGTACACGCAACCTTCATATGCACTGCCCTTGATCCAAACATGCTGCGCGACCTCCCGATCAACTCAACCACAGCTCCTCCCGAACTTGGTTATTGGAACCTCATCTCCTCCCTGAGACTAGTCCAAGGATCCCATCACCAGCCATGTCTTGAACTCAAGCAACACCTGCACATGAATAAACAACCAATTCTTCCGAGCACAAGTCCTCGACTTGACTCACGTTAGTTCGAAAACCACAACACCTTACATGAGCACGTCACATAATGATGTTGCAAACCATATCAAATGATAACAGCCATAACCACCAAAATACACCAAAAACTTAGCAAATTAATACTAAGCAAACCTTCCCATAAAGCAAGTTTGAAACATTGCGAGTTAAAAGCAAAAACAAGATGCTGCAGTTCTATGAGTTGAACTTCACGGGAGCTCCCTAAAAACAAGCTCCGGGCCTCACAGAAGCTCTCCGGACCTTGCAGGAGCTCTCCGGACCGTGCGTCGGACCTTGCCAACACTTGGCTGACCTAACAAAGAACTTGTCGGACCTTGCCACAGAAGAATGTTTTGGCAATATTCAAAACTTTGAATGTTAATGCTAACTTTTATCCTAATTGCCAATGTATTCAGCACACATAGGTCTCACAATCTCCCCCTTGATGAATGCATTGGCAACACCAACTAAAATCCGAACATTGGTTTATGAAAAGTTTTGAAAAGCTTTTAAAACTCATTTCTCCCCCTTTATTAATTTCTCCCTATTTTTTTAAAATCAGAGATGCAAAGTGTAAAAAAAATCTCTCCTTATACATATTTCTCCCCCTTTGACAATGTATTCAGCAAGGTTCAAAAGAGAAATTTTTAAATGTTATGAGCATATTATAACATATACATACAAAACGAAGCTCATCCAAGTCATACTATCAGGTTACTTACACTATCACATCAATGAGATACAAAAGGTAGTGTAAGCCATGCTAGAGATCAAATGTATTTTTCAGTTTAAACAAGTCATGATCTCCCTTACTCAACTATTTCAAAACCTGAAAACATGACACTTGTTGCTGCATTTTTATTATTCATAATCATTTATGGCACAAAGTTGATCAAATGATATTTGCAAGAGATTATATGCCGCATCAGCCTTATTCTAACCAACCAAGCCAAGCCTATGTCATTTGACAATCAGAAGCTTAAGGACATGGTTTTAGTCATACACAATTCCTTCCAAGTTCATATCTTAGTGCAATGATAAGCAATCTCAAAAGAAGAAGTGCGATGCCTGCATATTCTCTTGATATTTTCTCAATTTTTTATTTGAAAACTCAACATGTGAGCTGATCACTTGATTAATTTTTTATGATTAAAAGCACTTGTGAGCACGCAACAAGTTCAAAACAGCAAGAAAGTTCGATCATGACCAGATTTGGTGTAAGTAATTATTCCAATTACTAGTCATGGCAAAAACTACAAAATGTATAACATGAGTAATGTAGTAAGAACTTTCAGCCTGTAAAAGGAATCACAAAGTCATATATGTATGAAATACTATGCTCATATTATTTTAGTTTCAGATTCACACATAGACTTTCAAAGTTTCAAAAACTCCCCCTCAATTTAAGCCATGAGGATGCATAACCCCTATTTCACTACGAATGAAATAAAAACGAGTGAAATCCAAAGGTTTTGTAAAAATATCAGCCAATTGTTGTTCGGTATCGACATGGTGAAGCACAATGTTTCCTTTTTCAACATTATCACGAAGAAAGTGATACCTAATGTCAATGTGCTTAGTTCTAGAGTGTTTCACGGGGTTTTTAGCAATACAAATTGCACTAGTGTTATCACAAAACAGTGGAACACTATCTAAATCAACCCCATAGTCCTTAAGTGTTTGAACAATCCAAAGAATTTGTGAGCAAGCGCTAGCCGCAGCTACATATTCAGATTCGGCCGTGGATTGTGCAACTGAACTTTGTTTTCTAGAGGACCAAGCAACAAGTGAATTACCAAGAAAATGACAAGCACCCGAAGTACTTTTCCTATCAATCCTACAACTCCCAAAATCAGCATCCGAAAAAGCTTTCAAAGAAACGGTTGAGGAAGAAGGAACAAAAATGCCAAATTCTTGAGTTCCATGTAGGTACCTGAGAATCCTTTTGATGGCTTGGCGATGTGAAGCACGTGGAGAAGCTTGAAAACGTGCACAAAGACACATGCTGAATTGTATGTCCGGTCTTGACGCCGTGAGATACAAAAGTGATCCAATCATACTTCCGTATTCTTTTTTATCGACCGGGTCACCATCTTCGTCAAGTTCAAGTGTTGTTGCTTTTCCCATTGGTCTCCGAAGAGGCTTGCATTTGTCCATGTTGAAGCGCTTAAGAAGGTCCTTTATATACTTAGTTTGATGCACAAAAGTTCCTTCTTTTGTTTGCTTCATTTGCAGCCCCAAAAAGTATGTGAGTTCTCCCATCATACTCATCTCAAATTCTGAACTCATCATAGCTGAAAACTTGGACACGAGATCATGAGAAGCACAACCAAAGATAATATCATCCACATACACTTGAACCAATAATGAGTTATTGCCATGCTTAAGTACATAAAGAGTTTTATCAACCATGCCCTTGGTAAACCCCTTTTCAAGTAAGAATGTTTTTAACCTATCATACCATGCTCTAGGGGCTTGTTTTAGACCGTACAAGACTTTGGACAGTTTGTAAACATGATTAGGAAAATTTGGATTTTCAAAACCCGGTGGCTGCTTAACATAAACCTCCTCCTCTATGTAGCCATTAAGAAAAGCATTTTTAACTTCCATTTGATATAACTTGAAACCTTTAGATGCAGCAAATGCTAATAAAATTCTTATAGCTTCTAATCTAGCAACAGGAGCAAATGTTTCATCAAAATCTAGACCTTCAATTTGAGTGAAACCTTGAGCAACCAACCTAGCTTTATTCCTAACCACAACCCCATCCTCACTTTGCTTATTTTTAAATACCCATTTAGTTCCAATTAATGTGTGACCTTGAGGTGGAGGTACAAGTTTCCAAACATTATTTCTTTCAAAATTTTCTAACTCTTCTTGCATGGCATTAATCCAAGATTCATTAGTGAGTGTGTGTGGTATATCCTTGGGTTCAAAAGAAGCAACAAAAGCAGAATGAGCATGAGAGATTGGATCGCAAAACCTGGACCGAGTGACTCGTTCATGCAAGCTTCCAATGATTTGTTGTGGAGGATGACTTTTGAGTACTCGGAGGGGAGTAGACACTTCAAAGCACCTTCTTCTTCATGTTCGGACCTTTGATTAGGAGAGCTTGTTGATTGAGGAAGGTCCGAACCAGCAGTAGTGACTGTTGGTGCTGGTTGTGGTGCAAAATCAGCAGTTTGATCGTTATTTACTTCCGAGTTTTCGGGCAGCAGCACCACTTCTTCATCTTCTTCAATAAAAATACTCTCCCCCTGCGGATATGGATCCGGACCTGCAATATCGGAGCTAGTACTTGGGCTAGCTTCATCAAAAGAAACCTCGCAAGTCTCCACAATTTTGTTAGTGTCAAGTAAAAACACACGTTAGCCTCTAGTATCAGATGGATAACCAAGAAACATGCCATCAACAGATCTAGCTTCAAATTTATCAAGATTACCATGTTTCTTAACAAAGCATTTGCAACCAAAAACCCTAAAGTTTGTAACACTAGGCCTATGTCCAAACCGGAGCTCATATGGGGTTTTTCCAAACTTAGCACGCAAGAAAACACGATTTGAGACATAACAAGCGGTTGCAGTTGCATCAGCCCAAAATTTCCTAGGAGTTTGATATTCATCAAGCATAGTCCTAGCCATCTCAACTAAGGTCCTGTTCTTTCTTTCTACGACACCATTTTGTTGTGGTACATAGGGTGAAGAGTATTGATGATCTATTCCATTTTCAGCACAAAAGTGATCAAAGGATTGGTTTTTAAATTCAGTTCCGTTATCACTTCTAATTGCTTTTAATGATCCTGGGTGATCAATAGATAATATAAGAAATAAAGTTCTAAAATGACTAAAAGCTTCATTCTTAGATGCCATAAAATAAACCCAAGAATATCTGGAATAATCATCAACAATCACAAGCACATACCATTTACCTCCGAAGGATTGAACACGTGCCGGACCTACTGTGTCAAGATGTAAAAGTTGTCCCGGTTCAGCTGTAATGGTCATTGTGAGAGGAGCATGTGAACCTGCAACAAACTTAGCATGTCTACAAGAAGAGCACACAATATCATTATCCTTTTTAAGCTTCGGCAG
This sequence comes from Neostapfia colusana, assembly GCA_030760725.1. Classification (NCBI taxonomy): domain Eukaryota; kingdom Viridiplantae; phylum Streptophyta; class Magnoliopsida; order Poales; family Poaceae; genus Neostapfia; species Neostapfia colusana. The sequence goes on along the minus strand of JASWHV010000018.1, from coordinate 46,522,975 downwards.
CCCACGTATGCGATCGAGAGCACTAACACGAGTGAGATGATCAAAGCCTATGTGACCAAGTCTACGATGCCAAAATATAGATCCTTTGTATCATTAGCAACTAGACACCGATGCTTAGAAGTTGACAAATCAAAATCAGCTTTAAAAACTCTTCCAAACCTAGACATGTTAAACAAAAGCTTACCTTTTGAATCTACAACCTTGCAGCAATTTTTAGCAAAGCTAACCTTTAGATTTTCATCTAGCAATTGTGAAACCGAAAGCAAGTTGTATTTCAAATTTTTAACAACTGCCACATCTTTCAAAGTGTAGAGATTGTTTACTCTAACCGAACCTTTAGCAATTATGGGAGTAGAAGAGTTATCGGCGAAAGTAACATTTTCTACACGTGACACAAAAGAGAGAGAGGAGAACCATTCTTTGTTACCGGTCATGTGGCGTGAGCAACCTGAATCCACAATCCAAATGTTCTCCTTCCTCAAACGTGAAACCTACACAGCAGCACAATACGTCGATGACTCAATACTGGGGTTAGTTAAAAGACTTTTAGGAATCCAGTACTGAGTCACACGACGTCCAGCATGAATAACACGTGAAAGCTGAGAAGGTACAGCAGGTTTATGAGCCAAACATCGAAATTTTTTGTTCCCAACTACTGACTTAGAAGATGTGTTATATGTAGCACAAAAAACAGTAGATCCGGGAGCAAGTTTTTGTCTCATTACAGCAGGTTGCAAGCTCCGAACATTCGGTCTAGCAGATTTTGCTTGGTTGTTATGTGATCTAGCAAGTATTCTTTGTTTCTTATCGTGTTTAGCTAGTCTATAACAAAAATCCATGACATGACCATCTCTACCACAGTAGGTACAATGAAAAATAACCTTATTATCATGTCTAGATGAGCAAGCAACACGTTTATTAGAACCCGAATGGGACAGTACTCCTGCAGATTTGAAAATCACCTCTTTTTGTCTAGGAGCTGTTTGAATCAAACCGCTTCCTAATGACTTTACAACTTTAGGTGGGTGTGCTTTAGCATGAGCATGAGAATTAAAACCTAAACCAGTTTTATCATTACAAGACTTGAAAGAATTCAGCAGCAAGTTTAGGTTCTTATTTGCATTAGAAAACCGATCAAGTGTCCTATGCATGTCAGCAAGTTTATTGGACAGATCAAAGCAGTTTTCACATGAAGTTTTTCCTTTTAGTTTACAGTTTGAACAATATTTAACTTCATGCACACGTAAAGCATTGTTCAAAATAGAAATCTCATTCATAGCATCATTTAGTTTCTTATTCAGATCATCACATGAAGAACAATGCAAATCAATTGTAGAACAACAAGCATCTTTCAAATTTTTATCATTAAGTGCAGCAAGATCTTTGTTCTTTTCAATTCCAAGTTCAAGTTTATCAAGTGTAGATGCGTGTGCACTTCTTAAAGAGGATAATTGTTCATAAATCAAATCACATGATGAATAAGAATCATCACTAGGAATCGAAGTTTTTAAACGATTAATTTCAGATTCTAGTGATCCAATTTTAACAGCATTGTTCCTAAGTTTTTATCCTTTTTCTTTAATATAACAGTGGCACGAGAAATAGCATCACACATTTCTTCGCAAGTGGGACATACCTCTTCATCGTCGCTGTTGTGTTCTGCCTCCTCGGAGCTTGAACTTGACTTGCTCGCCATGCAGCACATATTTGCCATAGCTTCTTCATCTTCATCACTACCGGTGTCCACATCACTTGAGCCAAAATCTTGAAGTGCAGAGATCATACTATGCACTATGTTGCGCATTGATAAATCTTTCTTCTTCTTATTCTTTGCAAACGATTTCTTTGGCCTTGTTTGCTTTTCTTCACGTGAAGTCGGACCTGAAAGGTTAGGGCACTCCGTACGAAAATGTCCTGTCTTACCACATTCAAAACATCGTTGAGGTCCGGAGATTCCTCTCCTTATAGTTCTCACATTTTGCAATGCTTTTGAGAACCGAGTAGAGATGAGTGCAAGCTCCTCCTCTGGAAACTCTTCAATCTGTTCAAGGGTTAGAGAGGACAGCAAAGAGAGTGTACCACTAGATGATGATTGACTAGAACTAGACATGTCACGTTGCGAAACAAATGCAATAGACTTGTTGGGGTTTTTACGTGAGATGATATCAATTTCATGAGTTTTGAATTTAGAATAAGCACGTCTAAAGTAAGAGAACTCATGACAGTAGATTCACGAATAGATGTAACTTTCATCTCCCAAATTGACATATCTAATGCTCCCAACAATTGTCTAGCATTTTCAGCATCTGAAAAGTTAACATTGACACTACGCAAGTTGCTGAGAATTTTATTAAAGCGAGCAAAAAGATCATCAATTGACTCACCGGGTTGCATCTCAAAACGCATGTATTCTTTCTTGAACATATCTTTCCTTACCTCCTTGATCGTATTGGATCCTTCATGGTAGTCACAAAGAGCTTTCCAAACATCATATGCAGATCGGAGGTGTGCAACCCGGTCGAAGTCGCTTTGAGTCAATCCTTGGATGATCAAGTTGTGAGCCTTGTTGTTGTTGTCAACATCTCTCATGTTCGCAGCCGTAACTTGATCATTGGGTGGTACATCGAAGTTCCGGTAGACCTTTTCCCATATGGCGAAGCCTTGCGCCTGTATGTAGGCCTCCATCCGCGGCTTCCAAACCTGAAAATCGATGTCATTGAACACACAAGGTTTTGCGGAGTACTTCTCCATGATGGTTAGTCAAAACACGTGCAAATCACAAAGATTAGAGCACCTTGGCTCTGATACCAATTGTAGGATCGGAGAGCACATGAAAAAGCTACCAGAGGGGGGTGAATGGTACATTAAAACTTTTCGCAGTGGAAACAACAAAAACCCCTCAGCAAAAAATCAATCGGTTAAAGAAACTGTGTGTGCAAGTGTTTTCAAACGTGTTCAACAGTGACAAATCAAGTAGAGAGGTAGAGAATCAAGTCACGGATCTAATGCAACAACAATCACTTGAAAACACGAAGTAAAACTTGAGATACCATCAAAACATTAAACGAAGATCAATCTGTTCTACCCGATATAAAACAGATCTGCAACACTGCAAAGAAAATCGTGTATCTCAAAAACTACAGATCCTAAGCTCATGAAAATTTGACAGATGATATATAATTGAGTTGTGAAGACAACCCAAAAAGAATCACGTCAATCGGATCTGTAAAACTCGAGTTATGAACGAAACACCGAAGCAACGTCGGTCTGTCCAGAAACTCGGCGAGAAAGACTTGACGAAAAACAAATCGGACGAACAAGGCACAAAAGCTCCTCGAAACTATGAACTTTATTCAATAGAAACACAAGAGGAACAGCCCAAAGTTCTCTACACACGAGAGCTCTGGCCTCACTTGCTTTTATAGCCAGCCCTCAGGCTAATCAATCCAATCTAGGACTCCTACTCCTAATTAGACTCGTATCCTAACTTACCATAACTGCTCAGGACTCTCCTATTCGCAGATAGAAGCAATCGTGAGACTTCCAAACACTTTAGGAACGTCCTAAACATTCCTAAAACAACTCAACTTCGTGCCTAGCACGAAATCCTATCATAACCAACTCAAATCTTCCATATTTGAGCCATATCCGACTCAGCCTCAGCCTGAGTACGCAATCCAGCCGGTTGGACCTTTCCGACCAATTCTTTACGTCCACTTCTCTTCATCACGCCTTGGAACAATGTTGCCACGTCCATGCACTCCTTGCACACGTGCAAACACCTTCCAACAACGTACACGCAACCTTCATATGCACTGCACTTGATCCAAACATGCTGCGCGACCTCCCGATCAACTCAACCACAGCTCCTCCCGAACTTGGTTGTTTGAACCTCATCTCCTCCCTGAGACTAGTCCAAGGATCACGTCACCAGCCATGTCTTGAACTCAAGCAACACCTGCACATGAATAAACAACCAATTCTTCCGAGCACAAGTCCTCGACTTGACTCACGTTAGTTCGAAAACCACAACACCATACATGAGCACGTCACATAAGCATGTTGCAAACCATATCAAATGATAACAGCCATAACCACCAAAACACACCAAAAACTTAGAAAATTAATACTAAGCAAACCTTCCCATAAAGCAAGTTTGAAACATTGCGAGTTAAAAGCAAAAACAAGACGCTGCAGTTCTACGAGTTGAACTTCACGGGAGCTCCCTAAAAACAAGCTCCGGACCTCATAGAAGCTCTCCGGACCTTGCAGGAGCTCTCCGGATCTTGCGTTGGACCTTGCCAACACTTGGCGGACCTAACAAAGAACTTGTCGGACCTTACCACAGAAGAATGTTTTGGCAATATTCAAAACTTTGAATGTTAATCCTAATTGCCAATGTATTCAGCACACATAGGTCTCACAGATTCTCTGTTGCACGGGATCAGGCTGTGACAGCACGGGAAGGACCTTGTGGCCCCGTGTGGTTTAACCGAGAGGGTGACTCGTGGCTACCGGACCCGCTGTCAGGGATTTGAACTTTTCCCGGTTTATTTGAATTCCAGAATTTCCCCAAAATTTAGAACCTCATAACTTTTGCTAGGAAACTTCAAATTTAGTGATTCAAATTGTGTTGGATTTAGGTTACAAAACTCTATCCAAATATGCAACCCAATTTGTAAGAAAGTCAATATTTATATCTGGAAAATTCTTTAAATCTTTTCAGCAAAAGAATTTTAGAGGGAGTTTGGTTCATCCAAAAATCTTCAAATTTTGCACAAATAGTCTTTAGTATGTTAGTGAACTCCTGTATATTCAGCTCATTTGGAGTTGATTTGATTAGTAGAATAAAGATTTTAAGTTGCTGTGTTCAATTGGATACAGAAACATTTTCAGAGAATTTCCAAAAACTTGGAAATTCAGTTCTGGGTAATTCTTAGCTCCCAAAATCCAAGGAAAATTCATGCAGTCCCTATGAACTATATTTGAAATTGTATTTCACTAAGTTTGGCAAGAACATGTGAGTTACTTCAGAATTAATTCCTTTTTGCTTAATTGCTTAGAGAATTGTTATGAACAAACCACTCAATGAAAAGTGCTAATTTTTGGTCCATATGACTTTCTTGTGACAAGGAACTCACATGAAAATTTTTAGCTCCATTGGTGCTCTGGATAACCCTTGTTCTGTTTAACCTCCTTAGGTGCTCAAAACATGAGTGAGGAAAACACTTAGCACTTAATCATGTTGGTTAACCAAAACCCAAACCTTAGCACAAGTGTCATTTTAAATTCTTAAACAGAGTTCCAGTTTTTAAACTTGTCATTAGAACTTGTTACCAAAAATCATTACAATTAAATGCATATGCATATTCATCACGTGTAGCATCTACGTGAAGATTGTGAGACAATCGGAGTGGAGATCAAAGGAGGAGGAAAGCGACTGATCAAGCCTCAAGTGGTCTTCACTAACTGAACCTTATATATTAGTCCCCTGCAAAACAAAGGCAAGCCCTGGTTTGCATCAAAATTTATAAGTTTTTATTTGTATTCACTTTATAATGTCTAGCATTTTGTTTATTGAATTAAGTCTAGATGGTATGACACTCCACATGCATGACCCAGAGAAACCCTGGAGTTTGATGTAGAGTAGGTTATCACTTGATTATAATTGCTGATCTCAAGTTAACAAAAGTGGATTAAAAGAGGCATAACTCGAGTAGGCCGTTTCCTACTCGTGAATTGGGATTAAGGGGGATCAATTGGAAGAGTTGGGAATTGATCCTCATAGTTGGGAATGTATACAGGGCAGTGGATGGAAGGCTCAAGGATGTGGTCCTGTGAACCTAGTCTCCGTCTGAGTCGATTAAGGCCCGTTCTCATGTGCGGCCCTGTGGGACAAGTTTGAGTTGTGTACCGGATGCATACTAGCTATATGGGACCCAGGAAACCGATGTAACATGTTAACCATGGTGTCGAGGCAACCCCCACCGTCTAATGCAGATGCTGAAAGGATAGAGAAGTCGGCTCTACGAGGGTTTGCCATAGTGAGACTTAATCCAAGTCGGTGGGACCGGTTCGATATTTGGGTGTCGTGTGAAAGGTTGCCACATACGGCGTTGAGTGGAACGGTTGATCACCGGCTCGGACGAGACTATGTGTCGTGTCATCCGGGTGTTTTTGATTCGAATCACCATCACTCGTGGTAGTGAGCATACTTGTTCTCTGCATCGTGACGTAGTAAGAAACTGGGAAAAGTTAATATGCTTCGTGAGTAATGCTCATATTGTAGATGAGGGATGATCAACATCTTCACTAAATTTACTTTCTACCTTGGGCTAGTAGCGTCGAGGTAAAGTGTTTCTTGTTTGATTGTGGAGTCTCGGCCTTAATGGCGCAAGGTCTGTATGGGTCTAGGGTAGCTCACTAAAGTTACTTTCACCTCGGGCAAGTGGCATCGAGATGAAGTGTTTCTTGTTTGATTGTGGAGTCTCGATGTAAATTGTGCGAGGGCTATAAAAGTTGCTTAAAACTCAAAGTAAGGACTCTCCTTTAGCTCAAGTTCATATCTTGTGCAAACTTCTATATTCAGCCCCCTATTTTTAGCATGTAGAGTTTCATGACTAGGGTTGACGGTTAAGTCTTGCTGAGCTTTATGCTCACGGATACTGCATGAGATGTTTTGTAGGTAATAACACTACGCTGATAAGTACGGTTGTCCGATGAGACATGGAACTCTTCGAGTGGGGAACTCATGGAAACCCATGCCGCTGCCATTGTGATCGTGTTGCTAGTGAGAAGGGTCCGCGGGCTGGACGTCTTCTCTGTTGCTTAGCATAGATATGTGACATGACTTGTATGAATCTTACGCTGTAGATTATTTTGAGAAGTATTTGTAAAATTCACACTTTGTAGGCTTTCGCTTGATTTATGTAATATGATGCTTTATTATGTGTGTTGTTGGGTGCCGCATCACACAGCACCACCCAGTGCAATTCCCCGGCGAGCGACACGGCCCTGTGATCAGGTCCGAGCCCTCACAATTCCTAAAAAACTTTAGGATTTAATCAAATGCTCAGCCCCTAAATGATGCATGTGGGAAATACCACTTTTGCATTTTGTGAGTTCATCTTCTAATTATCTATTTATTATTGTTACATGGTCTTCAAATGTGTTCATGTGATTACAACAAATGAGGTGAGGTGTGGGTGTGATGAACACTTCTAGGAAGTGAAAAACTTTCGCCCTTACATCCCCCCCCCTAAAAGAATCTCGTCCGGAGATTATAATGTGAAAATGAGAGAGAGGACGGTGGAAAATTATCGGAGATGCAACGTTAAAAAGTTGGGGTAGTTGGCACGAAGAAATCCTTCACTCTCCCATGTCGCCTCATCCTTGGAGTGATTACTCCATAAGACTTTATAGAACCACAACGTACGGTTGCGTGTGGTTCGGGCCTTCTCATCAATATTGAACCGGTTCCTCTTGATACGTGAGATCCGGTTTCAGTTCCTCGATATCTCCCAGCTGAATGGTGGTTGTAAACTTGAGTCACTTCCTCAGCTGAGAAATGTGGAAGATGTCGTGCACACCGGAGAGTGTCGCTGGTAATTCCAGCCGTTATGCAACGGATCCACATCTTTCCAGAACCTGGAATGGACCGATGAATTGGGGTGCCAACTTTCTTCTGACCCAGAATCTGTTCACACCCTTCATTGGAGACACATGTAGATACACGTGATCCCCGACTTCAAATTGGAGAGGGCGCCTTCTCTGGTCCACATACTGTTTTTGTCAGGATTGAGCAGCTTTTAAGTTCGCTTGAATCAGCCAAACTTTTTCTTCCGTATTGTTGACAAGATCAATCCCGAAGGTGGCCCTTTCGCCAGACTCACACCAATTCAGCGGTATGCGGCATTTTCTCCCGTATAGCGCCTCGTAGGGCACCATCTTGATGCTGGCTTGGTACCCATTATTGTACGAAAACTAGTCTAACGGTAAGTGATCATCCCAATGCTTACCGTGGTTGATACCACAAGCTCGCATCATGTCTTATAAAATTTGATTTACCCGCTCGGTTTGCCCATCCGTCTGCGGGTGATACGCTGAACTACGGATCAGTTTCGTCCCCAAAGCAGCATGTAACTGCTCCCAAAAACGAGGCACAAATAAAGTGCCCCGATCCGAGATGATAGTGCGGGGTACGCCGTATAAGCAAAGAATCCGTGAGATGTATAGTTGAGCATATGTAAGGGCTTAAGTTTTGGCACACATCCAAAGTGTCCATCACCACACACACACTTCATTTGAAGAAAGTTGATGAACACATTTGAAGAGAAAGTAACCACCATCAACATGCTTATTAGAGAATAAACTCACAAAATGCAAAAGTGGTATTTCTCACATGCATCATATAGTTGCTGGGCATATGAAAAACTCCAACACCATGCTAGGAAGGTCCATGCCAAATTTCACCCAAATTCAAAACCTTTTCAAGTCTTTTTGGGTATAACTAGAAAGAGGGTGGTTTGACCTCAAATTCAAATTCAAACTATTTCCATCCCATGAATTCAAAAGTGGGAGGCATATTATTACTCACCACATTTTTATGAGCTCACACACCAATTTTCACTCCATTTGGAGTTGATCTTGACCTGAGCTAAGTTTAGCAAATTCAAACTTTATTTGAATTTAAAACTGCATATGTGCTGAAATTTAGTCAAACACAAACCAATTTGAATTCTATCCCATTCAAATGGCCCAGGGGTAGATAATTCAAATTCCAGAGGTTAATTTGGTCTCTACTGTTTAGAGCAGTGGAGAAAAGTTAATTTCAGAGGTTAAAAGGGGGTGGGACCCACCTGTCATAGAGAGGCAGATCAAAACTTGCAACTGAAGCAAATTCCGGATCTTTTCTCAAACCCACCGAGAGCTTGCCAGGCGCCACCGAGGAGCCTACCGTGCCACCAGCTTATTGCTACCACGGGCGAGCGCCAGGTCGGTTCTGATCGCCTTCTTAACGTGATTCACGCCCTCTGACCGAAGCGAACCTCGTTTGCTCTATCCTCCTCGCGTGCGAACACCGAGCGAAGCTCATTTCCCTCCGCTGCCTCGGCCTGCTCAGGAAATCGGCAGAAATCACCGCGTCGTCCCTTCCCTGAGCTCAGTCTCCACCTCCCCGACCCGGAAGACGAGCTTCGGCCTCCCTCGCCCTTCCACAGTCCACTCCGCCGCGACCAAGCTTCAGCTGACGATCGGGCGCTCGTGGACAGCCCTCGACAGGGGCTTTCACGGCCGAGCGATCACAGCTACGGGAGCGTGCTACAGTGGTGCTACTCTCCTCCAAGTCTTGGAGCAGACCGAGCAGCATCGACGACGAATTTGAAGATTTAGCTCCAGCGAGCTAAACCCGAGCAGCCGGTACGGTTTCTGCAAATTCTCCCTCTCTGATTCTCCATAGGTCCTCAAATCTTGCATGTAGCAGCTAGACTAGACAGCAATCAAAATCCCTTTAGCATCTGTTGCATGAAAATCCCTCGGGGCGACGTAATCCGAGCTTTTCCGAGGGTGTTCTTCGCGGACTCATTCGGTCGCACGGTGAGACCGTATTTGTGGCTATTCCCAAGCTAGTTTGAGGTTGCTCCGAGCTTCCTTGTCGTTCCCTGGTGCTGTAGAGATAGTCGGTCGAGCTTTTGATGCGCTGAGAACCCTGGCGGACACTGCTGAAGCTCAACTGAAGCCGCCACACGTCGCCGGCCATCTTTTGGTCACCAGCGGCCCTAGATAACCCCACCACCGTGTTCCTTGACGTCGCAAACCCCCTGGCGGCGAACTTCAGCTTGATCAGTGGCCGGAACCGGCGAACCGGCGAGTGGCAGTTAGCTCCGGCGAGCTGAGCGCGCGGGCGCGCGAAAAACAGCCGGAGGAAGAAGAAGCCGGTGGGTCCCGGCTGTCCGCGGTGGAAATTTAAAACTGGGATCTGCTGTGGCATGGATCGGGTGCGGCTGCCGCAGAGGACTCAGTAGCCGCGTGTGTCGTCTGATGAGGAGCTGACACGTAACCCCGGGTCCCACGCGCAGCAGTTTGAACTTTTCCTGATTTTCAGATTTTGTTCAAACTTCAAATCCACATAACTTTGGCTAGGAAACTCCAAATTGAGTGAACAAAATTTTGTTGGATTAAGCTCTCTGAGTACTTTCCAGCAAATCAAGTTTCACTTCACGAAAATCCTTAGTTCTCCAGAATTAATTCTTCAAAATTTAAACTGTTTAGAATTTTAACTGGAGAACCCTTTGGAGGAAATTTCTGAAATTTTGCTCGGATGTTCACCAAAATATTCCTGAGCTACCATAAAAATTTCAGATCCATTTGAGCTCTTTTGATCCACCTAATGGTGTGATTAATAAAACTGTTCAAGAGAAAATAGAAAATATCCAGAAACATTTTCAGAATTTCTCTGAAATTGTTTAGCTCATATCTGTAGCTAGGAAACTTCAAATTAAGTGAGACCAACTCAATTAGAACCCTCTAAAAATCTAGTTTTCAGAAAGTCAGTGCTTGCTCCATGAAAATCCCTAGAACACCCTAGGAGCTCCAATTAAGGTCAAGTACATAATCATTTGTAGAGATCTCAAATGAGCTTTGCTGCAAATAAAACATGGCCAATCTCTGTTTAGGTTGTAACCAAACCACAGTAAAAATCTCAGAGTCATTGGGTTTGTCTAGTAAGACTTGTAGTCTCATCAAGTTTAAATTCAGTTCAAAAGCATTTAAATTGATACAAATACTTGTTATCTCATGTAGTCGCTAAGGTTGAGGAGGAACCCGAAGTCTTAGACTTCGTCACTACGGAAGAGCAGCTAGCCTACGACCAAGAGCAGCAAGGCAAGCTCCGGTTTGCATTAACCTCTTTACAAATTTTTATTGTTTTGAGAACTTCCTTTGAGTACCCTTATTTCTTGCATTAGAGTCTTGTTTGAAACCCAAATGCATAGCGAAGAAAACCATGGGTTGGGATTAGGATTGAAAACCTCGTTAGCCACTGCAATGCTAAGATACAGTAGGATTCGGTACAAGTCGAGTAGTTGGAACTACTCGCAAGAATAGGCTAGAGGCACATCGCTCGGGTAAAAATAGCAAATGAAACACATGGAAAGAAAAAAATGAGACCGAGCGGAGAGTAAGGGCAACAGGACTTTCGGGCCTGTGTGCTATAGCTCCGCTTGTGTCGATTGAGGACCGAGCCGTGTGCGGGCCTGTTGAACAAGCTAGAACAGTACCGAAGACCTACCGGCTATATGGGAACCGGGAAACCGATGTAACTCGGGTAGCTGGGTGTTGAGGCATAACTGGTCGTTGTAACACCCCAAAATCCTGTTAAGAGGGGAATTTAAAAAATTTTGGACGTATTGCATGTGTTGCAAAAATTCAAATTCAAATTGAACTCAAAACAGAAATGAAAAAGAAAAAGAAAAAATAAACCTTCCCGGCCAGTGGGCCGAAACCCACCAGCCGGCCCACAAAACCCCCGCGCCATCCGGCAGCCGCGCGCCCGCGCCCCCTCTCGCAGACAGGCGGGACCCACCTGTCATCCCCGAGCTCCCGATGGCGCCGACCACGGACTGTTCCCCCGCGCGTGCGCGATCGTAACCGACCGGAAAACCGCGCGTTCCCAGCCGACTCCCGGTCCCAGAAGACACCAGCTCGATCTAAACCAACCCGCCACCCTCCGCCGTCTACAAAAACCCCGGCATCGTCCTGTTTTTTCCCCACGATCCGCCGTTTTTCCTCCCGGCGAGAACCCGAGCTTCTACGGCAAATTCTGCTCGATCTTCGTTCTGGAATTCCGATCTAACTCGCTGGTCTTGATCCACCGCCTCCGGGGAACCGAGCAGGTGCAGAAAACTCGGTGGTTTGCGCCTCAAACACAGCGCCGACGAGCCTCGCCGTGAATTCACCTCGGACCTCGTCGCCGACCGCTTTCCAGGACCTCCGAGCTCAAGAAAACCCCCGAGGTGAGATCCCCGACCTCCCCTCAACCGATCTATGCCATAAAATCACAGTTTTAGGGAGAATTGACGAAGATCCGAAACTCTCCGGCGAGATCGCCGCCTCCCGCCGCCATGCGCCGCCGGGCAGCGCCGCCCGCGCTCGATCAGAGCGACGTGGCCGCTTGTGCGCCGTCTATTTTAAATCGCACGGTAGAATTTAAATCCCCGCGTACCGGTTCGACGTTATAATCTCAGCCGTCTGTTTTAAATCGGATGGTCCACGTCAGCCCCGCGTTATAAAGGCCTGGATTCTTACGTGCTACCCCCTGGGGTTCTCGGACAATACGAGCTAGCCCCAGAAACTTCTGATCTAGCCCCTGGAACTTCAGAAAATCATGTAAATTCATTTAACAATTAGTTTTAGCCCCTGGACTTAATAAAAATTAGGAAAAACCCCTCTGTTATGTGTAGTTGGACCCCTAGAAATTCTTAAAATAATATAATAGGCCCTGTAGTGGGGTGAGTTTACCTTTTTAACCCTATGTGATATTAAATTTAGGAATTTGAATATATGTTTAGTATTTAAAATTTAAAAGATGGGACAAACACATTGTAAATTCAAATTAAAAACTTTCCTAGTATTTGGAAAACTTTGGAGTGAGATAAAAATAGATTTTTGGCTGAAATGAATCTGTCTAATTGATTATTCACATTTATTAGTTATAGGGACACATTTTTAAGTAGAGAATAATTCTGAAAATTAGTAAAATAAATGTAAAATAGTTCACATCAGAGGAGAAGTTCAAAAATATATTATTTAATATTTTAGACCCAAAACCTATTCTGTTTAGATGAGGTGTCTTACTATTTTCATAATAAAGTGCACATTTAGGCATAGGAAATAAATCTGAAAATATAGCAAGCTAGGTATAAATAACTAGAAAATGATAAATGAAGTTTCCAAAATCCAAAGAATTCAGTTTAGGGTTGGTAGAAGGTTTAAAGACACATATGAAGTAGGAAAATACCTTTCATGCATACTTGGTAGCTAAAATGTGTATCAATTAAATATAAGGGATTTATTTAAATTAGAAATTCATATATCTAGTATGCCAACATGAATATGAATACAAAAATAGAAATCATATGTACATGTTTAAAATTGCATGTAAGCCAAAATCAACACACATAGAGTAACCACAACACATGGAAATGAGAATGGCTTTCATAAATGGGAATGTGTGGTTTGTATGAAGTGGAGGTGTGAACTATGTCTTATGGATTGTTGTTTTCTTTTGCTATGTGTGATGGTATGATGTAGAACCTGCTCCAGAGCAAGTTCTTCCTTTCCAAGATCAGGACTACCCATTCCCAGAGCAGCAGGAAGAAGGCAAGTGTCTTTGAACACTTTGTTCCTATACTAGGATGTGTAGATAGAATTATTTGCATTGTCAATTGAAAATATGAAACCCATGCTAGGATGTTTCCCTAGAATTGCACTACCTTGTTTCCTTGTAGCTTGGGTTGGGATTCATTTTATCATGTCATTTATTATTATGCATGTGCTTAGCCATGCTTAGAATGGGATATTTGGGATATGAGATCATCAGTTTATTTTACCATACTCTTTAATGAGATACTGTGAGTTATGTAGAGGTAGGGATCAAGGCAAGTTGGATGTTTTGGTTGGTGCTGGGTGCACGAGACTCGGGTTTGTGTTTAGTACTTGCCTGGATCCTAAGGACCGGTTCATGGAGCATGTAACCTGGCTTTACTGTGCCAACCACATGCTGAGATGGGGCAGCTTGGCCAATTAATTAGGTGTATCCCCGGCGTAGAATGGGTGTGTTGGATGGTGCCGGGAATAGGTGTCAGCTGGACTACCATATGAATCGCAAGGCTCAAGAGGGGGCCACTGCAGCGGGGTTGGAGCCTCTTGTATGCTGTTAGGGGTGAAACCTCAGTGGGCCCACGCTCGTCGGGAATCCCCTTGTAAAGGCTTCGTAGTGATTTCCTGGCTACACACCTAGGAAGTGTGAATGTGGTTCGTAGCCACTGGCATAATGGAGGTTCTTTTAGTCCACCCGGCAACGGGGGATGAAATCACTACATGTGGGTACAGTGGTACAAACTCTACAGAGTTAAAACTGTCATGACAGCCGTGCTCACGGTCAAGAGCGGCTTGGACTTATTCATGATTAGAGGAGTGATGGTTTTGGAAGTTAAAGATGTTAAGCGGGGAGCTTAACATTGGAAATGATGTTATGGTTATTTGATTATGATGATGGGATGGGATATTGGGACCATTTCACCTGTGTAGTAATGTAGGTGCTTAATAAGCTAAGGTGATAGGTATTAATTGCGTAGTGCTTTAACCATGAGTTCAACCTCTCCTTGTTCTAGCCATGCATGACATAACTTTCCCACACTTGCTGAGTACCATTGGTACTCAACCTTGCATATTTGTTGGTTTATATTGCTGCTCAGGTCAAGATAATGAAGTGGTGTTTAATGATCAAGACTTTGGACCCGAAGAAGGTTTCTAGGTTCTTGGAGTCCCCCGGACAACACCTGTGACGGAGCCCACGAGAATAATATTCCGCTGCTAGTTTATTTACTTGTGATGAACTTATTATCGTCCATCGAGACATATGCTATGTAAGACTTATCTATATTCGACACCTGGCTTGTAATAAATGATGCTTCACTGTTTGTCATCACATGTATGAGAAAATGATCCTGGCATACATGTGATATTCACTCGGTTGTTCTTCGGAGAAACCGGGTGTGACAGAAGTGGTATCAGAGCCAACGTTGCCCGTAGGAACGTGGACCTAGGTAGAAATGGACGTATTTAAGGGCCCTATTTTCTTAAAAACTATTTTACAAGGTGTGTGTTGAAAAGTGTTATTTAATGGAGTTACTTTCTTCATCTTACCCCAACTTACATTCAAAATAGGATTTTTGTTTAAAAGTTTATCTAACCTAAGTTTAAATGCTTTTTGTTTTAGATGGTTCGCATGATTCGCACCGCTCGCAAGTCCACAGGAGGGAGAGTTCCCGTAGTTGCCCTTGCCCAAAGAGAGGAGAGCCGTCCGGTGACGTACCTTTCCTACGGATTGGCAGTAGGAGGCTTGTTGCGCCGTCTTCGACGTATGCTCCAAGCTGCCGGCAATACGGGCAAGCTAATTATACACTATAGCTCCACCAGGACCATCCGGGAGAAGCGGGAAGAATGGAGTTCAGAGATGAGGATTATCCGTGAAAATCAGCTGCTTAAGATCCACTGCTCTCCGGCTTGTCGAGCAACACAGGTCGATGCGGAGAAGGATGTCACCTGGGAGACCATCACCTGCTAGAGCCACATCTATCGTCGACACCTGGACAGGACTGAGTACATGTATGTCCTCCAGCGCAAGAGTGGTACAACGGAGTACAAGTACCCGCCAGTGCAGCAGGGGACTTCCCATGAGCACATGGACCTGTGCTTGGAGGATGCTGCTATGCTTAGCACTCGACTGCAGGAGTGTCAGCAGGAGCTTCAGGATGTTCGTGACACCCTGAAGGAAACCGAGGCGTTGCTTCGAGCCTGCTTGAGGGCGAGAGAGAGAGGAGATGGGAATGAACTGTGTCACCGTGAATGACACATGGACTCCTGACTCCCCAGATCGCCGGGCGATCAGGCGTCGTCGCACTTCTCCACCAGCAGCTTCGCCACCCAAAGCGGAGTCAGAAGGCAGCCGCAATAATGAGGAAGATCCCGAGGAGCCAGCTCAGTGATACGAGTAGTGTAGAGTCCTTCCCTTAGTTTAGCAAGATGTCGAGTAGTCGAGTCGTTATCTTAGTTAATGGTGTGTTAATGCTTGGTGTGTGACGTGAGTTGTGGAAGCCATGAGCAATTGTCCACAGCCTCGTCTTCAGATTGTTTTGCTTTGGTGTGTGAATCGACATGAAATAATAGTGCATTTATTTTTGTATGAGACATGAACCCTCAGAAAGTATAACAAAGTCTCAACACTTCAAAGTAAAAACAAGTGAAAGTAGTAAGATAATACGTAATGCCTTAAATTAACATATGGTTGATCATGCTAGATGGCCGGAAGAGGAAAGGGTCGTGCTGCCAACCCCGCCAACAACAACGATGAGGCCTGCAACCCTCATCTTTCTGGGAGCCAAGACAGGAGTGGACGCCGTGAGGGAGTTGATCCCATCCACCAAATGCTTGAGAATCAAAATCAGCTCATCCAGAACCTGACTCAAGTGGTGGCCAACTTGCATCAAGTTCCACCTCCACAAGCTCCACCACGCCAACCAAGGTTGAGTGAGTTTCTAGGAACTCAACCTCCAAAGTTTGCAAGTGCTGCTGAACCTCTGGAGGCAGATGATTGGCTAAAGACCATTGAGAGCAAGATGAGGATCATACAGTGCTAAGGGTATGAGAGGGTGCTGTTTGCCTCTCATCAATTGCATGGACCTGCTGCTGATTGGTGGACCGCCTACATGGCCGCCCATCATGATCCTGAGAACATCACTTGGGAAGAATTCAAGCGTAGCTTCCGCAACCATTACATACCAAGGGGTGAACTCAAAAACAAGAGGAAGGAGTTCTTGGGACTGCAGCAAGGAAACATGACTGTGAGGGAATACCTCACTAAATTTACTCAACTCTCCCGTTATGCCTCACGGGACATAGAGACTGATGAGCAGAAACAGGATTGTTTCGTGGAAGGACTTACCACAGAAATGCAGTGTGCAATGTCCTCCAACGAATATGAAAGCTTCCAAAAGATGGTGGACAGAGCATTTGTGGTAGAAAGGAAGCTGAAGGCCTTGGAAAATGAGAACAAGCGGAAGGCCGGGTGGTCACACCAAGCCTCAGGGAGCAACACCCGCCCACGTCTGATGCAGCAACCCGCAGGGCAGACGAACCGTGCTGCGGTACCCTACTCAGCACCAAGAGGGTACAACCCGAACTACAGGCCTCCGGCAGCACCAGCACAGCCACAACGTCAGTTTGTACAGCAGCCTCGCCCCGCATATCCACCTCGACCAGCAGTACAAGGACCTCCAAACCAACCCCAAGACAACAAAGGCCAGGCACCTAAGGTTGGGGTGCAATGTTTCAACTGTGGTGAAGTGGGGCACTATGCCCATAAGTGCACAAAGAAGAAGCCCAACACAGCCACAACAGCATAATGTAATGAGAGGACGGGTGAACCACGTCACCATGGAGGAAGCGCAAGAGGCACCTGACGTGGTAGTTGGTAAGTTTCCTGCCAATTTACACATTGCAACCCTGTTGTTTGATTCTGGTGCTACCCACTCGTTCATTGCCCAAGGGAAAGAAGCATGACCTAGCAACAACACAAATGAACCATATGCTAGCAGTAAACTCTCCAGGTGGGGAAATAAGGACAAGACAAGTGTGTCCCAAAGTGAACCTAGACATTAATGGGGTAGTATTTACTGCTAACCTCATAGTGATAGATTCACAAGGGATAGATATTATCTTGGGTACGGATTGGTTGACCTAGCATAAAGGAATCATCCATTGTTCGACCCAGACGGTGGAACTAACTCACCCTAGTGGCACAAGAGTAAAGTTTATAACAATACAAGAGCCTAGGAGGGACATTAAATTAAATCAAGTTGAGGTGAAAGTGGAGGAGATCAGGACCATCAGGGAATATCCAGATGTTTTTCCGGAGGAGTTGCCAGGTATGCCTCCTGATCGTGAAGTGGAATTCGCAATTGAGCTAGTGCCTGGAACAGCCCCGATATACAAGAGACCTTATCGGATGGACTCCAAACAGCTGGAAGAACTCAAAAATCATTTGAGAGAACTGGCGGAGAAGGGGTATATTTGTCCTAGTTCCTCACCATGGGGAGCTCCAGTGATATTTGTCCCCAGGAAGGACGGAACCCAAAGGTTGTGCGTAGACTACGGTGCCTTGAATGAGGTAACCATCAAGAACAAGTACCCATTACCCCGCATTGAAGACTTGTTTGATCAGTTGAGGGGAGCTTGTGTGTTCTCAAAGATCGATCTCAGGTCGGGGTACCACCAACTTAAGATAAGGCAAGCCGATATTACAAAGACAGCTTTCGTATCTCGCTACGGACTGTATGAATACACCGTCATGCCTTTCGGGCTAACTAATGCCCCGGCATACTTCATGTATCTCATGAACAAGGTGTTCATGGAATATCTGGACAAATTTGTGGTGGTTTTCATAGATGACATTCTCGTCTTCTCCAAGGATGAAGAGGAACATGAGAAACATCTAAGGTTGGTGTTGCAGAAGCTGAGAGAACACCAACTATATGCCAAGTTGAGCAAGTGTGAGTTTTGGCTGAAGAGAGTTCCCTTCTTAGGACATATAATCTCGGAGGGAGGAATCTCCGTAGATCCCGCCAAAATCGAGGATATACAGAAGTGGAAGACCCCTGAAAATGTCGGGGAAGTTCGAAGCTTCTTGGGATTGGCAGGATACTATCGACGGTTTATTGAGGGATTCTCTAAGATCTCGAGACCCCTCACCAAATTGTTGGAGAAGGGAGTCACATTCACATGGACGCCGCAGTGCGAGACAAGTTTTCAGGAGTTAAAGAAAAGATTGACAACAGTCCCAGTTCTAGTTATGCCAGATATGCAGAAGAATTTTACGGTGTACTGCGATGCCTCTGGAAACGGGTTGGGATGTGTTCTCATGCAAGAAGGGCATGTCGTGGCTTATGCATCCCGGCAGCTCCAGAAGCACGAGAAGAACTATCCTACACATGACCTAGAGCTAGCCGCAGTGGTACACGCGTTGAAAATTTGGCGGCACTACTTGATGGGGAAGAGGACAGAGATATATACAGATCATAAGAGTTTAAAGTACATTTTCACACAGCCAGATCTCAACCTCAGAAAAAGGAGATGGTTAGAGCTAATCAATGACTTTGATGTGGGCATCAACTATCATCCTGAGAAAGCAAACATCGTGGCAGATTCTTTAAGTCGGAAAGTGCAGGTCAATAAGTTGAGCTTGAAGGATATGCCTGCAGAATTGAAGGACGAGGTTATAAGGCTCAATCTATGCCTGGTGAATAGTGGTGAAGCCATCGCCATGGAAGTGGACTCCACACTATAGCGAGAAATACGCGAGGGTCAAAAGTATGACGAGAAGATACAAGAAATCAGGCAACTCATCAAGGAAAATAAAGCCCCTGGTTTCAGAGAGGATGAACAAGGAACGGTGTGGCACGGAAAAAGAATCTGTGTGCCAGAAGTAACGAAGATCCACGTATTGATTTTGAAGGAGGCTCACGATTCTAACTATACCATTCATCCTGGGAGTACGAAGATGTACCAGGACCTCAAGAGCAGGTATTGGTGGTATGGCATGAAGCGAGATGTCGCGGAACATGTTGCCCTATGTGACACATGTCAGTTGGTGAAAGCAGAACATCAACGACCCACGGGATTATTGCAACCACTCAAAGTGCCTGAATGGAAATGGGAAGAAATTGGTATGGATTTCATAGTGGGACTGCCTAGGACCCAATCAGGATATGATTCGATATGGGTCATCATCGACAGGCTAACCAAGGTAGCTCATTTCATCCTCGTGAAAGAAAGCTACAGCGGATCCAAATTGGCGGAGTTGTACATGTCAAGGATCGTGTGTTACCATGGGGTGCCAAAGAAGATAGTGTCGGATCGAGGGACACAGTTCACCTCAAGGTTCTGGCAGAAGTTGCATGAAACCATGGGAACCCATCTGAATTTTAGCTCTGCCTATCATCCCCAAACTGACGGGCAGACGGAAAGAACCAATCAGATTCTTGAGGATATGCTGAGAGCGTGTGCACTAAAAAATAATCGGTGTTGGGATAAGAACTTACCGTATGCGGAGTTCTCCTATAACAACAGCTATCAGGCTAGTATGAAGATGTCACCGTTTGAAGCTTTGTACGGGAGGAAGTGTAGAACTCCCCTATTTTGGAACCAAACAGGGGAAGGTAAAGTGTTTGGTCCCGAAGTACTACAAGAAACCGAGGCGAAAGTGAGGGAAATTTGCAACAACTTGAGGATAGCACAGACACGACAAAAGAGCTATGCCGATGTACGGAGAAGAGAGCTCGTTTTCAACGTGGGAGACTATGTCTATCTCAAGGTGTCCCCTATCCGAGGACTTCATCAGTTCATGGTGAAAGGGAAGTTGTCACCTCGATACATCGGACCCTTTCAAGTTCTGGAGAGGAATGGCGAAGTGGCGTATCAACTAGAATTACCGGCTCGCCTATCGGATGTGCACGATGTATTCCATGTGCCACAGCTCAAGAAATGTCTGAGAACGCCTGAAGAGGTGTTACCCATGAATGAGGTTGACATAGCTGAGGATTTGTCTTATGCTGAGCAACCATCTAAGATTTTGGAAAGCATGGAATGCCTCACAAGAAATAAAAGAATCCGGATGTGCAAGGTGCAGTGGAAGCATCACTCGGAAGAGGAAGCCACCTGGGAGCGAGAAGATGAGCTTAAGGCACAATTTCCGGAATTGTTTTCTTAGAACCCCAATCTCGAGGACGAGATTTCTTTTAAGGGGGGTAGAGCTATAACACCCCAAAATCCTGTTAAGAGGGGAATTTAAAAATTTTTGGACGTATTGCATGTGTTGCAAAAATTTAAATTCAAATTGGAATTCAAATTAAACTCAAAACAGAAATGAAAAAGAAAAAGAAAAAGAAAAAAATAAACTTCCCGGCCAGTGGGCCGAAACCCACCAGCCGGCCCACCCAACCCCCACGCCAGCCCGCAGCCGCACGCCCGCGCCCCATCTCGCAGACAGGCGGGACCCACCTGTCATCCCCGAGCTCCCGATCGCGCCGACCCCGGACTGTTCCCCCGCGCGCGCGCGATCGTAACCGACCGGAAAACCGCGCGTTCCCAGCCGACTCCCGGTCCCAGAAGACTCCAGCTCGATCTAAACCAACCCGCCGCCCTCCCCCGTCTATAAAAACCCCGGCATCGTCCCGTTTTTCCCCCACGTTCCGCCTTTTTTCCTCCCAGTGAGAACCCGAGCTTCTCCGGCAAATTCTGCTCGATCTTCGTTCGGGAATTCTGATCTAACTCGCTGGTCTTGATCCACCGCCTCCGGGGAACCGAGCAGGTGCAGAAAACTCGGTGGTTTGCGGCTCAAACACAGCGCCGACGAGCCTCGCCGTGAATTCACCTCGGACCTCGTCGCCGACCGCTTTCCAGGACCTCCGAGCTCAAGAAAACCCCCGAGGTGAGATCCCCGACCTACCCTCTACCGATCTATGCCATAAAATCACAGTTTTAGGGAGAATTGACGAAGATCCGAAACTCTCCGGCGAGATCGCCGCCTCCCGCCGCCGTGCGCCGCCGGGCAGCGCCGCCCGCGCTCGATCAGAGCGACGTGGCCGCTTGTGCGCCGTCTATTTTAAATCGCACGGTAGAATTTAAATCTCCGCGTACCGGTTTGACGTTATAATCTCAGCCGTCTATTTTAAATCGGACGGTCCACGTCAGCCCCGCGTTATAAAGGCCGGGATTCTTACGTGCTACCCCCTGGGGTTCTCGGAAAATACGAGCTAGCCCCGAAAACTTCTGATCTAGCGCCTGGAACTTCAGAAAATCATGTAAATTCATTTAAAAATCAGTTTTACCCCCTGGACATAATAAAAATTAGGAAAAACCCCTCTGTTATGTGTAGTTAGACCCCTGGAAATTCTTAAAATAATATAATAGGCCCTGTAGTGGGGTGAGTTTACCTTTTTAACCCTATGTGATATTAAATTTCGGAATTTGAATATATGTTTAGTATTTAAAATTTAAAAGATGGGACAAATACATTGTAAATTCAAATTAAAAACTTTCCTAGTATTTGGAAAACTTTGGAGTGAGATAAAAATAGATTTTTGGCTGAAATGAATCTATCTAATTGATTATTCACATTTATTAGTTATAGGGACACATTTTTAAGTAGAGAATAATTCTGAAAATTAGTAAAATAAATGTAAAATAGTTCACATCAGAGGAGAAGTTCAAAAATATATTATTTAATATTTTAGACCCAAAACCTATTCTGTTTAGATGAGGTGTCTTACTATTTTCATAATAAAGTGCACATTTAGGCATAGGAAATAAATCTGAAAATATAGCAAACTAGGTATAAATAACTAGAAAATGATAAATGGAGTTTCCAAAATCCAAAGAATTCAGTTTAGGGTTGGTAGAAGGTTTAAAGACACATATGAAGTAGGAAAATACCTTTCATGCTTACTTGGTAGCTAAAATGTGTATCAATTAAATATAAGGGATTTATTTAAATTAGAAATTCATATATCTAGTATGCCAACATGAATATGAATACAAAAATAGAAATCATATGTACATGTTTAAAATTGCATGTAAGCCAAAATCAACACACATAGAGTAACCACAACACATGGAAATGAGAATGGCTTTCATAAATGGGAATGTGTGGTTTGTATGAAGTGGAGGTGTGAACTATGTCTTATGGATTGTTGTTTTCTTTTGCTATGTGTGATGGTATGATGTAGAACCTGCTCCAGAGCAAGTTCTTCCTTTCCAAGATCAGGACTACCCATTCCCAGAGCAGCAGGAAGAAGGCAAGTGTCTTTGAACACTTTGTTCCTATACTAGGATGTGTAGATAGAATTATTTGCATTGTCAATTGAAAATATGAAACCCATGCTAGGATGTTTCCCTAGAATTGCACTACCTTGTTTCCTTGTAGCTTGGGTTGGGATTCATTTTATCATGTCATTTATTATTATGCATATGCTTAGCCATGCTTAGAATGGGATATTTGGGATATGAGATCATCAGTTTATTTTACCATACTCTTTAATGAGATACTGTGAGTTATGTAGAGGTAGGGATCAAGGCAAGTTGGATGTTTTGGTTGGTGCTGGGTGCACGATACTCGGGTTTGTTTTTAGTACTTGCCTGGATCCTAAGGACCGGTTCATGGAGCATGTAACCTGGCTTTACTGTGCCAACCACATGCTGAGATGGGGCAGCTTGGCCAATTAATTAGGTGTATCCCCGGCGTAGTATGGGTGTGTTGGATGGTGCCGGGAATAGGTGTCAGCTGGACTACCATATGAATCGCAAGGCTCAAGAGGGGGCCACTGCAGCGGGGTTGGAGCCTCTTGTATGCTGTTAGGGGTGAAACCTCAGTGGGCCCACGCTCGTCGGGAATCCCCTTGTAAAGGCTTCGTAGTGATCTCCTGGCTACACACCTGGGAAGTGTGAATGTGGTTCGTAGCCACTGGCATAATGGAGGTTCTTTTAGTCCACCCGGCAACGGGGGATGAAATCACTACATGTGGGTACAGTGGTACAAACTCTGCAGAGTTAAAACTGTCATGACAGCCGTGCTCACGGTCAAGAGCGGCTTGGACTTATTCATGATTAGAGGAGTGATGGTTTTGGAAGTTAAAGATGTTAAGCGGGGAGCTTAATATTGGAAATGATGTTATGGTTATTTGATTATGATGATGGGATGGGATATTGGGACCATTTCACCTGTGTAGTAATGTAGGTGCTTAATAAGCTAAGGTGATAGGTATTAATTGCGTAGTGCTTTAACCATGAGTTCAACCTCTCCTTGTTCTAGCCATGCATGACATAACTTTCCCACACTTGCTGAGTACCATCGGTACTCAACCTTGCATATTTGTTGGTTTATATTGCTGCTCAGGTCAAGATAATGAAGTGGAGTTTAATGATCAAGACTTTGGACCCGAAGAAGGTTTCTAGGTTCTTGGAGTCCCCCGGGCGACACCTGTGACGGAGCCCACGAGAATAATATTCCGCTGCTAGTTTATTTACTTGTGACGAACTTATTATCATCCATCGAGACATATGCTATGTAAGACTTATCTATATTCGACACCTGGCTTGTAATAAATGATGCTTCACTGTTTGTCATCACATGTATGAGAAAATGATCCTGGCATACATGTGATATTCACTCGGTTGTTCTTCGGAGAAACCGGGTGTGACAGTCGTTCAGAGGGTAGGTTGAGAGCTCGAGGTGTAAATCGGTTGGCGGCACGATGGATGCACGCGCAGAGACCTCTTGCTCGGGACGATTGGACCGGTTCAACATTTTGCTAACGGGTGAAAGGCGGTTGCGTACGACATCCGTGATGGTTGCTGTAGGCAACATCGAGTACGGGCATACACGATGGGTTATTCGGGTAACCCTGCAGGTGTAAATAGATTATAATCGTCGTCCCTCGCAGTCAGTGAGTACCACTTGTTCACTGTACCGTGACGTAGAAAGAACAGGCTAGTTACATGTTAAAATGTTGCTGATTGAAAGATGGACTTTGATTGTTAATGATTTGTTGTATTTTAGAGCTAATTAAAGTTTTTATCAACTTTGGGCAAAGTACATGAGAGAAATGTGTTTCTTGTTTGATTGCGGCTCTCTCATGTGCCTTAGCGTAAAGTCTCCACAACCTGTTGCTAAAACTTGAATGTAAGGTTCCACTAATTAGGCGAGTCCTTGCAACTTATTTTACCTCATGTAACCTATAACCCTCCATGTAGAAGTTTCATGTTTAGGAGCGACGGGTCAGTCTTGCTGAGCCATCGTGCTCACTGCTTGTGTTTGAAGTTTTTGCAGGGTTTTATGAGGAAGGGGCTCCCGAGGAGGAAACGGAACCCCAGGAGGGAAACCCCGTCGAGTGGGAGTCGTACACGCCGCCGTGTTAGTGTGTGTGCGTGCTAGCGGGGACACGTTCACGGGCTGAACGTGAACTCGATGCGTAGTCTACGCCCGTGAGTGTAGACTGAACATATTTGGTTGTACAAATGTTCATAAACCTTTTTATGAAATAAATTTTTGCTTCCGCTTTATACCTTTGATGTGTGTTATCCGGTGCTGTGCAACGCAGCACCCCTCAGCGTGATCTTGGCTCGACAAGACCGTGGGGTCGTGTCAGCATACTTCTTGGCGTTGTAGTTAGTGTTGACCGGGATAAAATGGGCAACCTTTGTGAGCCGGTCGATGATCATTCACACTGAATCATGTTTCTAAAATGTGGTGGGTAAACCGACGATGAAGTCCATGCTCACATCCTCCCACATCCAGGCAGGAATGCCGAGCGGTTGCAACAGTCCCAGTTTCTTCATGTGGTCAGCTTTAACCCTCTGGCAGGTATCACACTCGGACACGTATTTTGCAATCTCCCGCTTCATCCGTGTCCACCAAAATTTACCTCTGAGTTCTTGATACATCTTGTTGCTTCCGGGGTGAATAGAAAACTTTGATAAGTGAGCCTCATCAAAGTTTTTCTTCCTCAATTCCGGTTTACGGGGTACGATGATCCTGTCCTTGATCCACAGCACGCCGTCTCCGTCTTTCCGGAAACATTTCATTTCCCCGCTGTCTACACGTCTCCGCAAATACGACATACCCTTGTCATATTTCTGGGCTGCCGCTATCTCTTCACGGATGGTGGGGATAAGAGCTAAGTTGTAGAGAGCTCCATGTGGAACAACATACAAATGTGGTTCACTCTCTTCCAATGTGGTGATGGTCAGATTATGAACGTGTGACTTGTGACTCAGCGCATCCGCCATCACGTTGCCTTGCCTTGGAGATAATGGATTTCTATTTAATAATCTTTTATCAGTTCTAACCATCTTCTTTGCCTCATGTTCAACTCCTTCTTAGTGAATATGTACTTGAGGTTCTTGTGGTCGGTATGTAAATGTACGAGGTTACCGAGTAGGTAGTGCCTCCACATTTTGAGTGCAAGTACTATGGCAGCGAGTTCTAAGTCATGAGTTGCATAGTTTTGCTCATGATCCCGGAGCTGCCATGGTCCATACGCGACCAGCCTTCAGTCTTGCATCAGCACACATCCGAGCCCAATGCCGGATGCATCGCAGTACACATCGAACGGTTTTGTTGTGTCTGTCTGTGCCAAAACCCGTGCTGATGTTAAGTGCTTCACTAATGCCTTGAACGCTGCTTCACACGCTGGACTCCAAACATATTTGGTAGCCTTCTTCAGCAGCTCGGTCATATGCTTGGTAATCTTTGAGAAGTTCGGAACTACTTGAATCTATTCATTCATGGTTATATATATTCTAAATTCAGTTTGTGGATTATATGTGTATGTGTGATGAACATCCTGGGCACACATACGCATCAGTCTCAGTTCCAAGAGGTTCTCTCTCAGAACAGGGGCGTGACACATCGGTTTCCCGGTTTCCATATATCCCGTAGGTCTTTGGTACTGTTCTAGCTTGTCCAACAGGCCCGCACATGGCTCGGTCCTCAATCGACACAAGCGGAGCTATGGCACCCAGGCCCCAACGTCCTGCTGCCCTTACTCTCCGCTCGGTCTCATTTTTCTTGCCATGTGTTTCATTTGCTACCTTTACCCGAGTAGTGTGCCTCTAGCCTATTCTCGCGAGCAGTTCCATCTACTCGACTTGTACCGAATCCTACACTATCTTAGAATTGCAGTATCTAATCAAGGTTTAAAAACCTAAGCCCAAACCAGGGTTTTCTTGGCTATGCATTTGGGTTTTCAAACAAGACTCTAATGCAAAATTGAAGTGGGTGCTCAAAGTAAGTTCTCAAAACAGTAAAATTGATAAAAAAGGCTAATGCGAACCGGAGCTTGCCTTGCTGCCGTTGGTCGTAGGCTAGCTGTATCTCTGGAGTGATGAAGTCTAAGACTTCATGCTCCTCCTCAACCTTAGCGACTACATGAGATAATACTTCAATTTGAATGCATGTGAAATTGGAAGTTGAATTTGATAAGACCATAACTCTTGCTAGACAGGCCCAATGACTCTGAAATTTTTACTGTGGTTTGTATACAACCTAAACAGAGACTTGACCAAGTTTCATTTGCAGCAAAGCTCATTTGAGCCCTCCAAAAATAATTGTGTACTTGGCCTTAATTGGAGCTCTTAGGGTGTTCTACAGATTTTCATGGAACAAGCCATGACTTTATGAAAACTATAATTTTATAGTGTTCTAATGGAGTTGGTTTCACTTAATTTTAAGGTTCCTAACAAAATATATGTGCTAAACAATTTTTAGAGAAAATCTGAAAATGTTTCTGGACATTTTCCATTTTCTCTGGAACAGTTTTATTAATCACACCATTAGGTTGAAGAAATGAGATTGAATGGATCTGAAATTTTTATGGTAGCTCAAGGATATTATGATGAACATCCTGGCAAAATTTCAGAATTTTTCTCCAAAGGGTTCTCCAGTTAAAATTCTAAACAGTTTAAATTTTGAAGAATTAATTCTGGAGAAATAAGGATTTTCATAAAGTGACACTTGATTTGTTGGAAAGTACTCAGAGAGCTGAATCCAACAAAATTTGGTTCACTCGATTTGGAGTTCCCTAGCCAAAGTTATGTGGGTTTGAAGTTGAACTAAATCTGAAAATCAGAGAAAAGTTTAAACCGCTGACAGCCAGGCCAACCGCACAGCGTTGTCTTCAACCTCCCGCCGGCACTCGAGCACGCGACGAACAGAGGCCGTGGCGCGGTCCGTTCTCTGGCTACGGTGGACCATTTCCGGTGATATTTTGCACTACACGCTCATCAGACCAAGCCCTAGCGGCCGGACAAGGTTGTCGGCAAACTCTACATGCAGGTCATAACAAAGGTAGGATGGCAATTTGCAGCAAAAGACAGGCATACGAGTTCATCCTTAATTGATCTTTTAGCCACAAGTTAACGGTTCATGAATCTGAAATTTAGTGAGCACTATTTGATGGCACACATGTAGCAATACAAGTTATTCATATCAGCAGTATTATATCACACATCCATATTTTTACCTACGTCACGACACAGTGAACAAGCGGTACTCATAACCGCGAGGGACGGCGAATCGACTCGTTATACACCTCTAAATCTGGAAAGTAGCAATCTTTTAGAACAGCTAAAAACCGTGACAAAAGATCTGTTTGCTTGCTGAGCACCACCTGATTGAAGTGATAAAATCTTGGAAACCCATACCACCTAGGTATTTAAGTTCAGACATCTAATCCCACAAAAACCTCGTAGCTCACCAAGACCCTCCTTCTATAGAATACATGATAAACCCTCCATGCAGGAGCTCAATGGCGACGTCGAACTCGGTGTTCTTTACACCTTTTTTGACGCGGTTTGTTCGGAGAGCTCCGCTGAGACTTGATAATCATGAATATGAGCACTGATCCTTGTGAAAACGGCCGCAACTAAGACCTCACCGGCGAGGTGCCCTGTTTTCAGCCGCCGGCACGAAATTCTCGCGGAACTAGGGTCCTAGTGCATGGAACTGGTTGCTATTTGATCGAGGAGGTGCACTAGGTGTTCTAGATCATGTCTAGTGTGCAGCTCTAGCGGTGGTTGCCTCTGTGCAACGAATTTCACCGTCGACCGGATTCTAACCCTAACACACTATGAGAAAAGAAACTAAAAATTCTCGCTCTACACCGCATAAAATGGAGCATGGCTTTCTCCAACAGCTTCAGCATAAGGAAGCACACCTTTTCTTATCTGGTTGTGGTGCTTGAAACAGCCGGGATCGGCCAGTCGCCGGTGATCAGAGAGCGGCGGAAAAAGACTTGCGAGCGGGAGCAACGCACGGCATGGGCTGAGCAGCTCATGTGCTGGACTTTGAGCCGAGGTTCTCACTGTGAGGTGGAATTAACCGAGTGTCCTGGTGGCCTCTGCGCTCGGTCGTCGGTCGCCCATGAGCTGCTCTCGGTTGGTGTTGGTTCTCCCTTCTCTCAGTCACTGAACAGTGGGTCCCACACTCTCCCCTCTAATTCTTTTCCATTTCTTGCTGCAAATATCCCAGCTACTCACACTTCAATGATATACTTAGCCACCAAGTCATGAGTTGAATTTGATTTCCTCAAATTGAAGTTGGTTTGGTTAAATTTGATTCACATTTGAATTTGAAATTCAAATTCAGTTTTGAATTAATCCAAATATAGCCCCCGACAGGACGAACTCCAATGAGGATGAAAATTGGTGGACTAACTCAGAAAAATGTGCTGAGTTTGAATATGAAGTCAAGTTCTGAATCCAAGTGATGAAAGTAGCTGAAATTTGAATTTGCATTAAAATTAGCCCTTTTTTACAAATGTCTCCAAAAGTGGCTCAAAAGGGCTTGGATTTGCATGAAACTTGGCATGCGTACTCCTAAGAATATTTAGGGCCTAAGGGTGAGCTCAGCCTCTCATGTTTATGTGTATGAGATCCTACTTTTTGGAGTTATGGGTTTTTCCTCTAATCCCCCTCTTTATGGTGTTTACATGCTCTTCACAAATGTTTATGAGACTTCCACCAAATGAGCTGTGGTGTGGTGATGTGATGAACACTCTAGCAAGTACTTTCTTGGGCTTTTACAGCCAACACGGGAACAAACAGAGCACCAACATCATATGCTCCTACATGGACTGCCGACTCACCATGGCGTGCACCCATGTATGGACCACCACTGTCACACGGCAAGAAGAGCACCGGTTCTCACAATTAAGTTTAAGTTCCCCATTGAATAAAGTTGCAATAAGAACGCTTAGATCATAGTAGTTTGAATAAGAGTGGTGTGATGAACTTTTGTGATGATTTCTTATGTTGGCATGTTTGGGTGTGAGTTGTGGGACGCTTCGGCGAATGTTCACATCCACACATAGTAGAGAGATGTGAGATGCTTCGGCACGTGTTCACATCCTCATATAGGCTGATATTAATAAAGAAGTTGCTTAGTTTCATATACCATCATGTCATTTGGGTTGACGAATGCAACTGCATACTTTATGTACCTCATGAATAAGGTCTTCATGCAGTATTTGGACAATTTCGTCGTGGTTTTCATCGACGACATCATGGTGTATTCAAAAAGCGAGGAAAAACATGAGGAACATTTGAGATTGACATTGCAGAAAATGCGAGAGCATCAAATAGATGCCAAGTTCAGAAAGTGTCAATTTTGGCTAAAGGAGATATCATTCCTAGACCACATCATCTCCAAAGAATGAGTATCGGTTGATCCCAGGAAAGTGAGGGACGTTTTAAAGTGGAACTCACCACAGAATGTGAAGGATATTCGGAGTTTCCTTGGGATGGCTGGATATTACCGCCGTTTCATCAAGGATTTCCCCAAACTAGCAAAGCCTATGACTGAATTGCTAATGAAAGGGAAAGCATTTCAGTGGACACAAGCGTGTCAAGACAGCTTTGAGGAGTTAAAGAAGAGATTGACAACAACACCGGTAATGGTATTGCTGGATGTGAGAAAGATATTTGATATATATTGTGACGCCTCAAGACAGGGACTTGGATGTGTCCTTATGCAAGAAGGCCAAGTGGTAGCCTATGCATCGAGGCAACTAAAGAAACATGAGCTGAATTACCCTACGCACGATCTAGAACTCACAACAGTAGTACATGCCTTGAAGATTTGGAGGCACTACATCCTCGGTCACCGATGCAAAATTTATACGGATCACAAAAGCCTCAAGTATATCTTTACGCAAATGGATCTGAATTTGAGGCAACGTCGATGGTTAGAGCTCATCAAGGATTATGATGTAGGAATCAACTATCACCCAGGAAAAGCCAATGTAGTAGCGGATGCGTTGAGCCGAAAGGGAGCGTGTCACCAACTCATGGTTCGGGAACTGCCACCTGAGGTATGTAAGGAGTTGGAATGGATCTCGGATTCCTAAACGAGATGGAGGTGATAGAACTAAACTCAACGCTGGAACAAGAGATACGATATAGCCAAGCAATGGATGAGGAGATAAAGGAAATCAAGGAAAGAATCTGACAAGGGATAGAGAAACATTTCAAGGATGATGGGGATGGCACGCTTTGGTTAGGGAAAAGGATTTGTGTGCCTGACAAGAAGCACATCCGTGACGCGATACTAAAAGGAGGCACATGACTCGCCTTATTCCATACATCCCGGCTGTACGAAGACTTATAAGGACCTTAAAACTTGCTATTGGTGGGATGGAATGAAAAGGGACATCACTGAATATGTGGCCCTATGCGACACGTGCCAACGAGTGAAGGACGACGAGCATTAGAGACCCGCTGGATTATTGCAGCCGTTGAAAGTACCCAAGTGGAAGTGGGAAGAAATCGGTATGTATTTCATAGTTGGATTGCCATGTACTCAGTCAGGTTACGACTCTATTTGGGTTATCATGGACCTATTGACGAAATCAGCCCACTTCATTCCTGTCAGGACCAAGGACACCGTGGTACAATTAGCCAAGCTGTATATGGAGAATATAGTATGTCGTCATGGAGTTCCGAAGAGGATAGTTTCAGACCGAGGTTCTCAATTTACCTCTAGGTTCTGGAAGAAGCTGCATGAAGCTGAGGGTACACGGTTGAATTTCAGCTCCACGTATCACCCACAAACCAAGGGCAAACTGAGAGGACGAATCAAATATTGGAGGACATGTTGAGAGCTTACGCCTTGAAACATGGGCGTAGTTGGAACAAGAGCTTGCTGCATGCTGAGTTCTCGTACAACAGTAGTTACCAAGCCAGCCTAAAAATGTCACCTTTCGAGGCACTATATGGTAGACGGTGTAGAACACCATTGTTCTAGAATGACACAAGAGAAAACCAAGTGTTTCGACCCAAACTGTTGCAGGACGCCGAGAAGCAAGTCCAAACAATACGTGAAACCTAAAGGCCCCTCAGTCACGTCAAAAAGGCTATGCGGACAATAGGTGAAGGAGTCTGACCTTTGAAGTCGGAGACTTCGTGTATCTCAAGGTATCACCTATCCGAGGCCAACGACGGTTTAACGTCAAAGGCAAGCTAGCCGACACACATCTCCGGCATGCACGACATATTTCACGTATCCCAGCTCAAGAAGTGCCTAAGAGTGCCGGAAGAACAAGTATCAATTGATGAGTTAGAATTCCAGGAGGACATGACCTACGCGGAACACCCTATAAAAATCCTGGATACAAAGGAAAGAGTCACGAGGAACAAGATAATCCGTTGGTGCAAACTACATTGGAGCCATCACAGAAGTCAAAGCTACATGGGAGCGTGAAGAAGACCTCAAGATGGAATTCACTCATCTTTTCTCTACTCTATCGAATCTCGAGGGCGAGATTCATTTTAAGGGGGGTAGATTTGTAACACCCTCATTTCCATCATCATGCATTGCATCCATTCTCATGTAGAGATCACTTAAAAAGGGATAAGAAATGGGATAAAACCCTTGGCGCACCTTAGAGATAAAGCTTCTAGAAGAATTTTAGAGATAAAGTTTCTAGAAGAAACTTGGGGATAAAGCTTTTATAAGAATCTTGGGGATAAAGCGTCTAGAAGAATGTTGGAGCTAAAGCTTAGAGATAAAGCCTTTAGATGAACCTTAGATATAAAGCTTCTAGATAACCTTAGAGATAGAGCTTAGAGATAAAGTCTTGGAGATAAAACACCCTGCTGTCCGCACCTCTTAGGGATAGATTCCTTCAACTCCTCCAAAGTGAGTAGGAGATTGCATCTCTTGGAGATAGAGTCCTTCTCCTCCTCTGTCAAAACTTAACCGGAACGTGGTCTAACCACGTGCAGAAATTCCTGCTTGCAGAGGGTGGAGAAAAACGGGTACGTAGCAACAGCAGCGACGTGGTAAGAGGGGTGATGGGGACCTACCTCTCTTCTTCCTCCTCTCCTCCTTGCAGCTGGACTTTTTCCCTTGCAATGGCAGCAGCTGGGGTTTTTGTTTGGAGGAGAATAAGGCTGTGGCCAGGGCTTGGCAGCAGGGGTCTTCTTCTCCGGCGACGGCGAGGCGGGGCAGAGCTTCGACGGCGGCAAAGGCAGCAGCAAAGGGGTGGCGACCAGGGCTTGGCAGCAGGGGGCGACAGGCTTGTTTTGGCAGGGATGGCGGCCAGGGAAGGCTGTATTTATAAGGTGGGAGGTTCCATGAGTGAGACATTGAGATATTATAATAAGGTACTTAAACACTATTTGTACGTGTTTAGATTCTGAAATCCAGTTTGTGAAATACGTGTGTATGTGTGATGAACATTCTGGGCACATATGCGCATCACTTGGTTCATTTTCGGAACCGGGTGTCACAGTTCTCTACACCTTTTTCGACGCGGTTTCGTCTGAGAGCTCCATGGCGACATGCTGAGCACGAATATGAACCCTGATCCTCGTGAAAATGTCCACAACTAGGACCTCACCGGTGAGGTGCCCTGTTTTCGGCCGCCGGCACGAAAAATTCGCGGAACTAGGGTTCTAATCCATGAAACTTGGTTCCACTTGATCGAGGAGGTGCGCTAGATGTTCTAGAGCATGTTTGGCGTGCAGCTCGAGCTGCGGTTGCCTGTGTGCAATGAATTTCGCCGGTGACCGAGCTCTAACCCTAACAAACCCCGTGGAAAGAACCTAGCAATTCTTGCTCTATACCGCATGAAACGGGACACGGATTCTTCCTACAGCTTCAGTGTGACAAGGCATACCTTTTATTCTCCGGTGGTGATGCGTGAAACAGCCGGTCGCCGGTGGACAGAGGGGGTGGCGAAGAGTTCATATGCGGAAGAAATAGAACAGCTCGCGTGAGGCTCGGTTCAGTTCGGTAACGATGAGAACGGGCAACGCAGGGCTGTGTGCTGGACTTTGAGGCGACAATTTACCGTGAGGTGGAGGGATCAGGGCTGGCACCAGCGGTACGTGGCCGAGCCGAGGTCACCCGTGAGAAAACGGGCTCGGGTGAGTCGGTTCAGTGAAGTTGCTGTCACTGACCAATGGCCCCCTCTCCCCTCTAATTATTTTTCAATTTTCAGCTGATATTTCCCTCATCTACTCAGAATTAAATGGTAGACTTCACCACCAAGTCATGAGCTCAATTTGAATTCCTCAGATTGGAGCTGGTTTGACTAAATTTGATTCACACTTGAATTTGAATTTCAAATTCAGTTTTGAATTAGCGCAAATTTAGCTCCCGACAAGATCAACTCCAATGGGGATGCAAATTGGTGGAGTAACTCAGAAAAATGTGCTGAGTTTGAATATGAATCCACCTTTTGAATTCAGGTGATGAAAGTAGCTTGAATTTGAATTTACATTCAAACTAGCCCTTTTTATAATTGTAACCAGAAGTACCTCAAAAAGGTTTGGATTTGCATGAAACTTGGCATGAGCATTCCTAAGAATGTTTAGGACCTAATTGTGATCTCAGCCTCTCATGCTTACATGTGGTAAATCCTCCTTTTGGATTTGTGAGTTTTTCCTTTAATCATCCTATTGATGGTGGTTACTTGCTCTTTAAGTGTGTTCATGAGATTACAACAGTATGGGCGGTGGTGTGTATGATGTGATGAACACTTTAGCAAGTGGGCATGTGGGCTTTCACATGGATGTGGAGGATGGTGGGCGCCACCTGCACCGTCTCTCCGCGGATCGTCCCTAGACTCGAGGAAGCGTCCGACTTCCACGGCCATGATCTTACTGTATTTATTTTTAGAGCTCCATTCAACCTGACACCGTCACATTCTGCCCAGGGGCTTAGAGGCATAGTCAGCCTGCCGAAGCTGCCCGATAATAAGGCAGAAAGGTCGGGAAGGACTGCACGTGACACGACCGTGAAGAAGAAGAAGGCCGGCTACAAGGCTTGCAACCTTCGCCGTTAGAGGAGAGTCGAGGAGCACATTAGGGCGGTGCGGGCAGCAAGGGACACCGGGGAAGTTACCCCTTCTTTGCCCTCCGAGTCCGTGTCCTCCTCCTCTGAGTCGAATGACTCCATGATGCTGGCTTAGCGGAAGAAGAAGAGGGCTGGCGATGACGCCTCAGCCGCGAAGAGGGTTAGAACGGGTGAAGGGAGCGGCTCTTCCTTGCCGTCTGCCCAGCCTTCCGGAGGTCCGGACAAGGCGGGGTCTTCCGCTGCCGCGTACCCGAAGGATCGAACGAAGGGCCAGGAGCCCGCCGCCTTGTATTCCGCAGATCGTGCTTCGATGGGGGCCCCGTTGGTGCCTGACGCCCAGGCTTCCCCAGCTCAGGCGGAGGTGGGGCCTTCGACCGTGGAAGGCTTGGAGCCTCATACGGAGAGAAGGGCATCCGCTACCTGACGCACAACCCCGGTCGCCCCCTCGAGCACGGGTCCCGAGGTGTCATGCCTCTGATTCGTCCTCGGTCGAAGAGGTTTGCCCCTTAGCCTCCTCTCTATCTCACTGCTACAATAAGCTTCATCGCAGGCGGCTCCAAACGTATTATCACACATGGTTTCCAAAACCGCCTGAAACGAAGAGCCTGTGATAATCTACAATTTCACAGGCGGAAAGTAATACCGCTTGTGAAATAGATTTATCACAGACGGTCCTTTATCTAGGCCTAACCACTTGTGAAGAAACATTATCACAGGCGATTAGCAATGTAAGTTTTACCGCCTGTGATATCTATAGTAGCACAAGCGGTCCTCTAACTACTAATAGCCGCCTGTGAAGACACTTTATCACAGGCGATTTGTACCGTAAGTATAACCGCCTATGTAATCCTTTTAGCACAGGGGGTTCTTTACCTATGACTAGCCGCCTGTGATAATATAATTTCACAGGCAGGTCTAGCCGTAGGTAAAGAACCGCCTGTGACAAAGTATACCCTATGCAGTAGTACCTGCTGTTATTTCTAATTTCCAGGTCAATTTCACTAAAACAATTTAATCACAAAACTCATCTCATTGTTTACACTAAAACAATATAATCACAGAAGTCAATTTACTAAAACAATGTACAGGTTACACAGAAGTGATCTCATAGTTTGTTACACCAACAGTCATCATAGTTTACAAGTTTCACTAAAAGATGTTTCTATAATCATACTGGCAAAGTTCTGGCACATCAGCTACTACACCATCATTATCGAAGTACAGCCCTCTTCGGTGGAAGATTTCGCGACGCATGAATTGACACAATTCACTCGCAATCTCGTCGGCTCCTCCATCAGGAATACTTCTACAAACTGGCCATTCTCGGTAAACATTCTTCGCGTGCTGCAATGAAATATATAACAACTCATGAGTAGAACAGTAGTAATAATTCTATAAAGTAACAAGCTTAACAGAATTTTTTTGTAATGGCTATACAGATAAACCCTAGTTGTGGTAAGAAAAATACGCTAGTTACAATGAAAGTAAAACTCAAAAGTAAGAAAATACAATATCGACATTAAGGATAACTTACATCCTTTCACTCTATATTCACAGGCAGTCCGAAGATGCTCACATACGTAATACCCGCATAAGACGCTCCCAGAAGGCTGCTTGGGACAAGGAAAATTTGTCGATATCTCCAATGCATCCTTACTAGGAGGGCTCTAACTGCCAAGTTCTTTCACGTAAAACCGCCAAGCCCTGTAATACAAGGAATGTCATATAAAACTTGTCAACACATTTTAAATGTGTGTAAATTAAAAGTATTGAATAACCATACAGTTTCAAAATGGAAAGGAAATCTTTGTAACGATCTGTTGTGTAATCAGCCGAGTCCATGACCATTGCCAAACCCTATGTTGGCATGATGAAGATCATTATGTAGTGGTTGCTGCACACATACAAACACACGTGTTAAGTTAACAATTAGCAATAATTGCTATTTCAATGTCATATGTCGAACTTACTCGAAGTGGTACGGAGCCTTTATTAAGTCCTTGCCATCTCTGACAAAGTTAAACATGGCACGTCCTATGTAAGTTGCAACACTTAACCTTTTATCTTTCTTTTCTTTTGCGATTGTTTTGTCAAATTCTTTTTTTTAGATGCTTGTACCTAGAAGACTTCCGATGCGCTTAAAAGTCGAATTGGGACTTTGCAATCATTGTAGGGTCAAGGATACCTGTCTTGGTATCCAACTTTTTATTATCCATGTATTGCATCCTATTGAAAAAGTTTGGAATTGTTATAATCTCATTACATGTGTATCCGTGTAGTAAGAAAAGCAAATTTGAAATATTAGAGGCACTTACAAGCACCAGATGAGTAGCAGGTTGATTTCGAGCATGCCTCGATAGAAAAGGCTATGTAGATCTTCAAAGAGAAGGCCTCATTTTTCTGATCCAATGCTCCAGAATGCATCTTTTGGCACAATAAATGTGATGTAAGAAAGTTCATATTTCGTGCTGGCAGTTATGTACCACTCGTGCATTCTTCTGAGCAACAAAGTTTGCTTGCTCAGTTGTACCGATGTCATAAACGGCTTCCCATTCTCATATCCAGGAGGAACATCATTAATCTTGTATATTGGAACTCCTAGTTTAACTAAAGCCGTTTGCCAATTATATATGATACCGTCTTCTTCCCACTCCTCAATATCTTATATTGCTGGCTCATGTGAAGAACGAGATGCATTTGATTTTGCAATATTTTCCTTCAGATTTTCCAAATGCTTTGACACTTCTGATGAAGGTTTCTTATTTTCGTATGAGCTAACTTTTATAGGCACTGATGATCGAGGAGTAGTCGTCGAATGTTACTCAACTGGTTGCTCTATACTACCAGCAACTTCATCTGGTACTGCTTCAAGCTGTTGTTCAATGTGTTGTTCTTTGTTATCCTCACTAGCAAGGTTAGTATCATCCTTGTTGAGACATAGCGGGAGTGGATCTTCTTGGACTTTCGGCTTAGAAGACGGGGTTGCAGTATTTTGAGATAAGACGTGGCTAGACATCGGCTCATCATCCAACAGGATATCGCGTCGGGGCCAAAGGATTAATTAGTTGACAGCCTGCCCCAGAGTCGTGATCCCCTCATGTGTGATGTGGTCTATTTCATAATCTTCATAATTGTAAGGGCCTCAGTTTTTGACACACATTTGCAGTGTTCATCACCACACCACACACCTCATTTGAGGAAGAATGATGAACACAAATGAAGAGCAAGTAACAATTATCAACATGCTCATTAGGGAACAAACTTACACATTGCAAAAGTGGTATTTCCCACATGTGATATAGATGGGCTGGACATATGAAAACTCCTACACTTTACTAAGGATGTCCATGCCAAGTTTCACCCAAATTCAAAACCTTTTTGAGGTCAGTTTGGGTATAGTTAGGAAGAGGGCAGTTTGAAACCATATTCAAATTCAAACTGTTTTTATCCCATGAATTTAAAAATGGAAGGCATATTCTCACTCAGCACATTTTTGTGAGCTCACACACCAATTTTCACTCCATTTGGAGTTGATCTTGACATGAGCTAAGGGGGAGAAATTCAAACTTTATTTGAATTTCAAACTGAACTTGTGCTGAAATTCATTCAAACCAAACCTCACTTGAACTTTGATCAATTCAAATGGCTCATGGGTGAATAATTTGAATTGCCAAGGGTAGTATGGGGTTCACTGTTTACAACAGTGATTAGGAGTAAATTTCAGAGGTTAAAACTGGAGGTGGGACCCACATGTCAGCCACAGCTCAGATCAAACCGACTGAGACTTTTTCACTCGGGTCGCCGAGCCGCAGCGGTGATCGCCACCGAGGCCAGCCGCCGCGCCACCAGCTGCTTGCCCACGCGCGGGCGTGAGGCGGTGCAGAGCCTTCTTAAGGCGCCTGCCCCCCCCCCCCCCCCCCTCGGCCGAGGTACCGCCGTTCTTCCCCGCAAGAACTCAGCGCCGGCCGAAAACTTCCGCAGCTCGGACTTGATCGGAGAACGCCGATCGCAGCTCCCTCCTTCCACTCCAGAGCCCCAGCAAGGTACTAGAGACCTTCCTCCGTCCTCCCCGTTGCTAGAATTCGGTTGAAACTGATTGATATCGGCTGTGCCGAAAGATCAAATTCGGGACTTGGAACCGCCGCACCTCGGGCTCTCGTGGACAGCCCAACCAGGGCGTTGTCACGCCCGAGCCAAGGCACCCTTGGACGCGCGGGTGACCGGTGCTGCTCATCCCCGAGCCACAGCTCGAGTGGTTGCTCTCCGGCGGCGAATTTTCACTTTTCCCCTTTCTGTGTGCAGAACGACCTTCGGGTACGATTCTGTTTAATTCATGCTCTAGAAAGGATTAGAGGGCCTCAGGCCACTTTCATACGAGCTAGACACGGTAACGCACAAGTTGCCTTCACAACTCTGGGCCGGAGAACCTCTGTGCCCGGCGTAATTTGAGGTCTACTAATGGCGGAACGAACGGGCGGCATCGGGCGCACGGTGAGGACCTATTTCGGGCCTTCCCCGAGCTGCCTCGAGCTCATGTCGACCTTCTCTGAGGTCCGCTGATGCTCCCCGACCGATTTCCCAAGTAGCTGAGGTGCTAGGGTAGTCAGCCGACATGGCCGAAGTCGTTCTGAGGTGGCGGCTCGTCGCCGACCATGCTCCGGCCGTTGTCATGAGCAGCTGACCGGATCCTGTTCCCCGAGTAAAAGTAGGCAGGGGCGGCCAGAATCGAGAAGTTTGGAGCTGTACAGCAGCCGGCGGCGAGCTCTCTGGCGAGATCCCTCGGCGGCGGGGCGCGGGTGTCGCGAGGTTGAAGAAGGGGGTGGACCCCAGCTGTCAGCGGGAGATATTTTGAATCGGGATCCGGCTGCGGCCTGGATCGGGTGTGCTGGCGCGCAAAATCCTTGTGGGCCTCGATGTGCCATCGCCTAGGCGTGCGACGCGTGTCCCCTGGGACCACGCGCGAGTTTAAACTTTTCCCCGATTTTCAGATTTCCTTCAAACTTCAAATCCTCATAACTTTGGCTAGAAAGCTCCAAATTGAGTGAACCAAATTTTTCTGGATTCAGCTCTCTGAGTACTTTCCAGAAAATCAAGTTTCGCTTCATGAAATTCCTTATTTCTCCAGAATTAATTCCTCAAAATTTAAACTGTTAGGAATTTTAACTGGAGAATCCTTTGGAGGAAAATCCTGAAATTTTGCTGAGATGTTCACCAAAATATCCTTGAACTACCATAAAAATTTCAAATCCATTTGAGCTCATTTAATCCACCTAATGGTGTGATTAGTAAAACTGTTCCAGGGAAAATAGAAAATGTTCAGAAACATTTTCAGAATTTTCTCTGAAATTATTTAGCTCATATCTTTAGCTAGGAACCTTCAAATTAAGTGAGACCAACTCCATTAGAACCCTCTGAAAATCTAGTTTTCAGAAAGTCATAGTTTGCTTCATGAAAATTCCTAGAACACCCTAAGAGTTCCAATTAAGGTCAAGGACATAATTAATTGTGGAGGGCTCAAATGAGCTTTGCTGCAACTAAAACTTGACCAAGTCTCTGTTTAGGTTGTAACCAAGCCACAGTAAAAGTATCACAGTCATTAGGTCTGTCTAGCAAGGGTTATAGACTTCACAACTTCAAAGTCAATACAAATGCATTTAAATTGATACATATGTTTCTTATATCATGTAGTCGCTAAGGTCGAGGAGGAACCCGAAGTCCTAGACTTTGTTACTCCGGAGGAATAGCTAGCCTACGACCAAGAGCAGCAAGGCAAGCCCCGGTTTGCATTAACCGTTTTACAAATTTTTATTGTTTTGAGCACATACTTGTTTCCTTTATTCTATGCATTAGAGTCTTGTTTGGAAGCCCCACTGCATAGCCAAGAGAACCATGGGTTGGGTTTAGGATTGCAAACCCCGTTAGCTACTGCATTGCTAGGATAGAGTAGGATTCGGTACAAGTCTAGTAGTTGGAACTACTCGCGAGAATAGGCTAGAGGCACATTGCTCGGGTAGAGATAGCACATGATACACAGGGCAAGAAAATGAGACCGAGCGGAGAGTAAGGGCAACAGGACTTTGGGGCCTGTGTGCTGTAGCTCCGCTTGTGTCGATTGAGGACCGAGCCGTGTGCGGGCCTGTTGAACAAGCTAGAACAGTACCGAAGACCTACCGGCTATATGGGAACCGGGAAACTGATGTAACTCGGGTAGCTGGGTATTGAGGCATTGCCCGTCGTTCAGAGGGTAGGTTGAGAGCTCGAGGTGTAAATCGGCTGGCGGCACAGAGA
Source organism: Neostapfia colusana (assembly GCA_030760725.1). Classification (NCBI taxonomy): domain Eukaryota; kingdom Viridiplantae; phylum Streptophyta; class Magnoliopsida; order Poales; family Poaceae; genus Neostapfia; species Neostapfia colusana. The sequence goes on along the minus strand of JASWHV010000018.1, from coordinate 46,481,997 downwards.
TGCGCGTGCAGAGACCTCTTGCTCGGGACGATGGGACCGGTTCAATATTTGGCTGACGGGTGAAAGGTAGTTGCGTACGGCGTCCGTGATGGTTGTTGTAGGCAACATCGAGTACGGGCGTACGTGACGGGTTGTTCGGGTAACCCTGCAGGTGTAAATCGATTATAATCGCCGTTCCTCGCGGTCAGTGAGTACCACTTGTTCACTGTACCGTGACATAGAAAGAACAGGCTAGTCACATGTTAAAATGTTGCTGATTGAAAGCTGGACATTGACTGTTAATGATATGCTGTAGCTTAGAGCTAACTAAAGTTCTTTTCAACTTTGGGCAAAGTACATGAGAGAAATGCGTTTCTTGTTTGATTGCGGCTCTCTCATGTGCCTTAGCGTAAGGTTCTCCGCAACCTGCTGCTAAAACTTGAAAGTAAGGTTCTACTAATTAGGCGAGTCCTTGAAAATGATTTTTACCTCATGCAACCCATTACCCTCATGTAGAGGTTCCATGTTTAGGTGAGACGGGTCAGACTTGCTGAGCCTTCGTGCTCACTGCTTGTGTTTGAAGCTTTTGCAGGGTTCTATGAGGAAGGGACTCCCGAAGAGGAGACGGAACCCCAGGAGGGGAACCCCGTCGAATGGGAGTCGTGCACGCCGCAGAGTTAGTGTGTGTGTGTGCTAGCAAGGACACGTTCGAGGGCTGAACATGCACTTGATGCTTAGTCTACGCCCGCGAGTGTAGACTGAACTTATTTTGATGTAAACATGTTCATAAACTTGATTATGTAATAAAACTTCCGCTTCCGCTTTGTACCTTTGACGTGTGTTATACGGTGCTGTGCAACGCAGCACCCCTCAGCGTGATCCTGGCTCGACAGGACCAATGGGGTCGTGTCAGCGTGGTATCAGAGCTCCCTTGAGGTTTAACACAGTACAAAGGTCTTCTTTTTCAAAAATCCAGTGAGGAACGAGTTAGTAGCCCGTATAAGGATGTTATTAGTATATAGAAAGTGGCTTATTAACCTATTTGTTATGTCGGAAAAATCGTGCATCTCGGGACGTTCATGTCTTGGGGGGTGCACGTAAGCGCTGTCCACCAGTGCGCACAAGCTGAAGGGTGGAGCCCCACGGGTGGCAGGTAACCCGACCCGCTTTAGTATCCTCTACGACTCTTCATGTCGTTTGGGGTATTCGAGCAACGTCTATTCCTGGCGTGTGTGGTGCAACTTGGGAGACCCCGTCACATGGTCTGAAACGTGAACACATAACTCAAGGCGTGTTTGGCTTGAGAACATCCCGGCGAGTGATGACGGCCGGGTGTACGAACTGTATGGATTCCGGGCTCGGTGTGCAGCCGAGTCTGATGATTGTTTGAGTTTCTGCAGGAACCCTGACCACGAAACGGTAGATGTGTAGCATCCGTGTGCGAGTGACGTTTAGTGCCACTGAAATAACGAAGCCGGCTAAGTCCGGTATAGGTTTTTATTTGTGAGGACGTAGTACCGACATAATCTGGTGACGCATCGACGTCACACCGAACTAAATAAACAAATTCATTGCAAAAACTGGAAGGTTTTGATCCCAAGTAGTAAAACTTGATGTAACTACTTCCCTTGAACAGGATATTCAAAGTTAACAAGTTTTCAACTTATAGGTTGTTAAGGATAGAACACTCTGTTTTCAGCTGAATCAAGGCTAAAATTAATCAGAGGTTAGAGGTTGAGTTCTTTCCAGGGTGGGGTCGTATGATACATTTCTGGAAAGCTTTAGAAGAGATTTACAACTTTTCTGTTGAGTTCCAGAGGTGTTTCATCCCTTAACCACTCGAAAAATGCAGTAGAGTTGAAACTGTCCAGAAAACAGGACAGAATAAAGACTCTCTGTAGACTCTCTGTAAATTAAGCATAACTTCCTGCATAAAAATCCAAAAATAGAAAATGAGGTAGTTCTGGAAAGCTTATGAGATGGGTTACAACTTTGTAACAGAAAGTTGTGTCAGATTAGGAATAGAATGAACTGGGATTCTTGGATCAAATCAGTACCTAAGGCAGGGAGGTGCTGTCCAATTGTTTCCAGAAATTCTGTTAACTTCGACATCTCATAACTTCTGAACCAGGACAGATTTTAGGCCAAGAAAATGCTTTCTGGAAAGCTATTGGAGTTAGCTTTAACTTTGATGTTGAGCTCCAGAACTGGTTTTGCTTTTAACATGGCCTAAATCAGGTTGAAATGGAAACTTGTCAGAGCTGTCATGGGAACAGCAGATCAGCAGTCAAATTTGTTTAAAAATTTGAACTATGTTTCCAAGTTTTATGGGTTCAATGACATAGCTTATGTTATAACTCAATGGTTTACTGTTTAAATAAATATTTGACATTTCTCAAATATATTTTTACAGATGGCAGCAGATAAACGGTTGGAGAACGGGTGGGTAGTTTCCCCCTGTTCTGACCGTAGCGGCTACCCGGAAGCATTGTGGCAAATGCTCCAATATTTCGGGTATAGTCAGATGCCGCAGTACTTCACCAAGGAAGAAAGCGAATAGGGGAACAAGACGTGGATGATCCATGTCGAAGTTCCTGCAAGACCTATGCCACCCGGTTGGGTGCCATTCACCATCACGGTGAGAGGAAGACAACCGTAAGGGATGTGGCAAGTGGCAGCCCGTGACACTATGTCACGTTTCTGCCAACTGCACGTGCAGGCTATGGAGGGCACTCCATACGCACTCGTTCCGGTGGAGGGACGAGCCCAGCATGTGTGGGAAGAGAGGTACCGGAAAGCAACGGACCCGAGTTGCCCAAGGTACAACCCCGCGGAGGCAAATCTCAGCCTCCAGATGAGGGCGGGAAACGCCGTGATGGACAGCCAAGCTATTCATATGGAGCATCTCGCCACAAAGCTCAAGGAGAGCACAAGCCGTGGAGATCATTTCGAGAGTGCTCACAGCGCACTCCGCAATGTGCTCCTTCCGACGATCAAGCGACTGAATGAACAACACAATCAGTTGCATCGTCTGAAGAAGGCAAGGAAGAAAAGCCGTGTTGACATCGCGGCGTTGCAAGAGCTGGTGCAGATCCTAACCCAGCAGAATGAGGACCTTGCTCAAGAGCGGGACATACGCTATTGAGGAAGGACAAGGCTGGGAAGAGGACTACAACCAAGCTATGGACGAGGTGCATGCTTTGCAGGACCTCGTGCCCCCGGTGTTAGGCGTACCAGTAGTCTTGGGTCTTCCAGCAATGGGAGAACCCGGGATGGGAGAAGAGGTGGTAAACCCAGAGCCACCAGCAGAGGTACCGGAGGAGGACGACCCACAGGAGGTCGAGTTCTACTCCGAGTAGGGGGTTACGGTTGCCAAGTAGGGCAGCTAGGGTAGCGTAACCCAACTTTTGTAATCAGTGACATGTCGTGTAGACAGTAGCGTATGTATAGGTAGTGATGACATGAGCACGACTTCTCGGAGATCTGAGAATAATGTATCTTGTATAAAGTTTATGCTTTATCAACATATGTGAACGTTGTGCAAATTAATCATGTGTCACTTCAATACCTACTGTTGCTTATGGAATTTTAAGTAAGACATGTGCTAATCGCTGCTGTTTTGAATTTCAGAATGACGCGTACTCGTGCCAACCCGGACGTTGGGGGTACCAGTCAAGGGGGAGAGACCTCCCAACCACCTCCCGAGGACTCCTCGGGACAACAACAGCAGCAACAGCAACAGCAAACACCGCCACCGCCACTGCCGACGGTTACATTGGCCGACATTGTCGCGGCAATGGCGGGTTCACATCAGCAGCACACGGAGCTGCTGCAAACTTTAATTGCGAATACGTCTCGCCCAGAGAGACGTCAGGACCGTGAGGAGGGTCAACAGAGCTCCTACTCCGACTTCCTGGCGACTCATCCCCCGGTATTCTCAAGGGCGGATGAACCACTTGACGCGGACAACTGGCTCCGCGCCATAGAAATGAAGTTCGGGCTGCTCCAGATCAGCGAGCAGCGCAAGACTCAGTTCGCGGTCCAGCAGCTCCAAGGATCCGCGAGCGCGTGGTGGGCCAACTTCTGTGCTTCACAGCCCACCGACCGAGTGATGACCTGGACGGAGTTCCGGACGGCCTTCAGGGCCTATACCGCCAGGTCTGATGAAGAGGAAGACGCAGGAGTTCTTACACCTGCAACAAGGGAGCCGGAACGCGCTTGAATACTCCAGGGCGTTTAACGATCTCGCGCTATATGCGTCGTATCATGCTGATACCAACGAGAAGCGGCGAGACCACTTTTACCAGGGGCTTAACCCGCTCCTGAAGGACAAGTTGGCGATTTTCAATCGTGGCAGCCTCAACGACATCATCGATGCTGCGATTGTTCAGGAGGACTCCGGCAAGGAGTTGGCGGCGGCAGAGCGAAAGCGAAGCGCGCCGCAGAGCAGCGGAGAAGGAGGCGGTCCTTCTCAGAAGTTTAGGATGGTGAATCGCCTGCCATCAGGTCCACGCTGGCAGCCACCACAGCGGTCAATGCCGTTTCGCAGTCGGCCGTACTCTTCACCGGCATTCCGGCCGGCACTGCCAGTACCACCGCAACAACAACAACAGCAGCGGGCGATGCCACGTGCGTTTGCACCTCAGCAGCGCATGCCGGGCCTTCATCCACCGAGCACTCCACCAGCAGCGGCCACATGTTACAAGTGTGGTCGTCTTGGACACTTCACGAGCAGTTGCCCGGAGAGGCAAGGCGGCGGAGTGGCACCGCAGTTTCCGGGGAGGAATCAACCCCGGAACCCTACTAATGCGCGGCAGGTAAACCCTAGGCCCGGCACTGTCCACCAACTTGCCATTGAGGGCGTGCCGGAGGGCGAGCCAATCCTTGCGGGTATGTTCCAACTCCACCAGCATCCCGCTATAGTACTGTTTGATTCAGGCGCCACGCATAATTTTATTAGCCAAGCTTTCATTGCTAAACACAGCTTGCCAATACTACCCACCGATAGTCCATATTTAATTTGTTCACAGGGTGGGAAGATTTCAGCAAGCGTAATGGTCTCCAAAGCACCATTATGCTTAGCGGGTAGAGTGTACCCCACGTCTCTCATTATCTTAGAGGGACAGAAGGTCGATGTCATCCTAGGGATGTCGTGGTTAACCCGCCACGGCGCTGTTTTAGACACCGTCCTTCGAGTCGTGCACTTAAACTCAGAAGTGCACGGTTCTCACTCATTATTTCTGGACAGTCCAGAAATAAAACTTCCAAGTGTCTATCAAGCCACGACCATCAGATTGGAAGATATCCCGGTGGTCCGAGAGTTCCCTGATGTATTCCCGGACCATTTGCCGGGGATGCCACCATATAGAGAGGTGGAGTTCAAGATTGAACTTGCACCGGGAACCATGCCAATATCCCGAAGGCCGTAGAAGATGGCGCCCAAGGAATTGGCTGAACTGAAGACTCAGCTCACGGACCTTCTGGAGAAGGGTTTTATTAGGCCGAGCTCCTCGCCATGGGGCTGTTCGGCATTATTTGTCAAGAAGAAGGATGAAACGTTGCGGCTTTGCATGGACTATCGTCCATTAAATGCCGTAACCATCAAGAACAAGTACCCGTTGCCACGGATCGACATGTTGTTTGATCAGTTGGTCGCAGCAAAGATCTTTTCCAAAATGGATTTAAGATCCGGGTACCACCAGATTAAGATAAGGGCGGAGGACATTCCAAAGACGGCTTTGTCGATGAGGTATGGACTTTATGAGTAACTGGTCATGTCCTTCGGCCTCACCAATGCTCCAGCTCACTTCATGTACTTAATGAACTCGGTGTTCATGCCGGAGCTGGACAAGTTTGTCGTGGTCTTCATCGACGACATCCTAGTATATTCCAAGTCGGAGGAAGATCACAAGAAACATCTGCGTATAGTCTTGCAACGGCTGCGGGATCACAAGTTATACGCAAAATTCAGCAAATGTGAGTTTTGGATATCGCAAGTGCCTTTCCTCGGGCATATCATCTCAGCGGAAGGTATCGCTGTGGACCCGAGCAAGATCACTCAAGTGCTGAATTGGAAATCCCCGAGAACTGTTCACGAGGTACAGAGTTTCCTCGGACTCGTGGGATATTATTGGAGGTTCATCCCGAACTTCTCAAAGATTGCCAAGCCAATGACAGAGCTGCTGAAGAAGGCTACCAAATATGTTTGGAGTCCAACATGTTAAGCAGCATTCAAGGCTTTAGTCAAGCACCTGACATCAGCACCGGTTTTGGCGCAGCCAGACACAACAAAACCGTTCGATGTGTACTGCGATGCATCCGGCATTGGGCTCGGATGTGTGCTGATGCAAGACCGAAGAGTGGTCGCGTATGGATCGCGGCAGCTTAGGAACCATGAGCAAAATTATCCAACTCACGACTTGGAGCTCGCTGCCGTGGTACTTGCACTAAAAATGTGGAGGCACTACCTACTCGGTAACCTCGTACATTTATATACCGACCACAAAAGCCTCAAGTACATATTCACTCAGAAGGAGCTGAACATGAGGCAACGAAGATGGTTAGAACTGATAAAGGATTACGAGATAGAGATCCATTATCATCCGGGCAAGGCAAACGTTGTGGCTGATGCGCTGAGCCGCAAGTCACACGTCAATAATCTGACCATCACACCGTTGGAAGAGAGCGAACCACCACTCCATGTGATTCCACACGGAGCTCTCTACAACCTAGCTTTGATCCCCACCATCCGTGAAGAGATAGCGGCAGCCCAGAAGAGTGACAAGGGCATGTCACATTTGCGGAGACGTATAGACAGTGGGGAGCTGAGATGTTTCCGGAAGGACGGAGACGGCGTTCTGTGGTTCAAGGACCGGATCGTCGTACCCCGTAAAACGGAATTACGGAAGAAAATTTTTGATGAGGCTCACTTAACAAAGTTTTCTATTCACCCCGGCAGCAACAAAATGTATCAAGAACTCAGAAGAAAGTTTTGGTGGACACGGATGAAGCGCGAGACTGCAAAATACGTGTCCGAGTGTGATACATGTCGAAGGGTGAAGGCAGACCACATGCGGAAACCGGGACTGCTGCAACCACTGGGCATTCCTGCCTGGAAGTGGGAGGACGTGAGCATGGATTTCGTCGTCGGTTTACCCACCACCTTACAGAAACATGATTCTCTGTGGGTGATCGTCGATTGGCTCACCAAAGTTGCCCATTTCATCCCAGTCAACACCAACTACAACGCCAAGAAGTACGCTGAACTGTACATCTCACGGATCCTATGCTTGTACGGCGTACCCCGTACTATCATATCGGATCGGGGCACTTTATTTGTGTCCTGTTTTTGGGAGCAGCTGCACGCTGCCTTGGGGACGAAGCTGATCCATAGTTCAGCCTACCACCCGCAGACGGATGGACAAACCGAGTGGGTAAATCAAATCTTAGAAGACATGCTACGAGCTTGCGCTATCAACCACGGCAAGAATTGGGATGATCACTTGCCGTTAGCCGAGTTCTCGTACAACAATGGGTACCAGGCCAGCATCAAGATGGCGCCCTACGAGGCGCTATACGGAAGAAAATGCCGCACACCATTGAACTGGTGTGAGTCTGGCGAAAGGGTTACCTTCGGGATTGACCTTGTCAACAACGTGGAAGAAAAGGTTCGACTGATTCAAGCGAACCTAAAAGCCGCTCAATCCCGACAGAAACAGTATGCGGACCGGAGAAGGATCTACGGGTATCTCCAATGAAGGGCGTAAACAGATTTGGGGTGAAAGGAAAGTTGGCACCCCGATTCATCGGTCCATTCCAGATTATCGAAAGATGTGGATCAGTGGCATACCGGTTGAAATTACCAGAAGCACTTTCCGGTGTGCACGACGTCTTTCATATTTCCCAGCTGAGGAAGTGTCTCAAGCTATCAACTACCGTTCAGCTGGAAGACATTGAAGAACTGCAACCGGATCTCACCTATCGGGAGGAACCGGTGCAGATTATTGATGAAAAGGCCCGAACCACACGCAACCGTACGTTGTGGTTCTACAAGGTTCTATGGAGTAATCACTCCATGGACGAAGCGACATGGGAGAGCGAAGAATTCCTTAGCACTAACTACCCTGAATTTTTCACGTCGCATATCCGGTAATTTTCCACCGTCCTCTCTCTCGTTTTCAGCTTATAATCTCGGGACGAGATTCTTTTAAGGGGGGAGGAATGTAAGGGCCTCAGTTTTTGACACACATTTTCAGTGTTCATCACCACACCACACACCTCATTTGAGGAAGAATGATGAACACAAATGAAGAGCAAGTAACAATTATCAACATGCTCATTAGGGAACAAACTTACACATTGCAAAAGTGGTATTTCCCACATGTGATATAGATGGGCTGGACATATGAAAACTCCTACACTTTACTAAGGAAGCCATGCCAAGTTTCACCCAAATTCAAAACCTTTTTGAGGTCAGTTTGGGTATAGTTAGGAAGAGGGCAGTTTGAAACCATATTCAAATTCAAACTGTTTTTACCCATGAATTTAAAAAGGGAAGGCATATTCTCACTCAGCACATTTTTGTGAGCTCACACACCAATTTTCACTCCATTTGGAGTTGATCTTGACATGAGCTAAGGGGGAGAAATTCAAACTTTATTTGAATTTCAAACTGAACTTGTGCTGAAATTCATTCAAACCAAACCTCATTTGAACTTTGATCAATTCAAATGGCTCATGGGTGAATAATTTGAATTGCCAAGGGTAGTATGGGGTTCACTGTTTACAACAGTGATTAGGAGTAAATTTCAGAGGTTAAAACTGGAGGTGGGACCCACATGTCAGCCACAGCTCAGATCAAACCGACTGAGACTTTTTCACTCGGGTCGCCGAGCCGCAGCGGTGATCGCCACCGAGGCCAGCCGCCGCGCCACCAGCTGCTTGCCCACGCGCGGGCGTGAGGCGGTGCAGAGCCTTCTTAAGGCGCCTGCCCCCCCCCCCCCCCCCGGCCGAGGTACCGCCGTTCTTCCACGCAAGAACTTAGCGCCGGCCAAAAACTTCCGCAGCTCGGACTTGATCGGAGAACGCCGATCGCAGCTCCCTCCTTCCACTCCAGAGCCCCAGCAAGGTACTAGAGACCTTCCTCCGTCCTCCCCGTTGCTAGAATTCGGTTGAAACCGATTGATATCGGCTGTGCCGAAAGATCAAATTCGGGACTTGGAACCGCCGCACCTCGGGCTCTCGTGGACAGCCCAACCAGGGCGTTGTCACGCCCGAGCCAAGGCACCCTTGGACGCGCGGGTGACCGGTGCTGCTCATCCCCGAGCCACAGCTCGAGTGGTTGCTCACCGGCGGCGAATTTCCACTTTTCCCCTTTCTGTGTGCAGAACGACCTTCGGGTACGATTCTGTTTAATTCATGCTCTAGAAAGGATTAGAGGGCCTCAGGCCGCTCTCACACGAGCTAGACACGGTAACGCACAAGTTGCCTTCACAACTCTGGGCCGGAGAACCTCTGTGCCCGGCGTAATTTGAGGTCTACTAATGGCGGAACGAACGGGCGGCATCGGGCGCACGGTGAGGACCTATTTCGGGTCTTCCCCCAGCTGCCTCGAGCTCATGTCGACCTTCTCTGAGGTCCGCTGATGCTCCCCGACCGATTTCCCAAGTAGCTGAGGTGCTAGGGTAGTCAGCCGACATGGCCGAAGTCGTTCTGAGGTGGCGGCTCGTCGCCGACCATGCTCCGGCCGTTGTCATGAGCAGCTGACCCTCAGATCCTGTTCCCCGAGTAAAAGTAGGCATGGGCGGCCAGAATCGAGAAGTTTGGAGCTGTACAGCAGCCGGCGGCGAGCTCTCCGGCGAGATCCCTCGGCGGCGGGGCGCGGGTGTCGCGAGGTTGAAGAAGAGGGTGGACCCCAGCTGTCAGCGGGAGATATTTTGAATCGGGATCCGGCTGCGGCCGGGATCGGGTGTGCTGGCGCGCAAAATCCTTGTGGGCCGCGATGTGCCATCGCCTAGGCGTGCGACGCGTGTCCCCTGGGCCCACGCGCGAGTTTAAACTTTTCCCCGATTTTCAGATTTCCTTCAAACTTCAAATCCTCATAAATTTGGCTAGAAAGCTCCAAATTGAGTGAACCAAATTTTTCTGGATTCAGCTCTCTGAGTACTTTCCAGAAAATCAAGTTTCGCTTCATGAAATTCCTTATTTCTCCAGAATTAATTCCTCAAAGTTTAAACTGTTAGGAATTTTAACTGGAGAATCCTTTGGAGGAAAATCCTGAAATTTTGCTGAGATGTTCACCAAAATATCCTTGAACTACCATATAAATTTCAGATCCATTTGAGCTCATTTAATCTACCTAATGGTGTGATTAGTGAAACTGTTCCAGGGAAAATAGAAAATGTTCAGAAACATTTTCAGAATTTTCTCTGAAATTATTTAGCTCATATCTTTAGCTAGGAACCTTCAAATTAAGCGAGACCAACTCCATTAGAACCCTCTGATAATCTAGTTTTCAGAAAGTCATAGTTTGCTTCATGAAAATTCCTAGAACACCCTAAGAGTTCCAATTAAGGTCAAGGACATAATTAATTGTGGAGGGCTCAAATGAGCTTTGCTGCAACTAAAACTTGACCAAGTCTCTGTTTAGGTTGTAACTAAGCCACAGTAAAAGTTTCAGTCATTAGGTCTGTCTAGCAAGGGTTATAGACTTCACAACTTCAAAGTCAATACAAATGCATTTAAATTGATACATATGTTTCTTATATCTTGTAGTCGCTAAGGTCGAGGAGGAACCCGAAGTCCTAGACTTCGTTACTCCAGAGGAACAGCTAGCCTACGACCAAGAGCAGCAAGGCAAGCCCCGGTTTGCATTAACCGTTTTACAAATTTTTATTGTTTTGAGCACATACTTGTTTCCTTTATTCTGTGCATTAGAGTCTTGTTTGGAAGCCCCACTGCATAGCCAAGAGAACCATGGGTTGGGTTTAGGATTGCAAACCCCGTTAGCTACTGCATTGCTAGGATAGAGTAGGATTCGGTACAAGTCGAGTAGTTGGAACTACTCGCAAGAATAGGCTAGAGGCACATTGCTCGGGTAGAGATAGCACATGATACACATGGCAAGAAAATGAGACCGAGCGGAGAGTAAGGGCAGCAGGACTTTGGGGCCTGTGTGCTGTAGCTCCGCTTGTGTCGATTGAGGACCGAGCCGTGTGCGGGCCTGTTGAACAATCTAGAACAGTACCAAAGACCTACCGGCTATATGGGAACCGGGAAACTGATGTAACTCGGGTAGCTGGGTATTGAGGCATTGCCCGTCGTTCAGAGGGTAGGTTGAGAGCTCGAGGTGTAAATCGGCTGGCGGCACAGAGATGCGCGTGCAGAGACCTCTTGCTCGGGACGATGGGACCGGTTCAATATTTGGCTGACGGGTGAAAGGTAGTTGCGTACGGCGTCCGTGATGGTTGTTGTAGGCAACATCGAGTACGGGCGTACGTGACGGGTTGCTCGGGTAACCCTGCAGGTGTAAATCGATTATAATCGCCGTCCCTCACGGTCAGTGAGTACCACTTGTTCACTGTACCATGACGTAGAAAGAACAGGCTAGTCACATGTTAAAATGTTGCTGATTGAAAGCTGGACATTGACTGTTAATGATATGCTGTAGCTTAGAGCTAACTAAAGTTCTTTTCAAATTTGGGCAAAGTACATGAGAGAAATGCGTTTCTTGTTTGATTGCGGCTCTCTCATGTGCCTTAGCGTAAGGTTCTCCACAACCTGCTGCTAAAACTTGAAAGTAAGGTTCTACTAATTAGGCGAGTCCTTGCAAATGATTTTTACCTCATGCAACCCATTACCCTCATGTAGAAGTTCCATGTTTAGGTGAGACGGGTCAGACTTGCTGAGCCTTCGTGCTCACTGCTTGTGTTTGAAGCTTTTGCAGGGTTCTATGAGGAAGGGACTCCCGAAGAGGAGACGAAACCCCAGGAGGGGAACCCCGTCGAGTGGGAGTCGTGCACGCCGCAGAGTTAGTGTGCGTGTGTGTTAGCAAGGACACGTTCGAGGGCTGAACGTGCACTTGATGCTTAGTCTACGCCCGCGAGTGTAGGCTGAACTTATTTTGATGTAAACATGTTCATAAACTTGATTATGTAATAAAACTTCCGCTTCCGCTTTGTACCTTTGACGTGTGTTATACGGTGCTGTGCAACGCAGCACCCCTCAGCGTGATCCTGGCTCGACAGGACCAATGGGGTCGTGTCAATAATCATTATCATTGATCTGAAGAACTTGCACCATAGCATAATACAACGGAAGTGCATTGCCGTTGAAGTCACGATCAGGCTCTACCAATCGGGACAAGAAGACGGCAAGATCTGTCATTAACAATATCATCGACAGCGAACGTATGGGACCTTGAGCCAGGCACAGAACCTACGCTGCTAGGGTAGGCAGTTGGCTGGGCCAAATGCTCCTTTGCCACGGGAACCATCGCTATACTCGGTGCCACTAACTGTCCCGATTGTCTAAGTTGATCCATTATTTCTTGTACATTTTCTTTGACCTTTTTGAGCAATTGTTTCCTCAAGAGTTTTTATGAACTTGTCACGTCTTCTATATGACTCTTGATCCTTCGGGAAACAATATCTCCAGGACATCTGTGAAAAGATTGCTCGAACATGTCCACTGTCACTACAGGAATCGGGACTATAGACGACGGCCGGAAACCGTCATCAATAAGGGCACTACCGTCGTCAATAAGTTATTGACGACGGTAAAAGTTTATAGACGACGGTTTTCAGCTGTCGTCAATTATTAGTCGTCAATAAGTTTATTGACGACGGTAACCGTCGTCAATAAATTTATTGACAACAGCTAAATCTAGCTGTCGTCAATAAACTTATTGACGACAGCTAAATCAGGCTGTCGTCAATAAGCTTATTGACGACGGCCAGGAAACCGTCGTCAGTAACCGTGGCTTATTGACGACGGTTTACACTAGGCCGTCGTCAATAACAATTGCTTATTGACGACGGTTCCTGGTACCTGGCCGTCGTCAATACTAGTGGCTTATTGACGACGGCCAAGTACCAGAAACCGTCGTCAATAAGCTTTTCAATTTTTTTTAAAAAAAACAGAAAATCCTGCCCTGGCTTCACGGCCAGCCCTGGCTCGATGGCCAGATCACAGGCAATCAAAACATACATCACAGGCAGGCACAAAAATACTATACGCACGCCACACTACCCTACGCTACCCCGACCGCTGCCACCGGAGTCCAGGAAGTCGTCGTGCGCTCGTCCAAACGCTGGTTGCTGAGGGGATGGAGTTTCCTGAGCCCGTGTCGCCGATCCCTATGATGTACATGTATAGGTAGACAAATTAGAAGTTCACAAATGTGTATATGATTAAATAAACTCATTACAAGTTAAAATTGAGCAAGTTAGCTAGATTTGGCTATGTTTGAGTAAGTTTGCTCATATTTTACTAAGTTTGAGAAGTATGGACTAGTACTGTTTGTGTTTGAGCTAGTTCAAAAAGTTTTGGCTATGTTTGAGTAAGTTTGGTCATATTTGACTATAGTTTAGTAAGTTGTACCATATTTTACTCAGTTTGAGGATGTTTAACTAGTTTTCTCTAAGTTTAAGTAAGTTTGATCAAATTCAACTAAATTTGAGCAAATTTAACTAGTTGCAGCTATTATGAGAAATTTTGTACCTGTGCTCCTGACGTCGGCCCCTGTGGTAGCTGTATCGGTGGCGGCGCCCACTGAGGAAAGACAACGGGTTGTCCTGTGGCCATAGCCTGCAAATATGAAGTAAATTATTATACATGTCATTTATATATTAGAAACGTTGAGTACATTGATCTGAACTTACCTGCATGGCAGCTTGCAGCTGTAGCATGTACGAGTGTTGATACTCGTCCCTAGCCCGGAGCTCGGCTGCCTGCCTCTCGTTCGCGAGCCTCAGCGCTTCCTGCGTCCTCTGGAGCTCCTCCTGGACACTCTGGAGCTCCAGATCACGGCTGCCACGCCTGCTGGATCCACCCTGCGATGAAGAGGCCCTCGAGTAAGACCGCGCCTCCCTCGAGTCTACTACTCCATCGAAGATGGCCAACCTACACAACGAAGTAAGAGTATTAAAGTTTCGTATCTCGAAGTTAATGAAAGTAAATGAAAACAACAGAACTCACCGGCCGTGAGGTTTACCGCCACCGCTTGCATAGGCGGCTTCAGGTACGATCGGCGAGTTCTGCCAATCGTAATCGTCGCCTCGAAGCCTCCGCACCTCCTCCCCATACTTTTCCTGAAAATACAGAAAATTAAAGTCATCAGAAGTTTTAAAGATAATATAATTAAGTCAACTAAAGAACTCACCAACGTCTCTGTCGCTGTCTGAGAAGACAGCTGATCAGGCTGCGAGGGGTCACTTCCCATGTGACCCCTCCTCCACACCTGGATAGCGGTCGGCTCCTGACCGATCTCGCGCTCCTATCGATACGTGTTAGCATAATGGTAGCGATAGAAATTAACTAGAATATAATTCGAGTATCACTTACCATCCGTTTAGCAAGGCGTACGTATGATGTCGCCTTATGTCGCCTTACCGCCTTAATAACTATGATGTCATGCCATCCTGAAATGCTCATATTTAGGATGTGTTCTAGGCACAGTATCATTTGTGCTATTCCTGTGCCTTAAAAAGTTACATTTTGGATGACATCAACTTGTATCAGCTAGAATAAACTTTAGATATCCAGTAGGGTGAATATAAGTGGTTTCATGATGGAGTTTTTGTTTCAGGATCCACTAGGGTGCGTATGGGTGGCCCTGGAGCCATGCCACTAGAAGAGCCGGGGAAGCGGAATTCGGCGTCGTGTGTATTATGTGTCTAGCTAGAGTGTTGACACGAGGCCAGTTACCTGCAGGAAGCATCCCTCGGTGGGCATGGCAGTGCTGTCCCAATCGGTGGATGAGTTCATCATCATGGCCGAGGCGCCGCCATTCCCGTTGTACATGCCCAAGGTGGCAGCAGCTGGGGGGCTAGGAGAGCTAGTAGCATAATGCACCATGCAGGAGTAGGAGGCTAGGAGAGTGAAGCTGCTAGTGCATGGCTGCATGGTGATACAGGTCGGAGCTGAGAAGATCACGGCGATATCTTTTGGAGAGGGACAAGTGAAGTTGACACACGAGGGGGCTTTGAATTGGGAACAAGTAAAGACAGACAGAGAGGGAGAGAGAGAGAGAGAGGGCCGGGACAGAATTTTTAACCGTGGGATCGATCGAGAACCAAGGCTCTGATCGAGCGTGTAGGAAATGACATGAGTTCGCTATATGATCAGGTTAGCAGAGAGGACCAGATTAGCTGCTTGCATAGTCACAGTCCTGCATATGCGCCGCCCTTGCACAGTGATATCATTCACATCAACAGTACTGCCACAGTACCATGCCGGAACCCCGTCGCAACAAGCAAGCTACGTATCGTTTAAAAAAAGGATAGCTATCCCATATACTTTAGGTTACCTAAAGAGGAGTAGCTTTTTTTTGACGAAAAGGAGTAGCGTTTTTCTTGAGCAGAAGCAGATCGCGAGATCACCACATTACATGACATATATGGATAACCTCTACAGAATAAGGAAACATCTCGTCGGTCAAGATTAGCATGCAGATAAGCGGACCCAAATCAAGGTATATTAAACATCTCCTTCTCATGCAGGTCCTCCTTTTTATTTGACAGCATCAAAATATTTCGTGTGTGCGTAACATGAATACAGTATATAGTATGGGAGGCCGGAGGGGGAGGGGTAGGGAGATTTACCTCGGGCCAGATACGGGCGGCGACGGCGGCGGCAGGGACGGGCGGCGGAGGCGGGGGGAAGGGCGGCGGCGAGGCCGGAGGGGGAGGGGGAGGGAGATTTACCTCGGGCCAGAGACGGGCGGCGGCGGCGGCGGCGGGGACGGGCGGCGGCGGCGGAGGGAAGGGCGGCGGCGACGAGCGGGGACGGGCGGCGGCGGCGGGGAAGGGCGGCGGCGACGAGAGGTCCGGCGCGAGTCGGGAGGCGGCACTGGCCGCCTCCCGGCTCACGCACGGGTTATATGTCCCATTATTGACGACGGTGCTAAGAAACTGTCGTCAATAAGGACCTTGTTGACGACGGTGCTAGGTCACCGTCGTCAATAACTCCTCGGGTGGACCCTAATTAAGTTAAAGACGACGGCCACCGTCGTCAATAATTTATTGACGACGGTGCTCGTCTAGCCGTCGTCAATAACTAAGTTATTGACGACGGTGCTAAGAAACTGTCGTCAATAAGGACCTTGTTGACGACGGTGCTAGGTCACCGTCGTTAATAACTCCTCGGGTGGACCCAAATTAAGTTAAAGACGACGGCCGCCGTCGTCAATAATTTATTGACGACGGTGCTCGTCTAGCCGTCGTCAATAACTAAGTTATTGACGAGGGCTAGATAAAGCCGTCGTCAATAACATTAAAGACGACGGCCCCGTCGTCAATAAATTTGGCCGTCGTCAATGATCGTTTTTCCTGTAGTGTGTGTTCTGGGTTTCCTAGGATAGCAGTAAGTTGGTCATTCTCCCTCATCGGCTTGAAGAGACTCTTCTCTTGCTTTCCAATTACTTCTTTTATTTTTGGCTTTCTTCATTCACAGAGTCGGGCTTTTCAAGTTTGCCGTCGCTGGTCAAACCTGATCGTGCAAAGACCCACCGCTGAGTTCTCTCATCGCAGCCTTCTAACGGGTGAGGATTGCCCTTACTGGTAGTTTCCTCTAATATCTTATTCCATTTCTGAACTTCGGGTGCATATCTGAGAGGGCCCGACCTCGATCACGGGGTCGTGCCGCCTCGCCCGGGAATCGCATTGGGTGGTGCCGTGTTATGCGGCACCCAACAACACACATATAAGGAACAATGTATTACATAAATCAAAGCGGAATTTTACAATTGTTCTTCGTAAATAATTTACATAAAATAGCTACAGTGGAAGTCTATAAACAGCTCACGTTGATTATCTAAGAAGCACTCAAGAAGGGGTCCAGCCCGTGGACTCCTCTCACTAGCAACACGAAGACACGGCAGCGGCTAGGTTCTCCAAGTGTGACATGACTCGGAAGTTTCCGAGTCTCACCGGACAACCTTCTTTATAGCGTCGATGCTTACCTGCAAAACCACTTATATAGCAAGAGTGAGCACAAAGGCTCAGCAAGACTTAACCGTCTCTCCTAAGACATGAAACTCTACATGAAAGTAACCAAAGACTTAAGCCTGTCACTTGCGAAAAGACTCGCCTACGAGTTCATCCTTAACTTTCAGATTTTAGCCATAATAGTAGTGACCTTGCGCCCAGCAACATTGGAACTCCACAATCAAACAAGAAATGCTTCATTCCAATGTTACTTGTCCCAAGGTGAAAAATAACATTAGTTTGCTCTATCTCTACTTCAAACATGGTTTTCATGCAATTTATAATTAGCATAACAGCATTTAAAACTTTTGCAAACTATTCCCACACAACTTGATTACCACGTCACAGCGCAGTGAGCAAGCGGTACTCATAACCGCGAGGGACGGTGATTTGAATCAAACACTACCTGGATAACTCGACACATACGCCCGCCTCTGAAGACCCCACTCCGGCGCCCTTCATTACGTCGTATGTGGCAACCTTTCTCAGGCCACTAAACTGTAGAACCGGTCGCGCCGTCTCGGGCTCATAGTCTAACGAGACGATGTGGTATGTCTCTACAATCCAGTGAACCTGGTACATCGGTTTCCTGGTTCCCATATATCAGTAAGCATCCGGTACACAACTCAATACTTGCTCCCAGGGCCGCATACGCTTTGGTCCTTGACCGACACAGGCAGAGCTACTCGACCAAGACCTCGTCTTGTCGCTATCTAACCCCTCTGCCCGGTCTCTTAGAAATGTAAACTTTAGTTTGCTCCCCTTCCCAACCGCACTTATGATATTCTGAACTATAGCTCGTGAGTAGATTCCAACTACTCGTCTTCTACCAGATGCCCTAGTCTGTTTAGCATGGCCTTATTCTACAGCGATGACACAATTCTACCCTTGACCTCAGGGTTCATGTTTGGTTATGCAAGTGAAGTATAAAACATCCTTGACCTAATGCACATACAAACTTTGACCAATAGTAGTGACAAAAGGAAAACTTTTAAAACAACTTAAATGCA
Organism: Neostapfia colusana; assembly: GCA_030760725.1. NCBI lineage: Eukaryota > Viridiplantae > Streptophyta > Magnoliopsida > Poales > Poaceae > Neostapfia > Neostapfia colusana. The sequence goes on along the minus strand of JASWHV010000018.1, from coordinate 46,463,804 downwards.
AACCGGGGCTTGCCTTGGTTTTGCAGGTGGCTAAGTCAGATAAGATGAAGTTAGTTGCTGATGATGACTTGAAGCTTAATCCCTGCCTTATTGCTCCTCGATCAAATCTTCACTTATCCACGTTTAACCACTACACGTTATGAATATGTATACATGTTTAATTATAAAACTTTTTGCTAACAAATGCTAAAGCCAAGTTTAAAACTGGAACTTCGTTCAAGAATCTAAAATGACACTGGGGTTGGTGGTTTGGGTGTGTGTCTAAGCACTATCATCAAGTGAGAAGTGAGGTTCATCACCCTGGTAGTGATAACCTAATTGGTTGAACAGAACACTACTTATCCAGGGCTCCAATGGAGCTGGAAATTTTCTTGTGAGTTCCTTGTCACAAGAATGTCCTCTGGACCAAAATTCAGAATGTTTCACTAAGTAGATCACCCAGAATAATTCCCTAAGCATTTAAGCAAAAGAAATAATTCTGAATAAATTTGCACTTTCATGCAAATTCAAGTGAACTACAACTTCAAGCATAGTTCATAGAGTATGCCAGAATTTTCCTAGGATTTTTGGAGGTAAGGAATGGCTAGAACTGAATTTCCAAGTTTTGGAAATTCTCTGAAAATGTTTCTGTATTCATTTGAATACAGAAAATTTAAATCAGAATTACCCTAACTAAATCAACTCCAAATAAGCTGAAACTTTTACAGGAGTCTCCTAATATCCTAAAGCTCGTAGTCACCAAACCTAGTTGTGGTGAGCTTCCAAAGAGGAGGTTCATCAAGTTGGATTTAACTAGCTTGTATTTGGTCTCGTAATGGTGTAGCTTGTGCAAAGTTATTACATTATCCGTATACGAGATGTATCGCATGTTTTAATGTCATTATGTTTTACGCCTATTTTATTGGACTGCATGCAATATGTTGCGGGATTGATGTTTATTGTCGTATGGTTGCAGATAGTTCGCACTCGGACCACGCACGAGATTGGTGGCTCTAGCCAGCAGGGAGGCGATGACTCCCAGCCACCTGCCTACGACAGCACCCCGCAGCAGCAACCACCACCGCCGCCTCCGCTTACCCTAGCGGATGTGATAGCGGCACTGGTGGGTGGTCGTGAGGAGCAGACCGACCTGCTCCGCACGATCGTGCAGAATACGTCCCAGGCGGTGGGACGTCAAGAGAGGGGGCCTCGTGAGCCCCGTGATGTGACATACTCAGACTTCATGAGTATGCACCCTCCGGTGTTCACAGAAGCCGCAGAACCACTGGAGGCCGACAACTGGTTGCGGACAATCGAGTCCAAATTCGGGCTGCTCCAATGTACTAAGCGGCAAAAGACGCTGTTCGTGGCGCAGCAGCTTCATGGTGCCGCTTGTGCATGGTGGGCGAACTATGCCGCCTCACGTCCGGCTGGCCATGCCGTGGAGTGGGAAGAATTCTGGGAGGCGTTCCGCGCCTATCATATCCCTCCCTGGATAATGAGGAGGAAGTTCCAAGAATTCTTGGAACTGGAGCAGGGCGGGAGGAGTGCCCATGACTACTCCCATGCCTTCAACCATCTGGCGCAATATGCGTCAGACTACATCTCCACCGAGGAGAAGAAGCGGGAGCACTTCTATCAGGGGTTACACCCCGAGATGAAGACGCATCTCGTTCAATGGAATCGCGGCACCTTCAACGACCTCGTCAATGCCGCGATTATGCAAGAGGACGCTCAGCGGGAGTTGGCAGATGAGCAGCGGAAGCGCAGCACTCCACCCAGCAGTGGGGGTGGCGCTCCCCAGAAGTACCGCATGGTGTATCGGACACCATCTGAACAGCAGTGGCATCCACCGGCAGGACCTCAACGTGCTGGCGAGTACGTTCACTCTTAACGATCAAGCGATCATCATATTATTTGATTCTGGTGCAACCCATAACTTTATAAGTGCATCATATGTGGTTAAGCACCAACTGGAAGCCTTTCCATCCGAGTGTTCTTATATGATCTGCTCACCGGGAGGAAAGATTTCAGCAACTATGATGATTCCGAAAGCACCACTGTGCTTAGGTGGGGAAATATATCCCACCACTATGATTATCCTTGAGGGACAGAAGATTGATGCAATCTTAAGAATGTCATGGCTAAGCTACCATGGCGCTGTCCTGGAAACCTTATCACGGATGGTTCACCTCAACTCCCCACTACACCATCCGCAGTCCCTCATATTAGATAATCCAGTCTGGGAAGTTTCAGAAATTAATAATACTGAAGCTCTCAAGTTAGAGGACATCCCCGTAGTCCGGGAATACCCCGACGTGTTTCTGGATGATCTTTCTGGCATGCCACCTGAGCGGGATGTCGAGTTCAAGATCGATCTTGCACCCGGAACTACTCCGTTTCTGTTTAAATTTGAATTTTCAAATAAAGGCTTAAATTTGGAAGGCAATTTAGCCTAGCAAATGAACTCCAATGAATCCCAAATTTTTACTGGAGATCAGTTACTATGAAAAGGATTTGCTGCCCAAATTTAGGAATGTTTCATAAAGAATTGCTACTGTAATAAATCTCTATAGGATTTACTAAAAACAATTCTACAGACATTACTGGGCATTTTTATAGCAAGCACTTTGTTTCTATGCAAAGTACAGCTTATTAGGAATCCAACAAAATTTGTCTCACTAATTTTGGAGGTTTCTACCAAAAGTTATGGATTTTTCAAGTTTCACTAACTTTCTGTTTGAATTTCACAGAGCACTCAATGTGGGGCCCACTCGTCAGGTCTTTCTTCAACCTCCCGCCAGAGAACGCACGTGCACACCAGAACAAATTAGCTCCGGTTTCGCCCTGCATGATCTTTGGAATGTGGCGCAGCTGCCGGGCAAGGTTTCCCGGCATGAAAACGGCCGAAAACAGGTCGGCACCGGCGGGGCGGCACGGGAGAGGGTACCGACAACGTATGTTTCTTACTGTGTGTGCTGTCGAGTGTCGCATCGTATGACACCACCCTTTGTGATCCTGGAATGTACGGTTTCGATCCGTCACAATAACCCCAAGCAATCTACCAAGAGAATCAAATCAGAATAACTATGCAGTGACATTGTATCAAGTTGACCTACTGTAAGTGTCACGAACAACTAAGAAGTTGTTGCATCCCCATTGTCTATACGTCTCTGGAGATGTGCCATGACCTTATAAATCTTCTGAGCTGCAATGACATCCTCCCTAATAGTAGGGATGAGGGCAAGGTTGTAGAGCGATCCATAAGGAACCAAGTATAGACTCGGCTCTTCCTCCTCCACCGGTGTAATGGTGAGGTTATGGACATGTGATTTGTGACTCAGCGCGTCGGCAACCACATTCGCCTTGCCGGGGTGGTAATGAATCTCAATCTCATGGTCTTTGATTAGTTCTAACCACCTCCTTTGCCTCATGTTCAGCTCCTTCTGGGTGAAAATGTACTTCAAGCTCTTGTGGTCGGTGTAGAGATGCACCAAATTCCCCAGGAGATAGTGCCTCCATATTTTCAGCGCCAACACCACAGCAGCAAGATCAAGATCATGAGTCGGATAGTGCTGCTCATGGTTCCGAAGTTGGCGTGAGCCATATGCAACCACACGTCCTTCCTGCATCAACACGCAGCCGAGCCCGATACCGGACGCATCACAATACACGTCGAACGGGCTTGGTTGTATCCGGTTGAGCTAAGACCGGGGCTGTTGTGAGATGCTTCACTAATGCTTGGAACGCTCCTTCACACGCCATGTTCCAAACATATTTTGTTTCCTTTTTCAGCAACTCTGTCATCGGCTTAGCAAGCTTGGAGAAGCTTGGAATGAATCTCCGATAGTATCCCGCTAAGCCGAGGAAGCTTCTGACTTCATGGACTGAAGTGGGAGCTTTCCATTTCAGCACTTGTTCAATTTTGCTTGGGTCAACCGCAATGCCTTCCTCTGAGATGATATGTCCCAAAAATGGCACTTGGCTGATCCAAAACTCACATTTGCTGAACTTGGCGTAAAGCTTGTGGTCTCGCAATCGTTGAAGAACGATCCTCAAGTGTTCGGCGTGTTCTGCTTCTGTCTTCGAGTAAACCAAGATATCATCAATGAACACTACAACGAACTTGTCCACTTCACTTGACTCTCGTTAGTTCCGAAACTACAACATCTTACGTGAGCACCTCACATAAGCATGTTGTAAACCATAGCAAAATGATATCAGCCATAACCACCAAAACACACCAAAAACTTAGTAAAATAATACTATGCAAACTTTCCATAAGAGTAAAGCAAGTTCGAAACATTGCAAGTTAAAAGAAGAACCATTGCAATCAAGCTTCGAACCTTACCAAGGCTAACCGGACCTTGAACCGGGGCTTAACAATGCTAGTCGGACCCAGCGCCGGAGCTTACTAAAGCTTAGTCGGACCTAGCATGGAACTTACCAAAGCTAGTCGGACCTAGCACCGGAGCTTGTAGGATCAAAGTACACGTGTAAAACTACCAGAGGGGGTGGGGTGAATGGTAGATAAAAACTTTTCAGCCGAAGCAACAAAACACCCTCAGCAGAAAACCGATCTGTTAAACAAACCGTGTGTGCGACTAATCTAAACGTATTCAACTGTGACAAAACAAGTATAGATTGTAGAGAATCAAGTCACGAACACGTCCCAATAAGAATCATGAAAATCCGTTGAGAGAAACTAAAGTTACGATCGAAAGATCGAACAAAGGTCAATCTGTCCTACGCGAGAAAAACAGTTCTGGAATACTGCAAAGAAACTCATGTAGATCAGAAACCACAAATTAAATGACCGTGACATTTTCACAGATGATAGATAATTAAGTTGTAAAGACAAACCAAAATGAATCACATCAATTGGATCTGTAAAACTCGAGTTATGATAAAACCACCGAAGCAAGGTAGTGCTGAACAGAAACTCGACGAGAAAAACTTGTCTGAAACAAGTCGGACGAACAAGGCACAAAAGTTCCTTTAGAATACGAATTTTATTTATCAAAACACAAGAGGAACAGCCCCAAAGTCGTGCAACCACGAGCCTTGGCCTCCCTTGCTTATATAACCAGCCCTAAGGCCAACCCAATTCAAACTAGGACTCCTACTTCTACTTGGATTGAAACTGTAACTTTCCAATACTGCTCAAGACTCTTCTACACGCAGATCGAAGCAATCTTAAGACTTCCAAATACCTTAATATCGTCCCAAACATTCCTAAAACAACTCAAATTCGTGACCCACACGAAATCCTATCATAACCAACTCAAAACTTTCCATATTTGAGTCAAACACGACTCAACCGAACCCCCATCTGCTTCGACGCCACCGACTGCCCCAGGAACATGGCTGGGGCCGGCCAGCTACCGCTCTTGGTAGCACCCACCATCGCCAACGTAAAGATGTATCACGTCCTGGTAGATGGCGGGGCTGGGCTGAACCTCATCAGCCACGCGGCTTTTCAGAAGCTGCAGATCCCGATGGCCAAGATCACCCCATCGAGCCCGTTCTCAGGGGTAGGGCCGGGACAAGTCGTCCCCTATGGCAACATCAGCCTTCCTGTGACCTTTGGGGCACCGGACAGCTATCGAACAGAGTACATTCTGTTCGGCGTGGCGGAGATCGACCTCCCCTTCAACGCTATCATCGGCAGGCCAGCCCTGTACCGGTTCATGGCAGTAGCCCATTACGGCTACCTCGTCTTGAAGATGCCTACACCAACGGGCGTTCTCAAGATCCGTGGAGACCGCACTGCTGCGGTGTCAGCCTTGGAGAAGCTCCAAGCACTTCCAGAAGCCCAAGCACCAGCCCCTGGTGGGGCAGAACCGGGCCAGCTCCACCCGAGTGCACGACACCGGCAGGCCAGCCCTGTACCGGTTCATGGCAGTAGCCCATTACGGCTACCTCGTCTTGAAGATGCCTACACCAACGGGCGTTCTCAAGATCCGTGGAGACCGCACTGCTGCGGTGTCAGCCTTGGAGAAGCTCCAAGCACTTCCAGAAGCCCAAGCACCAGCCCCTGGTGGGGCAGAACCGGGCCAGCTCCACCCGAGTGCACGACACCGCGCCTCGACCTCAGCACCCCGCGTGCAACCCCTTGACGAGGGCGACATCCCCCTGAAGGTCGTCCAAGTCGGCGCCGATGCTGCCCAAACCACCCGGGTAGCCAGGGGCCTGGACAGCAAATAGGAAGGCGCGCTCATCACCTTCCTCCGGCACAACGTTGACGTGTTTGCATGGCAACCGTCGCAGATGCAGTGGATCCCTATGGAGGTGATCGAGCACCATCTGAAGATCTTCCCTGACGCCCGGCCAGTCCAACAGAAGCACCGCAAGCAGTCCATCGAGCGGCAAAACTTCATCGGTGAAGAAATCAAGAAGATGATGGACGCTGGCTTCATACGGGAAGTCCACCACCCCCGATGGTTGGCGAATCCCGTCATTGTCCCGAAGGCCGGTGGGAAGCTCCGGATGTGCATCTACTACACCAGTCTCAATAAGGCATGTCCCAAAGATACATTCCCTCTAACTAGAATAGATCAAATAGTAGACTCTACATCAGGCTGTGATATGCTATGCTTCCTAGACACCTACTCGGGCTTTCATCAAATCCTTTTGTCTAGAGAATATGAAGAACACACTTCTTTCATCACAGTAGATGACCTGTATTGTTACGTCTCTATGCCTTATGGTCTAAAGAACGCTCTCCCCACCTTTGAACGTGCTATGCACAAAACCTTTGGAGAGCTAATAAGAGCTTAGTTGAGGTGTATGTTGATGACATCGTAGTCAAAGTCAGGCAGAGCTCATCCTTGTTAGATAACCTAGCTCTAGTCTTTGACAAACTGTGCTCCATGCGCACTAAGCTGAACCTCGACAAATGTGTGTTCGACGTATCCTCTGGGAAGCTCCTAGGATTCCTGGTTTCACACCGAGGGATTGAAGCCAACCCAGAGAAGATCAAGGCCATCGACCTGATGCGGCCCCCCACCCACATCAAGGATGTCTAGAGACTCACAAGATGCCTAGCGAGTCGGTTTATACCGAGGCTAGCAGAGCGGGCACTTCCCTTCTTTAAGCTTCTGCGCAAATCTGGTCCTTTTGTTTGGACCGTTGAAGCAAAAGAAGCATTCCAGGAGTTGAAGCAGCTCCTGACGATCCTACCCATCATGGTAGCCCTCGAGCCCGAAGAGCACTTGATGCTCTACATCACGGCAACAACAGAGGTGGTGAGCATGGTCATCGTCGCAGAGCGGCCGGACCCGTCATCACCACAGCCTGCTCCGGTAGCAGAAGACAAGCACCAGGAGACCCCAGAGGCTCAAGGCGACCTCCCGGAGCTCCAAGGTGACCTCCCGGAGGTCCAACGGGACCTCCCAAAGCTCCAAGATAACCCCCCAGAGATCCAAAGGGACCTCCCGGAGGTTCAAGGCGGCCTAGAAGCTCCCGGGTCCCAGCTCCTGGAGGCTCCCCCGGACCCGTCTACCTCCTGCCGGCCTGAGCCAATGAAGCAGGACATCTCAGGCCCAGGGGGGAGGGTCCAGACCATCCAGAGGCCTGTCTACTACATCAGTGAAGTCCCCCACGACGCCAAGATGCAGTACCTGGAGGTCCACAAGCTGCTGTATGTAGTACTCGTGGCATCCAGGAAGCTCCGCCACTGCTTCCAATCCCACCAGATCTCGGTGGTCACCTCCTACCCGCTGAAGGCCATTCTTCTCAGCCCCAACGCGAACGGCAATGTCGCGAAATGGGCAGCAGAGCTGGAGGAGCTCGAGCAGGACTTCCTTCCTCGCCTCGCAGTCAAGAGCCAAGCACTGGCTGACTTCGTGGCCGAGTGGACGCCAACAACGACCGACCCAGGGGGCCACGAAGACGGTGAACCAAAGCCCCGAGCTCCGATCTTCACTGGGCCTCACTAGGCGCTCTTCTTCGACGGCTCCTCGCAAAAGCAGGGGGCCGGTGCCGGCGTACTTCTTCTCATGCCATCGGGGGAGCAGTTTGGGTACATGTTGCGTCTCAATTTCAAGGCAACCAACAACATGGCAGAGTATGAAGTACTCATCTTTGGCCTAAAGACAGCCCTGTCTCTGGGCGCTCGCCAGTTGTTGGCACAGGGTGACTTCCAGCTAGTCATCAAACAAGTTAAGGGTGAATGCTCCTGCAATGACCCGCAGCTAGCTGCTTATCTGCTCCACGTGCAGATGCTGGAGAAAGACTTCCTCGCCTTGGACCTGCGCCATGTACCGCGCACTGGCAATGCCGCGGCTGACGACCTCTCAACGAAGGCTTCCACTAGAGCCCCTGTGCCTGAGGGAGTCTTCGAGAGGACGTTGCAGCGGCCCACATCCCGGCCTGCCGAGCCGGGCGAAGGGGGCTGGACCAGCACCTCAAAGCTGGCAGTCCCGGCGGCCCTGCTACCATGGACGCCGCCAAGGATCGTAAGCGTCACTGGGGACTCCGTGCTACCCAGCGCTCAAGATCCAGAAGCTCAAGTCAGACCCGATGCATGGATTACGGAGATCCGGAACTACTTGAAAGACAATATCCTACCTGATAAACGTGTACCCGCTGAACGGATCGTGCGCATGGCTAAAAGATACGCGCTGGTAGAAGGGGATCTCTACCGGCGTGGCGCCAACCACGTCCTATTGCGGTGCATAACCCAGGGGGAAGGCTGCGACTTGCTTGCTGAGATCCATGGAGGCGAATGTGGGAGTCACTCTTCCTCACGCACGCTTGTCAGTAAAGCCTTCCGGCATGGCTTCTACTGGCCGACAGCACTCCGGGACGCCATCAAGCTGGTCAAGATCTGCAAGGTGTGCCAGTTCCACGCCAAGCAGATCCACACACCGGCTCAGGCAGTACAGATGATCCTGCCCTCGTGGCCGTTCACGGTTTGGGGGTTGGACATCCTAGGGTCATTCCCCAAAGCCGCTGGGGGATTCTGGTACCTCTACGTCGCCATCGACAAGTTCACCAAGTGGCTGGAAGCTACACCCGTCATCACCATCAACAAGCAATCTGCAGTCAAGTTCATCAAGTCAATCGTCTGCCGGTTCGGGGTCCCAAACAGAATCATCACCGACAACGGGACCCAGTTCACCAGCGCAGCATTCCAAGACTACTGCGAAGACATTGGCATCTAGGTGTTCTATGCCTCCGTTGCTCACCCAGAGAGCAATGGGCAAGTCGAGAGGGCCAACGCTGAGATCCTTCGGGGCCTTCATGGTGCCAAGTGGGTGGATGAGCTTCCGAGCACCCTGTGGGCTAACCGGACATCCCAAAGCCGGGCCACCGGGGAGACACCCTTCTTCATGGTGTACGGGGCCGAAGCTGTGCTTCCCCCAGAGATCACCATGAAGTCTCTCCGTGTTTGAGCTTACGACGAAGCCGCGCAGGACAACCTCCGGCGTGAAGACATCGATCTCGTCGACGAGGCTCGATTACACGCAGCGCTCCGCAACGCACGGTACCGGCAGATGCTCCGGCGCTACCACCAAATGTCCGTACGTGTCCGGGAGCTGCAAGAAGGCGACCTGGTACAACGACGCATACTTTCTCGCGAAGGGACCAACAAACTCTCCCCCAGCTGGGAAGGTCCCTTCCGGGTCACGGAAGTTTGCCTCCTCGGTGCGTACGCCTTTCCACCGAGGATGGGGATCCGCTCCCGAACCCTTGGAACATAAAACACCTCCGTAAGTTCTATCCCTAGAGCAGTAGTAGGACAGTTCTTTTTTCTTTTTGTAATAAATCCCATAGAGTCCAAGAACAGCGCTCGGAGCGGCCAAGTCCCAGGGGACGGTCCAGGACTATGCTTCAGCTTGGCCTGGTTCCGACCCTAAGCGCGTAGAGTCTTGCTTCCCTTCTTAATGGGGCGGGTCGTCGTCTCCATGTTTAGCCTGCCTTCCTCCTATGGATATTTATATGGAAAGAAACCTGTCCTGCCACGCTCTTACCCTTGTGCTCATTTAAATTACACATTCATTTTTATGACCGCACTTTCCATGTATGCTCACCGTACATCTAGCTCTCCTTTCCCACTCTCATCCCTAGTCGGCATTTGCTATCCTACTGAGGACGGTCGCACTTAAGGTAGCTGCCGATGGCCAGGGGGCCGGACCCCCCTGTAGGATCGAAGAGCACGTGAAAAGCTACCAAAGGGGGGGGTGAATGGTAGATTAAAACTTTTCGCAGCGGAAACAACAAAAACCCCTCAGCAAAAATTCAATCGGTTAAAGAAACCTTGTGTGCAAGTGTTTTCAAACGTGTTCAACCGTGACAAATCAAGTAGAGAGGTAGAGAATCAAGTCACGGATCTAATGCAACAAGAATCACTTGAAAACATGAAGTAAAACTTGAGATACGATCAAAACATTAAACGAAGATCAATCTGTTCTACCCGATATAAAACAGATCTGCAACGCTGCAAAGAAACTCGTGTATCTCAAAAAACTACAGATTCGAAGTTCGTGAAAATTTCACATATGATAGATAATTGAGTTGTGAAGACAACCCAAAAATAATCACGTCAATCGGATCTGTAAAACTCGAGTTATGAACGAAACACCGAAGCAACGTCGGTCTGTCTAGAAACTCGGCAAGAAAGACTTGACGAAAAACAAGTCGGACGAACAAGGCACAAAAGCTCCTCGAAACTATGAACTTTATTCAACAGAAACACAAGAGGAACAACCCAAAGTTCTCTACACATGAGAGCTCTGGCATCCCTTGTATTTATAGCCAGCCCTCAGGCTAAACAATCCAATCTAGGACTCCTACTCCTAATTGGACTCGTATCCTAACTTACCATAACTGCTCAGGACTCTCCTATTCACAGATAGAAGCAATCGTGAGACTTCCAAACACCTTAGGAACGTCCTAAACATTCCTAAAACAACTCAACTTCGTGCCTAGCACGAAATACTATCATAACCAACTCAAATCTTCCATATTTAAGCCATATCCGACTCAGCCTTAGCCTGAGTACGCAATCCAGCCGGTTGGACCTTTCCGACCAATTCTTTACATCCACTTCTCTTCATCACGCCTTAGAACAATGTTGCCACGTCCATGCACTCCTTGCACACGTGCAAACACCTTCCAACGATGTACACGCAACCTTCATATGCACTGCCCTTGATCCAAACATGCTGCGCGACCTCCCGATCAACTCAACCACAGCTCCTCCCGAACTTGGTTGTTGGAACCTCATCTCCTCCCTGAGACTAGTCCAAGGATCCCGTCACCAGCCATGTCTTGAACTCAAGCAACACCTGCACATAAATAAACAACCAATTCTTCCGAGCACAAGTCCTCGACTTGACTCACGTTAGTTCGAAAACCACAACACCTTACATGAGCACGTCACATAAGCATGTTGCAAACCATATCAAATGATAACAGCCATAACCACCAAAACACACCAAAAACTTAGCAAATTAATACTAAGCAAACCTTCCCATAAAGCAAGTTTGAAATATTGCGAGTTAAAAGCAAAAACAAGACGCTGCAGTTCTATGAGTTGAACTTCACGGGAGCTCCCTAAAACAAGCTCTGGACCTCACAGAAGCTCTCCGGACCTTGCGTCAGACCTTGCCAACACTTGGCGGAACTAAAAAAGAACTTGTCGGACCTTGCCACAGAAGAATGTTTTGGCAATATTCAAAACTTTGAATGTTATTGCTAACTTTTATCCTAATTGGCAATGTATTCAGCACACATAGGTCTCACAATCCCCCCTTGATGAATGCATTGGCAACACCAATTAAAATCTGAACATTGGCTTATGAAAAGTTTTGAAAAGCTTTGAAAACTCATTTCTCCCCCTTTATTAATATCTCCCCATTTTTTAAAATCAGAGAAGGAAGAAAGTGTATAACATATGCAATGTATAAAAAAATCTCTCCTTATACATATTTCTCCCGCTTTGACAATGTATTCAGCAAGGTTCAAAAGAGAAATTTTTAAATGTTATGAGCATATTATAACATATATATACAAAACAAAGCTCATCCAAGTAATACTATCAGGTTACTTACACTATCACATCAATGAGATACATAAAGTAGTGTAAGCCATGCTAGAGATCAAATGTATTTTTCAGTTTAAGCAAGTCATGATCTCCCTTACTCAACTATTTAAAAACCTGAAAACATGACACTTGTTGCTGCATTTTTATTATTCATAATCATTTAAGGCACAAAGTTGATCATGTGATATTTGCAAGAGATTATATGCCGCATCAGCCTTATTCTAACCAACCAAGCCAAGCCTATGTCATTTGACAATCAGAAGCTTAAGGACATGGTTTTAGTCATACACAATTCCTTCCAAGTTCATATCTTAGTGCAACGATAAGCAATCTCAAAAGAAGAAGTGCGATGCATGCATATTCTCTTGATCTTTTCTCAATTTTTTATTTGAAAACTCAACATGTGAGCTGATCACTTGATTAATTTTTTATGATTAAAAGCACTTGTGAGCACGCAACAAGTTCAAAACAGCAAGAAAGTTCGATCATGACCAGATTTAGTGTAAGTAATTATTCCAATTACTAGTCATGGCAAAAACTACAAAATGTATAACATGAGTAATGTAGTAAGAACTTTCAGCCTGTAGAAGCAATCACAAAGTCATATATGTATGAAATACTATGCTCATATTATTTTAGTTTCAGATTCACACATAGACTTTCAAAGTTTAAAAAACTCCCCGTCAATTTAAGTCATGAAGATGCATCACCCCTATTTCACTACGAATGAAACAAAAACGAGTGAAATCCAAAGGTTTTATAAAAATATCAGCCAATTGTTGTTCGGTATCGACATGGTGAAGCACAGTGTTTCCTTTTTCAACATTATCACGAAGAAAGTGATACCTAATGTCAATGTGCTTAGTTCTAGAGTGTTTCACGGGGTTTTTAGCAATACAAATTGCACTAGTGTTATCACAAAACAGTGGAACACTATCTAAATCAACCCCATAGTCCTTAAGTGTTTGAACAATCCAAAGAATTTGTGAGCAAGCGCTAGCCGCAGCTACATATTCAGATTCAGCCGTGGATTGTGCAACTGAACTTTGTTTTCTAGAGGACCAAGCAACAAGTGAATTACCAAGAAAATGACAAGCACCCGAAGTACTTTTCCTATTAATCCTACAACTCCCAAAATCAGCATCCGAAAAAGCTTTCAAAGAAACGGTTGAGGAAGAAGGAAGAAAAATGCCAAATTCTTGAGTTCCATGTAGGTACCTGAGAATCCTTTTGATGGCTTGGCGATGTGAAGCACGTGGAGAAGCTTGAAAACGTGCACAAAAACATACGCTGAATTGTATGTCCGGTCTTGACGCCGTGAGATACAAAAGTGATCCAATCATACTTCTGTATTCTTTTTTATCAACCGGGTCACCATCTTCGTCAAGTTCAAGTGTTGTTGCTGTTCCCATTGGTGTCCGAAGAGGCTTGCATTTGTCCATGTTGAAGCGGTTAAGAAGGTCCTTTGTATACTTAGTTTGATGCACAAAAGTTCCTTCTTTTGTTTGCTTTATTTGCAGCCCCAAAAAGTATGTGAGTTCTCCCATCATACTCATCTCAAATTCTGAACTCATCATAGCTGAAAACTTGGACACGAGATCATGAGAAGCACAACCAAAGATAATATCATCCACATACACTTGAACGAATAATGAATCATTGCCATGCTTAAGTACAAAAAGAGTTTTATCAACCTTGCCCATGGTAAAACCCTTTTCAAGTAAGAATGTTTTTAACCTATCATACCATGCTCTAGGGGCTTGTTTTAGACCGTACAAGGCTTTGGACAGTTTGTAAACATGATTAGGAAAATTTGGATTTTCAAAACCCGGTGTCTGCTTAACATAAACCTCCTCTCTATGTAGCCATTAAGAAAAGCACTTTTAACATCCATTTGATATAACTTGAAACCTTTAGATGCAGCAAATGCTAATAAAATTCTTATAGCTTCTAATCTAGCAACAGGAGCAAATGTTTCATCAAAATCTAGACCTTCAATTTGAGTGAAACCTTGAGCAACCAACCTAGCTTTATTCCTAACCACAATCCCATCCTCACTTTGCTTATTTTTAAATACCCATTTAGTTCCAATTAATGTGTGACCTTGAGGTGGAGGTACAAGTTTCCAAACATTATTTCTTTCAAAATTTCTAACTCTTCTTGCATGGCATTAATCCAAGATTCATTAGTGAGTGCGTGTGATATATCCTTGGGTTCAAAATAAGCAACAAAAGCAGAATGAGCATGAGAGTTTGGATCGCAAAACCTGGACCGAGTGACTCGTTCATGCAAGCTTCCAATGATTTGTAGTGGAGGATGACTTTTGAGTACTCGGAGGGGAGTAGACACTTCACAAGCACCTTCTTCTTCATGTTCGGACCTTTGATTAGGAGAGCTTGTTGATTGAGGAAGGTCCGAACCAGCAGTAGTGACTGTTGGTGCTGGTTGTGGTGCAAAATCAGCAGCTTGATCGTTATTTACTTCCGAGTTTTTGGGCAGCAGCACCACTTCTTCATCTTCTTCAATAAAAATACTCTCCCCCTGCGGATATGGATCCGGACCTGCAATATCGGAGCTAGTACTTGGGCTAGCTTCATCAAAAGAAACCTCGCAAGTCTCCACAATTTTGTTAGTGTCAAGTAAAAGCACACGTTAGCCTCTAGTATGAGATGGATAACCAAGAAACATGCCATCAACAGATCTAGCTTCAAATTTATCAAGATTACCATGTTTCTTAACAAAGCATTTGCAACCAAAAACTCTAAAGTGTGTAACACTAGGCCTATGTCCAAACCGGAGCTCATATGGGGTTTTCCAAGCTTAGCACGCAAGAAAACACGATTTGAGACATAGCAAGCGGTTGCAATTGCATCAGCCCAAAATTTCCTAGGAGTTTGATATTCATCAAGCATAGTCCTAGCCATCTCAACTAAGGTCCTGTTCTTTCTTTCTACGATACCATTTTGTTGTGGTACATAGGGTGAAGTGTATTGATGATCTATTCCATTTTAAGCACAAAAGTGATCAAAGGATTGGTTTTTAAATTCAGTTCCATTATCACTTCTAATTGCTTTTAATGATCCTGGGTGATCAATAGATAACCTAAGAAATAAAGTTCTAAAATGACTAAAAGCTTCATTCTTAGATGCCATAAAATAAACCCAAGAATATCTGGAATAATCATCAACAATCACAAGCACATACCATTTACCATGGAATGATTGAACACATGCCGGACCTACTGTGTCAAGATGTAAAAGTTGTCCTGGTTCAGCTGTCATGGTCATTGTGAGAGGAGCATGTGAACCTGCAACAAACTTAGCATGTCTACAAGAAGAGCACACAATATCATTGTCCTTTTTAAGCTTCGGCATCCCACGTATGCGATCGAGAGCACTAACACGAGTGAGATGATCAAAGCCTTTGTGACCCCGTCTACGATGCAAAAAATATAGATCCTTTGTATCATTAGCAACTAGACACCGATGCTTAGAAGTTGACAAATCAAAATCAGCTTTAAAAACTCTTCCAAACCTAGACATGTTAAAGAAAAGCTCACCTTTTGAATCTACAACCTTGCAGCAATTTTTAGCAAAGCTAACCTCTAGATTTTCATCTAGCAATTGTGAAACCGAAAGCAAGTTGTATTTCAAATTTTTAACAAGTGCCACATCTTTCAAAGTGTAGAGATTGTTTACTCTAACCAAACCTTTAGCAATTATGGGAGTAGAAGAGTTATCGGCGAAAGTAACTTTTCTCTACACGTGACACAAAAGAGAGAGAGGAGAACCATTCTTTGTTACCGGTCATGTGGCGTGAGCAACCTTAATCCACAATCCAAATGTTCTCCTTCCTCAAACGTGAAACCTACACAGCAGCACAATACGTCGATGACTCAATACTGGGGTTAGTTAAAAGACTTTTAGGAATCCAGTACTGAGTCACACGACGTCCAGCAGGAATAACACGCGAAAGCTGAGAAGGTACAGCAGGTTTATGAGCCAAACATCGAAAATTTTTGTTCCCAACTACTGACTTAGAAAATGTGTTATACGTAGCACAAAAAACAGTAGGTCCGGGAGCAAGTTTTTGACTCATTACAGCAGGTTGCAAGCTCCGAACATTCGGTCTAGCAGATTTTGCTTGGTTGTTATGTGATCTAGCAAGTATTCTTTGTTTCTTATCGTGTTTAGCTAGTCTATAACAAAAACCCATGACATGACCATCTCTACCACAGTAGGTACAATGAAAAATAACCTTATTATCATGTCTAGATGAGCAAGCAACACATTTATTAGAACCCGAATGGGACAGTACTCCTGCAGATTTGAAAATCACCTCTTTTTGTCTAGGAGCTGTTTGAATCAATCCGCTTCCTAATAACTTTACAACTTTAGGTGGGTGTGCCTTAGCATGAGCATGAGAATTAAAAGCTAAACCAGTTTTATCATTACAAGACTTGGAAGAATTCAGCAGCAAGTTTAGGTTCTTATTTGCATTAGAAAACCGATCTAGTGTCCTATGCATGTCATCAGGTTTATTGGACAGATCAAAGCAGTTTTCACATGAAGTTTTTCCTTTTAGTTTGCAATTTGAACAATATTTAACTTCATGCACACGTAAAGCATTATTCAAAATAGAAATCTCATTCATAGCATCATTTAGTTTCTTATTCAGATCATCACATGAAGAACAATGCAAATAAATTGTAGAACAACAAGCATTTTTCAAATTTTTATCATTAAGTGCAGCAAGCTCTTTGTTCTTTTCAATTTCAAGTTCAAGTTTATCAAGTGTAGATGTGTGTGCACTTCTTAAAGAGGATAATTGTTCATAAATCAAATCACATGCGGAACAAGAACCATCACTAGGAATCAAAGTTTTTAAATGATTAATTTCAGATTCTAGTGATTCAATTTTAACAGCATTGTTCCTAAGTTTTTTATCCTTTTTCTTTAATATAACAGTGGCACGAGAAATAGCATCACACATTTCTTCGCAAGTGGGACATACCTCTTCATCGTCGCTGTTGTGTTCTGCCTCCTCGGAGCTTGAACTTGACTTGCTCGCCATGCAGCACATATTTGCCATAGCTTCTTCATCTTCATCACTACCGGTGTCCACATCACTTGAGCCGAAATCTTGAAGTGCAGAGATCATACTATGCACTATGTTGCGCATTGATAAATCTTTCTTCTTCTTATTTTTTGCAAACGATTTCTTCGGCCTTGTTTGCTTTTCTTCACGTGAAGTCGGACCTGAAAGGTTAGGGCACTCCGTACGAAAATGTCCTGTCTTACCACATTCAAAACATCGTTGAGGTCCGGAGCTTCGTCTCCTTCTAGTTCTCACATTTTGCAATGCTTTTAAGAACCGAGTAGAGATGAGTGCAAGCTCCTCCTCTGGAAACTCTTCAATCTGTTCAAGGGTTAGAGAGGACAGCAAAGAGAGTGCACCACTAGATGATGATTGACTAGAACTAGAAATGTCACGTTGCGAAACAAATGCAATAGACTTGTTAGGGTTTTTACGTGAGATGATGTCAATTTCATGAGTTTTCAATTTAGAATAAAGCACGTCTAAAGTAAGAGAACTCATGACAGTAGATTCATGAATAGATGTAACTTTCATCTCCCAAATTGACATATCTAATGCTCCTAACAATTGTCTAGCATTTTCAGCATCTGAAAAGTTAACATTGACACTACGCAAGTTGCTGAGAATTTTATTAAAGCGAGCAAAAAGGTCGTCAATTGCCTCACCGAATTGCATCTCAAAACGCATGTATTCTTTCTTGAACATATCTTGCCTTACCTCCTTGATCGTATTGGATCCTTCATGGTAGTCACAAAGAGCTTTCCAAACATCATATGCAGATCGGAGGTGTGCAACACGGTCGAAGTCACTT
Organism: Neostapfia colusana; assembly: GCA_030760725.1. NCBI lineage: Eukaryota > Viridiplantae > Streptophyta > Magnoliopsida > Poales > Poaceae > Neostapfia > Neostapfia colusana. The sequence continues at coordinate 46,445,865 of JASWHV010000018.1, read as the reverse complement.
TGAGTCAATCCTTGGATGATCAAGTTGCGAGCCTTGTTGTTGTTGTCAACATCTCTCATGTTCGCAGCCGTAACTTGATCGTTGGGTGGTACATCGAAGTTCCGGTAGACCTTTTCCCATATGGCGAAGCCTTGCGCCTGTATGTAGGCCTCCATCCGCGCCTTCCAAACCTGAAAATCGATGCCATTGAACACACAAGGTTTTGCGGAGTACTTCTCCATGATGGTTAGTCAAAACACGTGCAAATCACAAAGATTAGAGCACCTTGGCTCTGATACCAATTGTAGGATCGAAGATCACGTGAAAAGCTACCAGAGGGGGGTGAATGGTAGATTAAAACTTTTCGCAGCGGAAACAACAAAAACCCCTCAGCAAAAATTTAATCGGTTAAAGAAACCATGTGTGCAAGTGTTTTCAAACGTGTTCAACCGTGACAAATCAAGTAGAGAGGTAGAGAATCAAGTCACGGATCTAATGCAACAAGAATCACTTGAAAACACGAAGTAAAACTTGAGATACGATCAAAACATTAAATGAAGATCAATCTGTTCTACCCGATATAAAACAGATCTGCAACGCTGCAAAAAAACTCGTGTATCTCAAAAAACTACAGATCCGAAGCTCGTGAAAATTTCATAGATGATAGATAATTGAGTTGTAAAGACAACCAAAAAGAATCACGTCAATCGGATCTGTAAAACTCGAGTTATGAACGAAACACCGAAGCAACGTCGGTCTGTCCAGAAACTCGGCGAGAAAGACTTGACGAAAAACAAGTCGGATGAACAAGGCACAAAAGCTCCTCGAAACTATGAACTTTATTCAATAGAAACACAAGAGGAACATCTCAAAGTTCTCTACACACGATAGCTCTGGCCTCCCTTGCTTTTATAGCCAGCCCTCAGGCTAAACAATCCAATCTAGGACTCCTACTCCTAATTGGACTCGTATCCTAACTTACCATAACTGCTCAGGACTCTCCTATTCGCAGATAGAAGCAATCGTGAGACTTCCAAACACCTTAGGAACGTCCTAAATATTCCTAAAACAACTCAACTTCATGCCTAGCACGAAATCCTATCATAACCAACTCAAATATTCCATATTTGAGCCATATCCGACTCAGCCTCAGCCTGAGTACGCAATCCAGACGGTTGGACCTTTCCGACCAATTCTTTACGTCCACTTCTCTTTATCACGCCTTGGAACAATGTTGCCACGTCCATACACTCCTTGCACACGTGCAAACACCTTCCAACGACGTACACGCAACCTTCATATGCACTGCCCTTGATCCAAACATGCTGCGCGACCTCCTGATCAACTCAACCACAGCTCCTCCCGAACTTGGTTGTTGGAACCTCATCTCCTCCCTGAGACTAGTCCAAGGATCCCGTCACCAGCCATGTCTTAAACTCAAGCAACACCTGCACATGAATAAACAACCAATTCTTCCGAGCACAAGTCCTCGACTTGACTCACGTTAGTTCGAAAACCACAACACCTTACATGAGCACGTCACATAAGCATGTTACAAACCATATCAAATGATAACAGCCATAACCACCAAAACACACCAAAAACTTAGCAAATTAATACTAAGCAAACCTTCCCATAAAGCAAGTTTGAAACATTGCGAGTTAAAAGCAAAAACAAGACGCTGCAGTTCTATGAGTTGAACTTCACGGGAGCTCCCTAAAAACAAGCTCCGGACCTCACAATAGCTCTCCGGACCTTGCAGGAGCTCTCCGGACCTTGCGTCGGACCTTGCCAACACTTGGCGGACCTAACAAAGAACATGTCGGACCTTGCCACAGAAGAATATTTTGGAAATATTCAAAACTTTGAATGTTAATGCTAACTTTTATCCTAATTGCCAATGTATTCAGCACACATAGGTCTCACACCCCCGCGCCGGGCGCACTGAATTGCCCAAGCCCCGTATATCGGATCAGGACTGTAAGCCAAATAAGACTATGAGAAAGGGAAGGGAGAGCCTGTAAAAGTCCCAAATATGTGTATGAATAAAAACCAAGGTTTGAGTTCATATGTGTGGCAAAGACATGAAAATGGAACTTGCTAAAACTTTTCTTCATGCAAAGTAATACATGGATGACCATCCAAAATGAGGTTCACATTTTTATTTAAAAGTGTTGAACCAATAAGGATTTAAATACCTCTTTGCATGTAAGTTTAAAAATCAGATTTGAGATTCAAAGTTCACACATGTGGTGACCAAGAACTTTGAATAAAGGTGCAGCCATATAGTTGGAATTATAGGAAAAAGTGGAATCCCAAACTTTTCATTTATAGGGTGGGCTCAAAAAGGAGTTTAAGAGAAGCATTTGTAAATTCTAGCCAAATTCAAATTTATCATACCAATTCAAACTGAATTTGGAGAATTCAAATTCTAACCCACATTTTAAAACTCAGAATTGTGGGAATTAAGAGGATCAGCTTGAGAAGATATTTGGGGAGGAAATGTGGAGTGGGACCCACATGTCATAGAGGTAAAGGGGCTGCCTTGCACACTAAGTTTCAGCCTCAGTGGATGATTTCCCCGAGCAGCTCACGGGAGCCACCGAGGAGCTTACCGGCGCCACCTCCTGCTGCCTGCCCCCATGCGCTGACCCACCGAGGCGGTGCCCTCGTGCTTCTCCCGGTGCTCACGTCCCCTCAGCCGAGCAAAGGCTCAGTTGTGCTCCCCCCCCTCACGAGCGCACGAACAGCAGCCGTTCTCCCCCTCCGCCTATCGGTCCGATCAAAGAAACGGCAAAACCACAGCACTCATCCTTCCCCCGAGCTACTGAACATCGCCGCGAGCTCGGCCTCTACCTCCCTGAACCGAAAGAAAGAAAGCTACGGCCTCCGTTGCCTGAGAACAAATGCCGCCGCGGCGACCTAGCTCAAGAACGTGATCGGGCACTCGTGGACAGACCTCCACAGGGGGTTTCACGGCCAAGCGATCACAGCTACGGACGCGCGCTGGTTCGGTGCTGCTCTCAGCCAAAGCTCCAGCCGTTCCATGAAGCATCAACGGCCAATTTGAAGAATTTGTCCCGACGGCTTCACAGCGAGCTCCCGGTACCGTTCCTCAAAATTCCCCCTCTCCCATCCTCTGCAGGTCATTAAACTTTGCACGTAGCATCTGGATTAGCCGGTGATCATTTTCCCTTTTGCATCCATAGCACGAAAACGCCTCAGACCGACGGAATTCGAGCTCTTCTTGGGTTGTTCATGGCGGACCCATTCGGTCGCACAACGACAACCCATTTCCAGCCATTCCCGAGCCACTTCGAGGTCATGCCGATCCTCCTAGAGGTGCGCTGGTGCTGTAGGGCTCGTCGGCACAGGTTTTGGCGGGCTGGAGACCTTAGGCAACACTACCGAACCTCCACAGTGGCTGCCGCACGTCGCCGGCCAGTTTCCGGCCGCCGGCAGCCCAAGCAGACCCCACAGTCGTGTTCCTCGGTGTCACAAACTCCCTGGCGGCGAGTCCTAGCCCGTGCGGTGTTCGGCGGCAGTGATCCGGCGAGGAGGGATTGGCTCCGGCGAGGGGAAAACGCGCGGGCGCGAGAGAGCTGGCGGGAGGTTGAAGAAGCCGTGGGCCCCGGCTGTCAGCAGCTTAGAATTCAAATCCGGGATCGGGTGTGGCCGGAATCCCGTGTGCTGGCGCGCAAAACCCCGTGGCCCCGGTGTGGATTCGTTTCTATTGGCTGGGATTCAAAACAGTGGGTTCAGCCGGATTTTCTGTAGGAAAACAATTCCAGAGTTGGCTAAATCTTTGGAAATTCATAGCTCCTGGTAGAAACCTCCAATTTGAGTGATTCCACTTGGGTTGGATTCATATCTCTGAGTTCTATCCAAATATGAACTCAGATTTGCATGAAAGTTAATATTATATTCTGGAAAAATTCTTTGAAAATATTCTGAAAAAGAATTATTGAGGGAGTTTGGTTTATCCAAAAATCCCCAAATTTTGCCAGAATATTCTTTAGCATGGCATTGACCTACTAGCACATTTTCATCTTATTTGAAGATCATTTGAGTAGGAATTTGCTAAATGCAAACTACTGTCTTCAAAAGAGTCCAGAAACATTTTCAGAAAATGTTTCCCACTTCAAAAATCTATTCTGGGAAATCTATAGCTCCAGAAATCATAGGAAAATTTAGGCAAGCTCTTTGATACATACTTGGAATTGTGGTTCACTTAATTGGGCATGAAAATGCACATTACTTCAGAATTAATTCTTTTAAGTACAAATGCTTAAAGAATTGTTCTGGGAGGACTACTCCAGTAAAAGGGCTGAAATTTGGACCAGATTACTTTCATGTGACCAAGAACTTACATGTAAATTATCAGCCCAAGTTGAGCTGTAGAACTTACTGTTCTTATTCTCCATACTTATGAATAGGGAAAAATACATAAGAGATATTGTGAGAATTATGGAGGACACAATATGACTCCACATTAGCTGCAATTTGGAAAGCTAAATACTTAGGTAGTATAGAACCTGCTGTAAAAGTTTTGAGGCCATTGGAGTTCTTGTTCTTAAGTTGCACTCAAGTCTTTTCAGTTCATTAGGGGAAATGATTAGTGTATAGCTAAGGCCTTAAGGTCAATTTAGTTTAAATCTGTTTCTTTGCACAACAGAGGCAACCAAGCCATTCTTTGCTTTTCCACACAATCTCTGTACCTAAGAAATGAATTCTATAACTTCTTTCCATTACAATCTATAAAACATATGCATTTCAATAGGAACCACAACGAAGGGGATGCAAAGGAGTGATTCATTAAAGTGGATCAAGCTCCGGAGAATCAAGAGTGGATCAGCAAGGACACTAACTGCTTATATACGACTACCCTGCAAAGCAGGCAAGCTCCGGTTTGCATTTAACAGCTGTTAAGTTTTTGTTTTGTATTCACTTTTGGTCAGGATATGAATTATGCATTAGGTCTAGTGTTTGATACTCTTGCATAGCCAAATGACCCATGGAGTATTGGGTAGGTGTATTTTACCGTGTAGAACCGCCATGCTTAAGTACGGTTCGGTAGAAGTCGAGTGGTGAGATGCTACTTGCAGTTTCAGGAAACAACAGGGGCATACGGGATTGGTTCATAATTGAATTAGCAAGTTAAAGTTGAGACCGGAAGGTTGTAGGGGCAGCAGGACATAGGGGCCTGGGTGCTATAGACCTGTCCGTGTCGGTCAAGGACCGACCCGTATGCGGCCCTGTTGAACAAGTTTGAGTTGTGTACCGGACTCATGCTGCCTATATGGGACCCAGTAAACCGATGTACCTCGGGAAGCTGTCGTTGGGACTTTTCGGGTCGCCTCAGGCGGACGGCCGGTGTGCAGTATGTGGGGAATATTCTCATGACATCTCATGTCGGTAGGTGCACCATGAGAGTAGCTACTGTACGGGGCAACTTGATCGATTCAGCGGGGGTGAAACGGGGGAAAGGCTGCCACGTACGACGTCAGTGATGGTTGTTGGGCAACGTCGAGTACTGGCGTACGTGTCGTGTAGTCCAGGTGTT